>JAWNLL010000090.1:9207500-10552500 GCA_035042425.1 Drosophila flavopinicola | reverse complement strand
TAGTTATATATATATTTCTTTTTTATTCTACGTGATGACTTATTTTTCGATTGGCATTGTTTTTATTGTGTGACGACCAACAAAGAAATCCCCAAGCAATTTATACAGCCAATATTCCACACAGCTGCAGATTAGTTTCCACTGCTGCTGCTGCTGCTGTTGAGTGCAAAAGGAAAAGTGGAAAATCAAAGCTGTTTTGTGTCATGGCAGCCAAGGCAAAAAGGAAAACTCCCAAAACAATTAGCCTGATGTCGCCTGCAGTGCTTCAAAATTAATTTAACCACATACATACTATACTGTATACAGTAATTTAACAATGGCATTCGAAGCGAACTTTGCTATATGCGTATGCGTATGCGTATAGGTCGTGAATTGTGTGTTTACTGTAACGATAACTGTCTGCGCTTTGGCCCTTGTAGGACACTGTGTGTATGTCGAAATGTCGAAAGTGCCATGTCATGTTGTCGCATAAATTAATTAAAAGCGCACAATAGCGTTAAAAGCACAATGTTACAAGTTTCAGTTTGTACACGATAAATGCTTAAGCTGTCACTTCGATCGCATTGAAATGCGACAAATGGCAACCCGATGAACCCGAACCCAAACCCGAACCCCAATCCGAACCCCAATCCGAACCCAAGTCGACGCATTCTCCCAGCGCTTATCATTTATGCTACATTTGAGTAGCCAGCCAGCACAGCCAGTTGACCCATTTAGCATCGCATCTTCGCTTCTCTTTAAAGTCTAGTATTTGAGTAGCAGTATTTATGCTTCGCTGAGCTGAGCTGAGATGTTATTTACTATTCAATGCGGCGCGCCATTTGCATTGAGCAAGACTGTAAGGCTTGACGCATTGGGGGCATTGGGGCCGTTGGAGGCATGAGAGATTTGGGCAGGTAAAAAATCATTGAAGCATATTTAATGCCATCAAATATTAATATCGTTGTTTGTTTGGCAAGTTCATGAAGCGCACAGCAGTTTCAACGACATTGCTTGCATATTTTAGGCCTTTTGCGTTTGGACGTTTTGGGTAACGTTATATCTTAAGAATTTCATGGAATTTATCAACCCAATATTTGCGCGTTTTCTATATCGATGCGATGCTAACAGCGAAAAGAGTCACGAGGGTCGTTCAATGACCATTTTATTTGTGTGTTGGAATTTGAGAAAATTTAAGCACCTCTGTTTAACTAATACACAATTATTATTATTATCAGTATTTGTTATTCAAAAACAGAATCGGTTTTTATTTATTTTGTATTAGTTCAATTGTGATTTGGCAACTAATTAGCTTTTTATACCCCGAACCCATTTAAATTTGTGCAAAAGTAAGTAACAGGCATAAGGAAACATCTTCGACCATATGTCTGTATGAACACGCGGATATCAGAGACCATACCTGGAATATAAGCTCTCGTAGTGCCGGGACAGGTCAAGTTTATTTAATTTTATCGATAACTCGTCCAGTTCAAAAGTAATCGATACATTTCGATATTGGGCCATAGCTTTAAAGTTATAAGAACTAGAGTCAAATTTGGTGTGTATAATCTGGAATAGCATACACATGTAACAAATATATTCACTTTTTGGATACCACACCCCCTTCCCTCAAAAAAGCATTTTTAAGGTATGACCTTGCAATGTGGTTAGGTCACACATTTTAATGCCAAATGTACTATGCCCGATAACTTTCAATAATATCGGACAATAAACACAGAAGTTGTTTGGGACTTAACTTTCCATTGTGTGGGGCTCAGTGAAGAAGCAAGATAACTGCTTAAACCGCTTGCCCTGCTTGCAGTATGTGTGTGTCCGTATGTATGTACACTGATAGGTTAGTATGAATGGATGTAAGGACTGGGTTCAGGGTACCTTCTAGTCGGGCACTCCCGACTAGAGCACTCTTACTTTTTTAATTATTATTTGCTTATAGAGTTGTTTATTGATCTGATAAGCAGTAGTCGTAAAACAAAAGGTTTGTCTGGTTGTGCTACCTTTTATATACCCTGTATACCTTCTTAACGTTAGGGCATATCTACCGTTAAATCCAGAATTTTAATAAGTTAATTATTCCTAGCTAGAGAAACCAAACCATACGAAAATTATGTTTGCATCACTATTTCTATAACATTTCCGGAAATGTAAAAATAACGCATATTTAACATTGCTCTTCTATGCGATTCTCAAGAATTTAAGTGAGGTCTGTCGATATTGATGGGCTGACCTGTAGTCTGAATATTGTGTTGTGTGTTGGTGAAATAGTAATATTGTTTTCTGCTCTCTCTCTCAGCTCATTACTGTCTCTCACTCTCACTACTCTCTCACTCCCTCTCTCTCACTCTCTCACTCTCTCCTCTCTCTGACTACTCTCAGGCTACTCCCTCTCTCTCTCTCTTTCCCTCTGTCTCTCTCTCCCTCTCTCTCGCTACTCTCTCTCACTACTCCATCTCTCCCTCCAACCTCTCTCTCTCTCCCTATTATCTAGTCCTCTCTTTCTTACTACTCTCTCTCTCCCTCTCTTTCTTTCGACTGTCTCTCGCTCTCTCTTTCTTACTACTCTCACTCGCACTCACTACTCACATCTTACATCTCTCTCTCTCACACTTCTCTTTCCATCTCCGACTACTCTCTCTCTCTCACTCTCTCATTACTCTCACACTGCTTGCAATATGTGTGTGTTTGTACTTATGAACGCACATTGATAAGTAAGTATGAATGAATGTAAGGACTGTGTTCAGGGGACCTCCCGACTAGATCACTCCTACTTGTTATTGATAGTTAAATTGTGTTTTGGCAGCAGTAATTAGTTGTAGATTTGAATATTAGTGAGCAGTTTGGCTAAGTCAAGTTCTATTTACTTGCAGGCATTGCACGAGTGCTGAATCATCAGCAGAGGCTGGGCGAGAAGGTCGTGGTGACATCCGGTGATAAATCGCGAAGCGGCGGCTACCTCAAATACGATCTGGAAGTGCGCGAATCGGATGCGGTATGTTGCTAACAGCTAACAGCGAACAGCTAATAGCTCTGTAGCCCATTTTGTGGAGTGGTCATAACTCAAAAGTGTGACGTCTTTTGCCATTATTGCAGATTGTGTTTGCCAAATCGTTGGACATATTCAGCGGCTCGGAGTACAGGGCACAGCTGGTGCTGCGCAATCACATGCAAACGGACAAGTACAGCAATCTGGTGAGTTATATATGGATATAAGGATTCGAAGTTGAAAGTGCTTGGCTCATGTGTACACACAATTATTGCACACAGATTGCCAAGAACATATCGAAGTGCATAAATCAGTTGGACAAAGTCGCTGTGGATGCATTTACCTGTCGCCTGGTTGCCAAGGATGAGCTCGGCAAGAAGTTACTGAAGCTGTATCAGGTCGAGGCCATCTTCGATATGGTCAGCAACCAGTATGCGTGCAAGCTGGAGCTAATGTCCAGCTACACGGGACTGCTCTCCATTGTCAAGACAAACAATGTCTATCTCGAGCTGGAGGTAAGTGGTGTGGTGTGGGTTGTTGTGCACAACAAATGTGCACTGTGAATGCAATTTGCTAAACTATTTGCCTGGGCATTAATTGCAGGCGGCAATGCCGAATGGCATTTTGGATACCACATCGCTGAAACTGGTGCCGGGCATTAAAGTG
This sequence comes from Drosophila flavopinicola, assembly GCA_035042425.1. Classification (NCBI taxonomy): domain Eukaryota; kingdom Metazoa; phylum Arthropoda; class Insecta; order Diptera; family Drosophilidae; genus Drosophila; species Drosophila flavopinicola. The sequence goes on along the minus strand of JAWNLL010000090.1, from coordinate 10,548,854 downwards.
CTGCCGGACACGCTGCAGGTGCAGGAAATGAAACCGCAGGATCTGCACATAAGTGGCCTCGACAAGACGCTGCAAAAGCTGCAGGTGAGTTGGCACAAAAACTATACGACTGTGGCGAAGATTGATGAGCGTTGCGTACACATGTATATACTAGCTGGTATTAACCGGCTTTGCTCGAGTCAAGTGTGTCGAATACTAACTGCGGGTTGGACCTTAATTCGTTAACGTGTTTGAAGCTTTTCGAATGCAAATTGAACTATACAACTTTGAAATTCCATTTTAAATGGATTCGATGCATAACGTCTCAGCTTGTTCTGATAAATACCCCATAAAATAGCATACAACTCTTCTTAACCATATTCCACACTTATGGGTGTGAGCAACAATGTGTAAATATACTATACAGTTAAATCAAGTGGGAAAGGATTATCTTCGGCGTGCCAAAGATTTGATGCTCTTTTTGAACCTTAGACAATTTTCCCTTGCCAACTGCAGCACTTTCATATGCTGTAGAAATTCGTTTTATCGCGTGGCATTTATTTTCTTTTGTTCTAAGAATTGATATATGAATTTAAATTTTCCTTTTTAAATACTCAATTAATGTGTGGCAGCTATAAAATATAGTTGTCCGATCGGGCCGGCTTCGACCAATGTTCTGTCTCTTTACATAATAAGTCTCTGTGCAAAGTTATATAACGATAGCTCAAAAACTGAGGGACTAGTTTGTATACATACAGACAGACAGACATGGCTAGATCCATTTGTATTGTCATTCTAAGCATACTGGCGGTAACTTTTGCGGGTCTGCTTTCTATGCGTTACACATTTCAGCACAAACTTAATATAGTACTATTTTCTTCGAAAAGGGTATAAAAATCACTTTCTGTGCACTGTTCAGCAAACAGTTAGTCTGCACAGATATTTTCTTATATATGAATGTAAAGGTATATTACTTGTATATAACATGCGCTTACGATTCATGTGCTGCTCAGGATTTCCGCTGCTTAAAGTCGAACTCTTGAGCTGCACTTGTACCTATTTATTCACTTGCCTTGAGAAACAATCATAAGTAGCAGTAGCAGTAGCAGTAGCAGTAGCAGTAGCAGCAAAAGCAGCAGTAGCATTGGATAAGAACATAAGGACGCACATTTTATGTGGTAATAAAATACAGGAAATTGCTTTACAATGTACGCTCCTGTTTCCAGGCGCATCGCCATCGCCATCGCCACTGGCGGCAGCTCTTAAAGTACAATATTATGTACGACAAGTGTTGAGAGTGCCTCCGTCCGACTGAGAGACTGTGAGATTGCCAGTGAGAGACTGAGAGTATTCCATGAATTTGAAAGTTCTTGCTTACGGACGGTCCTTGCCAGCAATTCAGCCAGCCAGTCAGTCAGGACGATTGTTGCCAATGCTTGTAGTGCCGCAAGTAGTTGCGGCTTCTTGTGCCACAGCAGTTGCAGCTGCTGCTGCCGTTGCAGTCGCTGCAGATGGAGCAATGTCAATGTCCAGCCGCAGGGCTATCCTGCTACACTTCGGGCCTGCTCGCTGCTCGACTCCTTTTTGAAAAATGCAAAATGACAGCATTTTGCTTGACTTCCGTTTCCGGCTAGCTGCTGGCATTATTATTTGCCTTTGCTGCCACTACCACTGCAACTGCCACTGCCACTGCTCGCTCGCACTCTAAAATATTAGCTGCATTTCAGCAACTCTAATTACAGTTAAGTGGCCCATTTGAAATATGCCGCATAATTTGCATTAGCAACAAATTTGCAGTTTGGCCAACATGGCACTGCATTAATGATGCTGCTGCTGCTGCTGCTGCTATTTGCAATTGCAGCTAGCACTTTAAGCAAAAGGACATGCACATAACAGGACACACTTAATGCCTCAATTCAATGGCGCATATACAGAAAGCACTCGTGGACATCACAAATCGGATCGCTGCAACTTCAAAGTGTCAAGTGTGCAAAGTGGACATTCCATATGGCCCATTGTCAAAGTCATTGTTGTTGTTATTTTGCTTATTGCTATTTGCAGGCATTGTCAGTGCTTGTTTTCAATGCCAAAGGGCTCGAGCCTCTCAAGTCGACGCTAAAGCACTTTAATGCTACTAAGAGGTTATTACAATTTAGTCATTTAATGTGTAACTAAATCAAGATTAAATGCTGACATCTACAGTCATCATGCCTGCCTGCTTATATACCCAGTATCCAACCAGTTTTAGAGCAGGATATTATTCTAAAGATATCTTTATTAAACAAACCAACTTAAGTTTCGTGTTGCTTTCAATATTACACTCAAGAATGAAAAACTTTGAGCAATCGCTCGTAAATCAAGTTCTGGCATAAAAAACTTGTTTGTTTTTTTAAAAAAATAAACGAAACTTTGCCACAATTTTATTGTCAGCAGACTATAACTGCATAATGAGCAATATTTGGATGAAATCAGTTTCAAAAAAACCTTGCTTGCGATAAGTTAAATACAGTGCACGCTCGATAACGTGAACGCTCTAAAGCGCGAACGCTCCAAAACGTGAACAAGCGTTTTGTTTTACCTTATCGACATGGAAATGATGCCACATTTTCTGTTCCAGGAAAAGGAGAATCATTACATACTTCAAAGCTTCTCAAAATGCATTTTCAACAAAGTGCCGATCAAAATGATATGAATGAGAAGCCTAAGGCAGAAAGCTGTATTTCGTTTGAAATAACAAATGAATACACAAAGCAATAATTAAACGTGAATTCAAGTGTGCTAATATGTATTCACCATCGGAAACGCGAACACTATTGCTTTAGTTTTAATAAGGTCACGTTATCGAGCGTGCACTGTACTTGTAATTGCATCAAAGATATTTAATATTCTCCAGAGCAATTGTCTTACATTCAACTAAAGTCAGTTTGCATTATTTCTGCATATTAAAGCATAAATAAGTTGCTGCTGATTATCATCAATTAATCATTTAAAGTTGCTGCTAACCACAAAAAGGCAAATTATGCGGCTGTCAATTTCAGTGCACTCGGCAATTTTATTAAAATTCACATTTTCCTGCAGGCAGAGGCAACCGCACCACAGATCGCACATAAGTATATGCATATAGTGTATATATATGTATATATAGTAAATATATATATATTTACATATTAATAGGCATATAGCTTACATCTGTATGCAATTTGTTGTTTGCATGTTTGCGACCTTTTTGGTGCTGGTTAAAAGCGCATTGGTCTGCATAATTTTCAATTAATTATTAAATATTCTTCGTGTATTATCAATGGGCTAATAAGAATTGTTTTTGCCACTGCTGCTGTTGCTGTTGTTGATACGCTTGCGCTTCCGTTTAATAACAATGTTAATATATTTTTCAAGTATTTATTATTACATACAAATATTATTGTTGTGATACGTATGCATGTTTATACCCTGTAACGGAAAGGGATGCGTTAAAGTGTTAAATATGTACAAAATTATTATAAATTATACCTTACTTGTGAAAATGCCAATACACGTGATCATATAAACAGTTATATGTATATTTTAAAAGACTAAGAAACTTCGTAAAAAACATAAATAGAGTCCTAACTTTATTCTAAACGGCACCACTCTACAAATTCAACACTCAAAAGACTGTTGAAACGAATCCGCATTCGAAAAGGCAAATTACACTGGATCGAAATTAAAAATGGCATTTAAAGGGCTGCTTGCCTCACAATCCCACATCAAAAGACTATAACAAAAACTGAATTCCATAATCAGACTTATGTTAGTGAACCCTCCACTTGTTAGGAATATAATTGTACATAGTGACTTGAAAACTTAATCACTCATGGACATATTAAACTCAATTTCATGCAAACATCTGGAGAATCCACCATATCAATGGATTTCAAGGAACATTGTTCAGATCAATTCACTTTACAGAAGAATACTTCAACGTTTACACCCAGATGAACTGCCTACACGAACCACTATTCTCAAAATAATCGACCGACCTAATAAACATCCCCCAGTTAAACAAGCTCCTCCTATACATCAATTTAACACTAAGAAATCATTACGTTTTCCAATAGAAATAATAACACTAAAATCCATTCTTCAAAATTAAAGTTCTTACATCACCCTAGCGATTTAGGTTTATAGATACAATTTTGTCATTAGAAAAAGACAACATTCTACTTTTAATAGATTTATAAGGTATCTTGCGTTCGAGTACACTCAGCAACACAATTTGCACTTATATACAAAGTATAGCATGCATTTTAAGCAAGCTGGCACTTCAAAACTTTTTGCAGGCTATCTTCCAGTCGAATATTCTCTTCTGTACTATATGCATGTATATGTGCACACATATGTACATGTGTGTGTGTGACTGTGTGTAAGTGTGTGCTCGGATGTGTCAACAGTTGCTCTCCGTGCACATCCGTTTCAATAATAACTTTGTTTTTTTTTTCATTTATTCGCATTAATTTTGCAAACATAAATGAAAAGCACCAATATTAATATGATTAAGAATGCGTGTGTGAGGCATGCTCGACTTTGGTGTAATCAGCATATAAATGATTTATTATTATTAAAAATACTTTGATAACTGAGCTGTAACAATTAGAAATTCTTTACAATTCATAGCTAATTAGCAAATGATAAGCTATTCGCAACTGAGCATCACGTAATCGACTACACTGTAACTTTGCCACATTGTTGATTGTTTATTGGGTTTTTTTGTTGTTCTTTTGTTCTCTCACAATTGTGTCAATTGTTCCATTACGCGGCAATTATTTATGTGAATTGTTTACTATTTTTATTCTTTAATTTTGATTTTTCAAAATTGGCAAATATTTGAGCGAGTAAATCAATTTGTAAATCACATCACAGTAGCTAATCAATTAGCAGCTGATTGCAAATAATGCTAGTTCTCAATTATTTGTGCCTAAAATCACAGAAATATATCTATGCATAGCTGTTAAATAATATATGAATAAAAAGCAACAGCTGCTGTTGGCTGCCAAATTGAAGATTGCCAGTCGACAATGTGAGAAAATTGCAATTTCAAATCAAAAATTTCCCAGCAGCCATAAAATGCAACAACATATTTGACAAACACTTTAAAATACACACGCACACACAAGTGTATTTGTTATGTGTGTGTGTGTGTTGGCTTATACATTTTAATTAAATGCATTTGCAGAACGCATCAAACTGAGACTTTGTCACACACACACACACACACACACAAACAAATATCTAAATTTCAATCGTATTTTGCATTGTATTCGAGAAAATTGCAAATGTTGCTGCCGATGTCGTCGGAGCAACATAATACACAGAAAACCATTACCCATTACCATTTCCCCCAGCTGGATTGCTTTTGCTCCATGTTATGAGCTGCACTTGTCATGTGCTGCTGCTAATGAGCGCCTACAATAAACTGAGAGGCTTTTTGCGACATTCTTGGCCATGTTCAAATATCGTATATCATTAATTTTAGTTGACATGACATTTTCTATATGTATATATTTGATTTCGATTCACAGGTAACTGCATCGGACACCCATTACATTATGATCGAATTAATTGAGCATGCGCACGGCCTGAGCAAATATCGTGTGCATTGCATTCGAGAACTGCCACTGGATGAGCTTTTCTATGTGCTGGTGCTATCACCGGAAACGAATCAGAGCGTTCAGGTGAGTGTCCATTGGAAGGTTTGACAGTGCCCAACAAATTGGTTTAATGATTGCCCAGAAATAAGCTTCAAGTTTCAGCAAGGAGTTTCTTCGAATTTCATTTGCTGTGATTAGTAACCTTGGCTGTGCAGAATACCCTGTAAATATATATGTGTTGGGGATTTTGACATATGTAAAAGACTGGGCTAGATATTCTATTCGTTGATTCAGGCTAGCATTCTAACTTCTTACACCCTTTAAACACTGAAATATAGTATAAAAGAGTAATTTACATAAGATAATAATCAATCTTATTAGCTATGATAGGTATTTGAATTAGACGTAACTGTAAAAAGGTTATGTTCAAAAGAATTTGTATATGTATATGGAATATATATTTCTTATCGGGTCATTAGTAAAGTTCTCTATCTAGACCGTTTTTTTTGCTAGTTTTATTATCCCTTAACCTGAACCCTTACTTAGCTTTGATCTTCTCATTATCTATATATCTATACAACCTAAAAATTTAAGCCGTTGGTAATATGCTAAAGGACATTAGAAATATTCTCTATATAGACCTTCTGATGTCTAGATTAGTTACTATTTGAGCTGCTCGAGGTCTTTTGCTAGTTTTATTTCCTTACTTTGATCTTATGTTACTTCTTATCATCTATATATCTGCTTATCCTGAAAATGTAAGCTGTTGGTAATATGCTAAAGAATATTAGAAACATTCTCTATCTAGACCTTCTGTATGTCTAGATCAGTTACTATTTGAGCTGTACTGAAGTCTTTTGCTAGTTATACCCTGAACCCATTAAAAATGGGTAAAAAGGGTATTATGGTTTTGTGCAAAAGTATGTAACAGGCATAAGGAAGCATCTCCGACCATATAAAGTATATATATTCTTGATCAGTATCAACAGTCGAGTCGATCTAGCCATGTCCGTCTGTCTGTCCGTCTGTCCGTCTGTCCGTCTGTCTGTCTGTATGAACACACAGATATCAGAGACTACAAGAGCTAGAGACTTCATATTTGGAACATAAGTTCTCCTAATCCCGGGACAGATCAAGTTTATTTCATTTGATCGATAACTCATCGCATTCAAAAGTTATCGATAAATTTTGATTTTAGACTAGCGTTTTTGGGACATAACTTCAAAGTTATAAAAGCTAGAGAGCCCAAATTTGGCATGTATAATCTCGAATAGCATACACATGTAACAAATATTTCACTTTTTGGATACCACCCCCCAAACCCCCCAAAAGTTAAAAAACGCATTTTTGAAGGTACGACCTTGCAATTTGGTTTGGTAACACATATTATCGACAATTACTTGCTTCAAAAATTTCAATAAGATCGGACAATAAACACAGAAGTTATTTAAGATTTAACTTTCCATTGTGTGGGGCTCAGCGAAAGAGCAAGCTAACTGCTTAAACCGCTGGCACTGCTTGTACTGCAGCATGTGTGTGTTTAGAGCAGTACGAATGATTGTAAGGACTGGGTTCAGGGTATCTCGTAGTCGGGCACTCCCGACTAGAGCACTCTTACTTGTTTTATTTCCTTATGTTACTTCTTATCATCTATATATCTGTTTATCCTGAAAATATAAGCCGTTGGTTATACGCCAAAGGACATGCTTCAGTCAAGCACACCTTTTTTATGACATATTTTCTGTTTTCTAAGAATTTTAGTTTGGCTTTTGCTGCTGCTGCTGTTGTTGTTGTTTTTCAGCAGCGGCACGTTATTCTGTAATATTTCACCGACAAATTTCGAATGCAACATTTTGTGTGCATATTCGGCTGCGTTTTCAATTTGGGCAAATTTTGTTTATTTTCACTTGGCAGCTGCCGAGCAGAGAAGAGGGACAGCAAATGTAAATACGCTGCCAGTGGCATTTTTCATTGGTTACCTGATGCCATTAGATAGTGCAAACAGACTGATAGCCAACCCGCAGCCTGCAGCCTGTATCACTGTATCGCCAGTATCCTTTACCATGCATCCTGCAGTTGCAGTCGCAGTCGCAGTTGGATCGGAGGCGCGTATCAATTTGTTGCTAAAGTTTTCGCCATTTCCTGGCCCCTGCAATTTAACTTCCTGTGCACGTTGCCAGCAGTTGTGGCCGCCAGTTTGCAGTTGTTGCAGTTGTTGCATTTAAGGGGCAGCCAAAAGGGCAGCAAGTAGCCAACAAATGCAGCAGCAGCAGCAACAGCAGCAGCAACAAAAACAAAAAGCACATATAAAGCCAAGCGGAATTGCATAAATAAGTTTCGTTTATGTACCCACCAAAAACGAATGGTCAGTTGTCCGGCAACAGCCAAATGGCGTATATCTTGCTCAGGCAGCTCCATTCCATGTCCATTGCCTCCCCTGTTGGCTCAACCTCAATTGCATAAATTTCGGGTAGCGATTGGAAGGCGCAGCGGGGAGGAGGAGACTCATTCTGGGTTCATCTATAAACGCTATCTCGCATACAGCTGCACATAAACAAAGGAAAAGTCGTTAAGTATGTGCTCCGGCCCCCTCCCCCTGCTCCATCCTCTTATGGCTATTGTGTCATCTGTGGCGTGTTCATCCAACGCTTGGGGACGCACACATCATGTCAATAAATTCAGTTCCATAAGTCGATCGCTTGTTCGCCGTCTCCCAAGCACCGAATCCTCATTTATTAGCCCCAAAAGCCGCGTCAGGCACTTTCGTGTTTGTCTTCCCGCCCAACTTCCGAGCTTCCCAGCTTCCCAACTCACAGCTGTTGGAATTGTTCTCGTCCGCTTTAAATGTTGCCTCTGAGTTGGCCAGTTGGCCAGTTGGCCAGCAAAGCGCTTTATTCTTATGACATTCTTTAATTGCTCAATTAGCCAATTGAGGCAACTTTTCGATTTGCATTGAAGGTCCTATGTGAAATATTTAAAAATTATCTTCGAGTTTACCTTTTTTTTGAGGAACTTCAATTGGTGAATTGCCCTTTAAATATAAATCTACCTCAAATTAAGAACTCTATCCGAGAAGTCAATTGTCTTACAGGTTCTTTTTGTCATAAGCCCATCAAGTTCATTTAATTACAGATAAACTCTGAGAATACATTTCTAGGGATTTGGCAGCCTTATATTAGCCTATTAGAAAAATATAGTTTATAGTTGCTTCAGATTTAAATGAAGAATTGATATTGATGCCGAACAATGATTAAAGTAGCGTCGGGAACGGAAATCTGATCAGTTTTGGTAAGGTTATGGAAGTTTTAAGTGCTTGAAAGGCATTTCTATGGACTGAAAGCCTTATATTGGCTTGTGGAGACGAGAATCTGATCAGTTTATACAAAGTTATGGCAGCTTAAAGTGTTTGGATAGCATTTCCAAGGACTTGTGTGTCTTATCTTGACTTAATTATTTAGAGTATTTGACAGTCGTGAAATGTTATATATATATATATATATATGCTGCACTTACATTCTCTGTGGCCTTGTGTGCTGGCTCTTGTCTTAAGGACGTTGCTGGCTTAACAAAATATACGAAATGGCAAGTGGATACTTTGAATGTCAATTGAATGGCCAGTTGCAGTTGCAGTTTGGTCAAATGGCAAAAACTTTTGGCCATTGCTTATAATTGATTTTCAGTGCGTAAGTTTTGTTTTTATTCAGTGCTTTTTTGGCTTTGGCAACTTAGTTCTTAACTCTCTTGTGGCCCTTTTATTTATTCATTTTGTGTTTGACCGACCACAAAGCGAACTCCCAAGGACCTTTCCCTCTCTCTCTCTTTCTCATACGCTTGGGACACATGCAAACCCAAAGAGAGGAAAGTTTTGTGTTAACCCTTCTGTGTGCTCGTGTCATTACAGGTGCCCATCATTGGCAACAGCAACTTTGTGGAGCAGTGTTCGCGTCGTTCGGGAGGACCTATGTTCCAGCATCTAATCGAGAACCTGGGCTTCATACTGACAACATTGGTCATTGTCGTCATCTCAATATGGGGTAAGTACACTCTCTCTCTCTCTCTCTCTCTCTCTGACTATCTGTCCGAAACCGAAAACTCAAGCCGCGCTAAGTAAATTCATATATTAATATATTCAATTGGCGCATAAATCATGCAAAGAGCGCAAGAAGGTATAAACATTGTTACAGCCAGCGAGCCTCATAAATCATAAGCGCGGCGACCCTGACAGTGTTGAGTTGTTGTTGTTGTTGTTGTTGTTCTTGTCGTTGTTTGCAGTTAATCGCAAATTCCATGAATCTTTAATCAACCCCAGCGCGAAGTTGCTTTCCCTGTGCTGTGCTGCAGCAGCTCAGCTCAGCTCAGCTCAGGTCCAAGCCGGCGTTATCCTTGGGCGTTATCCTTTGACGCAGTCCTTTTTAGTGACGCTTCATGCGACCTGCGTTTTAGGACAACGCTTCGTTAAGCTTTGCCATTTTCGTGCATTTTTACACGCAGCTGCAGACCGAATGAAGTCAACTCAAGAGGCGACTCCACTCGACTCGACTCGACTCGAGTTCCGAGTCCCGAGTCCTGAGTCCTGGCGAAAAGTTTTTCTTTTTGCGGCGCCGTGTTTGCCATTTTTCAATGTTGTCTATGCCGCGTGGTGGCGGTGGTGCTGGTGTTATCGGTACGAAAACACTTTACACCCAATAAAAAAGTGTACGAAAAGGATGGAACACAACTATAGCTAACAAAACTTAACTAGGGTTTACCTTGTTCGCCTTGCCAACCGCAAAACTGATAAGCAGCAACTTTTCGCTACGTGCAACAAACCGCCCTCAGCCTCAGTCTCAGCATCCTCCTCCTCCTCCTCCTCCTCCTGCTGACCCTGCTGACACTCTGCGTAGACACACGAAAAAAAACATCAACAAAAACAATAGCTTGCAGCTTGCAACTTGATTAATTGCGAAGCTACACAACATGCATGACTATATGTATTATGTAGCAAATACTATCTAGTATATCTATTGCCTGCAGTATTTTAATACTCTTCGAAGAAAATAGTATATTAAGTTTGTGCTGAAGTGTGTAACGCATAGAAGAAGTCGTCGGAGACCCCCAAAAGTTACTGCCAGTATGCTTAACAACAAACAAATTGATCTAGCCATGTCCGTCTGTCTGTATGTATGCAAACTAGTCCCTCAGTTTTTGAGCTATCGTGATAAGACTTTGCACAGAGACTTATTATTGAAATGTACAGCTAATTGGTCAGAACCAGCCGGATCGGATGACTATATCTTATAGCTGCCATACAACTGGAAGTCTTTTTGGCCATATACCCCATGTTTTTAAAGCTATCGTAATGAAACTTTACACAGTTGGCAGAGTGAAAATTGTCTAAAGGTTCGAAAAGAGTATAAAATCTTCGGCACGCCTAAGATAATCCTTTCCCACTTCTTATTTCTATATATATATATATATCTATTCATTCGTTCATTTTGCGCTTTCTATCTTGCAGCATACATATCCTTCTTCCAGTGGCAGGGCGTCACGCAAGTCAACTCCGAGGGTAAGTTTAATTAATAATTGTGAGTGCACAGCAGCAGTAGCAGTATCAGTAGTAGTAGTAGTAGAAGTAGTAGTAGAAGTAGCAGTAGGAGTAGTAGTAGTAGTAGTGCACCCCGCAGGCTGTGTGTGGCAGCCAGCTACCACGCACAACTTTTGCTACACTTCTCTCTATTAGTTTTAAGTTTTTAGTCATTTCGTGCATGAATACCAAAAAGTTTTCGGGCAGCGATAACAGGCCGCAGTCTTTGCACTATCATCATCAGCATCAGCATCGGTTGAAGCACTGCGCACACCACAAATTTCTTATTTATGACTTAAACTTTGATTTTCTAGCATCTTTTTGCCCATTTCTCAATGTTTGTGGCGTTTTCGCCTCGCCTATCGGCTTTAGTTTTTGCTCGCCTGGGAGATCTCTGCGCTCGTTGCGTGATGTGACTGCAAATTGTATGCGGTGCAAGTGCTATAAATACTTCATATGCCATATTCGATACTCTCGAAAGTGAAAGTGAGCAGCTGACCTGACTCAATGCCTCAATCAGCCTATTGACCCGCATCAATAACAGTTTGCATGCCATTGTAACTCCATTTGATTTAAGAATGCAATCAAACTAGGCCTCAAAGGACTGAACTTAACTGAACTCGACAGGTGTCGCCTGCATTTGCCAGCAGTCATAAATTACATTCGACTTTTGACTGGAGCTTTAAGGTTCATGCAACTAAATATTTAAATTTGCAGCTTTTCAAGAATTTGTTGTTGCTGTTGTTGTAGCTGTCGCGATAAGCGCTCCGCTTCTTTAGCATTTTATCAGCAATGGGCCAGCAACTTGCCAGCACTCAAATTACCTTAATTACAAAATTAGTCTAATTACTTAAGATTTGTGGCGCCCCCACACCCATCCCCATCCCCACTAACGACAACTTGGCGAGGTCAGCAACGTCCGCAAAAAACACCTTTTCCTCCCACTCTCGTCCTTCAATCTTCTACGCTTCTTTCTCGCCCATCCGCACGTAATTTTTACACAAATTTTAATAGCTAAATTATTTGTTGTGTGTGTGTTTTGTGTTGCCAAAAGTGTTTGCGCCTCCTGTGCTGTTTTTGTTGGCTCCTCCGCTCATTTTTCATGCCTTGCGTACGCTTTACTAATTACCTACAACAAATTCTACAAGCAGGTTGCCTTCGACTGGGCAAGAATTTAACATGAGTATGACAAAGTTTCGGTGAGAAAGTTCTACACTTTAGGCCTATGATTAATAATATGCAATATTTCAAGCAAATATTCGTAACCAGTAGTATAAACCTTATATATTAGCATTATATATCTACATTTCTTATATTATCTTTATATTTATATATTTTTGTTCGCTTTCCAGTATTTCTGCATAGTAGGAAAGCTAATTCGACGCCACGTAATTGGCCCTTTAACACATCACAAGATGGTTTATTTGATAGTAAGTCTGGCCTACATTTAAATGATCTCAAAAGCTTATTAGCCTTCAACTGATTTACAGACACTGCCAATAGTTCATTTCGTCGCATGCAGCAGTCACCAGTTCAGGACGACTCCTATGTCTATGGCCATCCGCAGTTCGGCTCCCCGAATCGATCTGGGGGGAGTAGGCGTCGCTTCAAATAGTTTTACTTCAATTGCGCATTCTGCTGAACTGACTTCGTAAGCACTAAGATAACTTTAATAACAATAACAACTCAGGTTAAATAATAGATAAGGTCGCGTACTACCAAAGTGTACCATAAATTGAGGCTGACAAGATTCTTTGATATTCTATCTATTGCACAATTTTCTGTTACAATTGCCTAATTATTTCTGTCAGATATTTTTGTAAATTATTTACTATTAAATTTGGTGTTAAAATTAAAAAGAAAAAAGAATGCGGCCTTTCAGTTATTAAGTATTTAAGGCATTTTATGATTGAAAGCAATTTATTTATTGAACTTTGGCTAAAGCGAATAAATATAATTAAGACATCCTATTAAATACTGTAAGCGCAACTGTTTTGTAATAAAATAAAAAAACAAGAAATAAGAAATATTTGGGACACCTTTTGGTCTGAACAAACATTAATATAATCAATATATTTGGTAGGTTCTCAATTCCATATCAAAGAATACAGCTGGAATATATTTAAGAATTGTGTACTTTGATTTATAACGATCCTATTGATTCAAAATTGGAATACATTCTTTTTAATATTATTATTTCAGAGTGTTAAAAAGGAAAAGTCGACTGGCATAATGCAAATACTAGGCAATTATAAGTGTCGGTTTTGATATATGCTCACCTCGAGTCCTTTGAGCACGTGGCCAACTCCGCCTGACGGTGCACTCCTAGATAATTTCAGTTGAGTCACTCCGCGCTGTCCACGGCGGGTTATCCTTTAGCTGAACTCCTCAGCGAGCAGCTGCAGCGCACGTGCTGAGCCACTTCAATTACTTTGGCTGATTCTCTGTGTCTGGCTGTGTGTGTGTGTCTGGCTGTGTGTGAGCTAGCAAAGTGTTAAGTGCAAGCGGAGCACTCGAGTGCTCAGTTTTAAGCGCTTTTTACAGCTGAGCTGCAGCTGAAATGTATGCTACGATTTTTGTTATATGCATTTCTAATTAGAAAAGCATCAAGTCAAGTATGCCATTAATTTTACATTTGCGCATTTGAAGAGCGCCGTGCCACGCCCACTTCAAAAAATGGGCAAGTACTTGGCACTTGGACTTGCCCCCGCCGGTTGTCCAGCCCACCAGCCCGGCCACCTCCTCTTATACTTGATATTCTCTTTTGTTGTTTTATGTTATTAATTAGTTTTTAAAAAACGCGGGCGCTTCTGCAGCAGGCAATTGGGTCAGCAATTAAATTAGTTGAGCCCCTGTTCGATGCGTTTGCATATTTAATGAGCGCAGGACATTGCAGTGCCGTTCCGTTCAGTTCCGAGCTGATCGACTTGATTTATTAACCTTTATGGTCGAGGCGCCCATTCGGTTGGCGGTAATTTAACATGTGTGCGGATAAGGCTCACATATGGATGACTGTGCCAGTGTGTGTGTGTGTGTGGTTGTGTGTGTTGTGGGGTTTTTCTGCCCTTACACACACGCAGCTTCATCATTTTAACGCAATTTCCTTGGCAGTGAAATGGAAATTTCCATTTCGTTTTGACTTGTTTTCTTTATATATAAATAAATAAATATATATATTTATACTCTTTTCGAAGAAAATAGTATATTAAGTTTGTGCTGAAGTTTGTAACACATAGATGGAAGCGTCGGAGACCCCCAAAACTTACTACCACTTGTTTTGGATCTTTAGGTAAAATTATACAAATTATAGTATAATAAAAAAACTATGTTCTAATCCTTTATAATTTTTCTCTTGCAGCTCACAGCAGGACGCCATCAATGCTGACAATAACTCCAGGAATTATTGGATTTACTGTAGTAAGTATAGCTGAGCTATATGCTATATTTTACCGTAGTTTGTTTAATTGTTTCTTTCTCTTTCAGCTCAATGTTTACAACTTTAGCTAAGCGCACATTTAATTATTGTCTATTGTGGAGTCCACTTATTTAGCAAAATCTTCATCAGCCCAAAACCATTCTGCTGAACTTTAAGTAAGTACTATAGAATCTACATCTGTATATATACCTATATAATTAGTTAATTTTTGTTTTCCAATAGGTCGCCAGCGCAGCAGAGGGCATCAGAACAGACAAAAACAACAACAAACACAACAACAACATCATCATCAGCAACAACAACCACAACAATATCATCATCATCAACAACAACAAACACAACAACAAAAAACACAACAATAACAAACACAACAACAACAACAAACACAACAACAACAAACACAACATCAAAAATCAACTGACAAGAAAGCAGCAACATCTTGCTTAATAAGTTAACTCAAAACATTGCTTTTTATATAAATATTGTAATATTAAATATATTCTTAAGATAATACAAAATATACTATACTTATAGTTAAGAAAAATATAAATATTTATATACATTTGTAGAATAAAAGAAGAAAATAAACGATTTATCAAAAACCAACGTATTTTTCATTTGAATGCATTAGTTTAGAGCTGAGAGCCATGCTCAGAAGTTGCTCTTTGGCACTTTTGCTCTTTCCCTCAAGGTCAAGCAAAAATTAAAAACGAAAAATACGTCGTCTATCTGCTGATTTCTGTGCGCCTGGTACTTCGACCAGAAAAACTAACGAAATTTGCCATTTCTCGAGACAAAAACGAACACTGACAACTGCACGCAGCTCCGCTCTGTGCTCTGGGATATTTTCTCAGAAAGGGAAATTCTCCCTCAAGGTCAAGCAAAAATTAAAAACGAAAAATTCGTCGTCTATCTGCTGATTTCTGTGCGCCTGGTACTTCGACCAGAGAAACATATGAAATTTGCCTATGCTCGAGACAAAAACGAACACTGACAACTGCACACAGAAAATCTAAGCAAGCCCAGCTCTGAGTGTAGGGAAATTTTCTGTCAAAGGGAAATTCTCCCTCAAGGTCATGCTAAAATTAAAAACAGAAAAATCATCGTTCATCTGCTGAATTATGTGCGCCTGGTACTTTCTGACGAAAAATAGCATTTGGCAAAGCGAATCTGCTGCTTCAGACACCCTAAAAGTATGCAACAATGAAATTTACTTCTCATTCAAGGTCGCGCTAAAACTGAAAACAGAAAAACAAAGTTTCTTGGTTTGTATTTTCATTTATTTAAAAGGCACTATATAAGGTATTTTTGTACAAAAACAGAATTTATCAAAAACTAATTGTAATTATAAATGATGTGTAATATATTATTTTTAAAAACATTCGTATAATAAATTTTAATAAACGGAAATAAAACAAATACTTTTAAATTAACTAAGCTAATTATTTGTTTGCTTGATGACATTGTTGCGTCTGAGGAACTTCAAATTTTCTAGTTTTTTTGGTGGGTTTTTTTGTTGGTGGTTGTCCATATAACATCATCTTGGTAGCCAGGCAATGGATCCGTTTCTAGAGATGTCCTTGAAGATCAAAATGTATACCTGCAAAGAAAAATAGCAATTATTAAATAATGAATTTGATTTTAATTTCGTTAAAAAGCTGTTTATACTCTTTTTGACGAATCGGACCACTATATCTTATAGTTGCCATACAACTCGAAGTCGCTTTTGGCCATATATCCAAACTTTTCAAAGCTATCCCCTTAAATTTCCTTGAGCATGCTTACAACTCATCAATGTTTAAAATTTCAAATCGATTATGTTATAATTGGCAGTGTGAAAATTGCCTAAAGGTTCGAAAAGAGTATTAAATCTTCGGCGCGCCGAAGATAATCCTTCCCCACTTGTTTCTTTTTTTGGTTTTGCTGAGCTTCATAAATTATAAATAACTTAATCGTGTCCGAGCGTATTGAACTGTGCGGCCCCAGAAGTAAAAAGGGCTCAAGGATCGAGAAGTTTGTTCAATTTGAAGCGGCTTAAGGGCTGACAAATGCACAGGCATCATTCAAAATGTGTGTGTGTGTGTGTGTCTACTGATTAAGATGCTTAAGCTTGACTTCATTCATGTGTTAACATTGTATACGTTTGTGTGAGAGTGCGCGGTATGCTTGATTTGCTCATTTCCGGTTCATTGAATTCCGGTTGCGGCGTGCGAGTGTCCGAATGTGTTGAGATGCGATATTCTAATCGGATTTGTGTGTTTGTCCAATATATGAATTATGTGCCCAGCTTGTGGGACAACTGTTGTGTGCGCACGTGTCTATGTGTGTGTGTCTCTGTGTGTGTGTTTCAGTTAGTAAATGAATTATTAAAATAACAATTAACAGCACAAAAATAATTATGTAAAATCAGTATTCGTATATATATAGTATAAATGCAAGTCAATTCCATGCTCGTTAATAGCAATGCATATATAAATATTCATGGCACAATTTCGGACTAAGCAAATGTAAATATTATTATTAATAATAGCTGTGCGACGGAAATGAACACTGGTTATCAAAATTAGAAATATGAGAATATATAGAAAATAAATCTTTTATACCTACTTTTTCATTAATTATTGTAAATTGTATTCATTAGGGCTTTTGTCTCTACACAATTGTGTTAAAAACATATGAAATTATAATGAGATATAGAAAGTTGATTGCTATGCCATTTATTCTGCGAACATAGTTTGTCAACACTTGTGATTCAATGCTGTGAAGTGAACATTAAGTATACACATGCTGAGCAGCTTAAATATTAAGCATACGCAGTGCAGGCTGATAGAAAAGCCGCTTTGATGTAAACTCATTTTACTTAATAACTTGGAAATGTCTTCATTCACCACTGCACCTGTTATTGAGTGCGGCTGGTGTAAAGTGACTTTCTAATTAAAATGGGAACCAAAGATAAAGACATCAATTACCACTGTACGCCGAGTTTCTGCTTACAGAGCTGCCGCCGCTTACTCGGTGCTCGCAGGAGCGAATCTCTTGCTGATGCTGCAAATTCTAATTAATTATACACAGTCATATGACTTACATACCACAGCACACACACACACACACACACACACACACACATACTATATACATATATACTTGACTTTGCGTTGCCTTACAATTTTTACAACTAAAATGTTTACATTGTCTTCGGCTAATTGAAATTCTAATTATTTCTATGAAGTGAGCCAAAGGGGGAGGAGCGGGTGTGCTATGGGCGTGGCAGCTTGATAAGTAATTAAGATTGCGTAGGCGCTGGCAATTTATCAAAATCCAAAGAAACAGATATGCTTTTTACAATTTATAGTTATTTATTTTTTGGGTTTTTATGCATATTTTCTTGGCCACACGCTTAAGGTAGTTGGACTAAGAACACAAACGTTTATCTACATTTTATAAGTTCAATAATTATATTATCCAAACTTAATTATTTTTTAACAATTATTTTTTATTTTCTTTTTTTTTACTACAATTTACTACCCCAACTTTTGAGGTTCTTTTAGGTCTTAAAATTCTTTACAGCTAGGCACAGAAAAATAACGTTTATCTAATGTCATAAAATCAATTTGGGCGTCTCTAAATACAAATACAAATACAAATACAATCACATGAAATGGTTGCTGGTTGATAATGCTGCAGCACACAGACTTTGGTCGCTCAGTATATATATGGTTGTTTTTGTTGCTGTTGCTGTTGCTGTTGTCGCTTATGTCTAGGGGTAATATAAAACTTAATGAAGCTATTTGCTAATTTCATAATTGAATTACTCAGTCAAACGCTCGATTTGTATGGTCGCATGTTTGATGTTATACTTGCTGCCGCAGGCCAGCTGCGTTGCCAGCTCCAGCACCGCATTCGAGTCGCTCAGCCCGTCTGTCAGATAAGAGATATTAATATACAATGCATATGTATGTATATATGAGAGAGTCATACCCACAACCAGATGAGCCATTAGCACACTGTGCTCGCTGGTATGCTGCCACACATTCAGATGATGCACCGATCTGTTGCAGGAAGTAGTCAAAATGTTAAAGACTCTTTTGGGTCTAATTGGTTGGGTCATTGACTTACTTGACGCCCTCAATGGTGGACAGTTCGCGCTGCAAGGCGTTCAGGCAGACACTGCGCGGCACCGCGTCCAGCAATATGGCGACAGACTCTCGGAACAGCTGCACCGTGGTCATAATCACAATTACGGAGAAGAGCAGCGTGCACAATGGATCCGCAAACTTGGCGCCCGGCTGCAAAATTGAATTAGCACTGTCGATGTCAGTCAGCTACACACACTTCTTCATTAAGCATATTAATTGACTTGTCTAGACCCCCAGACGTGCCACACACACACACACGCACACACGCACACATAGAGACAGGCGCAC
The DNA here is from genome assembly GCA_035042425.1 of Drosophila flavopinicola. Lineage (NCBI taxonomy): Eukaryota > Metazoa > Arthropoda > Insecta > Diptera > Drosophilidae > Drosophila > Drosophila flavopinicola. The sequence continues at coordinate 10,529,828 of JAWNLL010000090.1, read as the reverse complement.
TCACATAGAATTTGATTAGAACCGCCGCCAGAAAGACGCCAATGCTCTGGACCAGATCGCCAATCACATGTATCATCGCTGCCCGCAGATTCAGATTGCGTTCCGTTGCGTTGCTGCACAGGTGAAGTGCGACAGAGAGAGAGAGACAGAGGAAGAGGGAGAGAGAGAGAGAGAGAGAGAGAGAGAGTGAATCAGTAAGCAAATATTAACTTCGGCCAGGGCACATATTAATAACTGGGAGTCAAGCATAACTAATGCAGCTGGCTTCTTGCTGCTCACTGCCTCAATGCAACTAAATTAAATTACAATTACATGTAATCAAACAAACAATTGCCTGCAGTCAACAGCTGCTGTGCGCTCGTTCTGTTTGCTGCTGTTAGACATATACCCTGTATTACGTATACGACATGGCCTAACAAGCCAATCGAGTGGACTAAAGCACTAGTAAGTTTACAGAGATGACCAAGAGGTTCGCAATCTGTTAGGGATTGTGACCTCATTTTAAAAACTTCCAGTATCATTCAAAAGTCAAATTTATCAATTGAAAGGAAAAGAATGAGAACGGATCTACAAACGAATAGGATTTTATAATATATGATATGTTTTCAGTAAGCAAATTGTTTTTCCATTAGATTAGTGGAAATACATTTCGGGATCGGGAAAATCTAAGTTCTTCTTTTAAAATATCTTTTCAAGTTAATTAAAAATACAAAATAAAAAGCTAAAACCCTAATTTCTGCATAATTGCAACATTTGTATATTAATCTAAGAAGTTACAGGGTATTATCTAGTTGCGCACTCACTTCGAACGCATTTGTGCTTATTTTATGCTACTGTTTTACAACAAATTCATGAGTGCTTCAACCGCAGGCGATAAAATTGCAACTGGCCATTTGAATCAATATATGCAACGCTATATAGCATGTAGTTACACACATATATGTATATGTATATGTATTTGTGTATATATGTATATACATAGCACAATATGGAGTGGAATATAAAACTCACCACTTGGCGGACACCTACCCGTTTTGCTGGATTGGCTTTAAGCCATTTGTTATAACAACATTATGGAGCTCATCGCTGGCGCTGTCAGCCGTTGAGTGGGCGTGGCCAATTCCATTTCCATTTCCATTTTCATATCCATGACTGTGGCTATGATTGTGACTGTGGCTGTGTCCATGCCCATTGCCATGGCTGTGCCCATGGCCATTGGGTCCAGTGAACCAGGAGCCATGCAACACGAACATCATGCTGCGGGTCACAAAAACATTTGATATTTATATTTAATTAAAAGTGCATGGAAATCATTTCAACTGTGACAGAATGGAATATTACAGAGGCCAGTTAAGGCTGAGAAAATGACGATTGCAGGAATTACATCACATATATACATATACTGTGCACGCTCGGTAACGTGAACAAATTTTTTTTAACATTGACTATTCTAAAACTTGAACAAGGTGAGAAAGCTCTATAATGATCAACATTATATGATTGAACTGAGTGGCCTAAATGAGAAAGCTGTACTACAAAACAACAACAAAACGTGAATTTAAAAGTCTTCATATGTATTCACTTTATAGTACTTTTCTGGCAATCGAAAGCGTGAACACTTTTGCTAACGTGAACTGCCTTGGTTTTAATTAGGTCACGTTATCGAGCGTGCCCTGTATATATGTACACATATAACTATTTTTGCTATTCCAGGCACTAAGGTGGAATATATGTGAAAAACTCGTTGTTGTACTCGCGTTTTTAGCTATTCATCAAATTTATGCTTAAAATCTTTATCAACTTTTGCTCACTGATGTTTTACTTGAAAAATCAAATAAAAAATTGTATTCTTTTCAGATTTGTTTTGATTGTGTGTTGAAATTGCTTGGTTAGAGCTCAAACAATGTGTCAAATAAGCAACTTATCTTTAGTTCTGCAACTTACATGATGTTAATGCCAATGCCAATGGCCGATATGCACATCATAACATTGACGTCCAGCTCAAAGTCCTGCGAGTAGATGCGCTCGATGGCAACGATGACCAGCATCGCAGTTAGCAGCCAAATGCTCAGGATGGAGGCCAAGGCGCCCAGGACCTCTGCAAAAAAGAACAAAAAGGATGAGCAAAGTGTGTGTGAGCAAAGCTTTAAGTCTAATGGCTAGCTAAATGCACGTGTTGGGTCAGGACATGGGCTAATAATAGACTAGGATGATAACTAACATGTACTCTCTGTGCTTGGCATAAATGCAATTACTGTGCCTGACCGAGAGTGGGAGAGCGAGAGAGAGGGAGAGAGGGAGAGGGAGTATGTGTGTGTGCGTAAGTGGTTGGTCTGTCAACTGGTCGTACGCACTCATTAGCATAGTGTCGGCCATAATTGGGTACTTACCGAAGCGTTTGTAACCGAAGGACATGCGTGCGTCCGGCGGTCGGCCGCCCAGCCAAATGGCCACCAGGCCGATGACGAAGCTAATGCAATCAGATGCCAAATGCGCCGCATCTGCCATAATGGCCAGGCTTCCGGCCATATAGCCGCCAAGGAATTCAATGATCTGGCGGTTGCGCGAATTATAAACGCGTTTCGTTAGTTGTTGTTGTTGTTGTTGTTGTAGTTGAAATTTATCATAATTAAATCAAGCATTCAGGCTCGCTCTGTGTGTGTGCGTGTGTGTGTGTGAGCTTACCATGAATATGCAACAGAGCGAAATTGCGAGCAGAATTTTGAATTTCGCCTCCTGCGCCGATTTGCTTTTAAGGTTCGCGCCAAAACCCGGCTGCGAGTTGCGACAGCCGGCAAAAGCCTCTGCTCCTGCTTGTTCCAAGTGCTGCAAACATAACGGTAATAATTGCCTTATAAATATGATACGTGTGTGCGTGTGTGTGTGCGTGTGTGTGTGTGTGTGCATATAAATGAGAGCATGCAACTTTCATGGCGCCAGTAATAAGCACTTTAATTGAACAATTTGAGGTTATGTGCATTTAAGGCTGCATATGTCCTGCTAATATATCTCAATCGCGCCAGATAAGAAAGAATGCAATGACTGGAGTTTTTATCGCTTCCTCGACTTCAATTGTACTCTTGAAACCGTTAAGCTTGTTTTGTCAGACAGATGCGTTAGAGAAACTCATTTGCGATGGTTAAAAATATATATTAAATATTTAAAATTTACATTCCATATTAATTTATGTATATGCGTTTGAGATACTCATTTGCGATGGTTAAAAATATATATTAAATATTTAATATTTTATATATATGTATGCGATTAAGAAACTCATTTGCGATGGTTAAAAATATGTTTAATTTGTATATTAAATTTAATTTATTTCATTAACTTTTCATTTAAAGCACAAAGCAAGAGTTAGCTTTGTTTATCATTACTTAATATTGCTTTTAAAATTAAAAATTAAAAAAAGCCTTCTATTACTATTTTACTATGCTTGCACATTGTGTTAAAGTTTTATATTATTAGAATTAATATTTACTATAAAGTAAATTATGGTATATTAGTATAATAACCCCAAGATACAAATGATGTTCCACCAAATCTAATATATAGCCATGCTATCTTCCTGGCGTTAAGCAACACTTAAAAAAAGTATTAGCAGTGCAATAGAAACAAGTGGGAAAGGATTATCTTCGGCGTGCCGAAGATTTTATACTTTTTTCGAATCTTTAGGCAATTTCCGTTCTGCCAACTGCACCAGCGAAATATTGAATGACGCATATCTTTGCTAACTATAACTTAATCGATTTGAAATTTTAAACATTGATGAGTTGTAAGGATGTTCAAGTGTATAAGGAAGTTTAAGGCGATAGCTATGAAAAGATCGGATATATGGCCAAAACCGACTTCCAGTTGTATGGCAGCTATAAGATATAGTCTTCCGATCAGGCCGGCTCCGACCAATGTTCTGTTTCTTTAAATAATAAGTCTCTCTGCAAAGTTTCATTGCGATAGCTCAAAAAATGATGGACTAGATCCCATACAGCCAGACAGACAGACAGACGGACATGGCTAGATCAATTTGTTTTGCCATTCTAAGCATACTGTCAGTAAGTTTTGAGGGTCTCTGACGCTCCCTTCTATGCGTTACAAACTTCAGCACAAACTTAATATACTTTCTTCTTCGAAAAGCGTATAAACATATCCATTCATATAAATATATATATTTATATAATAAAAACTTACCAAATTTGTGCCACTATTATTGCTGCTGGTGCTGCGCAACAGTGGAACCTCCCATGTGTGCTCCTCCAGCTCCAGACTGTCGCCAGCTGTTGCCACTCGTGTTGCTCCTATTGCATTCATGTTGCTGCTGTTGTTGCTATTGTTGTTGGCATAGTGGTATTTAGGATTACCATTTGGCATCTGAGTGCTGCTATTCAGTCTTATATGATTGCTGCTAGTATTGTGTTGCTGCTGCTGCTGATGCTGATGCTCCCTCTGCTGCTGATGCAGCTGCTGCTGTTGACTTTCATCCGCATAGAGTGAGAAGCTCTCATCGCAGTCATCTTCGTGCATTGTGGGTGCGAGAGCGCTGTCAAGTTTCTGATATTTTGACATTGTTTTTCTTTTCTTCTCGCTTTATTTTGCTCTTTCTTTTGTTTGATATAAGTTCTTGGACGGGTTAATTTTGTGGTGTGCGCGTGTGTGAGTGTGTGTTTGATTTGAGCTTTGGTTCTTTGGGGTTCACAGACGCTTATCTACATTGAATTTATCATAATTAGTGGGACTGTGTCATCCTCCATCCATGCGTTGTCATCCACAACCACATTATCGTCATTATTGTTGGTTCTTCGAGGGGAGCATTAGGGGTACTCTCGCTTATTGGTGCTAACGAGCAGTGGGGTGTTTCAGTAAGTCGCGTTTCTTTGTCTGTTGCAAACAATCAACACATTAGTTAGATATTTTTTGTTTCAAGCTGTTTTCAGTTTAATTTTTATGTTTTATGCACTCATATATAATTATAAATGCACCTTGTTTATGTGTGTCTTAGTCTAGCTCTCTCCCTCAAGCAACATGACTATTTATAAGATTAATAAGAAAAACAAGCGAAAGATAGGAGAAAAACGCGCTTTTCCCTAGAATTTGTATCAGAATTATCAGAATTTTAGGTGAATCCAGGAGTAAAAGATCTAGAGCCTATGGAACAGGTTTCTTAGTCGGAGGCAGATCTCAGTGAGAAGCACAAATAGATAATTTATAAAAACTCTTTCTTTCCAGTAACATTAAAGTCAATTATAAAAAAACACGAAAATTTATTTAAAGAATTTGTTTAAATTTGTTGGTGATTACTTTTAAACAGAATGAGAAAAACATAGGTGGTGTAAATTCGACTGTGGTTAGTTTGTTTGTGACTACTGTTATAAATTGTATTTATATATTCCGAAAAATGATGACTACTAGATATACTTTTCAAACTTCTAGGGATTTGAGTTCTTTGGAGACGGGAAATTGTTAAAAATTAGAATTAAATTTATTTAAAGTTTGGGCTGTATTCCTTTAAGTCGTCAGACAGCTTTAAGCATATATTATAATTAAATCAGAAATAATATTTAAAGCAAATCACGTCAAAAGAATTCCTTAGATATTCAAATTTCAAAATTCAAATCAACACAAAATGACAAACACTTATTTCTTCATCACATTTTTATTTATTATCTTCATTTATTCGACTTTTTAAATAAATATTCCATTAGGGGTACTCTCGCATATTGGTGGTAACTAGCAATGAGCTGATTTAGCAAGTCGGGTATTTTTTTTCTGCGTAAAACAAATTAGTTAGATATTTTTGATCCAAGTTGTGTGTTTTGTGCAATTTTGTGTTTGTTTTGAACTTACTTTTTAGATTTAATGTAATTATATACAAAGTGTATTTACAGTTATAAATACACCTTGTTTATTTCTCAGTCTGACTTTCACAGGAGCAAAATGACAATATATAAGACAAAGAAAGAGATGATCAAAAAGCACGTAGGAAACGCCCTTTGCGTTGCCTTCAATCCTAGCGTTTTCCTCAAATCTCGGCCGGGAGAAAAATCGTATGATTACATATAGGGGATTCTTCGAAATCCTGGATCCTGATCCTGGAGCCATGCAGCTGAATCCTGAGCCAAATTCAGAGTCTTAGTTCAGTGGGGAGAAGGTGAATTAATTGAACACTTTATTTAGTTACTTGTAATAAGAATGAAAAAGATACCAAAATTTAAATACTGCAAAACTTTTTTTTTTGTGTTTTTGGTGGGCTTTAAATAAAACAAGTAAGAGTGCTCTAGTCGGGAGTGCCCGACTACGAGATACCCTGAACCCAGTCCTTACAATCATTCGTACTACTCTAAACACACACATGCTGCAGTACAAGCAGTACAAGCAGTGCAAGCGGTCTAAGCAGTTAGCTTGCTTTTCGCTGAGCCCCACATAATGGAAAGTTAAATCTTAAATAACTTCTGTGTTTATCGTCCGATCTTATTGAAATTTTTGGGGCAAACAATTGTCGATAATATGTGTGACCAAACCAAATTGCAAGGTCGTACCTTCAAAAATGCGTTTTTTTAACTTTTGGGGGGTTTGGGGGGTGGTATCCAAAAGTGAAAAATTTGTTCATGTGTATGCTATTCGAGATTATACATGTCAAATTAGGGGCCTCTAGCTCTTATAACTTGTAAGTTATATCCAAAAAACGCTGGTCTGAAATCGAAATTTATCGATAACTTTTGAACGGGACGAGCTATCGATAAATTTTAATAAACTTGATCTGTCCCGGGATTAGGAGAACTTATGTTCCAAATATGAAGTCTCTAGCTCTTGTAGTCTCTGATATCTGTGTGTTCATACAGACAGACAGACGGACAGACGGACAGACGGACAGACGGTCAGACGGACAGACGGACAGACGGACAGACGGACAGACGGACAGACAGACGGACATGGCTAGATCGACTCGGCTGTTGATACTGATCAATAATATATATACTTTATATGGTCGGAGATGCTTCCTTATGCCTGTTACATACTTTTGCACAACTTCATTATACCCTTTTTACCCATTTTTAATGGGTTCAGGGTATAAAAATGAGTAAAACTGAAAAGGTGTTTATTCCACTGTTGTAAGTTTGTTTATGACTACTGTTAACGTCTTCCTTTATACATTCCAAAATCGCTTCATTGGCTTAACATAAATGGAATTGACTACTAGATACTCCTTTTAAACATTCCAAACTTTCAAGAATAGATTATTCATAGAAAATTTCGGTTTAAAGTAAGCACCGGAATTGTACTGTATATATTATTAAGTAATAATATACACATGTAGAAATAACTCAAATAAAACCCAAAATATATAGCTGACATTTACGTATTTTTTCACCGTATATTTAACTATCTCCAGTTTTTAGACAGTATTTTTTTGTGTATTATTCTTGCTTAGCACTTTGAAAAACTGTCACATTTATCAACGCATTTTGGTTGTCTCACTGTTTGTTTATTGCCCTTTGCTCCGTTATCAAGCATAATAATAGTAGTTATGTCGTTTGCATGTATTTAGTGCCGCTTCTTATGTTTATATTTATCTTTTCATTTGCTTTGTGTTGCCATACGCGTTTATTGTGGCGTTGTTGCCTTGAATTCTTGGGGAAGTTGCGATAAGCGTTACAATGCCCTTTGCGGTGGGGTATACTGGGACCTATGATTAACTTGTCACAAACACACACAAACATACCTACTATACATATGTAAATATGTTTATATATGAGACACCACAACTGATGCCAGACGCAGTTTGACAACGACTGAACAACAATTAGCACTTGATTTGACACATTTTGACCACTTCAATCAGTTTTCGTTTGGTTTGAGGCAGTTTTGTGTAAATTAGTGTGATAAAACGATACCGCCGAATAGATTAGATAAAATGCTGATAAGACTGTGCTATATATAAGGATATTAAAGAAGTTCAAATTGGCAGTGAGTCAAAAGTGTTTGACTATTCTTTGCTACTCGGTTTCGCTTGAGAAAACACAATCTACACTGGAAACTTGCTGTTGCTCGAGTCTTTAATGAGCTGTCAGCACTAGCGTACAATTTGTATATATGTACATATATATAGATATAGATACTCTTGAGCAGCTAATACCCTCTGAGTATTGATAAAAAGTACGTGCGCTTGGCACACTTTTCGCTAGTCGGTCGGTCGGTCGGTCGGTCGGTCTTTAGTCCCCCATTCGACACTCTAGGAGTCTAGATTGCAAAGGAATTTACTGTTGACAGCAAAGTTTTGTTCGTTCGATTTGTGTTTGTGTTTGTGTGTCCGCTGTTGGCTGTTGGCTCTCTTGTTGTTATTTCAATGCCATTCGCATTTCACGAGTTTTCCATTTATAACAGTTTATTTATGGCCAGTGCCGCCGCTTGCGTCTTTCGCTTTGACGTCTTTTGTTTTAGAATCGCAGCTAAATTTAGGCATTTGCGAGTGGAATATTTACTTTGATTTCTAGCTAAATATTGAAATTGAAAAACTGAAGTGTACAATTAATGCCTTTGTACTAAAGCTGATTCATTCATTGTTGCGAAGCAAAAAAAAAGCAAACATTAAATTAAACCACTCATTATGCATTTGCGCTGTTTTCTCTGTACATTGACCTTCTCAACAGGTTTTTTGCTCTTGTTTGTGTTTTGCTGATGAAGAGCCGCTGCTTCGATATGTTATCGAACTAGTTTGTTATGGTTGTTGTTGTTATTATTGTTTATGTGCAGAAGCTGCGCTTCAGCCGGCGGCAGCTGCATAAGCACGTGAAGCCGGTCGAACAAGAGCAGACGAGCAAGAGAGAGAGAGAGGGAGAGCGCGAACAAGAGAGTATAGTGAAGAGAGCGCGGCAGAGAGCAATAAAGCCGTTATCAGCAATGCGAATGAGCAGCTATGATAAACAGCAACAGCAAGAGCAAAAACAAAATGTAAATTGAGTTGTCTGCGTCTTTGAGATCGCACCTTTCACGTGATTTCCGATTGTTTGCCATTTTTGCTATTCTTTACATTATTGTTGTTTATATTGTACTTTTATGTACTTCGCACAGTCTCACAGCGTGTTTTAGTAGCGCCGTTAATGACGTGTTGCTTGATTGTTGTTTCTTTTACTATTGTTAGCGTTGTTTTCAAATGCGATTTTAATAGTATTTAATTTATAGCGTCGAATTTGTCACGCTAGACAAGCACTTTTTTTGTTGTGAGCACATAAGCAAGCTATTGTATGTACTATTTTTTTAATACATTTTGTTTTTAATTTTTATATACTATTTATTTCACACTGCATTCGTGCACAAAGATACATACAGCATTTATGATCTACTTTTTGAAACGCATATTAGATTCAATTTGCGTATTTGTGAGTTGTCAAGATCATTAGCAAGGCGTTGATTGTGTTTCTCGTTTTTTTGTGTGCGTTCAGCGCTTAGCGTTTAGCGTTTTTGTCACCGTTGCAGACGCGCTCGTCGCCAGCGACGCATGAAGTTCGACTGACGCGACGGCAGCGCGGCAGCAGCAGCGGCAGCAGCGGCAGCGGCAGCACAACGGCCAGCGCAGCCAGCAGAGCGAGTAAAAGAGAAAGGGAGAGCGCGTCGCGCGTCGTCTGACTCTCGCTCACTCACTCACGCGATTTTGAGCGCCGGCTGCTACACTAAGTGTATATATTAATGTAAGCATGTGTGTGCATACGTCATCTCGGCGTTGATTACGAACGCCCCTCTCCCATCTCCCATCTCCCATCACTCCACCACCCCGAGTGCTAAACAGCGAGCGCACTCAATGAGTGCTTTTGCCATTTGAGTGCATTTGCAGTTTGACTCAATCTCAATATCTCCTGCGCTGCTGATGAAGATCAGTTCGAGCAGTGTGCATTCGACATTTGTAAATAAAAGTGTTTCTTGGTTTGTCACATTTTACATACATACATATATATATATATATAGTTCGTGATCGGTAAGTATGTGCAGCAGCTACATATATATCTATTATCTGGTGGGCAAATCAGTTATACTAAATGTACAAGTGTTTTACTGCGTGCTTCCCTTTAATCACTTTAAAGAGCCGATGACAAAGAATATATATATATATATAATACATATATATGTACATATGTTGGCTTGTGTCCCCACAAAAAACAGTTGATTTATAATACTTTGTAATTTCTGCACTGCGCATTACCACATGTCAATTGTGTTGATTTTTTTTATATACACAAGTATGTACATACATATATACTACAGTCATATAAGATGGCACTATGTATATATACATGCGTATAAAGCAAAAGAGCAATTTAATGCATATAGGTCAAGCAGCGGTCAATAGATGATTTAATGGATAGAGTTACGAGCATGATATCATTTGTATACCCGTACATTTATACCCTGTAAAAAATGGAAAACAAACAATAATATAGTTGTAGATGTGTTTCTGTTAGCGACACAAAGGCGAATACAACTGCTATATATTCTATATATATGCCTGATTAGAATCGCAGTAAAATCATCTCAAAATTGTACATGTAGTGTTTTATATACTGTCCAATAAATATGCATTTCCATCTCATTCTCTCTTTCTCTTCTGATCTTTATTTTTATTTTTCTTACTGTCTTTCCCTCCGCCTTTCTATGCGATTCTCACAAATTGACGGAAACTCTTACACATTATGCTGTGTATTAAGTGAAGTTCATTTCATTTAAGTCATTCGCAATATGTTTATATTAATAGCGTCATAAACATAGTTCTTGTCTTGCTCACTCGCTCTAATGTTTATTGTACATAAACAAATATATATTTATACAAGCATCAGTTTACTGTTTACATTCAAATCAATTACTATACACTTTAAAGTAATTGTATCAATCGATTTTGTTTGTACTGCGCTTTTGAAACAGATATGTTTATCAGTCAATTGCTTTGAATTTCTTTCGTTTTTTTGTTGTTGCTTACTAAGCCATAAATGGTGCTGTTTACGGCAAGTGTTTACGTTTCATGTCTAAAATGCCCCAAAACGATAAGATTTCAATTAATATCTGAGAGATCTGTCTGCCACTGTCTCTCTCTCTCTCTCGCTCTCTCTCTTTCGCGCATTCAGAAAGTAGCTATTAAGTTACAGACAGGCAATCGCAAGACTTGAAAATGGCTACTTATTGCCAGGATGGCTGTCCTGAAATTGTTGCCAGCCATGAAATGTACAACTCAAGTGGAGCTGCTACCCACTTGCCACTTGCCACTTGCCAGCATGCCACACATATATATGTATATGTACATATATTTCTGTTACTTATTTAGCTGCGTGTTGCTCTCAGTTACACCTTAGACCGCAAATTTTTAAAGAAAAATAAATAGAACATAAGTATAAATTAAATTTTCTTGGAAATTTGTTTCTTCTTCTTATTCTTCTTCTTCTTTTTTTGCTGGCACACCCAAGACGGTAAACAAACGCCCTCCACATTTGACGTTGCGTATACGCCTCCGTTAGTCTGTCTGCCTGAAGCCAAGTCAAATATATAGATATACGCCTGCATGTGTGTGTATTTGTGTGTGTGTGTGTGTTTTTGTTTACATAGCGTTGCCACCCATTTTGAATAATCGCAGACATCTCAGATGAAGCTGAAGCTTGGCTCTGTGAACTATTGACGCCGCTGTTGCCATTGATGGTGATGTCGTTGATTGCGTTTGTTTTCGGGGGCTGGCTTCGACTTTTTGCTCGCGTGTGTGCCTGTGTGTGTGTGTGTGTGTGTGTGTAGGTGGGCGTTTCGCACTGATTGCTAAGCAACAATTTGTGTTTTTGCAGCAGGTTAACGATAACTGACAAACATGAAGCACAGATTAAACATTAAACATTTTACGTCTGAACCTAATCGCATGACTAAATGGCAGTTGATATCAAGCACATTGACACACCTCCACACACACACACACACGCATACACACACACACACACGCGTAATTAGAAAGTCAAACAAATTACATTGACGGCATGACTGCCACTTTAGCCACAGCGAACGCAATGCCAGTCAGAAGCAGTTATCCTGCCTGGCTTCCTGCTGCTCAAAGCTGAGTGCGAATTGAAAACCAAGCTCACAAACACAAACACATACACGTACACATACACAAACACATACGCGCACAAAAAGGATTGGCAATAGCAACACACAAACGGAACCATCATCGAGCCGCATAACGAACGAAATCAAGAAGCTACTTCACTTAGAAAAACTGGTAAAAATATCGTTAGGGGCTCCTCGCCGATGTCCGTGTGTGTGTGTGTGTGTGTGTGTGTGTGTGTGTGTGTGTGTGTGTGTGTGTGTGTGTGTGTGTGTGCGTGTCATGTGTTTGTTGGCCATGCCAGACACTAAAGGTAACTCGGCCTCTGCTAGACAGCAGACAGGACAACAAGGGTCGAGAGAGAGAGAGAGAGAGAGAGAGAGATAGAGAGAGCGAGAGAGAGAGAGAGGATGGGGGTGAGTGGGGCCCAGTGGCAGGTGACAGGCAAAGTGAATTTAATACAAAGTGCCTTGAGCATTTCAATGACTGCGATTCGCTGAGGCTGCGCCTTTGGCTCTGTGTGTGTGTGTTGTGTGTGTGTTGTGTGTGGATTGTGTGTGCGTTGATTTCAGCTGGCTTCCAGGAAATAAGGGATACCAATCCTTGGACCATAGTCAAGAGTATGAAACACGGCTGCTCTTTGCTGATGTAATAAAAATATTACTAAAGATGGGTATTTATTTTTGCCTTGGTATACAGATTTTATTATCATTTTTAAAATTTGATATAACCTAATTTGTTTGCTTTAATTTTGATTTATTCCCTGAAATATATATAGATTCTTTTCTACTGTGATGCTAATTGTTTGTTACTTCGACGAGTTTTAAGTTAGTTCGTAGTTTAATGTTTGTTTTAAATAGGCAGCAGGAAAACTTTATTCCCACTTGATAGCTGCGATAGCTCAAGCTGGAACCATTTATATATTTTATTATAATTAATAGTGAGAATATTGTGATAATATTATATCTATGATATTGATATTGATTGTAGATGGTAGAATTTTTAAATATTACTGTGTGGTTTTACTCATTAAAATTATCCAAATTGTGTAGAGTCTTATATCAGGTATTTATTTACCTCTAATCGCATATACAGAGTATCTGCTAGTCTTGCTCATTTGACTGATTCATTCATACTTGTATGCTTACTCGTTTTGCTGTGCTCTTATCACATCGAGTACTCTCTAATGACATCACAAACTTGATATATCCCAGTTTGATAGGGCAAGCCTAAGGGGCATATCTGCTGCTGCTGCTGGTGGTGCTGCTGGTGGTGGTGGGGGTGGTGGGGTTGGTTTGGGTGCTGCTGGTACGTGAGTGTTTCATTGACACCAAGCCATTTTATTTTCACTTTTTTGTAATATTTTTTTTTCGACAGCTCAGCGTTGGGTGAATGAGGACGTTAGACCTTAGCTTTGTGCCACTGCTTGTGTGTGTGTGTGGGTGTGTGTGTGTGTGTGTGGTGCGTTCGTGTGCATTTTGTGAGCTTAATTGAAAATTGAGTGCTTAACTTTGATTTTGTTTTCGACGGAAGCGCCACTCGAACTCAACTCCGTCGCCAGCGACTCCTCTGCCATGGATGACTGACTGACTGCCGCCTGATTGTTGTTTGTGTGCGGCTTTTGGCACGTTGAATATTGCACATTGTGACCCAATACACACACACACACTCGCACACACTCACACACACACGCACACACTCACACATATGTTCAGCAAGCATTTTCGCCAAACGAACACACATTTTTTTTACACCTCACATTTTTGTTGTTGTCTCCCAGCGGGTCGTTGTCAATAGGTTTTTTTGTTGGTCTTGTTGTTGTTGTTGTTGTTGCTGCTGCTGTAGTTTGTTTTAAAATTGACAAATTGACTTGTTGGCTTTGGCACGCCCCCGTTGCTATTTTTGGTCGCTGCTGCTGTTTTTTTCGCCCCGCCGTTCAAAGTGAATTTATTAAACACTTTAAAACACAGCACGCCCTTTATTTTGGGCGATTATTGTCTGTGTGTGTGTGTGTGTGTGGCAAAATGCAAATCTAATTGCTTTAACCAAACAAATTATGGCCGCGGTTTCCACAACGAATAGTTCCATTTAATTGAATACGAACAATGCTTTTGGCCATAATTGCAGGCGGTCAGCGCTGCTCATTAAATTCAATAAAATCAGCAGTTGCGGGCCCTTAGGGCATCGCAGATGAATTAAGAGCAAAGACAGTATATTAACAGCTCCCCAGTGGGCCAAGAGAGCAGCACTGCACCACCGCACCACCGCACCACTATTGGCCAGTTTGACAGTTGTTGACATATGCAAGTGGCAAGTCGGTTTTCCAAGTCTTATTTTTGGGGCGTGTTTTTGCTTGTATTTACTCAAATGTCAGTTGTTGTTTAATTATGTAACAGTATCTAAACATAATGTGTTTGTATTTGCATTTGTATTTGCCTTGGCTGGCATTCGGTGTTGTTGGCTTAAGCACATTCGAGTGTCCCTTGAATCTAAGCAGCCGCAGTAAACAAATGGCGCATGGCAAAAAATAAATATGCCAAATAAACACACATTTGCTTATCTAAACATTTGCCTGCACTAATTACAAACAGTGCAAACTGCAAGTTGCGCATTAATCATGGGAATTATCGGTGCTGGCATAAATAATGTTAAGCCTCAGCAGCAACCATGACTTCAACAACAACAACAACATTTTGAGTGTTAGTTATGCGTTGACCACAAAAAGCATTCTACTTATATGCTTCTGCGGTTGTTCTTCTGCCTTGTCTTTTTGTGGTCACCGACGACGACTTCTGCTGCAAAACAGGTCAGCACTGGCCATTAAATAATATGCTATATATATACTACTTATGCATGTTGTTGTTGTTGTTGTTGCTTTCATACCAGCATATGTATCTTTAGTGTTGATTAGATAAAAGAACAACTGCAGTGCCACCGAAGTACACAACTGCAATTGTGGCTTGTGGCTAAAACAATGTTAATCACTTCTTACACTACTGCTGCAGGTAAGCAAGCCATTTAGCAGCATACTTTGTGGTTTTTGTCAAATATTTACTTAATATATTCCTTTAAAAGTATTGAAGCAACACATTAAGAATATTACAAATTATAGAAAGCAAACGAGAAATAAAAATGCATCTTTCTTGTTTACTAATATAAAATCCGAAATTCGATTTAAATTCAAAATTATAAAAACATAATCAAAACTGGCTTGGAAACGAAAATCTGATTAGTTTGGATAAAGTGATGGGTGTTTTAAATGTCGGAAGGGCATTTCTGTGGCCTTGGAAGCTTTATTTTAGGTTGGTTTCAATAGAAAATCTGAAATTCGTAATTGCTTCAGATTTGAATGCAGAATTATAATAGATGCCAAAACCATTATCATGACTGTGTTGGATTATGGGGGTTTTAAATGCTGGAAGGGTATTTCCAGGAACTTAGGAACCTTATATTGGCTTGGCTCCGAAATTCGCAAATGCTTCCGATTTAAATGCAGAACTATAAGAGATTCCAAAACATGATAAGAAACTGCTTATTGAATGAAAATCTGAACAGTTATGGGTGTTTTAAGTGCTGCATGGAAATTTCTATGGATTAGGTGGCTTTCTATTGGCATAATAGAAAATGCCAATTCGAAAATGATGCAGACTCGAATGGAGAACGAAAATCTGATTAGTTTGAACAAAGTTATGGGAGTCTTAGGTGTTTAAATGGTATTTCCAGGGACGTGAGAGCTTTAGAATTCCAGAATTCGAAAATGCTTCATATTTAAATGCAAAATTTTAATAGATGCCAAAACATGTTCAAAACTGCTTAAGAAACGAAAATCTTATTTGTTTGGACAAAGTTATTGCAGTTGTTATTCTATTTCGATAATATTCATTGTATATATTACATTTTGTTTCTTCTATAAAACACATTAAATGTGTTTAAAAGCACGCGTTAATGCTTCGCTTATAAGTTGTATAACAATAATTAAAACTTCTGTGTAATGCCTGCCAGACAACATCTTGGTTTCATGACCATGCTCACACCAAAGTACTCTTCTTTTGAAGATGACTAAGTCGGCATTATATTCACCAGCTCCAGCTCCATGTAAATGAATAGACATAGACGCACACAAGCTTATATACTTATATAAACGAGTACACATAAAAATCACAATGCGCACTTTGAAATAGCTGGGCGAAGAAATGTGAGAAGTTGACATGCTTGATAAGGTCACCAGTGGTAACCAGGCAAACAGTGCAAACAAACAAAACAGCATCACAACGCACACAGGTGACACACATTCAGTTGGGTGTGTGTGTGTGTGTGTGTGTGTGTGTGTGTGTGTGTGTGTGTGCCAGGAAGCCCCACTTTCTCGCTCTCATCCGACCCTTCCAACTGGCGCTTAGAGGCAGCCATCATCGTCATCAGCATTAGCAACATCATTGAGAATAAATGCCACAGCAACTGGCTGCGCATTCAAGTGACTTAATTAAACGTTTTCCTGGTACAGATAAATGCCAAGGTGTGTGTGTGTGTTTGCATGTGTGTGTGCGTGAGTGGGTGTGTGTAAGGAAATCGTCAGGAGCGTGCAGCTGGGACAGACGCCGACTAGTTGAAAGCTGGCTCAGACAGCAAAGGAATCGTTTGAATGAATGATAGCAAAGCTAATGTGTGTGTGTGTGTGTGTGTGTGTGTGTGAGAGAGTGAAGCACGTTCTTATAAATTGCACACGCACACATTTAGAAGGTGCTTCAATCTTCAATCTATTTGAAATTAATGCACGACAACGCAGCCCAAGGTCGACTACAGGTCGTTGTACTGCCAGACAGATATAGAGATGGAGAGAGAGAGACAGAGAGAGAGAGAGAGAGCTGGGGCCCACTAAGTAGGCTTATAAAACTAAAACCGTGCGTGCTTCTTGGCTCCCCAGTTGGCTCTAGCCCCATTTAGTATACTGCTGCTGCTGCTGCTGCTGCTGCTTCTGAAAATGTGCCACAACTTTCATCTCTTGGCAAAAGTGCATTATTAACACTTCAGCACAGCGCAATGGAAGAATTTTGTATACAAGTTTTGGCTGCACAACCAAACCAAACCAAACCGAACCGCACCAAACCTCAAATATGATGGACCAGGGGCAGCTGGGTAGCAGGAAGGGGGCCACGGCTCAACCACGTCATCATCAGCTTTTGAGAACTACAAGTATTGGCTACTCACCTTCGTGGCAAGCGCAAAAGTGGGGCGTGGCTGAGGGCGAGGCGTGGAGCGCTTATTGCGTAAATCCCAATACAACTTTTATATTTCGAGTTATGCGCTAGCCAAGGGTATTATCATGTTTGTCATAAAGTAAGTAACGCTCCCAAGCTGATACTTAATATAAACATTTGTTTATCCATTCGGTTTTTATATAAACAAATGTCATTATGAAATGAAAAACAAATAAATAGCAATATAAGTAGCAAGTTACTTTTTAATTACAAATCATATTATTTCAATTTGTAATAGAAATATATGTACTTTTGTTAGGGACAATAAGCTGACCAGCTCATTTTCATTCTAAAGAATACGCAGTATATATAGTTAATAGAAGTCAGCTGGATATCAACATTATATAATTTAAAAGAATTATGAATAATTGGTTCTTTTTGGTTTTTAAGTTGTATTAATAAAGCCTGCCAATTAAATTTGCTAATTATTATACATTTATAAGAAACTTGTTTCTTGCTTACGATTACTTTTCATCTGTATATTCTTATCATAGTCTTATATCACATACATTTCTCAAATAATACTTTCAGCTGCCAAAGGACATATTCGCTTAGTTGTCTACAAGTTTTCCATTCAGATTGTTTTACATATGCTAGTAAGGGTATTCCAGCTTCGGCAGGCCGCCGTTGAGGGCACTCGTTATGGTTTATTTTTAGCGCGCCGCTGGCTCAACTTTTTAACGATAAACTATAACGGCGCATAAAAAGACTGTGCAAAGTTGGCAGCACAGCAAAGTTTTTAGCAGAAATTTCCTGCTAACGATCAAGTTTTCTTTTTCATGCTATGGTTTTTTTTTTTTTTCGTTTTTCGTAGCAACAGCAGCAAAAGCAGCACGTGGCAAAGCTGAATAGAGCCCGAGAGTTGAGACTTGAAAATTGGCTGCATTTGTGTATTTGCTGGCAGCAGGCAGTTGAGTCGAGACTGCGCCCACATGGCGTATGAGTGTTCAGGCTTTTCACTTAAAACGGTTTGGCAAAAGTTGTGGCAACAACAAAGCTTAGCTGCTGTTGCTGTTGTTACTGCTGTTGTTGCTGGCGTTTCGATTGTCCATTTAATTTTAATTTGTTTTGAAATTTCATGAAAAATGCTCAAGTCAAATGCATTTCATGCTGCCACTTGCCACTTGCCACTAGCCACTTGGCTGCATGTTGCAAGCGGATAAGCAGCAGCAAGCGAAATTTTAGCAGCTTTTGCCCTTCTTCTATGCGCTCTTGTTTACTTTGTGCTTGCCACAACTGATAAGCTGCAGCTGCAGCTGCAGCTACAGCTGCTTAAAATGCAGCTTTTAGATGTGCGTTATATTAGTTTATGCACATATAATTTGCAATGCTGCTGCTGCAGTTGCTGCTTGCGTTCATGCGTGCAATTGTTTGATAACTGCAACACGCTTCTTGCGACTTTAACTTGCTGCCAAAGCTGTTTAAGGCCAAAACTCTCTCTCTTGCCGCTCATGTGCGCATACCTTTTGAAATAATTAAGACTTTTAGTGCGCAGCAGAGCCGGCAACTGTGGCACTACGCCCATTACGTGCCACAGCCGCCATCAGTGCCAAATATGCTAAGCACTAGTGGGTGGAGAGAGAGAGAGAGAGAGAGAGACAGGGGGTGCTGACTACACACAAGCAAAATATGCAGTTGCCCATTGTAGGCTCGCTGGCTGGCCAAAAGCCTGCTGGCCATGAGGCTGCCAATGCAAGGATGCGAATGCGAATGCAGCTGCCTTACTTTTTGTTGCCTGCCTGCTGCCTGCTGCCTGTTTTTGCTAACTGGTGTTGACGCTCATGGTTTATTCATGAAGCTGCCTCGGCCCAACTGTCACGTCTGTCTCACTCTCGCTCTCTCGCTCTCCCTCTCTCTATGTTGACCAATTGCGTTTAAAAATGAGTCGGCGGTTAGTGATTGCCCGTTAGCATGCGAGTGTGTCTAACACTGCTATCCTGGCCAAAAGGACGCACATTCATAGTAGTCGCAGCAAATCCCCTGCTCGCCCACATTTGATAATTCGTTTTGCACAGCTTTGAGCATTTTTGGTGATTTGCATGCAGACAGGCTGCTCTTCTTCACCACTGACAATAAAACCGACTTTATTGCAAAATGTTGAAAATCAAGTAATGCTACAACCTCACAGACATTGAAATCCCTCAACAGCAAAAGCAAAAAGTTCGGGCTGTTAATGCAATTCATTTGAGTGTCTGTTAAAAAATATTATTGATAAATTCACATCAGCTGTCGGTGCACAAATGCAGTTTTTGCCAGTTCACTGAGATAAAAAGGATTCGTTTTTGTTCTGCTTGCTCTGCTCATCATCAGATTTATTTGGACATTTTGATTAGTGTCGGAATGCCATAAATGTTAACTGTTTACACTTGAGTGATGAATAGCACAGGAATGCAACAAGAGATAAAGTGAACTAAGAATGTCCCAGTTGACCAGGCATGCACAAACATATAATATATACATATATACTACGCACCCTATTTTCAAATATTTCATTCCTTTTTTGTACAACTTGTATGGCTATTATGTATAAAAGCATATTTCAGAGTTCAGAATCTATTAGCTAGAGGAGCTTTCCATTAAGCTTAGCATGCGAATTTTTCAAGAGCTTTTGCTAGCTTTCAAGAGCTTTTGTAAACATATTACTTTATTTTATAAATTGCACTATGCGAATTTAATATTCTTTTTGTTGACTTTGAAAACTCTTTTATTTTTAACTTTCTTTAAAATAATACAAGAGCATGTTCAAGAGCTTTTGCTAGCTTTCAAGAGCTTTTGCAAACATATTACTTTAGGTGTAAGCTCAAGAAGTATTTTATAAATTGTACTATGCGAATTTAATATTCTTTTTGTTGACTTTAAAACTCTTTTCTTTTTAACTTTCTTTAAAATAATACAAGAGCTTGTTCAAGAGCTTATGCTAGCTTTCAAGAGCTTTTGCAAACATATTACTTTGGGTGTAAGCTCAAGAAGTATTTTATAAATTGCACTATGCAAATTTCACAATATTTATGTTGACTCTTTTCTTTGTAAAATAATACAAGATATCAATAATCTAGACTATGAAATTCGATGCTAACAAATGTCGTAAAAAGGCTTTTATTTGATTATTCGCTTGTGATAGTCTTACATTTTCATGCTGGCCTTAATTTCATCAAGATTAATAGCATATTTTGGTGACACACTCAGCTGGTTTCATTGCAACCTCATTCAAATGCGAGTCAACGACCGTAAATGATTTATAATCGAAAATAGTAAGGTGTTTTCATTCACAAGAAATATCAGCTATATAAATCTTCTTTCTTTTTTCGATGATGTTGTTGTTGTTCTTGGAGCATTTACAAGCACTAGCCGGAAATTACATTTATGTTTTTTATTTTTAGTGACAATTTCCCGCCAGACAAATCCAACTTCATTTGATTTGATTTGATTTATTTACCGTAATGCACGTAGTCGCGCTGACAGGCGGCGACCCAAGTAAATCTCATGTCCAAATAGTGTGCCATCAATTGAAAATGGCGGCCACGTGTCAGCCAACAACAAAAAATTGGGCAGAAAGAGTGGCCAGTAACGAGTATATGAATGGAGGAGAGGAGAGGAGCATAGTTCGGCTCGTAACTAGTTGATGTGGCTGTGACCCATAAACCTAAATCGGCCAACGAGCGTGGCTTTATGTTTATTTGATGCTCATAACGCGCTCCTGTTGTTGTTTCTCTTGTTTCAGTTGCTGTTGCGTTTGGCTTTGCCATAAAATTGATTGTCCTGCTGCGACAGCAAGGCGAATGTCAGGCGCTCAATTCCACGACATCCTGATTTGCTATTGTTTTTCGCCTGGTTTTTTTTGTTTTTTGTTGTTCGATCCGTTTTTGTGCTGGTTTTTGTTGCCCGCCGTAGTTGCAGTTGTGCTGAAATTTGTGCTCGTTGCTACAATTGATCTTATGACATGCAATTTGCTCAGATATTAAGACAAATTGAATGCTTACAGCTCTGTTATCATTGTGGCCATAAAAGCGTTGCCTCCATAAATTGGCCCAATCCCAATCCTGGCGCACATTAAAGTGGTTGAGGTCAAATCAGTGATGGAGCTTATGCATCCGGGCCATAAACATACACTCAAACTATCAACTATAAAATCGTAGGACCCATGCAATTGCAATTCACTTGCTGTTTGATTGCAAACTTACCTTAAAGAAACCTTAACAGCAATAGCTGCATATTTTCAATTACACTCAGAAAACTCGATTTCTACGCACGTTGACCAACACTAGCAATACGGCTCACCTCAAATTTCAATTTTCCGTTTTCTGTGCGTAAATACAATTGTTCGCAGTTATTTTCACAGTTTTTGGTTTCTGAGTGCTTTTGTTGGCGCAAATGACCATGTTTTATGGCCATCATCAGAGCCTATGTCTACCCCCTTAAACAACGCCCCCCTCCCCCCAAGTACCCCTACACCCTTACTGTATGTGGAGCTTTCATATGCGTATGTGGCTAACCACCTTTCATGGCTGCGGTCACAGGTCGAACTACTCTTTATTCGGTCTGTGCTGCTTAAATGCACTTGGGAAATTTCACACGAATAGCCCAAAAATTGATGAGAAATTTGTGCAAATTTGTAGGCATCTCTAATGGCCAAGTGAAAGTGTGCAAATGGAAAATCATTAAGCTATACAGACTCTTGACCATACTCATCTATGTTCTATAACACCATAGCTTTTCTAACAAATGAACTAAACTCGAAGTTAATTTATATCTGGCTTAAGGGCATCTTCAAGTCGAATATACTCAATTACTAGCTGCTTAACTGCTTAAATATTATAATTAAGTGCTTGTGCTTTTATTTGTTATACCACATGCATTATAGTGTATCCATTGTCTGCTACAGTCTTGTGCGAAATTTAATTGTATATTTTTTTATGCCAACTTTTTGCGTTTGTTTTGTGGTCCCTTTCACATTTTAATGCCATATAAACAAAATGCCTTTTTACATTTATTTGGAATAAATTACATATACAATTTGCGCAAAATGGTTGGACAGAAAATACAAAAAAAAACAAGTGAGAACGTTGCAGTCGGGCGGAGCCGACTGCGTAATACTCTGATACCATTTTAAGAACAGCTGAAAGCAAGTGAACAGAAAATTTTTGCTGGTGTTTGGGTGACCCGAAATCGGCATTCCAAGTTTTTGGGAACGGGAGGGGCATGGTCGATCTTAAGAGGGGGTGACCAGAAGTCTATCCTCCAATTTTGGTGACTCTAGCTCTAAAACTGTGGAAGATATACATTTTCGCGATTTTTGGGGGCGGAGGGGGCGTGGCCCCAAATTTTTTTTACCGATATTTAGAGGGGCTGACCAGAATTCTATCTTCCAAGTTTAATGACTCTAGCTCTGAAACTGTGGAAGATATAAATTTTCGCGATTTTTGGGGGCGGGAGGGGGCGGGGCCCCAAAATTTTTTGCCGATATTTAGGGTGGCTGACAATAAGTCTATCCTCCAATTTTGGTGACTCTAGCTCTAAGACTGTGGAAGATATAAATTTTCGCGATTTTTGGGGGCGGAGGGGGCGTGGCCCCAAATTTTTTTTTACCGATATTTAGAGGGGCTGACCAGAA
The DNA here is from genome assembly GCA_035042425.1 of Drosophila flavopinicola. Lineage (NCBI taxonomy): Eukaryota > Metazoa > Arthropoda > Insecta > Diptera > Drosophilidae > Drosophila > Drosophila flavopinicola. The sequence goes on along the minus strand of JAWNLL010000090.1, from coordinate 10,506,892 downwards.
TTCTATCTTCCAAGTTTAATGACTCTAGCTCTGAAACTGTGGAAGATATAAATTTTCGCGATTTTTGGGGGCGGGAGGGGGCGGGGCCCCAAAATTTTTTGCCGATCTTTAGGGGGGCTGACAATAAGTCTATCCTCCAATTTTGGTGACTCTAGCTCTAAAACTGTGGAAGATATACATTTTCGCGATTTTTGGGGCGGGAGGGGGCGGGGCCCCAAAATTTTTTGCCGATCTTTAGGGGGGCTGACAATAAGTCTATCCTCCAATTTTGGTGGCCCTAGCTCTTAAACTGTGCGAGATATAGGCTTCCGTGTTTCGTGGGGGCGGGGTGGCTGGGGGGCGTTCTAGTGGGCGTGGCCGGAAAATCCAGGACGCAATCTTTTGGGCTGGTCAGCCCTAGTCTAAATTCCAAATTTGGGGACTCTAGCTTCAAAATTGCGGAAATATACACGTGTTATCGAATTGTGCATTCATGTATATCGATTTTCGCGATTACGGGGGCGGGAGTGGGCGTGGTCAAAATTTTGTTTCTGTAATCTGTAGAGGACGTCACCAGTAATATATATTCCAAATATGGTGACTTTAGCTCTAAAACTGCGGGAGATATAAGCATTTCAAATTAATTTTGGAGGGGGGCTGGTGGGCGTAATAATGGGCGTGGCCGATTAACCTAGGATCCAATTTTTCGGGAGGTCACCAGCAATATACCTACCAAATTTGATTACTCTAGCTTCAAAATTGTGGGAGTTATTCACGTTTAATCGATTTGTGATTTGAGGTGTATCGACATGTTATCGATTTGCCAGCCTCCCAGTGGGCGTGGCATAAATTTGGAATAAACTTGATCTGAAGCAGATAGCTATAATCATAACGCAAAAGATTTCAAGAGTCTATCTAATATCGTTTCGGAAATACGCGCGTTCATCCAGACAGACAGACGGACAGACGGACAGACGGACAGACGGACAGACGGACAGACGGACGGCCTGACGGACATTCGACAAAACCAATATACTATGAGTACCTTCGGTATCAGAGTATAAAAACCGGATAGCAGAGAGAAAATGCAGCTGAATGTGAAATGTGGAAAATCATCTGTCAAATGATTTCGCATATGTGCGTGTGTGTAGGTGTGTGTGTGTGTGCAAAAAGTGCAACGTTGCAATGCGTTTGTGGTAGTAATCTGCGCTGCTGGTAACGCACATTGTGTCCATCATCAGGCTCAAAGGCTGCACGCGGCTTTTTTGCAGGGCGGCGTTGACTGTGGCAAGCTGTTCGAATGATGTGTTGCATACTTTTAAGTGCATCGGTAAGCACGCCCAGCGGGTAATCGAATTAGCGATGGCAGCGTGTCGCATGGGTTCACGCTTATCATTTGAAGAGAACTTCGACTTTATGCATTATTATACATTATTTGTATATTTTGTGCGAACCATTATATCTAACTATCTTTTTTGAGTTGTGCAACACGGTCTGCTATTTTTTGAGCTGTGCAACACTGTTTGTCATCGTACGATACTTAACTGCTAACTATCGATATGCATACGCTTATGTCGCTAACGGCCTGCTACATTATTGTTATTGTTAATTAATAATATTACATTTTGTTTTTGTGCTGGCTAAATAGCCTGTGTATTTGTTTAATTAAAACCCAAAAAAAATACGCATACAAAGAAATGTTTAACATTTCCAATTTAGTTTGCTGTACAACAACAAAGAAGTATGTGTTATTATATAACAAATATGTGCAGCAAACACAACTGCAATTATAATATAATGTGGATGTTTGTTTGATAACAAAAGAGGCTTAGACAATTTCGTACATATAGTGAGTTATATATATCATGTTTGATTTTTCACTTGTAACAAGCATACACAAAAATGTATGTATGACATATTGTTGAAATGAGAGATGGAACATTTCTTTTAAGCCTGCATTGAATTTAAGAATGTAATTGCGAGGGCAATCGGCTTAAAGACCAGAACAGACGAGAACAGACCAGACCAGACACAGGCAACAGAACTTGGCGCTGGCTTTGGCTCTTTGTTTTTAATGACTCGACGCTATTGTTTGGCTTTTGCCGTTGCCGTTGGCTTTTGCTTTAGCGTGGCATGCGTCCAAGTAATTTTAATTCTATTACCCATTACAAGAGCGAATGCGCTCTGCAAAGGGAGCCACGTTCTGAAGTACTGAGCTGCTGTGGATGCTGTGGATGTTGCTGCAACTGGAGCTGCACTTAATTTCTATTATAATGATGACATGCCGTCTGTAAGGCAGTCGCAGCTCCTAAAGGCTGCCGTCCAGCAGTCCGGGCCACGCCCCAAATGCCCACACGTAGCCCCCAACCGCCCACCGCCCCCATCTCCCTCCATATATACGGCACACGAATGTCGTTGCCATATAATTTTTTGCCTTCTTTCTATATTTTTGTGCGCTCTTTCTTTTGCCATTTGGCGACACGATGCGACGCGACGCTTCCGCTTTTATGGACATTTAGATGCAAAGTTTCTGGCATAAAAATGGCGTGGCAGATAATTTTCATAATTTTCAACTACATTTCATTGTGCAACTGTGCGCGGGCGTCGACGACGTTTGGCAACGGGGGGCGTGGCACAGTCCTGCCCAGCTCGGCCTCAACGTGGCCAGTCGCTTTCAACTGGCTCGTTATTCTCAGTTTTATTTTCGTGTGACACTAAAAAGGAAGCGAAAAGTCAAAGTCGTTGCTGCAGTGGCAAAGTTGGTTTTTATTAGCTCGCTGCTTGCATTTCATTTGGTCATTTTTTGTGTGCTCACATTGCTGCAAGCGCCACCAAAGCGATGCAACACATAATATACCCTATATTCAGGTGCATTTGTAAACACTAACAACATATAAGCTGTTACCGACTTTGATTCTCCAAAGAGTATGTTGTTAAAGACAATAACAACAGCTCTTATAGTTAACCGAATGTGATCTTCTACTTCAGTTACATGCATTTACCAAAATCTAGCACAGCCATTCGCACTTCACTTTTAATAGTTTACAGGGCATAAGAAGTGCAGCAAGAGCGCCAGCTTTGTTGTAGTCACTCGGACGCCCAGACTTTTAGATGGTAGTGTATTATATTTTATTAGCTGTGCTGGCAAATTTATGTTATTAAAGGACTTTAAGCCGCTGGCTTTGTGATGACAAATTCAGCAGGACGGGACTGGCAGACAGACGAGCGCAGCGCCGCCTGAAAGTATGCTATAAAATTGTGCAACGTGTTAAACGGTAAACACACTTTACAGCACGCACCGTATGCGAGTGTGTGTGTGTGTGAGTGTGTTGTCACAGAATGCTTAGCATATTGCAATCAAAATGGAAAATGTAACATAGTTACGTAAACGCATTACGTGGCTGACAGGCAACAACACACACACACACACACACACACACACACACACACACACATGCATGCATACATGTAGCGCATATAGCAGGTTGTCTCTGTCGATGGGTTGCAGTTAAGTGCTGCATGTAAACGGGTTTATGACACACACTTCGTTGTCTGCCACACATAGGTTCATCTTATTTTTTCTGCTGCTGTTGTTGTCGTTGTTGTTGTTGTTGCATTCAGTTGACTCCGCAGTAATTCGTTTGGCACCTGCCCGTAACGAGACTGCTTTGCATTGACTTCTGCTGCTCCAACTCTAATGGCAACGCTCATAATAATCAACTCCTGCTACAGCAACAACAAGTTGTGGCTGGATCCGTATAGCCCTGATAGCAGTTTGTGCATTTCATAATCAAATACTATAGTTGCATTCAAATAAAGTGATTTGATTCGTAGCGCAGCAAACTGAAAACTTGAGCTTTTCACCTCATCATCGTCTGAGTAGTGTTTGCCATATCTCAGAAGTATATTTTGCTATTTTCTGTTATTTGTGCTGTTCATAATCATAATTGCAATATAACTGCAGGCTATTGCTGCTGGCAATGAGTGCGTGTTTCGATTTCATTGCATTAATCATAATAATAATAGGTTAGTTTGCAATTGTTTCATCAGCTGGCAGTCGTAAATACACAAGGTGCACACAGGCCACCGAAGAAAATCAACAACTTTTGCCCCAATGACATAAATTTAATTTAAATGTAAATTAATTTTTCTCACATGCGGCAGCTGTGTGCGCGCAGGATGCAGGACGAAGGGACGGAGTGACGGAGGGGCTTGTAAAGTTTTAAGCTTACTTATCTAACTATATTTCAAAAGTCTGTCGCTTGCGGTTGCAGTTATAGATTGCCAGCTGGGCATCGAGGGGCTCTTGCTTTATGCTAGGTGCGGGCCCACCTTTTGAGCCAGGGAGCCAAAAGTTGGGGCTAGTGTTAGTTGTTGTCGTTGTCGTTGTTGTTGTTGTTGCCATTTTGGCATTGAAAGTGCAGCAAACGTTTCCGTTTTTCGAACTTTGCCATATCCGGCATTTGCTTACAATTCAAATTGGCTTGCCTGTGGGAGCTGCGACAGCGATAGTGTGGGGAGATGGACTCCAAGATGGCATATTTCTTGGCCCCAAAGTTTTTGGCAGCTGCAGCTGCAAAGTTTTCAACTTCAGGTGTAATGTGCGGAAATGCTCACATTCAGTTGCTTGGACTACGTATACGTACTTTAAAGTAAATATTTGTACATTGACTTGACTTTTAGACAGCTTCTTGTCTGTCTCTATCACTCCGCATCCATCTATCTCTCTCTCTCTCTCTCTCGCTCTTTCTCTCTCTCTCTCTCTGTGTATCACTCTGTTTCTGTGCCCTTGCATATATGTAAATTTGCAAAGCTTGCAAATCAATATGCCCCAGCACAAGTGTCACTTTTTGCACCGTTGCTGCACTGGTTTATATAATTTGATTGTGTGTACACACTCACACACACACACACACACACACTAAGCTGATTCTCAGATATATTTCATAAGCAAAAAGCTTGTTTAAGGTTTTTGTGCGAGCAACCTAACAAGAAATTTGTCCAGCTACAAATGCTTCAGTTGACTTCATTGTCCGCCTGCTGACAATGCAAAATTGTGTAAGAATTTGCTGTTCATATTCAGATTACTTATGCCATACCATAACATGTCATATATATAACATCTACACACAAGTATTTCTTATCTCACTGGGCTGGCACTCGAAAACTGTTTCACTTTGTAAATAAAAACAATTAGATTTTTAGTGCTTTGTCTAATTTAATTGAAAACTTATCAAACATTTTCCACTCCAACTGCCGCATTGCGCTGCACAACTGCATTTGCACTTGGGCTTTTGAGAGATAAAAATTATAATTAATTCAAGTATTTTGTTACATTTACGCAGTGCAGCGTGCATTTCTCACAGTCAAACAACAATTTGCCACTCAAGTGGCAAGCTCATTTCAATTCTTGCAGTTTGCATACCCTGCAATCGTAATAAACTGTGGCAAACGCAGCACAAGCCCAGCAGACAGAAGTAGGCATTTCAAATATGCTGTAATTAAAAGCATAGTCTTTGTGGGAATTCAAAGAAGATATACATTGCTTTTGTTAAACAAAAATTAGATTAAATATAAAAATATGCACATTTCTCCGTTTGATTATCTGGCTTCAAACTGAAAATGTGCTAGATGGCATCTGTTAGTCAATCACAGTCAATTACGGCCCATTTTTAACTCACTTAATCTCAAGCAGTTAAAATGCATTCAAATAGTGTCGAAATTCGGTTGAAGCACGTGGCCAATTAGTGAAGCACTTCACAGCTGAATTAATTGCTATTTTTGATTGTTTATGGCACACTTCTGGGCACCTTTCTAAGTCTAATCTTAATCTCTAATCTTAAGCAATCAGTCAATCTCAATCAATAATCTTAATCTAACATCCACGTCTAAGAAGCGTGATTGCACAGACCCCCAAATGTGAATCAAATTATCTAAAAATAATCGTAACTTTCTTTGCATTTTAAGCCAGCTATCTTCAACTATCTTCAATAAATACAATAAATGCGCAGTTTTCAGCCCAGAACTGTAGATAAAGTCGTTGCGGCTGATAAGCTCCAATGTTTTGCTTAAAAATAAGCGAAATATATGACAGATTATAAAGTGTTGGTATGCACTACTATATATATATATGTATATCTGTCTGAATATTTATAAATATGTAGTGGCAATCGTTGCCATCGCGCATTGTAAAACATTCACTGACAACTGCAAATCAGCTGATTTGTATGCTATGATTTGTGAATGCTGTCTGCCAATTCAGGTTGTCCCTATGACGTATTGTGTTTAGTCTGTGTTGTCCGCTGTCAGCAGGCCATTAGTTTACTGGCCATCTTATGTCAAAGAGACGGGAGAAATCAGCGCTAAACATCAGCAGACGACAGTCGCTAAGCTGTCAATAACACGTCAGCCAGTGCTGTCAATTTAGCTATATTCAATTTAAATTTGCAAATTATTTAATTAAAATTGTCACAAATTTTAAGCCATATTAAAATCGTTTTGATCCAATCAATTTAAGCCCCTTTTCTATATACGTTGGACTTTTAGACACGCTTCGACAATGATGAGATACTTCTCAAAACTGGATCAATGCATGCTGTTAGGTAATCTAATAAACATTAGAAAATTGAATTAAGCGGAAATAATGAGTTATTACCAGCGTCAACTGAAACTAAAACAAGTGGGGAAGGATTATCTTCGGCGTACCGAAGATTTTATGCTCTTTGCGAAGCTTTAGGCAACTGCACCACTGAAATTTTATATTCTGTAGAAAATCGTTTTATCACGTAACATTTATTTTTTTTTGTTCCAAGAATAAACTTCAAACTGTCACAAATTGGCCAAAGCTGAACCGATTTTGAAGTACTAGGGCAATTTGTTCATGGTTTCTCCTCTACTTTTATTCTACATTTAAGTTTTATTAATTTTTGAAGATTAAACTTATTTTTCCGAAAAAATCATTTAAATCCCCCCTTACTGTTATTCGGAAATTTTTTTTTTCGAAAAATGTAATTGCGAAATTATAATACAAAATCAAATTCTAATATATAACAAGTTTTATTATTATACATTCGATTATATTTTAGAATTTTGCTGCAGTATAAATTAGCTTTTCAAACTAAATCCACATTTGAACATTCGAAAATGGCAGCATACGTATACGTGTTATTTTGCATTCATTCCAATAATTGTAGTTTGTTGTATAGCAAATTAATCAAGCGGAAGCCTTTACAATAGTAAGCACTATGAAATCATAAATTTAGCTATTGCTACTCAACGATAGCTGGCAGCACTGACTCTGCCCACCACCGTATTCATATCTAATCATCGATAGACCCCACTGCGTGACTCTTTAGCACCCCTGCCGCAAACTGACGTTGTGATAAGCGCAGAATTTGCATCACAAATCATTCTCACTCCGCGCCCAAAGCCCATTGACCACCAGCTAGCAAAGTGTTTGACTAATGATTTGTTTTGCAGGCAGGTGGGGCGTATAAAAGGCTGTGAGACGCCCTAGTTGGATTCAGTGTGGAACTGAGTTCCAAAGCAAGCGGCAGCAGCATGTTCCTGACCAAGAGTCTCATTTGTATTGCCTTCGTGGCGCTGGCCCAGGCCCAGTTTGCCACCAACTATAAGAGTGGCCGCAGCGGTATGGTCCATCTGTTCGAATGGAAGTGGGACGACATTGCCGCCGAGTGTGAGAACTTCCTGGGACCCCACGGCTATGCCGGTCTGCAGGTAAGTCGCACAAATGACAGGTGTAGTTGTACTTGCTTAGTAAATGCTTGCCTCCGTAGGTGTCGCCTGTCAATGAGAATGCTGTGATTAGCGGTCGTCCGTGGTGGGAGCGTTATCAGCCCGTCTCCTACAAGCTGACCACTCGCTCCGGTAACGAGGAGCAGTTCGCCAACATGGTGAGGCGCTGCAACAATGCCGGCGTGCGCACCTATGTGGATGTCATCTTCAATCACATGTCCGCCAATGGTGGCAACTCTGGCACTGGCGGCAGCAACGCCGATCCCAGCTCGAAGAGCTACCCCGCGGTGCCCTTCTCCTCGCTGGACTTCAATCCGACGTGTGCGATCACCAACTATAACGATCCGAGCAATGTGCGCAACTGCGAGCTGGTTGGTCTGCGCGATCTGAACCAGGCCAACTCCTGGGTGCAGGACAAGGTTGCCGGCTTCCTCAATCATCTGATTGACTTGGGCGTCGCTGGTTTCCGCGTGGATGCCGCCAAGCACATGTGGCCCGGAGATCTGGCCGTCATCTATGGCCGTCTCAAGAATCTGAATACCGCGCACGGTTTCAATTCGGGCGCCCGGCCCTATATTGCCCAGGAGGTCATCGATCTAGGCGGCGAGAAGATCTCAAAGTCCGAGTACACTGGCATGGGCGCCGTCACCGAGTTCCGTCACTCCGACTCCATCGGCAAGGTGTTCCGCGGCAAGGACAAGCTGAGCTATCTGTCCAACTGGGGCACCGCCTGGGGCTTCGCTGCCTCCGATCGCTCACTGGTCTTTGTGGACAACCATGACAACCAGCGCGGCCATGGTGCTGGCGGTGCCGACGTGCTCACCTACAAGGTGCCCAAGCAGTACAAGATGGCCTCCGCCTTCATGTTGGCCCATCCCTTTGGCGTGCCACGCGTCATGTCCTCCTTCGAGTTCAGCAACACCGACCAGGGACCCCCGACCACCGACGGCCAAAACATTGCCTCGCCCAAATTCAACTCGGACAAGTCCTGCAGCAACGGCTGGGTGTGCGAGCACCGCTGGCGCCAGATCTACAGCATGGTGGCGTTCCGGAACGCAGCGGGCGATGCCCAGGTGCAGAACTGGTGGGACAATGGCAGCAACCAGATCTCGTTTAGCCGCGGCAACAAGGCCTTTGTGGCCTTCAATAACGACAACTACGATCTGAACAGCTCTCTGCAGACGGGACTCGCCGCCGGCACCTACTGCGACGTCATCTCCGGCGAGAAGAGCGGCTCCGGCTGCACTGGCAAGAGCATCACCGTTGGCTCCGACGGACGTGCCAACATCTCCATCCGCACCTCGGAGAGCGATGGTGTTGTGGCCATTCATGTCAACGCCAAGTTGTAAGCTGGCTGCTTATATCTATATCCTCCCACTTAACTGTACACAATGAGATTATATTAAAGCACATAAACGAAGCTAGCTACCTATCTATTTATATACCTGTTGAAGTGGTCGGTGCTCTTCCTCAATTTTAATCGAGGGCTAAAACCCTTCTGACCGACCAAGTGTCCTGGCCAAAAACTTCTTATCACAATTAACAGCACAATAAAGCAGAGCATTTGTGCGACTCGAAGCGTCCCAAATGTGGAGTCTTGAAAAAAAAAAAACAATTTGAATCAGTGACAACTGGCACACTTGCAGATACCCAGCACTTGCGACTAAAGTCCAGAACATATTTTTGATAATTATGAAATTTATATGTGTGCTAAAAATCAAAGCGTTATCTATGACAATGCGGTTGTAAGTTTTACTGCCCAAGTTCTTTTTGTTTTGTTTAGTTATCAACATGCTAAAAGTGTAGATAAAATCAGAAGACATTGATGAATATGGTAATAAAGCAACTTACCATATATTAACTGATAGTTATCAGCATAGTTTTCAATTGCTAAAAAAAGGTACATTTCAAATTCCAATGAAAAATGTTAGACAATTATTTTTGCTAAATTACTCATGCTGATTTCATTTGAAGTTTTAAAGATTCTAAACTATTCGAAGTGTTTGCTTTAGTTTATTTATGTTTTATGGGTTTGTAGATGTTTTCTTTGCACTGTTACAATAATTTACCCTACATTGCTAACATTTAATGGGTATACAAAGTTAATTAAATAGCACAATACACTGCGCCAGATGGGTCACTGGAGATTAAACTCCATTACGCCGCTGACAAATGCAGGTGTAAGCTCAAAGGTGAAAGGTCAAAGGCGTCGGCTGCAGCTGCTGCTGCTATAGCTGCTGCTTCTGCTGCTGTCCCCAAGTGGAAAATCTTCGAATTAAGTCAATCCATGAGCAAAAACTCAGCACTCAGTGTCAGTTTTCTAATGCTGATATACGCAACGAGTGGCCATAAAAACATACATAAATACGAACCATTATCCGGCAACTTACATGCCAAACATATCGCACAACATTATCATTTGTCAGCACACCCTATCGCTAGCTCGCTCCAACAATTGCCCTATCTCTCTCTCTCTCTCGTTTGTTGGCTAGACATTCGCAATGAGTACCCGTAGTTATTTGTAGCAAATTTTGTGCTTGGGTTATGGTAGTGCAAGGCAATAGCTTGCATTTAAATCTATAGAGCAAATAGATATGCAGCTGGCATACACAGGAATACAGGCGACTGCGTATCCTGTGCACTGGAGTCCTTGCACAATTTTGTTGCACAAAAATATGCACTCATAACTTGTGTCCATGGCTTGGCTTGATATGAATGAATGTGTGCAGCTCTATCAAAGGATTTTCATGTCATTTGCTGGAGGTCAAGTGAGTCAGCAGCAGAAGCAGCAGCAGGAGCAACCGAACACACCAGGATACAGCCAGGACTTTGGGTAATGTATGCACACAGTCAACTTGGCTTGCATTTTGTGAGCGTTTCCTGCTGCTGCTGCTCTAACTTCCTGCCACACACATGTCTATGTCTATCTATGTGTGTGTGCTGTGTGTGTGTGCTGTGTATTGTAAATATATACAAAACAGCGCATAATTCTTAATAAAGTCATAAAATTGTAAAGTAAATCAGTTTTTCTGAGCGAACGCAGCGCAGATAAACTCGACTTTTTATTACGCAAAACGCAATTTTCATATGCTGCCTGCAAAGATTGTGATTTAGCAAGTGTGTGCGAGTGTGTGTGTGTGTGAGTGTGTGCTTGTGTCGTTTGTGCCAAGGCAAATCCATCTACATAAAGCAAAAAAATCACAAGTCGCATCAAACATTGTGTGTATGTAAAAGCCGTAGCATGTCTAGATTGCGGTTCTTTCTTAGGGGGCGCCCCGACTTGATGCCTAACTCCAGGACGAGGGCAAAACTTTGCGGCATATATATAGATATATACACACACATATATATATACGTATGGCATATAAAAAAATAAAATTAATTTAAAATTGCTGACAAAGGAGAGCGCAAGAAGCGCCTTGCTCGTATTTATGCAAAATATCAAAATATGATGTGAGATTCATGTTGTTGTTGTTGTTGTTGTTGCTGTTGTTGTTGTTGTTGTCGTATTGCTCATTGCGGTTGTTCTGTTTTTTTTTTCGGGCTTGTTGGCCATTGTCAGGCTGTGCAAATGGCGGGCACACACGTGCAAAGGTCCTTAAGGACTGAGGCTGCCGCTCAAAATGTGCGCTTTATTTGACATTTTGTCTGGCTGGTTGGAAAATAGCCAAAACGTAGCTCATATTGAATATTTACTATGCACCTTTAAGCGTTGTAAAGTATTTATTTACGTCAGCTTAACACAGAACTTCCAGCTCTCTAGACACGCTGTTGGCTAGCAGTGAAGGGGTATATTGGTTTTGCAGTAGCAACTGCCTATCAACATAAAATATTAATAATTACAAGCTTAAGCAGGACTTTTTCCATTACTAACCCACCTTGCTATTCAAGCTCTTATGAAGCTGCCAATAAAATACTATCTCAAAGTATCTCACGCTATCCTACTTGTTTCTTTTGCTGATTCTTTTGCTGTTGGCTTCTTTATGTTCGTTTTTTTTTGGTATTTTTAAATCCAAATACTCAAGAGCTGTCTGCCTGTCATACATAGGTTTGCACATATATGTTTGTATGTGAGCAGTGAGCAGCGAGCACATGCTTTCAATTTGACGTCAGTTGGATAACATTACTACCCTTTGCTGGTAAACATGTCCTGACAGCCTGTCAAACAAGTTTCAAAGCTGACTTTTAAATATTAATGCCATGTCGGACGTTGGTAATGCGGTCGCTCGCTGTCTGCCACTGGCAATAACTCGTATATTTCTTATTAGGGGAAACATTTTAAGGAATTCAATCACAAGTGAAGGGCTTCCCCTCATTATTAGCCATACATTCAAGAATGATTCTGAGTATTTTAAATACTATACTATGTATAAATATATATTAAACACAGTAAAAGGCAAGACAGAAAGAAGCAGCACTGGGAAAACAAATATACAAATAGAGATAGCTAATTTTAAATTTTGTAAAGAGTATAAGAAATAAAAAGTTTATTTAACTACCATAAATAAATACTATAAATAAATATATGTTTAATTGAAATCCGAAATATTTGTTGAGCTATTAAGCCAGATTTACTTCGAATTTAGTAGCACATTTTTTGTTCTGATCAACACATAGAAACGAAATTTGTTACATTAAAAGCTGTCAGCAAACATTTTCGTTAGTGAAATTCACCGAAATTTGCAACATAAATGTGTGATAAACTGATTGTTTTTAATTGCTTGATGGCCAAAAAGAGATAAGTCTCGCCACAATTTTCACCGCATGCAATCAAAATTCTAAGGCCAGCAGAACAAATAGCAAGTGCTGCGCAAATGGACGCAGGATATTAGAGCTTTTAAAAATTACATTTACCGACATTTATCTTCAATTTTTTATGCGACCAACTGTGGGCAGACCGAGAACCCAAAACAGAAAACATCACAAAAAAAACGAACAGAAAACGCGAATAAACTGGGAGCTGGGCACAGAAAAAGAAATACAAAACAAAAAAAATGAAGCAGAAAAACAATTTGATTTAGCTGCAGGCAAATATTAAATGCATGTGAACGGAGAGAGACAGATAGCTACAGACGGGGAGAGAGATAGAGAGTGAGAGGGGGGGGACCTCTGTGCCATGGACCGTGCCGCGTGCAGCGTTCAACGGGGCAACATCAAAATCAACGAGGAACAAGGCGAAAAACCAGCGGCGACTGCAGTCAGGACCCGGCCGCGAATTGTTGCCACGCTGACAGGCAGCGGAAAGCACATTTGTAACGATAACGTTTGCTTATACTTCTAAACTACCCTGTGTGTGTGTGTGTGTGTCTGTCTATGTGTGACCATTAATTTTGAGCGCGTTTAACATGAAAACTACATGGCACAACTGATTTCGTGCACCCTGTACAAACACTGGCCACACACTGAGCGACACACACACACACACACACACACACATGCACACATACACAGAGATACACATATACACATATATAAAACACAGATAGTTCATGCCCGGGAGCCAACAATGAAACAGTTATACTATAAATAAGTAAGCAAGAGGGCGAAAAATAAAACGAAAAACGAAGACAAACAAAATAAAAACGAAATAGCAAACCAAATGTAATGGGAAAAGCGCAAAAAGCGGGTCAGTGCGCACAAAATGGCAGCAATGATGATGGCGGATGCCGCCGCCGACGAACGGAAGCTGACGAAAGAGCAAAAAGGAGCCAGCAACAACAACAGCAGCAGCAGCAGCAGCAGTGAGTATAAAATGCAGATATTGCCCAGCACCAGCACCAGAACCAACTCCAACTCCAATTCCACCTAGCGTACATCGTACATCAAGGCGTGGCGCGTATTTTACGCAAAATGAAACAAATAAAAAAATTAACAAACAAAAATAAATGGAAAATGAAAAACAACTGCAGCAGCAACAACATCTGTGTGTGTGTGTGTGTGCTAACGATATAATATACAGTGCGGCCACAGCATGCGTTGTTTTGAAAACGAGAATCATCAGCTCTAACTCACATGCACACACACACACACAGAGAGAGACCAACGCGGACGCACGCGGCGTATGCGCTACGTGAAAATAAATAAGTGCGCTCAAAAGTATGCAACAAGAAGCGCGCACAAACGCAACAACTGCAAAATGCAACTGAAATATTTATACAGACAGGCACACAGAAAACATGCCAATGATTTAACCATGTGTGCAGAAATACCAAAACTAATTGTCTGGCATTTATTATGCGCGTATTCATCACTTTACAGATACATATATATATACATATGTATTTGCGCTGTTAACGATTAGAGGCTAATAAAATAGTTTGTTATATTATAATGCAAATGCTTGTAACGAACACAAGACATCTCAAAGCCATTCTTATGTAGTATATGAAGCGAATACAGAGAAGCATACTGATATAGTACATTAAACACAATAGAGTCTATTAGCTTTATTTATTTCATCAGCGACTGTCAATCGATAAAAGTAAAGTCTCTGTTTGCAAGTCGCTATTCTGCTTACAAAGTATACTATTTTTTATTTCAAATTTATTTAATTTATTATATTTAAAGTAAAGTTGAGTATCAACGCTGCTTTGGCACACTTAAGGCTATCCTATAGCCAAAATTCACTGAACTTATTCCATTGCATATACATATATACATATGTCCTATGGCACAAAAGTTCCTTGACTTTGACAGTTAAATGTTAACTGTCACTTAAAAATGCTACTGTTTATTTGTGAAGCTGTCCAGTTGTGTGTGTGTGTGTGTTCTTGCAAATGTGTGTGTGCGATTGCCTCTGTGAATGTCCAATGACAAGTTGATTGAGATCGTGATTGTGATTGTTATTTCCGCTTTGTTGCTGGCTGGCATCAAACCGCTAATTACTGAGGTGCGCCTCAAGGCGACAGCAGCTGGCAACACTCAGTGTCATTAGCATCTGAGTGCATAATAGAAAGCGCATTTGCTGCTGTGACAACTGAGCCAAAGATGGCTGCCGCTGCTGCTGCCGCTGCTGCTGCTGAGCCTGCTTTTGAGCTCTGAGCTGAGTGTACAATTTCAAAGGACACTCCAAGTTGACAGTTGTTTTGTAAATTTAATGAGAAACGCATTTCAAATCTGACACTGAAGTGAGTTGCAAAACTTTTGCACGTCATTGTCGTCGTCGCTGCAGTTTGTTGTTGTTGTTGTTGTTGTTCAAGTTAATTAGTTGTTGTCGCAGCTGTTAAACTACACTCAACGGTAAACAGTTAACGGCTGCTGCAGCCGAAGGGCTGGCAATACATGGCTGACAAATTACGCATACGCCAGGTGTTGCCTGTTTGCCATGATGGCCCTTCAGGCAATTAGGTCAGCCGTGTCTGGCTAGCGGTCTATTTGTGAGCTGGTGCATACTCGTTCTCAATGAGATATGTGCTTGAAGCGGGGCGGCAGGTAGGGTAGGGTGGGGGCGAGGTGAGGTGGGGCTGTCAAACACTTTTGGCTGCAAATGTCATTGTCAAATCTTGGGCCAGTTTTTGTGTTGCTGCGTTGACATGCACATTATTAGGGCACATCCTGTGCCCAGGACTCAAATGCTGCATTGCCGTTGACGAGCACAGCGTTCAACGGTACAACGGCACAATCGGCCTGATAAACAGCATTGGTCTGTCCTGTTCTGTCCTGTTCTGTCCTGTTCTGTCCTCTCCTGTTCTGTTCTGGCCTGTCGACCAACAATGTCAATTACCAGCGCCTCTACACGAGCCTCATGTCGAATTATCACTCAGCAGCTGCCACTGCAGCAGATGTGCACATCCTTTTTACCTTTCGGTCGTTTGTTGTTGCTGTTTTCGTTTTCGTTTTCGTTTTTTTTCTATCCGTTTCTACTAGTATTTTCATCTCGTTTTTTCCGTGTGTCTTTCTATTTTAAGTGCTATGCAAATAGCTTGACTGGCCCATTGCTGCTGCTGTTGCTGTTGCTGTTGCTGCTGGCTTCCGACTGATTTCGTCCTTTTATTCTTTTGTCGACCCGCTTTCAGCAAAAGCTATTGCCGTTCATTCAGACTATGCTGCCTGTAAGTGTATGTGTGTGTTTAACTTGCGGCCAGCTTGTGGTGTTGCGTGTACATGTGTGCGTGTGTGTGTGTGTGTCCTTGTGTATGCGTGTTCGCCATTTACTTTTTATTGGTCAAGTTAAGCATTTTGTGTTTAGCATTTGAGCACTTGAAATTGTTTGTCAATTTGTTTGCTGTTTGTTCACAGCTAAATTGCCTGTCAACAGGACAACAGGTTTAAGACCCAAGCAATGTGTGTTTCTTTTCTCCCCTGTTACGGGTTAGTTTCCTTAATTCCCAACTTTATATCAGCTGTCGATCTTCTATGAGTGTAGCTAATTGTTATTGATTATATATATAAATATATATACAGTCGATACATGTCATAAGTATATGATTAGCATACTTAATTGGTTTTTGTTTTACTGAATTTAACTTTTTTCAAGTAGTTGTTTTGTATTTGCTTAAATAATTAGTTATAAATATTTTTGATTTATTTCCAAAATACATTTCAAATAATTTAATTTAAAATAATCAGCTTCATTAATATTTATTTAAAACAGACTAAATTGTCAAAAATTTGTTTAGAGACCATAAAAAAAACAAATGTGACATTTAATATTCTTAAAATTAAATGATAGCTGCCGGCAATGCAAAAGAGCAACTTGCTCTGTGCCAGCGGCCTTATCCAACCCATTTATTGTATAAACATAAAACCAAATAGTTTTCATTACAATTTCGCATATTAGATTTGTAAATTGTATTTTCCTTTTGGTATTCTAAATTGTGGCATCCTTGTCCTTCAGGCAATGCAATAATATTTTTCATTCATTCGCCTATTTCTGTTTTACTTGTATATTTTTATAATTTTTTGTTTTTATTTTTCACTGCTGACAGTTGACATTCATATTTTTTTTTGGCCAGCTGCAAAAGATGTCCTGCTGCAGGTTGTTATGCCGAAATATGTACCGTGGATTGCCATTGCTCGTTTTATTGCATTTCACCATTTCAGCGTGCAGCAGTTATGTATTTTGGTTTATTATTTCGCTCGTTGCGCTCGTTTTGGGCAGCGAACGTTGTCAACACAACCGGTGTGTGTGTACCTGTGTAACTGTGCTTCCGTGCCCGACAAGGTAAATGTTTGTGTACTAATATATGCTCGTATTATAAATAAGCGCATTTGCCATTTTTTTGCGCTCTGGCATATTGTGTGGATTGCTGAACAATTTTCGGTTGATTTTATTGCAAGTTGGACTCGAATTTGGTGAGCATTGGAGCGTTGGGTGCCGCAACCGATCAACCGATCAACCGATCAATCAATCAATCAATGCAAAGTGGCGTGCGGATAATTAATGCCAGCCACACTCCACATAAAGACCTGAGGCCATTTAAGTCCAATGCTTAGCGTTTAATCAAGTGCTCCGCTTGTGATTTGTGTGCGAGATTTGTGTGCCCAAAGCCGCAGCTGACAAACTTGATGAAGTCAAGACACCGGACAGAGAGAGACAGACAGTCAGACAGGCAGAGGGCAAAGGGCAGTGAGGGGCATAAATTAACAGAGAAAAACCCCAAACAATTTGTGTGAATGAGTGAGTTGAAATTGATTTGCACCTAATGGCTTATGGCTTGGCAGACAAGCTAAGTGGCTTAGAACTTTGGGCCAAATGCTGCGCAGCTTAAAAAGTAGTTAGCTGTTTGGCGCACAGAAAAAATGCTCAACTAGCACGTCTGCTGATAAATTACTCGGCCAGACAGTCGGCAGCAAGAACTCGCCCCGAACCGAGTCGGCCAAACTAAATTAAGCGGCAGATGAACTGAAGACGCCCCCAGTAGCGAAAGTAGCACAACAAATGCAAAACTTTGCAACAAGCGCACAAAAAAAATATATGTAACCAAAACGGGGGCGGGGCACTGTGTGTTATATGCCATTTAAATGCCAGCCACGTTTCGAACGATGTGAAAAGTGGGCCTATACTTTGAATACGCTGGCCCCCACACACAAGCTCCTTAAAAGCAAAGCAAGTTTAGAGGGCAGCAGCCAGAGCGCACATGACGAAATGTATGCAGCATGTGGCAAAAATCCCAGCCGAAGATAAAAATGCTGCTTAATAAAATTATGAAGAGCTGCAGCAGAAAAAGCCGCCAACAACAAATGCCAAACACTTAAGCTTTAAGTGTAATTGAAAACGAGAAGAAAAAGTGAGTTCCGGCCAGGCCAGGAGAGGCGAATGCCGGCTCTGTCTTTCGCCCAGTTTCTATCTGCGTCGCTCAGGCCAAAACCTTAATTTAACTTTATGTGGTCTCGGTTCAAATAAACTTCGAGTCAAACTTGGCAAATACATACATACATACATAAGCCACGTCCAATGCAAAAAGAGCAGCGCAAACGTTGCTTAAATGTTTGTTTATGCAAATGTTGCGCATACGCCACGTTTGACGCCTCAGGTGAAAGCCTGACTGGCAACGTTTGACGGCTGCGACATGTAAAAGTTTCAGCGTTTGCTTCATATATATTTACTGTCTTACTGGAATTGGAATTTCGTATATGCAAACAGTCAAAGACTTCAGTTGAGTCGTAGAACATGCAGCCAGGCAATTTAAATTATTATGAATATTTAGTTGGTTTCGTGGCTCTAAAATTTTAATAGCTTTGTGCAATATTGGCTTATGAAGTCAAAAGGAAAGTTTTCGCTCAGCAGCAGCAGCAGCTGGTTAAAGTTTGAGTTTATTTTGTCTTATACTAGCTTAAGTTAGAAAGCTATCCAAACAATGTTCATTACACTCGGCAATATATCATCTATCTAATACAATTTCCTGTCAGGCAGTGTCTCATATCTTTTTACTTTAGCCACGCCCAATTGGCGATATAATTTGCTCTACTTGTGTTTGCCTGTGTGTGCGTGCATCTAATTCTTGCTGCTAATACGTTTGACATGCCACACATGCAAATCTTAGCATCTAATCGACTTTCGCCCTGCTAACCCCTCCACCGAACGGCAAAAAGCAATGTCGAACTTTGCTTTTAGGAACAAGCGAAGTGTCAAAATGTTTGATATGTTCCACTTTGCACTTAAATACTCTTACAGTGCTTTATGTACGATGGACAAATATGTGTAATTACCCTTTAGCTTCAACTGTGAAGAAAGAATAAGCTTGAAGTAGAATTCATTATATTGTGCATTTTTATCTTTGACCCTATTCTAATTATAAGAAAATATGTATATTTTGTATGTAACCTTTTAAGATACTTAGATGCCGCTTGAAGGGTATTCAAAATATTAAATGAGCTACGAAATTCATGATATGCTTCCAGGTGAAAGCCTCAACTTAAGAGGCGACACCTTTTTTGTCAGCCAAGAGCAAAGTTGCTTTTTGATGACCTTTTTTTGTGTGTGTGTGTGTGTGTGTGTGTTTTGGTTCGGTTTGTTGCTTACCTCTATCACACCACATTGTTAGCTGTTAGCTGTTTTATTTATGTGCAAAGTTGCACAATTATGTTGTATTTTACTGCAAAATAAAAATAATTATTTCAAGTTGCTGTTGGGGCCACTGCAATAATTATTGCTCAGTGTGCGGTGTATAATTCAACGTAGCGAAAAAATGAAATACAAATAAACAAAAGGGAAAATGAGTATAATAAAAATGCAAATGCAGAAAGTCGGCGAAACTTTGTCGTCTGGTGTGTCAATGCTGCATGTTCTCCAATTTCCGTGACAAAACTTAATTAAAGGCAGAGTGCAGGACAACAAACATTTGTCATTTGGCGCAGTTATCAAGGATATGAACATTACCCCCAGCGCTGACCTTGAAAGCTATTTGCGCCAGTCGCCAAACATTAAGTTGTGCGTAGCTTTAAGACTTAAATAAAATATGCATTTTACTTAAATTCAGCTGTCAGCGTGTTGCGCAGTATTTAATTAAAACTCCATGTATTAACTTTATGTCATGGAGCTGTTGTTTGCATATACATAAAAATCACAATATGCCCAGAGATTCATAACACCCACAGACACACATATATTTATACGAATTTTAATAAATGTCATGTTTTGTGTGCTGTTTTCTCTGCCCGAGTGATTGATTTATGTCACAATATTTGCCTGCAAATCCAACGCAATCTGTTCTGAAGCACATTCTGCCACCCCAGTCTGACCCTTTGCCGGCAAACAGGTAAGCAACCACAACGAAGCCAACAAATCAACGATGGCTGTGTGTGTGTGTGTAGGTGTGTGTGTGTCTGTGATTTACAAACTGTGCTAAATTAATTTCAACAGTTCGCCTGAGCTACAAATCAGGGTGTATTATTATATTAGCAGGTAATGTGTAACACAGCTCAACAAGCATCTATATTACTGTGCCGGACTAGTAAAGTTACGTAATTTGTCGATTTATCAGTTACTATATCAAATTGCTATAAAGCTTATAGCTTTATTGAAGTTGCATATAATTTTTAGAATTTTTCTTTAAGTAAAATGTTTTTGTAAATAACATTTTTCTTTTTTTGTTACATAGAATTCATTATTTACTATCCAACACAGGCACTTCAATGCATATACCCGCGAGGATATTTTAATCCTGTGAGCTGTCGCCACTCAGTTGATTTTAATTTTCACATCGAATTTAGTTATTAAACTTTTCGCCACTGCACTTGTCACTGGCATGGGAAAAACACGCAAAAATCAAAAGCGAAACAAAGGAAGAATTCGATTTATTTTTGGCTTTCAATTTGCGGTGACTGCCACAGCGTTTAACGAGTGCATTTTCGGTGCGCTCAGTTACCAAAAAGGGCAACTGTCAAAGCATTGCGAAATCTTCAAGGCAACTGTCATAAATGTCGACATCATTAAAATGTCATAAAGTTGCGCTAGGCGAGGCGAGGCGAGGCGGGGCCCACTAACCGCCCGCACAGACATACCAGCAACAACAACAACAGCAGAGAGAACAGCAATAGCAACTGTAGCAACAAGAAAAGTAACAACAATGGCGGCAACAACAACTGTGTAAGTAGACGCTTTCAAAAATGTGCAAAAATTTCGCGCACTTCCGTTACATTTCGCATCCTTTTTGGCTGTTTATTTTTTGGCGGCGCTTCCTTTAGACAAACCGCTACGGATGCAGTACCCGTCCCTTATTCCAGCCACCCACCACAATATGAGGCCGCACTTGCTGCACAAAATGACAAAGCAAGTTGCAAAAACTATTTCCCTTAAAGAGGAACACAGAGAGAGAGAGAGAGAGAGAGTGGGAGACATTGCTGCAGTTCATGAAAATTTCATTTTATGAAAATACTCGTACTTGTATTTTTATGGCACTTACTGGGCTGGGCTTACTGCTGCATCGGTTGAGTCAGTCAGCGGCAGTGTGCTCTCAGATGTGATGGCATTTAAAAGTTTCGAGTGTTTATGCCATAACAAGTCTATTAAAGCTGCTAATGGCCATGTCCAATGAAGCGTTAACCGCATATCGCTCTCTCTCTCTCTCCCTCTGTGAGCCAACGCATTAATCATACGCACTGCGGTACGACCTTAAATTAAATGATATACTTATATAAATCTTTGGCTAAATCCAGAAAGTAAACCATAATCGTTTGTTCAGTCCATTCCAGTCCAGTCAATAAGCTCAGCTCAACTCAAATCGAAGCCATTAAAAATATATTTCGAGGGCATTTTATTTTGAAAGCTAATTAAGTGCGGCCATTAGACGCGGCAAGCGTTGCCTTACCAACTGCTAACTGGGGCAGGACCCGACTTCGATTAATGAGGCGCAACAAGCAAGCAAACACACGCTCACAGGTTTGCTGGTGGGGGGCGTGGCAGCAACATTGAATTAAAGTTCAATTGGCCAAAGCATGCCAAGGGTCGTTAATAAAGCCACTAATAGCATGGCAGGATAAGCAATACAAACAGCTGCTTGAGTTTCGCATTCGCAGCGGATCAGAGTTTTATAGCGCGTATCCTCGTCGCCTTTGACTAAACTCGCTCGTTACACTTATCGCACTTGTCCTGACCTCCTCGTCCTCATACTCCGACGACTCCGACTCGTACGGATCCTCGGACAGCGGCACATCCTGATAGTGCAAGACCATCAGCACCATGGCAATCACTATAAATACAGACAATGCTATATTATCGCGTACGATTTCCATCTCGAAATTCTTCAGATAGTCGTGAAACATGTCCTGGCAGCCACCGCAATCGGGCAGCTCACAGCAGGCGCTCTTCGACCACGTTCGATTCGCGATAATATAGTCGATGGGCCCATTGATGCCGCAACAGTCAAAGAGCGCCTCCATCGACTCAATCTGCGTCTTGATCCACAGGTCCATCAGTATCATATTGGTGAAGTACTGAAAGTCACGACCGCACCGATACCGCGACACGGCAATGCAGATCGTGAGCAGCAGCGTGATCGTCGCTGCAATCATATAGCCGGCAAACTTGAAGATCGTTGGACGCTTGGACATGTGTATGCCCAGTATGGCATTCAGCAGATAGAACACCAGACAGATGCCGCGTATCCAGGACACGCGTGCGGACAAGCCCAGCAGGCAGATGGACATATTCACCTCGGAGAGCGTGCGGCCACGCCAGTAGATGTGATTGTACAGATCGACCAGAAAGATAATGCCCAGCGCCAGCAGCACGATGTTAATCTCAATCACAAATCCGGGCGAAATGGAACAGAAGCCGAGAAACTTGCCCATCTTCTGAGTGGTCTGTCTGTCTGTCTGTCTACCTGTCGGTCTGTCTGTCTGTCTACCTGTCTCACTGTCCGTCTGTCTTCCTGTTGGTAGGTGGCTGGCACTGAAATGTGATTCAATGTTTATTTACTTTGAAGTCGAAACGCTTGAGAGCAGCTGCCGTTTTGAAGCTGACCCCAAAGCCAACTGTTGATTTCAGCCAACTCGGATGGCTAATATCAACATTTCGCTGTGCTATGCTGTGCTGGTGTCCTGTGGCCGCTTCAGACTTGTTGCTCAGGCTTCAAGTGCAAATGAGTTTGCTTTTGGCAATAAAATGCGCCACCTGTTGCCATATATAAGCCCACCTGCTGCCCACACACCCTGTGGCAGAAAAAAAACAGCCACAGCTAGAATAACAGCCAACTGAAATTAAATATTTGCGCGTCAGCCAACTTGATGTTGATTGCTCATGACTCCACTCTGCACCCACTCCTTCCACACACACACACACACACACACCTCAGACGAGGTAAAAACAAGAGCTAACAGCTATGAGTCGTGCGTATTTGTTCACATGATACCCTACATTCACTTGCATTACGCTGCACGTTATTATTACGTTTAACGCAATAGTTTTATGGTTTCTTGCACTTTGTAATGCTCTTTTCTCCAACTGCTTTGCAGTAAACAACTCAATTAACACTGCTGCTGCTGACAAAGCTCGCAGCACATTTATATATGAATTACATTTTATTGCCCGAGCTTTATTGTCGCCATTTAAAGCCATCTGAATTAAGTCAATAAGTAGCTCTTTAAAGTCGCTTTGTAATAATTGCTGACTGCTACTGAATTGTATTGGGCATTTTATATTTATATATATATATATATATATGTATATTTCAGTCAGTCTCAAGGGATATTAAGTTTTACTTCATAAGTTTCTGAAAGCAGAACTACATCAACTTGCAGTCTTGATTCAATAGTTTAAGCACACTTATTGCTTTCAAGTGCTCTGGGTAACCTAATGCCCTTATTTAATAGTGCGCTCTCGAGTTACTAACACAATTAAAGTCCTTTAAATGCAGCTCCACTGCATACGCTATAAGGTAGATATCCAAATGGCATAATTTCTATGCTGGGACTTGCGCTGTTTCCGCTGCTTCCGCACTTTCCGCAATGGCACTCATTGTTTTTGTCTGCCGGAGTTTGGGGCCGGAAGTGTTGGTGCGGCCATTTTGGTGTTTTTTCGGTGCTTTCGGCTTTTTCGGGTTGAAATGGTAAAAATTAGCTTACGACGCGGCGGCGAACTTCTGGCAGATAGTGTAAGCGCGAATGGTATCGCTTTCGCATTCGCATTCGCATTCTGGCGTCTTGCGCGAAAATGTTTGCAACTTTAATTGAAGGTTTAGAATTTAAAGTGCTTAATTAGAAAGTTTTCCGTTCAAGTCTGACACCTTTTCGGGGCCTGGTCAAAATCTGTCACAGTTTCTTAATTAAATGAACCAACTGCAGCTGGGACCGTTGCCGGCAATGACAATCACAATACGTGTTATGGCCCTTTTGGCCACCGAGCACCGGAGCCCGAAAACAAGTGGCCTATCCGGCCACAGCTAAAGCTACACCTGTCTCAGGTATGAGTTCGATACTGATTGTCAGGCGGCAATTAAAGTGTCTGGCAACAATTTAAAGGTAAATTCCAAGAAACGTTGACAGTTTTCGTTTGTGCAGAATGAGAAACGGGCTTTTCTAAATATGCCGCATCCAAATACCTTCTACGTCATCATGAAATAAATAGCTAGCTAGTAAGTATGTCGTAAGATTAAACATGCCCATAACTTTGCCAAAACTTAACCAATTTTCAAGCTGGATGCCAATTTGTTCATTGTTATACACTAAATCCATTAAAAGCGGGGTCAAAAGGGTATAATGAAGTTGTACAATAGTATGTAACAGGCATTAGGAAGCACCTCCGACCATATAAAGTATATATACTCTTGATCAGTATCAACAGCCGAGTCGATCTGGCCATGTCCGTTTGTCTCCGTCTGTATGAACACACGGATATCGAACACTGCTAGAGCAAGCATCATATTTGGAATATAAGCTCTCGCATTCCCTGGCTGAGCTTATTTTTATTTTATCGATAAATCTTCCCCTTCTAAAGCTATCGATAAATTAAATTTTCAGATTTCCGCGTTTTTTCGTCGTAGTTTGAAAGTTTTAAGAGCTAGAGGCTCCAAATTTGGTATGTACAACCTCTAATTGCATACAGATGTAAGAAATATCTAAACCACAACATTTTTAAGATTTGACCATGAAATTTGGTTTGTTCGCACATTTTATCGCGATCCTTATGACAATAAATTTAACAAACAGCTCACAGTAAAAGCAGTACAAGTTCTTTGAGATTTAATTTTCCATAGTGTGGGCCTCAGTAAAGAAGCAGTGCTTAAAGTGCTTGCACTGCTTGCAGCTTGTGCTTGTTTGTGTGTATGTACACAAGTAAGTAGATATCAATGCATGTATAGACTGGGTTCAGGATATCCGCCGAATAGAGCACTTTTGCTTGCTTTTTATTCAAACTTATTCTGTTTTTAAGTACCATCGATTTTCTAAAATTTACCTTCTCTGAGGTGGACGAATGAAATATGATCTATTATAATAAACTAACTAGTATTTCGTATCTTTAATATTGCAATAACATATTTATTATAAACTTTTGAGGATTGCTGCAGTAGCATAGAAAATACCTTACATGCATCAACTTTTAATTAATTGCATTTAAACATTATATTATATGCTGTCAGGCAATGCGTTAATTAAAATTTTGAAAAAACATTTCTTTAATTACATGCACATAACAATAAATACTTTTGGTATTTGTGCTTAATGCTTTATTGTATAAAGTTTTCAAATAAATCGTTGCTCAGTTAACTCAGGGCAAAAGTTATGCCAATCACATAGTAATGAAAGCTTGGACAGTTAAAAAAAAAAATAATCAACAGAAACCACAAATACTGCTTGATCAACATATTTATAGGAGTGCCTTTGGGTAAAAATTGTTAAAAATGTAATTGTTATTGAAGTGTGCAGATATTTAAAGCGGCAACACTGCATTTATATGATTACTATTCGTGGTTTGAGTGATATGATCCGCTTATAAGTGAATATTTATGTAATTATCGTAGCATTTCGTACCATATTTTATTGCGTAATTGCGCTTGATGAGGCCAAGCGAGTTGAGATAACAATTACGCATTTGCTGTCTCTTAAATGTAAATAATTTTGTACTCTTTTCTTTTTTGCTTTTTGTTTTATATCAATTGTATTATTTTATCAATTAAATTGGCAGCCATTGTTTAACTTTCAACTTTGCCGCGATTGAAGTCGCTTTAATCATGCTTTAAAAGTAGTTGTTGCCGTTAGCTGTTGTTGTTGTTCTTGCTGTTGCATTTAACTGCTATTTAATTGCAATATTTTGGTTGTAAAACGAAACGTTTATAAAAAAAACCCGCGCACTAATTGAAAATTGCATTTTGATGGCGGCACTAGTGGACTAGTCAATGAGAACAGCCACAGCTTGTGCAGCAAGCAGCAGCGCCCCGAACTCATCAATTATTTATAGGGTAGTGTAAGCTTTTACACTTTTCTCTAAGTGTTACGTGACGAGCGGCAACAGCTAAAGTGTGCTGCGAATCTAGGGGAGGTCCTGGCCATGCTTTGATTGACTTTAATTGATATCAACGAACGCGCTTGAATGTGCTGGCCATGAATTTTGCACAGCGCAACCCATTGATGGGTTTATAATCATAGGATTAGGATTGCGGCCTTGGGCTGTGGCATATAAAAAGGCAGCTGAACTGAGGCAGCGCATCACACAGGACTCTCGTCAGCTGCACTCGCAACATGGTGATGCGCAAAATCTTTCCGAGCATGTACCCATCACCGGACTCCGCTCCGCCGGAATCGCGCAAGGCGACGCGCTACTTGATGCGCTGCGTCTTCCTGATGGGCATAAGGACGCCGCCGGAGCGCTTCTTTCTCATCTACTGCCTGTGGTCGTTTGCGCTGAATCTGGCCTCGACTTTCTATCAGCCCATTGGCTTCGTGACGGGCTACATCTCGCACATATCTGAGTTCTCGCCAGGTGAGTTTCTCACCTCGCTGCAGGTGTCCTTCAATGCTTGGACCTGCTCCATCAAGGTGATCATTGTGTGGCTGAAGGTGCGCAACTTCGATCGGGCCAATCTCTTACTGGACGCACTGGACCAGCGAGTGACGCTGCCCAGCGAGCGTTCCCGAGCCCACCGTGCTGTCGCAAAGAGCAATCGCATCTTCTTCGGCTACATGACCGTCTATGTCCTGTATGCGACGAGCACGGCTATCAGTGCTGCGACAATGGGTGTGCCCTCCTTTCAGAACTATTATCCTTGGATGGACTGGCGGGCGAGCCGGTGGCAGTTTTGGCTGCAGTCGGGTCTGGAGTACTTTGCCATGATGGGCGCCTGCTTCCAGGACGTCTGCGTCGATTGTTATCCCGTCAACTTTATCCTGCCGCTGCGCGCTCACATGATTGGATTTGCGGATCGTCTGCGTGCGCTGGCCAATGATCCGGACGAGCCACCGGAGCAGCGCTACTTAAAGCTCATCGATTGCATAAAGGAGCACAAGACCATATTGGAGTAGGAGACAGTGATTTAGAAATATAGTTTGATTCTATGATTGATTCTTGCTTGCAGCTTCTGCGATACCCTGCGTCCCATTGTTGGTGGCACCGTCTTTGTGCAGCTCCTGGTCGTGGGTCTCGTCATCGGCTTTACCATCATTAATATTTTGTTGTTTGCCAACTTTGGCTCCCGCGTAGCGTCGTTTTGGTTTATGGGCTGTGTTCTGCTGGAGACAATGCCCTTCTGCATACTCGCCAACTATCTGGTTGCTGACTGCTTCAAGTTGGCCGAAGCCCTTTTCGAGTCCAACTGGATTGAGCAGGATCTGCGGTACAAGAAGACCGTTCTTCAGTTCTTGCAAAGCCTGCAGAAGCCCATTATTTTCATTGCTGGCAATATATTCGACATTTCGGTGGCTACCAATCTCACTGTAAGTCGCTTGACTAAACAGTCAAAAGCTTTTCTTACTAAGTGCACGAATTACTCTTTTTGTTTGCAGGCAATGAAGTTTTCATTCACTGTATTCACTCTGGTGAAAGAAATGAATATAACGGAACGACTAGTCAAAGCCAATAAATAAATCGAAGTAAGTTATGATATTAATTGAATAATACGAGCTCATTCAGTTTTAAGCCATAGTTTAAAATTATTTAGAATTCTAATGGAATCCTATTATTTATTTGTAGCTTACCAGAATCTGAAGAAGATTTTTGACAATCTGAATCCGATCGATTTGATTTATCTAATTTATCAAAAAATTTTAAATCGTAATTTATTGAATAGCTTTGAATTTAACAGCATTGAAAAGTAGTAAATAAACACAACACTACAAATTCTACACTAAGTTCTATATCACTAAAACACTTTAAAAGTGTATTTTTTTCACACTAAACCACACCTTGATTATTGCTACTGTATTGCTTAATAGTTTTAAAATTGCTTGATATATGCTTTGCAATTACGATATTAAAAAAAATTAGTTTTGGTTGTGAAATCACTCGGTTTTGAATTTATCGGCAATGTTCATTTGCTTCGTGATTGTGATGACCGAAAATGCAAACTTAGCCACCTATAAAACAGGATACAAATGAGAAATTATAATAATGGCGAATTGAAAGACTGTGCAACGTACGCTTATGTTGCTGCTCATTGATATGGGAAAGATGCCCCCGGCGATGAAAGCGATGGGCTGCTGCACATTGTGCAGGAAGTACAATAGCGTCGACTGATATCGCGTGCTGGCATCTATCCAATTACTCTGAAAGATGGCGTTGGCGAGGTCGACGCAGTCGTCCATCATCAGGTTGCAGATGTAGCAGAAGGGGAACGTCTGCATCAGGATGATGATGACAAACAAGAACGAGCCGATGCCTCCCCAAATGTCCGAGAAGAAGAACACATTGATCAGGGTGAGGCCGAGGACGAGGCCAATCAGCAGGAACTGTGTGAAAATAGTGCCCGATACGACAGGACGAATGAGGGCGCAGAATCTGGGGGGGCAAATATCCATCAAGAGATACACGTTTAATTAGTTATACGCCCGACTCACTCCAGTATCAGCTTGTGATCCTTGATGCAGTTGACCAGCTCCTCGTAGCTGTCCGCCTCGGACTCGGCCTCATCGGTGCGCAGCCTGCTAATGCGCACCCGGAGTATGTCCAGGTGAGTGCGCAGGATGATCGTGTAGATCAGCGGATAGGTGTCGGACAGCTGATCCTGCAGCACAGCGCCCGACATCACTATATACTCCAGCGTCGAGGCAATCCACAGCTTGAGTGTGCCATCGTGCCAGTCTATGAAAGGATTATACAGCTGCCACGGAGGACGACCGCACAGCACCGCGCTCAGATACGTGGAGCCAGCAAAGCCACAATACATGCCGGTGAAGATGAGGAAGACGTGATTGGTGCGCGCAACCGAGCGATGAATCTTCTCGCGCTCCTCGTCACTGGTGCAGCGCACATCGAGCTTATCCAGCAAATCCTTGGCCTGGTTGAGCCGCCACAGCTTCGTGTAGGTGACGACCGCCTTCACCGAGGAGCCGTACGCATTGAAGCACACCTGCAGCGAGGTGAGAAACTCGCCCGGCGTGAATAGCTTTATCTGCGTCATATAGCTGCCCAGGAAGCCGAGCGGCAGGTAAGATGTGAACCACACGAAAGTCATCAGCGTCCAGCTAAGGTACACATAGCGCAGCAGTCCCTCCTTCGGCGGTATCCAGCCAATGAACTTCATGCCGCGATACAGATAGATGCAGCTATCGCGAGATCTCACCTTCTCAGTCAGCGGCGCCGGTTTGATCAGCTTGAAGAGCATATTGATCTTGGTCAGGATACGAATTGTATGTGCTGGCCAGCTCTGTGTGCCGACCCTTATATATAGCTGCTGGTCGCACGGCATTTTGGATAATTTCTAGAATTCAGTGGAAAAGTTTTCCGTCAAGTTTGATGTCTTTTAATTATTCACTTGAGAATTTCTCGCTCTGCTGCGTTATGTTTAATTAACTGAGCGGAGCAGCGAGTGCAGCGCAGTCTAATTTATGAGTAGCATATTTCCACATGTTGACTTTCCGGCCTGCATTAATGATGGGCCCGAAACAAAGTTAATTCAAACTGCGCGTCTGCCTACCAAGCACGTTGCTCATACGCAGCGTGTGCAGCCTTTAAGAACATGCATCCCGATTTCCGTAAATACAAGTTTTCCATTAAGGCTGCCATTTGGGCTGCATTCCCCAAGTCATTTTTATACACGGTTGTCAAAGTGCTATTTTAGCGCTGCTTCAGATTAATTTGTGTCAAGAGTATTCCTTTATTGGCTTATTTATATATAAATTACTTCACACAGAGTATCACATTTCATTCGTTAAAAAGCACGATCGTGTATCTCATTTCGACATTAAAATATAATAAGATATGTATATTTTTAGGAAAACTTTTTCATTTTCAATAAATGGTTTTTATAAATTTTTAAAAATTAAGTAAAATACAACTAGGAATACAACACTTGCATATAAAACTATAAATTGTTTCCGACCAACTAGGTGACTAATTGCTGATCAGCCTGGATTTAAACTTCTATCTAGGATATAGGTGAACACTAATAATACACACTTCTGCTGCTCAGTAGGAAAAATATTGAAAATTCCTAACAAGTGTTCCAGTTTTTCCACTACTTCAGGCTAGAGTATCTCGCTGTCGGCACACCTCCTACTTTCTCGTGTGTTTTTGCTGTGGATGCGCCCAAGGTTAAATTCATTAGAAGGCTATCCAATATGCATTGTGTGTGCTGGTCTTAAGGGACTGCTTGCCTGACAACAAAGTGCCGTTAGAAAATGGCCGCTAATCGCAGCCAAGTTCAAGTCGCAGTTTCGCTTTAAGGTTAAAGCCAACTGCATTTATTAAAATTGCTGCCTGATAACGAAATACATTTTGCATAATCAGTTTTAAAGTGACTCCGAGTGTGTGCGTGTGTGTATGCTTATATACATATGTATGCTCGGCTGACATTTCAGTGGAGCTTTAATGAAAAATATGTTCGGTGAGTGTTATTAATATTCCTCAGAATGTCTGGCGTTTGACACATGTTTTGTTGTCGGTGTCGTTGTCGTCGTTGTTGTCGCTTTTGTTGTGCGTCTTGCAGCAGCAGCTATTGCCTGCTGCTACTGCCTGCTGCTCCTTTTTCTGATCCTGCTCCTGCCGCTGCCGCTGCTGTCTCTGTCTCTGTGCACAAGTTGACATTTTTTTCATTACTTCACAACGTTTCAATAGAAGCAACAGCAACAGCAACAGCAGCCAGCTGCCTGGGCAACACATACACTCATACTCATGCGTGTGTGTGTGTGTGAGTGTGCTGTGTGCACAAAGCAAGTGTGTTGTGTCCAAAGACAGCGCGTGAAGTAAGGGCAAGGATAATCTTTTGTTTGCCATTGTACAGCTCACACTTCAGCTGAGTTCGTCCAGCTTGCCATTCCATTCAGCTGGCTGCAGGTAAGCAGATGCTCCCAGCTCCAGCTGTAGCTGTATTTGTATTTGTTAGCTGCTGCCATTTCGGGCACAACATATTTGTGTTTTGCTTTAGCTATGTGGGTCCCCCACCCCAACACCAACTCCAAGGTGTTTGGCATGGCACACACATGCATACACTCATCTCATATGTTGGTTGACAGCACAGCTTACGTGCCGACATCTTGCAGAATTTGTTAAGAATTTATGCAGCGTAATAAAGCCAAGAACTTGGCCCTTGGTCAGCGAGCGACCTTTTGTCGTATCGTATCAATTAAGCCATTTAATGTAGCGCACATGTCTTAGAGCCCATATTTGGAGCAGTTATAGCTGCCCCAAGCCCACTTTAAATATTTGTCGCCCTCTCACCTAATTGCAGCTGGCGCGTGTCATTTTTGGCTTTCATCCTGGCTGGCTGGCTGGCTGGCTGGATATGCTGGTATGTGCATTTAATATCATCAGCGAGTCATTTATTATCGCTTGACGTATTTATTTTAATTAACGGAAATTAATGCCACAGTGCGCAGCTGCGCGAACATGTTTGCACTTGCTTACACACATTTCGGGGCGGCTCTGCTCCAGCACAGCTCCAGCTTCAGCTCCAGCTCAACTCATCTCATCTCGCAGCTCGGCAAACACCTGACGACAGGCGCACACATGAACGCACAGGACACTGGCTCCTAAAAGGATGCCACACACACGCACACACACTGTATGTTGCCCAATGTATCTTGTTAAGAGCCGAACACACAGCCAGGAGTGTGAATCTGTTTTTGATATGCTGCAAATTAATACAGTTAACAACGAGACGCGCTTTGATAGACCTGAAAAGCATATGCACATATATACATATATAAACATATATATATATAGATATAATATATATATATATAGCAAGTATTTGTATTACTCATGTGACTGCACAATTAGTTATGGCGCTAAAATTAGCAGTTAATAGTTTACTATTTCATTTTACATAGTGGCAAACTAAACTCTTTAAAACTGCTGCTAAACTGCAAATAAATGTAGCAAATCTAATAAATTTATAAACATGCTAGAAATTATAATATATTAATACCAAAATGATTGGTATTCTGTATTTGCATGCATAGAACGACTTTTTAATATATCGCATCTCAGAAGTTCAATAAAGGCGTATAATAAATGAAGTCAAACTTATTCAACAGTCAGAAGAGGAATTCTTATGCCTTGCGAATAGAAAGCTGACAGAAAAATGGCACCTTTTTATTGTTTATGCTATTTAAATGCCAATGTCTGTTGGTCAATTCAGTGCCCGGTACAGGGTATCTCTTAGCCAAGCACTCTCAACTGTCGCACAGTTATTTGTGCTATTTTGTGGGCATGTGGCTGCCAAAAGTTAGTGCTGCAGCAAATTATACAAAATCACGAGCGTGCAACAAAATGTTAAAATGAAATGCAACATAATACAAGAGAATTATAAATATTCATATGTATCTAGGATAAAATGCTTAGAATAATTTCGCAGCCAAGCATTAAATTAATTTTCCTACTTTTTCTGCTAAACGGCTAAAAAAAAAGAGGAAAAAAAAGCGAACCAAGTGAAATGCACTTTGGTTAGCTTGTTGTAAGTGTGTGAGTGCCGCAAATAAAATGATGATGAGCGAAATTCCCCAAAGCAGCTAGCGACCCTGAAGTACACACTAGCACGCACACACACACACACACACACACACACACACACACACATACTAGCACACACCGCTGAAGTACACACATGCAGATAGAGCTGTGAGCGAGTGTAGACCAGGGTCATAAATGCCATTATTATTTGTAAACATTGCGACAGCGAGTGCCCCAAATTGTTAACTTGGCTACAAGGTCGCGCATATAAAACATATGTAAATACAAGAATACAAAAAAATAAAAACAAAAACAACACACACACACACACACACACACAACATTATGCTAGACAACACATAAACTTTTAATTAATTTGCGTCTGTGTGAAACGCGAGTACACGTATGCGTCTGTGTGTGTGTGTGTATGTGTGTGTGAGAGACACACACACGCACATTTAGTGTCGCTGTGTGGCGCAACATAAAGAAAAAAATGGCTTGACCCAAATGTAATCAGGTAATTTGTTGTGCAGTGTCAATATTTGTACAGCCGCAACGCTTATTTGAAGTTCATAACAATTTTGTAAGTTATTAAATTCGCACACAAACACAGTGTGTATATATACTGTTTATAGATATACATATATATAGATGGTTATGAGTGAGAACACCTCAGCCTGGCACGGATTTAGCCCCTGGGCGCTGCGCAAATATTGCATGCTTGGGCCTAGCAGTGAGTCGGGCGCAGTCCTTTGGCACACGTTGCCAGGACATTGAGTCAGTGAGTCAGTCAGTCACTCAATCAGGCAGTCAATCAGGCAGGCAGGCAGGCAGGCAGTCTGGCCGTCTGGTTGTCAGTCAGCCGCAGCGAAAGTAGTACAAAAGAGCAACAACTAAAATTGATTTAATAGACCTACATTATGCGGGCAACAGCAGCAGGTCCTTGCTTGTAGTCCTGTCTGATATATGTCGTATAAATACCAACATGTGATATACTTGAAAAGCATTTCAAATGCATTGTTCAACCTGTCAATAGATTTCTGCTTGTTGAACTAAGCCAAATACAAAAGGCACCAGACAGCAAAGGGGCCGACGCACAATGGTAACTCGATAGCAATAAATAACTGTTTAACCGCATTAATTGACTGTTTTGTGGAGCAAGCAAACAAATTTATAAGTCCGATACTCTAACTAGCCTATTATTACTCACATTTCCCCACATGCGAAGGCGACTTTAAACTGTTGCCGTATTTATATTTTAATGACTTTCATTCAGTGGGCGTATTATTTTGAACATCTGCATATTTTATATGTAGTTGTGATTTGTTTTGTGTGGCTTAAATGTGTGAGTGTGTGTGTGTGTGTGTGTGTGGTTTGTTAAAACTGAATATATGAGAAATATCCTTATTTGTAGTCTAGTCAACATTGCTGTTGTAGAAGTTAATAATGTATCATATTGCAAATGCTAATTATTATTTTTGTTTTGTAGTTTTAATATGGAAATTTATTTGGCAAAAAAATGTTACATTGGAACTGCTTATTAATTTTGTATGTATATTTATGGGATCAGTAAAACTGAGCGCTTTAATGACATACAAAATATAAATTGTAATTCCCATTTTGTAGTTCAGTTTTGATTAGTATTGACAGAGTGCAAACGAATTCAGCCTTATTGTCTTGCCATTCATGTATTTGCATTATTGTACAAGTTGTTTGAACAATTCACAAAACAGTAGTATATATGTATATATATATAGGTATATATCAATGTTGGGGTAGGCTTGCTTACACAGGGCTTGCTTGACAGTTTGTTTCCTGTCCACTAACACGTTTATACACAATTGCTTTCAGTCGTTTTTGCAGTTGCTTGACTGCAAAAAAGTAGGCAACATATTTCAATTGAAAAGAAAAACTACATTTCAGTTACAACAAAACATTACACTCTGATAGTGTCGAATGGGGTCTAGCGTAGGTGGGTGGGAGGTGGTAGGTGTTGGGGTTGGGCCTGGGGGTTAGAGGGATACTCGGCGGGCAGACACGAAATCATTTCGAACGTGGCTGACGACAAAAGTTAAACGAGGTCAAAGTGTATGAATGCGATTCGAGCGTATTGACCGTTGACTGAATGGCTGGCAAACATGCGAGCCAACAAACGCCAGCTGCAACAACAACAACAAAAAACAGCCAGCTCACTTTCTGTGTGTGTGTGTGTGTGTGTGTGTTGGCTGCTGCTGAGTGTGATTTGTATCTGTGCATTTGTTTGTGCTTGTCTTTGATTGTGTCTGTTTGCATTATTTATTAAGCAGCAGGCCGCTGATTAAATTTCAATAAAATCAAAATGAAAATGCAGTTGAGTGACGTTCAAATTGGCAGGCACACAGTGTTATCCGCCCCCCAAAACCCCACCACATCAATTATGTTAGCAAGTTTTCATTCTTTTTGTAATACATTTTTGCGTCTTTGGCAATCGCCTGAGCTTCCCTTTTACGACTACTTCGCTGCGGTCTCCAGCCGCCAGAGCGCTCATGCAAAAGCAATTTCCTGAAGTTTTTACCCCACTACACACACACACACACACAGGACACACACACACACAGGAGACACAGGACGCGCGCTGTGTTGAAAACGCATTGGCCAACTTGTATGTCGCTCTGCCTGCACGACACTCGACAGCATTCGAAAACCAATACGACTGCGATTATGCGGCTCTACTACTACTGTGTGTGTCTGTGTGTGTGTGTGTGTGCGCCGCGCACACTCAAACTTACAAATTGCGCGCTGTAAGTAAGAAATCATTGAGGTTGGTCCGCCACACTAATGGAAAACGACAAGCGGCATGTGGGCAAACGTTTTGCCGTACACCCAGCCGTTCCCCCAGTTTTGCTCTGCTCGCAACCTCTGCACCTCTGCACACTACTCTACTCTGCGGTTGCAATCTCCTTAGTTTTCAGCAAGCCTCGCCGCACCGCAGAGTGCCACGCACGTAGCCGGATGTTGCCCGAGCGATAGTTGTCGTTGTCGTTGTCAGCTGGGTGGGCTTGGGAGGGGCGAACTGTGTGCTGCAAGTTCACTTCACGTTTGGGTTTGGTCACCGCAAAAGTTTAGCTGCTAGTTGCGGCAGTCCGGAGTCCGGAGACCGGAGTCCTGCTTGGGCCTAACGTCCTCTGTTCGGTGCGTGCCGCTACTTTGGCTGCCAGCAGCATTACAGGATCAATTTCTTTTGAGCCCTGATTTGCTGTTCCTGGCAGCGCGAAGCTCGCTGCGTTTTGTGGTTTGGCCTGGACTTGAAATCTGTCATTAATGTGCTAGCTTCTTTAATTGTGTAAGTGTCTCAGTGTGTGTGCGTGTGTGCAGATGCTGGCTGCAGTTGGCTTGCCTTAATTAAATGGCTAACGCAATAAGCACGTGACATTAGCAAAGTAAACGCAATTTTGAATTGTGACACACTTAGTGCGTCCTTTGCCATTGAATTTGCATGCAAAGAGAGCAGCGAAGAGAATTGCACGCGCTCTTAAATTAGCTGCGCACTGGAAATTCGCGAGCGCTGTCAGCTGTCAAATGAAAACGAAAACGAACGGCGCCTAACTGACCTGCAAAGCTTGCCAAAGCTCTCAGACACTCGCTCTCACTCTCGCTCTCTCTCGCTCTTAGTCGCTCTGCGCATGTCCTGCGCTCAGCGCCCTTCCAGCTGTCAGACAGACACGAAGCACAGAAGCGCTGCTTGGCACAAGACGGCCGTCGTTGCTTGGTGTCGCTGTCGTTGTCGTTGTCCTTTGCGCGTCGTCGTCCTGGCCAAGCCAGGCCAGCGTATCCTTTTCAGTTCACTTCGTATACTCGTTGAAAGCTGTACACGTTACGGCTGCGACGCACGACGCACGCTGCCCAAGCTCCAATCAACGCCAGCCAGCAATAATATCCTCCACAAACAACAAGCGCAACAACAACAATTGTAGCAACAATCTGGCAGCAACAAGAGCTGATTGTTTCCTTGTCTTGTCTTTGCCGCCGGCAAAAACTAATCGCAGTTTTCGAGCCGCCAAAAAGTTCAAGTCGCAAGTTCAAAACAAAAGGCGGCTATAAGCGCGCGTGTGTGTGTGTAGCGGTGTGTGTGTGTGTGTGTGCGGCGCATATCCTTGTTTATCCTTGAAAACGCATTTGTGCGCGTGAAAAATTACTGTGCAAGTGAAAGGCAGCAGCAACAAGGCGTGAAATTCGTCCTGTGTCTGTCTGTCTGGCTGTCTATGTGCAGCAGCTTAAAATGTTGCTCAGCAAATTGTCAGCGCAACTGTGAACGCAACTACAAAGTTGGCAGCAAGCAAAAAAAATATATATACAACAACAAAATAAAAAGTGAAAGCGCACCAGCAACCGGAAACGGAAGCAGGCAGCAGTCGGCAGTCAGCAGTCAGCAGCGGGGACAAGCAGCGAGAAGTGAAGAAGAAGCACACATCACAAGTGGCAAAGCGGCAACTGGCATGTGCTGCAGCTGCATTGTTGTTTTGTTAGCACTTTGACCCAAATCGCATGCATATGTGTGTGTGCGATTGTGTGTGCGATTGTGTGTGTGTGCTCGCTTTTGAGTGTGTTAAATGCATGACCGATAAGCGCAGGTGTCAATGCCGTGACAAAAGTTTCGCGTGAACAGCAGATAAAAGTCGCGCTAACCCAAGTGGACATATAAAGCAGCAGCAGCAGCAGCAGCAGCAAGGACACCAAGCAGATAAACACAAATCTGTTATATGTACAAGCTGCCAAAAACGGGACTTAAGTGCATTTCAACTGCCACAGCTGCCACATTTCCGCCTTCGGAGTCAGCTAGCAGCTTCGCTCACATGTGAGTTCTTGACACCTGTAAAATGTATGACTTTTACTTTTGCTTTTGCTTTCGTTTACTTACTGTCACACACTTCCCCCTCCCCTTGGCCACTCTGCCGCTCATCCGTATGCATCTTTTCCACGGATTTGAAAGTTTGACATTCGTTAGTTTATGGCCAGCGGCAAATGTAAAGTTGTCGTTGCGTCAGTGCCACAAACACGCCCCCATCCCCCTGCCGACTGTCCCACAATTCCTAAATCCCCATTTCCCGTTTCACATTTTACGGCATTTACATTTACGGCCGCATAAATACGTGTCTTTATATGACAGATACGAGCTGGCGGCAGGTTCAGCATATCGTTTGTTATTAGTTATTTTGATGGCAGTAACAAAAAAAAAAACAAAATGCTACGCTCAACATCTAAAGGAATATTCATAGGAAATAAATGTTTGGCTTTATCTGCAGTTTGAATTATTTGTATACTTGGTAGTCAAGAAATTATGTTGAAAACATATGATTTTCCCAAGTTGTTAAGGGCTCTCCTTGTGTTTGTGGCTAACTTAAGCAAAGTTCTCCTCAAAATGTATTTCTCTGGCAGGAAAACATAAACAACAGGGCAAATTTGGAGCTTACCTGAGCAAGACTTTCATCAAAATGGAATTTTCGTCTTATGACAAAGTAAGCTGATTTAGAAAAAATCAAGTAAAATATTTTAGAAAAATATGTCATCATAACTATTTCAATATATTGCTTCACAATCGGCTTACAAACTATTGCTAGAATCTTATGCAATAGACTTTTATAAATGTCAAATAATATTTCTAAAGTTTACATATAGTTTTTGGCCTGGCTACAGAGTTTCCCAAGTGAATCATTCTCAGCTAGCGAATACTTTTCCATTTCCATTTGTCTCTAAGGCATTCAATCATAAATCACAAAGGTTAAGCAAACCATCTCATTAAAATACGCATATATATATATATATATAGAAGTAGACACTTTAATTCGAATTTAACTTTGAAAATGATTCGCATTAATTCGGTAGCTAATAAACGGATAAATTTAATAATATAATTTATGCACAATCGTAGATAAATTCGACTTGATTTTAAATTCAAGAGCAGCAATCGATTTGGCTGCTTAAACGAATTACGAATTGCTGATCGAAATTATGGCAATTAAATTGCATTTGAGCATGGAAAATGCTCAAATTGCGTTTCCTTTAAGTTAATCAAAATCGACGAACGTTTGCTTTGCCGTGTGATTATTTTGGTTGAAACGTGCCATAAACAAGGCCAATACGATTATGGCGGCAACTTAACGCAAAAACAGCCGCACGACTAAGCGCTATTTAGGG
The DNA here is from genome assembly GCA_035042425.1 of Drosophila flavopinicola. Taxonomy (NCBI): domain Eukaryota; kingdom Metazoa; phylum Arthropoda; class Insecta; order Diptera; family Drosophilidae; genus Drosophila; species Drosophila flavopinicola. The sequence goes on along the minus strand of JAWNLL010000090.1, from coordinate 10,468,002 downwards.
GGACAGAATGGGAGCCTGGCATGAATATGCAGATGGCACAAATATCTACAACCGACGGCTTCTTAATGAAATGACAAAATGAAAACACGGGAAAATTGCTAGCGAAAGCCAAATATTTGCGTAGGGCTCTGGAGACATGGCGCTAATGGCGAAAAGTCGTCGGCGGTGACTATGTGTGTGTGTGCGTGTGTGTGCGTGTGTGTGAGAATGTGTGTTGTGGTGTTGGTGAATATGACTAGGTGACGCTGCGGCTAGAAAGCAATTAAATATATTTCCGCTTCGATGTCAAAATTAATGTGAATTTGATATTTGGAAGCGCGCACGCACACGCAGCAGGACTCAAGGAGCAGGCGGCAAGGAGCAGGAGGCGAGGAGTGTGGGGCACATGTTCTGGGCGTGGCAGGCTGACAAGATGACTGGCCTGGCTGAGTGTCAACGGCTCGACTGTCAGACATTTAACGAGGCCAGCTAACATGCTTTCATTGAGACGGTCGACGGCTGAGCACAAAAGCGTTTCAGCACCTGGAGGATATACGTTAACATGCTAAATATGGCGACGCCTTTGGGCCAAGTTGTCAGTTGTTGGCTGTTTGCCTGTTGCCTGCTGTGGGCTGTCTGGACGTTGACACAAATTTCAGCGGGCAGCGCTGTCGGTTTCCCACAGGGAGCACATGTAATTGCTAATGAGTCGAGTCTATGCGCAATATGCGTTATATATATTACGCATACGCCACCGATGCGCATTAAGCCAAAATGTCAACGTGGCTGGCTAAACATCTGCTGGGCAAATATTTAAATGCGAGTGCTGCTGCTGTAAAAAGGCAAAGAGCAAACGGCAAACAACAAGCGCAGCACTTTTTGCTTCCAGCTGGAGATTGTTGTCTTGATTTGATTGTGTTTGTGTGCGAGTGTGTGTGTGTGTGATCAGACTTTTTGCCCTGTCTAGTTATTTATGCAAAATATCTACAAGCGTAATAACAATGGCAAATAAAAAGCAAACAATATTTAAATAAAGGATTATGAAGACAGGACTTGGCCAACTTGGCCTGCAGCCGCACAAGCAAAACATCAAAATGGAACTTGCGCATTAGTGTGTGTGTGTGTGTGTATGTGTGTATGTGTGTGTGACTTGGCTGACTGCCTGACAGGACTCTGGCTATAGCTGTATCATTTTGCTGGTGCGTAGACTGGCTGGCAGCCTGCTGCGCTCTGTCTGCCTATGTCGCCGCATATTTTATTGTGTCTCCTCCATTGTTTACTCTCTCCCTCTCTCTCTCTCTTATATTTATTTTGTTTTAAATTCATTTTTATTCATTAGACTTTGTCCCGCTTATTGCACGATGATGTCATGTTAACAACGCGTCTCAACTCTCGACTCTCAACTCTCGACTACTCTGTTTGCACGTACAACCAGTTATTATGCTAAGCATATGTGCTCGAGCTGCCAACTCCAACACACTTACACACACACACACACACACACACATTTCATATTTTATTCAATCTTTGAGCTCATAAGCATTGTCAGCCGCTCTGCTCGGCATTTTGCTTAGCATACTTTTATGCATGGCTATATGCTTTTGCTGCCTTTTGTTGCTTTCTGATTGCCAACTTTTAATTTCCATTCATTTTGGCCGACTTTCGGCCCAGCTGCTGCCCCAGGCTTATCGCCTGCACTTGCCCCCATCTGCGCCATCGGCATTGTGTGCTTGCAGCTCTGGGCCAGCTGCCCGCATTGTGTGGCATGCTCTTTACTATACAGATATATATCGCTGGCCGTTTTTAATGCCTTTCCATTTGATTGGTTGCTGTGCGCTCGAGCTTTTTATGCCCTCAGCGGAGGCCATTATAATGTTGTCACGAGATGTGCAATGCTTAAAGCAAGACATCGTTGCCAGTAGTGAAGACAACTTTTATGTAGATGCCTATGTCTGTCTGCTGCTAAACAATCTCGTTTATTCTTTCTGGAACATTTTTTGAGTGCAAGCATTCATATATTATATACAAAACTATCATAAGAATTTCAGTTAGAAGCACCTTTAGTTAGTTTAAGAGAATGAAAACTAAGCGAAAATTGCTACAAATTTATTATCATTAAGACCCTAGATTTGATAGATGCCAAACTCTAGAAAAACCAACTTTTCTGCTATTTAAATATAATTGTTTGATAAAAAAACTAAAATGTTGCTTCTGTTTCATAGAACTTAAACAAATTCGCAGCTAGCCCATATACAAAATGTTAAATATATTAAATTTACTAATAACTTTAACTTTATACTGTCTGATAAGTTGTTAATTAAGATCTGATTATCACATCCTACATTTCCCATACATGAGCTTGGGTTATTAAAGTTCGACAGCCCAAACATAAATTAGTCTTCCTGTTTGGCAAAGTTGTCGAGCGTAAAATTTGAAAGTTAGCATTGAATATTGTAGTGTGCTGTGGGCAAATCATTTTATTTTATGTGGCTAACATAAATATAGCTACGCTCCCGAGGCGTATACTTAATGCTCAACGCACTTGCCATTTAGGCAAATTTACACAGCTTGTGTAAGAGGGGCCAGAGAATGGGGGCTGGGCAGTAAGTTTAATGACTGTGCCGTATTTTGGGTGGAAATGAAATGAATTTCAACTATGGCCCATAAACATTTATAGAATAATGAGCTAATTAAATTAAACACCGCTTTTAAGTACGCTTAACAAATTAAGCGCCTAATGAGGACTTTGCATAATCAAAGACAAAGGCGCGTCGCAGATACTTATGCCGTTAAATGTATCTGGATACACATACTGATACAGAGTCTGGAAGATATGCATACAGACGGCAGCTGACATCTAATCGATTGGGCTTTTGCCATCTAAACTGACCAACAATAGTATTACCTGCTGCCATGCAGGTAATCAATCAAGTTCCGGCTCGATTGTGAGCAGGTGAGGCAGCTCGCAGGTCGCCGAATGTTATTTGCTGTGGCTATCCATTTACCTTTGTGTAAACCAGTTTGACAGTCGAATTTTGCATCGAATTGTGCTTAATTATTGAATATCAACTAATTATGCTAAGAGCCAAGAGCTGAGAGCCAAGAGCTGAGAGCCAAGAGCTGGGAGCTGAGAGCTGTTAGCTGAGAGCGTGTTATGCCAGTGATTTATTTGGTTTATTTTGTTGTGTGTGTGTGTGTGTGTATCTATGGGAACATGTGTATGTGCCTGTTTTACCTTGAAATCCGAACATTCTATTAGCACAAAATGAATTATTAATAAGTGTGTCAATGCGGTCTGGCCAACAAGGTGTGTGTGTGTGTGTGTGTTTGTCGCATGGGACTTAAGCGATAAAGGGGGCGTATGCGCAATATACATACATAGACATGTGTGTATGTGCAAAGTCATTAAAAGCTGTGACAGACATGAAAATAGAAACAACAGGCCAACTTAGCAGCTTACCTTTTACACACACACATAAACACACACACACACACATACACACACCAGGAGACTGTTAAACTTTGGGCGCTGTTTATTTAGGCGGCATTTACTTGGCCTGCGGCTGTTGTGGAGCTAGTGTCGAGCTTTGCGCTTAAGCAGAAAATCATTAGTTAAAATACGCAAATATCTCTAACGTTTTTATTAGCCGAGCAAAAAGTAATTGCCCACAATTAGGGCTTAAATTGTATGGTCATAGAGAGACGTTGCATTGTCCTACACACACACAGACACACACACATATAGTACAAGCTGAATGGGTTCCCTGGGGATTAAGCAAAGCGTGAATACGGTTTGCTTGCTCGTTAACTAAGAATTACCCCATGTGCACACACACACATACAAACACATACAAACATATATATAAATATATATATACACTTACATATGCAGCAAATTCAGTTGCCTTCTTCTTTTTTTGTGTGCTGTCCTGTATTTTGTGCTCTATGTCTTTGCATTTGGTTTACTTTGTATTTTTATTGAAACCATTTTTGCCAAAGCAAAACAAACGACAGACACACACAACTCAAGCTGTCTTCTGTTTTCTGCTCGCTCTTGGATCCTCTTTAATATACATTTTTTGCTCTATCCTTTTTTATTTTTTGTTTTTTGTATTTTTTTCCTGCCACTACATTGTATTTTGCTTTTGTTGTCTGACATTGCTTTACATAGAAATGTGTCTTGGAGTTTGTTTTCAGCGTCCAGTTCACTGAAGCATGTGCTTATAAAGATGTTTATAAATATATATGTGTGTATGTATATACACATAGTTTGCTATGTATATATGTATTTGCATGTGCGCTCTGATTGACACTGATTTTGTTTTTTGCATTTTTATAATGTTGTTACGCCAAAACGCACACCATATATATATAAATATATAGATATATAGCTGATCATTATAGTATAGCTTATAGCTTTTGCTGCTTACTCGTGCGTATTTGTGTGCTAGTATTTTTTTAGCTTTGCTTTGCTTTGCATAAAAATACGCATTTGAATTTGAATTTGAATTTTCAATTGAAATTTACGCTACAGCGCTCAGCCGAGCGACACTCAGCAATTATTTTTGAGAGCAATTAATTGAATTATTGAATGGCTGCCATTTTTGGCCCTAAATGCATTTAAAGTTTTCGCCAAATTCAATTAAAACTTACAAAGTAAATCACGCGTAGCATAATACACACATACACACAAACACACACATACACAATTACACAGAGACTCACTCACTCACACTGAGGCATTTTAATGCGCACTCGCAAAAAGTACGTAAAATAAATATGAAATATTTGCACACATATTTTTATGGGGGCTGCTTTTGCTTTTGCTTTTGTTGCTGTTGCTGTTGTAACTCGTTAGCGGGGGCGCGCAGCGAGTTCAAGGTCCTTTGGCGCAAGGATCAAGTTGTTGCGAGGCGCACAAATAAAAACATGTAAGTGCCAACAATAATAAAAACAATGCCCAGCCAAAATGAGCACAACATCAAGATTTTACATTTATCAAGGGCGTGTATGAGAGAGGGGGTGGGGCGGGGGGTGTAAATGGGGAAAGGGGGCAGCAAGTGTGACGAGGCGCAGCGTTGCGAGTCGAGCACGGCAAGAACTGCTTATGAAGAGGCACAAATGAAATGCAGAGCAACGCAGCTAGAAAGCAGCCACTTGACAATCAGGACAGGTATAGAAGTGTTAGTGTATGTGTGTGTGGGCGTATGGGCGTGTCAGCTTGGCCTTTGAATGTCTGCTCGAGGACAACGCAGACTCAGACTTCACACACACACAGACACACACAGAGCACACACAGCACACATTCAGTTGTTGTATTTCAAAGGCAGCACATGAAGTGCATTGAAGCTGGAGACAAGTTGCCAGTGTGAATCCTCTTCTGCTTCTGCTCCTGCTCCATGTCCCTTACCCACGCCATTATTCAACAATTTAACAACGCGTTACGAAAAATAAAAGATGCTCAACTTAAATTACGGAAATAAACATTTTGCACGCTGCAGCGCCTTTAAAACGGATGACTACTCCTTCGCACTAAGGCTCTGCGATTCATTTTCTGTTATGCGATAAGGCTGCAAAACTGACAAAAAAAAAGCAAAAGCTGAAAGCGTGAATAACTTTTCCAACACGCCTGCGATTGCGAGGTGCATTCCATAAATTAAGCAGAGTCTTAGATATTAATGAAATATGCAAAGCCATCAAGTATTATTTACTGAGTACTTTCAGTAGAACTCACAAAATGTTTTGTATATCTCTACTATTTTGCTATTTTGGTTTATAAAGTCCAATATTCTAAGTAATTTTAACTTTATATCTTTAATTTAATATCTTAAATTTTATTTAAATATTTTATAAACTTTAAGTGTATTATAATTTTGTAATAATGTATATAAATAAACTAAAGATTTCAATTATATTTTAAAAGTTTAGGTGCTAGGTCTTAAATATCTTTCAACTGTTTTGAATGCTATTTTTGAATCATACTCTAGATATTTCCAGAATTGGTTTTGTTGTCGATTGATGGTAATGGAACAATAGAGTTCAGTGAATTAGATTAGACTTAGCAGTATCAATTTGTAAGAATTGACATTATTGTACATCTTTAAATTCTCAGTATTATTCACCGCCTGTTCGATCAAATTAAGGTTCGGGTCTTTAGGTTTAAAGAGGCTTAGTAATTTCAGAGAACCTCTTACGAAATCTTAAGCTACCTTGGAACATATTAAACAGCCCGCTTTGACACTTTTTGCGTCTATCAAAAGGGCGTCATGTCAAAATGTTTCTTTGCTTCCTTTTTTTCTTTCTTCATTTCTGTTTGCCACTTTCGCTGCTGCTGCTGCCTCTGCTCTGCTACTGATTCTGATGTTGCTGCTGGTGCTGCTGCTGTCGCTTGTAATGTGAGCTCATTACCATAAAAGCGTTGCCGAGAGCAAGTGGCAGCGACTGACGACGACAACTGAACGCACATATGAACACGGCCAAGTAGCTCAAAAACGAGAAAACGAGTGGGAAAAAAAGTGGAAAGTGTAAGCAGACAGAAAGAAAAGCGAAATGAAAGCAGGGAGAAAAACTTATAGATGTCTTCAATTTCGGTAATAGCACTTCGGGGCATGTGGGATTTGTATGGCTGAGCTCAAAAAGAGACCCCTTTGGCCAAAAAGTTTTTAACTGCTGCCTGGTGGATTTTAAAATGTGTTAGTGCCAGCAGCAATATCTATTTCGCTCTTCTTCTGAATGACTAACTGGCTAAGTGTCTCAGTATCACAGTATCTGATGAAACATGTTCCTGATAGATATACAGATGTACACACTTACACACACAAAGCCGAAAAGGCTTAAACAAAAAGTATGGCAAATGTCTGCCCGCTGGGGATTTGGCTATTAAGCCAAGGCAATCGAAAACATTACGGCTACTGTTGGCAATACATTTGAGTACCCATGTGCTTGTTAGAGGGGGGAACACATCAACACATTAAACTGCAGTTCGTTATGCAGTGAATTGAACTGTAGATGAAGGCATATATCATGCAATGCCCCAACGTTTTCCAAAAACTCAACAACAGGCGACTCGTCGAGTCAGTCAGATGCAACTTGAGCTACAGAGCTGCCTGCCATATATACCTAATGCCAACTGCTGCTACTGCTGCTGCTGCTGCTGCTGCTCTTGCTTGCGCCTGAAAGTATGCCATGGCAGTTGGTAAATATGCGCAGACTTTGCCAGCTAGAATCATTGGCGTTGGCATAAAGATGCTATTGAGCGTATGCGAGGCATGCCAAAGCTTTTTGGCATAAATACGCTCTGCCACATAATGCACAGCGAACGAGTCTGGCTAACACACACACACACACACACACACACGCACACACTCAGCCGCTTCCCACTTAGACAAAAGCTTTCCCACATGCAGTGCGAGGGCAGAAGCAAAAGAAAATTGAATTTGTGTGCGTTCGCCTTCGCCTTCGCCAACTGCAAACTTATGTATGCCTTCTCAACAGTCAGCAGCAGCAACACTCCCGCACTCCACGCTCCCTTTCTGATCATATCCAGCATTGTTTTGGTCTAGCTCAGACCACAAGACGACAACATGTGTGTGGGAGTATGTGAGTATGCTTGTATAGCCAGGCAATCGGTTTTATCTGGCAGCGGTTTGTTTGCCTAGCGGTCTGTCTGTCCCTCTGTCCCTCTGTCTTTCTCTGTCCCTGTGTCTGCCTACATTCTAGCCGTCGTCCTTGTAGTCATATTTGCCGGCATAACTTCATTCAAGATAAAAGCGTATATCATGTGCTTATGCCGTTATCCTTTTATGCTGCATTCTTTATGCTCTCATTTTATTATCTCTTTCACTTTCAACCACAACTGATTGCCATTAGAGTGGACCTAGGCCTACGCCTGGTTTTATCTACTGGAAGCAAAAGCGACAAAAAAGCGCACAGTTCGCTGATAAGTGTTTAACGGTCAGCATTTGCACTATACACTATACCCTATATATATAAATCATATTGTCTGGCCGCAGTCAGGCGTTGCATGCTTTTCAACGCTCACTGTTTGGCACGCAGTGCGGAAATTAATTTTGTGCTTTATTGCAACTAATTCGATTATGAGCTGACAGCGAACGACTGAAAGACCGAACGACAGACCGACTGAAAGACTGACCGACTGACCGACCGACCGCCCACAGTTCATACTAAACATGCGCATAAACAATACCAGCAGCAAACAACAGCGACAAACACAGCAGGACACGTGTCCTGTCAATGCCTGTGTGCATTATGCATTATGCGTAATGCATGTAGCATAAGTAAAAAAAATCTATATACATATATAGGATAGAACATAAAAGGCTAGCGCGCTGGCGCATTATTTGGTTATTAAACACTGCGCTGCAAAATTGTGATTTATGCTTTTATTATATTTGTGCGCCCCATCAATTTTTAGCATTGGGATATTTCGCTGCACAGACAATTGAATCGTGTGCGCAAATAAAATGCCAAATTGAAAAGCATAAAACCATTGCAAATGACGTCACGTGCGTCTAATTAATTAACCACAGGCACAGGCAGCAGGCATCAGGGGGCGTGGCAGGGGGCAGGGGGCGTAGAGTGATTCAGCTGGCAGCTGCTCCAAGCGGACGTAAATTAATTTTACATTTAGTTGCGGGGCAAATGAGTCGGAAATCGGCTCCATAAAAGCGAGCGAGCCAAGTTGCTTTCTGTTGGGCTAGAAAACCCCAAAACGGAATTCCGTTGAAATTTTGTATTTCAGCCTCACTGCTGCTAAAAATATAAGTATATTTTTTATTATTGCCGGTTTCATTTCATTTATCGATTTGCCGCGCTGCTCTGATGACTTTATCAGTGGCAGCATTTGTCCTGGTCACTTGTTAAGCGCCCGCACACTACCACACACAAATAAAGCAAACAGCAAACGCACACACACTCACACAATTCCACTATGCATGAATGTCCTGGCATGGTCCAGGTCCTGGCCAAAGTCCTGCCGCTTGGCCAAGCGCCTGCAGCGCATGTTTTTGGGCTGCGCATTTAATGTGCGCTCTGTTTTCGGGATGGGGCGTTTGCGGCATTTGCACGCTTCATTTGACATAAAGAGCAAAAATAACCGCTAGCGCTTTTGTGCGGCTGGGGCAGGACCGTTGTGGCCGTTGCGCAGATTAAGTATACGCCCCGCCGTATTTGTTTTGTATATACATATTAATGTGCGCGAGGTCACGCATTCGTTGCGTGCCCTCTGTAATGTGGTCACATCTTATAATGTGCATAATATGCAATCAAAGCTGAAATTATTGCAAAACACAACATCATTTGGCTCTTAACTCGATAATATAGCACATTGTAAGCCAGGTTAGATAAATGAGACGGGGTTACAATGATTAAACTGACTAATTACAAATTTCAATATTTGTGCTTGCCATTCTCAAATATGAAATGTTTATATTCGATTTAATTGCATTATTTTATTTAACTAAAACTAACCAAGTGGAAGTTTAAATATGCAAATGCATTGCAAAAAATATATTGAAAACAATGCAATATTTGATTTTTCTATTATTTTCGTAAATTCAACTTTAAATATACTAATCGAATAGCAACATTTTTTTTTGAATACAATTTAATTCATTATTTTTTGTATAATTGGCATAATATTCATTTTGCTAGCATACAAAGTAAATATAAGCTTGAAGCATTGTTTATGCAATTTGAGATAGAAACAAAAAATTTATATGGAATTCAATATTATGACAGCATATATTCTTTTAAATTAAATCAATTTAATTTATAAAATTTAAACTCCAACAATTTTTCTGTGTATTCTAAATTTTGTTGCTGCTTCGCGCCCTACATTTTGATAATTAAACTATTTCATTTAGTATTGGTATTTCGGAGTGTGTAAATAGCTCGATGGCAACCACAAAATGTTAGTACAAATTAAAAGTTTTATTTATTGTGCTCACCGCCAAGCAATTAACGTGCCAAAAAATTCAATAAAAAACCACAAAAAAGTTATACAATTGATTTTCGTATTGATTGTCAATTAGCATAAACAGCAATTATTGCACTACTGCTGCAATTACACTTTACAAAATTCATTAACAAGTGCGTAATGACAGTGCAGTCCATATAAATGTTAGTGTATGTGTGTAATATAATCAGTGGTAGCAATGAGTGCTGGCTGACAGGCAGGCAGGCACACGTGGCGTATGCGCGTTGACAGACGGCTTTAAGTAGCCCAGAAATACAGCTAGCCATATATTACGTATACGATACGTATGTATATATATATGTAAGCTCATATCTGATACGTGTAATATTTATTAAATTTAGCCATCAGAAGCTGATGTTGTTGCTGTTGCTGTTGTTGTTTGCTGTTGCTGTATCAACGTGCCTCATTTCAAATTTGTGGTACGTGTCAGGGAAAGCAATAGCTTTCAGCAAATTAAATTGACTTTTCATCGTTGGCAACGTTTGACTTCGATCGCAAATACAATATCTGTACTTATATGCACATGGGCTTTGTCAAATGAAATGAATTTTCTAATTAATATTTTGCCAAGCGCTTATCCCAATGCTTTGGCCGCTGCTTTGGTCGACTGCCATGGCAACTGACATTCATTTATGCAAATACCAAAAAGCTAATTCGTTTCATTTCATATTTGCAGGTAAGTTGACTTTTATTACGACCATTGCGAAAGCACAAATGCAAATCGATGTCACAGATATAAGCCCATAGACTGACACTGCCAATGACATTTATAAACTAAAGTAAGTAACTATAATTGTAAAGTGAGAAATATGGAGAATGATGATTCAATATATTTGCGAGCATTTGGAGAATTCTAATGTAAGTGCATTTGACTTATTATTATTTTTGTTAAATATATACAGTAGATGTGTCTGTTTATTTGCCTTAGAACGAGTGTAATAAAATGCGATTAAGAGATTTGTTAGAATAAAATATGTTGCTTAGTATGATACTTTGTGTCTGTTGTTGTCCCTTTTTGTTTGTGTCCAAGTCATGTGCAAAATTTATGTGTCGGCCAACTGGAGTAAAGCTAAGCAGCCACAGAAACAGACAGACAGAGAGAGAGAGAGAGAGAGAGAGAGAGAGAGAGAGAGTAGGATGTTGGGCAAGTGGTAGCATGCACAAAAGAAAATCTTAAGATTAAATTAAATTGTACACGTCCCAGTTTTAAACTAAACAGGCGGCAAGCGAAGAGCTCAAGCCAGCAGCTGCTTATAGTCGTACATCATAAGGACAGGCAGGCTGCCAGGCTGGCACACACACACACACACACACACACACCACTTACACACACTGACACATAAGCCAGCTACTGGTGCATGTCCTGTCGGGTATTCGGCGACCGGAGAAGTTACTTGCAAAACGCTTTGGCGCAATAAATCACAACATTTTCAGATGCTTACACAAATGCCTTTTTGATCCTTAATTTTCTGATCAAATACGTGACATTAAACACGGCCAGCATGTGTGTGTCTGGATGTAGCGTATGTGTATAGAGTGGAAGTGGGGCGGGGCCCGTTGGCTGGCAACTAACAAATCGTAAAGATGTTGAAAATTGAATGAAAAGTACTGTGAATACGAGTATTGACATTGTTTGAGCCACACAAAAGTAAACAACAGCAATCAATGATCGACTGGCAGATGCCCTGTAGCCCAATACAGATAGAAGTTTTTATATGTATATGTTACAAACCATTCTACGACTTTAGCACGCCGCTTTGTTGCCATTCGATTGGGTCTAGGGTATACAAATAACCTGTGCACAAAACGAAACAAAGCGGGTGAAATTTTTCAATCGCAGCTGCCCACATAAAGCAATGCCAAATGTGCGATTTGAGGATTTGCTCTTGCTATATATATACTATATGCTAGGATGTATATAGTACTATTGTATTATTGTATTTTAGCGGATGGCATTGTAAACTCGCCCCTTTTACGACTGTCTGCAACTGATAGTCGCCTTGGCATTGCCTACAATGTTGTTATTGTTGCTTGTTGCTTGTTGGTTGTGTTTTACGCTTGCTTTCTTTTCAATTTATTGCGCAGCATTAAAAAAAACAAGAAGAAGAAGAGGGATGAAGAAAGAAATGACTGCTCTCAGCAGATACATGCAAGTGATACAATACAATGGTAGTTCCATACTTACATGTGCTCCAGCAATAACCCATTGTTGTTCCGACTGCCCTTTGATAAAATGTCAATTGCAGTGTGGCAAAGTATCAAAAGCTGCACTTGCAGCACACAACCAAACACACATGAGAGCTAAGCGATTATCCAGATCGAATATACAGTTGATGCGAGTAGTAGAACCCACTTGAAGCTTGGATGGCGAATCCTTCTAAGTGTTTGGTAATGAAAGATTCTCTGCAATCACTAAACATTGAAAACAACATGGGATTTGTTATGCGTGTGCGGCAGAAGATGAATTACAAATGTGTGCGCTATTGATTCTAAGGTGAATCTAATGTGTTTTAGGTTCTGATTGTAGTTTGAATGCAAAATATAGCACACCTCAATATAATTATACTCTTTTCGAAGAAAATAGTATATTAAGTTTGTGCTGCAGTTTGTAACGCATAGAAGGAAGCGTCTGAGACCCCCAAAAGTTACTGCCAGTATACTTAGAAAAACAAAGCAAATTGATCTAGCCATGTCCGTCTGTCTGTCTGTATGTATGTATGCAAACTAGTCCCTCAGTTTTTGAGCTATCGCAATGCAACTTTGTACAGACACTTATTATTCAAGGGGACAGCACATTGGTCGGAACCGGCCAGATCGGACCACTATATCTTATAGCTGCCGTACAATTCTAAGTCGGGTGTGGCCATAAATCCGATGTTTTCAAAGCATTACTTTAAATTTCCTTGTACACTTGAACATCCTTATCAATCCCAACCAAATCAAAGAGAGGGAGGGAGAGTGTCAAAGAGAGAGGGAGAGAGAGTAGTAAAAAAGAGAGGGAGAGAGAGAGTAGTAAGAAAGAGAGGAGGAGATAATAATGAGAGAGACAGAGGTTGGAGGAAGAGATAGAGTAGTGAGAGAGAGAGAGAGAGAGAGAGAGAGAGAGAGAGAGAGAGAGAGTGAGAGAGTGAGAGAGAGGGAGTGCGAGAGCAGTGAGAGAGTAATGAGAGAGTGAGAGAGAGAGAGTAGTCGGAGAGAGAGAGAGAGAAGTTAGACAGAAGTGAGAGAGAGAGAGAGATTATTCAGAGAGAGAGAGAGAGACAAGTTGGAGATGGAGAGAGAAGTGTGAGAGAGAGATGTAAGATAGTGACTGAGTAGTGAGTGCGAGTGAGAGTAGTAAGAAAGAGGGAGCGAGAGAGAGTCGAAAGAAAGAGAGGGAGAGAGAGAGTAGTAAGAAAGAGAGGACTAGATAATAGGGAGAGAGAGAGAGGTTGGAGGGAGAGATGGAGTAGTGAGAGAGAGTAGCGAGAGAGAAGGAGAGAGAGACAGAGGGAGAGACAGAGAGGGAGTAGCCTGAGAGTAGCCAGAGAGAGAGAGTGAGAGAGAGGGAGTGAGAGAGCAATGAGAGAGTAGTGAGAGAGAGAGACAGTAATGAGCTGAGAGAGAGAGCAGAAAACAATATTATTATTTCACCAACACACAACACAATATTCAGACTACAGGTCAGCCCATCAATATCGACAGACCTCACTTAAATTCTTGAGAATCGCATAGAAGAGCAATGTTAAATATGCGCTATTTTTACATTACCGGAAATGTTATAGAAATAGTGATGCAAACATAATTTTCGTATGGTTTGGTTTCTCTAGCTAGGAACAATTAACTTACTAAAATTCTGGATGTAACAGTAGATATGCCCTAACTTTAAGAAGGTATACAGGGTATATTAAAAGTAAGAACAACCCGACAAACCTTTTGTTTTACGACTACTGCTTATCAGATCAATAAACAACTCTATAAGCAAATAATAATTAAAAAAGTAAGAGTGCTCTAGTCGGGAGTGCCCGACTAGGAGGTACCCTGAACCCAGTCCTTACATCCATTCATACTAACCTATCAGTGTACATACATACGGACACACACATACTGCAAGCAGTGCAAGCGGTTTAAGCAGTTAGCTTGCTTCTTCCCTGAGCCCCACACAATGGAAAGTAAAATCTTAAACAGCTTCTGTGCTTATTATCCGATCTTATTGAAATTTTAAAGACATAACATTAGCTATAAAATGTGTCACCAAACCAAATTACAAGCTAATAACTTCAAAAATGCGTTTTTTCAACTTTTGGGTTGGATACATACTTTTGCACAAATCCATACTACCCTTTTTACCCATTTTTAATGGGTTCAGGGTATACAAAATAAATGCCACGCGATAAAACGATTTCTTACTACTTTTGAAATTTCAGTGGTGCAGTTGGCAGAGTGAAAATTGCCTAAAGGTTCGAAAAGAGTATAGAATCTTCGGCACGCCGAAGATAATCCTTTCCCACTTGTTTTCTTTTGATTAAAGACTAGAGCATATATTTGAACTGTTTGTTAATAATTGAATTTAAGCCCATCAGCAATCTCTGTAAATAGTCAAAAACGAAAATGTAATTATTCTTTATTAAAATTTGTTTACAAGAGCTATAACTTTAGTAAATGTTGTGTTGTTACATTAAGCCCAGACCAACAGCTCGTATACTTAATCTACAGCAGCAAATTGAATAAGTCTGAGCATGCATGAGCTGCAGGAGCAAATCCTTGGAGAGCTTTACAGTATTATGCCCACACTTACCGATTAATTTTTAACTCATACACACTGCCCCAGTAAACTCAAAGGTTCATGTTGTTGCTAGCAATTTAATGTATTTTCATGTCATATATTATTAAAAGATAATTTATGCAGACAGAAGCTTGTATGCAGATAGTCAGCAGCTGCAAGTTATATTATTTGGAGTGCAGTTTGCACAAAATCCAACTAATGCCTGCTTGCATAAGGTCAAAGCAACAAGCACACACACACACACACATATATATATATATATAAATATATAAATATATAAATGTTTATGAGTTGAGCAAAAGTCTAATTAAATTGCAAAAAGGCTTTGCTGCTTAAGCGCGCATGAATATGAAATTTATATCTTTGAGCCAGTTGATAACATAGTTGAGAGGGTGTGTGTGTGTGTGTGGGTGTGTGTGTGTTGGTGTGTGTGTGTGTTGGTGTGTGTGGTGTTGTTTGTTGTAATTTTAATTATGTCAAAAACCTAAACACAAGTAATGCAATTTGTGTGTGCGTGTGTTGTACAATTATTGAGCTTGTCGAGCGGAAAGTGCGCTAAAATTGTTTTAATTTGTATGAAAATTGTTGAACATGCAGCTTAATGATGTTACGCCAGAAAGAAAAGCAGCCAGCAGCTGAAAATGATCAGAGCCGTCGAGCCCGAAATCTATGCTTTGCGCCCAGAAGCGCGCTACCTGCTACAAATATGCGATGCAAACTTTCTGCTCAACGCAACTTTTGCCATGTTCGACGCACAGCTGCCACAAACCAGCTAACCAGAAACCGAGTCGCCTCAGCTTGGCTAAACATGCAAATATACACACACAAAATTATAATTATTATGAAATTTGGAAAATGTTTTCAGCTACCTCCATACTGCTCAGCCCTCAACCCTTAACCCTAAAAATGTGGCTGTCAACGGCAGTGGCAGACCTTCAACACGTTTACCACAAAGCCAAATGCCAAACGGCAAACCTGCCCCAAGCCATGCAAAACTCAACTCCCCTCATAGTCATGCCCCCCGCCCACCCGCTCAAAACACTTGCCGCATTCTCACTTCGAGTGTTGTGGAGGCTGTGGAAAGGGTTTTGCTTTTCTGCTTTTCACATTTACACGTACTTTGAGTGACGTCAGTGCAAGCGATTGAAAACTGTTGTGAAAAACTCATTTCAGCACAACTCGAACGCGGTGTGGCCAATTTGACTTAATTAGCCAGGTCGACAGCCACAGCGATTAATAAACTTGTCCGTAATTACGTGACCAACATCAATATTTAGCCAAGTCAATAAGAAATGAGGCAAAATCATTGACTGACTGACTGAATGAGCGTGCGAAAGGCAAGTGCTAAAAACCAATCAACACAAAATTAAACAAGAATCGCGACTCATTTGGCTGCAAAATTAAAAATACCTCGCCAGCCAATTTCGTCGACTTCTGCGTCTGCTTTCTCTACTTTCTCCCTTTGCAGCGGCAGCAAGAATTGAGAATGAATTGCGCTTAGCGTTTGTCCGCCACCCGCCAATACCATTAGTAATTTACCCCAGCCACTTCCGTGCTGCCTTTCCGCTTGCCCCCAAAGCACTTGCGGAACATTCTTCTTGGCTGCCAGCAAAACAAATTTGTCTATTTAAACTTTTTAATACACTTTGCGAACGGCATTTTGATTTTCTTATGCAATTTGTTATGACTTAAAAGGGGATCTTTCTGTCAATAGAGCATTTATCTAATATATGATATTACTTTTAATGTTTTTGAGCTATCTGGCAATAGCTCTCTTTCTGCCAAAGAAACAATAGATTGCAAAAAGAGTTGCTCTATTCAAAAACAGCTACCAGATACACTTATTATCTGAATATAATCTGCAGTAGATATTGCAGCTGTCTTTATATTATACTCAGCTGCCAAAGAAACAATAGATAGCAAAAAGAGTCGCTCTATTCCAAAACCTGATGACAGCTGCTTTCTAGGGTATTTAAATTTCAGCTGCTCTTTCTTCTGCCTCCTTGATGTCCACGTAGATATTTTTAGTATTTTCTCTTTTTTATTCTTTGATATTTGCATGTCATTTATTTTGTTAATGTTCGTAAATAAACAACCACAATGAGGCGCTGCACAAAGTGGGCGTGGCCGCTGTAGAGGCGTCGCCCATTTAGCGACAAGTCAAAAGCTACAGCAGCAACAGCAGCAGCAGCAATCGAAGCGGCAACAACATCAATTTCAATTTTCACACTTGTGGACAGGGCAGGAAAGGAAAGGGAAGTGTCGCTGAGGACTGAGAGTGATGGGCCGAGTAAATATTTTGCGCTATAGCAGAAATATGGCAACAATTTATAAGTGATTCGTCATTGTTTATTGGCTTCATCGAAGCGCGAATGAGGTATGCCCAAGAATTATGGCTGACAATTTGGTGCCTAGCGCCCAATCCACCCATAAATATTATGCCCAGCCCAGCAACAATAACAAATCACAATGGCATATCACAGTTTGCTGTTGTTGTTGTTGTTGTCTTTGTCTTCATTAGCTGATTGGACAGCGAGATTTTCGGCCATTTGCTGGCCACTTTTCATGGGCGTCAACCGCAACTGTGAAAGGTGCGAAAACTGCCGCCTAAATGTATGCAATGTAATTTGAAACTTTCGATAGCAGTAGGTGAGTGGACAATGCTGCACTGGGATATACCCTGTGTTGATTTATTCTACTATAGTAGATACAAAGCAGAGACTGCAGCTTTTATAAAAGACAAAACTAAAGGTTTTATGGCAGACTTACGAGGCAAGCTAATAAAAACTTATTTTACTGTAAATTGTAGCTAACTGTTAAAGAATAATATTTGAAAAACTCGTCATACCCGTTTCTAAGCACTTGTGTGGTATATGTGCCTTGGCAGCGATACAAACTTTTCAGCTGTTCAATTGAGGCAGCAAGTGTGCCATAGATTGATTCAATTCGAAAGCAGTTTTGCAGCTCGCTAAAGCGCAGCAATTGCTTAAGGATTCCCATACCATCGCAGGTTCTGGGTGTCCTTGGGAGTTGTTTGTCGTTGGTTTGTCCTTTGTCTGCTTTAAGGCATTTTTGGCATGGCCCGAAACTTTGTGCACAAAATGCAAATACGAAACTTAAATGAAATGCAGTTGCACATGCCACAAAATGTAAACTTTTTGATTATCAAGTTTTCCGTGTGTGTGTGTGTGTGTGTGTGTGTTTGTGAGTGTGTTTTTGTGTGTGCCAAATAAATTCCATGCACAATATTAAGTGCAAATTGTTTTGGCGCAATTGTTGTTGAGGCTCCACTCTCACTCTCTTCATCTCTCTCTCTCTTTCTTTGTGTTTCTCGATAATACTCTCTCTATTGCTCTGTATTTCTATGTGTGTCTTTTAGTATTATTCACCCCTCACTCTTTCTTGTGTGTGAGTGTGTGTGTGTGTCTTTTATATATTTTATGCACGCTACGGCATTGGAGACGACAAAAGCTTCCAGCTTGAGCTGGGCAGGCGCCAGAGCAGGAGTTGGGGCGACTGCAAGTGGAGCGTGCAGCAACAGCAATAAAAACAACAACAATAACAAGAAGCAGAACAGTAGTAGCGACAACGAACATTTTTGGCAGCCAAAGCGCTTTTCTATTAAAATTTTCATTAAATTGAAAGCAATTAGTATGAGACGCTGGCGAGAACAAGCTGACATGGCAGCCAGTAACGGCAACAGTTTTCACTGTACCATCCCCTACCCCCAAAAGCACACCGTTACCCAGCCAAAAACTCTGCCTGGCGCTCATGTTGTCGCCGCTGTTGTTGTTGTCGTTGTCGTTGTTGTTGTTTGTATTTTGATTATTGTCAAAACCCGAGGCAGCAGCTGCAATTTGCGGACACATAAAGGAGGCTAAGGATGAGGAGAGTGGCAGAGGGAGTGGCAGAAGCACAAGCTGGCGACTCGTGCGTTGCCATTCAATTTTCCATGAGGCGCAAATTGCGTTGGCGATAATACAAAAGTCCAGTCCAACAGCCCCCCATCAAGATCTTAGCGCTCGCCCGAGGCAGACCGAAATTAATTTGCTGCCTGCCTGCAGCAGAAATAAATTCAACATTTCACCTTGATTTTTTTTGGTCATTTTAAGTGTTGGCTACAGCTGCGCTTGATTCGCTGCTCTCTCTCTCTTTTAGCCATTTGGATTGTTTATGCGTGCACACTTGGGCTGCTTAGATCACTCAACTAGAAATTGATAGCGCTCTATGGAGCGGACCATTACTTTTGATGGCCGCGATTTTCGTTGGGCATTTTGTTACTCTCTCTCTCTGTAATTTTCATTTGGCCATTGACAGCTGCGCTGCTTATTAAGCAATTTCCGCTTTGCTGTGGCTTTTCTTTATTGTGTTGTGTACTGGTACAGGTTGTTGCTGTTCGCCACAAAATAAAAGCAGAGCAGCAGAGCCGCCGCACATAAAGTGTTATTTATTGATATGCCGCAGCACGATTTTATGCGCTGTGAGCATAAAAAATTGAAATGTCCTTTGATTTAATAGCGATTTCTGTACATTTGAGTGCGTCCATTACATTGAATCAGATTTTAATTCTTAATGCCCACACACACACAGAGAGAGAGAGAAAAAAGCACACAGTCACCGTGATACTGTGACAGCTCGTCCTTGTCAAGTGCCCATATTAATACTCTTTGTAGCTGACATTCGAGTTTTGATCATAGATTACATTTGCTGCCTTGCCAATATTGGTTTTTTGTCCAAATTTTGGCCAACCTTGTTGTATTGTTTCATATTTAAATGCGTATTTTAGCATCGACAGTCGCCTAATACAGCTTTCACTGTCCGTTTGCTTATTTGCTTGTTTGACTTTGACAGCTTAAATATTTAAATATTTCCAGCTCAAATTGAATTCCTGGCTGGCTGGCTGGCTGCAGCAGCAGCCGCTTTGTCTGCTTCTTGCCATCGAGAGTCTAAGAAATTTTTCAATAAAATATAAATAGCCACAGGCATAGCAGCAAAACAAAAAGAAAAGCACCCAAAAACTCTTTGCAGGAGCTCTTCGTTGCCTTTTTGGAGTTGTGCTACGTGTTTGTTTTGATTTGAGAATTTCTGCTGGGAAATAATTTGTGTGCCATTGATTATAATATATATATATATATATATGTATACAGTGAACGCTCGATAACGTTTAATAATTAAAACTATGGCAGTTCAGGCAAGCAAAAGTGTTCACGTTTTCGAATGCCAGAAAAGCATAAAGTGAATACATATTAACACATTTAAAATCACGTTTTATTGTTGCTTTGTATATTCATTTGTTCTTTTAAACGAAATGCGGCTTTCTTCTTTAGGCTTCTCAGTACATTCATATCAAAAGAGCTTGCGAATCTCTGA
The DNA here is from genome assembly GCA_035042425.1 of Drosophila flavopinicola. Classification (NCBI taxonomy): domain Eukaryota; kingdom Metazoa; phylum Arthropoda; class Insecta; order Diptera; family Drosophilidae; genus Drosophila; species Drosophila flavopinicola. The sequence goes on along the minus strand of JAWNLL010000090.1, from coordinate 10,447,891 downwards.
AGTATGCAATGTTTTTCTTTTTCCAGGGTCAGAAATTAATTTATATATTTATTTATTTATTGTCGACACAAAAGAATTTATATAAAATTATAAAGCATTTAAATGCATTTTAAAAATTTAAATAAAATTAAAAATATTATTTATATTAAATTAAAGATATAAAGTTAAAAATTACGTTAATAATGTAAAACAAAACGCTCTATGCTAGGTTGAAATTGAGACTGAAATGGTTTCCGTATTACACGCAACTACAAAAAAATGCCTAACTCACTATGAGCGGAATCCTCTTGTTCAGAATTATTAGAGAGTACACATCGAAACCTTTTTTGTTCATATTATAGAGCTTTCTCACCTCATTCACGTTTTAGAATAGTCAATGTAAGAAAAAACTTGTTCACGTTTTGGGGCGTTCACGCCTTAGAGCGTTCACGTTATCGAGCGCGCACTGTATATACGTATATATTTATCGAAGATGGCCGACAGCAATTGGGCACGTGTGTGGCAGAGTTTTAAAGTCAGCTTTAAGCAGCTGCTGCTAATTCACAGCGGCCACAGCCACAGGATAGCTGAGAGTATGCCTTGCCTTGCCTTGCCTTGCCACATAGCTGTTGCAAGAAGCAAGGCAGCAAGGCAGCAAGGCTGTAAGGCAGTAGCAGCAGGCTTGCCGCATGCCACACGCATTCCTTTGATCAATTTGGGGGGCCAACCGCCAGCCAGGGCAATTGTGTGTGTGGGCGCATTATTTTCTTGTTGTGTGGGTTTCTGGAATTTTTGGCACGCACACACGCAGCTTGCCCGGCGTCGCCGCTAGATGGCGTGTGCGTGCCGCCGCTTGTCGCATGTCAAATTTTGTGTGTGCTGTTTAATTTTGCGTTCCCCAACCTGCCCAGCTGTGTGTTATTTTTATGATGCTTAATTTCTGTCACCAATCGCCCCCACCGCACACAAAATGGTGCCATTTGCATATTTGATAAACTTTTCTATTTGCCTGCTTTGCTTTGGTTTTTTCTACTTTCTACTTTCTGTTTTCTGTTTTCCTGCTTGCAGCATAAATAAATAAATTGTGCGTTTAGCGAGCGGCGAAATGCAAAGTTTTGTTTCGTGAAATGTTAACAAATATTTGTGCTGTATGGCTCTCATGATTGTTGTCATTATATTTATGGTCTTGATGTGCCAGCAAGGACACGAGCAGGACCATTTAGCTAGCTAGCTAGGCATTGTCTGCGGCTACAAGCACACGTGATGACTTCTGTCAGGCAATTATTTGTGCTTTTAGTTGCCAATATTGGTTTATTTCGGTCCAAGTAAATAACTCAAACGCAAACGCAAACCCAAACACACACAGCAGGTGTCGCTGACAAGGCAACTGATGGCCAAAGTTTGTACTGCCTCGCAGAGGCATTCGCATTTGCTAATGGCCTGCCTTGCAGCGCACTTAATTTATCAACATCTTTTGTGCTTGACACTGACATGTACCAACAACAGCAACAACTCTCAGGCAGGAAAAAGCAGAAGTCTGCTAGCAGTTGTGGTGCGCAGCTTTAATTGAATTTGCGTTTTAGCCATTTTGCCAGTTTGGCGGGTTAAACAGCGGCCGCATATTATGCGATTAATGCCATGCAAATGAGGCAATGTAGATAGATACTTCCGCCTGCCAATGACAAGCAGCCCGTCCGGGTGTCACGGCTGCCCTCATCTCTATTACATACATCAAGTGCAGCTCGGTGCCCTGTGGGGCCTTCAGCCTTCAGCTTTCAGCCTGCGTTTGAGTTTGTCATTGGCATCAATTATCCTGCTCGCTGTTCGCTGTTCGCTGTTAGCTACGTCAGCGTTTTGTTGGCACTCAAAATGATGGCAAACGACACTCAGGGCCAACCGACGTGAAGACGTGCTGCAATAAATTAAAGCGCTGCGGCCGTTAAAGTGCCACCAAAGTTGACGTAAAGCGTCAGCGCATAAAATATGATAAATAAAATGCTTAAAACACCAGCGAACATTTGCAGCCATTTTCTTATTGAAATTTATTCATGACTTCTTACTAGCATTTGGTCAGGCACAGTAAACGTGAAACATGTCACAGAGTATTTGTCTACTGAAAGCACACAAGCATTAAATACGCGAGCGGCAAACCGCAGCGAGAAGCGTTTGTACTTCGGAGAAGCTAAGCTGCAAGCAAAGAGAGCAACTTAAGTATTATTCGCGTGGGATGGGAATAAAATGAAGTTCCACAAGACACTAAGTCCATACCGTAGAGAGAATCGTTCATATTTCGGAAAAACAAAGCAAACAGTTCACGGAAATAATACTCGAGCGGAATGCCGCAGCGAGAAGCGTTTGTAATTCGGAGAAGCTAAACTGTAAGTGAAGCAGCAAATTCATCGAAAAAATGAAGAAACTTGCTGGTTAAGTATGAACATAATCAAATTAAGTTAATTAAGAGCAGCGTTCATATTTCGTATATAAGAACAAAGAGAGAAACTGAAGGAGGAGGGCTAAGCTGTAAATTACAGAAGAAGCGAGAAGCTTGGAATACAATAGGTTTGTATAGAATAAATCACAAAGTCAACAGAACAATACTTTAAAAACAATCAATTTTAGCAACAAATAATTGGAGGAAGTGCTGACGATCTAACTGACTGACTGACTGACTGACTGACTAACTAACTAACTGACTGACTGACTGACTGACCTCGCTTATTAACGCTTCTCTCTTTACTTTCACGCAGTCAGCTGCTGCTCAAATTATTCTTCGCTTTGCCTTCACTCTGACATGCAGCGTAGATTAGCTCACTCTGATGCTCTTCTAATTGCTAGTTGCTTGGCTTTAACTGCACTTGGCTGCCTGCGGCCACATTAGCAACACATACACAATACATACACCAAGGTAATTGAAGTTTATTTTGTTGCGCAGCTAAGTGCAAATTAATGTAGCAATCTCTGGCATAAACAATTTGCAATAAATTTGTGCCTTTCCGATGCCCCGTGCTCTGGGCTAGCCATAAAATTGCATTAGCGCCGTTTGGGGCCATCATAACAATAATGCAGAAGATTGCGAGTGCAAATTGCAGCTGCAGCAGCAGCCCGAAAAACACTGCACGACAGAAACGGGGCCAAAGCGAAAGTTCAAAATGTCGACAAACGAACAAACAAAATTTCATTTGCAGCGCATCGTAAATTGAATGCACATATGAGCGCACATGTGTGTGTGTGTGTGAGTGTGTGTGAGTGTGTGTGAGTGTAACACAAATGTTGGCATTTGTGTGTTGTTTGTATGTGTGTCAATGCCGTTGACGTCGAGTGAGCGTGAAACAAATGCAAGCAATAAAATCTCAACAGCTACAAAGCGCACTGCCAGAGGGGCAAAAGGAATGAAGTGCATAAAGGGCGTGCAACAGGAGGCAGGGACAGGGGCAGGGGCAGGGGCAGAAGCTGGGTGGAAGGGGGGGGGCGACGACTGCCAGAGCTGCTTATTATACCCTGTAGCCATAAAGGGCTTTGCAACAAATGGGTGTATAAAAGCGAGGTGTGGAAATTTATATTTAATTATTATTGTACGAGCAACTTTCCGAGTCGCTAAAGTACACTTTAACTTTATTCTTCAGCTTGGATAATTTAAAGGCAAAAGGAGCAATACATTTTGCAATTCGTTTCCTCTTAAGTCAAACTATTTTGTATGAAAAAACTTTCATTTTTGTTTGAAATATATTACTGCTTATTCATATTGTAAACTTTCAGATTATGTTTAGAGTATCTTGTAGTCAAGCACTGCCTACTCAAGAATTTGTACTTATTTGTATTTGAAGCATAAGCAGAGCAATGGCTGCCAATGGCAAATGGCGCAAACTTACACACACACACACACACATACACACAATTATGTACACACGCAGTTAAGCTGTGCAAACATTTTCATGGCTCAGGACGGAAACAGTTCGGAAAGCAGCGCCTGAAAGATTTCAAATGAGAAATTAGTAGGTGCAACTAAAGCAACGGAAGCTTAGCTAAATCAATTTAAGTGGATTTACCAATTGCTTTAGATTACAAATGGTAATAATGAATATAAGAAAATTGTAAGCTTCTGTGCTTTTAAATATGAATTCAATCATAATCGCATATACTGGGCAACAAATGTCGAAAGTTGTACAACTTAAAAGATGATCGTTTAGCTTGGACTTTGCAAACTTAATTCATGCTCTAAGCAGCTTTGTACATATTTCATTAATATTCATTTTCCAACAGTTTATAAATAAGTGTTTTTTTCAAAATAACTTTGCCATAGTTGCCGTTGCCGTTGCCATTCCTAAATTATCCATGTTGTTGTCGTAGTTGTTACTTCGTCGCTTATCTTGACGTCTCATGTCAGGCAACAAGAGCACGACACGACAACAATGCGAACAACAACAACGACAACAACAACAGTTAGAGCGCGCTTTGGGGCTCCTCCTTCCGGACGTGGAGTAACTTGGGCGTCCTGGCAACCCGGAGACCTGAGCAGCAATCGTGTAATCACTTGTCAGCCAGCTAAGCTCTGACCAGCCTCCGTCCGACCATCCTACCATCCGACCGTCCGACCATCCGACCGTCCGTCTGCCTGCCTTCGCTTGCTTATTTGCTTATTTGTAAACACTAGTCAGCTATTGCTTTGAGATACATAAGCACATACATATATTTTGCTCAAGAGCTTACAGGGAGTTTTTCTGCCCAGCTGACAGTTTTTGGCAAATATTTTGAATCACAAGTGGCGCAATTTATTGAGCTGATAAATTTTTCGCCTTGGTCTTGTTTGCCATTTGCTTGTCAGCCTGTCGCTCACAATGTGAAATTTATCTGAAAACTTATTTGCCAGCCGGAGCTTTCTCAAGGATCAAAGTCGCAATATAAATTAACTTCAAATGTTGCAAGCGATAAAATGGCAAACAGATAAGCGTGCCACTTATCAGGCCAACAGCTGCGGCAGCTTAAATGCGTGTCGCAATCGCTGTTGCCACTGTATGTGGCGTGTCCTCGGCGTGTCCTAATTGTGACTGCATATTCAAGGCAAATACGCGGCCATTAGTTGGCCCAAAGCGCCTGCAATTGAGTTATTGCATGATGTTGGCCCGTCTGCAATTAGCGACGCGCTCATTAATTGAACTGACTATCAGAGCAGCTAAACACACACACACACACACATATACACATATGCACATGCAGACTACTAAATATTTAAATCAATTCGCGCACACGTATACAAATATGAACGACAATTGGCTTTAAATGTGGCTTTTAGCGACTCGTTGGCTGAAAACACAAACAAAAACAAGTGGGAAAGTTTATCTTCGGCGTGCCGAAGATTTTATACCTTTTCGAACCATTAGACAATTTTCACTCTGCCTGAAATTTCATATGCTGCAACAAATCGTTTTATTGCATGGCATTTTTTTATTTTTTTTGTCTAAAAATTGATATCATATGAATTAAAATTGTGCTTTTGAAATATTAAATTGCATGTGAGCTATAAGATATAGCCACTGTGCTGTCGCTTTGAATAATAAGTATCTGCTGATTGCTTTAAAAATATAGGATATATAGCCAAAACCGACTTCGAGTTGTATGGTAGCTATAAGATATAGTAGTCCGATCCGGCTGATTCCGACCAATGTGCTGTACATTTCAATAATAAGTCTCTGTGCAAAGTTTTATCGCGATAGCTCAAAAACTGAGGGACTAGTTTGCATACATACAGACAGACGGACAGACAGACACAAAGACATACGGACAGACGGACTAGATCAGTTTGTTTTGTCATTCTAAGCATGTTGGAAGTACCTTTTGGGGGTCTCCGAAGCTTCCCTCTATGCATTACACACTTCAGCACAAACTTAATATACTATTTTCTTTGAAAAGAGTATAGAAATTCTTTGCCATGGCAAACGCAATTTTAATTGAGATAATAAAGGAGGGACACGCAAACTACACTGGCAAGCCATTAAGCGAACTCAAAGTTAAGGCTAACGGTGTGCCATCCACTCTTAATCGTTTTCTGCTTGGGAAATAAGGTTGGCGCAAACAAATGTTGGCCCAGACACAATTTCCCAGAAATGTAACTGAGGAATTACAAAAATTCGCTTTCGCTTGTGAGTGGGTTAAATTCGAGGAATCAATATAAGTGTGCTATGAGTTTCATTTGGCTTATACGACCAGTTCTGCAATTATTGAGCATAGTAATGTTTGATTAATATTGGTACTTATTGCTAGCAAGAACTGAAACGAGTTCTTATTTGACAGCTTCTGTCCTTGTGACATGCATATATATTATTACTGTAGATAGCTATTGAAAATATTATGACTCAAAGCTCACTTCGGCAATTGAATGTTTTTCTGTTATGGATTCCATGTAAACTTAATTATGAATAGTACAAAATTGTGGTTACACAACTGTTTCTGTGAATTCCGTTAGTTCAGAATGTTATTATGCTTTTCTGAAAAATGCATTGCCTGGGGAAAAATATTAAATATGAGGTTTACAGCAGGTTCTGAGAAAAAGAAAATTGTAAATGCAATTTATAAGTGGATTTAAACTCATTCAGTTATCAACCAAAGAGAAAATTACAAGCGTGTATGTTTCAAATGAATTCGTGATCCTACTTCAGTAACAGACACTTTGAAAACACTAATCAGTTGTTTGTAGTTTCACTCGAATGTAAATTGATACAATGATATTGCAGTACGGTTAATTAGAGTGGATTAATAGCAGTGTTCAGGCAGAAATTGTAAACTGATTTCAGCGTATTTGCTGACCATTAATTAGGCCGCTTGCATTCGATTATAAGGGTTATTTCCGAGGGCAGCTGCTCAGCTATTCAGCTGTTCAGCTGGTCAACTGGCATGACAATTTGATGTCCTGTCAGGCTGCGTAATAAGCGCAAATATTTGCACATAATCATAATCATAATGATCCTTTTTTGTCGGCTACTATATATGTGTGTATTTGGTGCTGTTTTGTTGCTGCCGCTCTCTCTCTCTGTTGAAATGCGGCGCAGGAAAAGGTTTAAATATTTATGAAATTATGGCAAAGTTTCAACAAGTCATAAATCTCTGTTGATGTTTGACTTTTTATGCAAAATTTATTTCATTTGCATAAAAATGGCTGACAAAATATTTTGACAGCCACGGCCAGCAGCATGGTGAGGTGAGGCAGGTGAACAGGATGTAGCCATAGGCCCAACAATAGCCAACAAAACAAGGTAACAAAAAAAAAAACAAAACAAACAAAAGCCAGAAAATAAAAAGATACACGAAATTCAAACAATAAACGTTAACAGGCTTCCTCCAGCCCCAATCCCAGGCCAGTCGCCTGATACACCAGGTATCTAGAAGTTTGTTGCTTTTGTTGTTGCCGCTGTCATAAACATGGAATGGAATTTGCCCAAAAACTTTACCACGTAATCAATCACGCTTCATTTATTGACACGCACAAAGGATGATGGTCCTAGCCGAAGGACAGCGCACACAGACACAGGGCAGGCTGTGCATTTGCTTGTTTGCTGCTCGCCTCGCTCCTTTTGGTCAAATGGTGGCAAAAGTTTTGCATGCGCATAAATCCGACACAGACACGACTGTTAGCCCTGACAGCTCATTTGCGGTGCGCCTGCCTGCGAAGTTTGTCTTACCTGCCTGCCTGCCTGCTGAGCCGACTCACTGGCAGCCGAAAAGTGCGAAGGATTTATGACACAAAATTTATGAGCGCCGGGCGACGGCCAACACTCATACGCCATGTGGGCTGCCAAGGTGGCCGCGAATGAGCTTGACAAATATTTACGAGCTCAAGGACACACCTTATCAACGCTTACACACACACACACACATACGTATACTTGGCAAAATTAATCGAGGTGAGCTGCAAACTTTGGCAAGTTCGGCAATAAATAGAGCATAAAGCCCCTTCGCTGTGGCCGTCTAATTTGTGCCTTAGCCAGCTTAGTGGTCGCTTCAAATTCAGTGTTATGATGTGTTCATTGTTTACTTAAGTTTTGCGGTCTTGGGTTACCATCGAGTGTCTGCTGCAGACACTTTAAGCGCGCCTTTGAAACATCTTAAAGCATCGATTTGATTGGCAGCGCTTTCGCAACTAAAAGCTGTCATATCATTGAAAGTGCAATAAAGTGCAATAAAGCAGTCGGTGCTTTGGGCGCCTGTCGGGGTCACGAGTGCTTTCATTTTTCTACAAGTGAAATTACAAAGCCGCATTTAAACTTGGCACAAATAGCAATCTGACAGCAGGCAGCAGGCAACAGGCTATGGGGCAGCTGTCAGCAGTGCAATATGGCAACATTCTTGCACAAAGGGACATGCAATTAATTGCATACGCAATGGTGTACGCACCATAGATGCCATAGTAATCAAAATGTGGTGCTCGTGGTGGTGCTGGGCAGTTGCATGCCCTTCACAATAAAGCCACAGCAAGCACCGAAGCTATTTAAGTCTATGGTTCTATTGGGTATGTTACCCATGGATTGCTGTCAATTCCGCTACGAGTTGTTGTTTAATCGGATTATGCAATGGAATGGCGTTCTGCCTAGCAGTTGGGTTTTCGGCGCAGGTGTGAGACACACAGACACACATACACATACTCATAGATACAGCGGCACGCAGCAGTAACTGTCATGCGTGACAGTTGACAGTTTGGAGGCAGCCGCTGCTCCGCTGCTGCCGCTGCTGCTGCCAGTGGGAATTCGATTAATTTTTGATGAATCAATGTCAACTACTGCTGCAAATCTGTGAACTGTCAGCGCGCTGTGCGCCTCTCGCCTGTTGGCCAAACAAAAGCCACTGTCGCTGGCAGCTGACATTGACGCGCGCGCCACTGTAACTGGAGTTTGGGCGTTGCGGGCTGGCTGACTGGCAGACGAACCCTTTATTTTGGGCACACACGTAATTTCACACACATACGCACACACACCAACACACATATCAATGGCATTTGTTAATACAAGGACAAAAGGTGCGCCTTGAAATATGATATAACACGGCAACAGCAGCAGCAGCAGCAGCAGCCGAGAACTCGGGCATTACGTGACTGATGGCATCCTTTGGATTTCCTGCAGCATCGCCTGCTTTTGCAGAGGTGGAGAGAGAAATTGGCATATAGCAGCGCATTTGCTTGTACGCATCAAATGAAAATGTTATGCTCCGCTCGCAAAAGAATAAAAGACAAAAAAATGGAATTCCGAGCAAGTGGCGAAAAGTATGTTCGATATTTTTCAATCAAATTTTCGTAAATGTCACGTATACGCAACGTTGCTTGCTGTACTTATTAATAATGCCTGTGAGCCAGATCCACGAACCAAAAGAGGCAAACGAACACCGCACTATGTAAGCACCAAAAAGATGAAGCCACCGATGTGGGGAGCATGGAACGAGCAAAGTTTTTAAGATTAATACACTCAGAGAAAACCAAACACAGATTTGGTTCTAGCAAAGCTTAAGTTAAAGTGAAAATAATGCCGGTTGATATATAAAGGATTCTTGGTTTAAAAATCCAAAATATATCACACAGCTATTATTTAAAGTTATGTAGAAGTTCACAGATTTATTTTCAATTTAAACATATAAACTTACATTATTATACATAATTTAACTATTTGCTGTGAATATGTTGTAATTTTAGCTTTAAAAATCATCTAAGTCTACTGTTATTTTCAAACGATTTCAGTAAATCTTAGATAATCAGGTTTTAGACTTAGACTTTGACTAAGTAAAGATTTCTGAGTGTTTACCTTCGTGCACTAAGTTTCAGCAAGCACGCATACCTTTTCATCACACACATGTGTGTGTGTGTGTGTGTGTGTGTGTGTGTGTGTGTGTATGTGTTTTAGAACGGAGCTTCGCATGCTGTGTGCACATTAAACTTCATTCGGCTGCCATTTGCCGTTTGCCAGCGCCTGTTGCCACTTTTATGCCCATTAACGGCATTTTGCGTCCCGGAATTTTTGGCATTGCGTCTGACGGTACATTTTTGATGAACTCTAAATTGCCGATGACATTGAACCGTGTGAATTTCATAACAGCAACGGAAGCCGAGACTTTAGTCTGCAGTTTTTCGTTTTTTTGGGCTGAATGATAATGAAAATTAAGAAGAGGCCGTCGCACATATTTTCGGCTTGTTAAGCAGCAGCAGCATCTAAATATTAAACGGCTTCGAGCAATTTCATTAATAAATATTTCACTCACTGAATTCATAATTTATTTACAGCATACATATACTATATATATTTTAGATTGTGGTTGGGTTATCTTGCCGGCATATTTAAAGCAGCTTATTCGGCCAACAAATTGCACGAATTTGCACATATGTAGAAATTGCGCAAATATCTGGCAAATTAGTCTATATTTTATGTGGTGTTTCATTATGCATGCGCCCCAAAGTATGCAACATATTTCAATTGCTGCTTTAAGGGCATTAAAATGAGCCCCAAATAAATTGTGCTAAAGCGTGAGTGTGTGCAAGTGTGTGTGTGTGTGTGGGCGTAGATAAATAAAGCTTTAGCCGAAAGGTGCCACAAAAAAATGCCTCCACTTTGGGAGCCAGTCAGCACCTTTGTCATTTATTTATAGTTGTGGGCGTGTCATTTTCTCACACATCTTGTGCAGTGTGTCTGTATGTGTGTATTTGTGTGTGTTTGTGTATGGCATTTGTTTGTTATGCTGGAAGAGCTCGTAAATAACAACTGCGAAGACACATGCCACTTTATGTCAATTATTTTGACAGCTAACAAGCTCAAATATGCAGCCAGGTCGAAGTTATAATATCGCACTCAATGCGCCCATTAGGCTACCGGCCAAACACGTGGCATGCCCCATAAGAAACCACTGAAGTGGCACCACTATCGAAGACCTAAGGCTTTTTTGGCAAAGCATGAGAAAGTTAACTTACTTCCGCCTATATTTTTTTACTTTACTTGAATATAATGCATGAAAATAATCGAACATTGTGTTTATACGGACACTTAATTATTTGTAATGTCTGATTTCAATCGAAAAACCTAAGGTTCGTTAGTAATTCAGATTTAAATGCAGAAATAATATAGATGCTAAGCCATGATCAGAACTGCCCCGGGAATTAAAATTAGATTTATTACTTATATTGGCTTGTGTTTAATAGAGAATCGAAAACTCCAAAGATCTTTAGATTTAAATGCAGATCTAGTAAAGAGGTCAAAACATGATATAAACTACCGCGGGAATGTAAATTGGATCAGTTATGACAAAGTTATGGATGTTTGATATCTTTGAATGGCATTTCCAAGGACTATATAGCCCTTATTTAAGTTTGTCTTTAGTGGGGAATCAAATATTCGAAATAGCTTACAAATAACAGACTGAATTATTATAGATGCCAAAACATGATCAAAACTGCTTGGGGAATGAAAAGCGGAACAGTTTCGACAGAGTTAATGGGGTTTTAGGTGTTTGAAAGGCATTTCAAGAGACTTGAGAGTTGTTTGAAAGCATTGAAATCGAGAGCTCGGAAATGCTTCAGATAGATACCAAAACATGATCAAAACTGCCTCGGGAACTAAAATCATAGCAGTTTTAACACAGTTATGGGAGTTTTAAATGCTAGAAGGGCACTTGTGATGGACTTAGAAGCCGCATTATGTCTTGATTTTTAATAGAATATATAATGCAGTGGATGTAGCCAGAAACTCGAACAAGCTTAAGCAATTAAGCTGCGTCATTAATATAGATTTAAAGGACACTGAAGGGCGCTCAATTGAACCGAATTAATGTTGACCACAGGCAGCAGCTGAAGTGGTTTTTAACCAAAGTAACTGCCACACATACGTATACATAATATACATATCTGAGCACATACGCACATTCACATTTGACTACAAAGGGTCCGAAATTGTAACGAAATTATGTCATGGACTGTGTGTGCGCGCCCAGGGGGCGTGGCTGGCAGTCCGAGCAGTGTGGCAAGTTGCTGCGCTGGTCATATCAAAAGGCGATTTAATGAAATTACAGTCAATATTAATCACTGTCAAGGCTAATTGAGTATGAAAACAAGCAGAAGAGTGCAGAAAGATGCTGCAGACATGACATGACCGAGGCCGAGATGTGGCAACACTTGCTGGCAACTGCTGCTGTCTGCTCCTGGCTCCTGGCTCCTGTGAATCTGTGTCATCTTTCATTAGACGCGGCACTCGCTAACAAAAACTCCACTTGACAGCTTAAAAGGGTTTGCTCGCCTCGTTTCAACACCGCCACCGATTCACGTGTGTCACAGCAACTTAGGTGTTGCGAGTTACGCACGCGGCATTGCTGCTGATGAATTGATGCACAAGTGTCTTGTCTGAGTGACATGAATTATGCAGGCCCAGGCTAGGGACAGCCTGTATTGCTCAAGGGGCCAGCAGCTCCTGTTGCTCCTGTGTGACACGCGCATAATTTGTATTATTTTTGATGGCCGACGACTGTTGCCGCCGACTGCGCTCATTTGTTATGTTGCAGCTGGCATTGAATTACAATTGTGAGCATTGCTTCATTCCCGGAGAGAGAGAGGAGAGTTAGTGAAAGTGTGAGCGAGAGCGAGAGCGAGAACGTCGCACATCGTTTGTCAATCGTAAATTGTGTGCTGACAAGGACAAATGGCATTTGAAGTCGATTTTATTTGCTGCCGCTGCCGCCGCCGATTGTGGCAAATGAAGTGGAACCTGGTTTTTTACGACGGCCGCCGAGCAAAATTATTACGACAAGGCGCAGTCACTTTGTAAGCCAAGAACTATGTTAGCAGTCAAGTGTGGCACATGCTTAATGCTTAATGTAATCAAAGCTGATGGCAATCGACGAATCCAAACAACACATGCAAAATGAAATTAAGTGCAACTGACAAGAGGACACGTCGCCTGCAGCCTGTCAATCAGCCACTCGGCGAGGTCCGGGCCAAACATTAACTTATTGAATTTGAGCCAATTTGGCCAGTTTTCCAGCTAAGTAAGGCCAGGCACTTAGCTGATCACACACTGAGCAACGGGGATGTGGCCACACATGAAAGCTGGCCAAATTACCCGTGAGCTATGGACGTGGCACGTTGCAAGTTCACGTTGCAAGCGGCAGCTGCACGTCAAGTGGCGCCGACGTTTCGCTGCGCTCCAATTTAATGTGGCAGCTCGGCCCCGTCTCAAAGCCCAACTAAATCAAGCCGTTGCCACTGGCTGGCCGGCCACCTGTCAAGTGCATGTAGATAAATTTCCAAGCTAATGGTGCCGAGCGCTCGGCTAGCCGCAAAGAAACGTGGCCACTGGCTGCACTCGCCTGTTCTGGATGTGGCTGTGATTGGGATTGGCTTCAGCTTTGGGTTTGGGTTTGGGTTTTGCTTTGGCTTTTGGGCTCACACGCTGCTCAGTGCAGCCGGCAGCTGTTTAAACTGTTACAACAATACACTGCAGCCTGACAGCCAGCCAGCACTTCTCTTGCTGGCCACACCCACTACGCCCCTCTGCCTCGCTGCCTCTCTGCCTCGCCCATTCTGCTCGCTCGTTCAGTTAACTTAATTGAAAATCACAAAAATTGGTCATTCCGGCACAATGAGCAAAGCAAGTTGGCAGCCGGCAACGATAAATGTTACCAAAGTGCATGGCAGGAAGCACAACAAACACACAAAAGCAATACATGTCCAGAGTGCCAACGTCTAGAGTGATCGACTAGGAGTTACCCAGCAGCAGCCACAATAGCAGCAGGCTTATGAGTGGCATATTCATCAATTAATCAATTTATTTTGTAGCTTTAAAAAGTAAGCTGATTGTTTGAATAAAAAAGTTTATTCAATAAACTTCTGATGGTGCTGTTTTGTATTGTCCTTAAACATTTGTGCTCACAACATATACACATTTACATAAGAAATACAAATCTTAACATATTCGACTTGCATATAAGCAACTAAAGACGTTCATCAATAAACATAATCGTTGGCTGCTAATTGTATTTATTGGCATGCAAATATATGCATACAAATATTCGCACTTGAAACGCCGCTCGACTTAAACGTTAAACTGCTTAGACTGCTTAAATATCTTATCCCATAATTACCAAATTTGCAGAGCATATTACTAAGCTACTTATAGCTTTAAAGCAAGTGAAGGCGGAATTGTTTTATTACTATATTTAACGACCATTTTAAACAGACGACAGTTGCAGCTGATCAGGAAATAATGTACCCTATCGGATCGTATATGTTGTGATAGCTTTATTACGCCCATCGTAAACCATTTTTATGGCTACAGGGTATACAAAACAAAAGCCCGACAAACTCACTTCCCCCCACAGTTCTAGACAGTTCTAGTTAAAGTCCTCGTTGCTGCTGAAAGCATTTCACTTTGCCGTGCAGTAAAGTAAATTGAAATAAAGTAAAGGAAAGTAAAGTAAAGTTTGCTAAGCAAAACACACATTCGCTCACTCGCGCTTTTTACTTTCGGCCCAGCTTTGTTTTCCATTCTATCTCAATGTTTAGAAAAAAAAAACCAAGTTTTTTTTTTGAAACACAGCTCAGAGATGCGGATTCAAATGCGCCCATTGCTATCGCCACGTTCCGCTGCTAGTTACTAGTGGGACAGCGGCTCAGAAGTGGGACTCGCATGCATAGAGAGAGACAGAGGGACACAGAGAGGGAGAGAGAGACAGACACAGAGAGAGAGAAAGAACCACACATTAATTCATTTAATGGCTGTAAAGTAAAGAAAATAGGGCACACAAAAAATTGCTCTAAAATAAACACAAATTAAAGCAGCAGCAACACACACACACACATCCACACACACACACACACACTAATACATAGAAAATCGATGTTGAGCATACGCCGAGTGGTTCTGGCCACATGCAGCCAAGTGTTCATAATGCCATTACAAACAATTTCAAAGCGAACGAGACAAAAACGAGCATAAAATCTGAACTTAACTCCACGCTGATTACATAAGTATAAATAGCACACCACACACACACACACATATATACACACAAGGGGCGTGGCAGTGTGCGCACTGTATTTATTTTTTAATTTGCCTCGCATTTCAATAGCTCACAACTCAGCAAAGGTATTCGTATTCACAAGCGTTTAGTTCAGTTTCGTTTAAAAGCAGAACGAAAGAGAGCGATAAATTGCTAACCGAAAAATCCTTAAAGTCCAGTCACGTAAAATTTATAACCCAGTTCAGTGGCGCTCATTTTGGAAATCTGCAAGTATTGGTAAATTTATGAGGGCCAAAAAATGAAAACATAAACTTGTCAGTCACACGTAGGTCACATAAATTAGGGACGGCAAATTCAACTACAGCAGCAGCAGCAGCAGCAGTAGGCGCTTGTCATTCGGTCTGGAATGTTTGGTAATCCGAGCTCATAAAGTTCAATAAACTTGAGAGTAGGAGCTGAGAAGGGGCAGCGAGCGGCTTAACAGCGACTACACTAGGACTAGCCCATAATAATTTTGAGCTGTCCAAAATTCATGCAGGAAACGCACTAATTTATGGCCCCATGCTAAACCCCAAGCCAGGAGAGCGAGAGAGCTATCTGAAAGCTGACCTTTAACATGGAGCGTGGGCGTGTGGCGACATAAATAAAATAAGCACAGGCAGACGGCGGACAGAGTGGTTGGGTGTGGTGCAATTCAAATTAAATTGAGCATGCCGCTGATACGAATGCTGGTCAAGGATCTGTTACGGGCTGCTCCTTTTTTAAATAACAGTATACTCAAAAGTGCGCTCATGCGTGAAAATTAGAAGCTGGAATGCCACACACACACACACACACACAAAGTGGACACTTTTTGGGGTTCTCTCTCGTGTGTGTGTGTGTGTGTGTGTGGTCAGAAGTTTGGCAAGGACATGCTGGCGCACAATGTGTGCTATTTTGAATAAATTAAATTTATCTGCAGCTCGCTCGGCATAATAAGCACATTCCTTGTGGTGCTGCAGCAGAAAGTCGGTGGTGCGGTGGTGCGCTGATTCTCTGGCTTGTACGCTCCAATAATTTCATGACAATGACACTACAGCATTGGGTCCGCAGCTAATTAGGCGTTTTAAATGTCAGCCAGTTAAAAAAATCTGTTTTCTCGCCAACATATGTTGCGGCCCCAAAAAAGCGGCAAGAATGTCCTGGCGGCTACAGTTACAATATGCTCACACAGCTCAATATGGCTTAAATGAGAGGCGAAGGTCCAAAAGCTGCCTATTAATTATGCATATGCATGTGTGCTGTTGGCATATGGACATGGACACAGACTCACACACACACACACTCGCACAGGGTGGGCATTAGAAGTAGGCGTGGCTGTGTAGTAAATCGAAGCAGCCAACGCGTTGGCCATTTAATGCGCTTAATTAAATAAACAAATGGCAGCGAGTTTTTGGCAAAGTCGCATTAAAAGTTCATGAAAAATAAACCAATACACATGTAATACACACACACTCACACACACACACACACACGGGGATGTGTACTTAGTTACATTGAGGATTAGCAGGCAGCTAATTAGAGCCCCAAAAGCTCTGCTCCAGCACATTGTTGTCTTATGCATAATGAAACGGAAACGGAAATAAAAGTCAGTGCGTTATACATAAATAGATTTGGCATTTGTCAGTGGGTGCGCTTTTGCCTAATCGAATATTCAATTAATTTAATACATTTGGCAAATGAGCTTGCAGATTGCCATCAAACAGTTTACAACAGCGATAATGCAAACAAACTGGGTGAAAAGGCAAAAGGCAGGGTCAAGCGGCACATTTGAGCCCAAGAAATGACCTCAAATACAAGATTGAGAACAAGAACTAAATTTCTTAAGTGTTTTCATGTGCCAAGCCGGCGACTCTCGGCCAGAATCAGTCTCAGCCTTTCAATTGGCAGGCAACCGAACGCGACCGGACCGGACCGGACCCTTCGTCCTTTGCTTTGCTTTATTACACTTGAATCATTTTGAAGAGTCAACTCTCGGCCGGCAGAAAAAGGGGTTTGCTAAAACAATTTGGGAAATTTATTTTCATTAATTTTAATTCGCTGCAAAAGTTTGGCTCACCCCACAGCGCCATTTGTGTATCGAGCTGGGTGGGTGGAGGCCTGGTCCAAATAATTACTTTTTCAGATTTGGCCAACTCGTCCCTTTTTAATTATTTGCTAAAGGCTTGTCGCTAACTTCCATAGCGTGCAGCCAGGCGAGCATAATTAATTTATTTCCATTTTGTTTTCGCTTCTATTTTTTGTTGTTTGTGTGTGCTTTATTTATTTTGCACTTTGTTGTTTGTGCTGCCTAGAACATTGCCAATAAATAATTGAAAGAGTCGCTTCGAAATACGTATACGCAATTTCTTGCACCCAGAAGCATGTTTAATGATAACTGGCAAAACGGATTAACGATTCATTCGCAGACTTCAAATCCGCTGACAACGCAAAACTCCATTCAAAAATCCCTAATGATGATGAAGGGAACGTTAGCAGGCAGGATGATGATGATTATGATGATGGCGAGGATGTTGGCAGTGATGGGCATGTTGAGGGCGTGATGTTGATTTAGACGCTCAGCGCTCGCTGACTTTGGCAGCACTGATTGCACTTAAGCCCCTGCGAAAGGCACGAAACAGATTCTGATTCAGATTCAGATTCTGTTTCAGATTTAGATGCCCGTCTCTAATGTCAATAGCATGCGATCTGATGCTGATGCTGCTGCTGCTGCTGCTGCTGCTGCTGCTGCTAACTTGGCTGACTCAGCAGGCGGCAATCAGCGAACTGCTGCTGTGTCCTGCGCTCAGTTCAATGTCAATTGATGCGTGTGTGTTGCTCAGTCCCATTTGTTTGTTTTGCATGTGGATGGCACAGCAATAGCGCCGGCAGCAGCAGACACAACAAACGAACAGCAACAAAAACGCTGCGGCAGGCAAAGGACCTTTTTTTCATGTATCCAGCAGCCACAAAGGGCAAAGAAGGTGCATTGAGTTTGTGCAATTAAAAGTTATCTAACTTATAAGAGTGCAAATGTGTATATCTTACAGAACTGAGATTGAATGAAAAGTGGGGATCCTTTAAAATGCTGCTCTCATTTTAGAAAACAGCCCAGTTATATGTTGATTTAATAAATGATATGATTTAAGCTTTAGCGGTTCAGCCTTTCTTATGTACAAGTCTTACTGTAACAGAGTATATCGCAGTCGTGAGCTGTTTATTCAGCTGCTTATATACTTTTTCTATCCCTTGAACTGTTGCTAAGCTGTGCAGAGTTTTTTGCATATCGAAGCTGCTCGTATTCTCTTAACATGCTAATTTTGTTGCTCAACTTCTCTTTTACTTGCAGCCATTTTCTAAACGAGAAAACTGTCAACGGCAAGGGGTGAGTAGAGACGAGGAGACAAGTTGCTTATCTGCACCATTTGCAATACTCAGGCTAATCCGCGTTTCAAATTTAAGGTGTAGCCGAGCAAAACTGACGCTGAATGGCGTTAAATCATGATTGACAATCGCAGATAGCTCTGTTAATTGTATCAGTTGGCGGTTTGGGACAAATTGCTTGCCACGTTGCGCATACGCCAGGTGGTCGCGCGTGCTGTGCGCTCATTTACAGCAACGAGAATTGCCCACGTGTGCGTGTGTGTGTGTGTGTTTGTATGTTTGTTTATGTGTCATTAGCTGTGGCATTTAGCAATTAATTGCAATGCCTTTGGTTAATGAACTAGTTGTGCAAAAAGGAATAAACAAAATAAAAAATAGACAAGCATTCAGCGGGTCATGACATGGCCCTGGCGCACACAATAAACAACTACAGCAACAACAACAAAAAAAGGACAATTTGCCAAAGTGACGTCAAAACAATTACGTGCAGAAATACGCTTGATAATAAAATGAAGTGAAACGAAGGCTCTGCTCTGCCCAGGTGGTGCGGCGTCGGCGTCGGCTTTGGCTTTGGCGCTAGTTCTCTTTCTCTCAAATGCTGAAACGTGCTTAAGTGTTGACTTTTATAAATTGTGCAGTCGTTTTTCTTGCCAGCCTCGGCTGACCTGCCAGCCAGCCAGCCAGCCAGCCAGCCAGCAGCGCACCTGCCTGCATTGGAGAATGTGTTGCCTGTTTGGCTGCTGCTGCTCAACTTGGTCAGCAATTAATTACACACAACGACTGGCAGAGGCCGTCAGTGTGTCAGAGTGTCTGTCGGTCCGCCTGTCGCTCAGACAGCAGTTCATCAGTTGTCTGACAGCTTTAAAAGCGCATTTAAGGCGCAAATTTAGTTGGGCCAATCTCTTCTCGGCCTGCTCCAACTACCAGCCAGCCATCGTCTGATCTCTCAATAAGCCGCGTTGTCCTTGCCGCAGATTTATATTTGGTTGCCACGCTTCACTGGCCACGAATGACATTCAAGTGGGTCGCTCGCAAAAGGGGAGCTGGAGCTCAAAGGGGCTGACTGACTGGCTGGCTTGGACGAGGGGTGTAACTTGGTTAGTTTATCTCGCCGGCTGAGCGTTAAAATAATTTCAGGCTTTCTTTTCATTTGACGCCCTGTGCTTTGCGGTTTTGTGCAGCCTTTGCCGCAATTAATGCCAACAGATTAATTATACGCATCGCTGCATAATTTGCTGTCTGCTTTTAAATTTATTTTTATTTCTATTTTTATTTTTATTTTTATGTGCTGTCCCCTCGCAAAAATGTGAGACGATGCAGCAAACCGCAAAACAAAACAGGGAAGCATGCGCTAGACGAGACTGACTAATATATACCCTGTAAACGAATAGACACATTATGCATATATATCAAATGTAAAGGAATTCTACTTTTAATTCCATATTAAACATATTAAATTTGGAAAAATACTAAAACAGTTCTTAAACATTTAAACATATGCTTGAATTTCTTAAGATTTTGCAAACATTTATATTAAGTTGTGACTGGTCAGTTTCAATAATCCCAGCATGCCTTCTATGCCTTTTTATCCAGTCTTTATTGCACCCCTTTCCAACAGTTTTTTATGATTGCAGGGTATACAAAAAAATAATAAAAAGGGACAATATCGCCTGGCTCTAATGAGTGCACATTAGCTTGAGTTTGGCATTAAGCAAAAGGCGGTCATAGAACCTCAATTTGTCGGGATAATCAAGCTGCCAACAGTCGTTATACATACTTGCCTCTTGGAGTCGGGTCCAATAACAAATTTAATAAGTTTTTTTTTTTGGTGGGAATGGCGCATATTTTAAGTGAGTGCAATTTGGTATTGATAGGTTGACTGATAAAGCAATCGGGTGCGGTCTCAGCAGGCAGCAGCTGTCGCTGACCTATTATTTATATGACTTTGTTTAGTTTTGGGCAGCAACTTTTTGTGCCTGTTGTTCTTTTTGTTTGGGTAGCTCGCCATAAATCTTGTTGCGTTGCTTGTATTAATGTGTCAACTACAGTGGCCCCCAGAAACACTTCAAAGCGTTTCAATCAAGTGCAGACCGGCGGACAGCGGAGCTGAGCACTTACAAGTCGCATATGGTAAGGCGTTCAGCCGTGTTAATGATAACTCACATCACAGCCAACTAAAAAAGGATATATATAATATTGGATATAGGGTATTAAGAGCTGGGGTCCAAAGTGTAAGATAGCGACATTCATGTTGATTTATGTGGCGCACGGGGCGTATGATTTATGCGCACAACTGTCGCTCGTGTATTTATGAAAACAAATAAATATGCCAAAGCTGTCATTAAAGCGTACAAAGCACATTAATTGCATATTAAAACGTATTAAGGATACATTAGAAGGACACCCAACAAAACAGGGCAAAAAAACACAAACACAAGCACCGCAAAAATGCCATAAACAGTTTCCTCTATTAAAAATGGCCGGGAAAGACATTCTTAGCAGCTGTGTGGCCAAAGGCGACAATTTGTGCCAAGAGTATTTGCTTAGCCATATTAAGCAATAAAAACGTTGTAAAAATCATAAAATGAAAGTACAAAACTGTGAGAGTACACAAAACTGCCAGACTGCCAGGCTGGCAGACTGTTCATGGTAAACAGCTTGCTATGGCGTATTAAATATTATAAAAGGCAATTTGCAAATCTCATATAAAAGCCACACGGCATAGAATGAAATCTACATGCTAACTGCCACACACACACACACACACTCACACACACTTCCAGGCAGGTTGGCACTGTGTTAAAGGGGCTGGCGGCGGGGGCAGACTGGCGGCAATCATTAGCAACAAAAGGGCCGTAAACAAACAAGAGCACAAGTAAACAGCAAGCTTTTGCCGTGTGTTGTTGGGGGGCAACCGCAGCCCCCAAAAGGCCAAATGGCTTAAGCTACAAGCTGTTGCCACGCCCACAAGCCCCGTCGACTGTAGACTAAGACCAAACACAGTGCGACTTAGACATTCAATTGCATATGCCAGCAGCGTTGATAATTGTGCCAGAATTAAAAAGATTTAACAGCAAAGCTGCTGCTTAAGCTGTCTTCTGACACCCAAGAAGGCATTTGTTATTTGTTAGACACTATGCAGAGGGTGTTTTAATTTAGTTACGAAATTCAACTTGATGAGTCCAGTCGATATGGCATTCGTATATACAGCTGTTCTTTAATTTTTTTGGTTTTTTTAAAGCGTCTCTCTAATTAAAGCAGCTCTTTGTGCATTGTTTGTGCGTTTGATGCCTACAAGAACTCAGAACTCTCTCTCTCTCTCTCTCCCTCTCTCTCTCTCTTTCTTTTACTCGCATATATACTTGCCTCTTGTCTGCAGGTAATTAACATTTTTATGTACTTTTTCAGACGAGCGACTGACTGGCTGCCTGCCTGCCTGCCTGCCTGCTTGCCTGCCACATAATTAAAACGTTGATTTATGCAACAGATAATAAATTCAACAGTGCCACAGCCCCTCTGCCCCTCCCCCTTCCATCGCCCGCCCCTTTCGCTGAATAGAGTGCAGATTGCAGACCTTGCCTCCATTATTTGATTATTGTTCTTGTTGTTCTTGCTGAATTTTTATTTTTATTTTTATTCTCATTTTTATTTACAAGTGCCGGTATGTGTCGCACTTTATGTTGTATTTATTTTATCGCCGTTTCGATAACGATGCTTAAAAGCATTTTTAATAAACCAATTTCTTCCGCTTTTTCACACACACACGCACACACTCACACTCAAACACCTTTTATTTGTAACACTGATTAAATTTGCGCGGATGCCAACAAAAAATAATGAACATCGGATAGGCAACGACGGCTTAATGTCCTTGCTGAAATATGTCACAGATTCCTCCAATTTTTTTCTCTCTCTCTCTAGATAACGCTTAATAAATGGGCATTCATTTATTTATGCTTTTTTACTTAGTTGGCGAACTTTTTAAGATAGTCATTATTAATTTATTCATAGTGTTTTAAATAGTTTTATGCCAACTATTTATTGCAGTGTATACTGTGTGCCAGCAGTTACATATGCAATTACTAACTGCAAACGAAACGCACTTTGCCAAGTTGAACATTCCCAAACACAAACACACATACACACACACACACATGTGTATATTAAACGGCACATTTTTTGGGCTGCACTGGGGCATATCGGTTATTGATTGAGTTCACTCGAAGCAGCTCCATTAATTTTTAAACACTTCAAAATTGCGCCTTTTCGGCGTATGCATTTTTGATTTATGGTCCCCAGAGCTGACGTTGACGTCAATCAGTTTTGAGGCACTTTTTTATTTCATTTTATATTGTACCCACAGTGAACTGTGAACAGTGAAATGAAGTAGTCAGAGTAGGGGGAGACAGCAACAGCAGCAGCAGCATCGGCATCGGCAGCAGCGCCCAATCAAACTTTTCCAATAAAGTCTTTAGCCTAAAGACAGCGGATAAATCAAGCAATCAGGTCGAAAAGGGCTATGCCGACAGCTTCGAGCATAATTTATGGCAAGTGCTTTAAACTTGCCGCTGCCCAAAATTACTCTCTTGCGCGCATAACCGAAAAGAAAATAGAACGAACAAAATACACGCTGTTAATGTGGCGGCTGGGCCAAATCAAAGCCAAAACAAAGTTGCTGGCAAAAGTGCGAAATTTAACTTTGCCGATTACACCGTCGAGACCACAGACCAGACCAGACCTAGCCACATTGCGTATACGTAACGTAACGCACATAACGTATACGCAATCATAGCGCTGCTCCCGAAAAAAAGGCAGCAGCCACGTGCATAGTTTGATGTGCAGCTTTGCCGGCGCTTGTTAATAAAAAGGCCAGTCAGGCAAATGAAAAATACTTTTCGTGGCTGGGGCAAATTGACTTAATCTAAAATAAAAGTTTAGTGCGTTCGCCCAACACACACACACACACACACTCGCACACACAAATAGTTAGCAAAAGGGAGTGAACAGTAAAGAGACATAGAGATAGAGAGGGCAAAGTTCACAAACGATATTTTTATCGCTGTGTGTGCGTGTGTGCTGACGATGAGGTAAACGAACCAGCAAAGACACACACACACACACACACAAGCACACACATGTAGCCAGGAGTGGGAGTGGGGGGTGTGGCATATGGGGCGGGCATGTTAATTTCCCAGGAAACGCACGATAAAGTTGAATGCTTTTTCGAAAAACTATTTGACTTTGAGCAAAGGGTAGACGCCTTACAAATACCAGCTCAAAGACTCGTTACATTTATCACAATTTGGGCATCTGTATTTGGTGAGTGTGTGTGTGTGTGTGTGTGTGTGTGTGCATTTACCTAGCACATATGCAAAGCGTTAGCTTAGCAGTTGGAATCGGGATTGAAAAAGTGAGACTGGAGTTGAGGCAGTGCACATGCGCCCGAATTAAATCAAATAAAAAAGTTTTAATAAGGAAATAAATTTTGTGCGAAATGCTGAAAAGGCAACAAGATTTACGATGCACAAAAAGATAAATTTCCAAATACACACACACACACACACAGAGATACATGTGTATATGTGTATGCTAAATGGGCATTAGAAGAGCGCAACAAAACTTCAACTGCAAATGAAATGGCAATTCGTTTATTGCCCCCCACAGTATTTATGGCAAGCAAATAACTATATACAATATGGGAGCATATATGCTGTATATGTACACACACATTCACACACACACACACACATCTGCATAATGTAACGCAATTACATTTAAAAGCTCATAAAACGATCGAAGCATTTGAATTGGCAAATAAGCCGCTGAAATGCCAAGCACCCAGACAGCGATTGCCATTTAAATGCGCTTGAATTAAGCCATAAAAATAAACATAAATAAAAAATCAGACTAAATACTACACACAACAACACAACATAGCAGACACAACGAGTAAAAAGGGAAAACATATTTAATTTCCGCAACATAAACACAACTGACTTGTGATTATTTCCGTTTATGATAGTTGCGCAGTTTTTGGCAGTTTTGCTGCATCATGCTGCGTAGCCCAGCTAAAAGGATACTCATAACACAAATATACTGAAACATGTGCACAGCTTGTGCCAATTTTGCCGCTCGTGCAGTTTTTGCCTTTTTGTTTTTGTTTTTTTTTTTGGTTTTTTGTTATCCATGACTATAACAATTTTTGAAGTGTGCATATTTGTTTGTTAGCCTTGCGCATTCATGTAATTCAAACAATTCATACACTCATTCAGTCATTCATTCATATGCGTAATTTGTTATTTTTATTTATGGCGCAGAGCTTAGCTGCTCAGTGGCATAGTTAGCTGATTGCTTGTTTTTGGGATTGAAAATTATGTAAATATGCGTATATAGTATATATACATTTTTTAGCACTGCTTCACTTTTGTCTTGCATTTGAATAATTGCGCTCAGATTTTTTTCGTGCTTGCTGTTTGTTTAGACGCTTTTGCACTGCGGCCACATAATTAATTAAAATATTCAAAGGTCGGCCGGGGCGTATACGTAATGTGGGGCGCTTCAATGCTGGGCTGCCAGGGGCACTTTATTGCTGACCCTTGGAGTTTATCATGATTCGGTGCCGCACGAAAATGACTTCTTCAAAATATTTGCAGCTGGCATAAAGGATTTTGTCAGTCGTCGCGCCTTTCTGTGTCCTTCTCCCTTTTGGTCCTGCGACTCCGACTCTGGCTAAGCAGAGTCTGCGGGGGCGCCGTGTGAGCTGTTTCTGCCGTTTCTGACAAGTGCCTGGCCTGACTTTTGGCATAGTTAGGCCCCCCTCGCCTTGTCACTCCCTTAGCGCGCACTCGCAATTTTCATGCGCTGCTCCCGAGCGTTTTGTCAGCTTTATAATTAAAGCAAAAGTTAATTTTTTTCGACTGTGTCATAGTGCCTTGCTGCTGCTGCTTGCTGCGTTGTTTTGCATGCGCCCTTGCCGGAAAACTCATTATTTTTTAAATGAAACTCTTGCTTTGTGCCGCTCAGCTACCCGTCCCAGCCTCGTTGCCACTCGCCTCGTCTCGTGTGTTTGTCTCTGCCATTGTGCTCATGATGATCCCAGTCGCAATTAACTCAAGAAAATAATGTTGCGGCAATGACGAGCAGAAATGTAATATTTTCTGCCCCTTTTCTAGCAGTCAGACCCAACCGCTCCCATCCTAGCCCAGCCCAGCCCAGCCCATGCCAAGACTACCCTCGTAGACATCCAATATGAGCATGTTGCATTCGTAATAAGCATGTAAATGAAAATGAAAATGGAGTTTAAGTTTGCGAGTACAAATGGGAATGGGAATTGGAAATGGAGTTGGCGCTCGTTACCCAACTCGACTCGAGTTGACTGGAGTCAGCTCATTTGTATGCCAATTGCATAGTGGCGCTAATGTCAGCTGACTTGGCTGCTCGTATCTGGGTTAAACTATTTGCGCAGCGCATGCCAAATACTTGAAGCTGTTTTATTGTCATGCAATAATTATAAATTTTGAAAATGCGATTCCTTAAAGGACGCATTGACAGCGCATTCCAATGCAGAGCAAAAGCAATTTGAAAGTTTGCACTGTGTGTGTGTGTGCTGGCAATTGGGGAAGCTGCTGCTGCTGCTGTGAGGTCCTTGAGAGCATCTCGCGCAGGTGAGGGTAATTGAAACGTATGTGAGGGCATGCGGGCAGCAGCATCATCAGAAGTTTAATGAACTTTGGCATGCATGCACAAGCAATATCGCACCGCCGTACACCACCCCAGCACCACCACCACCACCACCCAACCACCCACTCGACTCAGTCTCCCCTGGCTCATAAATGCTTGCATGCTTGTAAGAATTGCTTAGCTGGGATTTGCTTAATTTTAGCACCACATCTCAACATGCCAGGGCAACCCAGCTACTATCCACATGCGTCTGCTTTCAGCCGCCTCCCTCTGCTTCACAATCTCTCTCTCTCTCGCCTTCCGCTTATGGCTATCAAGGGAATTGCGTCACACGCGTCGTATGCGCAACGTTATTCGTTCGACTCGACTTGACGGTTGGTTTTTTGTGTTTTTGGAGCATTTGATTTTCATTTCGCTGGAACTTGTTACTCATGCAAATGGCGGCGGATGTGGCCACTTGTCAGTCAATCAATAAAATGCAAATATTTGTCAGTTCGCCTCGTCTGGCATTGTTTTGCGCATTTGCCGCACATGTGCGGGCGCTTTTCGTTTGAACTTCAAAGCTCTGCATAAACACTTCACAAAATTCAATGACAACTCCAATAAACTGGCACTCAAATGCCAGCCGGGGCCACAAGCAGGCGCAACAGCTGCTGTCCCCCAAACTGGGTGTGGCACATAGGCAAGCCAAGCAGCCTCCCACGCACACACACACACATGCACACACACACACACGCACACACACATGCACAGCTGCCCTGAATGCTCTTGTGGCAGTTGTGTTTGATGTGTGCGCCACAAATTGCTTTGATGGTCACCAACGTATACTTTGTGTTTGTGTGTTCTGCTGCAAAGTCATTTCAAATGCCTGCAAATGTAGCCAGATATTTCTAGTGAATCTCGGTGATAACTTAGTAACGATATGTTACTCATTACTGCGCATTCAGCATATCTAAGTTGCTTGATCATACTGATAAAACTAACAAAAATGTATATGGTTGTATATATACTAAATAAGTGTTTCTGAAAACCTTTTGAAATGCCTGCAAACATAGACAGCAAATGTTCGAATTGAAGGCTGTTTGATAAATCACATAAAGCTAATAAATCCAAGTCATAACTAGAGTGGCTAATAGGATGTTAAGCGAATTCAATTTGCTGCAAATATTTCAGGCTCTATAGGATATACATATACTATATACCCTACACTAGCCTGGGACTCAAGCTTAGATCCCTATAAGCTTAGACAACTCATCGACATTTATTTTTATATTTATTCACCTGAACCCTTTCAAGCAGCAATTAGACAGCTTTATACTGTCGTTAGCCATGTGTATCTGCTGGCTCTGTTACCAAAACCAAATTCTTTGCTACTTTATCACGCTGCCAACCAAATGCCTTTGGCTAATACACAAACACACACACATGGGTAAAAATGAAAAACTGAGCACAGATAAAGCCCATCATAAAATGCACAAATTTGTGTCGCTTGGGGAGCATTTTACATGCGCTGCCAATAACACCACCAGCAAATCCTAGCCGAAATCGAATCCTCAAGCTTCTGCCTGTGTGCCACGACATTAGTCCAATAGACCGCAGGACAACATTCGGCTGTGCCGACGACCGCTGGACTCGTGCGCAAATCCTTTGAGGTCAGCCAAAATGCTGGGCAAAACTTTTGCAGCCACACTTATACATAAACTAGCACACACACTCGCACACACACTCGCACACACACAGGCACTTCGATTTCTATTATTTGAGGCGCACTTCAGCTACAGCTTCAGTTCAGCCGCAGTGCATATGGAGGCCACTTTATGGTCTTCCACTGATTTGGCCGGCATTTCAGAACGGTTTTCGGTTTTGGGTTTTGGCGAATT
Source organism: Drosophila flavopinicola (assembly GCA_035042425.1). Lineage (NCBI taxonomy): Eukaryota > Metazoa > Arthropoda > Insecta > Diptera > Drosophilidae > Drosophila > Drosophila flavopinicola. The sequence continues at coordinate 10,419,977 of JAWNLL010000090.1, read as the reverse complement.
CGCAGCACACAAAAATGTATAAAAATCGTTAGACATTGTTGTTGCGCTTGTTTGGCCAGCACGGAAATCGCCTTAGAGAAAATATTGATGCCGCCGGGCGAAAGCCCCAAACCCAAACCCAAATACCAAATACAAACTCAAACCAGCGTCTCTGGGCCATGTTTTACTGCAGTTTTTGTTTGGAGTTTTATGTGTAGCACATCTATGGGCCAGTTTTGCTGTTGTTGTCTGTGTGTAAGCCTGCCAGCAACAAGAACAACGTACAACAACCAACAGCAATAACAATAGCCCTGGGCATATTTCAGAGTGCGCGCTGTAAAAATCATTTTATGAGTTTGCATAAAATTTTGTGGTTTTCACGCCCATGTTTATTGCAAGCGGCCGCATATGTTGCCCATTGTTGGCAACCGCCTCGTCTATTGATTTTATTTTTTGTTAGCCGCATTTCGACAAAGCTAAAAGCCCAGCCCAGCCCAGCACAAAACCAAAGCGAACGACTCGCTTCAGCCACGCTCTGCCCAATTTTTAAGCAATCTCTTTTTTCTGCCATTGCTGCATTTTTTTTCCGTAATATCCTCCTAGGCGAAGAGTATTGTGATTTTGGGCTGAAGCGTGTAACGCATTAGAAACGAACTCTTGGCAGCCATAAAGTATATAATGTATACTTGATCGAGACGACGCATGGAGTTCCTAATCGAACAACTTGTTGTTCAGTTTTAAAAAGGCTTTAATTCAGCTTTATGTATAAGAGTGTCTATATGCCTAAAGCTGCCATGAAAGCCAGATATTATAAACGTATCCTTTATCTATTTGTTATCCACAAGGGTATCGAAGCTTCGTTAACCTCTTCTTTCTTATATTTTATAGGGTTGCTTTGACAGCTGCCATGTTAAATTTAATTAAATTTCACACTCCACTCCACTCAAATCAACTGTGGCTTAGATGACTTTAGCACTGACAAACAGCTAAGCGCCACTTTTGCTGGCACATTTGAGAAGCCACCAAAGCATTGTGGCCATTTATTGATTTCGCACAAAGACTCGAATGCGGTTCATTAAATGATTTGCTCATGTCAAATGGCCATCAAATTTAATTTGCCCAAGCCAAAGGCAAAGGCCAAGGCGTACAATTAAGTATCGAAATCGGCTCAGCACCTGCACGCAACAAGGTGGGTCAGGCCATGTCAGTATGGCCCTGCTCTGGCTGGGCTTAGCCAATTTCCGGTCATTCTAATGACAAGAAAATTTTAATAAGCATGCATTAAGCCAAAGCCAAAGCCACATTCGACCCAAAAACTTGGTGTTTTAGTAATTGCCAACACCAAACCAGAAAGAAAGAGCCGCCTTTAGTTTATGTAAAGGAGCGCGGGGCGTTTGCTGACTTTCGGGATGCGCGCTCATTTGGCAAATCCCGGCACGTACTTGGCGACTCTGCGGCTATAAAAATGCCACTTAAATCCAGACAACGACGACGCTGTCCGGCGGCCAAAGAAAAACAATTAATATTACCGTATGCAACAATAACCTTTTGTTTTTAGTGGCAAGCGGTGGGTAAGAGCTGGGTGGGGCTGGGGCAGTGGGTTGGGGTAGGCACTTCAAATCCGCCTGCATGCAGGCAGCGGGGCAGAGCGGATTCTTGGGCTGCCCTGCAGGTGAAATAAATTATTATTTATTACGGTCATTAGGGCTTAATGGCGGCAATGATGTCCACCACCACGCACAGCAGCGCCAAAAGCGTCAAAGGCGGCCGAAGCGGCGGTGGCAACAGCCTCGTCCCTGCCACCGTCGACTGCCACGGACTGCCACGGACTTCCGGCGCTTAATCGAAAACGAAAGAGAAACATTTGCGGCCGGACAACCTTTGTTGTGTGTGCCGAGGCCTGAGTTCGCAGCGCTTTTCTGGACCCTTTTTAATGGCAACCGGTTCACATTATGCGGCCGCCTGCGTATTGTCCTTGAAAAAGCGGCGCATAAACAAAGAGGAGAAACAAAAACAGCAACAACAACAACAGCAACAAAAATAAAGAAAGAAATCCGGCGGGCAAAGCGTTTATCGTAAATTCCGAGCATTATTATCTCTCGCTCGTGTGAAAATATATTTATGCATTGGCAAACTTCTGGCCTCAGCCGTCATAAATACATGCGGCGAAAGGCCAAAGACCCTAGCATAATTTAGGCACTTCAAGCACACACACACACGCACACACTCAGACACACACACACACACACGCACGCAGTATGGCATATTAATGGTGCTAGCACTGCCGACACATTGTAAATTCAAATGCATTTCTCTGGCAGCTGTGACTCAGCTCGCATCAAGAGTTGCCCAAAAACTTGGCCCGAAGCTTTTACCGCAAAGTGAAAACAATCAATCACAAATATCCATGCATGCATATGGGGGGGACTGGGGCTGGGCGGCGGCCAAGGAAATGAAAATGGAAATTAATTTCATGCATTTATGACGCATACGCCACGGCGACAATTTCCATAGCCCGGAATCTTTTCGTGCGCCAGGCAAGCAAAAAGCAAATGCCAAATGAAATCAGACGCAAAATATCAAGTATACGCCACAGTGAGTTTGCAACAATTGCAATGTGTGTGCAACGCTGATTTATTTACCACGCGAGAATTACACTGCTTCTTCTTCTTCTGCTTCTTCTTCGTCTTCTCATTACTCAGCTACGATTGCGACTCCAACTCGGCAGTTGCAACTTCAGCTCTAGCGCCTTGAGAATGTGTTTGTGTTGGTGCATATTGCAATTTCTGACACAAAATTACATGCACTTTCGTGTGTGTGCGTGTGTGTGTGTGTAATTGCGCGTGTGTATGTGTGTGTGTGCGCTCACTTGCGCCAGTTTCTGTTGTCGCAGGCTTCCTTTTGGTCGCACTCCTCCCGCAGCGCCACTGTTGCTTTGATAAATGCGCATAATTTCAGTAGTTTTTCTTGAAGTAGTGCAGCAAAAAGTGTTCCACGCGGCTGTGCTATGTATGTATGTATGTGTGTGTGTGTGTGTGTTTGTGTGTTTGTGTGTATGTATAATATGCTCTCGCTGCTGTGCTTTATTGTTCACAGCGCCGTGTTAAATATTATGCCAGCTGGGTGGTTTGTCTTGGCGGAATTATGAAGACGATTACATGACTTTATAGGTGAATATATGTAAGATGTGTGTAGCTGTTTCTCTAGGTGTGCGTGAGTGTGTGCGTGTGTGTGTGGGCGGGTGTGTATATATTTATGAGCAGCGAGGTGCGGCGACAACACCTGACGCTAGTTTAATGAAATACCTGCCACGATTTATGTGCTAGTTGACTAAAGCGACAAAAAGAAATTAATTTTCCATAAATAACAGTGCCGTCGCGCATTATTAGTCATACGGTGCCAGAAGCGGCAACATACTTGCTTAAAAGTAAAAAGTTTAAGCTGTTTAGTTTATTTTTGTCATGCTGCTGCTTAAAAGCTAAAAGCTTAAGCTATCATATTTAAAATGTATTTTTCGTGCAAGTTAAACTTTAAAACTAAAACTTTTTTTGGATTTTCTCAAATGTTGCACAAGCACTAACAGCTGCAAATATTGTTTTTCTTACCTGTAAGCCAGGTGACATATTTTTAGTTATATTCTTTTTATTTCTATTTATATTTTGTTTGTGAAATTTCGCAGTGCCACTGCCCAGTGCTGTGGCAACACATAAATGTGTTGCCATTTAGCAAACATTTTTCATGTTGCAGTTGCAAGTTTGGGTGGACATTTTTTTGGGTTGTTCGCTGTACGCTTTTCAATGCAATGCAACTGTGGCAAATGGCAAATGGCAAATGGCGCAACGGCAAACTGTTATCCTGCGTTTTCCTGTAAATAATTCAACTGAAAAATTCATAAAGCTGCACCACTTTCTATGGCACATTCACGTTTGTATCTGCAATGTGTATGTCCTGCTCGCTGCTCACTGTTCGCTGCTGTCCGCCGTTTTTGTTTTTCTTTAATTGTTTAGAAAATAAATCACTGAATCCTGAAATAAGTTGACAGCACCACATGAAATAAAAACGAGCCACCAGCGCTGAGCTAGTCAACGATCCAAATGGTGGCACAGCGCGTGGTTCACATGGCTGGGTGGGTGGTGCGAGCAGGTGGTGCACTGCCGACGACGGAAACGGAACTAACAAAGCACAAAACGAGCAGTAACAACAAAACAAAACACGACACACAAAAAAACTCAACTAAAAAACGAATAGGAATACATATATATATATAAAACTAAAAAAAAGATTGGAAAAAGAAAAATACTGCCCGAAACGAACGGAAGAGCAAAATTGCCAAACTAAAACTTTGCTGCAGTCACGAAAAAACAAAAAAATAAAACACAGTCGTGGGGGGAGGGGTAAATATTGCTACACACATATTATGGCAAGCACACACACTTACACACACACGAATAGTACACTCCTAGGTGGAAACTTTCGTTTTGGCTATAGCTGTAACAAACGTGGCAAAGCACAAAACAATTTACGAAAATTTGTACAATTTCGTAACTTAAATAAACACTGAGAATGGTTTTATTTTTATTATAACTGCCACCATTTCACTTTACACACAAACAGAGAAAGAGAGAGAGAGTCGCTGGGGCAATAACAAGCGCTGTGCTGGGGCCCAAATGACGTCTTAAATATTTTGCGAAATAGTTTTGGGGCAAACTGCAAACTTAATGAGCTGTTGACGTTTCTGGCCATTTCAATTAAGGCTCGCCTACAAGGTACTTACACACATATATATGGCCGAATTAAAAGCGAACACGCCACACTTTCGGAGCCAGGACTACTCAAGTTCAAAGCGAGCGTCGCGCCAGCAGGCAATGACACGAAATAATTCAAATGCCACCCGAATGCCATTGTAGTTTTTAGTAGTAAATTAACAAGCCACACACACACACCCACATACACACACCCACATACACATACAGCATGCAACACGAGTTGAGGATGGTTGGATGGCACTGGCTTAAATTGAAAAACTTTTGCAACTTGCAAGTTTCTTGAATCACGTTCGTTTTTTGTATTTTGCCTTTTTGTGCGTTGCTAACAACTTGGCAGGGATTCATTGCAGCCCGCCAGGCAACCAAGCAAACAGGTCACGCACACACACACACACAAACACACACACGCGCAGAAAAAAGAAACTGCATTTGCGTGTAAGCAGACTTTTTCAAGGAGCTTAAGCCGTTCACAGTGCGTATGCTTAACGCGGCTCAAAGGCAGCAAATTGCAAACTGCTAATGAAATTAAGCAGAACTAAGCTGCATGTAGCAATGAAATACTAATTTAAATGGCATTCAATTAGTATTTAGAAATGAATTCAAGGCATTGAGAAACACACATTTCTGACATCCCAATCCGGCAGATTATGTTGTAAATTATATTTGTGCGTATTTAGCTAAATGAGCAAGGTAACCTGTATTCATGTGTGTGTCACAAGTGCTTTTCTATATTGCACATACTTTAGTATCTTAGAGTTACTTATGTATTAAACAGATACTATTGCATCTGGCAGCTACAAAGATTGATATCGTACAGCTACTTTTCAGTGTTGCAAATTTTTTAGATACTTATGCTCCTTATGCTGTGTTTTCTTTGGATACTTTTGTAGCATACAGATACAATTGCATACTTCAGATAGCTTAGCATCTTACATATAGTTTTGCATACTATGCATGATATTTATACTCTTTTCGAAGTAAATAGTATATTAAGTTTGTGCTGAAGTTTGTAACGCATAGAAGGAAGCGTCTGATACCCCCAAAAGTTACTGCCGGTATGCTTAGAAAAACAAAACAAATTGATCTAGCCATGTCCGTCTGTCTGTCTATCTGTATGTATGCAAACTAGTCCCTCAGTTTTTGAGCTATCGCAATGCAACTTTGTACAGAAAAATTTAAATTCATATGATACCAATTCTTAGAGCAAACAAGTAAAAGTGCTCTAGTCGGAAGTGCCCAACTAGGAGACACCCTGAACCTAGTCCTTACATCCATTCATACTAACCTATCAGTGTACATACAGTTAGCTTGCTTCTTCACTGAGCCCCACACTATGGAAAGTTGAGTCTTGTACAACTTCTATGTTTATTGTCCGATTTTATTGATAATCTTTGGGCACCAAATTGGCAACAAAATGGATGACCAAGTCTGCAATGTTATACCTTGAAAAAAATTACCGATAACTTTTAAATGGGACGAGTTATCGATAAAATGAAATTAACTTGATCTGTCCCGGGATTACGATAACTTATATTCCAAATATGAAGTTTCTAGCTCTTGTAGTCTCTGATATCCGCGTGTATATCCTGCTGTAAATTAAAATAACTAGAGTATCCATGCAGTCAGTGAGAGAGAAAGAGTGAGAGAGTAGTCAGAGAGAGAGAGAGAGAGAAAAGTGGGGAGAGAGAGTAGTCAGAGAGAGAGAGAGAGAGAGAGAGAGAGAGAGAAGTGGGGAGAGAGAGAGAGTATTCGGAGAGAGAGAAGTTAGACAGAAGAGAGAGAGAGAGAGAGAGATTAATCAGTGAGGGAGAGAGAAGTTTGAGAGGGAGAGAGAAGTGTGAGGGAGAGATGTAAGATAGTGACTGAGTAGTGAGTGAGAGTGAGAGGGAGAGAGAGTAGTCAAAGAGAGAGGGAGAGAGAGTAAGAAAGAGAGAGGGAGAGATAGTAGTAAAAATGAGAGGGAGAGAGAGAGTTAAGAAAGAGAGGAGGAGAGAGATAGTAGTAAAAAGGAGAGGAGAGAGAGAGAGTAAGAAAGAGAGAGGGAGAGATAGTAGTAAAAAGGAGAGGAGAGAGAGAGTAAGAAAGAGAGAGGGAGAGAGAGTAGTAAAAAGAGAGGGAGAGAGAGAGTAGTAAGAAAGAGAGGAGGAGAGAATATGGAGAGAGAGAGAGGTTGGAGGGAGAGATAGAGTAGTGAGAGAGAGAGAGAGAGAGAGAGAGATAAAGAGAGAGAGATAAAGAGAGAGTGAGAGAGAGGAGTGTGAGAGAGCAATGTGAGAGCAGCGAGAGAGAGACAGTAATGAGCGAGAGAGAGAGCAGTAAGACAAGAGTATTATTTCACCAACACACAACACAATATTCAGACTACAGGTCAGCCCATCAATATCGACAGACCTCACTTAAATTCTTGAGAATCGCAGAGAAGAGCAATGTTAAGTATGCGATATATTTACATTACCGGAAATGTTATAGAAATAGTGATGCAAACATAATTTTCGTATGGTTTGGTTTCTTAGCTAGGAACAATTAACTTGTTAAAATACTGGATTTAACAGTAGATATACACTAACGTTAAGAAGGTATGCAGGGTATATAAAAGGTAGCACAACCAGACAAACCTTTTGTTTTACGACTACTGCTTATCAGATCAATAAACAACTCTATAGAGCAGAATAATAATTTTAAAAGTAAGAGTGCTCTAATCGGGAGTGCCCGCCTAGGAGGTACCCTGAACCCAGTCCTTATATCCATTCATACTAACCTATCAGTGTACATACATACGGACACACACATACTGCAAGCAGTGCAAGCGGTTTAAGCAGTTAGCTTGCTTTTTCACTGAGCCCCACACAATGAAAAGTAAAATCTTAAACAGCTTGTGTGCTTATTATCCGATCTTATTGAAATTTTAAAGACATACCATTGGCTATAAAATGTGTGACGAAACCAAATTGCAAGTGTCATAACTTCAAAATGCGTTTTTCCACTTTTGGTGGAAAGGGGGGGGGGGGGTGCATTCAAAAAGTGAAATGTTTGCAATATGTGTATGATATTCGATATTATACATGCCCAATTTGGGGCATCTAACTAATATGGCTTTCTGCCAAAAAACACTGGTCTGAAGTCGATATTTATCGATAACTTTTTAACGGGACGAGTTATCGGTAAAATGAAATAAACTTGTACTGTACCGGGACTACGATAACTTATTTTCAAAATATGAAGTCTCTTGCTCTTATCATCTCTGTTCATACAGACGGAGATGCTTCCTTATGCCTGTAACATACTTTTGCACAAAATCATAAGATCCTTTTTACCCATTTTTAATGGGTTAAGGGTATTTAAAATAAATGTCACGCGATAAAACGATTTTTGACTACTTTTGAAATTTCAGTGGTGCAGTTGGCAGAGTGAAAATTGCCGAAAGGTTTGAAAAGAGTATAGAATCTTCGGCACGCCGAAGATAATCCTTTCCCACTTGTCTTTTTTGTATTCTTGCAAAATATGTGCTTTTGACAATTTACTAAGTAAATTTAAATATAAAGCATTCCAAAATTAGAATTGAGCATATATGGAAGTTTAACTACAATGTGGTAAATTTAAATCCTATTTAATATCTTACTTTGGTTAATGCAAAATGCAGGCCAATTTGTTGGCCGGCCAACACAATTGCTCAATTATTCAGCTTGGCCTCGAGGCCGCAAGACTGTAAATAAAAATAGAGCAAATTAAAGTCATTCAAGTGCAACGCAGCGGAAACGGAAATGTGCGCAAAACAATTACGTGCGTGCGACTGAGAGAGGAAGCAAAGAGGCAAATGCACACGCATATACTGATATGAACTTACACATACACACACACATGCATATGTAGATACAAGCCTATTACACTGCTACAGCAACGAAAATTACTGTACACAGCAACAACAACAAGAGCAGCAGCAACAACAGCAGCAACAACAATTGGTCAGCACTTTAAGCGCGAATTTATATAATGCGCATTTTTATGCCGGCACTCAAAAGCAATCAAAATGCGTTACGCGCAATTTCCATTTACAGTGCGGCAGAGCTGCGTTTGTTGTGGCATCCACAATACAGGCCACAAAATGGACATTGTTATGCCCAGTGCATATTTATGGACATTGGCGATTGTTGCTTTTGCTTTGCCTGCAATCGAAGCGCATTAAACTTGCGGCTAATGACAGCAGCGAGCACTAAATGCAGACGCCCACCATTTTTTTTTGCGGGGTCATATGCTCAATAGTCTAATCTATTTCGTTTTGACCGACAAATGTAATTGCATGAATTAGTAGCGCTAATTAAAACGCCAACGTCTGCGGGTCTCAAATTGATAAAACGCACACACACACAAAGTTCAACAGCACGCTTAAACAATGCAGGCAATGTTTTTTTGCTCACATGTGCGGGCTGTGGCCACGCCCACAAAGCTGCCCGCCGCCCGCCGCCCTTAACAATTTGCTGCAACAAGAGTGGCAACAAGAGCGAGCGAACCGAACGAACGCTTAATCAACGGCATTTGTTGCGTAAGCTGGCGAAATAATAAATATAAATAAGGCAAAAGCGATTTGTTTGGCTTTAGCTAACGACTCCCCAATGCAATTGGGCATCCATCATACGCACTGTGGTCCAGCGCTGTATTACGGCTTTCTTATGTGTGTGTGTGTGCGTGTGTGTGAGCGCCGAAATTGTATCTGCAAATCCCCAAATAAACATTTAAATAATTTACTACGGCCTCTCTCTCAATTACTGTCAACAATAATACGGCACAGCAGTTGCATATGAAATATTTATGACTGTCTTAGTGTGCGGCTGTGTGTGTGAGTGTGGCTGTGTGTATGTGTGTGTGTGTATGCCATGTGACATGCCGTTACATTTCCGACAGCGACAACGACAACGACAACGGGCCCAAGCTCAGTGCATTATGCAACAATAACAACAACATCAACATTCGCATGCCATGACAAACAAAAGCTACAAAATGAAGTATGAGGTCAGCATATAACAGCAGCAACAGCAGCAGCAGCCAGCAAGCAGCAACAACAATAACAAGCAGCACTAAACGAAAAACAACAACAACAAGCAGAAGAAGAAGCAGCAGCAGCAGCAGCAGCAGCATGTACAAAAGAAAAGCACATGATTGTCGCTTGAAACTTGAGCCACAGCAACTAACCTCATGACATCAGCTTTTTGGTTTTCAACTTATTACAATTTCCATATAACCTCCAACGCGCCCCGAGGCGCCTGCAGCAGGACATGTACCCAGCACCAGCACCAGCCCCACCAGCCCCACCCGCCTTGTAAAATACAAACAAATGTGCATACACGAGTGCGACTGCCATGAAAAGAAAGCACAAGAAACAGAGAAGCAAGCACAAAACGAGACAGAGATAGCAACAGCGATGCGGAGGAGGCGGGGCAGCCAAGTGGGCGGCAAATGGCATGTCCTTCATGGCCCTGCTCCTTGCTCTAACCATTTGCCCTTGTTGCCTGCCCAGTGTTGTTGTTGGCGGCGCTGGCAGCAGCAACTGCTATGGGGGTCTTTAAGTTTTATGGCACCATTGTGTCAAGATAATAATATGTACGTTTGCTCTCTGTCTTAGTGTGCGTGTATGTGTGTGTATACGTGACTGTGACTGCATTTAAGTGCATAGCTGTGTTGCACACACACACCCAGAGAGAGAGAGAGTGAGAGAGAGAGCAGACGCAGACATTGGCACATAAAATAGCATTCCACTTGCATGACATTTGCCAGCGAATTACTCTAAACTGCTGCATTTGATACGAAAGTAGCAAAAGTAGCTAAGCAACTGCCAACCACCCACCTACACTTAGCCCCAACACCACCACCACCACCGCACTGGCAACTCCTTACAGCTACCATCAGCTGCTTTTATCAATTTAAATGAATTGCACACGAGTGTGTCATAAATTCATGCCACATGACATTTGCTAATGTTTGTTGCAAATAAGTTGCCATGGACGCTGCTTAATTAAATAAACTCGCATACTTTCACACACACACGCACACACACGTACACAACTAACTGTTCGCCGCATTGTATTGTAATTAAAATGAGCAGCGGCCGCTTTTGCAATTTTGTGGCGAAATTTCAATTTTAATTTACGAACACGTCGCTCGCAAATTCATTAGCATTATTTGCTTAGCTGCAGCCCACAGGAGGCAGCAGCAAAAATATATATATACCATTAGAATGCCACACAGAGCTGACCAGCGCTTAGGGACTTCAATTTGCAGCGCTGGGATATGTGGTTATATAAAAAGAAAATAAAAATTGTTAAATATGCAAACACAAAAATGGCATAAAAAAGAGACAGATAAAAAAACTTTTTGACCACATTTCATTTTTATACTCTTTTCGAAGAAAATAGTATATTCACTTTGTGCTGAAGTGTGCAAAGCATTGAAGGAAACGTCGAGCACCCCAAAAGTTACCTCAAGTATGCTTAGAATGACAAAACAAATTGATCTAGCCATGTCCGTCTGTCTGTCTATCTGTATGTATGCAAACTAGTCCCTCAGTTTTTGAGCTATCGCAATGAAACTTTGCACACAGACGTACCATCTAAAGGGACAGCACATTGGTTGGAACCGGCCGGATTGAACCACTATATCTTATAGCTGCCATACAACTGGAAGTCGGGTTTGGCCATAAATCCGATATTTTGAAAACTTTTGTCTTTAATTTAATTGTACTCTTCAATATCCTTATAACTCATTAATGCTTAAAATTTCAAATCAATTGAGTTATAAATAGCAAAGATATATCAATTCTTTTTTTCAAATATGGTACAGCTTGAATTTAATATTTCAAAAACAGAATTTTAATTCATTTGATTCTAAGAACAAAAATTAAAAAAAGTTTCGAAAAGAGTATAAAATCTTCGGTACGTCGAAGATAATCTTTACCCACTTGTTTTTTATGCGTTTCCACATTCAAATACCGAAAATATACTAAAAGTCAGTGGTGCGTGCAAGCAAATATATAAAAAATGATGAGCAAATGAAAACAAGTAGCTGGGCGGACGAGATCCGGAATCTACTACAGCATCTCAAGGAGCTGTTTTTGAGACCGGCAACAATCGTGAAGCAATTCATTACTCGTGGCGTTCCATTTTAGCATAAACAGTGGCAAGTTGCGTCGAGTCGCTCTTGTTGACCTATAAATAATGTGGCAAATTTGCTGCCACAATAAATAAATTCCATTCTGTATGCAAATGAATGGAGGAGCTTACAATTTTTTGTATACACACAATTAAGGCACAGCGGCCCGCTCGGCCAATTACAATGCGAAATGTTCTATGGAACAGCAGGCAATTGAATTTATTGCAACTGAAACAAATCCGCTCATAAAAGACCAAAACAACAATCGCAGTCGCATTCTAATTGGATAAATCGGCAGCTTACAATCCGCAATGCAAACAACAAGAAATTAAAGAAGTATATTGATTTTAATCTCGAAAGCAAAAAATAAAACGTTAGCCAGCCAATCCCATTAATAAAATGACCTTCAAGTGGCGGCAGCTTAAATGATTATTACTTTTTATGTTTCTGTAGATTAATTTTTAAAAATATGATGCCATTAGGATGATTGTTAATATTATATTTAAACAGAATCATACCCGACTTAAATATAACCATTTGATATACTTGTAATATACTTATGTGTGCTTTTATATATTTCTGATTTGCAGAATGCCTCGTCTACATGGGTCCAGCTGAACTTATTGAGCGAACTAACAATTCCCCTGGCGGCAGGCGAAAAAACGTTGCTAGTTGGAAAAGACATTACATTAAAAGCGATTCATCATCGACGTGACGCGTGACAATAGCAACAGCAAAAACAAAGAGGCGCAAATGGCAAAAACAGCAACTACAGCAAATTGAATGTAATTTCATAAAAAGCGGGTGTTAATTTTTTGCTGTGCGACACAATAGCAATAGAGTAGCAGTAGCAGTAAGAGTAGCAACAATACTCGTGGCTTAATGTGCTAATGCGCAGTGACATGAAAAATGATGGAGAACATGCAAGTTTTGCCCCGTCGCCCAGCAGAAGGAGCAAACTAGCCAACTTCGACTAAAGAAAGTGCCAGAGCCGAACAACAAGCTGCAAATTTGATACATACACAGCGAGAAGCAGACGGGTGTTGTTTGGGTGAATGTTGCTTGTTGCTATCGCTGTTACGGGCATAGAAAGCAGCGCAACAACAACAACAGCAGAGAACAGAGGCAACAGACAACAGGCAACGCATTGACAAGCGACAACAAAGCGGCACAACAAAATAGCAAATAAGAAGCAGTGGCAAGCAGTTGCGAAAAGGGCTGTGCTGCAGTACATCAGAGAAGTAAGAGGCAGCAGCAGCAGCAGCAGCATCATTTATCAGCGCATCAACAACAACAGCAGCAAGTAAAACATCAGGCATATGTGTGTTAGTTTGCGCTGCCATTGTGCTGCCATTGCTGAAAGGAAACAGCGCGTTCATTCAAAAAGCCATTAACCCTAATAAGCGACCAACAACAGCAACAACATCGATGTGCCATTGTGTGCTGTAGACACCAGCTAAGAGGAAGAAGACGACGCCGAGGCAGCAGCTGTAGCTGTAGCTGCCACAAAACACGTAAGCAAGTAAGCAAAAGCAGACGAAGCGAGAAGTAGCTGCCACAAATGTTGCCGCCACGGCTGCTGCGTTTGCGGCTGCTGCGTGTGCCGCTGCATTTAATGGAACTGCGCATCCTGCTGCTCTGCCTGCCCACGCTGCTGCTGGCCACCACGCTGGAGCCAGGTGAGTTCCCATACACTATACACTATATATATATATATAATTAATGCCCGCCCGCCCCTTCAGCCACACGCAGCGTTTGCCAGTTTTCGGTTTAGTGGCCTGACAATTGAATTTAAATGAAATTTTCAGCGGCGCCTCAAAGTAGGCAGCAGTCGTTTATTTTATTATTTGCATAAAGCTCGTGCTGATAGCGAAATAAACTTGGGCGCTGCGCTACGCCCAGCAATTAAACGCCTAATCCTAGACGAGAGCGGCAACTTTGCCAATTTACGGATTTATTATGCTAGCCAATTTTATTAGGCCAACAGCAGCAGCGTTAAGTTCCAGCACTTGAGCGCTAAGTATGCACCTGCGGCTAAAACTTTTGCCGCCCTCCAAGCATTTTCATTAATAGCAAAGGCGCTGCTAATATTGTTGTAAGCTTCAATGTTTGTCATTCAATTTTTGTGGCAAATGCAGTTTTGGGCTTTTAATTTGAGAGCTTTAAGTTGCTGGCTTCAGTTATTTGGCAAGCGCACATTTTAAAGCTGTCGCCGGCAATTGCTGGGCAAACAATTATTAATGTTTCATCAAGCACACAAGGACTCTCGCACTTAGGCTCGCGGCTTTTTTTGTCCTTTTGCTAATTCGCTTTAAATGGACGCCGGCGCCTAAAAGCATGCCAAGCCCACCCAGCGCATTTTCTTTATGGGGTGTGGGTAAGGGTGTGAGTGTAGTATGTGTGTGTGTGTCTGTGGGCGCGCTACACGGCATCACGTATACGCATCGTTAGCCCCTCTAAGTTATGGCCAACACGTAACATTCACAAATAATAAGGATAATGAAAAATACACAGGGGAGAGATTAGCTTTAAGGGGCGACTCGCCAAAATCTTGTTGTCGTCGTTGCCGCGCTTTCTCTACTTGTGGTTGTTGTTGTTGCCGCTACCGTTACTGCTGCCCTTGTGGCTTTGGTTTTGACCTAAAAGCCCCATGCGGCCCATGTGCCTACTGCTCCTGCTCCTGGTCTTTGTTTTCGTTTTTTTAGGTATTTTTTTTCGCTGGCTTTTTTTTTTTGGCTGGCCAAACGCGTTACGCATAAATTATCAAGGCAGCAGCGGCAGTGGCAACGGCGACACCTTATCGGCTGGCAGGTCGCTCATTACGCAGCCTCCGGGATCGTGGACGGGGGCGGGGGGCGGTGGGTGTGGCAGGTCGCGTGACAGCTCAAAAATTGAAAATTTATTGCCACGCCTTGTGGCTTAAAAATCTATGCAAAAAAACAGAATGCAAAAACCAAAAAAGAAACACACACAAAACAAGTAAGGTGAACTTTTTTAAATTGACTTTTAAAGTGCGTTGGCGAAACAAATGAAAGTGTCAAATATGCAAATAATTCATGATACACAGCTCGCAACTGTCAGTTTTTTGTCTTGCAAAACGCCAGCAACTCCAGAGCAAATATTGAAGCAGCGTTCTCTATATACACAATATATGTGTGGCTGCTCGACTAAGTTATGGCCAAAAAGCCAGGGAAACAAAGTCAGCTTAGCACTTACAGTTTGACAGGCAGGCAACAGCAGAAGCAGCAGCAGCAGCTGAAACACACGTGTCAACTTCTGTCTCACACATACACTCACCACCTCTTCCTCTCTCCATCTCTCTCGCTCTGTCTCTGTCTGTCTGGCTGTCTGCTTGTCTCTGGCATATTTGCCTGCGTCAAGGTCGTTAGGGCAGCACACATACACACACTCACACATACGTACATTTGCAGTGTTATTTTTTTGTGCGCCCCTTTGCCTTTGTTTACACTTGCGCTCATGTTTCAAGTGCAAATGAGTTTCGCCTTTAGAGATGCTCTCCTAATGCGCTGTACAGTTTTCAGCTATTTTGCAAATTTTCTTAGTGGTTTTCATATTAAGCTCGAGGCATTTGTAACGTTAGACGCGCGATCTTTAGCTTACGGGGTTGAGCTCAGGTTAAGACAGCTGGCAGCAGGCAGCGGGATAGCGGAAGAGCCAGGGCAAACGGGGCAAGGCAGGCTGGCTGGCAGGCAGGCAGCTTAAAAACTGCTAAGCACTTTGGCCACGCTGCCAAGGAGCGTAGACTTAAGCAGCTTTTGGGCTTAACTGGCGGCAGACAACGCCAAACATATTGGCAGCGCATTAAAATATTACGCATACGCCATGCTGTGTGTGTGTGTGTGTGTGTGTGTGCGCGTGAGGTAATGTGAGTGTGCGGATGGCTGTTAAGCGATGGTGGTGGCAAGTAAAAGAAGACAGATAAATAATCATTTTAGAAACATGACAAGTGCGCACAACCGGCGAACACCAACAACATCAGCAGCCATGTGTCGTGCTTTGGGGCCATAGAACTTAAACGCTCACAAGATTGACAAGAAATATTTATTATTAATAATAAACATGCAAGCCACGCCAGTCGCACTTGCTGACTTCATTATTTATCGCTTTTCAGTTGCCTCAATCCAACTCACTTACTCTCACTCTCTTTCGGCAGTGCGGCAAATGGAATGAAAAACGAAAAGCGAACAGTGTTGCGACTACTTCATAATTTGTATACCCTGTAGTTATCAAAAAAAGGGTCTGAAAGTATATACTTTAAACTTTTTGCTGCATAGATTGCGAAGAAAAACTGATATATTTGTATCGATTTGTTTTAAAGATAAAGTTTCAGTTTGTCAGCTTATATTTTTAATTTTGTTTTTATAGACAACAATTAATCGTGACTGTAAAACTGAGCAGCAAATATTTATCAATTTTCATGGCAGTTCAAGTTGCACTTTGTCTTTTCTCATGAGTCAATGTTGCACTTTCTCTTCTTTAATCCATTTATACTTATTTAATTAATCACATCGCCACCTGATTACAGGGTATCTTCTGATCATGCATTGATGTTTTGTTTGAGCCGTTTGCTACTTATTTCTGCTGCTTTTGCTATTTTTGCAAGACATCCGGTTGCGGGTGGCCGTTCGGACGTTCGGCGCTGTCGGTCGCCATTGCTATTGCTTTTTGCGCAAGTTTTATTACAGTTGCCTACTTTCAGGCATAATATAATTCACACGCCTAAGCCGCAGGCAGCTGACATGCGCACGTATCCAGCAGGCAGGCAGCAAAAGCAGCAGCAGCAGCCGAGAAAGCCAGCGACGCGTTGAAATACGCGACTTTTAGCCATTTTATTAGCAGTGCGTGTTTTTTTACTATTATAGCGTTTGTCCAACGTACACACACACACACACACACACACATGTATATATATGTGTATGTATAGACCACATTCATAGTGCGGCAGGCACTTGACCTTTGGGGGCTGGGCGTGCGTTGGCTTTTTGCGCTTGTATTTGTGTTTGTGTCTGAGCATTTACATTCCTCTTAACATGCGCAATATATATCGACTTGTGTGTGTGCGTGTTTGTGTGTGTGTATGTGTGTGTGTGTGTGTGCTGTCATGCATACAAATGCAAAGATAAAGAATTTATACTTATTATTGTATTCTGTTTTTTTTGTGTTTGCCAGGCTAAATATATGTCGGCATCAGCCATATATCTTCTATATATATATATATAAGTGTTTTGGTTTCTGTTTTTTTGACCACCGAAATCGACCTGACCCGTCATAAAGTCGCTGGCTTTTGTGCTGCTACTGGCATATTTGGTGTTATTAATGGCGCATTGTTATTGGCCGCAGACATTTTTAATGTGCTCACAGACAAATAAATACACAAATTTAAACTCAAATGCAGCGTGACCAAAAAAGTCAGAGAGAGAGAGGCCCAAAAAGAGCTTTGACGTCATTGGCAAAACAGGCGCATAAATTACAGGACGCGCTAACAAAGGACAATGCGCATGTACTCAACAAATACGCAAAGGAATACGAATACGAAAACGAATACGAATACAAATTCAATAACAAATACAAGTGCAGAGACAAAGACGCCAGCATGAGTTTGTGTTTCGGATATAAGGTTTGGGCCATTGCATACGCATGCCGAAAGTATGAACTATAAAAATTTACGAGGCAATAAAAGTGCGAGCTCGCTACGCTGTATTTTATGGCCAAACAGGAAGGCAGACAGGCAGAAGACGATGGCAGAGCTCACTGCTCCGATTTCTCACTCTCGCACAACCAATATTCGGAGCAGGTGAGCCGTCAAGGCCAAGCTCTCATGTGTGGCTTACCTGCTGGAAAGTTTTCCTTTCCTGCACCACGCACTGCTGATTGATTGATTGATTGTTTAAATTCGCTTTTTACAACACTGCCGTTCAGTTTATATTACGCTGTCAGTTTAATTAACAGCCTGCCCGCTTGTTAGTCATATATTCCAGCTGCTTGAGCACGCAATCCAATAAAAAATACAACGTTTCGTTAAAGACTCGACGTTGGGCGCAGCGTGCTGGAAACTTAGTTTGCCTACAGGTCAGACTCTGTTGCCTAGGCAATCAAAGTTTCCTAATTAAGGTAAACAGCAACTTGAGCATTGTAGTTGCAGTTTGCCTGATTAAAATTAGCATGCGGCGTATACTTAATAATACTGCATACTAATAACCAGTCAGGAGGAAGCATGTAAACTTAATACAACCTATATACCTAGTTGGATATTCAACAATTTTTACTTGCTGAAAATTGTGTGTAGTTAGTTATTATCGATTGATGGATGAGTCCGGGGCTGCTAATCAGCAAATTATATTTCTATTAGGTACACAACATACCCATCCCTAAGAAACTAAGTTGTTATACTCCAAAGGTCAGCCAGCGAAATAGTTAATCAAATACAATTAAATCATCAGCATAAGAACAACGCTACTTACTAATATAGTTGGGTGTTAATATAAGACTTTTATTTACATGAATAGGTGCGTATTAAATGTCTAATGGAATTATACTTATAAACGTCAGCAGTTGTCAAACAAAGAACATAACCAAGCAGTGTTCACATCGAATCGATTATTGGGGGATTTAGTGCCTCTTTATCCGCTTAACGAGTTCAAAGTCCTTGCTAGACGTTATGTTTTTGTTTTGAGTAATTTTGTTTACGCAGCCTAATTGGATTAATTAGTCTTTGCTTCTATTTAAATCGATTTCGTTGATTGTAAGACTGAATATTCAAACGGGTGTCAAAGGTCATCAGCATTTAAAATGGTTGAGCTTAGCGAAGTTTGCAGGTCATCGACTTCTTCTGTTTTATGAAATGAAAGCAAATTCTGAGAATTCGCAAGCTTTTATACCCTGCAGTCTGTAAAATGTGTAAGGAGGTATACAGATAATGTGTGGAGCTTATAAAGATAATGTGTTGAGCTTAAAACTTAAGCTTTGTATCAGAAATGTGAACTGACTTAGTTCGGATTTCAATGCGTCTTATAGATTATAACAGACCTACAGAGTATCTTCGAGTTATACACATACTGGATTTTTCTTCTTCTATTGCAGTATTTAATTTACAAACTTCATAACTCCAGCTAATAACAAGTCGCCTCGAAAACTTGACTATTGTAATTATATCAGATATAAGCACATTGCGTGACCCGAAAATAAACACCAATTAGACAAGGACAATGAGAGGCAGTCAGTGTCTTCGTATGCTACTTGGTGGGAGCATATGTGCGTGTGACAAGCGAGAAGCGGGCAGGGAGAAGCGAGCGGTTAAATCAATAAATGCCATGTAGCGGCAATAATCGTAAATAGCACGCTGAGTTTTCGTATGTCAATCAAACGCTTTATTATTTCAACAGTTGTAACTGATTTGGAAAGGGGTTTTGGCCTGTAGTAGCAGGTAGTAGCTGGGATAATAGTGAGTGATTTGGACAATTTTATAAGTTTTATCTGGCAATTTGCAGTGCGCCCTAAAAAGTTACATATATTTTGGTGGCGCATTTGCTGATTGCGAAAAGCCAATCGCAAATCGTACAGCTGAAAGCTAACTGAAAACTGGCAACTGAACTGGTAGCTGAAGTGAGTGGCCGAAGTGACCTTTAACGCAATTTGTGATTGCACTTTCGACTTGGCTGGCAGCTTATTTGTCAGTCTCTTGTCAAATACACACACACACACACACACACACTCACTCACTCTCACTCTATCTTTCTCTCTTTGATTGCAGACCAGAAGTCAATACTCACAGATAACGATTGGAAGAAACTATGGATGCGCGGCGGTATAAATGCCGACTCAAAATTGGATAATAATCTCGACTCGAGCGACAGCCCCATGTTTGAGGACAGCGAGGTAGGTCGATCAAAAGCCCGAATGGTTGCTCAAACTGTTAGCCCAATTCCCAGCGACATCGATGAAGTGCAGCGAAGTGTGTTTTAAATTCAAATTGAATTGACTTCAAAAGCTGCTGCCGTTGCTGCTGCTGATGATGCTGATGCTGATGCTACTGCTGCTACTGCAGCAAGTACGTGCAGCAAGTGGCACTTGTGCCCATGTCCACTCGCTTGTCTCTCACTCTCTCCGCAGCACAAGGACAATTGTCAGCAGGCTTCGTTGCTGTTGATCAATATGTTAATTTGATGAAGAACGAACGCACGAAGGACATGCAAATAGTTTTTGGGACAGCATAATGCTAATTACCATACAACATGAAGACTTGCGCCTAAGTCTAATTAATCTTTAGTGCTTATTTATATTTCATTCGCGCTCGCTACGAATCTAATTATCCAAAAAGGCCACGCCACAAATGAGCCCCAACCCAAACACTCAGTGCTCAGATCGAGCATATATAGTAAATGGCGCTTTGTCCGTAGTCCTGCTGACTAATTGTGCGACGTGGTTGCTTTTTTTATGGCATTCCATTCGCTTGCTGCCTTTGTCTCTTTCTACTCGCTTTTCCTTTTCAGGCCACAAATAAAAAATGAACTTTTAACTTTTTGTCCTGTGCTTTTCTCCCTCTCCCTCTCTCTCTCTCTCTCTCTCTCTATCTCTTCCACTTCTCGTCTGCTTCTTTCTCTTTCCCACAGCTGATGGCGCATAATACGACAGTTCAGCTGGGTGGCACCGCCTTTCTCGTCTGCAAGGTCACCGGCGTGGACAGAGTGGGTGTCAATTGGGTTTGTTTTTGTCTTTCTAATTGTGCCGTGGCTTACCCACTTCCAGCACTCACATTCATATATACATGTATTTATAGTATGCATGCCACAATAGTTTAAGGCCAGACAATGCCGCATTTGACCGGTTTTTGAAAATTGATATTTATTTTCGCATGCAATTTGAGGTGCATACTCTTGAGCGAGTTTTCCGTTTTCCGTTTTCAGTATTAATATGCCGGTTTTTAATTATATGACATTTATCTTGTTGTTCCTGCTTATTTGTATTTTATTTTGTTCGCTCGCTCAGTCGTCATGAAATCGGGCACGCAAAAGTCCAATTTGTTTGGCAGTTGAGCACGAAATACAAATACGAGCTTAATTTGCAGCTGAAAGCCAGAAAACGTTTGCCATGACATTGTGTACACTTTGTTTGCCATTCAGCGTTTGCTAACAAGCAATTAAATGGCTAAATGTGACACGCAATTCAAGCCGGGGCCAAAGCAACGGAACGCAAGGCTCTCCTACAGGACGACCCCATAATTTGGCCAAGCATGTGCCAAAATGTCAATTAATCAGCACCCGAGCCAAACAATTTAAATGCATTCACTCTGCATAGTTGACACATGTCTTGATCACAAAAAAAAATATAAAACCATTTAAACTAAATGGAAAATGCAACAGTTATTGTACAGAATATATTTCAAACAATTATTTCCATATAGTCAGATTTGCATGCACTACTAAAAATATAAATATAAGCAACATATTTTAAATAAAAATAACAATAACTGCACATTCCGTTCCTGACTGCAGAATAATAGATCTTACAGGCAAGCCCAAACAAATAATACACTTTAATTTCTTACCTACAGTATTTTTTATTTATTTCGCCGCATGCATTTCGGTCGCATTAATTTGCAATTAAAAAGCAACCTGTTGTTGACCCAAACAGTTTGGCATAAGTTTTAATTTATTTCTACAATAAAGCTGCGGTTCACACGCACATGTGCACACAGACAGCACCGTCGAAGTGCTCTTTATAATCACAACACTTATTTATTATGAAACGACGACAATATGTAGCACTAATTGCATGCGCATGTACCATGTAAATGCATTTTACAGTTTTGTGTTGCCTACTTTTGAGCGTTTTGCCAATTAACATTGCTTTCAGCACTTTTCGCATTTGTGAGTGTGCCTTCTATATTTATTCTATGTTTTTTTTCCGGCACAGAATCAAATATCTTGGATAAGGCGGCGGGACTGGCACATATTATCCTCGGGCGCCCAGCTCTACACAAACGACGAGCGCTTTGCGATACTCCACACGCCCGGCTCCAACATGTGGACGCTGCAGATAAAGTTTGTGCAGCGACGGGATCACGGCATGTACGAGTGCCAGGTGAGTGCGGAGGGGAGTTAAATTCCATATTTTATGCATGCAATGCAGTTGAAATGAACTAAAGTGCATTTGCATATGCTCCATTTTTTGGGGCGAGGGCGTATACGCAATATTGAGGTTTTTGGGTTTCCTTTTCATTTTTGGTTTTGTGTCTGTGTGTGTGTGTGTGCTTCGTTTGGTTTGGTTTACGTTGATTTCCACATCACTGTCGATTTTTACACGCCGCATGATTTAATTGTAATATGCAAATACGCTTTTTGTGTGTGCGAAAGGGATTCGATTTAAGGCAAACCTGGGCTGGCCGTCTGCGCATCCGCATCCGCATCTGTATCCGCATTCACAGTCACATCCGCGTCCGCATTCGCATTCGCATGTTCATGACGTTGACAGGCTGGCCGCCCGGCACAGCCGAAACCATGTGGCTGTCAAGCGCAGACGCTGCGGCTGCCAGATAAACTGGACATTGACAAATTTAGCCAGTGACTTGCACACACGCCCTTCTACATGTAACTCTGCACACGTGTGTGTGTATGTGTGTGTGTTAGTGTGTGTCTGCTGACATGCATTCAAAGTAATGCAAAAGTAAGCCAGCAGACAAAGCCGAAAGTCATGCGGATATGGCAAGAGGCGTGTTTTACCACAGCAACAAAAGAAGGAGAGCTCGAAGCAGAAGACGAAAAAATAGGAAAGTAGAGAGACAACTAACCGAAAGGCAACAAAGTTTGGCAAACGCCTGAAATGGACACTTGACAGTAACTCTGTTTGTGTAGCAGCCGCACAAGTGCTGCTCTGAGACTGCAGCTGGGGCCAGATGTAAAGGGGAGCAGCTTCAAAAACGTAGCTTCAATTTCAAAATTGTTTGCATGCAATTTCAATATGAGTGCGACTGAGAGAGAGAGAGAGAGGAGTCCACATGCCAGAGTCTGTCTGACTATCGGGGCGGTCTGTCTGTCAGTCGGGCCAGTCAGTTCAGTTCAGCTGGGCGCTACGAGCACTGCATGCAAATATGCCGAAATGATTATTTTTCCTTCTGCATTTGCAGTGCAATTGCTGCCAGATCCTGAGCTGCCTTCCTGCCTTCCTGCCTGCCTGCCCGTTGGTTATTTTGTTGGTCCTGAAACGTGTAGGAAGCGCCAGCACTTTTCCACTTATATAGAAAATGCTCGTTTTTGTTTCATTTTGCGTGCCAAATTGAAATTGTTTGATTTGCATTTCAATGAGTGCAACATTTCTTCCAGTCAAAAACGTTGCACGGTTGGGAAGGGGAGAGGGGCTAGCTGCAGTATAAGCTTAATGCTAACAGTGACTGGCGCCTGCTCAGAGTTTACTGATGCATTAACATTCGAGTTGATTACGACGAATGCTTAAACGAATACGAATCAAATTCAGAACTTACACTCGCATCACTTCCACTCCCACTGCCGTACTCAATTGCTGCATTTGCTTGATTTATCGCACAGGTCTCGACACCGACTGGCATCATCTCGCACTTTGTGAATCTTCAAGTGGTTGTGCCCGAGGCATTCATACTTGGCTCCGGTGAACTGCATGTCGACATGGGCTCAACAATCAATTTGGTTTGCATTATTGAAAAGGTGAGTACAAGCAACTTAACAAAGCTTAAGCAACAGAAAAAATCACAAGCTGCAGAGCAAGACGATCTTTTTGTTGTTGTTTTTCCATCTTAAGATACTATTTAAATATTTAAATCTATCTATTGTAAGTCAGCTATTAAAAAATTTTTGTTTTCATAATCATTGCTGTTATTATATTAAATTAAATTCGAATTTTGCAACTATCATAAGCTTTCCTAATAAGTATTTCGTAATTTAGAGTTGCCTTGCTAACCACATATATAAAATAGTCAAGTCGACAGCTTTGCATAACTTATGATTAGTCCCACTGCGTATGCGTAATATTCGTATATATACTCAATGCTTGTATATTTGCATCTTTTCGATCGACACAGAGTCCGACACCACCGCAGTACGTGTACTGGCAGAAAAACGATCGTCTCATCAACTACTATGACTCGCGGCGGGACATATCCATTGAGACGACACCGGGGCCACGCACACAGAGCCGTCTTATCATACGGGAGCCCCAAATCACCGACTCCGGCAACTACACCTGCTCCGCGAGCAACACCGAGCCAGCTAGCATTTATGTCTTTGTATCAAAAGGTGAGATGCGCAGATGAGCCAAATCTGGGCACGGGGGAGATTTAACAGCTGCCAGCAGCGAGTGCAGCTGCTTAGCTTAAGCATTAGCGCGCAAATAGCCAGAAGGGGCTAAAGTGCGGGTGCAGGGATTGTTGCACGTCACAGTTGCATGCAATTTGCATGGCTGCCTCGCGGCCAAATTGAATTTCTTGTGATTTTAGCATTTAAATAGCCATCGCGCACAGCGATAAGAAGTGTAAATGAAAATATGCAAATTGTGAGCGAGCTGGAGAGCTCGAGAGCGCACCGCCTGCAGCTTATTAAAATGTTAATGAAAGTGCAGCTCAGTATCTGTCGCACAGTAATGCTATACAAATTCTAATTCTAATTCCAATTTGTGCGCCCGCTCTCTCTCTTTATCTCTCCTCCACAGGCGACAATATGGCGGCCATCTCACGGCGCAAGACATCCTCGGCCGATCGCATTACGCACATATTTAGGTCGATGCTGGCTCCCTGTCTGCTGCTGAACACGGTAGTCGTTAGGTGAGTAACTACCACCAGCCCATCCCCCCAGTTGCCAGCTCTAAGTCGAATGCCCCTTAGGCATTTGCCACTGTAACTCATTGCAAATGGTTTTTCTTAATTTCCTGCTGCAGGCGCATTTTCTTGACCTAAGCACCTACGATGCGATGCAGCAACCGAATTACAGCGCAAAAACACACAAAATGGAATATATAGTAAAGTATGAGAATCCTATTTAAGCTATTTCAATGTTAGAATTTAACAACAAACCAAAAAATATATTATAATACAACAACCAAAAAATACAAATTTACATAAATAAAAAAATAAAATTAATTGAATCACACACACACACATAAAATCTAGCATAAATCTTAAGCTAAGTCCCATAGCAACTGTGTAAAAATCATGTTTAAATCCGTATGCGTATTTGTGTGTGTGTGTGTTTGTGTATGCATGGCATTTACAACAACAGCAAGAACAAGAAAAAGTTTAGATACTCATAAGTTTAGTTGGAAATCATTTTACATAATTGTGTACAGTATGTTAAAAAAACTAAAGTCTTTTTTATCACTTATGTGTGTGTGTAACTGTAAAATGAATTAGTTAAAGTAATTGTAAAAGTTGAATGCAATTTCAGTGCGATTTGAGTTCAATTGTTTTATGTGCGTATTTAACTTTGGTTTATCGTTAATACTTTTGCCTTGCCAAAGCAATCATTGGCCGTTATGTGCATCAAAGCTAATCGCATTTTAATTTCATTATGTTTCTGGTCTGCAGCAGATTAAATCTGCATGGATCCAACTTTAGACCTATACATATATGCATATGCAAATTACATACATATTTATATTATAACGTAAAGAAAAAACCAAACCAATTTTGCATAAGTAGCCAATTTCAGTCCATAAAAAAGTAAAAAAGTAAAAAACAAAAAAAGAGTTAAAAACACACACATACCAAGCGTTATTATAACTGTTACTAATTACTAATTGAAAACCAAGGCATAGAGAAAAACATTGAATATAACACAGAAAAAAGGCGAGCAGCAACCAGAGAACCTATGATAATTAATTGCATTATTAAGTTTGTAAATAAAATAAATGGTATTTGCAAATGGCATGAAAAACACAACACAGGAAACAACACAAAAAAATATATTTCATTTCAAGTGTAAATAAAAGTGGAAAATACATAAAATACAACAAAACAGCAGCAACAACAACAAATGACTGAATACAAAAAAATAAATGCGGCATTGTTGTAATAATCCTTGAAGCGGCATGAACAGCAACTAAATGCGTGCATGTATGTGTAAGTATTAGTAGGGAGGGTTGGGGGCAAACAGCTGTCAGAGTCGTAACTGTAATTAATTGCGCAACAAAGCGAATTGCAAGAACTGAAGTGTCAAGAACAGAATAGAACAGAACCGAACCGAATCGAATCGAATCGAATGCCGATTGCAAACAGACAACGTAGCTATAGCTCGAATCCATATAAAGTATAAGTGACAGCAATCAGCCAAATCGAAATAAAGCGAAGAGGCTTACTTTAGATGTTGCTGCTTCAACTAAATAGAAATAGCATAGAAAATAAAATAAAAACCGATACAAGTTAGTTGCAATTACAAGTTCATTCCAATTCCTTTGCCTACTTTCATATACATAAGTAATTGAGGCAGAACTCGAACAACCATCTGAGAAATTTAACAAATTTAAAGATCTACAGATCTGCTCATTTACATTCTGCATTTACGTTCTGCGTTTGATAAATAAACAAAAACAAAAGAAAACGAAAACGAAAAGAAAAGCAAACACCTGAAACATCTACGTAATCAAATATGTACATTGTACAATTCTCTCGACTGTTTTTTCGCAGCATACAAAAACTAGAAAACATATTTGTGTGTTGTAAAATTTAAGCGAAAAGGTTCATAACATTAAAACAGCAAAATACAAATACAAATACATTCATTGCCATATAAAGCATAACAAATACTAATAAGATAATAAACAACTGTTACAAATTTCATGATATTTGAATAGATTCATTAGCGAAATCCCAAAAATAATATATAATACAATAATATCAACAATAATAATAACAATGCGAAAACCAACCCGAAACCAATGCGAAATACGAATCCCGTAATAATACCAAATGTGAGTTTCCTTGATGTGTATGTGTATGTCTAAAGTCCCATTCAAAGCCAGCACTCTTCATTTTACTCCATGAGAAAGAAATAAATAAAAATATGATAATATCGTTTGGTTTCCATTGTTATGCATTTTCCACTGTAAATATTTTTTAATTAAAGCATATGGCATGGCCGATAATAGCCATTAACTAATTAATGGGAAAACATGCAAAAACATAAGGCCAGAAATTAATATATAAGTATGTACGGTATTCGGTACACAAAAATTAAATTAAATAATACAAGAAGAACAAAAAGAAACAAGCGAGAAAATCATTTAAAAACGTTTTCAATGTAAATGCTCGACACGCATTAATGTAAAATTTCAACTTTACAATGAATTTAAAAAACCAAAAACAAAACAAAAAAGAATACACTTTGTTCTTGCCCCTGGGTGAGACAGTAAAACAAATACAAAAACAAACAAAAAAGATGAAAGAAATAGCCATACAATGATTGCATTGATACCAATAAGAAATGCATTGAAATAAAAAAAAGACACAAGTGATTATCATGAGAAATAAATGTAATTTAAATAATAACTACAAATATACAAGTGTTTCTCTTTCAACGTTTGCTTGGTTGGGTGGGGGAAAGAGGGAGTGCCTAAAAGTAGGCTACCGTTATGTCTGCAACTTGTAGCCAATGCCAATCAGTCAGCCAGCGGCAATTGCAGCACTCCAAATAACGTCAAATCGTTGGCCATTGTGCCACGTCTCTCTCGCTATAATTGGATGCCATTGTTGGCATAACACAACCAACCACATACATACACACACACACACACACACACACACACACACCCACAAAAACACA
Organism: Drosophila flavopinicola; assembly: GCA_035042425.1. Taxonomy (NCBI): domain Eukaryota; kingdom Metazoa; phylum Arthropoda; class Insecta; order Diptera; family Drosophilidae; genus Drosophila; species Drosophila flavopinicola. Next base: position 10,392,292 of record JAWNLL010000090.1, on the reverse strand, counting down.
CGCCCGCATACTTATAACGGGCATTTTTCCGCTGCGCACCAATTATGTTTCGACATTCTTCGTAAGCCTTGGCAGTTGGCAGTTGGCAACTTTGCTTTCTGTCAACATTTTATTCAACGCGCCGCCGTTCATTTCGGCAGCAAACATGTTGCACTTAAGCACACACACACTCCCAACACACACACTCACACACAAACATTCAATTCGCAATTCTTAAAGGCAGAAAACTTTGTGGCGGGCGTACAAAATCAAATGCATTGAACGCCAACGCCAGGACCAAGGACCAAGAAGAACCGAGAGCCCGAAACTTTTGTGGCCACCAAAGTTTTCGGGCAAATCAAATGAACCCGGAGTAAATTTTCCATGCACAAGTGCTAGGCGGCAACAGCAAAAACCAGCAGCAGCAACAGCAGCAGCCGGCAAAGAGCGTTAAAGTAAAACATTGAACTGCAAAAGTAATGGAGAAATTTCAACAAGAATTACACAAGATGGCTCTGGAAATTGGACATGCAGCGGCCTCGACTCAGGCAAAAGCTTTCCAGCTATACCCTAACAGAGAGCATTCTAATTGTGTTGGCCAGACCTTATCAAAACATACAGTTGCAAACTCATTAGTGGCTGTATTCAAATGTTATTGAAGTGATCTATATAAAAGAGTGAATGAACAGATCGTATAAAGACCTAAGTTAGTTGTCCATTTAAACTGTATCTATTAATTCAGTTATATGAAATTATTAGTTTTATTTCACTCATAGATACCTGACTTAGTTAACCATATGTGATATGGATATTGGACGGACAGATTGACAGATTCAAATATTATTGAAGTGATCTATATAAAAGAGCGAATGAACAGATCGTATAAAGATCTAAGTTAGTTGTCACTTAAAACTGTATCTATAAATTCAGATCTATATAAAAGAGTGAATGAACAGATCGTATAAAGATCAAAGTCAGTTGTCACTTAAAACTGTATCTATAAATTCAGTTATACATTAGTCTTATTGCCTGACTTAGTTAACCATATGTGATATGGATATTGGGCGGACAGATTGACAGATTCAAATATTATTGAAGTGATCTATATAAAAGAGTGAATGAACAGATCGAATAAAGATCTAAGTTAGTTGTCACTTAAAACTGTATCTATAAATTCAGATCTATATAAAAGAGTGAATGAACAGATCGTATAAAGATCTAAGTTAGTTGTCACTTAAAACTGTATCTATAAATTCAGTTATACATTAGTCTTATTGCCTGACTTAGTTAACCATATGTGATATGGATATTGGGCATTATTTGTTTTATTGCATTCATATATACCTGACTTAGTTAACCATATGTGATATGGATATTGGGCAGACAGATTGACAGATTCAAATATTATTGAAGAGATCTATGAACAAGAAGTTGAGCTGACCAGATCGGATAAGGATCTAAGATAGTTGATCCTTAAAACTGTATCTATAAATTAAGTTTTATTCAAATATTAATTTTATTGACTTGGTTAACCATATACTATATTATAATATACTATACTATACTATTCCATACTATACTATACTATATAATTTTAAAGTGTATTAAAGCTTCGTCAATACGAAAATGTTTTTTTTTCCTTTCTATTTTCTCTGTTCTATTTTTTTTTTGCCTCTCTCTATTCTTAGACAAGCAGGCTAAAATGGGCGAAATTGGCTGTTGACAGCCTCAAGTTGAGTGTGTCGAAATACTTCGACATTTGTGAGATTGAAAACTTTGCCGTTTTCTATTTTGCGATTTGCTGTTTTGATTAAAAACTTTTCGCACGTTAACTACAATATGCACACGCAATTGCTAGCTGGCAAATAAACGCTGACTAATTTTAGCCAGTACTTGAACAACAACAAAAAGCCCTTTGGCGTAGCAGTTAAAAACTCTGACGTTGACTGCAATTTACGTCCTGTGCTTAAAATTGTAAATAATCGAATTTTCTAGAGCATTAACTTTAATGTTATAATATTGTGGCGCGCATCGCAAATCATTATCAAATTTATTACGTTACGAGAACAGCAAGTTTTATTTAAAATTTTGCTGAAACATTTTGACAGCGCTGAAAATGTTGCTAAAATTTGGCCAAATTCCCAAATTACTTTTGAAGGATAGATGTGGTGTATGGCAGAGATTAATTTTAACACACTATTGGATTAGTAAATGGCAACATGGGCAAAGGTTTTCAGAGGCAGAAAAAGCGAGTTTTAAATAAATGCATGTCTCAATTTGTTGTTTTTTTTATTTATTGATATCAAATGTAGTGGAATCTGTTATCCCAGCGCTGGCTACAATGACTCGATACTTTGAAACTCCTGCTGGCACAGTGGATTTGATGGAAGACTCAGCTTTAGCTGAATTCAATCAAGCTTATAGAAATAAAAACATACATTATTCTTGCATTGTGTCTGCCAAATCGTAACATTCGATTTCAATTGCCATTGCTTGGGCCACATCAATCAAAGTTGTAATGCCAAAAGTGCATAGTACAATAAATTGCAAATAACTTGCAATAACTGTAATCAACACACACACAGCGAGCGGGCAACGGGCAACGGGCAAAACCGTACGCAAAACAATCATTCAAATGGCGCACATTGCGCATACGCTCCGTGGACATAGACACAGTGCTGCACAGTGTATGCTCAAGTGAGCTGAAGGTGGCATTAAGCTGTCGCTGTCGCTGTCGCTGTCATGTTCTCTGCTGCCAGAAATTATTGTGCATTTGTGGAAATCTATGCCACGTGGGCGTGTCATTTCACCGTACTGCACACATTTGCGGTAATTGATTGGAAAACATCGCGGCAAACACCCCAGCCCCCAACCACTCATTCCGCCGGCCATGGCAATTGTTTAAAAGCTTTTTTTTATCCGGCAATATGCTACAATGTTGTGGCAAAAGTTTTGCGCGCGGCAGAAAAATGCGCGTATCTCGTGTTTAGCACTTCATATTTATTACCTGTCGAGTGCACTCAAATCAGTTGCACTCGCTTCCAGCCGTTGCCTGTTTGCGCCTCATTCCAAGCTGGCCAACTGGCCAAGCGGCATTGCAAAGGGCAGCGCCTGTTGGTCAGCGGCAGCGGCAAAAGTTTTTCCCCTCGCTGTGCTTTGATAAGCATAATTGATGATGCAACCGTGCACAGCATTGGCAAAAGGCAAAACAATAACAATAACACCAGCAACCACTACAGCTGCACGCCATAAAATAAAGCCAAAAGCCATTTACGTAGTTGCCCCTACAACCTTTGCCCCTCCCCCTCCCTCTGAAGAAATATTTTTGCACATATTTTATAGCACATTTGTGTATTGAGTGCACAAGTGCTGAAAAAGTTATCATCAATGGCTCGTGGGTAACTGAAAAGCAAGTGCATCATCACGTCCCCTCCCTCCACGCCCGTAATTCACTCTAACGAAACGCATACATACTTCACCTAAAATACACACACACACACACACACACTCGCACACACACTCGGACACAAGTAGCACTCGAAGGCACAACGAAGGTCGAAAAAAGTATAAGTTTAATTTTTATGTTGCCTCGCATAATTAAAAAAGTTAGCCACATGTGCAACGGCTTTCGCTGCTGCTGCAAAAGCGAAAGTTAAAAGTTAAAAGTATTCTTTAATTTGATAAAACTTTGAAACAAAAAAACACACACAAATAGAATAAAAAACATATATATACATATAATCATTATTGCCTTAACTCATAGCTTGAGGTAGCAGAAGCGCTAGAAACAAGCTGGTTGAGTTTAATTAATTTTTACGAGCTAAGTATGTTTGCACTTTTTTTCAGGATCAGTAATGAGGCTTATGCTTGCTTTATTATGCCCTTTGCACTGTACACAGCATGCAAAGGATACAAAAATAATAATACTTATATTGGGAGCGTTAGAGAATAATGTGAAAGTGGTAAAGCGCGTTTTGATTTTATTTTACTATTTATTAATAAATTTTTAATCGGCTTCCTGCATTTTTGAAAAGAATGCCCAAAATATGTACATAAACCTTAATTTAAATTTGTAGTTTCTTATATTAATGTTACTACTACTAATAAGATTTGAGTAAGTAACCTGAAAGATGGGGCTCGAGTGTTTTTCCAAGCTAGGCTGATTTAAGTTATATAACTGCATAATAATAATAATATTAATACTGCTACTATTAGCTACAATAGCATTATCAAATGTTAACTAATAACTAAGTCGCCAGGCATAAGGTACGCTGGCCATTTAGAACTAAACAATTAGGCTAAAAGCAATGGCAGCTCAAGACAACTATCAAAAGCGCTCCCAGTAGATGGAAACATGATAATACGGCGCATTTAAGTGAACCGGATGCATTTATGCATATATTTGTTACCTAATATCCAATTCTCATCAGAGTTAAGTTCACTGCAGCTCAGCAGCCTTGAATGTATATATATATATATATATATATGTATGTTAATGTGTGCATGTGACATGTGTATATGTCTGTGTATGTATATGTGTATGTTAAATCGAAATCATTAATTTTAATGAACAGGATATTGTAGGTGCATCACATTGGGAATGTGCAGCGGAAAACCGAGCTCTGCACACACACACACACACAGAGAGTGATATGTCGCTAACTAATGAGCGTCTCCTGGGTGTGGTATATGCGTGTGTGCGTGTGCGTGTGTGTGTGTGTGTGTGTGTGGCACACATTTGCAGATTGCATGTCGCTATTTGAACATAATTGACGCGCTCAACATCAATGCCAGAGCAGCCAGCTGAGCACAGCGCTAAGCATTTAGGCCTCTAGTTTGACATTTGTAATGACCTTCGGCCGCGCCCGGGCCATAAGCCAGCTGACTATGCGAAATGGCCTGTAAAGGCTTAAAGGCTGGCTCAAAAGGCAACAAGCTCGCACGCTTCCCGTCTGGGCTGACCAGTGTGGAAGTCATTGAACCTGTTGTGAGTGGCTGCTGTGGCTGCTGTGTCAACTTGTGCTCATTATAAAAAACAAACAGGCTTTTTTCCTCATCCTTATTTGGAGTTTTCCGCACGTGTTTGTTATGCAAACAAGTTGCCAGAGCATTTTGAGGCAACTACCCAGAGCACACGGCAGGAAGCCTTCGACATGCGGCACTTATAATTTGTTACAGTACGTGCAAATAAACAACAATAGCACTGATTGTACATGTGTGTGTGCGTGTGTGTGTGTGTGTGTGTGTGTGTGTGTGTGTATGTGTGTGCTTGTGGGGTTGATAAGTGGCTGGCTGGCTGGACGCAGTCCAAGTAGCCAACGGCGGTTGCATGCAACTTTTATCAAATGCTTTATGACATGCAAGCAGTTCTCTTTCTCACTCTCAGACACTCTCTCTCTCTCTCTCTCTCTGTCTGCACTCGTTTCACTCGAAATCAAATATGCAAGAGCACACATACAGGCATACACAAACATGCAATGGCGTTTCGAATTTCCGCTTCCGGCTATTTTAATATTATAAGCAGAGGCATTTTATGCTGAGCGCAGCAGCAGCAGTTGGAGTTGGAGTTGGAAATGGAGTCAGAGTCAGAGTCGGCGTTGTCGTCTGTCATTTGCCAAGATATCGCATGTGTTGGGTTTTGGGCAGCTATATATATGTATATACATATGTACATGCATATATGTACATCTTAAAGCAAAGAATATGCTTATGCAAGCAAAGCATTGAGAAATTATGGATCATATAAAAAACACAGAGCAAAGAAATTTGGCAGACTCAACTGCAAGATACGCTGCTTAAAGAGCTCAAATGGGCGTGGCAAACATTGAAAAACTCTTGCCTTGAAATGCTGCAAATGAATCAGATTTTAGGGCGCAGTAGTGGGCGTGGCTATTAAATCTGTGCTAACAACTCTAATAATATCAAATTTAGTAACTGTAGCCTGAAAATCTATGAAATCCAAAGACTTTTACTTAGCTAAAAGGTGAACACCCGCACAGTCGCCTTGTGAACAGTGTATTATTAAATATGTTGCTCGCTTTTTTGCCGTTCTGCCAAAGTTGTTGTTTTTTGCGCATTTTCGTTTTCGCATTTAAATTAATAGGCCGCTGGGCATTTGTGTTTCATTTGAGCATAAAGTGCTGCTGCAGTTGAGTAGCATATGTGCCACGCCCACTGGCCGCCCCTTAATTACGAATGTGAACTTTTGCTTTTATGTTTGACGGAAAAATCCACTTTGCCGTGATATCCGGACGGGGCGACGTAAAATTAAACAGGCGCACTTAAAAAATTCGCGACCACCAAAGTAGTTGAAATTCATTGCAGTCGACGTTTGCAGGCGAAGATTTATGGCCAGGAGACGCAGACGGAGGCAGCTATTCGTATGTGGCACGTAGTTGAGGTGTTAAATTTGCCATTTGCATAATTGATAAAGTTGCCAGCGGGGACACAGAGGAGAGAAGGCAGCAGGCAGGCGGCAGGCGGCAGTTGGCGAATCCGGGCTTAAACTGTCCAAATGGTTTTTGGTCATGGACAGCGCTGGTTGCCAGGCGTCGCCGCTAGCTGGCGCCACAGTGCTTAGCACGCTGATTCCTGACCTATGTCGGATGTCCGCATGTCATTTCCATTGCTTGCCAAACGACCAACAGTGAGACGACGGTGCCCTTGTCTTCACTTGCTTCTGTGTCTCACTTGCTATTTTCCTTTTGCATTTTGCCGCATAATTCAGATTTGAGCCATTATGGGCCACGAACTTCCGGCCAGCTACCTGGCGTGTGTGTTTGTGTGTGTGTTTGTGTGTTGGCATGCGGCGAGTGCATAAATTCTTAGCACTACTTTCTCACGGCGCAGTCAGCAACTGGCCCTGGACATTGAGCTGCTTTCTTTAACTTTTGATTTAGTGTCGAGTTGGAGTTTAAGTTGCACTTTTATTCTACCCCTGGCTGGTAGCTAGCAAAGTTTTATTAGTTTCTGCATTGTTCGGCTGCCTTATAGTCCTTTCGCTTTGGCACTGTTTCAACTGGCGCTGAAGTATTTCCAAAGAAATCAAGCGCTTTCGGTTTATATTACCCAACTGGCAGTCTCATTGTCATAAAGATCTGGTCGACAGTTGCAGCAGTCGTTTATGGGTTAGACCCTTAAACTGAATAATGCTCTTAGCAAAAGTACACATAATATGAGGGTTTGCTGCACTTCACCTAAAACATCTCTCAAATCTTTGACCAATGGCCAAAATCACTGATACAAAGTTTAATTAGCGGAGTGCGTAATAGGAGTTCAGGTTCATTTTTAAGCCTTTGAGAAACTCTGCGTTAATTAGACTAATTACCCAATAAACTGGGCGCCAGCTGACAGCACAGCCCCAAACACAGCAAAGCGAAGCGCAAAACAAAATGTACACAACATAAACATAAAAAGGATACACAGATGAAGGCAAACTGGAAAAGAAAGGCAAAAGAATGCTCCCAAATGAGTCATCAGCACAATTCATCATCTCAGCGCTGTCTCTGAGGTTCAGAAAGCGTCTTGTCTACAAAGCCCCAGTCTCAGTTTTTTTTTATCTGTGGGCGCCCCGTGGGTGTGGGCGTGGCCTTGTGTCCGGAGAGCGCATTAAAATAAACTGTTTATGCTAGAATATTACGCGCTCTCAGCATTAAGGCCCGCTGCTCCAAAGCATCTCAGGAGCCTTACACACACAGACACACACACACACACCTGCGACAAATCAAATAAAATCTAAAAAATGATGACCGAATTTGTGGTTCCAATTTGAACCAAGGGACAGCTGTGAAGATTCGGAGAATATCTAAGACCCAACATGTCTATGGAGACTTGTAAATAAAACTTCGAGTTCTAAGTAAATCTATAACATTTACAGTCTACTTTCTTTGTTTATACTCTTTTCGAAGCAATTTGTGAAAATAGTATATTAATTGTGGCTTGTGTTTGAATGCAAAAATATTAAAGATGCCAAACCATGGTCAAAACTGCTTCGGTATCGATAATCCGATTAGTTTTGACAAAGTTATAGGTGATTCTCAAGACATTACTATTGGCTTGTGATTTATAGAATATCGAAAATGAGGAATTGCGTGAAATTTAAATGCAGATTCAATAAGAAATCTAATCCCTGATCAAAACTGCAACGGGATCGATATTTGAATCAGTTTTTATAAAGATACGGTAGTTTTAGGACTTTTAATGCATTTCTATGGACTATATATTACTTATATTGGCTTGTGTTTCGACATTACTTTAAACTTATTAGCAAAATGATCATAAATAGCAAATCATGATAATAACTGCCTCGAAAACGAACATCGGATCCGTTTTGACCAAGTTATGGGAGTTTTCTCTTATTAATTAGTAATTTAAGCTATTTTGAAAGGAGTATGTGCAGGAGAGGATAGTCGCGAAATATTATATAGCAAATGCATAAGCGTAAGATTTAAGCTAGTAAAATTGGTCCACCGATTCGAAAAGGATATAAAATCTTCGGCATTACAATGATAATCCTTTCCCACTTCTTTTTATCCATATATATTTTTATTGTATTTATTTATTTTGACATTTAGCCTGACAGACTGGAAAGTGCTCAACAACGAGAACTCTGCATATTTTAGAACAATTTAATAGTCAAAATGTCGAATTGTTAAAGAAACATTCTTGCAGCCAAAAATGTCTAAGGGTCAGTTGTTTTCGCCCAATTAAATCGCAAATTTACACAGCACACCTTTAATAAAAACATATTTTTAGATGTTCTAAAAGCCTCAAAAGGAACTTAACTTGTAAGGCAAAAGTTCTTCAAAGTGGTCAAACAACTAACAAGCCCGTAAAGTTCTGAGCTAACTAACTTTTAATTAAAATCTATTTATGGTAATTGGATTTCGTCGAGGATATTTCAGGCATATTTGCATAACCTCAAAGTGAACCCATTGAGGCAAGACTATCAAAAAAAAAAACAAGTGCTCTTAACGCCTGAGTCATTTTATTAACCTTCTCTTATATTTTGACTGATAAGTTGTATTAAGTCAACATAACTGTGAGGAAATAACCTACGTCAATATGTCGTATGAAATTGATCAAAATTTTGTTACCCACTGTTGACTAAGGACATTTCTTTTCGTCGTCTGATTGTTGTTGCTCGCTTGGTTGGTTGGTGCGTGCCGGCGCCTAATAAACTTCAGAAGTGAGAAATTATGCTGACTGCTGAAATGTATGCAATAAAAATTGTTCAGCTCACGCACACTCTCGAGCGATGGCCGCCATGGCGACGTCGATGTGCACTGTGAGAAATGGCTGTCAGGCTGTGCGGTGGCAAATAGTGCTGGGCAGGGCAGGGGATTGAAAGCGGGGCACGTTTTGGCTAAAGTTATTAATTTCCTAGCTGAATTTAGATGCGCTAAATGGAGCGAGCGGGCTGCTCTACGGCATTTAGATGTACGCACGGCGCAAATGGAGCGCTAGATAACAACAACAACAACAACAACGACACACACAATGTTGCAAGTGCCACGCCCCTTGTGATGACTGCAATGCGGCGCACAAATTTCATACTTAATCTGCGCTCGGGCGCTTGGAAATTTAATTTGCTGCTGATTGATTACAAGCGATTTTGTGTAATGTCCCCAAAGGACTAAGGACTGTTGTGTTGGGCTGGGCTTTTTGGGCTTTGGCATTTGCTGGACCAACGTCCTGGTCACAAACAGCTGCAGCTGGTTGTTGTTGTTGTTGTTGTTGTTGGCATTGTTATGGCTCTTGTCCGCGCGCCATTTGACTTTTAACTGCTCACTCTTCGCCCCATTCCAAACAGGCAGGCAGTCAGCTTTTTGGCTGTGAGCTGATTGAATGCTCTTTTGGCAGCAACATGAAAATTGATTTGCTTGTTCAACTCCATTGAATATGTGCAAAATCTTCGTTGGCTGTTAAGTGCAGCATGATAAGTGCCCGGGCGACACACAAGCTGCCATTCCCTTCCCTTCCATTCTTGGCTGCATTGCTGCTCTTTTTCTTGCCGTTTGTACTTGTGCATTTACTTTAATGACAACGCTCGAAATTAAATTCCTCGCTGCGCTTTTGTTTTGCTTTGCTCTCGCTCTCTCTCTCTCTCTCTCTCTGTCTCTGTCTCTTTCTCTCTATATATCTGGCACGCCCCTATTAATTTATTGTCTTGAAATCTAAGGGCATTTATACTTATCTTAAAGTTTGCCAAGTTCTTGTCATTCATGCCATGCCTTTTATTGAGTTATTTCTTGGCAATGAATGAATTTATCGATGCTTGCGCAGCTACCAGCTGCATTTTCCATTTTCTCCATCTCTCTCTCCCTCTCGATTTTATTTTATTTTATAAATTAGCTTACAAATGCGAAAGTTTATGCACAGAAATAAAAGCATGACTTTAAAACTATGCCAAGGATTTAACTATTTCGATGCCAAATTGCTGAATAAATGAGCAGTAACACAGATATCAATTCAGCATTTGATTAATGCCTTTTGGCCATTTCCCTTGATGTTCCGTTTAAGCGCAGGCCAAGCCATAAAACTCCAAAATTAGAATACATAAAAGCAGCTATCAAAGCAGTTCATTTCCGGCCAAACAAATTCCCATGCTGACCATACGCTCAATGCCATATTTTACGATTCTGTTATCTCTGAATAACAATCTTAAATAAGTTGACTTTCCATACAACAGTTTTAATTGCCATTGCCAATGACTTTTGAGGCTTTGAGGTGTGTAGCACTCTCCACATGAAAACGCACACTTCATTCATATATATGTATATATATATATATATATCCTTTGGCAGAATTGTAGGTATTATCAGTTGCTGATGGGGATTGAGCACAAAGAAATACTGTTGCCTTTCATCAGTAGTTGCAAATGGGAAAATGAAATGCGTAATTGCAGCATCGATATTCCTTGGCTACATTATTTAACGTAAAAGCAGGACGGGCCTTTCTCTTCACTGAAACAACACATGTTCGTGTATTATATATCCAGAGAATATCCTTTAACCTGCACTGTACGTCCTTTGATGAAATACACTACTTACCTGCACTTAATGGGATCAAAGCCTATTTGCACTTGTCTGTAATTACAGTTACCATAGAAGAGCAGAGAAATAGCTTACTGCGTATACGCAATATGCAATCATCTATAAAAATTAGCATTGTAAATCAAATCTGCATCAACTTGAAATGATGTAGGAAATTTTGGAATATTATGTTAATTATATTAAAATTAAATAATATTTTTTCCAAATTAGTCTGAGAACAAATAAATTTTTAATATACCTAATATATATTTATAAAAATAAATAATTATACTTAATGCAAGGTTTCATTTTGGACTTCGTTTTCTTATTGGTAACAATAGTTGTATTATTTTTTTCATAATTTAATTTGTTGTCAGAGTTATCCAACTCTAAACAAAACTCTATGCTGCAAATTCTCAATCCAAATAAAATTTATACGAATTTTGCAATGCACTCAAATATATTTTACATATCAGTAAACACCATTTATGCTCAAAGCCCGCTTTTAGTTTATGGCAAACAGAACTGCTGAAAAATGCAACGAAGGCTAAATAAATGCACTACTGCCTGACGGCGCACAAAAGGAGGCATCTTATTATCCTGCTCAGTAGTCAATGTGTGTGTGTGTGTGTGTGTGTGTGTGTGTGTGTGTGAGTGGGATAAAGCGAAACTGTGCGAGAAATGTTCGCTTTGTGAATCATTTTGTCCCTGGGGATGGCCTGAAAATGTGCATTCGATGTGCGGCAAAGAATGATGCTGATACTGATACTGATGCTGATACTGATGATAATGATGATGCTGATGATGATGAGCACTAGAAGCTTGAGCAAGCGGAAGCAGCTCGCTTGTAACTGGGCAAATTGATAGCAGGATAAAGAACATGGATACAAATCGGTTGCCAGTGAACTGCATTAGACAGTAACCAATTACCAGTTGCCATTTGTCCGTTTTGCTAGCAGGCTTAATTAACGCAGACGCATTGCGTATACGCCCCCCGTTCAAAACAACTTTGCCATTTACCTAGCTGGCTGCATATTTGCATGTGGCCGGTCACACAGCATTACATAACTAAATAAAAACCGGGCAACCCCTCAAGTAACTGGCCATCAATCTGGACTGGACAAACAAAAGCGCGCTGCACATGTGAGGATGAAAGCATATGGCATGCACTAATTACGGGCCACTATGATGCAATTGCCAGAGCGTTGAGGTTGAGGTTCAGGTTGAGGTCAGCGCCGCACGTCCAGCAGCCAATCAAGTCTGTTTGCCCAAGCAAAGGTATATTTCAAGGCAGCATCAGCAGCTCTGCGGCTTTGTGGTCAGCAAAACTCTTTGGGGGCGCACAAACAAACAAACAAAAAAAAAATAGAAGAAGCAAATCAAAGAAAAAATGCAGAGCGAAAAAAAATGAAATCAAAAATTAAGCAAATGCCTGGCTTTTGAATTGAGCCGAGTGGTGCTCGGCTTTTTTCTACATAGTTATATACATATATATGTATATATATGTGCGCTTATTTGCCAGCATGCAAAATGCAATAAACATGAATTTCAGCCCCCGTTGCCATTAAACGAACCATGCATTTTTCTACAGCAAGGGCAAAAGCAAAACGCAGCTGAGTGCCGGGCTTTGTTGTCCATTTACGTCAACAATTTCATTGAAGCTGCACACACAGCTACAGCTACAGCTACAGCTATAGCTACAGTTACAGTTACAGTTACAAATGCAAACAGACACAAACACAAACACACAAATGCATCGAGAACATCAGTGCTGGAGCCACAACTAGCTGAAGCTATTTGCCAAGTAGTTTCAGATAGATACATAGATAAAATTGAACTGGGATTTGGGGATTGCACAAAAGTAACTGAGCAAATTTCCGCAGCTAGTTGAGCTTTGTGCGCTGCTGCTGCTGCTAAAAACCAAGCAAATTGAATGCTGATACAACACTGCAGTTGGCCGAAAAAACACTGGCTGTGTGTGTGTGTGTGTTAAGTGCTCGCAATGCGTTCAATTTAAAGCGTGCCCCTTGCAACATAAAATATCACCATCTACAGCAATTAAAGACAGCACAAGAAAGGCAGCTACTGCAGCTATAGCTGCTGCTGCTGCTGCTGCAATTTACAACAACAGGAAATTGCATGTGGCACTCGACGCTAATTCACACCGGAAAAGCAGCAACGCACAAGCTGATGTCCGCGAGAGACAGAGAGAGAGAGAGAGAGAGAGAGGTAGAGAGGGGGGAGAGGAGTGAGAGTGAGCGAGACAACAGCGGCAACAGAGGACATCTTATTCAAGCTGGCATTGTCCATGAACTGCACGTTCACTATGCCACTGAAACACACACAAACACTAATACACACACACACACAAACAACACACACAGATACACACGCACATGCATGCATAAATTGCAATCTACACGCGCAGCGTTTTCATTTATTAATAATGCATTTGCCACTGGCGCTGGTTTTGCCTTTGTGTGCTCCTTGGGCGCCGTTTCGTGTGCGTTTTGCTTTCATTTGAGATTGCTGCTGAGCCGCAGTAGCAGCAGCAGCAGCAGCAGCAGCAGCAGCAGCAGCATCACCACCACAGACACATTCATTTGCCGCAGATGCAACTGCTTAAATCTTCATTAGTCGTGATTTCAAGTTTCAAATTAGCACAGATTTTTCTTCTTTTTGCTTTTACTTGTTTTCTTATTGCGTTCATTTTTCACACGGGCACACGTTTCTGTGCGGTTTTTCAGTGTTGACTAACGCTAATTAGCCAGTGCAGAACAAAGGCAAACTGCCAGCTGCCAGTTGAATGTACAAATCACTGAACTAAAAGCTTCCAAATGCATTGCATTACAAACATTTATTTCATTTTAAGCTATCAATCGATTTTTGAACAAATGCCATTTGCCAATTTAATTCTTAAAATAATTTAATTATTGCCACAGCACAGAATTAGTCATTTAACTATGGAAAAAAAAAACAGACATCAATTTATAATATTGCCAAATTGACATTGTGAATTTATTGCATATTTCCGTCTTATACAAAATTCACAAATGCACAATCAAAAATGCCTGATAAAATATTTACAATTTCCAACTGAAATATGCAAATGAATTTCTTATAAAACTCATCATAAATAATGATGTGCAGGTGGGGATATAAATGACGATAGCTGACACTATTTTGTAAAAAGGAAAATATATGAAATTCAATTAAGAGAAATGAAGTCATATGCTCGTGGCAGCTGGCTCTTTATATTATATCAAATTCTTAGCAACCCTTCTCAACAAAAATCGTGTTGGTCACTGCCAAAGCGAGGGCAAACCTTTGGTTGCTCAAATGGGTTGTGGGAGTTACGAGTATCTATGTATATAGCAAATGCAGTCACATGAATTATTATGCTGCTTGCATTTGGCATTTATGTGCTTTAAGGTGAGGAGGCAACAACACACGCGATGCCACGCCCACAAAATGGACCAGCGAGTGCCAGCAAATATGTGGGCGTGAGAGGCTACACACAAACACACACAAACACACACACAAGTAATTGGAGGCAACCCACAGATGGGAAAAAAAACAGTCAACAACTGTCCCCATATCAAGGTGAGTCAGCGGCAGCGAAGATTTATGTGCGTTGTGGCTTATCAATTTGAACAATCGGCAAACAATTCTGACAGCTCTCCAAATTAAAATAGGTGTCCTATATGGTACTTTGTTTTATATGCAACTGTGTTAGTTTTAAATCCAATTGTTTGCTGCTGTTGTTTTTGTTTCTTTTTTTGGAATTAATCTGCTTGTGGCTGTTTATGCTGATTTTCACTTTTCGCCTTGGTGAGCAAATAAAAAGCGCTCCAACGACTATTTAACACACTGCCAAATGAAGCGAAGCCGCAACTAATCCCATTTAAGTTTTGAGCGCTTTGGCCTGAATAAAACGAGTGTATTCTTATTTCCGATGCGATTCGATTTCATGTCAAATAATGCCGCATCACAAATTGTTTGTTTTGATGTTTAAGTTTCAGTTTTATGTATATGCGTGTGTGTGTGTGTGTGTGACTTTTTTAATACTTTGCATTTCACTTTTATTTCGGTTTGTGCCAATCGATGGCATTAGTGGAAAATCAATTGAGCGATGGCAGCAATCAAAACCGTAAGCCATGAAACCAAAACCGCACATCAGTTGTTATAGCTGTTCGCTGTTGTTGTTGTTGTTTCTGTTGGTTTGCCACTGTGTGGGTGTGTGTGCGTGTGTATCTCTCTCTATCCCTCTCTCACTCTCTCTCTCTCTCTCTCTGTGTGTGTGCGTGTCTGTTTGCGTTTCAGCTTAAATTGCCTTTGACAGCTTGAAATATACGATTTTTATTCAATCTAACACTTGTGCAGTTTATTTTTAGCTAAAATATAAACATGCACACTTACCAAATAAATCACGCATACGCCCCGCTTGACCGGCCAGCACTTTAGCTAAGTGTTTTTTCAATATTTAACTAAACTTAAATGACGCTTAAAAACGCAACGTGCTAATGAAAGGCAAACAATGGCGAACATGCTTAACATTTGTGATGAGGCCACACGAAAAGCGAAAACGAAATTATCAAAATTACAATTAATTAACTATGCACTTTCAGTTTCAATGTCCATTTTATGGCACCAACGGATCGCCAACGCCCCCGCCCCACTAATTTCGCTCTTTGTACATTTCTCATGCACTTGGACATTGACAACGACAGCGCAGAAGAAGAGGAAGCAGCAGCGATAGTAGTAGTAGACTCTGACTACACATTTGCATAACGCTGTTTTTTTCTACACTTTTCTTTTTATTATCTGGTCGCATTTACCTTTCAGGTAGCAGTTGCGGTTGCTGTTGTTGTTATTGCTGTTGTTGTTGTCATGTACTAAATTACGTGCAACTATTTTTTAATGCGTAGTTGGCTTTGTTTTGGTTTTTTGGTGAAAATTCTCACTGCGTATCGCACAAAATTTATCACTTTCATTTGACTGGGTTCCAAAAAATGTGGCAATAAATTGACTAGGCTACATATAGAAAAGGAAAGCGCTATACAACTGCAGAATACGTTTAAAGTATATAACTGACCAGCACATGGGGTAAATGAACTTGCATCACGGCTTCTGTTTAATACAGAACGATACTCGGATCAGTTTTTGATAAAGTTATGGGATTTTTAGGAGTTTAAAAGACATTTCTATGAGCTATGCCTTATTGAAGCTTTTGTTTCGTATAAAATCGAAAAATCGAAGTTGCTTAAAACTTAAATGCTGAATTAACATAGATGCACAAAAATCGAATAAGTTTTGACAAAGTTATGGAGGTTATAGGTGTTTGAGAAGCATTTCAACAGACTTGGGATTCTTAACATGTCTAGATTTTATATAGAAAATCTAGAACCCTGGCCGGACACTAATTATCCAGATTAACTAGATATATATATATAATCTAATCTATATATATATTATATTGTAAGAATCACGATTCTAAATCATTTGCAGAACCAACGACGACGACTAGTTTATGAGATATAGCCAAAGCCCTCACAACACTGAGATAAAAACATGTTATACGCGCACTTAACATTAATTTCACTTTCTTTCCCTCACACACACGCACACACACACACAGGCACACACACTCACAAAGCCTTAATAGCATAAAAGAAAGAAAGAAATAATATATGAATGTATGTATAAACATGTTTGATATCAACATAATTAGTCACGTAGTTGTTATGTTTGTTTTAATGTGACGACAAAGGCGTTCATAATGCGGCATTAACATTATGTGAGTCGCAGCAGTCACAGCAGCCGCAGCAGCAGCAGTTGCAGATGCGTGAAGGTAGCATCCAGTAAAACCAAAATGTTATAAAACAAATAAATTAGCCATAAAGATGTGCGGCAGATAGAAATAGACATGTATAAATAAATGTGCAAAAGCTGGCAAAAAAAATACTTTGGTTTTTACTTTCAAATGCACATAAGTGGCTAAAAGAATGTTGACTGTCATTTGAATAATTTATAAATAATTTTATGACTTGGCAAATAATTAAATGCTTTTCGTTTTTGTTTTTGCGAGCCTGTGAAAGTAGTGCGCAAAACAATTGAAATCGCTTTTGAGTGTTGATAATCGCCGCGAGAACTTTTGTGTATATTATTAAAATGTATTTCATTGCGATGATTATCATTATGATTATAATTATGCGCCACATTTTTAGAACAATGCTCTTGTGGTGTGGGAAAATTGCAACAGAAGCCGCTAACTAGTCGAAAAATGTAAAAAATAAATAAAAGATTGTATCTACATGCGAAGAAAAATGTGGAAGATTTATGCGGTCGCCAGAGCCACAGAACTTTCACAGAAAGTTCACAGCAGCAGCAACTACAATTCAGACAGAGAGGCAGACAAACAGGCAGACAGACAGACAGACAGACAAACTGGGAGTACGTGAGACGCATTGCGCATGCGTCTGGGACTTGAAATTGGAGTCAAAAATCTTGCAGTTGGAGTTGGGGAACCACAAATCTGTTGTTGCCGAAAGTAAAATTAGCTGCAGCTGAAAAGGCGTGAAAATTGCTGTTGTGTGTGCGCTTCGGGACGGGGATATTTCTGTTAGAATAATGAACGTCGAGCGAGTGACTAACAGCTTCAGCTTTGCAAGCGGCAAGTTGAAACGCGCATGGCCAACACGTCGGGCACGTAATTTGTGTCGCTGGAGCAGCCACACACAACGGAACTTGGCTGCCCAAAAAGCGAATGTTAGTTATGAATATGTGTAGAGAAGAGAACCGAACCGAACCGAACCGCACTGTGCGCCTGACCTTGCGCTAGAAAAGTGCTTTTGTGGCTTGGAGCAAGTGGCTTATGTACACTATGGTAGTAGTCTTCAGTCTTGTCGACTCAAATGGGCGAAAGCTGAATGCCATTTTTGGTGATTTTCACCCACGGTCTTCAAATGTGCTGTGCTCTCTGTCTGTGGCTGGCTGACTGCCTGACTGACTGCCTGAGTGAGCTGACTGGCTTAGCACGATGAAAGCGCTGACGTTCGCTTTGCTGGCCATTTATCAAAAGGTGCAATTCAAATTGAAATGCCCAACGCATTTGACTTAGAAAACAACGCATACGTAAACAAAGACTATACAGAATGCAAATTATTCGAGTGTTTTGACAACGAGATACCCTGTGTCGAAAAAAACCTAACTCGCACAGGTATCAGTAAAGTGTTTTTTTACCTTCTTTGAACATTTCATAGTGCATAAGCATTATTAATAAGACCAGGAGTGAAAAAAAGGAAAAAAGGAAGAGGCAAAGGCAGTTCAAAGACTGTAGTAATTATAACTTAATATGGACAGTCTTTCTTTTGAATTTAATAATCTTGTATTTACTGAAAACTGATAAAAGCCTAATATTTCAACAATTTTTAATATATGTTCTAATATATACTTACTTTTTTACTTTAATATTTGATATTAATTCATCCAAATCTATAAATTGTATTTTTTTATTATGATTTTTGTGGGATTGTGTTTCTTCTGGTTGTTTCCAATCCTTGCAACAAGTGTTGGACCAACTTTTAAAGTTAAATACCCCCAGATAGTTTATATCCCATAATTTTACATTTAATTTGTAATTATAGTTATTTTGCCGTGTCGACTGATTTTAGTTAACATTAAATAAACAAACAAACAAGAAGCGATGAATGGAGGCCCATTCTCAATAGGGATAATTCAGCAAATTATTCTCATGAAAAACTTTATTATTTAGTCACCCTTTCTGCCAATTATACCTATTGATTAATTGGCTTCTTGTATGCTACAAAGCTGCCTAAATTGCCACTTTTATGAATTCTGAAAATCCAGCAGCAGAAATTCGCTTTTACAGTTGCTGCCTTAAGAAACTGCTTTCAGCTAAGTAAGAAAAATGTCCTATTTGCTAAGGTAGCGAGGCATAAAAAACTATACAAGTTGGACAATTCAGCTGACTAAATGTAGTCGTGCACGGAGAGCCTGTCATAAAAAGGAAAATATCTCATGAAAACCGAGATCCCAATTATTGCAGGCCATGCACACACACACGCACACAGCACACACGCACACACAGCACACACATACATTGCGACTCTAATGTAGTGAAATAATTTTCGTTAATCGAAAGTTGCGGCTCACGTTTAACAACTGGCTGTGAGGGCCAGCGACACGCTGCGCTCATAAAAAGACAATAAAAAAAGTGACATTTTGGCCGAAAATACAGTTTGGCCATAAAGCGAAGGCGATGTGGGAAAAGTCTGGCGGCGGTTCAGGCGGTCAGACAAAAATCAAATCAGTGCCAAAGTGGAAAACAACAACAACAGCAAGAAGAAGAGCAAAACGACAGTATTGACAATTTATGTTGTTGCCAACTTGAATTGGAATCTTTATTTGGTGTCTGTGCCCACACGCAATGTATGTGTGCGAGTGTGTGTGTGTGTGTGTGTGTGTATTAAGAAAAGTGCTTTATAAGTGCTGCTCCATCAAAATCAAACTTCAGTGGCTCAGGCGATTCAACAAAACGAAAGTAGTTCTATGCCAGCCTATTAAGTTGGAGTTTGCTGCTCAAATGAAAACATAATTACATGACCAACATACCGTCGCACATTCACTCTCACAGCAACAACAACAACAAAAACAACAACAATAGCAACAACAGCAACATTTTCATAGTGCCAAAATCAAAAAACACGCGCCATGTCAACAGCCTGCGGCAAAGTAGTCTCCCCATCCGTCCCCCTGTCCATTAGTCCAGTTTGTCCAACTTGTCCAGCTTGGAGAACGGCAACGGCAACAGCAGCAGAAGTAGCAACAGCAACAACAGCAACAACTACAACAACAGCAACACACGACACGGCGCTGGCTTCATTAAAGCCGCATGAAGACATAAAACTTAACTGAAGAAGATTTATTTAACAGTAACAAAATTCGCAGACCAGCGACCAAACTTGGCTAGAATAGCAGCAGCAACAGCTGGCAAGAAGTTGCCGACTACAGATACTCTGTAAGCAGATACCAATATGGACTCTTTATATTGATATACATCATACTTAAAGCGGCCAAGATCCATTTTAGTCCAATGATCCAAAATAATATCTAAATTGAGTGTGCAGCATACCTAAGAATATATCATATTATTTTGAGAATTTGCCGACTACACATACTCTGTAAGCAGCTACAAACAGATCCTCTTTACACCTTTAACTATAACTCTCAGAAATGCTATTTGAAGAGGCCAACTTTTCGATTGTGGTAGAATAAGTGATAAGAATTTATAACTCTATCCTTGTCCATTGATTGAGATAATATTCAAATTGAGTGTACAACATATCTAAAAACTTATCAGATTTATTTAACAGTAACAAAATTCGCAGACCAGCGAAAAAAGTTGCCTAGAATAACAGCAGCAACAGCTGGCAAGAAGTTGCCGACTGCAGATACTCTACAAACAGCTACCTGAAGCTATAATTCTAAGATATACTATTTAAAGAGGCCAAGTTTTCGATTGTGTAGGAATAATAAATAAATGATCAGTTTATATGTCCAATGATCGAAATAATACATAAATTGAGTATACAACACATTTAAAGTTATATCAAATTAATTGTAATTACTAACCCAATATGCTCTTTTGCCCATCTGGCAAACAGCGTATTAAAAACTAGCCTGCGCTTTTGTCTGCCACTTTTTTGTTTCGTGTGGTTTAGATTCTTTTCGTTCCGTTGTTTTGCTATTGTCATTTGTTGTTTTCTTTCTTTGTAGCTATTTCTATTTTTCAACATTTCTTTAACTTTTTTATTGGCATTTAATTTCCGTGTTGCTTTGTAGAAAAGCGTATAAGCGTATTAGAGCATTAAATATTTGTCAATTTTAAAGCAGCAGAAAAAAAATACCCGAAAATACATTTTCATGGGAATTTATTAAACAGTACAAATTGATAAATTTTGAAATTTAGATTGAAGTCAACCAATTTGTATTTGATTAACTTGTAGCAAGCAAATTTCTCTCTGTATTTTGGATATCTAAATGCATTCCATATAACTCTTAAGGACTTTAAGCTTGTGAGAGCATCTGTGCTTCGTGGCTAGCTTTTAAGTTAATTTGTGATTACTTTGTTATTACTCGCTGACACTTTAAGCACCGTCTGTCGCCTTCTCTTGGATTCGGTTTATTTGTTGTTTTGTGCGATTTTTTATTAATTTAGCGTTTTCTAGGTCAATTCCGCAGACGGAAGCAGTTTGACCAGAATAAACTTTTTCCACTTTTGGCTTTTTGTATGCACGTCGCTACAGCGACTCGTAGTCCCAGTAGTGGCACACACATATAAACTCACACACACACACATCCACACACACATACACGCATTCACATAGATCGCCAAAGAGCGAATTTTTCTAGGCGCTTTTGTTAGCGGCTTTTCTTAGCACATTATTTATGATGTTATTTCTTCTTTTTTTTTCGCGCACTTTCTTTGTCAAACTATTTTCGGTGGCGCAAAAGAAAGAAAAGCAAGCATAAAAGACCCAAAACCCTAGCAAAAGAAATGAGTTATATGGCCTGAACAATAATTAAGTTTGTGTGCCCAGTCATTGTGTGCGCCTCTTATTGAATAGAATTCACAAAAAAAAGATATATATCCATTGTAAAAGGTGGCAGATTTGGTAGCGATTAATGCCACGTATCCCAAATTAATAATAATAGTGGAAAAAAAGAGTCAAATAGAAAAATAGAAAAACAGAAATAAGCAGACCAGAGCAAATCGAATTGAAACGAAACATTGTGCACAAAAATCAATAGAACTACAATAAGGAAAATAAAAAATGGAAAAAACCAAGCACAGCATAAGTGCCAAGCTGTATAAGCCAAGAGCCCAAGATCTCAGCTCAGCCTGACTGCAGTCGCATCTCTTTTTTTAAGGTCGAATGAAGCAAAAAAAAAAAGAAAAAACAAGTGTGGAAAAATTATCTTCGACATGCCGAAGTTTTCATACTCTTTTCGAGTCTGTGGATAGATTCCAAATGGGATTGTTGCTACCCAGAAATGTTCTTCGAAAACTTAAAGCTCACATAACTTTGCCAAAACTGAACCGATTTTGAAACTCCAAGCCAATTTGTTCATGGTTTTTCCTCTACTTTCATTCTACATTTAAAGTTTGTAAGCTTTTGAAAATTTATTTTTTTATTTTTTCCGAAAAAAAGGATGTACTCCCCCTACTATTTTTCAGAAAATTTTTTTTTTCAAAAAATAGAATCACGAAATTTTATTGTTTATTGATAGTGGGTGTCACAAGTAGTATAAAAATCCACTTGAAAACCGATTTTGAGGTGGTTCATTTTTTGGCCTAAAAACCGGCCAAAATTTACAAAAATTTTAGCTTGTAAAATTCATTTTTAGTGCTATGAAAACTCCAAACTGTCATAACTTTGCCAAAACTGAACCGATTTTGAAAGTCCAAATCAATTTGATCATAGTTTTTCCTCTACTTTCATTCTACATTTAAAGTTTGTAAGCTTTTGAAAATTTATTTTTTTATTTTTTCCGAAAAAAAAGGATGTACTCCCCCCTTACTATTTTTCAGAAAATTTTTTTTTTCAAAAAATAGAATCCCGAATTTTTATTGTTTATTGATAGTGGGTGTCAAAAGTTGTATAAAAATCCACTTGAAACCCGATTTTGAGGTGGTTCATTTTTTGGCCTAAAAACAGGCCAAAATTTACAAAAATTTTAGCTTGTAAAATTCATTTTTAGTGCTATGAAAACTCCAAACTGTCATAACTTTGCCAAAACTGAACCGATTTTGAAAGTCCAAATCAATTTGATCATAGTTTTTCCTCTACTTTAGTCTACATTTAAGTTTTGTTCAATTTTGTATAAAAATATTTATTTACACATATCTTTGCTATTTATGACTCAATCGCTTTGCAATTTCAAACATTGATGAGTTTTAAGAATGTTTAAGTGTACAATAAATTTGAAGTCGATGACTTTTAAACCATGGTATTTATGGCCAAAGCCGATTTCGAGTTCTATGGCAGCTATAAGATATAATGATCTGTTCCCGGCGGTTCGGATCAATGTGATGTAGGTTTGAATAATAAGTATCTGTGCAAAGTTTTATTGCGATAGCTTAAAAACTGAGGGACTAGTTTCCATACATACAGACAGACAGACATACGGACGGACATGGCTAGATCAGTTTGTTTTGTCATTCTAAGCATACTGGAGGTAACTTTTGGGGGTCTCCGACGCTTCCTTCTATGCATTACACACTTCAGCACAAAGTTAATATACTATTTTCTTCGAAAAGAGTATAAAAAGCACATTGACAAAATAATTAAATAATAGCCCTGGGGCGCAGTCAGGCGTTGCAGTTTGCCGCGCACAGAGTAAAAACTAATAGAAGCATATTTTCCCTCTTGGAAAAAAGGCAAAAGCAAAACCAACAAACAGCAGAACGGAAAATGTCCAAGCGAACGGCAAAGCCGCTTGGCTTTTAACAACGCAAAGAGACATGAATCAAATATATACTATATATGTATGTATGTATGTGTGTTGTCTTTAAAAGAAACATGAATAAATAAAATTAAATGCAGCATGCCCACTTAAGAGATGAGCATGCAATTTTAAATAAGAATCAAAAGCACAAAACTGTTCAACGAAGTTGGAAGCGGAGCCAAAAGGTCCAGGAAAAGCCAACAACACAAAAGCAACAACAACAAGTGTGGAAGTATTGTCTTCGGCATGCCGAAGATCTTATACTCTTTTCGAGTGTGTGGTTAGAGAGACTATATGCTTCTAAAAGAGTATAATAACAGCAATTTTAGCATCTAAAGTGATGTTTGGTACCCTAGAAACTTGAATCTTACATAACTTTGCCGACACTGAACAGATTTTGGAGTTCCAGTGCAATAGGTCAAAAACTGAGGGACTAGTTTCCATACATACAAACAGACAGACAGACAGCACATGGCCAGATCAATTTGTTTTGTCATTCTAAACATACTGGAGGGTAACTTTTGGGGCTCCGATGCTGCCTTCTATGCATTACACACTTCAGCACAAAGTGAACATACTATTTTCTTCGCAAAGAGTATAACAACAAGAACAACAATTCCTCGTATTTGGCTGTTGAGCAGTGTTAAGCATTCAGTACTGTATTCCATTTTGGCCATTGAATGAAGTTCTGATGCGATGGCCACTCGAGAGACAATAGTCGTAAACGGACAGCCGCCAGCGGCAGCAGCCGCATCAGCATCAACATCAGCATCAACATCAACATCAGCATCAGCTATGAAAACCTCTAACCGAACGTTCAATTACAAAATTGATTACCATTGAAAATTGAAAATTAAGTACAGTTTTGAGTTTTCAGCATAATTGCAGTTGATTTGTGTGTGCCAGGCATCCAACACACAACTGGAAAGAGGAGGTGTACAGGGGGGCGGGGGCGTGACGGCTTTTACAGAACTTGCAGTGTCATTAGAAGCAGCTTGATTAGGGGCTGCTGAATTGCTGTGTGCTGTGTGCTGTGTGTTGTGTGTGTGTGTATATTTGATTTTCAGATGGGTACTATAAATGATTAAGTGAAAAAGACAAAGTCAATTGTGGGCCGACATTACTTGGCCTCTAGAGAACCAATCAAGCTGAACGTCAGCTTAATTTCATTTAATGTTCAAGTAGCATAATACACAACAACAACATCAACAACAACAATTGGTTACTTGGACGCTGGCCAACTTAAATTCAATAGTAGAAAATAACTTAAAGATGCTAGCGCTTTAAATACCCTTTAGCGGTGACTTAAATAGTTAATTCGCCATTCATTGTAATATGTATTTTGATTACAGTAAATGCATAAATACAATTGCAAAAGTCATTAGGGATCATCAACAAAGCCAGCCCATCGATAGTTAGCATATTGTTAAAGCAACTCTAATATGCGTTGGTTAATCATATATAATATGCTACGCTAAGCCGTCATTACAGGGTATTAGCCAGAATTACAGCCTAAGAGTCAGCGGCAGGCAAAAAAAAAAGTCAAACGAAAATTCGTTTTGCATTATTTCGTTTCGTTTTGCGTTTGGATTTTATTCTGTGCTTTTCCGTTTTGTATTACTTTTTTTTCCTCTGTTCTGTTCTGTGCTATTGATTTGGTTTATCATCAATTTTATTGTCACTAGGCATTTACGAGCGATTATTTTAGTTGTTGGTTTTTATTGCCGATGTCGTTGTCGTTGTTGTCGCTGTTGTTTAGCCTATGATTATCTCAAAAAGGCTGGCAACGAAAAACAGGGCCGAGAGCAGCCCTCGTTGACTGTGGTATTTAATTTATAGTTAGTTAAACCAAACGCCAAACATTTGATTTATTGGTCAAAAGGTTATTGACCATTATGTTTCGCATATAACTCAGCTGTAATATTTGTTTAGATTTTCGCTGTTATCGTTGTTGTTGTTGTAGCTGTTGTTGTTTGTCGCTGCTGTTGTGATTTCAGTTGTTGATCAATACAATTATTGGCGTAACGTTGACAATTGCATGGTTGCAGCCTGTCACTAATGTTATTGTTGTTGTTGCAGTTGTTGCTGCCGCTGCTGCTGCTGCTGCTGCCACTGCCAATAAATTTTCAGCGCTAAATGCATAAAATGTTTACAAAGCCAATGCTGGGCGATAAATCAAATTATTCGTCTGACAATTGCATGTACGAATTGTGCAAGAGGAGTTGAACAAACTGCTATGCAAATACCCTATAAGCAAGCAATGTTATGCTCATGATTAAGTATAAGCCAAAATAAAAACAATAGTTTCATATTAATGTCAATTAAAATAAGAAATACAGAACTATTAACTTAATGCATTGCAATATAACAATGTAATGCAATAGCTGATTAAATTACTTGAATATGTTAAAATGCAGTTAAAAAACAAGTAAGAGTGCTCTAGTCGGGAGTGCCCGACTACGAGATACCCTGGAACCCAGTCCTTACAATCATTCATATTAATCTAAACACACACATGCTGCAGTACAAGCAGTACAAGCAGTGCAAGCGGTCTAGCAGTTAGCTTGCTTTTCGCTGAGCCCCACATAATGGAAAGTTAAATCTTAAATAACTTCTGTGTTTATCGTCCGATCTTATTGAAATTTTTGGGGCAAACAATTGTCAATAATATGTGTGACCAAACCAAATTGCAAGGTCGTACCTTCAAAAATGCGTTTTTTTAACTTTTGGGGGGGTTTGGGGGTGGTATCCAAAAAGTGAAAAATTTGTTCATGTGTATGCTATTCGAGATTATACATGTCAAATTAGTGGGCCTCTAGCTCTTATAACTTGTAAGTTATATCCAAAAAACGCTGGTCTAAAATCGAAATTTATCGATAACTTTTGAACGGGACGAGCTATCGATAAATTTTAATAAACTTGATCTGTCCCGGGATTAGGAGAACTTATGTTCCAAATATGAAGTCTCTAGCTCTTGTAGTCTCTGATATCTGTGTGTTCATACAGACAGACAGACGGACAGACGGACAGACGGACGCAGACGGACAGACGGACAGACGGACAGACGGACAGACGGACAGACAGACGGACATGGCCAGATCGACTCGGCTATTGATACTGATCAATAATATATATACTTTATATGGTCGGAGATGCTTCCTTATGCCTGTTACATACATTTGCACAAACCCATAATACCCTTTTTACCCATTTTTAATGGGTTCAGGGTATAATAATAAAAATCAATGCTTACCTTTTATGTCACTAATTTGATTAATACGTCTCTTCGATTACGTAAAAGTCTTTCTAAATGTGTGCAGCCAAAAGAAAAACATGAAAATTAATTGGAATATGTATTGAAAATATAGTGTAAATGATAATTTGTTAGCACTATTTTCATTACTTAAAATGGGTATTAAAATAAATCAAGACATGAACAAATATGCTAAAAATAAGCAACAAAATTAAATTCAAAGGTAACTTCTTTGAAAGCAGTGCTATTGAAATGTATTTGAATACTTCCCTAGTTATACAAATGTATTCCAAATAGTTACTTTAAAAATGACTATTTTCATTAATAGGATTTCTGGTGCCTGCTTTAAAAATCGTGCTATGAGTATATTGCCCAAGTTATACAAATTCCCAGCAGTTACTAAAAGATTCGTATGTTCGCTTTTAGGATTTGAGGAACCTGCGCTTAATCCGAAGTGTTAAATGCCTCATGAGATGGCAAATGTTGCCTTCACATGACACACTTCTTGGGGCCAGCGCTCTCTGAGAGTGTTGTGTATAACAACAAACAGCAATTGTTGCGCATTTCTGCTTATGATACGTTAGCATATTTCTGCTTTCTGTTCTGCTGCACTCACAGATTGCGGTTAAACATGCGGCAAGAACAACGACTGAAAGAACAGCAGCAGCAGCAGCAACAACAACAGCCCCAATGTGAGAATGTTTAAGGCCAGGCCCAAACACGCACAGTTGCATGCTCAAACGGTAAAATGCGTGCTCGCATGGGGCCAAAAGTTGGGAAGACGGCAGTCGGGAGTTGGAGTTGGGAAGCTTGGGAGTGTGTCTCTGGTTCTTTCTGTTCTTGCTGCCTCTGCATGCATCCCGAAGAAATCGAGTCAAACACACACACAGGCACACACACAAAGCGGAACAGTTGGAAACTTTTGCTTATTTAACTGTAACTGTGTTTTTCTTTAAGCCAACAAGCAGAGTCTTTGCCACAGTCACAGCCACTTAGAATGGACAACCACTGCGCAGGCGCAACATCATTTCATTTTTCAACTGTCGCCGACTCAGTAGTTTACTGTAGCAAGTGCAGCGACAACAACAACAACAGCAACAACAACAATGAATGTTGGCCCGCTTGAACTGTTTGCTTCAGGCGGAGATTGTTAACCAGATTGCTAACTGCCCCTCTCTCTCTCGCTCTCTTTCGTCTCTGTCTTTGATTGAAGTGTAGCGCGTCGATACAAGTGCATTTCACTTCTACTTCAACGCGTATTCTTGCAGGAAATTAAATCCATTCAACACTAGCCCCCGGCGCATTGATCATCGTTGATGGCTGCTGATGACTGCTGTTGTGTTTGGCTGCTGTTTAACCAGCATTTAACTTAAGCCGATTTACGATTTATGTGCGAGAGTCAAACAAGTCAGCGCATATACCTGACGACTCGACCAGGCCTACAACAAGCTCTTCCTCTCGCCCTCTCTCTCTCTCTCTCTGCCCCTCACCCTTTCTCGCTCTTACTGGCTTGGTTTGTACATCTCATTAGCATGTGGGTGCTGGCCGATTATGCTGGCCAACAGATGTGACCGCCACTGCCACTGCCACTGCTGATAATGATAATGATAATGATGACCAAGCTGTTTATGTCAGCTTTGAGTTTCCTTAGAACTCTGCCGTTCTACCATAAACTGAAGCTGCACAGTCAGCAGTCAACAGTCAACAGTCAACAGAGTCAATAGTCAGCAGTTGCATTGTCTATACATCTATATATATATATATATATATATCTATAACGGTGCCTGCAACGGTGCGTAATTGAAATGCCACTGGCTGCTAAAGAGCTATGAGGTGAAAGGGGGAGTGGAAAAGGGGGATGGGAAAGGGGCGCTTAGTGTCTGCCACGCATTATCTAAAACCATATACAGCACACACTCGCATATTAAATGCACATGCATTTGGGCCCAAAAATCCAATTATCCGCTGCTGGAGTGGCAACAGGCATCGGGCAACAGCCCATCAACAGCGTTATTGGGCAAGCGTCGTTGGTCAGGTCAACATGTTATTATTGACAAATGGAAATGTCAAAATGAAAAATTAACTGCAAAATCAACAGCCAAAACAACCAAATGACAATTGAAAATGTCAAAATTCGCGCGAGCCCAGTGGCAACAACAACAAACATGCATATAGCTGCCAACTGGCCAGAAATATGGGCGTAATGGGGCTGTTGCTGCCGCACAAGGCAACAGTTACCCCGTGCCCCATGCCCCGTGCCCCATGCCCCATGCAACAGCCATCCTCCAGTTGCCCAAAAATCGCATGTTACAAAAGTTGCGCGAGTATAACAGACAGACAACCAAATTGACACCGGCCAGCAGCAAAGGCGCAACAGCAACACTTGCCACTGCAACAGCAACAGCAACAGCAACAACAACAGTTGCTGTCGTCACTGACCGTTGTGGACACCAGACGCGACATTTGAATGGCGACTGTCGAATGCCGCCTGCCACTGGTTGTTGTTGTTGCCACCACTGCTTGTTGTTGTTGCAGTCAAGTTGCCGCTGTTATTGTTGTTGTCGTTTTGGCAATAACCACTTGATAAATGATAAATTAATTGAGTACTATTGCCAAATCGCTCAGTATTTTTTCTCTGCCTCATATGCCCTACGCAAATCAGTTAGTTCTGTTCATTGTATTAATATGATGAATGGAGTTTGCTGATAAAAAAATAATAATAATAATAGACTCTGAGAAATTCAATTGTATAAATATTGCTTATAAGCTGAATAAGTTCTTAAATTAAAGGCAATTTTTGATTAGCCTGGAAAATATATTGAATACATATTTCGTGAAGGAAAAGTAAAGATTCATTAGCCCTGATTAATATTATCTTATTTTCATTAATAAAACAAACTATTTTCTGATGAAAATCTTATTTTTTTACAATCACAGTGAACAATAATCACTATTTATATTATTTTTGTTTATTTCACAAATATAAAATAGATTAAATATATAAAAAAAAACTTGTTTAAGGTCATGCATTTTATACATAATAATAATCTGTTGCACTAATTTATTCTATAGTGTATACCCAGTTCGCAATTACAACTTTAGTAATTATTTTATATTTGTTGTTTGGGTGGCAAAAAATTTGGCTTCAAAGCGCCGCATTTCGTAAGTTTTCGTATCTTTCAGACTCTTTGGCTGTGGGTCACAAGGACGTTGCATTTAAATACAATCTAAATCTGTTTTGGCCGAATGTGCATGGCTACCTTTGGACGAACCCGTTTTGTAGCACCTGTAATTAGTGAACTTGCATTTGCAGTTTTCGTTCATTCATGTGACTCGACTTTATTCAGCTGTTTAAATATTTGATTCAGATTCAACTTTTCTACTTCCGATCAGCTGAGTTGTGATTTTAATAATAGTTAGTCAAAGCAAAAAGCAAAGAGAGAAAAATGTATATTGCATTTGCAGTGCTATTAAGAATTGTTCATTTAATTAAGAGCAGATATGCAAAAAGTTCTTTGGCATAAAAATAGAAAGCACCTGTTGGATAAGTACTGGGTAAATAGAAAAAGATTGGCATTAAGTAAATGATGGCAAATTATTGCTGTGCGGAAACTAAAACAAAAACTCGAAATGTGCAAATGGTGTAGAAAATTTCAATCCAAGCACTGAACAAATTAAAAACACAAGCAAATAAAAAACAAAAATTTGATACACAAATATTTGCATAACACTTCATGTTTAGCAAATGCCAAAGCAATATATACACACAAGCACACACGCACACACACACACACATGGAGTCCTTGCTTAATGTGGCCAAAAGTTGCAGCAGCAATCGGCTAAATGTTGCTTATTTTGATCAGGGAACGGGAAATGGGAAGGTCGTTGTGTCTGGGTAACAAAATCAACAGCAATGCTAAATTGTTTAATTGAATTTACCGCAGATGCGCTTAAGTTGGCAGTAATTTAGCAAAGCCATGTAGTATTTTCTAGCTGTATATCTCTCGCACAGTATTTGTATCTGTATCTGTATCTGCATCCTTGTTGCTGTTTTGCCAGCCAGCCAGGGACGTGCCAGCAGCTCAAGCACATGGGCTCGATTGTCGTCGCAAATACACACACACACACACACACACACACACACAACAAACACACACAGCATAGAACAACAAGCATTTGCGATGCAATGAAATGAAATGTATCTATAAGCTACACACACACACACACACACACACACACACACGCGAGACAGAGTGTCCGTCTGTATTTGTATTTGTGTTTGTGTGCCTTGGCAAGTGTTTTCTTCCTGTAACTATGCATTAAATTGAAAACGGCAAAGAAAGTGCTGCTGAGCGCTGCTCTGAATTGCTCCGATTGCTAGTCGGATTCTAGATTTCTCCCGGGCACAATTATGCACAGCATGTGTGTGTGTGCCAGTGTGTGTGTGTGCCAGTGTGTGTGCGTGTGTGTGCTTTCATTTCTCAATTGGCCAAGCAGCTCGCCATTCGCAGTTCGCAGCTGGCATTGCTCAATGCACTCTTGTACACTTGTGTGTATGCTTAATGCTGTTGATATTTAAGTTAGGCGATAGTTTCTGTGCTAGATGTCAAAGTTCAACGCGTTGCATAATAAGCGCCTCGCCATAACTCGCTGCTAATTAATTTGCCTTTGGTTAGACTTGAGTTTAGTTCATTAGCTGCAGTTTATTCTGTGGCATTTTCGATGCACAGCATCATTAGTTAGCATTGACAATACTATTAGGCAATTCCTAGCACCGGCTATTCAAATTTGAACATGTGTAATACGTTTTTGATATGGAACAGATTTTATATTCTTGTTCGGTAACAACTTCGACAAAGTCATATCTAAAGATTCATATTTGAATGAGTTGATTTGGATTCCTTTATTCAAAACTTGAGAGAAACTATTATATATTTTTGTAATTTCCTCGACATAAGGTAACAGTTATATATTCTTAGTCAGTAACAACAGCTATAGATTCATGTTTGAATAAGTTAATATCGAATTTATTATCCAAAACATGAGCTTTGGTACGAAAAACTACTATTCTTTAAATTACATCGACCTAACTTAACAGTTATATACTCTTATATTCTTAGTCAGTAACAACATCTACAAAGTTATGTCTGTGGATTCATATTTGATATGGAATTATTTCTTTAAGACTTAAGTTTTTGTACTGAAAACAATACTATTTTTAAAGTTTCCTCGAACTAACTTATTAGTTATATATTCTTATCTTCTTTGTCAGTAGCAGTATCAAAATAGTCATGTCTATTTGCTGCCATACTCATTAGTTATTAAAAAGTTGAGTTTTTATACAGAAAACAATTTAATTTTCAAAGTCATCTCGACCTAACCTTATCAGTTACAAACTGAAGTGTGATTCTTCTAGGCTAGCTACAACTTTTCAGCATCGTTTGGCATCTTTGCCTCACTATTGACTAAATAAATAATCTGAATATGAATAAAGCACAAACATATCATTGATATGCTTAAAATAGTATTAATTTATATATTTCAAAATATGTATCTCTTTGTAATTACAAGCCTCACAAAGCAAACTTCAATCAAATATTTGATTTCAAATAAAGTTGTTCTGTACCAAGGGTATTGAATATGCGTATAACTGTTATATCTTGATATTCTTTGCAACACTGCAAACACATCTTCTGCCTGCGCCAAACAAAGCTGTCAAATGCTGTGAGCCGCAAGCACTCGCGCTCTTAGCCACGTTAAGAGAGTGCCTCAACAAACACAAAATTTCATTGTGCGCATGTGCAGCCGGCTTAAACGCGCTCTCTCTCTCTCACGCTCACGCTCACGCTCCCGCTCTCCCTCTCTCTCTCTCTCTGTTGTTACTCTCTTCTGGTCTGCCGGTTACACAGCGTCGTCACGATCATCACGATCGCGTTAATGACGATTATCTTGACCATTTGTGTGTGTGTGTGTGTGTGTGCTCTGTGTGGCTCTTTGGCTGGGAGCTTCCAACTTTTCTTTCTTGGCTTGAACTTCTTGGACTTTCTTGCCAGCATGCTTAAAAGTCTTTTGGAAGCGCCAAGTCCACATTCAGTACGATTTGTGCGCTGCAAGCGTTTGGTACGTTGTAACGGAAGTGTTTGTTAAACCAAAACAAAATTCACAAGCGAACAACACACAATTGCAATACGTAAAACACACAAACAACAAGGATGCAAAAGGAATAATAACTGTGCCATGCAAAAGTGCGTGAATGTAAAACGATTTTTGTTAATTAAAAAGTTCACAGTAATCGCATATAAAATCAAAAGATCAAAACAAATAAAATCAAAAAAACGAAGAAGATAAATTCAATAAAAAAGAGAAACATCGAACGAGCATAGTAAATAAAAATAACAGTTAAATCGAATTGCAGCAGCACAGCAGAAAAGTCCAAAATTGCTCGCGAGTTGAATTCTACTACCTGGCAGTTGTTTTGTTGTTGCTCTAGTTGTTGTTGTTGTCGTTGTTCTAGTTGTTGTTGTTGACGCCCTTTATTGTTGCTTATGGATTTGGTCGCTTTTTTATGTTATGCACTTGCGCTCTAACACGTAGTAGCTGTGTTGCTGTGTTGCAGCTTCAGGCCACGAAGCGCGGCGCCGTCAACAGGTAAGCCTCGCATTCAGCAAGGATTAACTTTGCTTAAACTGTTGGAACAACTAAAGCGACAGCAGATATGGCACATACATATATAGCGACAGACTGAAACCAAAAACCAAAAGTCCGGGCAATCACACAGCAGGAGCGCCAATGCCAGGGCCACACACACACACACACACACACACTCAGTCATACATAAATGCAGTCAAGCCCTGGTCCGAGTGTCGACAAAGCGGATTACTATACAAATATTTACAAGCCTTGAATTATGTGTGTGTGTGTGTGTGATGTCCTTTTTTTATGCGCATATTTCATATTTGTTTGTTGCTGCTGCTGCTGCTGCTGCTGATAGCATATTTATTTCCAAATAGCCTGGCAACATAAAATGCAGCAACAGCAGCAACAGCAGCAGCAGCTGTGCTGCAATCAACATTTTGGCAACAATGTATGTTTTGTGGCCCAATACTAAATAGTTAAAGAGCAACAATAGCAAGAACAACAGCAGCAGCAGCAACAACACACACACACACAGTTCAACACACAGGTGAAAAGAATGAAATGAAAACTTGTCTTTAATTAAAGAAAAAAGGAGCAAAGCAAAGCAAAAGCAAAAGCAAAGCAAAGAACCAAGCAGCAAATGGGCGCATAAAAAAAAGTACAACATAAAAACAAGTGCAACAACAGAGCAGCAGCAGAAACGAGTAGCACGCACACACACCACACACACCACACACACACGAGCACATGTGGTGTGTGTAACTGAAAACAAGTTAAAATGCCTCAGCTACATTTGGTCAAGTTTACATTGAGCCCAGCAACACAGAACATAACCGAACAGTTGCCACATTCGACGGCAGAGAACTGTAGAAGTTGCAGGTTTTCTAAAAACAGCTTTTTGTGTGTTGTGTGATTTTAATGAACCTACTAAGAACTTGGCCAACTAGCCAAAGTGCCCAGTCCCCCACCAAAACATAAACTAGCTTTGGCTCTGACCATAATTTTCCATTATGCTCTGCTCGTAGACGATATTATAAAAGCTGAAAAACAATGCGCAATATTTATGCAAGCATTAACTGGCAAATCCTGTACTAACTGTCTCTGGAGCTGGACTGTCTGTCTGTCAGTCTGTCCGTCCGTCCGCCTCGTTTGGGCGGGTATTATGCTAGCTTTGGGTAACAAAACTTAAGCTGACAGCGGAATGAATCTACACAGTTTGAGTTACTTTCTAAATAGCATTTTACGTTTTTGGCCCAGGCTGAGGCCTGAGATTAGTGCAGTTTGCAGTTTGCAGTTTGCAGTTTGCCATTTCCATTGCCATTGCCGTTGTTCTTATTGCGGTTGTTGTTGCGGTTAAATAAATAAGGCAACGACGTGCTCATAGTTTTGCCACAGCTCAGCAAATAAGAAATTGCATTGCTGCCACTGCCACAACAACAACAACAGCAGCTTCTGTTGCTGCTGTGACTTGCACAAAATGCAGTGATATTATGGATGCGTTCTGCTCGCTTTTCCAACCCACTTCCTTTTTAGCTGCTGCCCATACTAAATACTATAGCTGCCACTTCTTGCTGCTATGGCAGTTAATAATTGCCAGACAGTCAGTCAGTCAGTCAGTCAATTTGTAGTGCTTTAATCAACTCAAGCTACAATTACACTCACACACACACACACAGTCAGATGTAATAACCGCTAGATAGCGGCTCATCTGTAATTTGAGCACTCGCACGAGTATCTTTTTGCGCACCTCAAGCTGTGTTTTATTATGGCCAAAACGTGCAAGTTTTCACATCACTATTCAAGCTATCTCGCAGGCTTGGCCTAACTAAATAGTTAGCCTGCTCGTTTTTGCTCATAGCCAAATGCCAGACTTTCAAACCATCTGACCACGCAAAATCTTTGCCTCTCTCAGCTGACATAATAACCAGTTAGCCAACTCTAGATAGGTCAAAGCTATAATAGCTGTGGACTCTCGGCCTTTTGTCGTACAGCACTATCTAGCCAACAAATCAGCTAATACAATTGCGCATATTTGTAATTTATGGAAATATGTTTAGCATTATTGCAAAACATCAATTATCAGCATATTTACAAGAAATATATATATATATATATATATTGTAGTAAACGTTTAGCTAATTTTGAAAATATTCCTTGACTATTGTCTGACAATTAAGGTTTAGCTAAGTCGTTGATAAGCAAAACAAAAATATTCTAAATATTTCTACGATTACTACAGATTGTCAATTAGATAAATTATAGTTTTTAAAAATTATAAAATTTTTAATACTTTTCAAATAGAATACCTCAAGTTTATATAGTCAATCAGAATCGAGCAATAACTTCTTTTATAGAACATAGCTATAGCACATAGACAGAAAGACAACTTGAAGCTATTCGATAAAAAAAAGCTCACATGTTGCTTTAAGTTCTTCAACTTAAGTATTTTTCTGTCTTTATATTTGTCACAAAATGTTTCGAAAATAATCACAAATTTTCGTATAAATTATAATGAATTGGAATGAATATAGATTGCATTTTACGCAACTTGTGCATTTGCCAACCGAGTTGACGACAGTCTCTATATATGTATATGTATATGTGTCTAGGCCCACTTTTAATATGAACGTTTTGTGCTGCTAGTTTGTGTTGCCAACTTCCATTATCTGAGCCAAGTTAAATATTATGCTGCAGCAA
Source organism: Drosophila flavopinicola (assembly GCA_035042425.1). NCBI lineage: Eukaryota > Metazoa > Arthropoda > Insecta > Diptera > Drosophilidae > Drosophila > Drosophila flavopinicola. Next base: position 10,356,163 of record JAWNLL010000090.1, on the reverse strand, counting down.
TCGTCGTTGTTGTATCTGAGGCAAGCAAATGGAGCAAGTTTTTGCCAAGCACTTCTTTCTCTTGCTCTTGCTCTTGCTCTTTCATTGGCAACAATTTCGACGGCAGGCAACAATTTTCTTTTTGTTAATTAAACGCAATTCTATTTATTAGTGTTGTGCAGCAGGACAGAGATACAAATGCAGATGCAATTGCAATTGCAGATTGAGATAAAGACCGGAGCAGAGAGCGCGTAAGCCAGCCCCGTTTAGATAGCAATGTGCTGGCTCTATAATTGGCGAAAATTATTTAATTATTATAAAGTGCTGCTGCTGCCCCCCAAACCAAAGAACCAAAGAACCATAGAACTCTAGAACTCAAGCAGAACTTGCCTCGTTTCTGTTCTGATTCGAGTCTCTGCACGAATTGGTTTTCTGCGCTTTTTATTTCGTTGTTGGCAAAAGTTTTGCTCCAGCCATCTTATTGCTGTCTATGTCTGTCGCTTTAGCTGTTTATTTGGCTGTTTATTTTTTGTTGCTGCTGCTGCTGCTGCTTCTCCGGCTGCAATTTCTTCAAGTATTGTTGCATTTCCAATGCCATAATTAGGCAAAATCTAATTTAGCAATCGCACGCTTCGCATATGCAAACAAAAACCCCATTCCGCCCATCGAACAATGATGCACTGCTGCTGCTGGGGACTTGGGGAGGGGAGGGTGTTTGGGGTTTTGGGTATTATGGTTTTATGGTTTTGGATGTTGGCTTTTTGGGCTTACCACCCGCTGCTCACTGAGTGCCATGTAATTAATTTGTGGCGCGCATTGTTGTTGACAGATGTACGTGGCTGTTGTCGCTGCTGCCGCTGCTGCCGCTGTTTGTTAACTTGATTAATTAAAATGCAGCAGCTTTTAATGGCAAGCGAGCTGCATGGCGTGCACATTTGCCATAAGTTTGTTATGTGCCAGTTTATCAGCTGCTTATGCAACGAACAATGTCTTAACTCATCGCCCTAGAGACTCACAGATTTTCGAATGTCTTCGGCTAAGACTGGCTAGGAAGTAATATACTTTGAAATTAGCTGAAAAGCTCAAGATCTAAAACTAAAACAAAGGCATATTCCAAAAAAAAGCAAGCGGGGCAGGATTATCTTTGGCTTACCGAAGATTTTATAACTCAATTCATTTGAAATTGTAAACATTGATGAGTTATAAGGATGTTCAAGTATAAAAAGAAATGGAAGGCGATAGCTTTGAAAATATCGAAAATATGGCCAAAACCGACTTCCTGTTGTATGGCAGCTGTAAGATATAGTGGTCCGATCCGGCTGTCTCCGACCAATGTGTTGTCCCTTCAAATAATAAGTCTGTGTGCAAAGTTTCATTGAGATAGCTCAAAAACTAAGGGACTAGATACCATACACACAGACAGACAGACAGACGGACACGGCTAGATCAATTTGCCTTGTCATTCTAATCATACTGGAGGTAACATTTGGGGGTCTCCAAAGCTTCCTTCTATGCAATACAAACTGCATCACAAAGTTAATACACCATTTTCTTCGAAAAGAGTATTACAAACAATTATTATATACATAGCAACCAATGCCATAAGCTAGTTAGGCTAAAAGGATTTGCTTATTAAATAAATTATATGCAATATTACTTTAGCTATACCCAATAGTGAGATCAATTAAATACAAATAAATCAAATTAAAATCCATTAAAAATGCCTAAGCTCAAACAAAAGCACATATTCCAAAGATATTTTCTAAACAAACTTTGTTTTAAACGGAATTGATGCAACTACTTCTCTATATTGTAGTTCAGAGCCATTTAACATATCAAAAGCTTTAGCTGCTGTCCAGATTTGGGCAACAAATTCGAACCCTTTCAAATGTGAAAACCCCATTTTGCATAGTTTAATCAAAGCTCGAGCAGCCCCATTCAGTTGGCCATCAAAAAGCTGGCCTGCAACGTGTATGTTGCAGCACGAAAATAATGCTGCCGTGGTGCACGTCAGTGGCAGGCAATGAAAGTATGTTGGTTGCACAGTTTTTGGGCACAGGTTAATTTGAAAGCATCTAAGTTTTTGAGGTGCTCGCTGCAGCAGTCTGGTGGGGGTGGGTGAAGGGGGCTGAAGACTCATAGCAGCCAAAGCTGCTCACCATGAGCGCTGCTGCCTGACGTTGACTTGTGGCCATGCTGCTGGCAGCAGGCAAACATGACACACACATACCAACATCAACAAACACACACACACACACACTTATACACACACAAGAAGTCAGTCAATGTGCCACATGTCATGGGAACTTTTAGACGACGCGAAACGCTCAAAATAGTTTGCAGCAAAAAAAAGTTGTGAAATCATGGGAGTGAAATATTTTACTTTGTGCATTGCACATATATTAATAAAGATTTTCTTGGTATTTGTTTTATATACGTCCGGCAGCAGCAGCAGCAGCAGCAATAGCAGTAGCAGATTTGCACTTGCTGCTGAGGAATTTTTAATTTAATTTATTTATTGCATTTTGGCTCAAGACACGAAACTGGCGCCCAGTTCTTTCTATTCGCGTGCCTGGCCAGCTATTCTTTTGGCAAGGCAGCAGCAGAACGTCAAGTCGACTCAACACAGACGACGGCGACAACGTGGCGTATACGCAATGCAAATAAACGTATACGTATGTATTTGAAATAATTCATGCGCATCTGTGTTAATATTATGCTGCTGCTGCTGCTGCTGCTTGTCAGAGACTTAACCCTTATTTGGACCCATCCAATTCAAGCCAATTCAGACATGGGGCCGGGTCAGTTGTCGGTTATTGTAGGCGCATGACTTTGAACTCTTGACACATTTGGCAGTTGCCTGTCATAGTTGGCCAAAAAGGGGTAATAGGTCACTTGGGAATTTATGCTTGCTGTGAATACACGAGCTGCTCTCACATACATTTTCTATATATATATATATGCCCTAAGCCCAGCCCAGCCGACGAGCTGTTGTTTAGCATTTTAGGGGCCTTGTACTCTGCTTGTCTTTGCTGACCTTCAACATAACAAAAGCTGCCTGCAATTGCTCGCTCGATTATTACAGTACAGTAAATTATGTTATTAAGCCTATTAAAGCGCATTATTCAGCTTGCAACTGGGAGTCATGATTTGTTGGTTTTTTTCTGTTCATTTCATCATGCAATGCGGCAATCAACAATTGATTTTTAATTTTTAATTTATAACAATTGAATTGAAACTGCGACGGCATTTAATATATACTATATAGACGCTCATTGTGTATTGATGTTTATTTGATGGCATATGGAAAAAGCGCTGCGTATTTTCATTGCCTTAAACTAATATAATAACATTTTTAACAATATGCTCTCACACACATACATTTTACAACAATTTTTTCGCTTGCTTCTTTATCAAATTTTATGCAATCACTTTCACAATTCATCAAAGGGTCAGCAGCACAATATACAAATTGAATTTCCAGCGCTAAATACAATTAATCATTGTAATTGATTGCCAATTTGCTGTTGTTGTTGTTGTTATGCTTGTTGTTAAATACTATATTGATTCGCAAAAAAGATACTCGTTTAATAAGTAACAATAATAATATTTTTGTTGAGCATTAATTAACATTTTCAGACGCATTTGAGCTGTGTGTCAAAGATAACATAAATACTGAACGATGTGATTAATTTGTTGATGTCCCTAAATGTGCAGTTAATCGTTGATAATATGTGTGTGTGCCAGTATGTGCGTGTGTGTGTGTGCGTGTGTGTGTGTGTCTAAGTATATTCAAAAGCTTTCAGTGGGGCATTATCATCAAGACAATCATGAAGTATTCATGGAGGCAGCTCAATCAGCACTTGAGAGCGCTTTTCCGACCAAGTCCGGCCAAGCCAAACGCAGAGTGCTGTCCATAATCCATTAGAAAAAGTAGCAAATTATGATTTATTGCACTTGGGACTACAAAATATCATGAAAGCCGCAAAGTGTGCGCTCCAAAGTATGCAGCAGCAGCAGCAGTGCAAAAGTCTTCAACAACAACAATAACAACAACAGCGGCAAACACAAACAAACATTTTCTATGCGAGCAGCTCGACAAATTAGTAACTGCCCAAAAAGAAGAAACTTTTGCTCATAAAATTGCGTAAAATCGCCCAAGAGTAACTCCTAAATGTAAAACTCTTGTAATAAGAGGACGGTTGGGCGGTCTACTTATTTATGGCTATGCAACTTTTTGAATGCGTTGCGGCACATTGACTGCTCAAATTAAGTATACGCCGCCGTGTATTGATGCACATTGGCCCAATTAATGCTCTATTTATGACAGAGCCGAAACATTAGCTACAACAAAGGTCACTGCGATGGCTCAATTATACGCATGAGTAATATGTGCGTGCTACGTCTGTTTCTACATTTGCGGCCATGATTGCTGGGCATTTAGTTGCACGCCTAATGAGCAGCAAATTGGGCCAAGTTTTTGGTCAACCCTATTGCGCTAGCACAACACAACACAGCACATGCAAGAAGCCAGCAGCAGAAGAGCTGCAATATTTGTTCATTCATACGCTCATTGGTTTATTTACAGTTCTGGCCAAGAGAGCAAACAAAATGCCACTTTAGTTAATAACTTTGACCGCATTACCGAAAAAGCACCAACTCAAAGAGCAAGAGCCATTAGCATATGCTTAGCACCAGAACCAAAATCCAAATCAAAAGACCAAATACCAAATACCAAAACCAAAACCAAACCAGTTCTGTTTAATTTGACAAAAGAAATAAGAACGCATTCACAACGCTAACTCGTCCCGTTAAATGGGTCAAACAGTTTCCCATTGATACGGCATTTCATTTCATTAACACATTGCATAGCGTAGACGAACAAAAAACAGCAGATTTATTTTGCATACTTTTCACTCACTACTCATAGAGCAGATCTAAGAGTACTTTAACGTATTTCACACGCTCATAAATTGGAAAAGCAACAAGAACAAACTAATTAAAGCCAACAAAGGTGCGAGGAATGCAGCTGGAAATGAGCACGCACCATAGCGCTAGCTCTAGCTTTAGCTATATGAATGTATCTTCATATGAGTGTATCTCTATCTGCAGACTGTGTAGCTGTGTAGCTGTGAAATTGAATGACTCGACACGGCGAGTGGCGGCGGCGAAAGGCGCATAATAAACCATAATGACAAAATTACTATATTTAGTATGCTAAAAATCGGTCAAAGTGTCAGTAGGTTGTCAGCTGAGCTGCCTTCATTAGCACCACATATACACACACACACACACACACACCTGCACACACACTCGACGCCAGGCCAGACTGACACTGAACATCATCTTGCTCTCACTTTAGCCAAATACCGCCTGCGACAATCGCATGATATTGCATTTTTTGTCGTTTTTTTTGCTTGCTGTTTCAGTTGTTGTTTTTTTGGCATTAACTTCTTTATACTCTTTTCGAAGAAAATAGTATATTAAGTTTGTCCTGAAGTTTGTAACGCATAGAAGGAAGCGTCGGAGACCCCCAAAAGTTACTGCCAGTATGCTTAGAATGACAATACAAATTGATCTAGCCATGTCCGTCTGTCTGTCTGTCTGTCTGTCTGTCTGTCTGTCTGTCTGTCTGTCTGTATGTATGCAAACTAGTCCCTCAGTTTTTGAGCTATCGCGATAAAACTTTGCATAGGCACTTATTATTCCAGGGGACAGCACATTGGTCGGATCTGGCCGGATCGGAATACTATATCTTATAGCTGCCATACAACTCGAAGTCGGTTTTGGCCATATATCCCATGTTTTTGAATCTACCGCGATGAAACTTTGCACCGAACTTACTTATTATTCAAAGAGACATCACATTGGTTGGAGCCGGCTGGATCGGATCACTATATCTTATAGCTGCCATACAACTCGAAGTCGGTTTTGGCCATATATCCCATGTTTTTTAATCTATCGCGATGAAACTTTGCACCGATACTTTTTATTCAAAGAGACATCACATTGGTTGGAGCCGGCCGGATCGGATCACTATATCTTATAGCTGCTATACAACTGGCAATGAATTAAATATTCTTAGAACAAAAAAAAATGTTACGCGACAAAACGATTTTGTACAGCTTATGAAATTTCAGTGGTGCAGTTGGCAGAGTGAAAATTGCCTATAGGTTCGAAAAGAGTATAAAATCTTCGGCACGCCGAAGATAATCCTTCCCCACTTGTTTCACCTGAAGATGACCGGCTGGAACAGATGTACAGCCTCCGGTTAGTGTCTGCGACTGCGGCTACTGCGTGACCAATGCATGAAAATCTCTTCAGCACGATTTATGAGTGTATTCAGAGCTCTTCTCTTCACCCAGCTACTACTTCTGCTTATTTATTTCCAGCCAAGCAACTTTCATTTTTGCTGCCGTAGAATATCAATAGACAAATGATAGAAGCAGCAGAAAAAAAAAACGTATCGAGCATTTCAATAGGTTATTGGCATATTTGTGTGTGTGTGTGTGTGTGTATTTGTTTTTATAGCACTTTATTTAGTCCGCTTTGCGCACTTGATTCCCCCAGCTGCTTAACCCCTCTCAGGCGCTTAGCCCACTCTTGCACTGCTCAGGCTCAAGTGATTGTGTGCTGCGGTTTGTTCTGCTGTTTGTTGCTCATGTCTGTTGTTGTTGTTCTTGTTCGTGTTGTCTAGTGTATTTTGACGCGCTTCCAAGTGTGTGCTCCAGAGTGTCTGAAGTGCGGCAATTACTATATACTATATAGGCTGTATCGGCAGGCAAGCAGGCAAGCACTCGTGCCACAAAATGATGCAAGCAGTCAGTTGCAGCAGCAACTGTCGCAGTAACATCAACTGCTGCTGATTAGCTTTTATCTGGCTGTTAATTTGTATTACATATGTCTGCCGAAGAGCTCTTCATCAAATGCTGATCTTCAAGCAGATCAAGCTCAAATCAACAAGTAGTTCTTGATTCTGTTCTGCTTGCTGTCTGGTTTCTTGTTTTTGTTTTTTGTTCTTGTTTTTGTTTCTGTTAACGTTATAAAAATTGAAAACGCATTCAGGTGACCCACATTTGTTGAGCAGCAGCTGCTGCTGCTGTTGCTGCTTGTCTGGCGTGTTTGAACATGTTCTTTGGCCGAAAAATCTGTCGATGTTGTTTCGGCCAAGACAACAGCAGCAGCAGCAGCAACAACAACAACAACAACTGACAGCCAGCTCTTGTTGCTGTTTGATTCTCTTCTTTCCGTTTTTTTTTTGGCATGAAATCAATCTCTTTGGCCATTCCCCAAACAAAACCCATGCCCAACGTCCCCGTCCCCGTCCTCAATCTCCACGTCCGCATTTGCTGCCCAATTTTGAGCATTTCAATTCTTGTACATTTATTCGCTGTTTCTTTATTTTTTTTTCGCGCACCCGTACCCGGCTGGAATTTTAAATAATACATTTGACGCTTTCATTTTAGCTAAAATGCTGAAGGCAAAGCGCAATTTTATTAACGCCTACCTCTTATACTTTATGCCTGCTTCTTCTACTACGTTTTTTTTTTTTTTTTTGTGATTTGTGTTGATTTGTTGGCGGCATCTTTCAGCCAGCCTTAATGTCATCATTAACTTTTGGCCATTTGTCCATTGAACTTCAATTAGCCTCGCGATTTTTCAGATTTTTTGTTTGACTACTCTTCTTCTTCTTTTTTTTGCATTGGAAAGTGTCGCAATTAAAAATTAATTGCCATTAAATTAATTAAATAAAGAGCAGCGGTCAGCTTTGATTGACACGTGCTGCTGCCGGCTAATTTTGTTACGTTTTTGGCAAATTGCTTCACTTCACAACTAGACAGTTCACATATTTCACAATTGACGGCTTGAACTCATGGAAATTGCATTTCTCTTTTATTTTGCAGATGCACGATTTACTATTGAAATGTTTGGCCTGCTGAACAATTAGCTGCATTCGGTAAGTACACAATGTAATTAGTTTTCATATACCCTGTGACCATTAAGAGCAGACAGGCATGACAAAAGATTCGAAATTCTACACAAAATATATATTATTTCCATTATCAACTTCATTATTGTCATTTGCTTCTTTTATTTGCTACAATTGTTACAATTATTTATGTATTCCATATTTGAAAGCAAAAGCATTGGCTTGCATACCTCCATTATCTTATTTTACAGGGTATATTCGAGTCGAAAGCACCATGCTTAATTATTTACAAGCTTCAGCAAATATTCAGAATTATTGGCCAGCCCACATTCATGGCAATTATTTGGCTTTAGTCAAAATCGAATGTTTGCCAAATGTGAGAAATATTTGCCAATATTGGAAATGAATTGACGATTATATTAAATGGCTAGAAGCTAAATAGAATATTTAAATTAGTTGGAGACTAAGAAATGCTCTAACTATAGTTATGCTCATTACTGCAAATATTTACATGCGTGGCACTCTTTAGTTTACAGTGGAAAGATTAATTAAATTTCGTTCAATTTCCGATGCTGCGGGCGATTTTATAAGTCCTATTGATTGGCTCAACATAGACATACGTATATATACATATATACATATATCTACATATGCATGGGCTTTATACTAGCCTGAAACTTTGCCAAATTCTATTTCTATTGATATTTTGCGAGCTGGCAACCATTTTTCGAGCGTATCGTATTTTTATTGAAAAGAAACGTGCAGAAACTTGGCCATCGAAATTATTTGCAAATGTCAGTCCTGGGGGGGCGGGAAACAAGCAAACAAAAGGCACCACCACCACCACCATCAGCACCACCCATCAAATGCAAATGAAATGCAACTAGCAAAAACAAAAACAAATACCATATACGAAAACTACATAACAACAACGATGTTGAACAAAATCAAACAATATTCGCTCATTGAGCTTTTAAGCCGCTAAGAGCTGAGTGTACCGAGAACTGAATACTGAGTACCGAATACTGAGCACTAAATACGACAGGGCAAGCACATATCATTTGCATACCCTGTAAGCCATCAAAATTGAGTGTATTACATTATATGTAATGGAGAATGAGATATTTACAAAAGTAATGAGCAGTTTTTCTATCTGACAGACAGAATGTAAGCTATCTCTCATAATTGTAAAGTCAAGTCTGCAGGGTATTTGTGATGCGATCAGAATGGTCACTGTACTCAGTTTTTATAGCCTGAACCCATTAATAATTGGTAAAAAGGGTATAATGAAGTTGTGCAGAGGTATGCAACAGGCATATGGATGCATCTCCGACCATATAAAGTATATATGTATATTCTTATCAGTATCAACAGCCGAGTCGATCTAGCCACATTCGTCCGTATGTCCGTCCATATATCGGTTATCAGAGACTATAAGAGCTAGAGACTTCATATTTTGACTATAGTTTGTTTCATTTTATCGATAACTCGCCCCGTTCAAAAGCTATCGATAAATTTTCGATATCAGACCAGCGTTTTTGGGCCATAACTTAAAAGTTATAAGAGCTAGAGGCACCAAGTTTGGTATGTACAATTTAGAATCGCTGTTTAAGATTTAACTAACCATAGTATAGAGCTCAGTAAAGTAATAAGCTAACTGCTTGCACTGCTTGCAGCATGTGTGTGCTTGTATGTATGTACAATGATAGGTTAGTATTAAGCACTGGGTTCTTGGTATCTCCTAGTCGGGCACTGCCGACTAGAGCACTCTTGTTTTTTCTGTTGGCACTACTTTGATGTGAGAGCCAAAACAAATACAAAATGTTGGCTGTCATTCGGTCATTTATGGATGTGATTTTAGTATAGGGAATGTGCACAGAGCGTTTTTAATATAGGGGTAAAAACAAAGAGGACCTCTATGTTTTTTCAGCTTGAGCGCCCAACAAAGGGACTCCGTAAGCGATACACAATTAATTACAGTTTTGGAAACTACAGTGGGATGAGCTGTACGTTGATTGATAATCGATATGTACATGGTTACCTAAATTAAGTACTACTTTTTGCTTTCATTACAGTTTGATGGTTTTGTAACTACTCACAGATTAGCTTTAACAGCATATTCTGTTCAAATAGCATTTCTCGATAGGTAATCAAATTTTTAGTGCTTCCAAATCCCACTTAGCAAATATGTTGTGCATATTGCGGTGGTTCGTTGTATGCAAAAGCTAATACAACAAATCAATGGTATTTCGTATGCATATTTAAGCATTTGTGGTGCATTCCGAATATTGACATTTGAGGGCGAGTACTACGAGGGCAAAAAAGTGTTCGCATAAATGTGAAATCTACTAACGAACTGTTACATTTATAGATTTGTTTGTAGAAGGTAAAACAAAAACCTGCAAGTGAGCAACTAGAAAAAAACCAAATAAATAGAGTACGTATGTACAACTGGAAATTACCCTGCAGTTTGTAGATAATTTGATAATAGTTTTTTTTTCAATAATAACAAAATTTTGTAGATGAATAAATTAGAAAAATATACTGATTGATATCAGAATAGAGAAATTTTTATGAATTGTGAGATTAATTACTTAAAGACAGTTATTATACCCCTATTCAGCCATATCGTATTGTTTTACAGAGTATCAAAACACATAACTAACCACGCTTGATGTGTGATTGTGTGTGCTGTTTTTGGCTAATGAAGCTATTAGTGTTGGCCTTGTTATTGACCATTCATCGCTCAAGCTGTACGTTTTTTTTTGTTTTGGGGTGGGGTCCGTTTTAACCATTCGACTGGCTGTGACGGGAAATGCCCATTTTCCGCAGGCCCCACAACAACAGCAGCACAACCGAAATTTTTTACTTGATTTGCCAGACGCAAAAAAAAAAGAAAGAAAGAAAGAAAGAAAATGGTTGAAAGTTTTTGGGAACGAGAGCTGGAAAGTTGATGCCAGTTGGCTGATTTCTGTAGCATTTCCGTTGTGTTTCATTTTAATTTTCATACTCGGAAAAGTGCTTTGACCATTTCTGTTGATGGGGCGCCCAGAGAATGTAAAACGAATTCAAATGGAATGAAATAAAATAAAATGTTTGGCTATTGGCGGAAGTGCGCCATAAGTTTATTTCTTGTGCGCCATTTTGTAAACACATATACATCTACACAAACTTATATGCATATGTATATGTGTGTGTGTGTGTGTGTGTGTGTGTTTGTGTGTGTGTTGAGCTTGGCATTTAGCCTTGCGCTCGACAGTTGGCGCTGAGTTGTTGTATTTGTGTTGCTTATTGGCTTTTATGTGCCATAATGTAACGGAAATTGTTCAACTTTTTAAAGATATAAATATTTAATTCAAATGTCGCTTTACACCCAGTTGCCTCAAGTTCTAGTTTTGTACGCGTAACTGTTGCTGTTGCTGCTGCTGCTGCTGCTGCTGTTCCAGTGTTCAATTTACTGCTCAAAAGGTCGCAGCACCCCGATGTCCTGCCGTCCTGCCATGTCCTTCGGGGTCCTAACACACCAGCAGCTGCCAGGCAGCCATTAATATTTTCAACTATTTGCATAAATTAATGTGCGCACAAAATGTTGCCCAAAATATGCTTGCAACTTACGATAGAAGGGGACTGGGTGGGGTGGAGTGGGGTTTGGTGGTTCACTTACACACCAAAGGGTGGTCACACCATGTGGGTCAGCGGTGCGCTGGTGGTGAGCGTTTTAATAGCGTTTTAAAGCGCCTCCATTTCAAAATTTTAGTTAAGCATGCGCAAACTTTAGCCCGTATGAATTTGAATTGCAATCGCATATCAGCCTCGAGCGCATATTACTTCAGCAAAGTTTAGCCAACATATTTTAATACCACATGCACATATTTTGTGGGGCGAAGATGCGGCGTCTCTATGCCAAAAAGTGGGCGGTGCTAATTCGCAATTAGTTACAAGCAGCAAGCACACACTAAAGGTGAAACGGACGTTGCGTCAGCTGCTAGTGCTTTTACCTGTCCAACCCCCACACCCCACACCCCACACCCTCCCCCTCCATCCCTTCTCCTGAGCTGCCCCTTCTCATTCCCATTCCTTGTGCGTCCTGCACAAGCTGCACTGCACTGTTGATGTTGCCCAAATTCGCAATACGTGCGGGCTGGGCATGATGGAAAGTTTTGGGCCACCTTTTTAGGCGAGTGCATAGAATTTGTAATTTAACAAAAACATTTGAATTTTCATATTTTAAATTACAAAATCAAATGCATTAAATTGTTGTATGTATTTAGCAACAAATATAAAGATACTATTTCCTTAAAGATTTATAAAATGAGGCAAATATAGTCAATTGTAATTGTTGAAATATTTTGAAATTCCAAAATAATATTAAATTAGTTTTACACTTTTTTGAAAATAAAAGGGTTTTAATAAAATTTTTTTTTAAATAAAATATAAAAATTTAAAATTCCTTTATATATTAAATAAATAAAACTGTATTAAGATTTTAAATGATAAAAAAGAGTTTGCTAAATTTTTTCAACACTTGCTTCAAGCGTTAAATAATTAATTGTTTCAACTCCCATTTGAAATACCTATTAAAAAGTTTAAGAATATTAAAAAAATAAATATAAATTATAAAAACAATACAGTATTAAAATTTCAGATGATAATAAAAAGATTTACTTTACTGTTTTACAATTTTAAAAGGTAAAAAAGTTTTGTTAAATTTTTGTTAGTAAGTGTTTCAATTTAGATTTGAAATTCCTATTAATGCTTAAGAATACTTAAAATAAATACATAAATAACACTGTTTCACAATTTTTTCTACACATGCGCTAAATAAGTAATTGTTTCAATTCACATTAGAAGTACCCAATTTAAAGCTTAGGAATATTAAAAATATATATCAAATATTTACTTTCATTAAAGTAGTTTTGCTGAAAGCAAACTTAAAGCACGTCTTGAGTGACATAGAAAGTAAGTGTACTTAATAGAACTTAAATACTTTAGATTTGTGAAGCAAGAATTCAATTTGCACCCAGTGCTCGCCCACAACGGTGTATGTGGTTAACGGTATATATATGTAAGAGTATGTGTGTCTGTCTATGTGTGTGTGTGTGTGTATGTGTGTGTGTGTGTGCTGGAAAATGAGTTGACTGGTAATTGAGTTTTTAGTAGCTGTTAGCGGTGCCACACCAGCTCTTTGCGCCACTTAGTGGCAAAGATGCGCATATACACTCAAGCACACACACACACACATAAGCTCTATTATATATGCATGGGAGTGTGTGTGTGTGTTGTTAGACCAGCATCAGCATCAGCAGCAGCCCAAACAGCAGCAGTGGTGCATTGTAGCGCAAATTAGCTACATATGTATGTGTGTGCACATACACACACACACACACAGTAACATAAACTAACACATAGCCGAAAATCACGCATGCAACAGAGGCAGCAGCAACAGCAGCACCTGCAAAATACAAGTTAAAGTTTCCTCAGAGGCGCAACCAAATCAAATTTGCACCAAAAACCAAAGGTAAACTTTGAACGCTAGTGGCGGACATTTGCCTGCACTATCTGTGTGTGTGTGTGTGTGTGTGTGTATGCAGCTACACACACTCATGCGAATTCTCACGTTGCTTATTTGGTAATTTACGCGAGTGCGAAAATGCGTTGCGTGTTTGCTTTACATGCCGTCTGTATATATATATATATATATCTATGTACTTGTACATATGTGTGTTAGTCTGCTCTAAAGTTCATAAACTTGCATATATACACACACAGAGAGAGAGAGAGAGATAGCTACGCACTGCCTTAATTAAGTTATCAAGACATTTTTGGGCCACAACTTGCGGCCAAACGCAACTGCATTTTGCGTCCCACCGCAATAAATTCGCATAATAAATGGCCAACGTTTAACTGTGTCAACAGCAGGCTCTATGTGTGCATCTGTGTGTATCTGTGCTCTGTTACTATTTCTATCCACAAAATTTGGCATGCAAAAAGCGAAAAAAAGAAGAGAAGTAGAGGCATAAGAAGCAGTCGCAGCAGGAGCAGCGCTTCACCTGCACGTAAAATGTTAAACAGCAGGCTAATGTCCAAAGAGATGCACAAAAGTGGCCAAAATGCGCCGCAGGCCAAAGGACACTGGCAGCTGTTGCTGTTGCTGACGTCCAACGATGCAGCAGCAGCAGCAACAGCAACAGCAACAGCAACAGCAACGTCAGCAACAGCAACGAGTATAACAAAAATTATGCTAAATAGGTAAAGCAGCTTTCACGAAACTGAAACTCAACAGCAAGCACTAAATTATGGCTGGGTGGTTGGATGGTTTTGGTGGTTGGTTGGACTCCTGCCTGCCCCATCTAAACGGCAATGTCAATGCGGGTCAGCAACAGCAGCAGCAGCAGCAACTGTTTGTTGCCAACAAAGTGGAGCAGTAGTCTCTGTTGCCGAGGTTCATGAACTAGTTTTACAACTTTGATAGACACTGAATGATCTGGCAACGCTCGAATGCAGGCAAAAGTTAATCGACTTGCAGCAAATTGATCAAAAACACTGCTAAAACGAAACCTACAGTTGCAGTAATTAAAAGACAACACACAAAGGGTACAGTTCAGCTCAGCTCAGCTCCGCTCAGCGAGAACTTGCGCAGGTTTAAAGACCATATTTAACACATTTAAAGACATCATTAGGCCAGGCACAAATCTTCATAACTGTTAGCACATTTTTGGCAAGCAGTTTCGTGTGTAGCTACACATAGAGAAATAGATGAACGTGAATGTTGAAAAATTACATAAATGGCATAAATTTAAAGATTAAACTTGAAAAAGAAGTAAATTTCTCAATTAAGGCAAGAGATTGCTCAATAGACAACAACAAATAATTTACTTATTTTTTCCAGATATATATTATACAATTTTTAAAATAATTTGAAGCTACTTATATATTCATATTCGAAAAATATTAAATGTGCTGCAAACACTCTTTGTCCTGGTGTATTTTAGTCTTATTTCAAGTTGTATATCGAAGCTTAAGTAAGGACACGTTGTTCTTTAGAAATTTTAAGCCGAAATGTATATGCTGAAAAATATGTAAGCTGAAATAATTGCGATTTTCGGAGTGTATACAGAAAAAAGACGTATTAAAATGACATATTCAATACAATCTATAAAGACATTGATGTGAAAATAATAGGAAATTTGATTGCAAATCGTATTAACTTTGGCATTTTAGTAAAAAAAAATGTTAGAAATCGAATACAAAATAAATCAAATTAGAAAGTACTCGATGCGATGTTGCATTTTTTTTCTTCGGTGTACCCATGCTCCTAGGCGTGCGGTATCTGTGTCAGAAAATGATATGCTGGGCAAAAATTCGGCCCGTGGGTATTTGTCAACAGTTGCCAACGACGTCGACAGCGGCAATTGTGACAGCAAATAGAATCTTATCTGCGGAGCGTAGCACGCGTTTAACTGCCATTGCCAGGACCCATTGGCCAGGCCAGGCCAGGACAGCGAAACTTAGTCAAATGCTAAGCCCAGGCTGGCGATAGTCGGCCGCTGGAGCAGCAGCAGCAGATTCACATGAGAAATGTTCGCACATACCTTTTTCGCCTTTGGCTCAAAAAGCTGCTGACTGTTAACACGCTCGCTTGGCTTGGCCAACTGCTCGGGCATCCTGGCTACGCTCCTTTTGCATTTGCTTTTTGTTTGCAGCCTGTGTGTGTGTGTGTTAGCAATTCTGCCCCATTCTCAAAAGAGGAAGCAGCTCTTCAGGCTGGCAGGCAGGGGGGCAGGCAGTCAGGCAGTGGTGGCAGCCTCACCCGCATCCGCACCTGTCTTTCATTTTATCTTCCTTTGTGTGTATATGTGTGCTCATGTTTAATAGACGCCTCTTGCAGGGACTCTGCTCTTGCAGTATGTACTGTACAGCAAGGAAACTAACTGCCGCTGGCCCAAGTGTAGCATATTTTTTACTGCTAAGTGATGTTGCTGCTGTCCTCGTTGCTGTTGTCGGTTCTCTGTGTGTTGTGTGTTTTTTTCGGATTTTTCTCAAAAACTTACAAATTTAAAATGCAATTTAATATAGATTTAACTCAAGTTGGGCGTCTCTAATGTACTTAATTTGCCCAGCTACACATTACATACATTATGATAAGCTCTGGCCATTCGCTTAATTAACATGACTAATGCACTAGCTGAGTCACAGCGGGTAAAAAAACCGATTACAGTTGAGCTTCTATTGGACGAATTTTGTGTGACAATACAGTTTGTATATATAGAATTCTATAAAATGATGTGAGCATAGATATACTAATATATTTCGTTTGTTTAGTATATAAAGTCGATTTTAGTTGTGCTTTTTAGCGTCGCTTCACTGTCTATAGAAAAAAGGCTAAACTAACCGCTGACTAATGAGCTAGTGGCTAATCAGCGGACATGTCGCAATGCCTACGCCCACAAATGTTTAACTGAAACTAATTTAGAGAAAACAACACACACAAACACACACACAAGCACACATAGCTACTAGCACACGCCCAGCTGATAAAGCTGAAGAGAAATTGTGCCAGTCATAACTCAAAGGGAGTCGTCAGGACGTTGAGCGCGTGTCTGCATTATGGCCATCATTCAGAGGCGTCAACGCAGACCCCAGCTAAGAGGATGGAGTATAATCATAAAAATGTTGGGATACCTAATCCTTTCACTAACACACACACACACACACACACACTCGCACACACACGTAGCCACTATCTCTAACCAAAGAAACGCATTTAACCATGAAAGGATACGACGAGTTTTTTGTTGTTGCCACTGCTACTGCTGCTGCTGTTTGCTGAATACGTAAAAAGGATTTTGCGCACCTTTCAAAATCCCTCCTTTTTTACAGTTGTTGTTGTTGTTTTCTTCTTCTTGTATTTTTTTGTATTTTACTAGCTGAGGCAGCTCAAGTGAATGCATGAATGCATGATGATTGAATGAATGAATGTGCCAGGGCCAAGGCCCCACACACAAAACAACAGAAAGAAGACGAATAATACGAAGAAGCAGAAGAAGCAGCAGAAAAGTGGAAAAAGTTTGTGTGCGTTAGGGTCACCGTACTAATCAGCTAGTCCTGGACATTTGCCAGCCCCTTCACTGTGCCTCACTTGTTTTGATTATAAATTGAAAACTTTGCTGTTGTGCAAATTTTCCAGCAAAATCAAAGTGTTTGTAAGGAATTTCCTCATTTTTTTCCACATTTGTTTTCTTCTTTACTACCCTCCGCTCCGCTCCTGCTGCTGTGCTTCCATTTTACGGCATTTCCATATGTCGCAACCCGGACAGGCGGTCAAGCGCAATGGCCGTTCGTCCAAGTGGAAGTGGAAGTCACAGGCGTTTCAGTCGGGGGACAACGGGGCGGCTGAGACATAAAGGATATGCTTGTTAGTAACCAAATTTGCAACAATGACAACCAAACACACACAGTCACACACACCCATTTGTACACACCCAAACATTAACAAGGGCTTATGTAAAGTTTTGGACACTTTCAAGTATTTTGCGAGGTGTTGGGTAATCGATTTCTGTGACCTTTAACATTGCGAATATGAATTTTCTTCGAGATGTGTAACTGCTTTTCATTAGCAAAACATTTCTATAGATATGTGGAAATAATATCACATACTTGTAGATATTGCTATAATTTAACTGCAAAAGCTTATTAAGTTGTTAAAAGACTTCACTTTCTTCACTTTATTTGCATTGCTTCAAAGCATCAAAAAGCTATTGGAAATCAAAGAAATTTATTATCTCAATAAGACATGAATCAATATCAAATATAAATAGATTATAGTTTTCAAAGTCAAACAAAAGTTATGTAAACTTTTAAAGTTTCGAACTAGTTCGCAGGCGAGCTGCTTTCTACGACACTCGATTGCAACAAAAGAGAGCGAGATAAGCGTCTGAGAGCGTTGCACAATACTGTAGAAGCACTTAAATAAAACCTAATTAAACTCAAATGGGCTTTTTAAGTAATTTAAAACCGAAAAGATTCTATTCATGTGTAAGTTGTTCCCATTGAAACCTAATTGAACTCAAATGGGCTCTTTAAGTAATCTAAAACCGAAAAAGAGTCTGTTCATGTGTAATTGGTTCCCATTGAGTATGAGCCAAAGACATTTTTCAACACTGGTCGTGTGTCATCTGAACAGCAGCCAACTTCACGCAGCTTTCTCGAATTTTTCACAAGTCCCCCTTGCAAACTTACGAAGTAAAACAAAACAATGTCAATCTCCAACTACAAACTGCAGACCAAGGTGCGCTTGCAACCATTGGTGCTATTCCAAATTATCGCCGCCTACGAGCGTCGTTCCAAGTCGGCCAAAATGGCCGTGGGTACGCTGTTGGGTCGCCGCGACAAGTGCAACGATATAATTGAGATCACGAACAGCTATATGGTGCAGCACAAGGAGCAGCAGGTGGGCGAGGTGGAGCAGTTCAAGCTGGACATCCAGTATGCCAACGAGATGCTGCAGCTCAACCAGATCAACTATCCGCAGGAGAAGATCATCGGCTGGTACAGCACGGGCAAATCGCTCTCCCGCTCCTCGGCTGCCCTGCATGCCTACTATGCCCGGGAGTGCTCGGATGCGCAGCCGTTGCATTTGCTGGTGGATCTAACACTGCACTGTGGCCGAGTGAATACCCAACTGTATTGCGGCGTACCCATTGGAGTGCCTGGCGGTACACAAGGACTGCTCTTCACGCTGCTGCCGATGCTCAAGCTGGGCACGGAAGTGGATGAGTCGGTGGCACTGCGTCTCATGCAGAAGCACGCACTGCAGCCGAACAAGCAGGTGGGACGCATGCTGCCCGAACTGGTGCATGTCGTCGAGTCGACGCGGGAGCTGGAACTGAAGCTGGATCTGGTGTTGCGCTACATCAAGGATGTGCTCGCCCGCAAGCGTCGGCCGGACAACAGTCTAGGACGGGCTCTGCACGAGGCGCTCACTTCGGTGCCGCTGATGGACACGGAATCATTTCGACTGATGTTCAATGCCAATGTGCGGGATATGCTGATGAGCATTACACTCTCCACGATGATCCAGACACAGATGGAGCTAACCGAGAAGGTGTCCTATCTACCCGATCACTAATTATCGCATACGACTCATAATAAACGATTATCAACGGGCAGCTGTTCCCATATGAGAGCAGTAACACTATAATCCATACTTTTTTCATATTTTCATTCATTAGGTAGATGATTCTACTTAGAAACTGTACGATTATCAACGGGCTAATGTTCCCATAAGGAGGCAGTTACTCTATAATCCGTACTATTTTCATATTATCATTCACTGGTAGATAATTCTACTTAGAAACTATTAAGGCAAGGGTTTTGTACTGTATTTTACTCACTTACTTATTTTAGTAGATGTAAATCAGTTTTTGTTATTATAAATCATTATGTATTATCAATATCTGGCAACCTTAAACATTATAATGATAGTGTATTCAAGTAGCCGTGCACCAATTTTCAGAAGCAAAGCTATAAAGGAATAAGTTTTATTGGGTTCCACAGATCTATTAAAGTTAATGAATTTATTTGCATGCTCAGGCAAATGGCATGAATTTGATGATCTCTTGAAAAGTATACTCTTTAAACTGTCGCTGCAATACATTTTTATACTCTTTTCGAAGAAAATAGTATATTAAGTTTGTCCTGAAGTTTGTAACGCATAGAAGGAAGCGTCGGAGACCCCCAAAAGTTACTGCCAGTATGCTTAGAATAACAATACAAATTGATCTAGCCATGTCCGTCTGTCTGTCTGTCTGTCTGTCTGTCTGTCTGTCTGTGTGTCTGTCTGTCTGTATGTATGCAAACTAGTCCCTCAGTTTTTGAGCTATCGCGATAAAACTTTGCACAAACACTTATTATTCCAGGGGACAGCACATTGGTCGGAGCCGGCCGAATCTGTCCACTATATCTTATAGCTGCCATACAACTCGAAGTCGGTTTTGGCCATATATCCCATGTTTTTGAATCTATCGCGATGAAACTTTGCACAGATACTTATTATTCAAAGAGACATCACATTGGTTGGAGCCGGCCGGATCGGATCACTATATCTTATAGCTGCTATACAACTGGCAATGAATTAAATATTCTTAGAACAAAAAAAAATGTTACGCGACAAAACGATTTTGTACAGCTTATGAAATTTCAGTGGTGCAGTTGGCAGAGTGAAAATTGCCTATAGGTTCGGAAAGAGTATAAAATCTTCGGCACGCCGAAGATTATCCTTCCCCACTTGTTTTTTATAAGCTAAGTACATACAGTGCACGCTCGATAACGCGAGCTTATTAAAAACAAGGCAGTTCACGTTAGGAAAAGTGTTTACGTTTTCGATTGTCAGAAAAGTATAAAGTGAATACACATTAACACACTTAAATTCATAAATTAATTTGTTCTATTAATTGAAATATAGGTTTATCCATTAGGCTTATCAGTACATTCATATCACTTTGATCGACGCTTTGTTGAACATGCATTTTGGGAAGCTGTGAGTTATGCAATGTTTTTCTTTTTCCAGGGCGCTTTAGAGCGTTCTTTACTTTCTTAAAAAAGTAAATCAGAAGCTTTGCCCAGCATTAACTATTATATTTAAAGTGAAAAACAAAGCCGCATTATAAGCAGCAGTGTAATTGTCAACGCTGGCATTTTTTGCTGTAATGCAATAATTTTACGACTACAATAAATATATTACAGAAGTGATAATGGCAGCGATTGCATAATGGATTAAGTGCCACAAGCCTCTCTGGATGGGGAAGGCCAATGCCAATGGCGATATCGATGGCGTTACTGCCAATACTCGTTTGGCCCGTTGACGTTTGCTGTTTGTCGTTATATTTAAGCCATTATCAATGCGAATGCCGCATGACGCACAAGGCTCTGGGCATCCTTTGGGGCAGCAGAGGGCACTGTCTGTTTACACGTTTACTTAATTTCAAGCGATTTATTAATTTTTTAAAATTGCCATGATTGCAGCTGCTGCACGCAATTAATAAAAAGCAGCAATATTATTGAATTCAATGGTAGAATGTGTGCCAAATCAAAACGCCAAAGGGCTGCAAATGCAAATGCAAATGAGCAGCGTACGCGGCAATTTGACAAATGATGGCAATCAAAAAGTTGCATGCCCCAGCTTAATGCGTGTGGCATGTTGAATGCGATGGCTGCATATTGGGCCAAGTTGCAAGCTTGGCAAGCTAACACAGCTCACGTCTGCCTGCTAGCTAAGACATTGCAACTTTTTGTGCTAATTAATGTGGAAAATGTAATATATTAAAAGACGTTGCAGTTGGCAAGTTCATGCCACGTGTTTAATCCCCTGCACGCTCGGGCCTCATAACTTTGGACAGTTGAAACGTGTTTGGATTTTGTGCGCAAATCAATGCGACAATGTGAGCTCAGACCAGCAGCAACAGCAGCATCTTTCACAGCATCACCAGCAGCATCTCTCAGTCAGTTTATTGTAGCCAAACAAACTTGAAAAACTAAGCATGAAGGAGGATTTATGTTGAAGTGTGTGCGCTTTTGTGGCCACACAGTTTAGGTGTCAGTTGCAGGACAGCATCAGCAGCAGCCCACAAAATTACGAGTGTGACCAGAAGCCAAACCAAAAACACCAGAGCCTGCCAACTTGGCCTGTGTTGGCCGTGCTGCCAAGCCAACTCAGCAATTGGCAAAGACGCCTACAGCATTTGGCCCACACACACACACACACACAATCACAACTCGCAACCATAAAACACTCGCACATATGCCACAAACAACGAGAGCAAAAAAAATGATAGATATTATAATAGACATGCTTCACGTGTGCCGTGTTGACGCGCAAAACAATAATAAGGTTTCAAATCCAACAAAAAAAGAAACGCAAAAAAAAAGGTGAAAAGCACAGCAAAAAATTTATATGAAAATAGCAACACATACATATATGGGAAAACAAATAAGAACCATAGGGTAAAGTTGCTGAAGCCTTAATACCCTTGCTGCTGGTGTGTGACAGTTGAATCGGAAATTCCATTAAACTGCTGTCAAACAGAATTTAATTACTTTTTATACGAGTACTCAATTTGAATAGATTATAATATTTAACATAAATGCTCTGATCAAAATAATATTTAATATAAATTATAATATGGCAAAAACTGAATAATTTCTTGTCTGAGAGTTTTCATAATGCCTTGCTCGCTGTTCAATTCAAGAACTTACACATTTCATAGTTGTAAAGCTTGTTGCCTTCAATGCGTTACAAATTATGTGGCAAAATTATAAGACCCAATGCCACACAATAAATATGATGTGAAAAAAGCAAAACGCTATATAAGAATATATAAGAATAATAGACAGTGAGCTGTTGTGGGTGGGTGAATAAACGGGAAACGAGCTTAAAAGTTGCAGAGGCAAAATAAAGATTGGCATAGATATGCACGTGATTGGAATGTAAGTTGGAAATTAAGTGGCTCCTGCGGCGCCAAGGAAACCAAAGAAAAGGAAAGAAATCTTCTTGCAAAAACAATATATGTCATACACAACACACACTGTTGACTGGTCGCACACTCACACAACACACTCACAACAAACACACACAAACACACTCTCAGCAAAATGGCCAACGAATTGAGTGGCAGTGGCAAAACGGAAAATGAAATGCACATTAGCACAAGGCGGAGCGGCCCAAAAGGCGACCAGAAATGCCAGCGGCATAAGCGAAGCCAGCGATAGGAAGGAAATTGTTACGTAGGCCAAAAACGCAGAAGGAGCAGCAACAACAGCAACAGCAACAACAACAGCAACCAGAGCGAGTTGGCACAAAGAAAAGCGCACAAATCGAAATAAATAAATAAAATCAAATGTGCTGTGGAAAAACTTTGGCTTTGCCGAGCTAACTTAGGTAAAACTGTGCGGCATCTCTCCCGCAATTCCCCTTCTCCCCGCAGCACCCGCACAAAGCGCTGAAATTACATCTTATGAGCGTCTGGAGGTTACGCTTTAGGGAGCGCGCCGTATACGTAACGCAAGCGTAACGGAAACGGAAACAAAGCGATAAACTTTTGTTAGTGTAGCCAGCGCCAATCCACACTCGAGGCCCACGAGAGCGTAAAAGTGCGAAAGTGCGCGCAACACTGCGACCCAGCAGCAGCAGCAGGAGCGGCAGCAGGAGCAGCAGTCCTAGAAGCCATCGGATTCCAAGTTCTGTTGCCTTTGGCTTCGCCGTCTAAGACACAAGCAAAAACAGTTCCAAACGGAAGCAACGCAGCAGCAGCAGCAGAAGCAGCAGCAGCAGCGTGTAAATGTCTGCTAACACTTGGCTGCGTTTCCTGACTGTAGCTAAGAAAATAACAAGCAGCAACTACTTGTGCATGCTCGACTAACTGCTGCCCTGTACCAATGACTAAAGTTATCAACACATTCCAGATATCATAATAAAATCACTATTTTTTTAGTGGTAATATACTAAACTTCACTCAATTGCAGTGTAAATATTACTATCGATAAATATTATTATCGATAAATAATGTTATCGATATGACAAATGGTGTGTTCAATTTATATTTTGTTAGTTATGTATATATGAATTTAGAATTTATGCCATTTGGGCATACACTTAGTCTTTATCTTTCTTATCTTATTTCTGACATTTTAAACAGTTTTATTAACTTACACATCGAGTAAATCTTTGTGTCTTGATAGCTTATTGAAATATTTCTAAATATTAAAAAGAAATGTATTGTTTTTTTTATAATAAATAATAGCTAAATTCAAATATATATCCAAATATGAGCAGCAACAGTGTAAAAGTAACTGAATTCACTGAACTCATGTATAACAAGTTTTTAAAACTCCTTTCCCACAACTTTTGTGTTTACAGGGTGTACATAAAAAGGGGCTAAAAAGAATCGCAAGAAACATACTCAACAGCTTGCTTATGTGTTACTGAGACTCAATTGCATGGTCGAATAGAAGGGGGAGCAGGCTTCAGAGGGGGGCACCGTTTACAGACTCGACTTGCTGCCAATGTGTGAATTACGAGTGTATTTTGTACTATCTGTGATTTTTGCCCTTCTTAAAGCCGCAGCCAGCGATGCGCTGATTAAAAGTCTTTGGCCAACTAAAAGTCTAATACAATTTGCTTTAATTTCCAACCGCAAACGAAGACTGATTGAGCACAAGTTCACGAAAATCCAATAAACTGTAACTCGCTAAAAAATCAATGTCTAACAAACGAAAAACAAACCGAAAGAGCTTCGGTCGTGGGTGAAGGCAAAATCTTAATTTTCCACAACAGAAACGTGACACATTTGCGCTGGTCAAAAGCAGCCATGGAATGGCCACAACTGTTTCCAACTTTACAATGTGCAAGTGTGTGTGTCTGTGTGTGTGTGAGAGTGTGTTGGTGTGAGTGGCTCAATTGGTTGCTGCTTGTTTTCATGGGCGTACCCAGAATCTCGGTTTGCGGGGAACAAGATGAGTGTCAACAAAATAGTTTTGTGTGAAAACATTTAAATTTGTATGTATTTATACTATCTAGAAACTTGAGCTTATTTAATATATAATCCGAAATTCCTAATTGCTTCTGATATATTAGCAGAGCTAATAAAGATGATCAGATGTTCGGTTATGACATTATTGCAGTTTAAAATCATGGATGGGGCAAGACTCATTTCAACAACATCTTTTTTTCCAAAACCTAACACATTTTCTTCCTTTAACAAGAATCTTGGTTCGATGGTAGCCATTTGCCCCTATTGTAGGTGCGCCCATGCTTGTTTTGTTTTTGTTTTGCATGGGTTAACCGCAAAAGCAATTTCTTTTGTATTTCCATCACACGCAACATGGAAATTGTTTGGCTTGTTTTTTGTTAACAGGTAACTTAAGTGGCCTTTCACATGAATGTCTTAAGCAGCCAATATCAAATTCGTTACAGTGTTTAGTCCTTTATTCAAACCAATTAGCAATTTGACTTCTTTGAACATCAAATATGAAATTTGTTGTTGCAAGAGACTGTTAAGAACTATTCTAGGCATAGCTCTAACTCTTTCTCTATTTGTTTGACATATTCATCGTTTTATGGTACCTTCTCTGTTATGCATGTTAAGCTTTTAAATGCATTAAACAACACCAAATGCTTCAAAATGACACTTTCGCCAGGTGCAAAGGCAACTGTTCAATCTACCCTCGTTCCCATTCGTGCTGTGGTTCTTGTGCTAAACAAAAACTGTCAGCCACATGGCCCAAAATGTCATCTTGACTAAATACACCTTTTCCTTTTGTCATTTTCTCGTTTGATTTATTGTTTGCCCAAAAGTATTTGCGGTGTGTGTTCGGTATATAGTATGTAAATGTCTGGCTGATTTGTTTAAACAAACGTCCAGAGTGTGTGTGTGTGTGTGAGTCTGTTCATGTGTGTGCATGTGTGTGCGTGTTCCGTTTGCTTGTCTCTACAGCTGTCAGGTTCAATCTTGTGCTCGTTTGTGCCCTTAACCCAAACCTGAACGACCGCACTTTTCTTCTAGTGTTTGCTCTGGTTTTGTAACTTTGGTTGTGCGTCTATCTCTCTCTCTCTCTCTCTCCCCTCTTTATCTGTGTGTGTGTGTGTGTCGTCCACTTGTCATGTCACTCAGCGTCATTGTCATGCAGACAATGCCAGGCAGTCAGTATTCAATCTGCTGCCCACAGCTCCTGCCTCGGCTAACAGCTACTTTTTGGTTCTTGCATTTCATTTACATTTTCAATGTCAGGTTGAGATCGCTCGCTTTTCTAGCTGTAAACTTCAGGCAGGCGACATCTCGTAATTTACCGTTACAAATCAATTGTCAAGTTATGGCCATGACTGTCGCCCCCAGCCCCACACCCACTCTCTTCCTGTCAGCGCGTGTCAATGCGTTGATATCCTTGAGAAATGCCCAAGGAGCAGCAGGAGCAGCAGCTGCCCAAAGCGTTTCTCAAAATACTTAAACGTTATGTTGAAATATTTTACGCACAATTTATGTTAATTTGGCCACAGTTTAGCCATAAAAGCATCAGAGACACACACATACACACACACAACATATTTTTATAGCATTTTCGATATTTATGCGCGATTTTTTTCGCATTGCACAAAAATTGTTTAGCTGCTTATAGTATGCTATATATACATAATAATATATGTATTTATATATACATATGTGCACATATCGGCGTGTACGTGCTGTGGCAAAAGTTTTGGGGTTCATCACACACACACACATATACGCACACACAGCATACACACAAGGACACACATGTGTGTCCTGGCTTTCCGTTAACATTTTGACAGCAAAGGCTTTAAGTTGTCAGCGCGTTCTTTAGTCATATTATTGGTATAGTTGTTGTTGTTGCGGTCGTTGTCGTTGTTATTGCTATTGTTGTTAGCGCTGGCGCTTATTAACATATTGTTGTTTTGCGCATGTCGCGCCATTGACAATTCATTTTGTTATCACCACACACACGAAAGCTTAGTGACAAAACCTAAAAACAAAGCCCAAAACTTGCCGCCAACAAACAACAAGCAAATATCTGACTGTGCGATATCCTATAGGAATGCTGTAATCGATAACACTCATTATTTAATCAGCGGAAGTTCACAACTCATGGTAATTGTTACAAATATGCTCGATTTGTAGGTGAAACTAGCTGGAAGAGATGCTTAAAATAATTAAAGACCCACTGGACACGTAACTAGAAGGCATATAAGCCTTACATGCTATCGATAATTATCGAATTTAAACGATTACTCCGATTGCTCCAAATTATCGCTTTTTATTATTGTTTAAGAATAATTTTCCAGCAAAATAATAACAATAGTAGTTCCCAAATATTAAATACGCTATTAGCCGACAGTATAGATTTATTGTCGATAATAAAAGAATATATTAAGTACAATCGATAGCATATTCAAAGAGATTTTCATGTGGCACAAGCAGACCGAAATACATCAGCCAAATGCCCGCTGCGTAAGCTTAGCACACAGGATATAGGAATGCTTTTGCCAGCAAAGTATTTATATTTGGCATGTGAAAACTTTGCTGTCAGCTGGAGATTTGCGCAAATTATAAGGCCTGACAGTTGAACTGAGCAAACTACACCCAAACCTAGTATAATAAGAAGCCCCAAATGCCATGCCGGATGATTAAAGACAAGATTAAAGTCCTGTATTATGCACGAGCAGAGTGCAACTGAAGCAGCAGCAGCAGCAGCAGCAGCTGCAGCGTATGGTTACAAATAGATGTGAATATGCATATGCTGGCATCTTATGTCTAAATTGCCGTGCACTTCACTCCAGGGGGCGGGTAGTTAAGAGGGGGCAGGGCGGCGGGCAAGGAAGCTGCACTGAAAGCATGCTTAGTTGCAAAGACGTCGCGATGGCTGCAGCTGCTTCCAAAGGCATTTTAAGCTGCACACACACATACACACACACACACACACACACACACTCGTTCACACACACTTACTGGGTAGCTGGCAGTCATGTGGCTGCTCGTTATTATTAGCATAATTACAGGCGCATTAGCGTGCTGCGGCTTTGGGCTTCAGGTGGCTGGGCAATTGGCTCGGTTACCTGATTATGACAGCCTAAAAGCATGCCTCGACACCGATGTGCAACTTCGAACAACTTTAAAGCGGCCGCCGGCCAACAAATTTGCAATAACAATTTGCTAAACTTTATGCTAATTTTCATAGATATACATAAATAAATTTGCGCTTTCGTTCTTTCGTGCTATCTTTTCATTTTCATTAACATTGCATTAATTAGTTTTTCGTTTTCATTTTACTTTGCAGCTTTGCCTCGCTTCATGTTTACGCAACAGTCGCCATCCGACGGCCGACATTAAACAACACGGACCCCGGAAAGGTCACACGCCAAAGAGCGAACGAGAAGCAAACATTTTTTTTCTTTCGTATTTTAGATAAGTCCGAAGCTCAAATAAAAACAAACGCGCCAAAACACAAAGTCAACAGTGAGCACAGCAGGGACTAGGACTAGGACTAGGACTAGGACTAGGACGAACAACAATGCGTTGCCAGCGCAAGTTACAGCTGCTCGGGCTGTGCCTGACGCTGGGCGCCCTCGCAGCTGCTGCCTATCCCAACAGCAACACACAGCAGCAACAGCAGCAGCAGCAACAGTCGCAACAGCCAATCTACACCTATCTGACCACATCGAGTACGTCCAGCCACAGGAATGACGCTCCCGCTGCTGTCATGCAGCCAGCCATTGTGTATGAGGCGGCTATGCCAAAGCAGGAGCAGCGACCCACAAGCAGCAGCAGCAACAACCCCGCAGCAGCAACAGCAGCAGCAACAGCTGCCACTGCTTCACCATCAAAGAAAGTCATCGGTTCCAGGTGAGTGCACAGGCTCTTCGGTTAACGTGCGCGATTTTAACTTGGCTAGCATATCAACCACAATCTTCCCCTTCCCTTCCCTTGCCACCCACACACACTTTACTTTGCCTTTGTTCGCTTGCTGTTTGTTGTTGTCGCTGTTGTTAGGCAAAAGTCTTTTGTTTGCACAGCGTTTTTGCAATTTTTCCCACTAATTGAAATAGAATTTCCCTTTTGTTGTTGCCTTTGCGTGCCTCTCTCTCTCGCTGACTCTGGATCTGGTCAGTTGGCAAATTCCTTAGTATTTTAATTAATTTGCTCAACAGGCGCCGCGGCTCAGCCACTTGACGGCACGGTCGACCCCATCCCACTCCCTAATAGAACACGTGGCATACCTTGCGGCGCTCCATTTAAAAAATAAAGGAAATTGTAAAAACAACAACAGAAACAACAACAAGTTGGGCGCAAATTGAGTACTCATTAACTTCAAATCAATGCTAATCAGTTTGGCTTTCGTAGAGCACTTTTGTTAGGTTGGGTTTCTGTTTTTTGTTCTGTTCTCCTGTCTAGGTTGGTGGGTGGTAGTTAAGTGTTTTGGCAGAAACGCAACCCTTAAGCAGCTGCGCCTTCAAGTAAAATGAAAATTAATATTTGTGTTTTCGTTTTCGCTTGCGTTCTCCTTACACGCACAGCATTCGGCAGGTTCTTTCTGTCTGTCTGTCTGTCTGTCTTGGTTGTTATATTAATTCCAGCGCGTAAACAAATTCACAGCCCTACGGCATATGGTAGACAGTTGTCGGTTAACGCTTGATAATGATTACGAGCAGCTGCCGCTGCGGGCGTTCATAATAATGATGATGATAATGCTGATACCATTGCTGCTGTTATTGTTGAGATACACTTGATAAGGCCATGCAAAGAAATCTGTGTGTATTCGTTGTATTACTTGCTCAACCTGGCCTGTTGTTGCCACATTATTTGCATTGCATACATAAGGCGATTGCAGATTCAGAAGCACTTGTATTTATTCCATCGGCAATTTCAGCCGGTAGCAATTTGTTTTTTTATGAACAATTTAAAATACACATTAAAATTATCTTTTTTTCACTTCAGCGCAACAGCAAATAAATATTTTAAAAATGCCTTAAACGCAATTTCGCTTTAAAGTTGGATTTTGGCACAAATATTTCAATTAAGCATTTCCATTATTAATGTGCATTAAAACATAAATTGTACTATTTTATGCAATTATTACATTCATATTGTGCATACAATAAATATTTTTCGTGTTTTTTTGATGTAAGTCAACAATTGTAATGTGCACAGTACTCTATTTATTATTTTAGATTTCCAACATAAATGTAGATAAAAATGTATTAAGCACATACAAAAAAACCAGTTTAAATTTAACACACTTTAATCAGGCTGCCAACAGCAAATTAATTAATTATGCAAAACTGTCATATATTTTTTCTGCAAGCTTATATATTAATTAATACGTCTGTGTCAAAATGGAATTGAAGTGCAGAAATACATCAGTTAACTAATTATAAATATTAATAAGCTGAAGGCTGTTTAGATATGCAATTGACTGAATATTAAAAATCCTTTGGCAGTGCAATATGCAATATAAATTTAAAAATTAGATACCTTTTGTAAAATTGTTTAAGCTTTTTATACAAAGCTAAAGCTGGGCAGTGATTTTTAACTGCATTATAATGACATATATATATATATATATATATATATATATACAGCAGCAGCTGCATATGACGAAGCACGCGCCGACTCACGTGCTTAAATGTTAATGATGTGCCATGTTAAAATCTAGTTGGAGTGTCTGTCTGTCTGCTGTACTATGTGCATACATAGTACGTGTAGATATGTTAACTAACTACTACTACGACTAGCAGCTGATGGGGGGCAAGTCCAAATGCAAATGCAGAGCGTGACTGTGCGACTTTCGCAGCAGCGATTGCATGCCATTCAATTTCCATTAAAATGCCAGCGAATGCGCCGCAAAGTATGCAGCATGACTTGCCAGCTTAATCGCATTTATTTGCCATTAATCACTGTCCCGACACTCGATAACATATGCAAACCCAACTTCTTTTACTTGTACTTGCAGCGTACTCTCCTCGGTGTCCGTGGTCCTCGATGGCAATGAGCCGCAGTTTACGGATGCCGTCGGCCAGAAGGTGCCCAAGCCGCAGCCCTCGCTGCAAGTGGCCAGTCCCATAGATCTGCTCAATCCCGATCGCTATGAGTTCTACACCTTCGACGATCATGGTGAGCTGATCAAGCGTTTGATGACCATGCAGGAGATCCAGAGCATTGTGGCCAATGGTGATGGTGAGGGTCCTTCAATAATACACACTGCACCGCTGGCGGAACACGAGCCGGAGAAGAAGATGCAGGACATTGTGGACAGTGTGCAGCATGTGCTCAACAAGGAGGTGGCCAGCAGTTCCTCGAAGAACAGCTCCGGTGAACTGCTGCTGCCCGTGCTCGATACGCCCGATGTGTCGTCCTCCTGGTCACTGATATTGCCCGCCATCTTTGGCAATACTGGCGGCGACATCTTTCCGCAGCAGAAGCCCCAGCAAATTGTAATGACGCCCGAATCGGAGCTGGTGGACACTTCGACGCGAGCGGTGCCAACAACGCAGCGGGCCACAAAGAAACCGAAGCCAGCTAAAAGGAAGCCGGGCAACAAGCGCAAGACCACCACTAGCACCACTGAGATGACACCGCAGGTGGTCCAAGAGGATTTGGATCCACTCGAGTCCGTTTACACGGGCATCCAGCAGTATCAGCAGGCGGCAGCCAATATGCAGGAGTTTGACATGATGCACATGCAGCCCATTTACCAGAAGCTGCCCAGCACCACCGCCAGGCCGCAGACAACCACGCGACGCATGTTCTACAACAATCAGGAGTTCATACACACGCCCGTTGCCGCAAGCAACACTGCCAGCACCACTGAAAGGAACCACCCACTGGCCAAGAAACCCGGCAATGTGCAGCGCAAGCCCACACAACCACATCGGGTGAAGAAACCCAACGCGGGCACCACCAGCAGCACCGCTCATCCCACTGGCGGCAAGCAAAAGGTAAAGAAGAAGACAACCACCACCACCACCACCAGCACGACTACAACAACCACACAAGCACCCACCACAACCACTGCACCCATCTCAACCACGGAGGCAGCAACACCCGCACCAGAGACAACAACCACCACACTGGCGCCAGTGTCCACCACGCAGAAGAAGAAGAAGCGCAAGCCGACACGCACACCCGGACACGCGGGCACCACCGGCGGCAATAAGCCCAGCAAACCCAAGCGCAAGCCAACCGCCAAGCCAAAGCCACCACATCAGGCCGTCGCCGTTGAGCCCGCCGTGGCTGAATCTGCACCACAGCAGCAGGAGGTTAGCACACACAGGCCTCCACGTCCTCATCGTCCACACAAGAAGCCCAAACCCAGCAGTACCACTACAACAACAACAACCACACAAGCACCAATCAGCAGCACCTCAACAACAACCGCTCCTGAGCCTGCAGCACAGCCTGAAATTGTTGAAAGCAGTGAACACCACACGCCACCACATGGTGAGTCTGCACCGCAGCTTGATCCAGCCGAAATCCCACCACATAGCCACCACAAGCCAGCTGCAACCACCACGACAACAACAACAACCACAGCCAGGCCTACAACAACTGCAGCCACAACAACAACCACAGCAGCGCCTACAACTGCAGCTGCAACAACAACAACAACAACCACAGCTGCGCCCACCACCACAACAGCTGCGCCAACTACAACCACCAGCACCACCACGACTAGACGTCCACCCCATTTGCATCATCAGAAACTGCACGGCAAGCCCGCGCATGCCAGCACCGCCAGCCCCACCAGCAGCACTAAGCGACCCACAACGCTGCACCACCAAAAAATAACCAGCAAGCCTGTGCACAACACTGAAACCACCAACCACTACATGCCCTTACACACGGAAAGCTATGGCCATGTAAATGCTATACCAGCCAAAACAACAACAACGACAACGACAACAACAACCACTAGCACCACCCACGCACCTGTGTACCCGGTGC
The DNA here is from genome assembly GCA_035042425.1 of Drosophila flavopinicola. Lineage (NCBI taxonomy): Eukaryota > Metazoa > Arthropoda > Insecta > Diptera > Drosophilidae > Drosophila > Drosophila flavopinicola. Next base: position 10,323,745 of record JAWNLL010000090.1, on the reverse strand, counting down.
CCAGCTACGATGCGGAAGCCACTGAGAATCTGCCAACAATTATCGAAACAGTGGACGACGAGAAGACGCAGCTGAAGAAGACAAAACTGCCATCGCTGGCATTGTTGCAACAACATATGCAACAACAGCAGAGCTCAACACCATCGTCGGCACCACAGCTGACAGCGGATCAGATCCACTCAATGGATCAGATTGTGCAGAGTCTGACCCAGGATCTGCTGGCCAGCGATAAGAAGGATGAAAGCCAGAGCGCGGAGCCGGTCAAATACGACAGTGCGGACAGCAAGGAGCAAATGGAAAACTTGGCTAACAAGAAGAAGATAAGCGTCAGCACTAGCACCACAACAACAACAAGCACCACCACAACAACAACAACAACTCCAAAGCCAACCACACCCAAAACAACGACCACAATTCTGAATACACCCAAACCATTAACCGCTAACTATGGCGGCAGCACTTTATCCACCATGCTGGACGAGGATGACTCAAGCACAAATGAGGAACCACTCGACTCCACTGAGGCCAGCAACATCAAGAAGGCATCGCAGGAGACAACACTCAGCAGCATGGAAGTGGAGCCAGAGGAGCCAACAACTGTGGTCTTGATTACGGCCAGACCGCAATACTTTACGGCCACACGCGCACCACCAGCACCAGCACCAGCACCACCGCAACTGCAGCCAGAGAGGCAGTCAGAGAAACCCATCGAGGAGCCCGAAACCACAGAGCTGCCCTATCACACACAATTCCTGCTGACCACGCCCATGGCTGCCCTAGACGACGACAATGAAAGCGAAAGCGAAGCTGAAACTGAGGTCACGAACACTACAAGCAAACCCACAGCGGAGGCCAATCATGTGGTTAAGTTCGAGCCACTCTATGCGGATGTGCCAGAGGCTGTGACTGCCGACCTGACCGAGGAGCCACCAACCACTAGTGGTTACTATCAGCAGCCAGAGGCAGTCACCGTGGGCTCAGCACGTCTGCCCGTCTCCGAGAGCACCACCTCCGTCTATGGCGATGACGAGGATAGCACCGAGGTAACGCCCATGATAGCCAATCTGGTGCAGCAGCTCAATCTGGAAGTGCTCAAGCCAACGGATCAAATCTCAATGGCCAACTTCCAGACACAAGCGGCGACTGTTGCCTCCACACTGGTCGATGGCAGCAATACGCTCGTCTCCGATATTTTCATGAGCTCCAACGAGACGAAAGATGAGCTGCAGTTCCTCATGTCCGATGTTATACAGCAAATCACTCAGGAGCAGGCGCAGGATCAGCCCTATCAGTCGCCCAGCAGCCAGCTAGATGACTCCCATCGCTTGACCAGCTTTGCCCACTTGAATACATCGTTTTTGCTGCCGCCCAAGCTGGAGAAGCCAACGAAGCCGCAGCCGGCGCAAAAGATATCCACGACAACGGAGCAGCAGCTGGCGGCGGCACAGGAAATCACAACCATAATGCCGAGCAATGAGGAGCTGAACAAACCGGATGCTGCTTACCTCAATACGCCAGCGCCAGCTGCCGCTGCCTCTGCAGCTGCAGTGGAGAGCAGCACATACAGGGTGCCTGTGCTATCGCTCTCGCAAATTTATGCACAACAGCAGCAGGACGAAGATGAGGAGCAGCAGCAGTTTGAGCTAGAGCGACTGGAGCCCGTGAAGCCCACAGAAGCAGCAATCAACCAGGAAGTCATTGAAGAGCCAACGAAAGCAGAAGAGCCACAGGAGCAGGAGCAACTAACACTGGAAGACGAACAGCAGCAGGAGCAGGAGCAGGACTACCAACAACAGACAACGGTAACAACAGCCCTCCCCGCAGACAGCACAGAGGCAGAAGCAACCACGGAGCCGCTGCATCAGTCTGAGGAGAGCAAAGAAACCACCTCCAGCGAGGAAGCGACAACGGCGTCAAGCACGGACCCGCTGAAGCCAGATGCGACCGACACCAACTACAACAACAACAGTGAGGAGCAAATGCCTGAAATGTTGACAAATGGTTACAATGAGCAAATCCAAACGGAAGCCAGCACTGACCAGGAGCCAGAGGAGAGGACAACAACAAGAGCAGAGACAACAAATGTTTACCAGGACGCAGCAGAGCAAACATCAACAGAGCCACAACAAACGCAGCAAAGTGCAGAAGAAGCACAAAAGCAGACAGAGGCCGATGAGGAGGAGGAGGAGTTGATGCAGAGTATCGAGGATAGCGCCACAAATGCGGCACAGCTAGTGCCGCAGTACAGCGAGCAGCCTGCTGAAGAGCAGTCAACAGCCGGCAGCGAGGAAAAGGAGCAGCAGCAGGAACAGCAGCAGGAACAGCAGCAGGAACAGCAGCAGGAACAGCAGCAGGAGCAACTGCAGTCGACAACAACCAGCGGCGAGTTGTTGGCTACGGAAATACCCGGCGATATGTCCGTCGTATCATCCGAATCGGATATGTCGCTCAGCTCCGAGCAGGTCACCGAAAAGCTCGAGCTGAGCACTGTGCGCACCATGGAGCTGGACGAGGAGGCTCTCGAGGATATATCCGATGAGCTGATGGCCACACTAACCGAGGAGGAGGATACAACAAGTGCACAACAATATACACAGCTAGACGATGAGGATCCCTATGTGAAGCTGGGTGAGACGACGGCCAGTGTGGTGAAGCCACAGCCACTTATCAGTCAGGAGCAGGAGCAGGAGCAGGAGCAGGAGCAGGACCAGGAACCGGAGCCAGCACAGGCGGAGCAGAACTACAAGGTCACGCTGCCTTTGGCCAGCTACGGCAATCAGCCCATTGAGCAAGCGGATGAGGAAGATGAGGAGGATCAGAATAGTTATCAGCTGCCCATGCTGCTGCCCAGCAGCTCAACGGAGAAAGCTGCAACGACAACAACCAGCACTAGCACCACCACCAGCACCACTACCACAGCACCACCCACAACCACCAAGCGACTGCATACGCTGAAACCCGTTTCCTATTACGTGCAGCCATCGCTGCTCGGCGGCTATAATCAGCTAGAGGCGCCACAGCCGCCCAAGGCACTGCCCTACAATGCCAATAGCAACAGCTTGGCACAACAACAAGCACAGCAACAGCAACGACCCATGCAGCGACCCGCCTCGCTGACCAATCTGATGGCCGCCTCCACGCAAGCAACGCGTCCGCCGGTCAAGCTGGAACCCAGTCCGCTCAGCTCGCAGGGCTTGGAGGCATCCATCGATCGCTTGGATGAGGATGTTTTGTCGTTTGCGCGACTGTGCAATGAGCTGGCATTTAGCTATTGGAAGGCCATCACCTCGGAGAAGATTAGCTCGGCTAGGAGTCTGGTCATATCGCCATTTGCCTTAACCTCCATGTTGTCCATGGTGTTCCTGGGCGCACGCGGCAGCACATCGGGTGAAATGAACGAGATACTTAAGCTGGACGATATGGTTAGCTTCAATCCGCATCTGATCTTCCGCAACATCACCAGCTCCGTGGAGCAGTCGATGGAGAGTGAGATTGCAACGGCCGCCTTTGTTAGGGAGATTTTCAGTGATCGCTCCAATGGTAAGATCCTGCCCTTCTTCAAGGAGAAGACACAACAGCTGTATGCCGGTCACGTCGAGGAGGTCAACTTCCATGTGGTCAACGATATTGTGAGGCGTCGCACCAATCTGCTGGTGAAGCGGCACACGATGGGCAAAGTCCTGGAATATCTGCGCACGAATAGCGTTTGGGTGAACGGACCGCTGGCCACAGTTTCAGCGAATCTCTTCCAGACGGACTGCTCGCGCGCCTCGACAACGGATCGCGATGGCGAGATGTTCTTCCAGGTGCATCCCACTGTGCGCCAGCGTCGTCTCGTGCCCATTCCGGCGGTGCTCTATCGCAGCGGCTTCACGGCCGGCTATGAGCCCAAGCTGGACGCTACTGTGGTGGCCTTTGGACGGATACAGGATACGGTGAGCACCATCTACGTAATGCCGGGACATCAGAGCTCGGTGTCGCCCACGGATAATCTGGACAGGCTGGAGCGCCAGCTGGTGGAGCTGGCATTTGGCCAGGAGAACGCGTGGAGCAAACTGCTCACGGCGCTAATGGATCGTCCGGGAATGGAGGTGCAGCTGCCGCGTTTCTCGCATCGCTCGTTCGTGAACGCCTCGCTGGGTCTGCAGAAGATGGGCCTGAAGGGTCTGTTCAAGTCGGACTTTGCCGATCTGCGCGGACTCACTGGCGCCGGCAATCGGGACATCTTCCTGTCCGACATGATACAAATCAATACGTTCAGCACTTGCGGCGAGGAGAAGATCTCGGATCATCATCATGTCGAAATGTATCCAGCGCCACCTTTGCGCAAACGCAACAAGGATGTGGATGCCACCGATGATGATGCCTACGATTCATCGGAGACAATCGTCGACTTTGGCTCGCTGGTGCAGGAGTCCGCTCTGGGCCGTGGCTTCTACGATGATCTGCTCGACCCGAAGTACTTGGAGCTGCCGCTGCCGTTGCGTCCAAGGCAGGCACGTGTTCCAGATGCGCCGCGGCTGCGTTTCGATAAGCCGTTCCTCTACTTTGTGCGCCACAATCCGACGGGCATGATACTCTTCATGGGCCGCTTCAACCCGCGCCTGCTGCCATGAAACTCACACACACACACATACTCATACACACACACACACACACACACACACATACAAAACGCACACCCAACTTTAAGTAAGCCAAAATACCGACTATATGAGAACACATATATAATTTGTTAAAGCCCCCCTGCCCCCATCTTTGACATAGTGAATTGAAATGCCTGCAATTAAGTTAATTTTATATTTAATGCCAATTGCTGTGCCTTAATCCCGCGTCCTGCCCTCTTCCCCCCTTCTAGCAACGATACGAGATTGATGTGCAGCAAATATGTAAAGGAAAAATACTACAAACAAAAAAACAAAACAAAAAAAAAACGATACCATTCAGAAATATTATGCATTTTTTCTATGCACGCACAAAAAATATCAAAATATATACATATATATTTGTTAACAAAAAATCTAGTTTGCAGTTTGCTGTAAAATTATATTCCATTTGTTTTGGCTTGCATATTTGATTTGCATTAACATTTTTTTACGTGCCGCAAACAGCAGCAGCAACAAAATCAAGCTCAGCGAAATGCAAATGCAAATGCAATCAAAAAGTGCGTCATGTTTTGGCAGCAGCAGCAGCAACAACAACAACAACTACAACACGAACACAAAATGTAATTTAGTAAAATAAACTTAAACAATACGCAAAACTAAAAGTTATGTATGCTATTACGTAAGCTTAAAAAATCTAAATAAATACATAAATGAATATAAATAAATAAAACAAAAACGAAAACGAAAACCATGCCTCGTAAATATTTCAAATTGATTCGACTTGAAAGCTGACAATGTCCTTGCTCAACTGCTTGTGGTTTACTCCACAGCTGGTAACCCAAAACCGGAAGTGTTCATGTCTATTTTTTGTGTCAGTGTTGTGCAATGTTGTCCAATAGAGCATGTGACAAGCTAACACACATATCTACATGGGAAGAACAAGAGAAATAAGCTGTAAAAGATGGCACTTTGCATATCCTTTAGAAGGTAAAGCAAAAAGTGTAGTAGAGGAAATTTTTAAAGGAAGCAAAAAAGGCTACGTAATCGAATTACAGAAAAACCAAGCAGTAAGAAATTTATAAATATATAAATAATTAAGCTTTTATGGGTATGCTTATGAGAAGACTTATAATTGTACCCTGTAGCCTGCCTTTTGTGAAACTTTAGTTTGACAGAGTATACTACATAGAAACTTAGTACTTAGTTAAAGAAAATCTCCATTAACTGTTCAAAACCATTATAAAGCAAACAATCCCAAACAACTAGACAACTATGATAAAAGTCTGAATCGGTGACAGGGCAGCAGCGCAAGTTGCAATATACAAAAACCAAAACACAAGTGCGTCGAAATGAAGAAAAAACAACAGAAGTACATATTTTAATTAATATTTAACAAGAATACGTATAAACGATGCTTATTGTGAAATCTGAACAGCTCCATGTGTGTGTGTGTGAGTGTGAGTGTGAGTGTGTGTTAGTTGGGTATATATGGGCATGAACTGACTGCCTGGAACTTTGTCAAACTTTTGTATACACGAATTTGCTGCTATGCTTGCCTGTTGTTGTTGTTAATAATGCTGTTGCTGTTGTTGTTGTTGTTGTTGTTGTTGTTGTTGCCCTGCGGTTGCGTTGGCAACTTCGACGTCGACAACTGCGGACGGCTGCTCACTTGCATGTCGTTGTCGGTTGTCGGTTGTTGTTGTCGTTTTGCTGTTTTTTGAGCTTTATGCGGTTTTTGCAGCTAGCACGTATGTGTGTGTGTGTGTGTGTGTGCGAAATCACTGAAACAAGTAGCATACTTTTGGGCCAAACAATTGCCAGCCAACTGTAGCAAACTCAAAAACGCAGCAAAACACAACAGCAACAACAACATCATATGAACAACAACACGAGAAAAAAGCAAAACGACTCCACGACTAACGACTGCGGACTGCCGCAAAACTGGAACTATGTAATAGCATACATACAGGCGCCGCTGTGCACACACACACACACACACACACCAACACCAACACACACACACACACATACACATGGAGTAGTGTCAATGCGCGGCAATTGTGTCTGCCAGGCAATACAGCAACAGAAATGGAGCTCGCTCTCTTAATCTGCACACATGTTGAGCAGTTGTGTATTTGAATACCCTGTACTGTTTTAGAATTGTTAAAAAAAAAGGAAGTAAAGCAGTTATAATATAATACAGAAAATTACCTTTTCAAGTCAATCAAAAATATATATATATTTCCAAACAGACAATCCAGATGAGAAGCAGTCAATTAGATTAATTACTAGATTTATTCCAGTTCAATTTAAATATATATGCCAATTAAATTTTTTTGCTTTTTTGATCGAATTTTTTGCTATATGCAGATTTATATATACATATATATATATTTGTTCAAAGGTGTTAGCTCGTTTAATTTAAAGCAACATCAACAAATTCCTTGTAAAATATTTAATAATAAAATAAATTAAATTAAATATGAAATCATTGAATATTTATGCATATGCAAAAATTAATTGTTTTTATTGCTCACAAATTTAAAATGCAAATTGTATTTAAGCATGCAAATGTATGCGCTCTTTTATAGTGATTCTTTTTCACTGTGTTTGCTTTTTATATTTATATTAACTTTAAGAAACGTGCCTAATCGATATTTTGACTTATGCCTGTTTACAGAGTATCTGCTAGACAAGTGCATAACTAGAAGTTTTTGTGTGTGTGTGTGTGTGTGTTTTTATGTTTTATATATACACTCCGAAATGTTGCGTATTTTTTTCGTCTTTTCGCATAATGCCAGAGAGAGGACCACTTTATTATGCTGCTAATTTGTCATGCAGTTGCGAGTCGCGACGTTTTATGCACTAAATAATACTAAAGTGCAACTAATTTGCAACAAAAAATTCGTATTGCTGTCAGTTGCTGTTGTTGTTGTTGTTGGTGTTGCTGCTAACAACGACAGTTTCCGTTGCCTTTGTTGTTGTTGTTGTTGTTGTGGCAAAGTCGCAATTTATATCCGCACGTGTTGCGCCAAGGAGAAACAAGAAAAACGGAAGACAAATCTGTCATTGTGCGCTACGCTTGTAACTAGTATTATTATTGTTATTATTATTATTATTGTATTGTGTAATAAGAAAAGTATTTTTTGTGTTGCTGCTGCTGCTGCTGCTGGTGCTGGAACAATGCGACAGCTGTACAATGTCCGCTGAGCTCAGCCAATAGCCGAGCCACAGCCCGTAAGCTCGCCCACAGCAACCGCACATTGTAATTGTTGTTCAGCGAACTTTTCCTTTTTCCGGTTTTTCCTTGGCAATGTTCGTTTTCGTTCTCGTTTTCGGCATTTCCGCTGCTGTTCCTTTGTTTTTCTTAACGCTTTGTGTGAAGTGTCGTCTTTTGCTTTCTTAGCACCTGTCGAAATTACGCAAGTGTCACTTAAAGCGGGTTACGGCAACGCCAGCAATAACAAACAACAACAACAACAACGTTGTTCAAGTCTTTAACCCTTTCAAGCACAATGGACCAGCTGTTGTTGTTGTTGCGGTGTTGTTATTGCCATCCCGTTGCTAATGTTATTTGCATTTCATTCGTCGCTTTTGTGCGAGAGCGCACCCTTTCAAATATTTGTCACACCCACGTGTCGTATACTTGTTGTAATTTTTGTGATTTTTACCTTTGAACAGTGCTAATGAGTTGTTATTTTATTTTTTTGGCTGTATCAAAACTAAATTCAATATACGTGCTACAACTTTTTCCACGAATGCAACTTTTGTTGCTCTGTACAAAATAAAATAAAAACTTTTGGCGCTTAATGAACTAGTTACCACAGCAACCGAGTCTGGGGTTACAACTGCTAATTAATTTACATTAGCAAATTGCAAGCATGTAATTGACTTTTATTGGCGTTTGCACTGCAGGACCAAACACAAATATTCACTATTTGCTCAATTCGGTATATATAGCTAGTTGGCTATATATGCTTATGTAAAGTTATGCGCTAATCACACAATGGAGACGCATTTGTTGGCCACTTTTGTCAACGTGGCTTAATTAGAAAGTTGCCTGTGGGCAGAACTATGCAAATACATATTCTCAAAGACAAAGAGATGTATTGTAGAAGTCGTATATAGCGACATATTGGGTCAATTTCAACATTGCACAATGCCAAAAGTTAATTGTAAATTAAAAAACATTAAAATGCTGTATTCAAATAGAGTGAACAAATGATGGAAAACAAATGGCTAAAATTAAATGGGAAATTCCTTTTAAAAGCATTTCAGACAAAAGAGTAGTACTTAAGCTATAAAGAACCAATTTTTAAATAAGACCAAAAAAAAACAAGTGTGGAAAAATTATCTTCGACATGCCGAAGTTTTCATACTCTTTTCGAGTCTGTGGATAGATTCCAAATGGGATTGTTGCTACCCAGAAATGTTCTTCGAAAACTTAAAGCTCACATAACTTTGCCAAAACTGAACCGATTTTGAAAGTCCAAATCAATTTGATCGTGGTTTTTCCTCTACTTTCATTCTACATTTAAAGTTTGTAAGCTTTTGAAAATTTATTTTTTTATTTTTTCCGAAAAAAAGGATGTACTCCCCTTACTCCTTACTCCCCTCTCCATACTATTTTTAGAAATTTTTTTTTTTCAAAAAATAGAATCCCGAAATTTAATTGTTTATCGATAGTGGGTGTCACAAGTAGTATAAAAATCCACTTGAAAACCGATTTTGAGGTAGTTCATTTTTTGGCCTAAAAACCGGCCAAAATTTACAAAAATTTTAGCTTGTAAAATTCATTTTTAGTTTTATGAAAACTCCAAACTGTCATAACTTTGCCAAAACTGAACCGATTTTGAAAGTCCACATCAATTTGATCATGGTTTTTCCTCTACTTTCATTATACATTTAAAGTTTGTAAGCTTTTGAAAATTTCTTTTTTTTTCGAAAAAAGGATGTACTCCCCCCTTACTATTTTTCAGAAAAATTTTTTTTTCAAAAACTAGAATCCCGAAATTTAATTATTTATCGATAGTGGGTGTCACAAGTAGTATAAAAATCCACTTGAAAACCGATTTTGAGGTAGTTCATTTTTTGGCCTAAAAACCTGAAAAAATTTACAAAAATTTTAGCTTGTAAAATTAATTTTTAGTGCTTTGAAAACTCCAAGCTGTCATAACTTTGCCAAAACTGAACCGATTTTGAAACTCCAAGCCAATTTGTTCATGGTTTTTCCTCTACTTTCATTCTACATTTAAAGTTTGTAAGCTTTTGAAAATTTATTTTTTTTTCGAAAAAAAGGATGTACTCCCCCTTACTATTTTTCAGAAAATTTTTTTTTCCAAAAAATAGAACTTCGAAATTTTATTGTTTATCGATAGTGGGTGTCACAAGTAGTATAAAAATCCACTTGAAAACCGATTTTGAGGTGGTTCATTTTTTAACCTAAAAACAGGCCAAAATTTACAAAAATTTTAGCTTGTAAAATTGATTTTTAGTGCTTTGAAAACTCCAAACTGTCATAACTTTGCCAAAACTGAACCGATTTTGAAACTCCAAGCCAATTTGCTCATGGTTTTTCCTCTACTTTAGTCTACATTTAAGTTTTGTTCAATTTTGTATAAAAATATTATTTACACATATCTTTGCTATTTATGACTCAATCGCTTTGCAATTCCAAACATTGATGAGTTTTAAGGATGTTTAAGTGTACAATAAATTTGAAGGCGATGACTTTTAAAGCATGGTATTTATGGCCAAAGCCGATTTCGAGTTCTATAGCAGCTATAATATATAGTGATCTGCTCCCGGCGGTTCGGATCAATGTGATGTAGGTTTGAATAATAAGTATCTGTGCAAAGTTTTATTGCGATAGCTTAAAAACTGAGGGACTAGTTTCCATACATACAGATAGACAGACAGACAGACGGACACGGTTAGATCAGTTTGTTTTGTCATTCTAAGCATACTGGAGGTAACTTTTGGGGGTCTCCGACGCTTCCTTCTATGCATTACACACTTCAGCACAAAGTTAATATACTATTTTCTTCGAAAAGAGTATAAAAATGTTATTTGGTATTCTAAAGTAAGTTTGTATTTTGGCTTAAGTGCAAATAAAATATATTCTTAAATATAGCTTATACCTTGCTCAAAACTTTGCTCAGTAAGTTTAGTCTTTATCTAGATTATGTTGTGGAGGATAAAGATCTTTTGCGGGAGCTGCAGAGTCGCCTTTAATCGAATATCGTATTTTATAATGTTCATAAGTTTGTTGCATTAAAATGTTCTTTTCGGCATGGTTATTAATTTGAAAATTCTTGAATTTGTATTATATGTCCACTTATGACTTTCGAAGCAGACAATTATATTTAAATTAACATATTAGTTAAACCAGATCGCCTTTTTTATGTTAAACTACATTTTACTTTGATTGGCAATATGTGCATACATTTAAGAAAGAAAAAAGTGCATGAATATGGTCAAAGGACTGATTTGCATTAGTATATAGGGTGCCGTTTACTCACTTTTGCAGCCGACCGACATTTGTTGCCATTTGTTTCGATCTGTCCCATTGTCATTTCAAAAGCTCTGCTGCAGCATTTTATACACACACAAAAGCCGCAATGTGACAGCCATTTTGCTTTTAGAGCAACAACATTTTTCACACAGAAAAAAAATATAAAAAAATAGCACACAGATCTTACCGATATTGCAAAAGGAACGACACGTACGCATAAACAATCGCAAGCATAACAATGCGCAACAAAATCACTTCATAAACACTTAAGAAAGACTTCTAATTCATTATGTAATTTATATGCAATAATTTCTTACTGCACACGCGCGTAACCGACCCGCAATGCAGACGCGCGCAGACACAATAGCCGCAGTTGCAGCCATTTTGCTTTTTGAGCAGCAGCAACATTTTATCACACAGAAAAAAAAACGAAAAGGAAGCATGCAAAAATAGCACACGCATCTTGCCAATATTGCATAATGAACGCCACGTGCGCATAAAAGATCGCAAACATATCAAATTGCAACAAAAACACTTTGTACACACTTAACAACATTTTATTATTTATACTTTAATATGAACTAATTGCTTAATGAACATGCGCGAAACCGAGCGACCAGCAATGCGAGCGCGCGCAGACTAAATCCACACATTAGGCTCGCCGCTGCACCTAGCAGGATCACGCTCTCACACTATCCACCTTCCACTCCCCATGCATAGAGAGCGCCCTCTGCCGACAGCATGCAAAACTTACTCAACAGCCATTAGCCAAGCGACCGCTGCCAATCACATGAGAGCTGCAGTGGATAGTAAATTGTCACCCACACGCTACTATCTCTCACACCATCCACACAATGCTCGTGCTTTCGTTACGCTCTTTTGAGGTCGCTCGCTGATCCGTTCGCCTTAACTCAGGCGTGCTTGCTCTGACGTCATTTCGTTCGCTCTTTAATTCAGGTGGAAAAAACAACAACTCAAATTAAAAATGGCCGCGCAAAGAGCGAAAATTATCCGTTTGATGCACGCTTTGCTAATTTTAGGCTGCCGCTTAGCCTTTCTGCAAATTTGCATGCAATGGTCAGCTCTGAAGTGACAAAGAAATCTATTTCTTCGTCCTTGTAATTAATAAATATAATTTAAAAGAGGCCAGAGTCAAATTAATAGTGTAACATTTGTATTTGATACCGAGTTCTTCATAATTGTGTTGCCATAACTCGAATTTTCTTGTGAATTGCCCAAATATGGAAGTAGGCTCACCTGATCACCGCCAGCTTAATGATAAGCTGTCTGAGCTTGAAAAGATGTGGAAAATAGCTGGTCGACGAACTAAATAATGCAATTGGAACGTTAAATATAATAGTAACTTGATCGCAACGACTACAAGCACTATTACTACAAGTACATTCACTTTTTCAAAGTACTCAATAGCAAATACCATAACTGGCAGCATATGCTCGCTGCCCAACATCTCGATCGCTGAAGTCTCTAATTCACGCTAGGCAAACAATTATATCAAACAAATGATTGTACATTTCAGTTGCCCATGGTCGCTCTTTGCCTAAAATGAAAAAGTCTTGACAAAGCCTCAAAAACAATTAAATAACTGCACACGCAGTTACTCGAAAAAAAGCACACAATCAAAGGCCGTCAAAGGCGCTATCTGAAGAAGCTGATTTGGTCATGGATTAGGACGAAGATCAAGATGAAGAAGTTGAAGCCAGCAAACAAAGTGTAGTTGGCAACGAAAAGCACAAAAGCAAAATGCCTAAACCTCCAGCTATCTGCAATGAGGCGGATGACCAGGACATAAATGACATGAACACAAGACAGAACATGTTTTACGTAAACCTAAAAAAGACACCAAATGTTGTAGAGGCACTTAAGATTACTCAAATTGGTAGGCGCCGAGTAACAGTGACGAAGGCAAAGCACAGTAAAGATTTGGTTCAATGCTTCAGATGCCAAGATTTTGGAAATACTAGGAACTACTATCAGGTGACCACTATACTGAATCAAAATCGTGTGAACTAAGTCACAGTGCCAACTGCGGCGATGATCATTCATCTAGCTTTAAGAGTTGTTCAGTCAGAATGGACTTGAATATTGCTTTTAGGCTTAAGTGCAAATCAAATATATTCTTAAATTAAAGCAAAACTTTTGATTTATTGGTTACTTATGAAAACAGTTCTGCAGCAATTATATTATTTTTAAGCTTTTATGCAATAAGTAATTGCTTTTAGTGGCCAAGAGCATGCGACTACATTTAGAAATAGTAAATCAATTTAATGTGGATTCTGATGGCTTTATTAGCAATTATGAAGCATTAAATTGCGCTGCTTTATTATCAATTGCAAATTTCAATAAATTCATAATGCTCTAGCTGAATGTTGACGAGACTATATCCTGTAAAGTATACTAATGAGTATGTTCACTGATAAACTTAAGTATATTCTGAAATGAAAATCTATTGCATATTTAAGTTGTAATCTCTCAGACTTACTTTGAGTTTCAATATGCCGTGTTTGATTTTTGTCTGTAGGGTGTACTTATGTAAGCAAAAAGACGATTATGTAGTATGTAATTAATTACATAAATGGCTTTAAGTCTTATATCATTTCAATTGACTTATGTTGGCAAACATGTGTCAATCGAAGTGCTTTCAAATCAAATAATGCATCAAACACAAAACAAAACAAGTAAGAGTGCTCTAGTCGGGAGTGCCCGACTAGGAGATACCCTGAACCCAGCTCTGACATCCATTCATACTTGCCTAATAGTGTGCATACATACAAACACACACATACTGCAAGCAGTGCCTGCGGTTTAGGCAGTTATCTTGCTTTTTCACTGAGCCCCACACAATGGAAAGTAAAATCTTAAATAACTTCTGCGTTTATTGTCCGATCTTTCTAAAATTTGTAAGACATAACATTGGCTATAAAATGTGTGACCAAACCAAATTGTAAGGTCGTACCTTCAAAAATGAGTTTTTTGAACTTTTGGGGAGATTGGGGGGTGGTATCCAAAAAGTGAAATATTTGTTACATGTGTATGCTATTCGAGATTATACATCCCAAATTTGGGTCCTCTAGCTCTTATAACTTTTAAGTTAAGGCCCAAAAACGCTAGTCTGAAATCGAAATTTATCGATAACATTTAAACGGAACGAGTTATCGATAAAATGAAATAAACTTGATCTGTCCCGGGATTACGAGAACTTATATTCCAAATATGAAGTCTCTAGCTCTTGTAGTCTCTGATATCCGCGTGTTCATACAGACAGACGGACGGACGGACGGACGGACGGACGGACGGACGGACGGACGGACAGACAGACAGACGGACATGGCTAAATCGACTCGACTGTTGATACTGATCAAGAATATATATACTTTATATGGTCGGAGATGCTTCCTTATGCCTGTTACATACTTTTGCACAAAGCCATAATACCCTTTTTACCCATTTTTAATGGGTTCAGGGTATAATTAAAACACTTGCCAATGCCAGCAGCTGAAATATTTGCGATAATTTTGTAATTTTCATCTGGTAAAATAACGCTTTGATAGTGTTTACTTAACATGCTTTCGAAATTTCGCCTTGTTGCTAGTCAGAGTATATTTGCTTGGTTTTTCAATTTATGGCTGGCATTGTGGATGGATGCAACTACGGTTGTTGAGTGGGGGAAATGCGGAAAAACTACCCACACAATGCAATTTCCATGGCAAGTAGTTTAGAGACTTGGCACATTTGTCTGCACAACTGGGGAACGATAATTTGAAGAGGCGAAAGCGAAATGCAAAAGCAAAAGCAACAGCAACAGCTACAGCAACACTCCAAGGATTAATTTAAGCGCGAAAAGTGAAAGCACAGCTAGAGTTTTCCCCAGCAGCAGGAGACGCACAGTCAAAGGCAAGTTGGAAAAATTTATGTTATATACTATTTCGAGAGTTATGTATTTGGCTTTGTGGTTTGGGACTCCGCAAATGAGAGCACGCAAATGCTGTGAACTAAATCGGTGAGTTAGCGGCGCCGCGACTTTAACCTGAAATTGAAATCATTAGTAGGACGCAGGACACAGGACGCAGGACTCAGGACGAGCAGCAGCAGCGTCCAGTTGATGTGCCATTAATATTGTCACTAGCCAGCGGCCAAATGGCGACAAAAGCTGGCCACAAGAAAATGCCAGACACGGCTCAGCATGCAAGCAGCCCCCATGGGGCACACACACACACACGCACACACACACAGCTGTACTTAGGTATATGTAAACAGTTTGGGACAGCAGCTCGGTATGGCGCCGGCAATGTCCTAGTGTCCTAGTCCGGACTCTGGGGCAGTGCGAGTCCATGTCCAGGCGACTCTTTCGGCAGCCTGCCGCCTGTGCGTACGTGTGTGTGTGTGTGTGTGTGTGTGTGTGTGTGGACAGCCGGCAGCGTTGCCAAACGATAAAACAGCAAGCGAAACAAACAAACAAACAACAACAGCAGCAACAACAACAAGCAGCAAAATTGCCGCACACCAAAAATGGTTGCTAAACAAGTTTTTGTTATCTGCGCTCACTTCGTTTTTGTATCGAGTGTTTGCAGCAAGTGGCCACAACACTTATAGGGTATATGCGATACGAGCTTATTTTTAATTCATTAAGTTTGTATACATGATTAGTGTATATATTCTGCATAAGAGAATAAGTGTATCTACTCTTTAAGTGAGCTTGTTTAAACTGAAGTTTATTTAAATAATATAAAAGCAAAGCAAAGCTTACTTAATTCGCTTAAAGTGCGCTTGTTTTAACTTTAGTTTATTTCAATAATATAAAAACTTAGCAAGGCCAAATTAATTTGCATCCGACTGTAGTTGAAAATGTAAACCGATTTTTGCTTATTTGTAAAATAGTTTAAAGCAACTAAAAGCACATAATTCGATAACTGAATTAAGTGCAAGCTTATTAGATCCTTTGTGACATTGTCAAAGCGCATTAGATCTTATCTTTTCACTTTGCATTATAGTCTGTAAGCTTTATTACTTGCACCTTTGAGCACTTGATATAGGGCATATTATATTCGAGTAGCTTCGACTGTTGCCTTCTTACATGAGTTCTATATGTCGTTGCAGCTCTCTTGTGTAGGTGTGTGTGTCTGTGTGTGTGTGTGTGTGAGTGTGTGTCTGAGTGTGTGTGTGCCTTGCATGTTTTGCGCTGGACCGCAAATTCTGATTTAATTTTTTTTTTCGTTCTTTTTTTGTGCTTTTTGGAATATTGTAAACTGCTCCTTTTTGTGTTTGTTCGGTGTTCCAACGCTTGCATTTAAAATTAGTCGCTTGTAGTCGCTGCGGTTGTCAAATTGTTGCTGTTGTTATTGTTGTTGTTGCTGTTGCTGTTGCTGTCACTGCTGCCGAACTGTTTTCATTTGCAACTCTTTGGCAACTTGTTTATGCGACACATATTTAGTAATTAAATTTAACATGCCCGACGACAGCAGCAGCAGCCCAGCAGCAGCCTGGTAATTTAAAAGTCATGTGAGCATGCAAATTTAATTAGATGCCTTTTAAAGTGTAATTCTCAATTGGTTTAAACTGCATTAATTTCACTAATTATATGCAGCTGGTATCCATCACGCTAGAGAATTTTATAAAAAAAAGAAAGACAATTTTAGTTTGAAATATACTTTAGCTCAAGCAATCAATATGATAATAAAAAGGTGGAGCTCACTAGCAATGTATATTCCAAATTTAGTGACTCAAGCTGCAAAATTGCGAGAAATATCGTTATCGTTATCGATTTGTGCTTTCGGGTATATCGATTTGCGCTATTACGGCGGCGGTAGTGGGCGTGGTAGGGGACATTTTTCTATAATCTGTGGGTGAGGCTACCAGTAAAATATATTCAAATATGGTGACTTTAGCTCAAAAACTGTTTTAGATAAGCGATGGTGGGCGTTCTAGTAAGCTTGGCTAAAAAACCCAGAATCTAATTTTTTGGCCAGGTCACTGGCAATATACCCACAAAATGTGAAGTCTCTAGTCTTAAAACTGTTTGAAATATTCACATTTTATCGATTTGTTATTTGGGGTGTACCGACATGTTATCGATTTGCCAGCTGTCCAGTGGGCGTGGCACACAATTGTAACAAACTTGATCTGAAGCAAATAGCTACAACTACTATGGCCAAGGTTTCAAGTCTCTATATTCAATAGACGGACGGCCTGACGGACATTGCACAAACTCAATATATATGTTATCGTTATCGTTATCAAAGTATGAAAATATTTTTAATAATTTTATAAATTGTACATTAAGTATAGTTTTACAGGACAAACTTGTATTAAATAAATTGAAGTTTGACATGTCTCTTATTTAAACACAATTATGCAAATCCCAACTGTACAGCGAAAAATATTTATCCAAATTCTAATAAATGTCGCAAGCAATATATGAAACAAAATTTTGGTAATAGCCATAATTTTTGGGAGTAATACTTTGTATTGAGTAATATGAATTTGTGGCTAAAACTGTGTTTGATTTGCGCCAAATTGCTGCCTATAAAATAAATACGCGTTTAATCAAACGCATTCAAGCACACACACACACACACACACACACACACACACACACACACACACACACACACAACACACACATGCAAAGTAAACACAGGCAGCACACATAAATATAAAACTAACCTGCAAACGCAACGACTAATGGAGTGGGGGTTGGGTGTGTATAAGGGATGTGTGTGTGTGGGTGTGTGTGTGTGGGTGTGTGTGTGTGTGTGTGTGTGTGGCAGGACTCGTAGTGTTTTCATGCCAAATAAGCTTTCATAAATAATGAAAAGTGGCGCTGCGCAGGGGCGCTAAAACTGCGAGCGTTTGTAATAAGTAGCAGCAGCAACAACAACAATAGCAACAACAACAATTACAAATCCAACACCAGCGGCGAAGCGTGCACAAATTAGTAGCCAAGGATTACCGGCAATTATTTTCATTGTATGCATTTGCCGCCATTATTTTGATTGCTTCGCTTGCTGTGTGAGAGAAAGTGGGCTTAGTTATTGCCCTGCTGACTGCTGACTGCTGCCTTCTGCCTGCGCTGGCCTGGGTCAACTACATGCCATTATTCACAATAGCCATTGCTTGCCGCACAACAACAACAACAGCCAAAACAACAACAACAGTAGCAACAAATACGCATGATTGCATATGGCATGAAAGGTTTATTTATATTTATGAATTCATCATGTTCATGCGGTAGTTATGCGCCCCCGCTGAACAAATGTAAGCATCGCCCCCAACATTTTGTTGGCCTTTGTTGTTGCGGCCATTTTGTTGGCCAAACATAAAAATCATGCATTTGAAAACATTGTATGACATGTGTATGTATATATGTATGTATGTATAGCTGGGGCCAAGTCACAATCGTTGCCATTCATTCTGGTTGCATATAAATCCAGAATTCGGTGAAATGCAATCCACTGCACACTGTAATCATATTTAAGCTCTGTCGGCATTTCAAGTATCACAATGCTTTTTCAATCATATACGTACATATTTCTGTTTTTTGGCTTATATTGGTTCAATATATTGCCATTTAATAACATTTTTCCTGCCCATAGTGAATGGAATGTGTAAAATTATAAGATTAAATTTCATCTTCGATAATCTTTGATGCAATTATAATAAAAAGAATTATGTCACCTGCGAAGTGAAAATATTGGCACTCTTCCTTACTCAGTGGAGTTCCTTTGATATCAGGAATACATTGCAAAGAGACACTTTCGACACTCTTTAAATTATCTTATCCAATTACCAATTATATGCTCAATAAGATGAGGTATAAACAAATATAAGTTTTCCTCGGCATGCCGAAAAAAAGCATATCTCATGTTTTATATTAAACATATATTTCAAAAATTGACTTACCTAATGTGCTTTTTATACTCTGCGTTCAAAATCCAGATACTTTTCCCGCATCTGGCTTACATAAATAAATAATAAAGACTTTCATTGCGGAGTTTACAATCGATCACAAAGGCAAGCCTCCATATTGCGCATAAGCGCCCTCTGTCGGCAGAATACACACCAATATAAAAGGATGCACAGCAGCTTGAGCCAATGCTGTCTCTGTTAAATAAACTGCCTAACATAACTGCCTAACAGAACTGCCTAACAGCTCTGTTAACGCAAAACTGATCCACGCTGTTAAACTAACAGCTGCAACTAAAATACTTTTGAAAACCGATGTGCAGCAGTTCATTCGCTTCTATTTTTACCGTAAGTACCATTATCTTTTTCAAATCTTCTTTCATTTGCTTTTGCATAGATTAAGTTATGCGACAATAGCAGTTTTTTTGCAACTAACGTTCAACAATAACAACAACAAGCTCTTTTAATAGAATATGTAAAAATATGCTCGTTGTGTCAATACTTTTGACTAGGGCCATATATGTCCTATAGGACCCAACAAAGTTACCCAATTATAAAATGTGTGCCTTTTTCAAGGAGGTTAAATGACTTTGTCGATGATTTATCATTTGTAGCTCTCATTAGTTACGCTTCCATTCAGCTTATCATAGTCGAAATGACTAGCAAAAAAAAAAAAAGAAGCAAATGCCAACAACTAAAACTAATTTGTAACTAGCCGAAAACTTTTTAACCGGCGCCTTTGACATGTGCCTAAAATACGTTAACTAAGTCCTTTAGCCTCAAGCCCAACGAGCGCTCGCTTGTTATCTGCCAGCAAACACACACACACATACACTCACACTCACACTCACACACACACACACATACGCACACATAGACAGACGGCGCAAGCAGATTAAAAAAGTTTGAAATTTAAACCAAGCGGCGTATTAATTTATTTAAGACCCTTAAATTATATCCTTTGATGTAAAGCATACATTTCTTTGGTTCGCTTGCCTTTCGCCAACTTTCTGTCGTTGCTGTTTTTTTTTTTGCTGCTGCTGCTGCTGCTGCTCTGCTTAGACCAACCCCATTTGAAGCCGCGCAACTACTTTTGGCGTATGTAATTACATTTTTTCCACATAAGAAAATCAAAAACAACAAAATACAAAAAAAGAAAAACAGAAAATGGCAGCAACAAAAAACTAGATGCCGCCTAGGATATATACGAAAAAGCGTAAAAATTACACATGCAGCACTTTTCTGGCCTTTTTATAGACAAAAGCAAGAAGCAGAAGAAAAGCGCACACAAAACGAAATCTTAATACTCTATTAACTTTTTAAAAATCATACAACATTCGAGGCAAGATACAAATTATAGGATTATATTACGAGTGTGAAACAAAAACTTTCAAAGTTAATAAAACTCCGAGCTTTTGATTATAAATGTAAACTGTTCCGGACGCTTCAATGCCCTTTTGTAAAAGACCAAAAATTAATGGAATAGTTTGATATGCTTGCATTAATTATAAATGTATTATAGTGTGTTAAGTCTGTATGAATTTACATAGTGGTTGACAATTCACTTTGATCAGCCACAAACAACATCAGCAATTAGTTTCAATGTGTTAGGGTATTTGAAACTGAGCCGGAAAGCGTCTGAAGTCAGAAGAGCAAAGCCTGCAAGCCGCAGCTGTAACATACACATATGTGCCCACATGGATGTGTGTGTGTGTGTGTGTGCGTGGGTGTATGTGTGTATGGGGTGCAGCGTAGCGGAAATAATGAAATTATTAACACTTGAGCAACTTCCGGCTAAAAAACAAAAGCGCTGCAACAGCGACGTCGACGTTGGCGGCTGCCAAACAAAAAATACACGCCAAAAAAAAAGCGCCAGCTGCAAGACAAAAAGGCGAGCGAAAAAAAAGAGCCGAGCGAAATACATTAAATGAGCGAAGAAGGCATGTAAACGGCCGCAAAGAGGCGGAGGGGTGTGGCTGGGAGGCAGGGAGTAAGGCTTAGGGGGCGTGGTTATTCGGGGGCGTGCAGCAATCATAATTGCAGTGCAAACTTGGCTACGGTTTGCCACAAAAACAGAACTAGAGGAAAACCGAGTGAAAAATTCGCTTATATGTGTATGTATGTATGTGTGTGTGTAGGTGTGTGTGTGTGTGAGCAATATAAAAACGCTTCTTCCATTTTGCGTCAAGCAACAGACTGTAAATTTTGAAGAAGTCATAATAGAGCCGTTGGCATATTTTCTATAAACGAATTCTGGCGCATTGCTACACGTATAAAGTATACGTCGCGTTGTACAGCTACAGACAATAAAAGCACACACAAAGCAGGAGAGCTGGTGTCGACTCGACGCAACATTAGATGCGCCTGCCTGCATTTCAAGTTAAGTCGTATAATTAAAAAAAAATAAAAATAAAGCAGTTGACTCGTTGACTGGCAAACAGACTAACTGACAGTTGAGATGGCTAAAACGAACTAGCCGCTTAGCTACGCTTTGGATTGCCTAACAAGCTATGGCATTTAATTGCCAGGGCTTATGAATCAACTACACATTGCGCTCGGAGCCAACTTCAGTGCTGGGCAGTAGCGCACTCCACAGTTGCACTCACCGATTGCAGCGCTTGGACAAATTTAGTCACTACACAGCAGCAGCAGCAACGGCAGCAATGGGCAAAAAAGCGCAGCAGCTGCGAATCCTTTTCTGTGTTTTTGCTTAATATATGTGATTATATTTGAAGCATATGCGAATTTTTTACTGCTTTTGTCTTCTACCAGTGCCAACGGCTGGCAGCGCGTTGCGTATTTATACTTGTTCTTGTTTTCTCACTGCCTTTTTTTGTTTTTGCTCGCTGCGCGCAGCTTAAAAACGAACGTGGCTAAAAAGGCGTTCTAAAATGTTAAGCCATACGTGTAGAGTTTTATGCTGTGTTAGTCAAAGTCAAATTTTTCTCATTGCTTTCGCACAAGCTCCGTAAAGTTGAACTCGAGGGCGGCCTTTCAGCAAGTGCTTTTCTACTAAATGTGGTCTTTTTTTTTTGTTGTTAATATCTTAAATATGATTCGATAAAAGCTCTAAGAAAATACTTTTAACTTTAGCACATTGAATTACCATAATATACATGTATATTTTTTAAATGAAGTACGACTTTAAATTTGCTCAACTTAGCTGCAAGCATATTTTCAATAAAGAATGTTTTATTTGTATTTTCTGATTTTTCACATTTCCCTGCTGAAATGATTTTCCCGCATTCCGTATCGTTGAGCGTCTGATATTACCAAGGCAATATCCCGTTTCGCTTGTCCAGCAGCAGCAGCAGCAGCAGCAGATGCTGGAGCAGCGCGCTTTAAAATAAATACCATAAATTACTCATACGCAGTGTATGAACTGAAAATGATTCATAAATAACATTAACTCCGTAGCAAAATTCTACGGCGTCGTCGCAGCGACTTCAGCTGGCGATACAAATAGCATAACTTTTAAAATTATTTCTGCACACTCATTTTGTGCGCATTTTCCGAAAATTTGCAGTTTTCTTCCCGCTTCTCATGCTGTTCTTGTTCTTGCTCTTGTTGTTGTTGTCGTTTCATTTTTGAGTGCATTTTGCCGTTGCGCCAAAGTTTTGACTTCCCGTTTGCAAGCGCATAAAAATGTTTTTCAGCCAACATTTCCACTCGCTCCCAACACACCAATTTCCACACCCCCTTTCCCACCCACCACTCGCCAACGCCATGCTTTAGCATTTGTTTATCTTTTTATAGAGCGACAATTTTGTAATGAATTTATTACTGTGCCATGCTGCAAGGGTTATGCATAAAGCAGCAACAGCAGCATAAATGAGAAATACAACAACAACAAAAAAATGAAAATGTTGGAAATAAACTTAAATTAACTTGCAATGCATTGCCAAAGGACGCGCCATGCATAAACTAGTTCCAAGGGGCCAATGGGGCAAATACATACATATATGAGAGCCGGATAGGATATTTCCCCAGAAATTTGTCAAGTAACCAGCGACGCACAACTTTTTGAGTGCAGTCCTTCACTATTTTTAAATTTGCGGTATTTTTAAACTATGAAACTTTGAGTTTTCATCTGGGGAATATCAAAAAAACCCAAATTATACCTTAACCGTTATCCAGAATTTAAAAAAACTACACAAAATTGGCTATGGCTGTTATTAATAAGCTTTCGCTCATCAAACTTCATCATTTACATTCAACACCAAAAAGTATGCTATATAAATATCACTAATTCACAAAAATGGCCATTATTTTGAAATATTTACAAACTAAAATGTCAGATTACACTTTGAGTAGGTATATCATCTTGCCTTTTTAGTACAGAGTATACTGTATATCTTAAGAGTTTTTCATGTGACCATAATGCTAATTTTTCATTGCACCCAAAAGCCAATTTAAACTGCATCAATTATGCAAGTAAACTTCTGCTCAAAGCATAATTCACCGAATAAAATGCATATCGTGTCTTCGAGCTGTGGGCACTCCTAATCATTGTTAATTGCATGCGTATACTTAATATTTATGTGCATATGTATGCGTATTGGACGCTCGTTGAAATTAAATGAGACTCGCGCTGATGCTTACAAAACATTGAGCAATTTCTACACGCCCCATTTGCAGCTAGCTCGCTTCTCATGAGCTCCAAGCCGGACAAGGGGCATTGTTGCCATTGTGCCCTGTCACATGCTGCTGGTGTTGTATATCAATGTGTGCTAGTGTTGGTGTTAGTGTAAGTGTGTGCGTCAACGCTTTTACACTTAATTAATTAAACGTAATTGAAAATCAAATAAAATGAAAGCCAACTCCGACAATAGAAATGCAAGACAATGGCGTAAAATGGCAATTGATATTGTCATTAAGAGGAAATGAGCAAAATAATGAACTGCATCGACACACACACACACACACACAGACACACAGACACACACCCACTTGCAGACAGAGACACAGATCCACACTTAGTCTATCGAAATGAGTTCATGTTCGCAGCTGCTGCCAAAGGCTTTATGAACTGCCAGTCAAGACATCTGGCAAGTCGCCTGGACAGCAAACAACAGTGCGACAATTGCATTTTCTGTGATTTGCGCAGCCCACAACAGCAATAAGCTGGACTATGCCACGAATGCTCGACTATGCCATACCCTGTTCTAGTACGAACAGAAGTTGCCTTCTGCAGGCAATTGTCAACTGTGAAGAGTAACTCTTGCAACCACCTTCAGTATGGAGCACAATAAAAAGATAGGGTATCAAACTGACAACAACTTTAAAGAAAACTTTTCAAAACTATAATTCCCATAAAGTAAGTGTAAGTGCAAGCTTATAAAATGTAAGCAAACGCTCATAAAGTTGAATTCAGCTGAAAAGCAAAAAGAGGAAATCCACAATTTGCTTATAAGACTCATTGTTTGAAGTATTTACTGAGAATAATGCATAATATAATATGAATATATGCATTTGAAAACGATTTATTTAATATATATTGTTAAAGTTTAAGGCTGCCTTACTTTTTCTAATTTATACCAATTTAGTATAATATTTTCTTTAAACGTTTATTTCACATAATTTAAGGTTTACGCCTGATTTAATTTAGTTTAAAAATTTATATAATTTATTTTTTTAAAAAAATATACTTTAGTTTATAAATTTATACAATTTATTTATTGAAAAAATATACTTTAGTTTATAAATTTATACAATTTATTTATTGGAAAATATATATGAAAAATCCGTGAAAAATTTAAGTTTTTATTATTTGCTAGACTTTATTAAAGTCTTGAGTTGATAAGCTGACATTTGGTATAAGAGTAGCTACTTTATTTTGTATATAATTACTGATAAAAGCATTTAAATAGCTGCTGCAACGAGTATGTAGCATAAGAAAAGAATAACACAAGACCACCTGTTTACATATCAAAAGATAGCGAGTGTTTATGCTCTTAGTACTACACATATGTAAATAGATGCATGCAACATGCGAAACTATTTAAGTTATTGCATTCATTCGCAAACTACCAAACAAGTGTAGCGCTCAGCCCAATGACTACTGTAGTGGCACAATAAACAAGCAGTGGAACATGCAGAGACTGGCAACAACAGCTGGCAGCCAGACAGACTGAATGAGATGCGCGGCAACAATTGTCTTTTAGCCGCCATAATAAGGCGCGAGTGGGCGGAGGTGCTCCAACACTTCAAGACCAAAACGCAGAGAGTGGTGCACTTGACAGGGGGCAGCGAAGGGGATGGGGATGGGGTGGTGCTCGGTGCTCGGTGCATTTACTCGCATTGTATGCATTGCATTGTATTTGGCGTGCCATTTGCGTTAAACGCTGACAATTTCAATTGCTCTGTTCAGCTTGTAAATGGCAATGCAAACAAGCAGAGTTGGGAGACAGAGATGGGAGTGGAAGTGAAAGTCGTAAAGAAAGGGCTGCCTGTTCGTAGTTGTCTAAGTTGTTAACAGGCCGAAAGAAAAAGCGTAAAGTTGGGCATTTAAACTGCATAATTAATGGCACGCAATGACTGCTGATTGATTTGAGCCACAGAGGCAACAGGTAAGCAGTGGAGATTGGGCTGCGGCTGGGACACCGCAGTTGATTGGCTTTTGGGTGCGCCGGTGCCCCTTTAAAACGCAATCAGCAATTTGGCAAATGACAAGAGCGCAAAGACAAAGGCAAAAAAACGCATCTAGAAAGACAAAAAAAAAGTGGGGCGACTACAGCAATGCAAAATTAATTACCAGAATGCAAATTAATTGCTGTCCGTTTGCTTGCTTGCAGCTTGGCAAGCGCATAAATCTTCCGTCTGTCTGCAATGTCCCGGGCAAAGCCAGAGCCAGAACCAGAGCCTGACGATTGGCCCAAGAGCTGGGCTCCTGCGGAGGGTACTTTAGCAGATAGGGTAAGAACGGCCAAACTCGCACTGGCAGACAGAACGTGGCAGCCAAAAGAAAATGCTGGGCATATATACATATACATATATATATACACCCTAGCACTAACACACACACACACATACACATGTGTATATGCAATGACAAACAAATTGCCTAGTGCTGGAGCAACGAAGGCGGCAGCAACCAAAAATCTAGTTGTGGCTTGCAGCTGACTCGGCGCACTCGTTATGTGGGTGGCAAGTGGGGCAAGTGGCAAGTGGCAACTTTCTGAATGAGTGTGGGGGGGCAGAGGTGGCAATAATGCCAAAGCACGCTCAAATGAATTGCTTGCGAGGCGAACGGGTAGTGTCAAGATTTTCGCCATTCCCACCTCGACACCCTTGCTTGGATCCTGCTTCTTTTTCTTTCCCCCATTTTTATACCCTGAACCCATTAAAAATGGGTAAAAAGGGTATTATGGTTTTGTGCAAAAGTATGTAACAGGCATAAGGAAGCATCTCCGACCATATAAAGTATATATATTCTTGATCAGTATCAACAGTCGAGTCGATTTAGCCATGTCCGTCTGTCTGTCTGTCCGTCCGTCCGTCCGTCCGTCTGTCTGTATGAACACGCGGATATCAGAGACTACAAGAGCTAGAGACTTCATATTTGGAATATAAGTTCTCGTAATCCCGGGACAGATCAAGTTTATTAAAATTTATCGATAACTCGTCCCGTTCAAAAGTTATCGATAAATTTCGATTTCAGACCAGCGTTTTTTGGCTATAACTTACAAGTTATAAGAGCTAGAGGTCCCTAATTTGGCATGTATAATCTCGAATAGCATACACATGTAACACATTTTTCACTTTTTGGATACCACCCCCCAATCCCCCCAAAAATTCAAAAGACTCATTTTTGAAGGTATGACCTTGCAATTTGGTTTGGTCACACATTTTATAGCCAATATTATGTCTTACAAATTTTAAAAAGATCGGACACTAAACACAGAAGTTATTTAAGATTTTACTTTCTATTGTGTGGGGCTCAGTGAAAAAGCAAGATAACTGCTTAAACCGTTTTCACAGCTTGCAGTAATGTGTGGTGTGTTTGTATGTATGCACACTATAAGGCAAGTATGAATGGATGTCAGAACTGGGTTCAGGGTATCTCCTAGTCGGGCAGTCCCGACTAGAGCACTCTTACTTGTTTTGGCTTATCGTCGTCGCTAAAAGCGTCAGTTGTATGAGGTTATTTGCAAAAAACTTGAAAGCAGTTAACCAGACGGCTGCAGTTTTTTTTTTGGACTGGTTATACTCATGTATTAAGCGCTTGACTCTTTCTATAATATATTACAGTACAGGTTGGTATCAGTGTTTTGCTTTAGCTGCAAATAAACACTTGCCTTGGGCTAAAAATTTTAATATTAATAATAAATAAAATAATCTATGCTATATTTTAAGATAATCCTTTTCTATAAAGTCACTTTAATAAACGAATAGTAAACAATTTAATATTTCGTAATTTGTGCTGCATACTTTCGAGAGATTTGAATAAATCGCTATAATACCCATAAAGAAATATTACAAATCAGGCTATAGAAAACAAAAAGAATTAATTTATTTAAAATCATATTCCATAAATTTAAAAGAAATTTGTGTGGGCTCAAATCTCTTGACATACTTAGCACATAGCATAATGCTAATGTTTACTTTTTTCAGTTCATAACTTGGTTTAAGTGCGACCTTAAACTAGCCGCAGGACTTATTGTATTATGTGCGACTATGTATATATATATATATATATGTGGCTTATATCTGAAGTATGCGAGAGATTGTTGTAGTTATTGCAGCCGGGCTGATCCAAAATAATAACAACATTTATCCAACGGCGACAAATAACATAAGCCACAGCAAATTTAAATACACATGTCGCTTGGTATTGCAGCTGCTCTTGTTGTGCCTGCCCCTCAATGTTGCTATTGTTGCTATTGTTGTTGTTGCTGTTGGCTATTTATGTGGCTTTATGCGGCAGTTGTTGTTGTAGTTGCTGCTGCTGAGGCTACGGCTGCTACTGCTGCCTCTGCTGCTGAGCGGAAATTGTATTGCGGCCAATATGGTAAATTGCCTTGAATCTACCTTAAAACCATATTTCAACACTAGATTACACAAACAGGCAATGCCGTGGTTGTAGCAGCAGCAGCAGCAGCTGTTGTTGTTGTTGCTGCTGCTGTTGCTGCTGTTGTTGTTGCTACACTGCGGTACGCCATTACACCAAAATACTATCATAAAATTTCGCGCAAGCGTGTGTCTCGGCATTTTAACCAACGGTTTGGGCCAACAGCAACAACACACACACACACACACACACACATGCATGACAGTATATAAAATGCACACATGCAAGTCTTACACACACACACACACACATACACAGACAGACATACACTCTGTTATTCTGGCCATGCCTCGTTGTTGTTACGGGTTGCGGTTGCGCTTAAATGTGTCATTAAAGTAACAGCAGCAGCAGCAACAACAACAGCAGCAGCAGCAGCAGCAATGGCGCAAAACAAAGAACGAAAAGCTTAGATTTCAGAGAGAGCCAAAAAAAAATAGAAAAAACACAGCCCAGTATGCGGCTTTATAAATCAAACGAAATACTGACAGCATGCGAGTATCCTTCTCTCTCTCTCCCTCTCTGTCTCTCTCTGTCTCTCTCTGTTTTTGTACGCCTGTCTGCAAATCATTCATAGGGACAAAATCTGAAAAAATAGTGAGGAAAAACAAAAACCAAACGCAAGCCGAACTGCAAATATGCAGCATAACAAATGCCTCATTAGCATGTCCCCAGTAACAGTCGTAGGACCCATGCCCATTCCCATTCCCATTCCAAATCCCCATGCCCATTCCCAATCCCCCAATTCTGGAACAACACATGCAAAACGTTTTGAACTGTAAAGTCACAAAGCAAAAATTGTCTTTTGTTGCTTTTGGCTCGCTGCTTCTTCTTGCTATGCTTTGCCCTCTCGCTTTGCACTCTCTATTTCATTTTTTTTGTTGCTTTTTTTCGAGCATTGTAATTCGTTCACTTTTTGTCATCAGTGTTGAATTTTTGCATAGAAAATTGAGCTTTTGCCAAACTAACGATGAACTAAAATATGCAAATTTATTTAACATGCTCGCACAAAGAGAGCGAGAGAGGGACATAGATTAAGCGAGATAGCAAGCGAGACGAAGCAAGGCAGGACAAGTGGGGCTGCTATAGGGTGGGTGGGCGCTAAGGGGGCTAAGGGGGCGTTAGAATATATGCAGCTGCACGGGGCCCTACAATAAACAATCAACTGTGCACAATGTGTGCACTCTGAACGATGCTGGGGAAAATTCGGTAAACAAGAATATTTATAATATATTTCCGTAAATACATTTACTTAAATATGTTTATTTAATATTTATGCTAGCCTGAAAGTCGAAAACTGAAAATAAAGGATATGAACCGAAAATAAATATAGCTTATGACTGTTGCAAAAATCGAAGCTATTGATTTCAAGCTCTTAGTATTTTTTTCTTAGTTGCATTTTATATAATATTTTTGTATTATATAGAATTTGCAAATTGTATTTAGTTTTATTTGTTAAAAAAAGTATGTAATGTTCAGTTAAACCGGGACAAATAATATGAATGAAATAATGAGCCGATTTTATCAAGAAATTAAAAAGAAAATATAATTAATATAATATTATCATTAAACCCTATAGAACCCTATAGAAACTTTTAATTTGAAGAGCTGCAAACAACAGTGATATCTGCATATTTCCGTTAGGAAATTCCAGATTTATTGAAATAAATTAAATAATTTTTCTACACTATCCCAAAAGACGAGTTAATTAAATTCCAATTACACTACAAATTTTTAAAAACTTCTCCATCATACAAAAAAGTTTGCAAACAAGAAAAACCACTGACTCACCGCACTTTATCAGCGCATCAGGCGCAAAAAGTATTTAACCATCCAGCAATGTGACATATTCGGTGCGCATACTTAGCCAGCTCACTGTTGGCAGGCATTTGGCATACGGCTGAGGCCAAAGCCAGCAAGAAATCTGCTCGCACTACAGCCCCATTTCATATTGTCGGCACCTAGAAGGTGTGCACACACACAAACACACAGAAGCCGCTTAACGACGCAGCTGCAAACACACACACACACACACACATACATATGTGTGTGGCTATGTTTGTATTAGTGTGCGCGCACATGCATATGAAAACCGCTTTCGTTTCCGTTTCAAGAAACAACTTAAAAATGGCGCACGACATGGCGTCTGCTGGTTGCTGGTTGTTGTTGTTGCTGCTGCTGGTTGTTATTGTTGTTGTTGCATTTGGAGTTACTGCTGCTGCTGCTGCTGCTACAGACATCAGATAGAGATAGGTGCAAAAAAGTAGCAACTGCGACGTACAACAAGGCAACGAGATGACAATCAGGCAACACTGCTCACCAGCAATGGCGAGAAGTGAAGTACACTAAAAAAAAAACAAGTGAGAAGATTGCAGCAGGACCTAAGCGACTGCATGATACTCTGGTATGAGCTAAGCTTGAATTATCTGATTTAAGTAAATTTAGAGATATATATGCCTGATTATTACATACTAATATTGCCTATAATTCAAATGGATTTTAAAAGCAAGCTGAGGCCGAATTCATTCATTAATAAAAATGGAAAAACTTATATGAAAAAAAGAAGATACAGTATGCGCTCGATAGCGCGAACATTCTAAAGCGCGAACGCCCCAAAACAATGAATAGCACAAGAAAATATACAAAGCAGCAATAAAACGTGAATTTAAATGTGTTAATATGTATTCACTTTATACTTTTCTGGCAATCGAAAACGTGAGACCCTTTTGCTAAAGTGAACTGTCTTGGTTTTAATTGGGTCTTTTTATTGATATTATATAAATGAAGTACAAATTGTGAATATACATATACAAACTGTAGAACATTTGCTGCTGTTTGCAGTAAACTTTCAATGAGCAAATCTTCTCCAGTTATAAATGAAACCCTTTTTTTTACCGATCTCATGTGAGCTTTGTTCAATCGATTTGCCTAACTTGTCTGATACAAATATAAGTATATTACAAGTATATGTTCCAAGATGCAAGATGTTTGCAAGATGCAAATGACAAAGCACTATACGCTTGATTCCTTTGGGAGCAGTGTATAGAAAGGGTAGAATACAAGGAACGCCCGTTCGTGCATGGCTGCGAAATAAACAGGAGCACAGGATTTCATTTGCCTTGCTTGTTGGCATTGGCGTTGGCGTTGCAACAACTGCTGATCTCGTTCTCGTTGTTGCCTGCAGTTTTCTTCGACTTTTTTCATACTGTCATGCAGGCAAGGTAAATTATGCGACGTGCAAAATCAATAAATCAACACGTTTATTGCTGTAAACGTATTTTGGGCGCCCACAGTCGTGTCGAGCTTGTTGAGTGGGTAACTTTCATCGGGTGTGTGTGTGTGTGTGTGTGCAGCCAGATATATATATATATATATATATATAAGATACGCATACATGCGGCTTTTATAGATTGCCATATTCAATCAGCTTGTTAATGCCTTAAATGTGTGGCATTTAAATTTGTACAAATTGAAAGCAGCCAAATAGCTTCATATGCCAATGAATTGCAAATCGCTGGCTCAGCTGCTCAGCTGCTGCTGCTGCGGCTGCTGCAACTGCTGCAACTGCTGCAACAGCTGCGATTCATTACAAAATGTGATTTCCATTTTTTAGCAGCAGCAGCAGCAGCGCGAAAACTTTACTGCATTTGCAGTGCAATTTTCAAGCTCGTTGAGCAAACTTGGCTAAAGCAAAAATAAACACGCTCAGATACATTTCTCTGCACACACAGATACAAATACAGACACACACTCACACACACACACATATCGTACCTTTGGCTTCGTTTGGCACATGGCAAATGTTGAGTGCTTTATTGTTATGTTTTAAAATTCAATGAATTCTAAAAATTCTTTTGCAGTCCTGACGCCCGTTTGGCGTCGCATTTTGTTGGCTTGCACTTTGCAGCTGAGTTTTTTTCACTCTCCTTTGCTTTGCCAAACGACAAGTCGACAGAATTTTGTAGTCATCACATTAACAATATAATGTGGCGCCACATTGTTGCTGCTGCTGCTGCTGCTGCTGCTGCTCGGAGCCGGAGCGCCCTGATCTGCACTTCATTTATTTAAAACGTGTGCGGCAGGTGGCTGTGTGGCAGTGGGGCAGGTGGCAGGGGCAGTTGGCAGTTGGCAGTGTGGCTCTTGCAACAAGGTCAAATGCCAGCACTGAGGCAGTAAAAGTGTAAAGAAAATGGGAAATGCAAATGCAAATGAATATGCAAAGCCAAATGAAATTGTGGGCCAACAGCATTGATTAAAATCGATTGCGATATAATCAGGAAAGTATTGCTTTAATATATCATCCAAAAAAGACGAACTTCATAAATCTATGCAAATACTAGTAACTGCATGAATAATGATCAAATGCTACAATTGTAGCATAAAGAAAATCGCTTCAGTTTGGAAACTTTCGACCAGTGCTGCCTGAAGTGAACTCAGGTACTCAACACTCATATAGGTAAGCTTCTTAAGGTTGATTGCTGTGAAAGCTTGTTTGTGTTTACTTACATAAAAAGGAAGTTTCATTGCCGGCACACAATCAAGGCGAAAGTACTGTTGGGCTTTGAATCGAAAAGCGAAACTGTCGACATATCATCCGCCCTGTTTAGCACCTTTGCAACTTTACATTATAGACATATATTCACATTTGCTGGCTAAGCACAACGTACACTTTCGTATTGCACTTAAACCGTACTTGCACAATAGACCACAATTTACCGTCCACACCGGATTGGCATTTGCATAAAAATATGCCGATAGCCCTTTCACGCGGCAGCCAAGTGAAAAAAGACATCAGTCATGGTACATCATAAATATTGGGCGCACAAAAGAAAACGCAACGCATAAATTCGCTCTTGTGTGTGTGCAGGAAGGGAAAGTGGGGGTGGGGGTTCATAATTATGGACAGCAGAACGGCAAAGGATACAACAGCTGCTGCATGTCCACGACAGGCAGTGCAGCAGGGCTACGGCGCCTGCGCTTATGCAATATTAATTAAGCGCCCGAAAACTGAAAGAATGAAAAGCAGCAACAGCAGCAGCAGCAGCACACTTATTTGCTGGCCATCGGACTAAAGGCTGTGGATAAGCTGCAGCTGTGGCAGCAATGTGTAGACGTCTCGACACATGCATTAAGTGCAGGGACAGCAGCAGCATCAGCATCAACAAGAGATCAGCCCAGGGAGCGCCTGGTCGCTTTTGTGCCTGTTAATTTCCAGCTATTGTTGCTCGACTTCAATTGAAAGCGCCGGGCATAAATTAAATTGCCAGCAATTGCTGTGCTTGACGGCACTTGCTTCACTTGATGGCTGTGTGTGTGCGTGTGTGTGCGTGTGTGTGCGTGTGTGTGTGCGTGTGTGTCCATGTAATTGCTGGACCAGGTCCAACACGGACTCCGACTCTGACTTCGACTCGCATCTAACTTAGAGTTGAGTGCGTTCTGCGACACGAAAAGCATTTTCCTAACTAAATGCCTAAATTAGTTTAGTCAATTGAAGAATAAGTAACATAAGTTAATGACTTTGTAGTTTATTATTATGTATTTATTAATTATTCTTGTTTTTGGTTTTATTGATTTATTTATTTAATTATTTATTTATTTATTTATTTATTTATTTTTTTATTTATTTATTTATTTATTTATTTATTTAATTATTTATTTATTTGCTGCCGACTAGTGAGAATCGACCCATAAAATTAAATTTAAGTTTAAATAAAGCAGTAAATTACAAAATATAAATTTTAAAAAAATTATAAAAATAAATAAAACAACATTAAGTGCTGGGAGTTTAAATTAATAACAATTATATCATTATTTATTGCAGGGATTGAGAAAAACTATTATAAGACCCAATCAAAACAAAGAACTAATTGTAATATTTTCTAAGTTAAGAAAAGGTAAAATGAAATGAATATAATTCAAATAAAAAGTGAAAGCCCGAAAGAGACAGTATTTTTAGTATTTTCTAGTATTTTGCAATGAGAAGAGTAATTTCTAAAACTAATTTTTATAAGATGCTCTTATACTACACAATTATGAATAAAGCAGTATAACACTATCTAAAATATATAAATAGGTATATGTAACAACAACATGATAAACATTTAATATATCAAATGCAATATGAATGCAACTTAATCATGATCTGCTGTTGCTCGTATCGTGTCGTGTCGTGTCACGCGCCCATCTCTCGACTTTGCCGTGTATCTCTGACCCCTGGCAAAACAACAATGAAACCATCGCCAGCGTTGTTGCCGCAAATTGTTGTTATTGTTGCTGCCGCTGTACTGCTGCTGCTGCTGCTGCTGTTGCCTCAATTATAATTTTGCAAAATTTACGCCCTGCCCAAATGCTTGTCTCACTTTATAATAGTAACTCAAATACAAGTGGCAGGGCTGAGTGCTCACAATAGTCACGACTATGCATAAACATACATATATCGAATTACATGCATCAATATAAACCACCAACTTAAATACTCGGGGCATATGTATATATGTACATATATATATATATAGTTGCATTTGCCATTGCTGCCCCAGACTTTTGGAGCAGCTTGCCACAGACTGCATAGCCGCTTGACTTTCACACATATGCAAATAGCCAGGCATAGACACAGACAAATAATAATGATGATAACTAGCTAACAATTTGCTTGCCACAGTCGTTTTGATCCTGCTGCCACTTTTGGGCTTTAATGAAGTGCGCATAATGTGCATCCAAATTGCAACTCTTGCGGTCATGTCATTAACATGAATTGCAACTCATTTCGCAACTGTATTCAATCTATTTGAATATTCGCATTTATTTATTCAAGACTTGTTACTCTAATATGCGTATTAAATGTTCTTGTTTGTAGACACTTACAGCCGTAGAGCCCAATGGCTTGTACGTATTAATATGACTTTGACGTGTGTTCAATCACTTAACATATTTAAGTTTTACTAAAACTCATTAAAGTATATTTTGACATATCTTAAGCCTTCAGATTACTAACATTTACTAATCAAAACGATTACTCGCTTAGTAACAATTAAGCAATTTGCTTGTCCAATTTGGAATATGAAATATAAACTATAAAGACACAAATACTGCAAGCAGTGCAAGCAGTTTAAGCTGTGAGCTTGCTACTACACTGAGCCCCACACTATGGAGTGTTAAATCTTAAACAGCATTTGCATTTATTGTCCCATCTCATAAAAAATTTTGTTGACAGAAACTTGGCTATAAAATGTGGGATCAAACAAGTTCATACCTTCAAAAATGCGTGTTTTGCACTTTTTGGCGATGGGGGTATCGAAAAAGTCACAAAGTTTTTACATTTGAGATTGTAAATACCAAATTTGCTGCATTTAGCTCTTATAACTTTCAAATTATGGCCAAAAAAACACTAATCTGAAATCGAAATTTATCGATAGCTTTTGCGCCGGACGAGCTATCGATTAAATGAATTTAACTGGATCTGACCAGAGACTATTAAATACCAAATATAAAGTTTTTCTAGATTTTATCTGATATCCGCAAACACAAACAGATGAATAGACGGACAGATTGCCTCGACTGTTGCTACTGATCTAGAATATATCTACTTTATATGGTCGGAGATGCTTCCTTATGCCAGCTACATACTTTCGCACAACTTCACTATACCCTCTTTTATTCATATCTAATGGGTGCAAGGTATAATAATCTTAAGACTGCTAAGACTGTTTCCGTCGTGAGACGAGCTCAGACTATTATTGTGATTGGAGACGGTGTCCAAAAAAATACTGCAAAATGTAGATCAAATTTGGCCCTAGCTCTCAAGACCTTTCAGATATTGCTGAGCACATATTGACTAGGCATGAGTAAAAATTGCAATAGCTCTGGTATCATTTGAAATTTAAAGTTTCTGAAGATGCACAATTTTCAAAACTGAGCCCACGACACCTGGCGACAAACCTGGCAAACTTCTTTTGTACTTCGGCTTGAATAGTGTGCCCGTATGTGTATGTCATTGTGTGTGTGTGTGTGGAAGTGGTCATTTATGACTTGTCTTTGGCTGGCTGTTCGCTGTGGGCAATTGAAATGAATTTTTGTACGGTTTTAATTGAAAAACATGTTCGTTTTGGTTTCGTTTCGGTTTCAGTTTCGGTTTGGGCTTTGGTTATGGGCGGCAACGCAACAGAAAAAATAACAAAACCGAAACCGCCGTATGGCACTTTCCATTTGCCACTTGCCGCTAGGTGGGGCTGTAAGCCGCTCCTCTGGGGGGCAGCTGCCAATGCGGCTGGCTGTTGCCTGTTGGCTGTCTCCTGGCTGCCCGTCTGCCCGTCTGCCCGTCTGCCGGTCTGCCGGGCTACTGGGCTGCCGGGCAAACAATTCCCGGACGAATATACGAACGTACTGTGCGCACGCGTTCGTGCATAAATTCCGCCAAGTGTCCATTTTTCTGATTTGTGTGCAAAGTTTGTGTTTTTTTTCTGCTGTTCTTCTGCTCTTTTTACCCCGTCGCCTGGCGCGCTGAGTGACTGTAAGGCTTGCTGCTTGCTGCTGGCCATGCAAATGCGTGGCCCAAAAACCAAAACTAGAAAATTCATTCATTCAAAGAAGGAATAGTAGTAAGAATTTTCTATTACATTTTGCGGCGAAGCAGAATGCTGAAGAAAAAAAAATAGAAATCAGAAAACTGCGCTTGCAAACAAGATAAATTAGAATACACGCAGAAACGTTTTAAGAATTTTTAATTAAAATCAGTGCCGTTGTCCGGCTAACAGAAATGCCTACAATTTGGTTTAATCAACGCTAAGCCGCATATTGCTCAATGTTATGCTAAATATACATATATACATTGCGCATACGCCGCGTCTGCCAGCGGCATATTAAGTTGTTGCTTAATTTCTACTTATATTGAAGTTCACAGCTAATCTCGCCTCTTTTGTTATTTACTTATGTTTCCTTTTCGCTTTTCGTCTTTGTCGCCCGATCCAGCGACTTCATATCCTGACTCTGTTCGGCATCGCGCGGCTTCAGGAAGTCGACAGCATCCCAGGGCTGCTGGTCGGTGCTGCCCCAAATGATGTACACCAAGTTGCCAATGAAGAAAACAATGGCCGTTAATGCGAATACAATTTGCCACTGACTGCGCGAACCCTGCAAAACAATCAACGAACCGCAAAGTACCATCGTTATATCTAGTCCCACTCCCATTACGCAAGATAAGGCTCAACTTACGGTATCGGTGACAATGACGCCCACCAGCAGCGGCGTTAGCAGCGGAAAAATATTGCCCACCCCGTTGGTAATGGCCATGACCATGCCCGAATGATTTGGCGACATATCGATGATGGTGAGTATGCTGCCAATGCCGGAGCCGGCATTCAAGCCCGCATTCACTGTCATCAGCGCAATGGCCAGCTCCGTCTGGCTCTTGTCCAGAAAACCGATGCCAATCAGCGCCGCCGCCGGCCCCCAAAAAGCCATCGTATTGATGGACTTGCGTAGCGTTTGCAGCGACATCCACTGCCGCGACATGGCCACATCGGCAAACGTCAAATACACATACGACATGCACCACATGGCCAGGAACGGCAGCGCCGAGTACAGCGCATTGCTCTTGATGTCCATCTCCAGGACTCCGTGCATATAGGCCGGCGTCTGCAGCTGCATCGTTGAGTTCGCCCAGCCCTGGGCGCTGCGCACTATCAGCAGCGCATAGAACGGCACCGAAGTCCAAATCGCCCGCCATGGCACGGGTATCTTCTGGGCGTGGAAGCCATCGGTGCGCCTCATCGAACGCTCAATGTAATCCCGCTCAGCTGGGCCAACTAGACGCGAACTGGGCGCATTGTTGGCCGCCAGCAGCAGCCAGAGCAGACACCAGATGCCACAGAGTCCAGCCGAGACATACGATATGCCCGGCCAGCCCATGGAGCTGTTGGCAATCAGTCCACTCAATGCCATGGCCATCACCGAGCCGCAATCGGAGCCGGAGTAGGCAAAGACGCCCAGGCGATTGCGATCCTTGGGTGGCGACCATTTCGCCAGATGCTCGTGTATGCAGGGAAAGATTAGGCCCTGGAACAGGCCCATCACAATGCGCAGCACACTGAACGCCACCCAGCCGCCCCAGCTGATGAAGTAGGGCGTGAAAGCGCTCAGTATCGCTGTGGCAAAAGTG
Organism: Drosophila flavopinicola; assembly: GCA_035042425.1. Classification (NCBI taxonomy): domain Eukaryota; kingdom Metazoa; phylum Arthropoda; class Insecta; order Diptera; family Drosophilidae; genus Drosophila; species Drosophila flavopinicola. The sequence continues at coordinate 10,285,481 of JAWNLL010000090.1, read as the reverse complement.
GGTATGAACAGAATTGTCTTGGCGCCAAAGCGACGCACCAGGAAGCCAGCGGGAAACTGTGTCAATATGTAGCCCCAATAGAAGCTGGAGAGTATATACGATCTCTGCGACTCCGTCCAATCGTATTCCTGCAAGCACACAATTGATTAGATATTCGATTTGCAAATTATATATGCAAGTCTTGTCTGCTTATACCGGAAAGTCGGGATTCGAGGTGGCCGCATCCGTCATGGCGACTACGGCAACGCTGACATTGAGCCGTGCTATATAATTGACGGCAATGGCCAGGAAGAGCAGCGCCGCCTGAAGATGTCGTATGCCGATGAAAGGCCCTTAAACGAATGCATTTTGTCAGTTAAAAAATGCACGAAATACTAATGAATAAAAAAATACCTAATACTGATTGCCCGATTGACCAAACTGCCTAAAGCAATACGAGTTATGCCCTGTAGCTATAAAATGTATTCAAGGGTATACTGAAGTGAATGAAACACATTCAAGTGACATATATCTGTTTATGAGCAGTAATTTGTAACTACTGTAGTGATTGAAATTCATTCAAGATATACAAGTTTATAAGCATTAATCTATAACTATGATAAGATTGAATAGGGTATACTGAAGTGATAAAAACACATTCCAGATGCATATATCAGCTTATAAGCATTAAACTGCAACGTTAAAATATATTAGAAGGTCTACTGTTGTGATTGATTGCACATACAAGTATATAAACATTAATCTATGCATTACAAAAATTGTATAATAATCGGAAATAAAACACAGAACTAATCCGATAAATATTTCAAATATATTCTTTTTTAATAACAAAATACAGTGCATTTTTGTATTCCTCATAGGAATTAAGAACTGTACTTTATATAACGAAAATCTCATATCATTTATTTACAAATGGAAATAGTTTATCGTATTTTTGGACATAGAAAATCATATACATTTTAAATAAATATATTTAATCACAAATAACAATAGGCACACAAATAAAACTATAAACAACTGGGTATTTTGTTAGTTTTTCACTCTTCACTCAGCAGTTTTTGTTTGTTTTTAAAATTCAACAAACGTCGCATGTTTTGTTTTTATACCCTGAACCCATTAAAAATGGGTAAAAAGGGTATTATGGTTTTGTGCAAAAGTATGTAACAGGCATAAGGAAGCATCTCCGACCATATAAAGTATATATATTCTTGATCAGTATCAACAGCCGAGTCGATTTAGCCATGTCCGTCTGTCTGTCCGTCTGTCCGTCTGTCCGTCTGTCCGTCTGTCCGTCTGACCGTCTGTCCGTCTGTCCGTCTGTCCGTCTGTCCGTCTGTCTGTCTGTATGAACACACAGATATCAGAGACTACAAGAGCTAGAGACTTCATATTTGGAACATAAGTTCTCCTAATCCCGGGACAGATCAAGTTTATTTCATTTTATCGATAACTCATACCGTTTAAAAGTTATCGATAAATTTCGATTTCAGACTTGCGTTTTTGGGATATAACTTCAAAGTTATAAAAGATAGAGGCTCCAAACTTGGCATGTATAATCTCGAATAGCATACACATGTAACAAATATTTCACTTTTTGGATACCACCCCCCAAACCCCCCAAAAGTTCAAAAAATGCATTTTTGAAGGTACGACCTTGCAATTTGGTTTGGTAACACATATTATGGACAATTGCTTGCCCCAAAAATTTCAATGAGATCGGACAATAAACATAGAAGTTATTTAAGATTTAACTTTCCATTGTGTGGGGCTCAGCGAAAAAGCAAGCTAACTGCTTAAACCGCTTGCACTGCTTATACTGCTTATACTGCAGCATGTGTGTGCTTAGATTAGTATGAATGATTGTAAGGACTGGGTTCAGGGTATCTCGTAGTCGGGCACTCCCGACTACAGCACTCTTACTTGTTTGACATTCATATTGAGCACAATTTTATATGCAAACCGTTTGAATTGGGCAAGTTTGACCAGTTTGACGAGCATTAAAATCGATTGTGGGTCACAAATCATTTCAGAATCAATCGCGATAATTTCAACGCCACTCGAATTAATAATCAACTTTTATTGGGTCAGTACAAAATGAAATATTTCGAATAGATTAGAAAACCCTATTCAATCTTATCGTGAGAAAAAATTACTTTACTACACAATGACGTCTGCTTTGTCCAAACTAAGCGGATGTGGGTTCGCTAAACAATGCTAGCAATGTTTTCAATTTAATAACATTCATATAACACGTTTTTTAATTTTAGACACGTTTTTTCACCAATTTCTGTAGAATTGTGGAATGAAGATCGCAAATGGGCAAAAAACTTGTTATGTATAAAACTAACTGAAAAAAACAATTTGATTACATGACGTTTTACACAATTAAGCTTTGATTTATAATAGGAACCGATTACTATATCATAAATGGCACAAATTTAATTCATATATTACAAGCGTATTAACTTTTTTAGCTGCACATTTTTACATTTATTTAAAGTCACAAATAAATTTGTATTTATTGTTGTTTAATACTCTCGCTTTCCGGTATACAATTTGTTGCACAAAATAGATTTATACATTTGCAATGTCGCACAACAATGCATTTATTATGGCATAAACACCAATTAAATATGCATTTTATAAAGCACAATCTAATCAGCTAGATTTCGGATTTCTGCTTTCCACTTGACCCACATAATCCTTATTTTGTTAGGCACTCGAACAAATATTCACCTGAATTTTCAACGGCCGCGCTCATTGCAACAAATTAATTAGCCGTCTCACAGCAGTAACTTATCCGAAATGATTATATTTAATTGTTGTATATATGATCATATACAAATATAAAATAAAATAATAAAAAAACCGGCTACCCGTTCACAGTCAGACAGTCAGACTACAAAACACGAAGCGTCCACGCTTGTCAATAACTGAAATACGTCTGAGCATTTTCGAAAGCCCCGCCTGTCGTATAAAATACAATACTACTATGTATACTACGACTTTATACTACTAAGCGTTTATTAGTGCAATTAGACGGTCTGCTTGCTGCTCTGTTGTATTCCTTAATATGTTTTATCATGCGTCTGATTAAGAGTGCGATAACCGCTTCAAATTTCATTTTATTTGCACTCGCTGCAATTCGAGAGTGAAATTCCACAGGCCTGATGTATAGCAGCTATATGATATAATAATATAATATAGTGGCATGTACTTATTACAGGTGACTGGCATTTTCGCTAATTTGATAGCATCTTCATAGTATTTTGTCTATATGCGAATTTGTTGTGCAATAATTGCCAAACGACACAATATGTTTATCGAACGTGAATCGAAAAAAGGGTTTTACAAATGCAACCATAAAAAAAACGTTAAAGCAAGTACGAACGTTGCAGTTGGACATAAACGACTACGTCATACGCTGCTACCCTTGTAAAAATAGTTGGCGCTAGTGGGCGGGGCTTGAGGAAGCCTTACAGTAATCAACTTACAAGTTTGGTGTCTCTAGCTCTAAAGCTGTCGTAGAAAAGACTCCCGAGTTCCAGTGTGAAACCATGAAAACCAGAGCGGAATCCTTAGGTGAGGTCACCAGCAATCTAGATTTCAGATTTGGTGACTCAAGCTGCAAAATTGCGAGAAATATAGACGTATTATCGATTTGTGCTTTCGGTTATATCGATTTTCCCGATTTCGGCAGCGGGAGTGATCTGTGGGAAAGGTCGCAAGTAATATATACTCCAAATATGGTGACTCTCGCTCTAAGTCTGTGTGAGATATGAGCATTTCCAATTATATTTGGAGAGAGGGCTGGTGGGCGTGGCCAGGAGACCTCGGATAACATTTTATTGGCAAGTCATTGGCAATATACCTACCAAATTGGATGGACACGAGCTGACGTTTTATCGATTTGAGGTTTATCGACATGTTATCGATTTATCAGTCTCCTAGTGGGCGTATACTCCTAACACTTTATATGCAGCTGATATTAACCTGTCCAAGTCTGAGTCTCTATCTTTAATAGTCTCGACGGACAGACTGACGCACAAACTCAATATACTATGAATACCTTCGGTAACAGAGTATATTAATGCATTAAATATTCTCCGTGCTAGAATAGCTGGTAAATACAGGCGTTAAAATTATTTATGACCGCAACTTCTTTCAAGCTCAAAAATAAATATACAATTTAATAACAATCATTTGCAAGTGAGAAAAATATGAAGTAATTCCTGATTTGTTGTAGCGATAACAGATGTGGCTAGTAACTTGAGTTATAGAAACTGTGGCTAGAATCTATAGCGCAAACAATAAAAAAAAAACAAATATATATTCTCTTCGATACTTTAAAAACAGTGTATAAAACGCTGCAAGCAAGCAAACGTGATAAAAAATAATTACAAAATGCACAAAACAAAGTACATTAACTTTATTGCTAATTAAGAGATTGTTTCTAAAATTCACTCAGATATTCTACAAATATAATGATTTATGGACTATACTATGAATACAGTAAGCCATAAAAGTTTTGTTTTTAATAAAATGCAATGTATCTCGCACACAGACTTCATTCAATCTAAAGGACCTTAAAAGGCTGCCAAACTAAGCATTTTATGTTGACCTATACAAAGTACAAAGCAGCTTTTCTAATCTTCAATTTATTTCTCAAATGTCATATATCTAAAACATTGAACAGACCTTACCCATATAGTATAGCCAATGTTAGCTTGTGTTGGCCGGAGGGCGCGCTTTTAGCCAAGAGCAGCTGCAAAATAAATGTGAATTTCATGAAATAATGGTGCAAAAATACTTGATGATGCAAAATGCATGGTGGCAGGCTATAGGCGATCCTCCTCCTCCGCATCCTGCCCCCAATCCTGCCCAATCCTGCACAACCATGTTGGGCTTTAGTGCCAGGCTGCTAAGCTCTGCAACTGCAAATGGCTGTGGAAGCAGTGGATGTGGACCTAACAGCAGCTAAGCGGCAAGCAGCTGCCACAATCAAGTCAACAGGAGCCAAAAAATGCACACACACATGCACATATTCACATATGCATATGTGTGTGTGTATGTACATATAACTAGAACATGACATGGTAAATGGACAATGTTCAGTGTTCAGTGTGTGTGTGTCAGGGTCTAAGGTCATTTTCAATTTGCATAAATCATGTATGTCCATGTGAGACCCAGGCTGCATTAGTGTGTACCCTCAAATAAAACCACAACAATTGCTTGGTAAATAAAACTCCAGGCTGACTAAGACAGCAGCTGCTTTAAATTTGCCCCAAAAATAAACGGACCATATTTATATAATATCATATTTTATCACCAAATACAAACGGGCATAGAAATACAATATATTCTCTATATATGCCGAACAGCCCCTAATTTGCACATTGTCGTAATTACTTTCTATTAAGGACTCTGTAAATCGCACTTAACGCTTACTTGTTTACCTCGATAATCCCGATATTTGATATTTTCTTTATGTAGTATAATTATTTAAAAGCTGCATAATTATGATCAAAACATTCTCGGGAACAAAAATATAATGACTTTTGATAAAGTTATGGGAGTTTTCGGAGTTCTATTTTGGCTGTGTTTCATAAAATATCGAAAATTCTAAATTGCTTAAAATTTAAATGCAGATTCATAAATGGTTTCGAAAATTGGATAAGTTTTGACCCAGTAATGGCAGTTTTAGGTGTTTTTCAACGTATTTCTGAGGACTATCTATACTTTGTATTGACTTGTGTTTCATAAATGATCGATAATTCGAAATTGCTTGAAAAGCAAAGATAAGGAGCACAAACTAAGATCAAAACTGCCTTGGGATCGAAAATCAGATAAGTTTTGACAAAGTTAAGGGAATTTATAGTGTTTGCAAGCATTTCTAGGGCTTTGGGAGGCTAATATATGCTTGCTGTTAATTGAAACTCGAAAGTAGCTCAGATTTAAATGGGGAATGAATGTAGGAGTGCCTCTGTACACAAACGCTTCTCTTCTTTCAAGCTAGGTGTACTCGCAATCAAAAGAGTTGCCAGGTTCTCTTTTTGAGTTTGACAATCAAAATTTTGGACAAGCCACTCATATTTGCCAACTCACACTGACAATGGCCATCCAAAAAAATGTTGTGCCAACTAAGCAGTGGCAGTCAGAAAGTCAACCGCATGCAATGGCGCTGGATTGGGACAACAGCAGCCTCACACACACATAGATACACACACATACACGCACAGGGAGACGCACAGAACAGCAAGTTGATTTATAAGACTTTCATATGGCGGCGCTTAGTTTGCCGGGAGGACGCTCGTCTGTTTTGATCATTTGTGAATCATGTCTAGCTGCTTTGACTTTGATTTATATGCTGTGCATATGCAGACGACCACAGGGCCAATTGCGCGACAACAGCCGACATGGCCGGAAACGTATATAGCAGCGGTTAGCGCCCATCTACGCTAGTACTGCACAAACATACATAGTATATATATGTGTGTATATATGCTATGCACTATCCCAAAAACGACAAATGCCCATAAAATGCAAATGGCGCCGGCAGCAACACCACATCCACAAAATACCAACGCTGTAACCCAAATTATTTGATTCAACCCAAAATTGCATTGCACTCCAATCGAGTAGGTGGTCCAAAGGGGCGGCGCAAGTATTTTGGGTTTGGTATTCGGTTAATGCTCGAACGCGGCCGCATTGTACAATTTACGTAAAACCGCTTAATTGGGTTGAAATTATTTTGTTTATACTACCAGTGCCAATTTTGAAGCGACCACGACTATAGCGGCATAAAGCGTTCAATTGTGGCTGTCAAAGAAGTTTTTAATGTTGCTGCAAAATAGAAAACATATATATATATATGTATATAAGTTGGGCACACAACATATATACATATGTATGCGCTGGCTGCGACTTAACATTACTAACTTAAAACAAAAGATAAAAAAAAGACCATAAGTTACAGTGTTTAGAATCGAACTAAGTTGTCGTAATATTTTGAATAACATAACTATAATTTAAACATTTAATACACAATGGCTACCACTTAACTATTGATTTGTGCTCATTTATTTCGGTCTTTGCATTATCATGTTGAACTTATTTCTGGCCGCCTCCACATATTTCTCCTCCTCGGCCAGATCGGATTTGAGCAGCGTACGCAATTGCTGTAAATTTGGCATGCTGCGACAGTCGCGCACGTTGAGCAGCGTCCGGAAAACGGACTCCCATGTCTGGCGATTGAAATAGCGTGGAAATGTAGTCTTTGGCATCCAGACGCCGCCCGCTTGACGTTGCGTCACCTCCATGTAGCGGCCAAAGAGCAGCACATGCATCACTCCAACCAGACCGAACAAATCCAATTGATACGTCCAGCGGCGCTGTGTGCGCATCTCAATGCACTTGAAGGCATCCTCTTTGTACACATAGTCGAACGTCTGATTGGGCGGAAAAAGTTTGGTGTCAATCGCCACACCAAAGTCAATCAACTGCACACTGAGCTCATTTGGTTGGGAGCTCAAGCTGTAAGCACAGAACAGAAATGCAATTTTACAATTTACAGTCGCTTCAGCTTACAATTTACAGAATATATATGTATGTATATATGCAGTATGTCTACTTAAAATGATAGCTGTAATGCGGTTTTATCGAACTCAAAGAAGCGTGAGAGTAAATACTTTAAAAATATATTATTGAAATGTGCCATTTTACATTAACATTTACATTTATGGAAATGGTTTCAGATATGCAATTTAATGATTGCAAATGCATTTAAAAAGCAACCTTTTGCATTCAGATAGCAAGGTAGAGAACAAGCTTAACTATCTAAGATATTGTTCACACTTACGGTCTCATAAGCAGAAAGTTATCCGCTTTGATATCGGCATGAATAATGCCCAAAGCATGCAAATGATCGACAATATCGAGCAGCTGACAGGAAAGATGCATCACAACATACTCGTCCAGATTCTTGTCCGTGTGCTTCTTGAACTTATTGCAGACACAGATGAGCGAGCCATAAGTTGAGAGTTCCGATATATAAACGCTGCTGTTGTTGCCCACCAGAGCATAATCAATGGCCATATAGGCGGAAAACTTAAAAGCAAAATAAAGATAAGCTGATAAGTTGAGAGCAGGCATATGATATAAAGCATATAGATTACCATTTGCGGATTGGCCAGACGAGAGTGCACCTCCAGGCAGATGTAATACTCCCAATAGTTGGTCGGCTTCTCCTGCTTGAAGGCAACCATTTTGCCAGACTTGCAGTGAATGCCGCTGAATATCGAACCGAAGGCGCCCGATCCAATGATCTTATGCACATCGAACTTGTCACCTTTGATCAGCAGCTGGGATTGCGGCTGCAGTCGCGGCACATGACCCTTCAGCTGGCAAGTGGGCAGCTTCTCAATGTACAGCGAGAACTCAATGGAGTCCAGCAGCGAGTTTATGACATCGACACTGAATGGATTCACATTGGTGCTGGCCAGCGTCTCATTCAGCAGGGACTCATCAATACTGACCTTGCGATGCTCAAAGTTTTCCTTGGGCATCGAATCGTGCCACGAATTGTGCAATTGCTTGGGCGTCAGTGGTGTGGCCTTGTAATAGATGCTTCTATCGTCGTCTGCATCATTTGGCTTATCTACGATTATAGACGGCACTGGCAGGTTGTCATCCTCGGGCAGCTGTTCCAGCGGTGACTTGCTGCGCTTACTTTTCGCCTCGGGCAGCAGCGTGGAATTCTTGATCATGCTGATGTTGCTGGCAAACATTTCGGTGGCCGCATTCAGCTCAAAGTAATCGCTAGACTGTTTGCCCGACTCCAACTCCGACTCCGTCTGTGTGTTCGATGTCTGCAGAAACTTGAGCTTTGTTGTTGATGTTGCTGCTGCTGCTGTTGCTGTTGTTGTGTTTCTTGATGTGCCTGCTGGCGTTGAGGGGCACTTGCCCAGCGTGGTGCAGTCCTTCATAAAGGAGGCGGTTAGATGTGCGGCACCAATGGTCTCCGGCTGCGTTTCCGGCAGCGTGCAGTCCATTAGGGCGGCTGGTGGCGCTGGGCGTGGCATTGACTCATCCAGAAATATGTCAAATTTCTTGGCTGTTTGACTTTTATCCGGCATGGGGCAGCTGCTCAGCTGCGCGCAGTCCTTCATGAACGAGGCCGTCAAATGTGCCGGTCCTATAACCTCCAGCTCCGGCTGAGTTTCCGCCAGGCTGCAGTCCATCATTGGCGGCACCGCTGGCACCGCCGGTGGCGGCATTGTCTCGTCCAAGAAGATTTCGAATTTCTTTTGAGCAGTCGCTGGCGTTTGTAAAGGCGCTTGCGTCTCCGGCACAAAGGACAAATCCGCCATAAATGAGTCTGTCAATTTGTTAATGCTGTGACTGACTTCTGCACGCTCAAAGGACTTTCGTTTTGACTGCTCTGCTTCCTTGTCGGACTTGCTAAAGAACTCCGGCGTGCGCTGATTGCACAAGCGTTTTGTGGTGGACGCGAAGAGTGGCGAAGCGTACGCATTTTGGGACTTTGGCGGCGACTTGGCGAACAGATCGCACATGTCATCGTCGTCGCACTGCGTCGGCAGCTGCGGCTCCGACGGCTGTGCCCGTCGCTGTTGCAGCGATGTGTCCGGAAGAGTGAGGGGCAGTCGCGGTAGGGTTTCCGTTTTGTCCTCCTGAAAGCAGGCCAACAGCGGCCGGGTAACCGTCTCTGTTTTATCTTCCTGAAAGCGCAGCGATTTCAGGAGCGGCACACTGGGCGCATTTGGCTCCCACAGCTCCAGGCGCTCAAAGTTGCCAGCAGCAGGAGGAGCAAGAGGAGCTGGCTCCTCGCCCACAATGGACAGCTGCAGTCGCTGCAGTCGCGTCGGTCCCGGCGTGCATTCGCCCTGCAATGTGGAGCCGGGCGATGTGGATGCCGTGGATGTCAGTGTCGATTTGGTGCTGCCACCAATCGCATGCTCCGATGTCTCCAGTATGGTAGACAACTGCTTGCGCAGCATGGGCGACAACGATTGAGCGCCGGCCACAGGCGTTGCTTCCGCATCCGTCTGCTCCTCAATGGCAGATGTCGGCGGCGTCGTCACTGGCGCTGGCATCTCCTTGAGCAAGGTGCCGAATTGACGCGTTGGCTGCTTCTGCGGCGCCTTGGGCGTGCTCACTGCCTGCGACTTGATGAATATGTTGAACATTTGCGTCGAGCACGTTTCGTCCGCATCGAAGAAGGCGCTGGGCGCGGGCTTTACTGTAGCCGGCGGCTGCGGCATGACTTCATCCTCGAAGATTTCTATTTTGCGCGTGGGGGGCGCAGGCATTGCAAATTTATTCTCAACGGGGGGTGAAGCAATAGTTTTAGTTTCAGCTTCCAGTGGAGGGTCTTCCCAGATTTGTATAGCAGCTGGTTCAAGCGGCTTTAGCTGCTGCTGTTCCTCCGCCTCCTCCTGCTCCTCCATGACACAGGATATGCGAGGCATAATGGATTTTCTGCTCGAGCCCAGCTGATGGGCGGGAAAGAAACTCTTGCGTCGCGGCATCTGCTCACCCGGCAGACAGACCGTCTCCTCCATGTCCATGACGCCACGCGCTGCTAGGCGCTTCTGTTGCCACTTGGCCATCAGCAGTTCCTCCAGCTGATACTCCTGCTGCTCCTCATCGTTGTAGATCTTGTCCATCAATATAGCTAAGGATGCCACCGCTGGTGGCTTATAATACGCGTCCAGTTCATCGCGTACTTGCGGCTTGGAGACACTGGCAAAGTTTGGATAGCGACGCACGCCGTAAGTAGCGCCGTTGCCCCACCAGGACTCGTTGCGCAGGACAAAGGGGTGCTGATCGTCGCGTTGCTTGAACCAGCAGTAGGCACGATACTCCTCCGGCGAGAACTCCATGTTGGGACGCGGATAAAGCATGCATTTGTTGTAGCATGGCAGCGTATTCGTGTCCGGCTCATCCTCGATTGTCACGGGTGTTATCCAAGCTGCCTGCGGCGTATTCTTCGCCTTAAAGTTGGCTGGATATTTGAAGGCCTTTAGCATGTTGCCCTCGGGATCCACAATGGGCGATAGTGCCTTCTCGTCCACGTGTATGGCAAAGGCTGGATCGTGTGCAGTCGTTGCGGCAAATATCTTGCCGGGTTTGTGCGGCTTGCTCCAGGCTATGGGCTCCTTCAGATTCTCCTGCTGGCGTGCCGCATCAATGATCGAACGCAAACTGGATATGCCATCAGTGGCCTCGGTGCCAACAGCAGCAGGCGGCTCCGGCGGCGGCACATTGAGATCGGCGTTCTCATCGTTAAACACCTCCAGCTGACGGTTCGCATTGCGACCGGCGCGGCTCGTACTTGGTCCTGAGTTCTGCAAAAGAAGAAAGAGAATAGTTGACTAGGGATACCATTTCGCTAAACACCAAATATCCTATCAATTAAGAATATATATATAAAACAGTCATTCGAGTTAGCAGACTTTAGCATATGTGCTAACAATTGATGCCTACTCCACTGCCAGGGCAAATAAAATGTAAAATTTGTGACCCATTCGACTGTTTGCTTTCCAACTCACCTGCACCACGCCGGGCATATTACTCTTGACAGCCGCTCCTGTGCGTATACTGCCCACTGTGACGGTATTGTTGCGCTTCTGGCCATGCAGCGAACGTAGCGCCAGACGACGATCGTTCAGCTCCTGGGTGACAGCGGTCGTCTCCTCACCTTCGCTGTACAACATGCGCTGGGCGACCGTAAAGCCAAAGTGCTGTTGAGCCTCCTTCAGGTCCTCGAGCGGCTCGGCGCGGCACTCGACGCCTAGGCGAAATATGTCGTTGGCCTTGCGCATATTGCCGCTGAGATCGTAACTGTAGGCCCAGGCTATATAGAAGTCGGCGAGCATGGTCCCAATGCCGCAATTGTACATCTGCTGATAGCACTCAATTTGATCGCCCTGGTTGCCCATCTGTAATGGATAGGAATCAATCATGGATCAGTGCTCCACTAGGCCGGCAAACACTTACAAATTTAATGAAGAGCTTGATCAGTCGACGATCCTGTTTGTAGCGTTCGTCCTGCTCGAAGCGCGTCAGGCATTTGTGCATGACCTTTTGCAGGCCGCAGTTGCTGCCGCCCGCGGGATAGCTCTGCTCAATCCAGCATATGTAGGCGTACCACGGCTCCAGCGGATCGTCGCCCTTGTAGTTTGCGATGTCCAGCTCTAGCTGCTTCCGCTGAGCACTCAGCTCGTGGGAGGCGTCCTGGCAGAGCGATGCCTGCAACAGGCTGACATTACGTCCGCTTGCCAAGGGCTGTATGTTCTCCTTGGCATTATCGAAATCCATTGCACTTTCCACTACAATCCACAATCCACAATACAACAATTAACACAACTAAATTGAAAAATTAAAAACGCGCGAAGCAAAATCCAAATGACGCTAATATTTAATTGAATGGCGGCGCTGCTTTTTCAAATTATCGATGACTGTATCGATAGCTTGAGACTGTGGCAAGAATGCGGGGTACGCTGTTGCATTGACAGGGTTATCAACTTGCTTAAGTGACGGTTAAATTGTGTACAAATGGCTGAATATGTAAACATAGACCTGTGCTGTTACGCATATAACAAAAAAGGGTTATAATCATTGATTAAAATGGAGTACCTTAAATATATAAGTAATAAACTGTATTGAGTGGCGTGCAGCCCTGGCGATAACATTTCGTAGCCCTTATATTGCGTGTAACGGGAAATGCCGCTCTGCTGTCATCGAAATTAACTTAAAAATAACAATTTAACTTAATTTACTTTAAAGTTGTGCTTTTCTATGCAACATGGACGACATCACTATCGACTCAGATGGCGACTCTGTTGAAACCGTAGTTTTCGATTTTCCATCACAAAGACTGCGCTCAAAACTAACACCAGAAACTACAAAGTATACAAACTTTGACGCTGAAAAACTTATTAAACAAGAACAAATGTTTGTGGATAACTACAATTCTCTGAAAAGATCGACCGAAAACCTGCGCTATTTACTCAGCGAACACCCGGAAATGTTGTCAGATGAAAATATATTGGATGAGCTCGAACCCATCTGGGAGATCGACAAGCGCTGGGACTGGGAAATGACTGTTTTCGAACCGCAGCGCCTCGCACAACGAAAGAAAAGATCGCAAACGCCGGACGAGTTGCTGGCCGACATCAAGCGTCAACGTTGGTGCCACACTTGCCTCAAGAAAGCGCACATTGCCGAAGACAGTTTGGACAAGTTCTTCTGCAGCATTGAGTGCCAGCTGGAGTATTACGACTCGTGATACTCCATAATTAATACTTTGCCAGCCATTTAGTGTCGCCGTTTTCATAGCTTAAATCAATTTTTAAGTCCCGATGAATTTTACTGAAGAAACTCAACTTAAAATATTATTAAGTATGCATGTTCTTTATCAGAAAAATAAACTTTTACTGTTGAAAACGGTTGATATATTTTAATATATTATTCTTTATTTGTACCGCGGAAATGCTAAAAAAGTAATTTAAAAGTTAAATGTGCTTTGTTTTGCTTTTGAGTTACGTTTGCAATCGTCGTGTTTAAATTTTATTGCAATTTGGTTTAATGATTATAATTAAAATATGCATATATAGTTTAAAAGTCACATTTATTTAAAAGCGACGTTTGTTGAAGCTGCCCCAGGTGCCACCACCGCCGCTTTGAAAATTGCTGCCGCCTCCAAAATTGCTGCTGCCACCATTGCCAGAGCCACCAAAGCCATAGCTGTTGCCTCCGTCATTGTTGAAGCCGCCGCTGCCTCCTCCTCCGCCATTGTTGAAGCCACCATCGCCATCTCCATCATTAAAGCCACCACCGCCTACTCCAGTATTGAAGCCACCACCGCTTCCTCCGCTGTTGAAGCCACCACTTCCTCCACTGTTGAAGCCACTTCCTCCACTGCTGAAGCCACCGCTTCCTCCACTGTTGAAGCCACCGCTACGTCCACTGTTGAAGCCACCACCGCCTCCTCCGCTGTTGAAGCCACCACTTCCTCCACTGTTGAAGCCACCACTTCCTCCGCTGTTGAAGCCGCCACCTCCTCCTCCGCTGTTGAAGCCGCCACCTCCTCCTCCGCTGCTAAGGCCGCCATTGCCTCCACGGTAGCCGAAACCACCTGGGCGACCGCCTCTATAGCCCCCTCCGCCGCCGCCGCCACTACCAAAGCCTCCGCCGCCGCCACCGCCGCCGCCACCGAAACCGCCCTCATCGTAGCGTCCACGCTTGGCTGGTCCACCGCCGAAGCCGTCGGCTCCACCACCCATATTGCGAGACATATGCGGCAGCACACCGCATTCACGCTTCAGATCATAGTCGCCGGCAGTCTCCTCACAGAGCTCGCGGACGACGCGTACGAGACGAGCGTAGCGTTCATCCAGCTTCAGTACATTGGCCGGATTGTCACAGGCAATCGTGATCAGATCCTCCAAGGCCGGCTTCAAGGCGCCTATTTTGGCCGCATGCTCGGTGTCCATGGTAAAGTTCAGCCAGTTGTCCACGCGAACTATATTATTGGGCGCCAGATCGATTTTACGACAGCCAAAGATCATCACTTGGAGAGGTGCCACCATGGTCATTTGTTTGCAAGAGACGGCACGTGTGCGTATCTTCTCGCCAAAGATAAAGAAAGGATAGGGGAATGTAACAGCCAGATTGCTGCAGTTGACCGAAGTCTTGTGGAGCAGCGCAGCCTTCGATTCGGTGGTCAGCACCTTGCGCTTCTCCTTGTGCACACAAATGTTCGGATAGAGGCCCAGACAGAGCAGCGCCAGTGCGACATCCAGTTCGGGATCATTGGAATTGGCATCCACCTGATGGGGCAGCATGCATTCCTCGGGAAAGCCAGCCTGCATCAGCAGATCGAGCAGCTGCATCTTGGCATCGTGCATTACATTCATGGTGGACATTTGCAAGCCCTTCCAGTCGCAGAAGCGCGACTCCTCGTGATCTCCACGCCGCTTGGCCGTCTGCCACAGCTGTGAGCCAACAATCATGGCCACATGATCCGAGCACCTGCGTCCGCCCAGCGCCTTCTGGTGATTGTGCAATCGTCGCTGGCCAATGTCCAGGGAAAAGACCTCCGAAAAGGTGCTGGAATACGAGGCCATACTGGCGACAAGATCGGCCACACCAAACACAGCGCCAAGCACCATCATCTTGCCCAGTCGCGGCTCAATGGGCAGCCGAGCGAGCAGCTTGCCCAACGGTGTCAGGTCATCGTTGGCATCCAGGCAGCGCATCTCGCGCAGCAGCACCTCCGCCTCAATGACAGCATCCACCGGCGGCGGCTCCAGCGCCTTGGACAGGAAATGATGAATTGCGCCCAGGCGCAACAGTTTTATCGTCAAGGCGATCTCATGCAACGGTGTGCGGAATATCTCCGGCGTCAAGTTCTCCTCCAGCTGGGCGAAGCGTGCGCGTGAGCACAAAGTGAAACAGAAGCCAGGAAGTACGCGTCCAGCGCGTCCCTTGCGCTGCTCCAGATTGGTTTTACTGGCCCATACCGTAGCATAACTGGTCAGATTGTTGTGCGACGTGAAGAGCTTCATGCGTGCCTTGCATATGTCCACGACAAAGACAATATCATCAATGGTAATCGATGTCTCCGCAATGTTGGTGGACAATATAATCTTGGTGATGCCATCGGGCACCGGTTCGAAGACCTTGCGCTGATCATCGCGCGGTATCTGCGAGTGGCACGGCAAGATGCGATATTGCGGATTGCCAAAGTTGCTCGAGCTCTGCAGATACTTCATCAGGGCAAAGATCAGATTCCAGCCGGGCAGAAAGACCAGAATGGCACCGGGTATATTCTTCGATTTGATGTGCATCAATAGAGATTCCAGCAGCTCGAAGCTCACGTCCGCTTCGGAAAGCAGGCCCATGGCATTGCGCGTCTGGACTGAATACTTTTCCTCGCACACTTTATTTAGATTCTGTTCGCCCTCCTCCTGGTTATCCTTGAGCAACTGTAGCTCCTCGTCGTCGGCGTCCTTGCGCTTGCGACGCGCATCAGCTGAGGGCACAAAGCCCGTCATTTGGATGATATCCTCCAGGAAGAATTGCTGCACCGGAAAAGCGCGTCCAGGCACCTCCAGCACCGGGCAGTCGTTAAAGTACTTTGAAAAGAGCGAAGTGTCAATTGTAGCCGACATCAGAATGACTAAAAAAATGAGGGTAAATTAGTACAGTAAGAAAAAAAGTGTTATCTTCGGCTTGCCGTAGATTAGTGTAATGGGTAAATGTGTGTAAGTAATCAAATTGATTGGAACAGACAGACAGGACATAACTAATTGATCATAAAGATATCTAACACACGACTGCAGAGATATCACCATCACACAGATTTACCCACTGCTAGCATATAATATTCAAATAGCAAACGCACTATGCAATTCCGGATATGTTGCGACCATGTCGCGCAAGATGACCAACAGGAAGTCGCTGTTCACATCCCGCTCGTGTATCTCATCGACAATGATGTGCGAGATGCCGCGAAGTCCCGCCTCTAGCTTGCGCAGCAATACGCCCACGGTGCAGAAGAGTATGGCGCCATAGGGACGTGGAAAGGCGGACTCGAAGCGCACCGAATAGCCAACAGCGTCGCCCAGTGTCTCGCAACGTTCGCGTGCGACGCGCTCAGCCACCGAAATAGCCGAAATGCGACGGGGTTGAGTCACATAGATGTTGGCATAGGCGCCCTGACCGGATGTGATATAGTCGTCCAGGATGTACTGGGCAATCTGTGTGGTCTTGCCGCAGCCAGTGTTGCCGCGTATGATCACAACTTGATTCTCGTTGATGGCAGTCATGATTTCGGAGCGCATGGCTGCAATTGGCAGCTTGTCGCGAAATTCCAAGAACTGGCGATATTCGTCATTGTTCTGGCGACGATCGCGCAACTGGCGCTCATAGTCACCGGACAGCTGATCCACCGAAGCGTTGGCGAGGTCGCCCTCATCAATGTTGCAAGCGTGCCAGGCATTCCAGTTGGTCTGCGGCGGCGACCAGGGTATAACAGCAGCCTGCTCCTGACGCCTATCGATCTCCTGGCTGATGTCCAAGCGATTTGGCATAACCTGTTTGCAAATAATTAGAGAAATTAGCGACGGATTGAAAGAAGAAATGGCGTAGATGATACAACTATATGAGATCGGCCATAAAATGCAATGCTTACTATTAAGGACATGGGTGCGCCCTCTTCTACTTTAATGTTGCGTGGATTAACCACCGGCAAATCGAGATCCTTGATGACCTCATCGACATCATCGATGAGCTGTTGGTTAACTCGAACTGGATATGGCTTCAGCTCCTCGTCCTTTTTCTTCTTCAGCGTGCCGCTGAATGCTTCGATGACCTTCAGATGGAACAGCTGACGCACCAGCGATAGAGCACACGATTTGCTAGCCGACTTCTTATTGGAGCCGGTCTCACGTGCGGTCACCTTGCGCTTCAGCACCGGCACAAATATGGACAGCTCGGCCATGAAGCTCCTGCATCGATATGGTGCATTGTTTTAATTGTTAAGTGAAGAGGTCGCACTTTGTTCAGACTTACCAACATCAAAGCACAGTCTGTGCTGTGCGCAACTGATGGAACTTTCTCGTTAAACGGTTGCCAGACTTTCAGAGCCACAATGAGCACATTATATATCAATATATTTATATATTTACAGACATAGATCATATGTATTCGATACGATTCTGTGTAATTGTTGAAGACGGAGTCGGCTCTCCAATGTGTCGATGTGTGTTTTGTATTTGTTGTGCCAAGTCGCTCTGAAAGCCCAGCCGCGGCACAGTTCTAATTACGTACAGTGCACGCTCGATAAACCAAACACTTTTTCCAAATACATTACACTACCTACTCGGCATTAATACATACAGAAGCAAAAGATATGTGTAAAACACATCAATTAGTTTCGAGTAAAAAATAAGCATACATATCTGCAATACCCTTGCGGAGTTTAAAAAGTGAACAAGTCTCTAAATTTTTAAATGATGATAAGCATTGTTACAGGCTGTATATATGTTGAATTAAAGCCGATCGGATCTTAATATCATATGGCTGTTATTAAAAATTGAATAGATGTACTAACAAATTTGCATCTAAAAGTTCTTTAATGCTTAAGAATAATAATATTAAATAGTTCATCTCTTAAAATGTCTGCAAGAGTATTTAAGATTCGGCACACCGAATTAATTATTGTTATTATTATTAACTAGAAAAGCTTCTGTTTGACAAACTACAATCGTTGACATTTAAACTAACAAGAGTTTTACTTTTGTGATTGGTTCACCTTATCGAGCGTGTGCTGCATATGTGCATTTATTAAATATTTTTCAAATGCTTGTTCCCTGAATTGCGCACAGCTGGCCAATAAAGCCCAAGCTACGAGCTGCGCTCCAGATTTAGGCTGGCAAACGCTAAATCCAGTGCGCAGCTAACCAGATAACAAAAAAAAGAGTACATAAAGAATACAAGACACCAGCGAGTTGAGAACACTCCCGGCTCATACTCACCTAGCATGATCTGGGCCCACTGGCGTATATTTATAGTCATCGCGTATGTTGTTCGATTGCTTGTAAATGTTCAAGCGATCCTTGGCATTCTCAATGGTCCAGTTGCCGTGTATGGCGGCATTCACATCAATGGACTCCGCCTCGTTCATGTCTTTCTGCTCCTGCACGTGATCAAAAAGATTGAAGCGTTCGCGTCCGCCATCATGATTGAGCGGGCGATAGGCTTCACCCAAGTCCTGCGGACCGGCTTCTCCGCCAAAGACGCGACGTGGCTGTGCACCGTTACCGGGAGCATTGTTGCCCCCCTCCAAGTTGCCGCCGCCACCACTTGCGAACGGAGCTGGTGAAGCGCCCACTTCCACTGGCACATCTTTGGCATTAAGTTTTCCAGAGCGCACTAAATAATTAACATAATCGCGCGAGGCATTCTTTTCGGCATCCTTCTTGTTGGTGGAGTTGCCCACGGCAACATATGGACACTGGTCAACGCGTACCTCGCACAGAAACCGCTGGCGATGTTTGGGTCCTTAAAAATCAATCAATTTCACAACAATTTTCACACGCTTGTCAATTGTATGCATGCTTACCAGTTGGACGCACCTCGAACTTGGGCTCCGTTTGATTCTTGGCACAATATGAAAATAAAAATGATTTAACATCCATTTTGTGCAAATATAGAAATCACAGCACACAATTATTTAATAGTTTTATAAATTTAAGAGCTCCGTTTAGATTGCTTGATAAATTAAGAATGTGAAGTCGGAAAAAATTTTGCTTCGGCGATGTCAAAAATAGTCAGTGTAACCGAATCTGAAAGGCAAAAATGTGCAAAATAATCCCAGCGTCTACACTGAACCTGTAATCGCACTGTAATACTCAAATTGGTGATGTTACCTACTGCTGCAGTGAACTGTTAACGCACTAAGCTGCATGAACAAACTCAGTTCCTCAGCTCATTTTAACATTTGTTTTTGTTCACCACAAAATGACAGAAGACACTATTTAAAACCGCCAGCCTATTTAAAAGCTTAACAGCAAAAGTGGCTTTAAATACATTTTAGCAGCTGTTAGCAATGTGATAACAGAACAGCTGATGTTAAACATTATTCGATTCTACATTGCCGATGAAATGTTAAACAGTCTCAGGTTGCATGCCGATAATAATTGCTTTGCATGCCTACCAGTGGCCCCTCAGGTATCGTTGCTATCGCTGTAGCAGTGCTATCGACTGTCGCGCAGGTTTTCATCGTAGAGCCATTTTCGCTGCAGCTTAAACTCGTAAATTAAATAACTTAAAAATGTAAAAGAAATGCAATAAATGTTCAAAAAGAATAGTGTAATAATGTGTGCATGTGCTTCAATAGTTTATCAGTGTTTTTGAATTGTTTTATTGATGGTCGCGTCCCGTCTTGTTGTTTGGCCACCCAGCATCACACACACATACAACACATACATGCGAAAAAATACCAGAAAAACACATACATACATACGTACTCACAACAGTGGTACCGCCGTGCGTGTGTGTGTCAGCCTTTAATTTAGTTTCGAGAGTGCTTCAACAAAAAATTATAAATGCTAAATACAGTGCGTGCGCACATAATATATAAATGCAACACAAAAAAGGCAGTAAAAACATTAAATTAATTAACTGACGACGCGCTACCAAACATAGCCCAAAGAGCGAAAGAGAGAGAGAGAAGGGAGAGAGATATAAGTGCCAACACCCCATGTTGATCGCGAGTGAGCAAATAAACAACAACAACAACAATTAGTGTATGTTCATGTGCATGCGTGTGTGTGTCGTCCTCAGTATAAACAAACGAGTGCAATTGAATTGTAATTGGCGTGCATTCAGCTGTGCCTGTGTGTGAGTGAAAGTAACTGTTACTCCACACACACACACACACACATACAACGACAACAACAACAACAGCAACAACAACTTGGCTTCCATTCATTGCATTTAATACGTCAGAAACGTAGCAGACTCTTGGCTCCAGCTTTGTTACCCACAACCACCAAAACACATCCCTTCACCATGGGCAACTGTTTGCGCACACAAAAACCGGACAACGATAAACCGCACGCTGGCGATGTGCGCAATCCGCTTGACGATCCCGGCGCCAGCATCGGCGTTGTCGGAGTTGGCGTGGGCGTGCCGCAAATAGCGATGCCCATGCCCGGGCAGCCGGCGGAGCAAATACGTCCGGTGCCGCAGATACCCGAAAGCGATGCAGCAAATGCGAATGCAAAAATATTCGTTGCCCTCTACGATTACGATGCGCGCACAGATGAGGATTTGAGCTTCCGCAAGGGCGAACACTTGGAGATATTGAATGACACACAGGTGAGTGAATCATTTTGCCCAAAACAGAGAGAGAGAGAGAGAAAGCGCACATTGATAACAAACCGACTCGAATATCTTATCAACAACAAAACATGTATATAGTGGTTTAATCCAATTGGACGCGCTCAACCATTGCCAATTTATGAATTTACAACATTGTTGGAAACAGTTCGTGAGAGCTTTGATTATTCGATTCATTGAAGCCGACGCATGCAATTCATGCTTAATCGTGAGAAAACTTGTATATTTAGTCATGCAAATTCCATGCTCAAAGTTGTTAGCTACATGCTTTTGAAGCTAGCGCCAAAAGCGCTGTAAATGTGGTTTTCGTATCGATTTATCGATAAACTGTTGTTTTGATATGCTATCAAAATACTAAATGCGCTTATCGAAACCCATTTATTATCTAGTTTCGCTATTACGAATATAAAAATCCCTTTTGTTTATGTACGGATATAAATACATTTACGATCAACAAATTAGCAAAACAAAATATACATTACTAAATCAAGAGTTCAACTATTATAAGGCATGTACAATAACAAAATTTCATACAGATAAGGAATACTCGCTGCATACTCATGATATTTATATCACTTGCATGTAATTGTAATTTATTAGCTTATCGCCAACTCTGGTTTAAATTTCAGTGAGCGTCTTTCGCATTAAATTGCTGCATTTTCTCTATTGCAATAATTTTGAGTCATGCGTCAACAGCAGCAATTTCAACTATAATTTGCAACTTTTTCATTTTTTGTTTTTGTGCTTTTTTGTTTCAATGTCACTAGCTTTGTTTTTATATTTTGCGGATGGGGGTACGGGGGGATGTCTGGCTGTTGAGCTGGCACAAAAACCAGACGCTGTAATTGCGGCCACTTGCAATTTGCCACTCGCCACTTGAACGAAACTCAAAAAGCAAGCAGCAAGCAAGCGGCAACTAAACTCAAACTCAAACTCCCCAACTTGTATCCCAGACCCCAGACTGCATTTTTAATGCACACCCGCCTCGCAATTTTCGTAGCTGGCTGGTTTTTATTTATAGTATGCATACACTTACTCAGGAGTATGCTGACTTGGGCTTGCAAGACGAACTGATATGCTTGATAGCTGCTGTCCAAGAAATAAAAATGTTCTAATTTAAGTTTGCCCTTGAAGTAACCGCAGACTTTTGCATATATGCATATTATTAATAATATATACTTATATATATATGTATGTATTATTTCATGCTGCTAAGTAGATTAAAGCAGCAGTTATTACAGCTACAGATTAATGTTATAGTTGCTCTGTTAAAGCCATGCTGTTAATGAAGCTGTTAGATCTGTTTTACATATTATGTAAAATATATTGGACTAAAAGTTGTCAACTATAACAAATTAGATTATTCCTTTGTTTAATTTGACTTGGTTATAAAATGCTAAATTCAATTGTTTTGCTATAACAAGCTATATTTTATTGCAACAAATCAAGACAAATAAATTACATATTTTGTAGTTTATATATGCACTTATTTTATGAGCTGCAGTCTATTTATAGACTTTACTTATAGTCAAGGCTAATTGGCTTCGACTTAAGTTGTCATTTCGTAAAGTAGCAAAAACTCATTTATTTAAAAAACTACACTTTTGTTAATAAATTCAACTTGTGAAATGTGTAATTAAAATAGGGCATACAAATATCAACTGGACACCATTCTGTTTAGTTTTTCAGTTTGTTTTTGCTTTCGGTTGTAATTAAAACAACAACTCCACTTGAAAAACCAGAACCAGAAACGAGCAGGCCAGACTAACGCCAGCAGTGAAACATTCAAATAGTTGGCATATTTGTGTACAGATTCTATGATTAGCCCCATGGAGGTCACACGTACACCTCCCACCGCCCAAAAGTTCTGATTATATTGTGACATAAGGCGGCGCATTCAACTCTTGCAGCAGAGATCCAAATTATGGCATGCATATTTAAAGCGTTTACGTCAGCACACATTCAGCCATGACCACCTTACGATAATCCCAACCAGAGGGAAGGGAGCGAGAGAGGCAGCGGTAGGGGAGCGGGGCGGAGGGTATTGGAGGCAGCTGGCCGCTTGGCCAATTGTGGCCGCCTGGCTGACTGCTCAGACAAGTGGCGGCGCCTAAAGGCATGACGCGTCCACCTTTGGCAGTCGGCCAAGAGTTGCGCACTCATAAAACGGATTCCGTACAATGTGCTGCAATTTTTGTAGCCCTGTTAATTGAACGCATAGCATCCATAAAGACATTGCTCTTGCTCTCTCGCTTCCACTCACTCTCTCTCTCTCTTTCTGCTGGGGCAGCTGTCACCAAGCAAGTGGAGTAATCAGCCAGCAGCTCCAAGTCGTTTCCGGTAGCGTCGTTTAATTAAAGTACAACTACAACTACAAGACTTTCTTTCCACTTGCCAACAAAACAAAAAAGCAGCAGAAGAAGAAAAAGACAGTCAACTGCTTGACTAAAAGATACGCTGTTTCTGCATCAAATTGAAACTAACACTAAAAAAAATGCAACTGTTTTGAAGTGAGTGCTGCTCAGTTTAGGCCATTAAATGCTCAAAAAAAATTAACTAAAATATAGAGTTGATAGAAATGTAAATGAAAGATACTTTCTGTTAAGTTAAATCAAAAATGTCTGTCTCTAGCACCTCTAATATGTGATATATGTTGCTAGTTTATTGGCGAAACAAGAAAACAGCTTGCAAACCATATTTGCGGCCTCAAGCTCTTAAAATCGCTTAGTTCTTATAGATAGTAGACTGATCTACATATGTAAAATGGGCTGTATTCAGAGCTGTATTCTGCTGTATAACTGCACTTGCTTAATATACCCATTTAATGCATTTTCAATGTTTACATGGTATATAAACAAACCAAAAACAAGTGTGGAAAAATTATCTTCGACATGCCGAAGTTTTCATACTCTTTTCGAGTCTGTGGATAGATTCCAAATGGGATTGTTGCTACCCAGAGATGATCTTCGAAAACTTTAAGCTCACATAACTTTGCCAAAACTGAACCGATTTTGAAAGTCCAAATCAATTTGATCATGGTTTTTCCTCTACTTTCATTCGACATTTAAAGTTTGTAAGCTTTTGAAAATTCCTTTTTTTTATTTTTTCCGAAAAAAAGGATGTACTCCCCCCTTACTATTTTTCAGAAAATTTTTTTTTCAAAAAATAGAATCCCGAAATTTTATTGTTTATCGATAGTGGGTGTCACAAGTAGTATAAAAATCCACTTGAAACCCGATTTTGAGGTGGTTCATTTTTTGGCCTAAAAACTGGCCAAAATTTACAAAAATTTTAGCTTGTAAAATTAATTTTTAGTGCTTTGAAAACTCCAAACTGTCATAACTTTGCCAAAACTGACCCGATTTTGAAACTCCAAGCCAATTTGTTCATGGTTTTTCCTCTACTTTCATTCTACATTTAAAGTTTGTAAGCTTTAGAAAATTAATTTTTTTTTTCCGAAAAAAAAGGATGTACTCCCCCCTTACTATTTTTCAGAAAATCGCTTTGCAATTTCAAACATTGATGAGTTTTAAGGACGTTTAAGTGTACAATAAATTTGAAGGCGATGACTTTTAAAGCATGGTATTTATGGCCAAAGCCGATTGCGAGTTCTATGGCAGCTATAAGATATAGTGATCTGCTCCCGGTGGTTCGGATCAATGTGATGTAGGTTTGAATAATAAGTATATGTGCAAAGTTTTATTGCGATAGCATAAAAACTGAGGGACTAGTTTCCATACATACAGACAGACAGACAGACGGACGGACATGGCTAGATCAGTTTGTTTTGTCATTCTAAGCATACTGGAGGTAACTTTTGGGGTCTCCGACGCTTCCTTCTATGCATTACACACTTCAGCACAAAGTTAATATACTATTTTCTTCGAAAAGAGTATAAAAAAGCTGCCCGGCTTCCTTTTGCATACTTTTTTGAACAGCAATTACAACAACATCGCTCAGCTCAACGTCATGCATAGAAATCAAAATTGTATATGTTAAAATATTTTATGGGTGTGCCCCATCAGCTTGGGCGTCGTCTTCGTCTTGTTCATTGTCATTTGCCATCGCATAAACACCCAACAAACAACACACACACAACACACACACAACACACACAACACACACAACACACACACTCACTCACACTCATTTAGACTCATTCACACATATTTGCAGTTGCACATTCATTCCTTGCAACAAGAAGAAGAAGAAGAACAGACTGAAACATATGAGTCGCTTTCATATATTTTTAGCAGCAAAGTCATTTGGGCTCGGCTCCTCAGGCAGCAGGAAGCTCAGTGAAACCCTTCAAGGATACCCCGCTAGCGAGATTATACACTTTTGCCCTGCTGTTTTATGCTGCTTTTGTTTGCTCCATCTGCAGCTCCAGCCTCTTAGGCTGAGATTATGTGTTGGCTTTTAGGTCTATACAAATTGTGAAGTGTATGTGTTGAGTTTTTTTAGCACATGCTCGGCATATAAGAAAAACTGTATCACCAAACTCTATTCAAGCCAAAGCGCTTTTATGACTGCAACTATTAGTTTCGTGCTTTAACAGAGTAATAAAAAAATAAATCTGAAATATAGTAAGCAATAATTTCAGAAAATTATGCCAAAGAGTATAGTTACTACTGAGAGAAAAATAATTGAACAAGTATACACATTTTAAGTTTATAAAATATTGCCGCAAATTATTTCCAATTTCTGTCGACTGTTTATAAGATTCATCTAAGACGTGAGGAATATAAACCAAGTGAATGTCTCGATTTAGGTCAATGGCTTATCTACGACTATGGTTAGCTGTAAATTTCTGGACTTTAGCTAACGCGAACCGCAATCATTAGTATAAATACCAAGTCTAAAAGTAGTTTTAAGCTGACAGCAAAAGAAATGCGACTTGTATTTCACTTTCAAAACTTCGTCAGATACAATGAAAGCGTGTCTAAGAATAAAATCACTTTAATTTTCATTGGAATCAAGGCAAGCATAAACATAAACATATATACAAATGCTTACAAGCAGTAGCAACCAAAAGGCAACAAGCGATTATGAAATGCACTTGTAAAGCAAATAAATATAAGCATGAGGCAGACAGAGTGAGACAGAGGGAGAGAGAGGCAAGTAGAGCAGCATAAAAAAATCAAAAGCAAACAAACAAATAAGCAATGAACCCTAAAATCTGTGTGTTCATTGACCTTTCCACAGAGTTTATCGTGCGCCAGGCTAATGATAGCAAAGGCACTTGACTCCAAACAACAACAATAACAACAGCAACAGCAACAACAAAATTGTTGTCTGTCAGCCATCAAAGTGAGCGGAGAGAGATACCACATGAAAACCAATTGCAATTTATTGTTAACAGTTTTGAGATAAAGAAGAAAACTAGTTTTTCTCTATTCCTATGAATATCTAACTGTTTTCGTCTTTTGCACAAATTTGGCAAAAGCCAGTTTCTAGTGTGTGTTGTTGTTGTTGTTGCTATTGCTATTATTGTTAAGCTTCAACCAAAAACCAAAACCAAAACCAGACATGGAAAGCGCGTAAGCAAAGCAAACAAAAACCAACAAACTGACGAATCCAACGATTGTATAAACTTTTAATTCAATTTTCAACTCTTATTTTAGCGCTTCTACTTTTATTTTGCTTATTTTATGTTCGCCAATTGTAACGAACCAAAGCGAATGCGTGAATAGTAAATTGCACGAATATAAAGCACAATATGTAATAAAAGTTGCAGAGAGCAGCAAAAAACCAAAAAAATTATATTAATAAGCGCATGCTGATCGACGTGGCGATGCTCTGTAATTAAATCTGATACAAATGCTAACTGTTGAGTGTCATAAATGTAAGTTAAGCTTGTATAATATATATAGAAATGTGTCAGTTTCAAATGAAGTATTTAAAATATTTAACAAGATTTAACATGAACTTTAACTCAAACGCCAGTTAATAGATAAAACTATGAAATAAATACATTTCACTATTTTATTTGTGATTTAATTGAATACTATTTTCAAGCTACGTTTACTTTTCAAACTTATAAGCTATACATATTTTTTTAATAATAATAAGAATACTTTTGTTAAATGCCACTTCACTTCAAAACTTATCAAACCTTAAAAATTTAGTAGATTTGATTAAACTGACTATAATTTGCATTCTTATGATAAAATTCTTGAGAAATCAACATTAGAAATTGGGAAGGTATTAACGTTACCATACCAAATATGTTATACTCTTTTCGAATATTTGGACTAGGGATATCTAGTCTATATTTAACGCTTATGCATATGCTATAGAATAGTCAACGACTAATTCGCAAATATCCCTCTGCACCTGTTTCTTTCAAAATACCCTATGATGCATATTTTCGCCATTTATGACTGAATATAAAAATTGCAATATTGATGAGTAATAAGGATGTTCAAGTGTACAAGAGAAATTGAAGCCGATAGCTTTAGAAACATATTTTGCCAAAACCCATTTCCTTTTGCATGGCAGCTTTATGATATAGTGGTCTGATCCGCCTGGCTCCGACCAATGTGCTGTCCCTTTGAATAATAAGTCTATGTGCAAAGTTTAATCGCGATAGCTCGAAAACTGAGGTACTAGTTTGCATACATACTGACAGACGGACAGACAGACAGACATATGTTATCCTAAGCATACTGCAGCTAAGTTATGTGTGTCTTCGACGCTTCCTTTTCTTAGAAAAGAGAACAATTTGACTGTCTACCATTTGCTGCTGCCTCTGACAAGTAAGCATTCAATATGTCATTCTATATACCCGCTGCTTGTGCTGCTAACAGGGCATCACATAAAACTGTGGCTTGGCGTGTCTGGCTCCCGACTGTTGTTGTTGTCGTTGTCGTTGTTGTTGTTGTTGGTGTTGGTGTTGACTGTTATTGCTGTTGGCTGGTTGCGTGAGTGTGCGATTTTGTGTTGAACAGCTGTGGCGGCATCGCCCACTGCAAATTGATAGTCGAACAACAATCAAGTAAATTTTTATTACCCACCTATACAAATATGAAACTATGTCCAACTACTGCAAATGGGCAAGTGCCGACTGCTGATAGCTATAGTCGTCAGTCCATGCCACCAAAACATATACACACATACATACATAGTATATTGCTATGGGCTCTTTCTTCTTTTTTGCTGCTGGCTCCATCAAAAGACTGCGAAACACGTTTCGCATTTGTTGAAATGTTTGAAAACTACCAAATGAAATTGTACGAATCTTTTAATTCATTCGCATTTCGCATTCGCTTTTATTTCTCACTTGACGACAGCAAAATTAATTATAGTTTAAGCTTTTGTGTGAAATGTTGTTCAATGCAGCAACAACAACAATCAAAACAAGCCAGCAGCAACAGGAGTTGTTAGTTAATTAATCACAAAATTGTTCAATTTCAACGGAATAAAACAAAATACGATCTCTTGCGAAATGTTTGCTGCTCGGCAAATTAGCCATGCAAATAAAATTATATAATCAATTATACTTAAATTTGATATATTTGCAAAATCAGTTAACTTAAACTCAATTCTTTAGAGAATTCTCAGCTTGCACACCAATAAATCTATCTTATTAGAAACGTAGTCACTTCCACAGAGATTAGCTTATTTTAATTGATGAGTCAGTATTTTTTTTGCCATGTCTGACGATTGTTCCGCTATCTATCTATCTATATAGTATAGAAACACCATCCATATAGTATTGTTCATGCTTAGCGCACCTATCTCACAATTAAATACATAACAATTGCCTCGATAACCAGCCACTTAGTCGCTTTATCTTATTGTTTTGTCCACAGTATATAGTATCTATAATTGACTACACATCGAATATATCTATATCTGTCTATATGTATTTATTACTATCTGCAATTGCAATATTGACGTATTGTTTTTGTATTTTACAGGGTGACTGGTGGCTGGCGCGCAGCAAGAAGACGCGTCAAGAGGGTTATATACCATCCAACTATGTGGCCAAATTGAAATCCATTGAAGCAGAACCGTAAGTACAAAATATAAGCTTAAATATATTTCTCAATTATTTGCAATTAATTTTATGCACTTCGGTGGTTTGTGTGCTTGCTAAATGCATGCGCAGCCCAAAAGTATGCAGCACTTTCAGCCTTTTGCCAATGGCAAGCAGTCAAATTAAATTTTATAATAATGAAATTTGATTTGCATTTTGTATTTCATTTGCATTTATCCATTTGTTTTGTTATTTATGCTGCTCTGGGCAATTGGCAAATGTTGTTGCTATTGCTTTTTTGTTGTTATGACAACAGCAACAACACATGTTGTGTGCGTGTGTGTATCTTGTGCCTGGCGCCATATTGTGTGTTTATATGCTTTTATGGCATGCATATTCATATCGAAAAAACAAAAAACAAAAATCATAAAAACTGACACAACAGCTGCTGCCTTTGATATTTGGCGGAATTTCAATGGTGAGATTTCCTTTTTCATTTTTTTTTTTTGTATGCTCGCAGACAAAAACTCAAATAACTATTGTCATAAATAAAACGAAACATAAGTGTATTTTAGTGCAATTTTATGAATTTTAGAGCAGCCCAGGGTTACTTTTTTAAGAAGACCCCAAAATTAACCATCAAATTAGTAAGCCCAACAGCGCGTTGCGTTTGGTCTTCCAATTATGAATTTTTAATGTGGCGCCAACAAAACTTTCCTCTCGAAATTAATAAAGGGTTGCAGTAGCTAATTAGCCTAATTATTCTATGTATTGATTTCAAGGCGCTCAATTAATAATTAAATTAAAACATTAAATACCGAATTTGAGATAATAAATAATATAATAAACAAGAGTGCTCTAGTCTGGAGTGCCCGATTAAGAGCCCATTCATTCAGTTTACCCTCATACAACCACACAGATACTGCAAGCAGTGCAAGCAGTTGAAGCAGTTAGCTTGCTTTTTCACTGAGCCCCTACACTATGGAAATTTAAATCTTACACAACTTCTGTGTTTATTGTCCGATCTTATTGATATTTTTTAGACAACAAATTGGCAATAAAATGCGCGAACAAACCAAATTTCAAGGTCATGCCTTGAAAAATACAAATATTAGGTCTCTAGCTCTAATAGTCTCTTATAAATTTATATATGTATATCTTCTTGACATACAACTGTTGCCAGTTATTTGAGCTAATTAGTTTCTATTAGGCAATGAGCAACCCTCGCTGTATTATTAGTATGCCAGCACAACGTTTAAGATTTGATGAGCAACCTTATTGAGCAGACAGCAAGTTACATATCAATTGTGTTTCTTTAGCCATAATATAAACATTGTATTCGATTACTACAGCTCGCTACATATGTATATTTATTTTGTTTACGACTTTTATTTCTGTTTAGAAGCAAATGTTCTGCTCGTCTTAGCCACGTTGACAATTAAGCTTAAACGCGTGTCAGTGTCAAGTGCAAATGACATAGACTTGACCCACTTACAAGCTGAAGCTGATAAGTGATAAGTGATTAAAATGCGTATGCAAAATGCTTAAGGATTACTTCTAGAGCCTTTTGACACACATATCTCCCCAGGCAGAGAAAAGCATTTCACAAAAACGAAACGAAATGAAACACACAACAAAGAGGCGCATAAATTAACAGAGAGCGAGAGGCACAATGCAGTTGAGTGAAAGAGCAAGGGAGAGGGACAGATTTAAATAAATGGCTGTCTGGGCTTGTTGGGCGTAGGGAAAAGTTCAAAAACCGGTAAATCGAACGAATCGAAAATACAACAACAACAAAAATCAACATTAATTCAATTTATCTTCGTATTGTACACATAACGGTAAATCTATACAGGCCCAGGCCCAGCCTCTCTCTCTCTCCCACTCTCTCCCCCTCTCTCTCTCTTTCTGAGCCCCTTCAGCTAACAATGTTTTTGAAAATCGAGGAATACTTCGCCTAATCCCCTCAATTGCATTAGTTTTATGCATTTCATGTAGCATTTCTTAAGGCATTTTCAAGGCCAGCTTTGCTGCTTGCTTGTTGCCAATATTAGTTTGGCCTAATTGTGGCCAATTGTTGCTGTTGTTGTTGTTGTTGTTGTTTGTTGGCTGTTGTCATTTAATTGCATGCATAACTCAGCATTAAAGTGCCTCGCTTTGGTAATTTCTTGTATTTATTTGCAATGCAATAAATTGCATTTAACTGTTACTTGGCCAAGAAAGAGAGAGCTTTCTTCTGCTCAATCATGCTTAACAATTTCTTTCTTTCTGCTTCATCTTCATCTGGCTTTTTTGCTCAATTTGAGCAAATTAACAGAAAATTTACATTAAGCGGCTCTGTGAGAGCTTCTGAGAAGTGTGCCTCTTATTATTTTTGCTCTTTTTGGTTTTATTTTCTTTTTTGCTGATCATTGTCATTGCATAATTTAAGTCGTTGAGTTTTAAGCACTTATTGGCTTTAATTTTATTGATCAGTTGTTTGGGGGCAACTTTATGCAAATTTGGCTCCACTTCCGCATAGTCACGAGACTTTATTTGAGAAAACTGGGTCTATGCATATCAATTGAATGCATTTGGAAATCTATTGCAAAAGCAGGTGAAAAACCCAAACAAAAGTTGAACTTTTAAAAATGCAAGCATATTTAGGCCTACATTTTGTTAACTATAAATCTTGTAAAAGAAAGTTTTTGATTGTTGATAAATGCGGTAAACTCAAGAATTTTCTTTACTTTAAAAGGTAATTGTATCATTGCCAAAATCTCTGCCATAGCTATTATGCCAACTTATAAATAGGGTAGAGATAGTTGACCTGATAGCAGCTCCACAACCTGCTGTTGGAATGTATGTGGGTCAAGCAGAGATGGTGGGGCTGGGTGGGTGTACGGTGGGGCATGGGGGGAATGGCGCATTGAACTGCAGCTGACGTCAGTGAATTCAAGAGTTGACAACGCATTCGACGCAAGCCGAGGTTAAAACTTGATTAAATTCCACTGAATTTTCAGTATTTATTTTGTCCGCGATTTTGTTTTTTTCAGGGGAAATACCTGGGGCAGTCAGTTTTGTTAATTGTTCATCGCTTTCGCTTTATTTATTTAGCTATACTTCCGTTGGTGGGAAAAACTGCGTGAACACAAAAAACTATTTGGCAACTGGCTAAACGTTTTAGCCGTAAAATCACAAATGGCCATTATCTGGCCACATAAATCGCTAATAAAATGCCGTCCCAGTTGACTGCCAATGAGCAGTGTAGATCAGGAGGCGCATCCGAAAATCATATCGGAAGTTCTATAGCGCATTGAACCCAATACTCAGCACAAGCTCGAATCTAAAGCCAGCCACCCACAAACCTAAAAATATCATTAAATATATATGTATACACATATATATAGCTCATAAATCACAATAGAACAACAGTCTATATATTGTATTTATAAAATCAGCACACATTTATGCATATAGTTGTTATTTTCTTTAGCGTTTTAGTAATCGGCGGGCGTTTCAATTGAAATGCGAAACTTACGCAAGTGCAAGTTTAAATTCAAATGTACAATTAACAATTGTTATTGTTATTGTTACTATCCACATGATACGATAGCTACGATCCAATTGATTCGTGTTTGTTTTTGCCTTTTTTTTTTACTATAATGTACTTTTATTTTGTTTTTGTTGTTTGTTGAGCGAACCTCATCTTCCGACACGGAAGGCGACGCCATATTTTTTTTTTGTATTTATTTATTTTGATTTTTCGATTGTAGTTGCTTTGAAATTGTCGCAGCGAAAATTGTGTTTGGTTTTATTTCTTCTTTTTGGCAAATTTCAATGTCAGTGGCACTAAACTCTCATGTGCATATTAATGGCTTTATTTAATTGCTTTAATCCATTCAAATTGGATACGAATATGCCACACTTGACGAATATAATTGCAAATAAAAGGTAATGTTATAGATACTCTGCGTTTATTACGTATACGTAATTCGTATGCATTCAAGTTGTTTAGTTTACTTTATATAGTTTGCGCATAGAAATGTGCTAATTAATTGTTTAGGTTCCGACAAATATTACTCACGAGTTCCTGTGCTAATTGTAAGCAGATTTTTTTTCTGGAAATTCAAATAAGAAAATTGAAGCTAACTTGCTGTGCATATTATTATCGACAGATTTTTTACTTTGAACTATTTTCACTTGCGTTTAGTATTTAAGGAAATCAATTTCAGTTGAACTTACTTTCCTAAATAAATAAATGTTGATAAATGTTTTTCAAAAGATTTAAATCTATAAGAAATTAAACGAAGATTTAAAGAAATTTAAAATGAAAACTATTAATGGATAATTTTGAAATTCACATAATTCTTTCTTACTAATTTTTATACTCTTTTCGAAGAAAATAGTATATTAAGTTTGTCCTGAAGTTTGTAACGCATAGAAGGAAGCGTCGGAGACCCCCAAAAGTTACTGCCAGTATGCTTAGAATGACAATACAAATTGATCTAGCCATGTCCGTCTGTCTGTCTGTCTGTCTGTCTGTCTGTCTGTCTGTCTG
This sequence comes from Drosophila flavopinicola, assembly GCA_035042425.1. Taxonomy (NCBI): domain Eukaryota; kingdom Metazoa; phylum Arthropoda; class Insecta; order Diptera; family Drosophilidae; genus Drosophila; species Drosophila flavopinicola. The sequence goes on along the minus strand of JAWNLL010000090.1, from coordinate 10,252,029 downwards.
TCTGTCTGTCTGTCTGTCTGTCTGTCTGTATGTATGCAAACTAGTCCCTCAGTTTTTGAGCTATCGCGATAAAACTTTGCACAGACACTTATTATTCCAGGGGACAGCACATTGGTCGGAGCCGGCCGGATCGGACCACTATATCTTATAGCTGCCATACAACTCGAAGTCGGTTTTAGCCATATATCCCATGTTTTTAAAGCTATCGCGATACAACTTTGCATAGATACTTATTATTCAAAGAAACATCACATTGGTTGGAGCCGGCCGGACCGGATCACTATATCTTATAGATGCTATACAACTGGCAATAAATTAAATAAATTTAGAAAAAAAAAAAATGTTACGCGACAAAACGATTTTGTACAGCTTACGAAATTTCAGTGGTGCAGTTGGCAGAGTGAAAATTGCCTATAGGTTCGAAAAGAGTATAAAATCTTCGGCACGCCGAAGATAATCCCTTCCCACTTGTTTAAAATACTTTCGCTGCATTAAAGCGATAAGGTCATTTATATATGTTTAAAAAGGAGTCAAATCTTTACGAAATTTAACGAATATTTAAAGAAATTTAAAGTCCATAACATAATTACAAATTTCTTTCTTTTGTTGTTCAAATATTTCATTAATGGTTTGTTTACAATTCTTGTGTCCGTTGCAATTATTTGTTATTGAACATGAAACAAAATGTCATTGAACTGTTGGGCGATTGTTGTTAAAACGGCTTGATTATGCATTGCGTGTCTGACTTTTTTCATATTTTCTATATACCAATAAGCTATACTATAATATCGTATATATGTATGTATATACGTTTTAGTTCAACTTTTGTTTTATTCCGATTCATGTTGCGCAGTTTGGTATTCGACAACGTTGATGACGTTGCTGTCAGACAGCGAAATGTTCAATTATATGTGGCATGTTAACAAAATATTCAATAGAATACAAAAAAAAAAATAAAACACATGGAAACAATTGTTTAAATAATTTTGTCAGCCGTAGCAGAAGATACGCAAAAAAAACGGGCAATGCTCTACAAGAAGGTCACTTAATAGTTTATGATTAATATTTCTACAAATTCACTTCAACAATTTTAAATAATTCGAGCAGCACACAACTTTTAATTGAGCTTTCAATACATTTAGTAAAAAATAGCACAGGAAGTTCGGAAGTTGAAAAACAACAGCAACAGCAAAACTGTAAAATCTAATTAGCAAATTAACTCGTCGATTTTATGAGCTTCTAATGCATAAACTCACTGACTGACTGTCGTATTGATTGAGCTGTCTAATTTGTTCAGAGTCTGTGTTACAGTTATGAGTGCAGTTAGTTTAGGCATTGCTTTTAACCAGAATTTGCATTTGCATTAAGTTTTGGCATTTAATTCGCATTTTTATTGCTTTCCTGATGGCCTCCACACGCGTTCCGATAATTATGGCGGGCAATAGTTAATAGTGTTAACCAACTGTATATTTACGACCAATTTGGCTATTGCTTATGAGTCATAAAGCTATTTACTATATTGTTTGGGTTTCATGCCTAGTTGTTTCTAATTTTATTAGGTTATTTGTGGTTTTAGTGTTGGGTACTAGTTATTTGTAAAAGATTTACATGCTCTATGTAACAATTAAAAAAAAAAATGGTATTCCGAACATTTTATGTAAATTTCTAATATAAAATCGGCCGCTGAGTCCGAACCAAATATTAAAAAAAATATTCAAAATTTCCCGGTGCCGATTTCGAGCTAAAGGAACAAAGATAGATTTTTTAATTTTCGAAAAAGGTACTCTTAGTAAAATGTCAATATCTTCGAATTTAGTATGTTGATTGTACAGTCTTTAAACTTTTTGAAAACAGTATAAAAGAGCCTATAAACAAGTCTTGTGTCAATTTTCAAAGGATTATTCGTTAAGGCTTAATTTTGCATTAAAATGTTCCATTAAAAAAATAACCAATTTTCAATGGCTAGTTTTTTCTAAAACGAAATTTTTTAATATTCAGAACTTGCTGTATAGTGCTAGTATGATAAATTACAAATAAAATAAGTGTAGTATCATCAAAATCGATAAACAATTAACAAAGTTATTAGCTCTTGAGCAAACAATGAAAAATTTCAGAGACGATGGTCGACCGACTTTCTGGAAATTAATTAAATAATTCATCCAAAAATGAAGTCAACAACCAAATTAGTCTGACTGTTTTTGAGATAATCCAAAAATCGAAAACATATTTAGAAAAATTACAATATCTTCGGCTAAGCTTTTATAATCTTAAAGAAGTAGTCTCTTTATGAAAAGTAATAAGAAATGCTCTCAACCACCAGGCGATATTTCCAGTCAAATGATGATGTTTGTTTATACTGTATTAGATATCAAAATATATAGTCGGTATTTCTATAACAGGATAAAATGTCGAATTTGGTTGATGGATTAGAAATAATAATCTAAGATATCTGTACTTTATTTTGTTTTGCAATCGCTTTAGATATATTCATAGAATAACACATATTTCTTCTTATTTCATTCTAGGTAAGTAAACTAATTGTCTCAACGAACACTTAATTTGCGACACATTATAAATCTGGAGCACTTTTGACGACACCATTTTTAAGCGGGTAATTTGAGTTCATGACGCATTTCAGACTGAAACAGATTCAATTATCCCACTGCTGATATAACTATATAACTATATACATATATACTATAATTATGTATTTGTTACGATTCTGTCATGCGTTTTACGCAGAACTTGTGTTACCATCAATTTTCGCCTGAACGTGGATCGTTTAATATGCCTGAGGTGGCTTAAGCAAACTACAATACGGCAACACTTGATGTTTGTTGTTGCTGTTGTTTTTGTTTCCAGCATTCTTTAACAATTACGAGTTCAATAGCGTTCACAAGAAGTCAACAGTTGGCATTTCAAAAGCGCATAATTTGGATTTCAGCGATGACAGTGATGTGTATATTGTTATGTATTCCCTTTATTATTTGTTCATATTTATAAGCAGAACACAACAAATGTCAAACTGCAATAACAATAACAGCAAGTTAATTATATTAAGCAGCCAGGCTGGCTGACGTCTGATCTTTACAATCAACGCACTTTATGACTAATTATCGACGTAATTGTAAAATAAAGTCAACTCATTTATCTTGTCAGCACCTGTTAAGAGCAAAACAGCAAAGAGACAACAACATGCACTCGACTCTTGTGTTATGTGAGAAAGAGAGCGAGAGAGAGAGAGAGAGACAGCAACAATCAGCTGTTTTGCCAGCTGCAGATCTTGTTACTGACCGATCTGACCATTGCGGACAACTTCTTGCCAATCCAATCCAATCCAAGCCGTATAAGAGCTGTTGCCTCGCAAAGAGCGCAAGCCGACTTGACTCACGCATACAAAGGCAAGAGCTTGGCTCAAATGTGCACATAGATACGCAGCACACACACACACACACACACACACATAGAGTGTGGTGTGTGTGCGAGTGTGTGTGTAAGACGTACCGCCGCTGCTTCGTAAAACCTTTCTATAAAAATTTCATAAACGTATCAGTTGTCTGCGAAGCGGTGCACAAAACGGACGTCAAACGGAAGGTGGCAAAAAAAATATAAATAAATAACGCCAGACAACAAATAAAATCAAATACATATATCGTGTGATTTTACAATAATTAAAGTATAACATATATGTATATATAGAGGAAATTAAGTTGCAATCGCAAGCGTCAATTATCTCGCCAATTTCGTGTATTTGTTTATTTGCAATAATTTCAAAGTCGAGACTGAGCTTTTGTTTTTGAACAGAGGCCCTGGCAACAAACAATCAAAATATAGATATACAAACTTGTTGCACGCGTGCGCGGCATGTTGGCATACTTTTAGCAGCGACTGTTTTTCTTTGTTCAACACACAGTGGCTGTCAAATTCGTTCGTTCGTTCGCGTGTGTTAGTGAGTGTGCGTGTATGTGTTGTGTGTGTGTGTGCTTAAAGTGCACTTACAATGTGATATGGAGCAGCATCTGGCGTCTTAGCAACATTTCATAGCTTAGTTACATGTTGCCGCAACACACGAATAAAGGTAGAGACCAGAATATGGCCTGAAAGCAGAAACACAAAATACAGCTTGACAAAGTGGCAAAAGCCACAATAACAACAACCAGCAAATGTGCAACACTATATGTTTATTATTATTGTTGCTGTTGCTGTTGCTGTTGTTGTTGTTGTTGTTATCTGCTTTGCCGCTTTGTCAAGTTGCGCGCTGGCGCAGAACTTTCTATTTTCTTTGCTTTTTCGTGCTGTGCTTTTATAGCTGTCTACACACAGATACACATACATATATACAGTGTATACATATATCGTTTTTGTAGCCATTAGAATTTCAATGAATGAATTTCATAAGAAATTGAGCATTTACCGCTTAAATACCTGCTGAGAATAATTTTAGGCTGCTTGTTACTAGGCATCTTTACGTAATGACAGAACTTATATATATATATCTATACATATATATAGGTAATGCACATACATGTATATAGCATTCATGAACATCCTCAGCTCTTATCTTTGGCTATGTGCTAAAATGTGAATATTTTGAGCCACAAGCTGTTGGTTTGCTGTGTTGCCTGCAAATGGAAATGCATAAAGCAAAAATAAAGCAAAAAAAAAAAAAATACTCTCAACTGGCGATACAAATACTTAGTTAATGCCACTGGGCTTATAACCATAGTTAACTTTTTTTCTACTCTACTCGACTTTTTCGAATTGGTTTAGTAATATTTATTTTTTTTGCGCTGCTGCAACCTGCGCCATATCAATTTTGAACTTACGTGACTTGAACAAATTGCATTATTTTGCACATACGTATTTATTTATATGCTGGTATGCTGGTATGGTAAAGTTTGTAGCGGGTTCCACCACTTGTGTTTCAATGTGTCGTTGCTGTTCTTTTCAGTTAGTTGTCTTCCATAATACTCGAACGGCAATTAAGCGCGTTTTCTCTTATCGACATGTGGCGGCTCTTTAGTTGAGTTGATCTTAAGACGCTTTATGAAAGCTTCAATTGGTTTTTTGTAATAATATTAAAATGAACTCAGATAGTATATGTTTTTAGAGATTTTAGTTATGTTTTATAAACTTTAATATAGTTATCGGAGTATGTATTTAATAGTTCTATATAGCTCATATTTTAAATATACTTGATATATTTCTTATTTATTTTATAGTTCATACTCCAGAGATAGAAAAACTTTTTTAAAATTTTGCTTTGCCAGCTGTGCTTTGCTTTAAATCTGAAGTGTGGGGAAATATTAGTAATTGAAATATTCAAGTGTACAAGGAAATTGAAAGCAATAGCTTTAAAAACATGGAAAATTTTGCCAAAACCGACTTTTAGTTGTATGGCAGCTATAGGTTATAGTGGTCCTATCCGGCCAGCTCCGACCAATGTGCTGTCCCTTTGAATAATTAGTCTCTGTGCAAAGTTTTATCGCGATAGCTCAAAACTGAGGAACTAGTTTGCATACATGTAGACAGACAGACGGACAATTTGCTTGGAGGCAACTTTTGGGGCTATACGACGCTTTCTTCTATGCATTAGAAACTTTACGACAAATATATACACTATTAATATTTATATAATAAGATAAGAGCTTGAACTGAAACACAGATCGCTTCGTCCATGTCAAATTCTAGTCGTACGCTTTATCTGTACTTCATATTTGGATTTGTTTGATTTGCTGCTGAGTGTTGCATATTCCCACACACAATCTTTTGTGGCTGTTTTCTTGGCTACTTTTGCGTCACAGTTGGCGTGTGGCTGCTGCGGCAACTGTTGTTGTTGTTCTCTTCTCTTTGAGCCGTAAATTTCCTGTCCGTGACTCATGCGGTTGTCAGTCAGTCGACGGTCGTCAGCAAAAACGATAAAGATACAGATACATATACATATACATATACATTTACTTGTATTCTACATGAAAATTGCTTTCAACTCAAAAGGGCGCAAAGAGTATAAAAAAGAGGAAAAAAAAACAGAATATAACAAAGGGAGAAAAACAGTTGAACTCTTTTGTTGTTGACTGGCTGTTGACATTTTGCAGCAGCAGTTTTATCTGTTAACTACAAATTTAATGCATTCGACGAGGCTTTGAGCTGAATAAAGTTTAAGTTTGACTGACAAGAACAATAAATGCGACAAGAAATTATGACAATGAGCTTGTCAAATAACAGAATGAACTCTAAACATATTCTACATATATTCATTCGATTATAGTTAATAAGAGGCAGTTAATTGCTTTCTAAATTAGTGCGAATTTTGAGCTGTGGAAATTTCCCACAATGACGTTAACTTCTTGGAATTCGACACCAATAAATTTAAAGTTTTTTCTTTATTTCATTTTTTTTTTGGGGAGTATTTCATGCTTGAACTTAACTCAGACTCGAAACTGGTTGTCGAAGGAGCTTCACTTTTATTTAATACTTCAGGCTTCACTCAGCTTTCGATTTTGTTTTTCAGCTCTTCTGTTTTTTAAGAGTTTTATTTTAGCTCTAGCTCTAAAAAACAGTTTCCAGACCATTTACAATAATTACATCCGAGGTTGCCAAAATGCTCTCGTCAGTGGTTTTTTTGTGCATGTTTTTGTGTATTTGGCTTTTTTCTGGGTGTGCTCTTTTGGGGCTTTGGGGGCTGCTGAACTCTCGTTTCGCGTGGCCAAAGTTATTTGGCGCTACTAAATTTAGTCGGCGCTCTCGTTACCATTGTGCAATGACCCAAATCAAAGCCAAACTCATTGTCTGTGTGTGTGTGTGTTGGTGTGTATTTTGCCTACGTTTTGTGTGAGCCATGGTTTTGGCCATGTTATTTTGAAAACTTTTTGGCTTAGTATTAATTTGCACATAAATGGAAACTGCGCACCGAAAAGGCCATGTTTTGGTTTTTTAGTCGGAGAAAGTATGTGTACGCGTACATTTAAGCTTTAGTTCGAATTGCCTTTTGTTTGCTGTCTCATGAGTTAAATTAGTTGATCATTATTAATTTGTATGGGGCGTGTCCCTTGGCTGGCAAATGTTGAATTTGCGTTTCATAATTTGCTTGGCAACAAATGCTTGGCAACAATGTTGCCGCAGCCAACAGCAAATGGTTTGCTTCACACAAAAGACAATGAGCAAAAAGCTAAGCGAAAACACACACAAATAAAAACAACACAGAAACAAACCGGTTCAAATTGGGTCGTAGTACTTTTGAGTGCAATTGTTACCTTTGAGCAGCAGCAACTACAACAACAACAACAATAGGCAAACACTTCACTCATTATGCTTGGTTATTATGTTGGTCTTGTTTCAGTTTTCTTGGCACGCGCTTTAAAGCCAGCCAAACCACCTACACACTCAATTTTCGTATTGGTTTTGTAACGAATTTGGGATTCGGTTAGCATAGGTCAGTCTTCATTGTTGAGGGTAGGGGTAGGGGAAGGGGAGTAACACCCTTAAGGCCTGCCGCAACTAACCTTGCTGGTTCTAATGCCAATGCTTTGGCATTCCATTGGCCAAATGGAAAAGAGACACACAGTCGAAAGCCTAGAAACAAATCGTTTATTAAATAAATATCTATTAGCGTTCATTTTGCATACTCACAGCCTTTGACTGATTAAACTCTTGGCTACTGTTTTCTGTGTGTGCTTTGGCCTTGTAGCCAGCCCATTAGCCTTCCGAATCGTATAAATGCATTACTATTATTCTTAATGTCTTCTTTTTTCACTTATTTTGTGCTTGTGCTAACGGTATGCGCAAAGTGCATAACTGCCAGCTCTCGTTTATAATACAAAACAAAGCTCGACTAGTTCTTGTCACAAAATCCAGCTAATAAATAACCACAACAGCACACACACAAACACCTCACAGACTTTCGTCTGGGGGTCTGGTTGAACAGGTTTGTGCGTGCTTAATAATACTACTAATATTATATATATTAGATTATTATTGTTTTTGTTATTGCTTTAAAGCACAGCTGTTTTATAGCAACAATATGCACTCATGTGACTCTAATATTTCAAAAATACTCTGCTGGTGTGGTTTTTAAGCTGGGCGTTCCTAAATCGATCAGAATTTTAACACATATCGAAAAGTTCTCTAGTTTTGAAGAGAAGAAATCAAAAATAGCATTTGATTGAAGTCTGTAAACATTTTTCATATTTTAAAAACTAAACGATTAGATTGTTAGATAATTGCTGCTTATTTCAAGCAAACATCAAATAACAGCTTTTAGAATTTGCTTTCAATTTGCTTAAGAACTCAGACAGCCCAAGTTGAATCAATCATTTTAATGATCTCAATCAAGATGTATCAGAAACGTAACTAATGAATGCCATCGAATGCGGTCATCTAACTTTAAAGTAGAATCTCTTATGAAACATAAATGGAAAGGTATACGATTATGCATAATGTCATCTTGATGATTTTCTAGTTGCCCTAGAAGTGTAGTAATACTTCGTTTTGACTTTGCTTGGAGACATCTTTTGTTAAATGCCAAATGAGTCATTGCGAGACTTTCAGCAGCTTTGCGCTTATCAAATGCTGATAATGGACTGACTCTAAATGATTGTCAACTTATTGCTATAAGAAAAAAAACACTGAAGCCTTGATGCAGTTTTTTTATACATTTTTTTTTCGTATTCTTTGCTGTTTTTTTTTTGGTTTTTTTATGGCCTGACATTGACATTTGCTGATGCTGTTGCTCAGTTGGTTTTTTTTGTTGATGATCAGCAGCCTCTGTGCCATTGTCTCTGCAGACTTGGGCCAATAAGCAAGCGCCGTGGGAGGGGAATGGAAGGTTCTTTATGTACATGTAACTAAAGCCATTTGTCTCCAGCCTGTCTCCCAGGATGTCCACTCCAATGCATGCCTTGCGCCCAGTGAGTTCTCTAAATCGTTTTGTCTCAAGTGTGCCCCAATCCCCATAACCCGTTCCCCCCAATCTCTATCCGCCAGCTTGTTTGTTTGCTTTGTCGGCAAAGTTGTCAGTCAGTCACCGTAAACTTGAACTGCTCTGCGACTGCTGCCAAGTCCAAGTTGTTTCCATTTCCATTTGCGGCACTACAGCCTTGAAGTCACACTTATTTACATACACATGTGCGTACTCGCTCTCATATGCACTTACATGGCATAAAAAAAGGTTCAATGGTCAGCTAATGAAGCCCACCTTCAGGGCTCTTGTTGCTGCTTGCTGCTGCTGTTTATTTGTCTAGATGTCTCTGTGTGGTTATTGGCCGCATAAACTCAAGCTCGCTGCTCTAACATATTAATTGTTACCAATTATTTCAAGCTCAAACTGCCCACAACCAAAAAAATAAAACACACTAAATATATTTTCATGGAATTTTTCCATAATTTGTCAAGTGGACTTCAATCATAAATCTCAGAGACTAAAATCACAGTATTGTGTTTACTAACTGCTAAATACCGCTAGCAGCAAGCAACGTTAATAACAAAAAAAACTTGTTTGCTCAGCTGGCTGAGTTGCATACTTAGTTCGTCTTCTCGAAATCAACACCAGAACGCAGTCTGTGACATCTTTCCAACTGGCAAGCCAGCAATTTGTGTGTTTATCTTTAGCTAATTGCCATAGCTAACATGTGTTCAATTATACACAATTCAATCAATTTAGATGGAATTTGAAAATTATCCTATTATAAATAACATTAAAAGCTCAATTCTGTTATAAGCATATTATTTGAATAGATTGTTTTGGAAAAAAACCCCCACAATTTAGCTATTGAAAGGTGTGAAACTATCAAAAATACAGCTTGAAATAGTTGTGACTTTTATATTAACATTTCTATGTTATGTTACATTTTATGTTATTTAACATTATTCATATATTGTGAAATTAGCAAAACTACAGCTTATAATAACATTTCTATGTTATCTTACATTGTATGTTATTTAACATTTGTAATATATTGTGATACCAGCAAAATTACAGTGTATAATAACATTTCTATGTTATGTTACATTGTATGTTATTTAACACTTGTGCTACCCTCATATTTGTTTTCATTTTGTGCCTCTACTTGTTTGATATTCTACTTGAATGAAAACAGCTCGTATACTCACACAAATGACAATTTTGCCACTATAAACACACTCACATCGTAGCACTCCCCAATTCCATAAAATATTCCAAAATGGACATAACGCCATCAGTTTGAATGGCATCCACACGACACAACATTTGAATTTCGTATTCAATTTATGTCAAACTGGAAAAAAACGATATAGAGAAGAAGAAACAAACAAAATACAAGCAAAACTTTGTCGTAAACTGTGAAATATACTCGTATCTCTCTTGCATTCACTGCAATTGTTTTCTGTTTGCGTTTTTTTCAAGGTTGTCTCCATAGGAATTGAAGTTTACTTACTGCGAAACTAGCAAATCAAATACTATGATGAACAGAAAACGAAACAGTTGAAATCGGAGCAAAGTTAAAAGACTTTGCACTTTCTGGAGCTACAAAATGTGTAATAAATCAGAAGATAATCAGGGCTTAAATGAATACTAAGTAGTTAGGGACATATGTTATTTAAATACAAATATTATTTGAAATTAAAGTTATACGATTTGCAGGGTATTGCCATATTCGAGTATAGAAATTGGTTTTGATAGTTAGGGCGGTGTTATTAAGATTCTATTTATGAATATGCTTACATAGTGACGCCATTGCTTTAAATATTTGTGTAGACTTCTGAAACTGAAACTGAAAACAGTGTAAACAAGTAAAAGCACCACAGCACGAAAAAAAAAACGGTCAAAGGAAAAACAGCAAAGTTCAAGCCAAAAGCGAGAAAGTCAAATGACAATAGCAAAACAAAAACCTCTAAATACTCAAGTGTTTCTCTCCTCTTCTAACAGTTGATTGCCTGCTCGCTCGCACTCTCTCCCAACGGAGATTGGACAAAACACTTGTCCCGAGCGAACATTGAACTGTTATTGTGGCTTGCGGTTGTGTAACTCAGCAAGATGACCACCATGCCAGTGGTCTGGTGCACCGATCCCAATTCGGTAAACAACAAACCCACAGCGTTTGCCCTTCACGGCATTCAGCTGCAGGGCAATGTGACAGAGAAGCAGGTAAACGCCCTGCGAGAGCTGGTCAATGCGGCGGCCGAGGGGCGGCTCATCCTGCCATCGGATGGCACATTTATGCTGCTCGACAGCGGCCTCAGCATCGAGAGCTCCATCTTGGCGGGGGGCAAGCAAACTGACAATGGCAGCCAAGGGCAAAACGAGAACAGCCGGAACAACGTGGACAACGGCGGCAGCGGCAACCATTGCAACAGCAACAAGAATCCCAAGAACACATATATTCTCATGCCCGTTAGCAATAAGACAACGACAACAATGGCTGGCACAACAAATCCAATGACAACAACAACAGCAACAACATCAGCCATCACAAGCAATGCTCAATGTACACCGGCAGCAATTGCTGCTGCCGCGGCACAATTGGAATTTCTGCTGGAGCCCAAATACTCCACACTGATGACGCCGCCAAGTTCGCCGCCCAGTTCGCTGGGCGCCGACGATGAGATACTGTACGAGTTTCTGTGCTGTGCCAAGTGCATGAATGAGCAGCGGGCGGGTCATAACGGCACTTGTGCCAGCCGACGGCTGCAGCGCTTTCTGCGCCACTGCAGCAACACGAACGGCGGCGGCAGCAGCAGCAACAACAGCAATAGCAATAGCAACAGCAACAGCAACATAAGCAACAGCCACAACAACAATGAGGTGAATGAACTGCTGCTCGATCTGGATCCTGTGTGCAGCATTGCCAGCAAATATGCGCGACGTCAGCAGCGTCAGCAGCGTCACAAACAGCTGGCGACCATCTCGATGGGCATTGCACGTAATCGACCTGGCCACAGTCGTCATCAGGGCAAATTACCCATGCACAGTGTGAAAATCTTTCATAATCGCAGCACTACGCTCAATGGCGCGTGTATTGCCAGTGTGGGCGTGCCAACAGAAGCAACAACAACAACGACGACGACGACGACGACTGCAAATCCCAGTGACAGTTCCCCAACAGCAATAGCAATAGCAGCAGCGACTAGCGCGAGCGTTTGCTTTGCCTCGGCCAGTTTATCGGTGACAGCGGCACTGTCAACATCGCAGCTGTCCAGCGGAACGCCGCTCTATGCGATTGTGAGCAAAAAGCGTGACGCGTACGTTGAATGCTATGAAAAGAACAACAGCAACAACAACAACAACAGTAATTCTAACAACAACAGCAACATCATGTTAGCGGCCGTGCCCGAGGAGCCAACAACAGCTACAGTTGAAGATCTAATCAGTTTCGAGGATGATGATGTTATACCCGACCAGCAGCAGCAGCAGCTGCAGCAGCAAAATGCCAGCTTAGCCCAAACAGCAACCAACTGTGATAGCAGCAGCAACAACAACAACAACAACAACAACACCACCCAGTTGGATCTGCTCTGTGCACCCAATCATGATGCAGCGGCAGAGAATGATGCCGCCTTGGTGTCGCTGCTGGTAACACCGCCACCCACACCGCCCAAGCCGCAATCACCCGGCAGCAACAATTCGAGTCGCAAGACCAGCTTCGATTCCACCTGCACCATCAGCTCCATGGACTCGGGTTTCATGGAGATGCAAAACAAATTGGATGCACTGGCAGCCGCTGCAGCGGCGGCCAGCGGTGAGAAGATCGCGCGGCGCAACTACAAGGAATGCCTAACGCAATCGCGCAATCGTCGCAAATCCTACGAGGAGTTCAAAGCCATGTTTGCCGAGGCCACCGTGCAGCCGGCGGAGGCGTTGGCGCGTCTAACGCGACGACGTTGTGGCGGGACGCTGCAGGAGCCGCAGACGTCCGCGGAGCCAACTGTTGAGGTGGCAGCCATGTCCGTGGCGGCGGCGGCGGCGGCGGCAGATGACGCAACAGCGACAGCGACTGTGATGACAACGCTCGCCTCAATATCAGAACAAGAAACCACAAACAACAGCAGTAACAGCAGCAGCAGCAGCAGCAACAACAGCAAACCGGATTGCGTAAACGAGTTTGCTGCGACAACAGCAACAACAGCGGATGAAATGGATACCGGCGACGATCTAACAACAACAGCAGCAGCAGCAACAACAACAACAACAACAGTTGCCACCGCCGCCACCACAGAAGCAATGCGCAAGAATTCCGATTTTCTATCGCAAATACTTGATCAACAATTGGCGGCCAAGGAGCAGCGGGCTAAGGCGCACAAGCGACGCACATCGTACGAGGAGTTCAAGCGTCTCGTGCGCGAAATCGATGCGGGCGACAACATGGAGCAGCAGCAACATGCGCTGGAATGTCCGCTGGACACACCCACAACAACAACAGCCACAGCAGCAGCAGCTACAACAACATCGCCACTTAAGCGTCAGAACTCGCGTCAGCGCAAAAGTTTTGCCTCCTATTTTTTGCCGCGTCGCAACTCGACCAAAGAGCCAAAGACTGAAAACGAGCCAGAGAACGAGCAGCAGCAGCAGCAGCAACAGCAACAACAGTTGCAGGCATATGCTAAAATGGCGGCCAGGAACAACAGTTGCAGCTCCAGCGTCAGCTCGAGTGCCAGCTATAAGCGCAATTTTAAAATCTACGATAAGCTGGTCTATGGCACCATCTATGACATAATACAGCGCAAGAACGATATCTATCAGCTGACGTATCAGAAGTACGACAAATACATGACCTATGGCACCATCTATGAGATACTGCATCGCAAGTCGACGCCCAATCAGGGCAGTCACTCCTTAACCACCGGCAGCGGTGACAAATGGCAGCGCAAAAGTCTGAGCTCAATTTTAGAACGCGACACGACAGCAACATCAGCCGCATCAGCAGCAGCAGCAACAACAGTGCAAATGCATAAATCAAATGATGTGATTTATGATATAATACAAAAGCAGCTGCAAAAGCGCGAAAAAGAACGACAAAAGGAGGAGCAACAGCAACAGTTGCTGCCGCAACAGGATGCAACAACAGACGCCACAAATTTGGTCACGCATATCACGCACAAATATGGCACAATTTATGACATCCTACAAGGAGAGAAACTGGAAGCCAATGAGGAGCTTTGCAAACCAGTTGCCGCAACGCGTTTCGTTGTCAGCCATGTGGATGAGCAGCAGCAACATGCCGCCGACAGCAGCAATGTGTTGAGCTCATCTGCTGCTGCCGCTGCTGCAACTGAAACACCGCAGCAGGCCAGCAAATGCAGCAAAATGCGCCGCTTGTCCAATATTCTAAGCTATACTAAATCAAGCATTAGCCACAATGCGCCACAGGATGACAGCAGCGATATTGCTGCCAAGCAGCAGCAGCAACAGCAGACAAAGCGCAGCCAGGCAAAGCGACGCGTTGGCGTTAGCAATCTGCTGCTGCCGCTGGACTCCGAGGAGCTCTATACCCGCATCATTGCGCAGCAGCGACGCGCCTGCTGCAGCAGCAGCTGCAGCAACTCGAGCAGCGATGCCGATTGTCAAATGGCGCTTATCAAAGCCAATTCACTGGATGCCATTTCCATGTCGGTGGCCATTTCGCCACCAGCAACGCCTTCGCCACCGCGTCCACGTCGCAGCCTGAAGCAGCACAAATGCCTGCAGCAGCAGCAGCAGCACTCGCAGCAACAACAACAGTTGCTGCTGCCGCCGCTGATGAAAAAGCATTCGCTGGACAATTGCTTGGCGGCACCGAAGCAACCGCAGCGTCGCTGGTCCAATCAAACGCTGCTCAAATGCACCTGCCAAACGCTCGAGGAGATCAGGCACGCCCACTGCACTTGCCCAACGCCCACCATAGCCCCAGTCCCAGCCACAGCACCACCCCCACCGCCGCCCACATTGTCTGCCATTGAGAAGTGTCGCTCGCTGCCCGCCGCCTGCTCGCATACGTGCGTCAATTTAATGGCTGCCTTTGCCGGCAACTCTGTCGAGTCTAACAGCAAAGCAGCAGCAGCAACAGCAGCAACAAACACGAAAACTACAGCAACAACAACAACAACAGCATCGTCAAAAGTGCCAATCAAGAAAGGCAAATCGCGTCGACTTTCGGAATTTACGCGTGGTGAATTTTTAAATGAAAAATCGTAAGTTTCCAGCAACACACAAAACACAAACGCACAATTTGTATTCATTAACTTATGATTAGACTATTCCATTCGTTACTATTGCGCCTTTTATAGTTACCTTGCCTTGCGGTTTGGTTTCATTCAACAGTTTGCTCTTTTTTAGCCGCAAACCTGTAGCGTACTATTTATGGCCCTTTGAAAGTTCAAAATATGAGCGAAAAGGGCAAAACCTGAAAATATGTAAAAACTGAGACTATTTTGTGCATATTTACATTGTTTTTCAAATTATTCATACTTCTCAAATGTATCTTGCAAAAAAACATATTTCTGGATTTCTTCAATCTATTTCTGTCATCAAGCTTAGAATATAGGTGTCAGTTAGACCTTAACCTGTCCATCTATGGCTCAACCATAGACTCATCTTTATTTCCGTAGCTAAAGACAAT
The DNA here is from genome assembly GCA_035042425.1 of Drosophila flavopinicola. Lineage (NCBI taxonomy): Eukaryota > Metazoa > Arthropoda > Insecta > Diptera > Drosophilidae > Drosophila > Drosophila flavopinicola. The sequence goes on along the minus strand of JAWNLL010000090.1, from coordinate 10,236,460 downwards.
TTCAACCTTCGAAAATTTCACATATACAAAAATATACCTGTAAAATATGTACAAATTGAGAGTTTTTCAAATTATTCAAACTTCTTAAGTAAATCTGTCAAAAAAAAACATATTTCTGGATTTCTTCAACCTATGTCGGGCATTTAGCTTTTATTATAGACCTTTAAATGTTAATTTTTGGCTTAACCATAAGTAAATCTTTTTTTCCATAACTAAAGACAAGTTTGACCTTCTCAAATTTCACATATATATAACAGCCAACCAAACAACTAACAAATTATGTTACATCTTAATTGATTTCTCCCTATAATTTGTAATCTGTAACCTTAACCCAAGCCAAACTACTCGTCATCTTTGCTTAACAGTTTCTTTCGCTATCTCAAAGCAAGCTTAAAGATTTTAAATTATTATCTATCTCGTATCATCGCTTGAAGGCTCTTATCATTATTATGCAGATATTTGTAAGCCGAACATATATATATATATATATGTATGTACTGCTATGCTCGTCAAACAAATCGAATTCAAGTCAACTTCAAGGTTAAAGCATTTCAAATTGGTTCAGTCTCCCAATTTGCATATCAATACGATATGTTGTACAAACTTTTTGTACTTGGCCCACACGTGTTGGCCACTTGAGCCAAAACCCGAAACCCGAAAAAAAACTGAAAGCAGAGACAAAACAGACAAGGGGACAAACAAATCCGAGACTTGTTGATAACTCAAAGCAACGCAGCAAATGTAACACTTCACATAAAAACCACACAAAATCAAACAAACTTTGAAATGTGTCGAGCAATGTTTGTTTAGTGCTTAATTAAAAACCAGTGTGTCTCGAAAATTGTCACGACTTTTTCCCCCTTTTTTTTTGGTTCGTTTTTGGCTATTTAACGTACGCCTAATAAACATTTTTGGGGGCATGGCAACAGGCGAAACAAAACGGTACTACGAATACCCCAAGGTATATTTGAGGAGGAGCCACGTACATTGTTTTTGATAGTCAAATAATTGGCAGGTTAATAACATAAAGACGTGACGTCGACGGCGAAGACGACGATTACAACATGGAAGCGACAGACGAAAGACAACAAAAACAAATGAAAGACAGAGAGAAAGAGAAAAAGACACACTGGCATAGATTTTTGCACAGAAGCTGTTTTTCATTATAGAAAATATTTATCAAGCACTTGTTGTATATAAGAAACGTCTGGCGCTGATCTGAACTTGATAACTTGGGTGTGTTTTTTTAAGCTTTGCTTGTGTGTGACGTTTGCATTTGTCATTCATTAAACAATGATTTTTTGAATTTCAATTATTGGTTTTTTCTATTACTATTTGTCCTATGGTCAAGTGCCTTGTTATTGCGAATAGCATTGTTATTAGTCACTCTGCGTTTGAGTGTTTTCCCCCCTTTGTATTCCCTACAGAATGAAAGTCATATCATGAACACAATTTTTTTACATACGTTTTTGGACTACACATTTGTGGAATGAAAATAAAAAAAAAACCCTCACAGCTGTGTCTGGATCAACACACAAATGGTATAGTAGCCCGAATAGGTGCGATGTTTATAGCCAGCACAGAAAACTATTTTGCACAATATATGCCTCAAGTTAAAGTGAATTTATAGTATATTGAGTTTATGTCTGTCCGGATTAGCGTAACTTTTTTCGGCGCTATTGAAGATAGAGACTTGAAACTTGGGCTATTATACTTGTTGTTATCTGTATCAGATCAAGTATGAAGATTTTTGTGCCATGCCCGCTGAGAGGCTGGCAAATCGATAACATGTCGATACATCATAAATCTCAAATCGTTAAAACGTGAATATCTCACACAATTTTAAGCCTAGAGTCATTACATTTTTGTAGGTATACAGCTGGGGAGCTCCACAAAATATTGGGTCCTAGATTTTTCTGTCACGCCCTCTAGACTGTTCTAAACGGTTCTTTAGAATTTGACAGTATATATGTGATTGCATTTGCTATTTTCACATTTTTAAAAACCTCTAATTGACCAAATAGCTTTTACCACCCACAAGTCGAATATAATTTTACTTGGAGGTCGCAAATTAAAAAGACATTAGAAGTAGCTGAAGCAACTGGCTGACTGCATTGAGTAATCAGCAATTAAACATGTTAGACTGCAATTTGTTGACTACTTTTGAGGCAGTCAAAATAAGTATATACGTACTGCTCGATTATATATCCATCCATTGTAGTTTACTCTATGCTTCTGCTTCTACTTTGTCAACCCGTTAATTTGCAACTGCAAATTGCTTGGGTGCGGTGTCATTGTCTTCTCAGTGTGTGTGTGTGTGTGTGTTGAGTGTGTGTGGCTCAGCCAATCCGCCCACCTGACCAATGGAATCGAAACGCCCACCCGTCCAAATGCTCATCATTAGTTTACTGCGTGTGCTTTGCGGGCGGATTATTATATAAGAAGTGAGCGCGAATTGCAACGTGCAGCACGTGATTAATTTAATTCAATTCAATTCAACAAGCAAATATTAAGCATACGTACCGTGGACGGCCAATACTTGACAATTATTTTCGGACTGCATTCAAGCGTGGCGATAAACTTAATGCCGCCCTTCGGACCTGCCCAAATGTGAACGGGCCATCGGACTCGTAAATGCAATACATTTGATAATTGCCATAATTGTAGCTTGGGGTTTTTGTACACGACAATTGTCGCAGGCATTGTGCTGAGCGGTTCTGGGTGAGGCGAGTTGGTTTGGAATATAAAGTGCTTTGCATTTGCATTCTTAAAATGGTTGGTTTCTAATACAAAAACCGTAATTTGAAGGTGCTTTAGATTCAAATGTAGAATTCTTATAGAGGACCAAAACTAATTCAGGCATGGAAATCTCTTCAGTTTTGATTTAGTTGTGGGAGTTTTAAATGCTTGAGAGGTAATTTTAGGGAATTTGTAGCTTTATATTTGCATGTTTTGAATAGAAAATCGAAAATTCAAAAGTGCTTCATAATAAGGATTGCAAACCATAATCAAAACTGCCTCGGGAATGAAAGTAGCATCAATTTTATCAAAGTAAAGGGTGTTTTAAAAGATCTAAATGTATTTTTAGGGACTTGGGAGACTTAGCATATATCTTGATTTTTAATAGAAAACCCGAAACCCAGTAATACAGTTATTTTTAATTTTCATAATCTGTTCATTTTCATATTTTGGGATTTCGATCTTGATCCATTCATTACTCCAGAATATTCTCAACTCCTTGGACAGTTAACTAGAGGGTATCTGATATTTAAAAAACCCTCAATTCAAACGCTGCCCATTGTTTACAGTTGCTTACAAGCAGAGAACAATAAACAAACATATACAATGCATAAATACAATAATAAACAACTCATGATATTTTTTTTGCCTTTCCATTCGAACCAAAACAATGCAATTGACATTGAACTGTGCACAGCTTGGATCTGATCTAAGCGATATAGTTAGTCATACAAAACAAAAACGAAATACTGTGGTCGATTTCAAATAGATACACAAATTGCTTATAAATCTATATAGATATGTATATATATATATATATATTAGCTGGCATTCTCAGCCCCAACAATTTGTGCACACACTGTGGGCTTAAATTACATTTGCGTGATGTTCTCTCTTTTGTGTGTGATGGAAGGGGAGAGGAGCGAAGGCGAATGGGTGGCTGCATTTTTCCGCTTGTGATGTTATCTGGAAAGCGCATTAGAAAATGGTCAGCGAACGGTGCCTGTTGCCGGAACTTGGCTTTGACTGTGGCTTTCTGCCTTTTACTTACAATGCATTTTATGGCCAGCAGCAGCCGTTTCTATTTGCACATTTTCACTGCCAAGCGAACAGATTCTAAAACGTTTGTCCGTCGCATTAGCGAGAGAGAAAGAGATAGAGAGTGGGAGATAGAGAGAGAGAAGTGCAATGTTGCTGCAGTTAGCGTTCAAAATCGAAAGCCTGGCATTAACAAATTATTTCTGCATAAAAATTGCGCCTGGCCATATAAGCCACAACAGCAGCAGCCACAGCAGGATGGTAACTGGTAAAATGCTAGTTGGTAGTACTGGCTGGCTATTTTTAGCTCTTGGCAATTTTGCTATTAAGTATAAGGCGAGTGTGTGTGTTCGTCTGCATTGATTTGAAATTTGTTTCGCACGAACTGCAATAGCTCCTCGTATGCCCCTCCAGCTGCTGCTCCTCCTCCTCCTCCTCCTCCTTGTTGCTTCCATATACGTACTCCTAAAATAAATAAATGTCGTTTGTTAGTCGTGTTAGGCTGGCATCCTGTCCAGAGCCTGCGGCCGCTTGGCAAACAACAATTAAATAAACGCTGCTGTTGCTGTTGTTGTTGTTGCCTAAGTGGTGCTCTGCAGTAACTAGCTAAACAGCATTGGCCATTGGCCAGTTTGTTATTATTATTCCATTTTTATACTCTTTTCGAAGCAGATAGTATATTAACTTTGTGCTGAAGTGTGTAACGCATAGAAGGAAGCGTCGGAGACCCACGAAAGTTGCTTAGAATGGCAAGACAAATTGATCTGGCCATGTCCGTCTGTCTGTCGGTCTGTCTGTCTGTATGTATGCAAACTAGTCCCTCAGTTTTTGAGCTATCGCGATGAACTTTTGCACAAAGACTTATTATTCAAAGGGACAGCACATTGTTCGGAACTGGCCGGATCGGACCACTATATCTTATTGCCATACAACTGGAAGTCGGTTTTGGCCATATATCCCATGTTTGAAAAGCTATCGCCTTAAATCTCCTAGTACACTTGAAAATCCCTATAACTCATCAATGTTGATAATTTGAAATCTATTGAGCTATAAATAGCAAAGATATGCGTCGTTAAATATTTCGGCGGTGCAGTTGGCAGAGTGAAAATTGCTTAAAGGTTCGAAAAGAGTATAAAATCTTCGGCACGCCGTAGATAATCCTTTCCCACTTGTTTTTCTTTCGCTTATTCAACTCCAACTCTTGTTGTGCTCCTCCATTGGCAGTTTGCTTCAATTGGCGCCAGCAACAATTATGTGTGTGTGTGTGTGTGTGTGTGTGTGTGTGTGTGTGGTTTGGTTTGCTTTTATAAATAGACACTTTGTGCTGCCCCCATTGTGGTCCACAACTGTCAATTGTGGTGCGTGTCCATGTCCCATGTCCATTATTTCTAGTGATAGATAAATGCACTCATTGCTGCAAATGCAGGAAATGAAAATGCAATTGTAGCATTATTTATCCAGCATTTGTCGCTTTGTGTTTTTCCTTTTGCCATATTATCAAGAATACAAGTTTTTTTTCTTCTTTTTTTTGCTGTTATTGATTTATATAGAAATCAAGTTTTATTTCGTCTCATTTAAGTAACAGCTGTGTTTATTTTAACGACAATTACATAAGGACAGCAATTGTTTAATACATATATGCGTGTATCTTTAAAAACCTGACCCAATTATATAGCATATACACACTTTGTCAGTTCATTGTATTTAAAAACGGAATTAATTCAGCGTAATTTACGTATTTAGCAAACTTTCTGCTGTAAGGTTATTGTTATATAAAACTTTAACCAAGTTCCTGGTATACTACAGAAATTTCTAAAAATTTAAAAATTACTCAGAATCGTTAAGTGAGTGATAAAAATTTTATGCGTTTAATATTATTTACTAGAACTAACTAATTTACTACATCTCAGAGTATTTGTTTGTTTTTTTCGTCGACACAGCAAAATAATAAATAAAATGAAAATAAATACAAATGAACAACAAAAAAAAATAGAAAAATATATGTTAAATTTAAAATTAAATAATTTAAATTATCTGTGGTATTTAACTTGAAAAGTTGGTCCAACGTTTGTTGCGAGGATTTTGAAAAACCCATAATTTAATAAAAACACAAAATAAAAAGATTAGCATGGTTATATAACAATTTCTCTAATTTATCGATTAGCACTCAAGAAGGTTACATACAGCAAAATAGTTATTAGCGACATTTAAATGATTACAACTTAAGTTATAATATGCTAATATTATTTAATAGGCAAATATATTCGACCTTAATGCAGTCTCTGCAGCTTGCCCTAATTAAATATGTATTTTTATAGCTGGTTGCACTGTTTAGCAAACATGACTGGCGTTTCCAAGTGCAATTTGAGATGTTGTTGTACCTATTTGCATAGCTGTTGGGCTAGTTGGGTATATCCAGCAAGTTCATTCATGTATCCCCCAGATCCATTAACATATTGCCTTATATGAATCAATAGACATATATATATATATACATATACATATTTACACCACAGACAAGTGTGCATTATAATGTACTGATAAATAATTCAATTGTCATTTGCATTGTTTCACTTACAATTGTCGCGTGTCAAAAGTGCTCCCATCAATTAAATAATTGTAATATTAATTTCATTTTAATTTAACTAATTAATTTTCTTAATTACTCTTTACAGGTAAGTCTCCGCTTAATTTGCAAAGACTGTTGATTATCCAAAACTTAAAAACACATTTCGGCTAAGTATTAAATAGATTATTTGCTACATTCTTGTATTACGCATACGCCGTGTTATCCATACTGGTTATTTTCCATTTATTGAGTGACAAAAATATTGCCTGCATTTTGGTGTGTTTTACGTCAACAACTGCGCTTTAATTGAGCGCGCCTCGTTGTGGCTTTATGAATGTTTCTAATTAAATATTTAAAAATAAATATATGCATGTGTCAGGCGGCGGATATCGGAACATGCAAAAAAAAAAAAAAACAACAAAGCAGCAACTGCAAATAAATATAAATAAAATCAAAACATGACCAAGACAACAATTATAGAGAAAGTGACTGGCCAGCATTTTTGTCGTGCGAAGAAACAAACAAAAAACTACATACTCCAATTAATATGCACAGAAACACTGGCAGCAGCAAGTGGAAAACCAAATCAGGAATTAAAGCTGCACATTCATTGACAAAGCACAATTTATATATATTTATATATATATATATGTGGATATGGATACACAAAATTAAAGTGGAAATATTCAAAACACAATAAACAAATTGGCCTCGTGTTCGAGGAAAAGTTTTGAACACAGCCAAATTAACAGCGGGCAAATTGATGGCTTTTCGTTTTGGCCCGGCCCAAAACGCAAACACCAATAACAGCTGAGCTGAGCTGAGCTGAGCTGAGTCTCTTACGTGTTGGCTGTCAGTAATCTTCTGAGGTAATCCAAGTTAATTCACAGCCTCTGAATCATGCGTGACGTTTCTTAACCAAAACTCGTTTTGCCCCAGACGGACGCTCGCTAACTGAAAGCGCAAATTACATGTGCATATGCATACATACATACATATATATTGCTTATAATGCATGGCTAATTGCACAAAACAATGCAACAATAACAGCACATCATGACCTGCTTCAATAAATCCCAAAGCAATTGATGTACATGGACACCCAATGGCTGCCAATCGCAATGGCAATTTGGGGCAGACCGCTTTAACAATTGGACAATTGACAGTGGAACGTTTGAAGCACCGTTGCTTGGATTAGTTTCTGCTGCTGCCAAAGTTAGTTAGTGGCCGATTTGTGGCTCAATTGTCTAGAATTGGGTACGGCGAAAACGCACCCGACTGTCAATCACTGGAATCCAGATTGCGGGCAGCAGCGCCAACTCAAGGGGGCACGTCAAGGCACCAAATTGGAGCAGGCACAATGAAGATGTGAGATTCGATATGTGTACATATACATACATATATGCAAAGTGCAGACCGGACTTTGTCTCTATTTTGGTCAGCTTGTGTGTTGCGTCTAATCTAATTTTAACTCCAAAGTGCATGTCTAAGCGCCTTGTTTGTGCAATTAAGTTAGCAGCAGCCAAAACAAGCCAAACATGTTGGCCCAAAGCAAAGTGGCAAGTGGCAAGGCAGCAGCAGCCGCATCGTTCCACTAACCATGGCCAAAAACCAACCAACTGACGTAGAAAAATTGTAGAAAAAATAAAAACGACAAAGTGGTAAATAACTAAAGAAAAAAACACAAACATGTAGCAAGTATCTTTGGCACGCTGTTGCAGCAGCAGCAGCAAAAGCAGCAGCTTGTGTATATTTTTAGACATTACGTTGCGTTTGCGTTGTTTAAAAATAGTTGCGGCCCAGTCGCCGCAAGCCAAGTTTGCTAGCCAAGAGGCAACGGCTACGGCTACGACTGCGCCTTGCATTTGATTTTGGCCAGCTCTCTATAGTGGCTAGTAGAGCCAGCATTGGCCATTTGGCTGTGGCAACAACTTCAATCTATAAATAACACGCAACGCTTCTTTCTAGAACAATTTTTCATGTTACACTGCAATCATGGAGCTGTGCTTCTGCATGAACATAAAATATTGATATTGATATGTCTGAGTCGAGTGCAGAACAGAGCAGTTAACGATATCAACACAATTGGCAATTGTTCATATTGTTGTTATATATGCGCTAAGAAATATAAGATATCAAAGAAATTTGTACTTTTTAAAGTGTAAAATTCATTTATGATTAAAAAAACAAGTGGGGAAGGATTATCTTCGGCGTGCCGAAGATTTTATACTCTTTTCGAACCTATAGGCAAGTTTCACTCTGTAACCTGCACCACTGAAATTTCATAAGCTGTACAAAATCGTTTTGTCGTGTAACATTTTTTTTTTGTTCTAAGAATATTTTATTCATTGCCAGTTGTATAGCAGCTATAAGATATAGTGATCCGATCCGGCCGGCTCCAACCAATGTGATGTCTCTTTGAATAATAAGTATATGTGCAAAGTTTCATCGCGATAGCTTTAAAAACATGGGATATATGGCCAAAACCGACTTCGAGTTGTATGGCAGCTATAAGATATAGTGATCCGATCCAGCCGGCTCCGACCAATGTGCTGTCCCCTGGAATAATAAGTGTCTGTGCAAAGTTTTATCGCGATAGCTCAAAAACTGAGGGACTAGTTTGCATACATACAGACAGACAGACAGACGGACATGGCTAGATCAATTTGTATTGTCATTCTAAGCATACTGGCAGAAACTTTTGGGGGTCTCCAACGCTTCCTTCTATGCGTTACAAACTTCAGGACAAACTTAATATACTATTTTCTTCGAAAAGAGTATAAAAAGCCATTGTTCTGCAACTAAGCTTTCTATGCTGAACCTCTAGATTAATACTACATTTCAGTTTGGTATAGCTAATTTTGATTTTAAAAATCGATACAAACTAGCTACTATTATAACTTTGACAAAACTAAAGGCATCGCATGTTAAGCGTCCATTTGACACCAAAAGTCTCCGATTGCAGCGACAAGAGCAGCTTATAGTCGTTAATAGCCAGTATTTTGTAGATTCTTTGGCCGCCTAACAAAATCAAAGCCATCATAGGATGCTAAAGGGTGCCTCTGTGTGTGCTTGTGTGTGTAATTAAAGTGTTGCATGTTGCTGAAAGCCATGCACACAACTTAAATGTGTCTATAAATAGGCTAAATGTTATTGGCCAGGCCAAGAGGCAGACAAAAAGGCGCTGTAATGGCGTCTAATAAACGCTCATTGGCATAATAGACACGTGCTCGATTGGAGCGAGCATGCACAGCAATATTAATATGAATATTGATTGATTGATCAATCAAAGTGCAGCATGCACTTGAGTGCGACTATCATTCATAAGGAGCAGCTGGCATCCTGCCTCGACTGTTGTTGACGCTGCAAATTACTGACCAGCAATAGCTGATGATGATGATGATGATGATGATGATGATGAGGCAAATGGAATTGGAAATGGCAGACAACCGTTTTTGCTTGATGACAACTGCAGCATGTGCTAATCAACAGAATAACAACAAGTTGCAACAACTCCCCTAACGTTGCAGCAGACAGCCAATTAAAAGTGCCAGCCAAGTTGAGTTGAAATCGAGTCCGAGTCCGAGTCCGAGCCACAAGTTCTTTTAGCTTTAAATGGCTTTTGCGCAATCAGATTACTTGCAGTTTTGCCCGTTGAATTCCAGCTAACTAAATGGCTCTAGGCCGATGGCCAAAACGAAAAAAGGAAAACCAGAATGGGAGAAGGAATGAAAAACACGCACTCAACTCGTTCTTCGTCTCGTCCGTCTTGTCCCACTTGGTTTGTTTGCATTCTAAGCCAAAGTGAAATTCAATAGAACTGGCAAATGCCATTTGCGAGATCTGTGCATGCACCATGAAGCCAGCCCATCCAGAATCACAGCCCATCCTGTCTTGCCAATTGCTGTGCATGTTTCCTATACCCATTAACAAGGCCTAGCATATTGGGTATATTCAGTTGGCATTGATTGAAGAAATAGATGAATTCTTAATGAAGTTTATGACATTGCAATAAGTTAGAAGCCATAGACTAATACTAATAATAAGAATACGAATACACAAATATACTGCCAAGTAGCCTTTAATAATATATTAATAATTTGAAATTCATACTCAGTAATCACTTAGTTCGGGTTTCTATATGTTAGACACATGTTTTAGAGAATTTCTTTAGTACATTGAATATATATTTTAAAAGTAGACTATGCTACAACAAACTATATTAAGGAAGTTTTGCATTTGAAATTGCTAGTTATTTAAACTAAACCTGCTTTATAGACTATGCCTTAGTCTAACACACACCATATACAGGAAACTTCTTTGCTGTATTCCTATGCAGCTGTAACTGGCAGCAGCAGAAGCCAGGAGCAAGCTGTCCACTCACCTGGCGCACTTTGGGTGCCCAGCTGCCCGAGGCTGAGCTGGAAGTTTATGCAAATGCTTTGTGGCTGGGGGAGACTTGGGGTTTTATCTTTGTGGTTTGGGCATTCCAGGCTATTTCGTTATTCCTGTGCATGCACAAGAGTCCAAAGCAGTGCTGGCATCTTGGTATTCGTGTGTGTGGCACTATACACATATACATACGTACATATATAGGCATGTCCTTGTGCACAACAATTTTTATTTTCACTTTTTGTTATACGTTGTCCCCCCTGGTCGCACTTGGACCACGTTTCGAGACTTAACACGCCCCCAGCTGTTGGGGCCTGTGTCGTTGTCGTTGTCGTTGTTGCTGTCGTATCCATTGAAATGAAAAGTTTTGTCCGCCCGGAAAATGTTTTAGCGCTGCTGCTGCTGCTGCTGTTGATGAGTTTCCTTTATCGCATTGACGCCATCTACTGGTCGGCAGCGAAATCGTGAGGGGCGCATAAAAACCGCATTTCAATGTTTAGACAAAAGATCGCAAATGGCTTCGTTTCTACATAACCCACATAAAACTTGATGATACACTATATATGTATGTATGTTTGTATGTATATGCAAATGTCTGTGTGTTTGTCAATTATTGCAATGCAACTGTAAAGATGAAGATACATTTGTCTTTAATGTGTGTATTTCACATTTTACATGCATTTTTGTTTTATGATACGCTTTTGTCATCTTTGGCCTCTGTTGTCACGAACTTCAAAATTGTGAATTGGTCTCGTTTCGTTTCGCTTTGGTTTCGCTTTGGTTCGATTATATAACGACCGAAAATCTCTTTCACACACTTTAATTGTAACTACAGTTGCTCGAGTTGTATACAAAGGAAATAGCGAAAGAGTGGTGAAGAGAAATTGACAACAATATCAGTTAGCTATTTTTTATTAAGGTCAATGTTAATGCCAGCAAAGATACACTTTAAACAGATGCTACAACAACTCCATTGAATTGATATGCATGTTTGACAAGATTGCTAAAGTCTATAGTATTTAAATTTCAATATGATTTGCTAAGATATGAATAGTTTAGGCAGAACTATAGAATAATATCACTGAGATATGCATATAGCCATACAGCAAATGAAACTACGGCGATTTAATTCACTTTGCACATAAATTCAAATAGTTAATTACGCGACAACTTTTAGCCACCTTCCATAAACAATGAAATAAATAAAAACAACAAAAAACTTTCAGCAAGTTCCGCAATTTTCGTTTCGGAAGCGCAATTAAAGTTGAATTTAAAATGCTCATAAAATGCATAAATAAAATAAATTTGTCGCTAAAAATGAGAGGGAGAGAAAACGGCAATATTTTTAAAACAAACTGTATAAAATGGTGCATAGTATAAAAATGGTGCATAAATTACAAACATTGGCAATTTTCAGCGAAAAAATTGGTTGATAATTGAAACAATTATAGGATAATATAAATAAATTGTGCACGTTTCAGATTCAACTAATTGCATAATAATTTAATTACGCGCAAAACCAAATATGCATGAATTTTGAAAAAAAAACAAATAACTAACATAGAATTAAACACGTACCGAAAAAGTGATGTATGCTTATTTTTATAATAAAGTTATTCCCGACTAAAATGACACAGTTAGGCAAAAAGTAAATGCAAGTGGGGGGAGAGGAACACCAACGAACGTGCCTCCTTCTGTGCCCACCCTGATCGAAATGAAATTTCGTAGCCTCGCTATGGCAGCTTCCTTAATAAAGCCTACAATTTTATGACTAGCATTAAGCATTTTTAAACGCATTTACATACATTTCACTAACGACAATTTCCTTTATTTATTTGTTTTTGTTTTTGGTTGTATATGCAGTTGGTACTTCCGCAAAATCAAACGCATTGAGGCTGAGAAAAAACTGCTACTGCCAGAGAACGAGCACGGTGCATTTTTAATACGCGATTCCGAGAGCCGTCACAATGACTACTCGCTATCAGGTGGGTGCTGTAAAAGGCAAACAAACTGCCATTAATTTGAATATGTATTTATATATATGTATATTAATATCTATATAATTGCAGTGCGCGATGGCGATACGGTTAAGCATTACCGCATCAGACAGCTGGATGAAGGCGGCTTTTTCATTGCCAGACGCACAACATTCAGGTGAGTTACTCAATACTCTCTAAAATATAAACACCCCCTATCAATACTCTCTCTCTCTCTCATCTACTTAATATAGAACCCTACAAGAGCTTGTCGAGCACTATTCCAAGGATTCCGATGGCCTGTGCGTTAATCTCTGCAAACCTTGTGTACAGGTAAGATAACATTATCGAAAACTTCGACTTAACTCATTGTATGACTTTTTGTTTATTCGTACATGCATTTAACATGCACTTAACACGCATTTAACATTACGTCTTGTTGTCGCGATACCATTAACATTAACATTAACATGGCATTAACATTACATTTACATGTGCATTATTATTGTTATTTCACATTATTTCATTTCTTTTACGTATACTTAACGAAAACAATTTTAAAATGTTTTTCTTTTGTATTTTTTTTGTCTTTTATTAAAATACTAACGAAATTATGTACTTTTCGAAATACTAACAAATAAAAGACAAATTCATTTTCGGGTATTTTGAGGTAGGATTTTGTATCTAAGCACTAACGTTAATATGTGTGTATGTGTGTGTGTGTGTTAGCCACTGCCAAAAAAAAACCCATTCATTTCATTTAATTCATGTCAGAGTCAAAGTGCAATCACAAACAAAAACCACAAAAGCAAATTATTCAAATTTTTGGTATTAAGTAATTAAATAATTATCTAAATATATATATACAACTCTAATGAAAACTTGCATCATATCTATATCTAATGGATATATAAGTACATTTCCGATTTCAAGTCATGAATATTAAGTAATTTGCCCAATTGCACTAACGGTTAACTTTTACTATATATATAAAAGCAACTTTTTAAATGAATATTACTTCATGGCGTGTATATATACACTTATATACGGTGCAACTGCCAAATCGCGTGTCTAATTTATGCAACAAATAGCTTTGAAGGGCAAGCAACAAATTTCCACTAATGCACTTTCAAATTTGCAGCGCCCTCTTGGAACAAACAAATAAAACATTAGCAAATTAAATTTACAGACTTTAACTAGTTGCACTTTGACTTTGGCTTAGGCCAGCAATTAACAGCCAAATTACAACGTTACTTACACTTTAAACATCTCCGCTCTATTTAACCACACAACTAACAAATGAAACATGATATCAATTTGTACATAATGCCTAAATATATGCCACATTTAACCATCTCTCAATTGGCACCATCATTGAAACGAGCCTAAAAGCACACACCATATAAATAAGCAGCTCGTAAAATGCTGCAGCACTTTCACTAAACACTCACTAACTGAATTTGTTTTGCTCACAGATTGAGAAACCTGTTACCGAGGGACTATCACATCGAACACGCGATCAATGGGAAATCGACAGAACTTCATTGAAATTCGTGCGCAAACTGGGCTCCGGACAGTTTGGTGATGTTTGGGAGGGCTTGTGGAACAATACAACGCCTGTGGCCATTAAAACTCTCAAATCAGGTAAGGCGAGCAGATGAAATATACATACATAGTAGTAGACATAACTAATATAATCTATATTCCCACCATTTATAGGCACAATGGATCCCAAGGACTTTTTGGCCGAGGCTCAAATCATGAAGAAACTGCGTCACACCAAACTTATCCAGCTGTATGCAGTCTGTACCGTTGAGGAGCCCATCTATATTATTACCGAGCTCATGAAGCACGGCTCCCTTTTGGAATATCTGCAAGGTATGCCAAGAGATTGCATAATGCTCATACATAAACGAAACGCTTGCATTAACTAATCAACATTTTAAACATATATTTTATTCACACACACACACACACACACCAAAACGACCGATCCGCCCCGCTTCAATCATTTGCCATTAAAAATGTCTGATGTATGTATTTTTAATATCTTTTAGCAATTGCAGGCAAATGTCGTAGTATCAAAATGCAAACGCTGATCGATATGGCTGCCCAAATAGCCGCTGGCATGGCCTATTTGGAGTCACAGAACTACATACACAGAGATTTGGCGGCGCGTAATGTGCTCGTCGGTGATGGAAATATCGTCAAGATTGCCGACTTCGGCTTGGCCCGGTAAGTACTGAATGCGAAGCAAGCACATTGAATTTCTCTAACATTTGTGTTTCCATCAACAGTCTGATCAAGGAGGATGAATACGAGGCACGTGTGGGTGCACGCTTCCCCATCAAATGGACAGCACCGGAGGCGGCCAATTACAGCAAATTCTCCATTAAATCGGATGTGTGGAGCTTTGGCATTTTGCTCACCGAACTGGTCACCTACGGACGCATACCCTATCCAGGTGCGTTACACTCGTATACCTTTCGGACAACAGATGAGTTTAATTTTTGATTTATATTCGTTTGCGCAGGCATGACCAACGCTGAAGTATTAACCCAAGTGGAGCATGGCTATCGCATGCCAATGCCGCCCAATTGTGAGCAGCGTCTGTATGAGATAATGCTGGAGTGCTGGCACAAGGATCCCATGCGCAGACCCACATTCGAGACGCTGCAATGGAAGCTGGAGGACTTCTATACATCCGACCAGAGCGACTATAAGGAGGCGCAGGCCTACTGATAAATGCTTTATGCGCCCGCTGGCAAACGCGGCAGCTGCAATAAAGTGGCGCCGGGTGCTGCAGCCAGCAAAGCGGAGCAGAGCAACAAAATTGAAGCATGAGCAGCATCCCAGCACGGACAATTCTTGTTTAGTTACTTACTTCAGTTTTGCACAGATTTTCAAATGCATTATAAACAACAACAACAAAGCGGAAAACAACAACAAATATGTATACCCATACCACATGGGCTTGAGTGTACGTCTAGGTATCAACATATATATATATATATATATTTATATATATATATATAAGAATTACATGTTATTAGAGTTTAAGGCAGGCAAATTTTAGTGTTTAGTGCAGGATGATTGCAGTGTGCTAAGAATGAAAGTATATGTAATAATTATATTTGTATTTTGATTACAAAACGTTTTTTGTTTCTTTAAATACATGTACTATACATATGTATGTACATATACATATATATATATATATAAATATCGACAATTTAGTGCGAAATGAAATGATTTATGTTGATGTGTTTGCATTCGGGCGCTATTATTGAACGCTGGTAAATATATATAGTGCATATATATAAATCAGATGTATTACTAATCATATGGCACATGCATACATATACACATTTACATATATACATATATACACGAAACGCATAAAGTCACGATTATATAGGATCTTCATATACATATATATATATATATATGCATATTTTTCTTTTAGTTATATAGCCATTATAAACGATATTTAAATACTTACATATTTATGCTTTTAGTTAAAACATTACGTGTCTTACCTTATATTCAAAACACACACACTCAACATAATCAACGACATATATGCTTTATCTTTATCGTATAATCGTAAAACGCAAAAAAAAGAGAAAGAAATCACAAAATAACAATAAAAATGCTAGCAAAAAAAAAACAAAACAAATACATAATGCAATGCAATAAAGTAAACTCCATATTATTAATGTTATACATTTTAATTGTAATTTTTAACCATTAAATTATATATTTAAAAGTATACACACAAAAACACACACACACACGAATCCATGTACATTTAGAACATCAAAATAAAATTTATTATCGTAATTTATAAAAAAAAAAGAAGAAACATAGCGAACGTTTCAAGAACTCTAAAATATTCATTGCTAAAAGTTAAATTTTTGGTTTTTCAGTGCATTTGTTTTTATGTTTATTATTCTTTTTGGTGAGTATTATTTTCATTCTTTTATAGCGCTGTCCCATAAGTTTTAATTGAAGCCCAATCACCTTTCATATTAAACTTGTCAACGTTTTCAGTTTTCAACGAAGTGCAATAAAAACAAACTGCTATTTTAATACATACATTATGATCCAAACTAATTTTAAAACCTAATCTACGTACATCTTAACCACAAAAGCATGAATTGAAGGCTGATTTTATAATGCTAACCTTAGTACTTATGTGTTCTTATCTAGTATGTATCAAAATGCTTTCCACTATCCGTTTGATTCGACTTATACTAATGCACAAAACTAAGAAAATACAAATAAAAGCAATTGTAATCAAAATAAGTAAAAAGCATTTCCAATTGTATTCGAATTTGTTTAATGGAGAATTACTGAATATTAATGTGAGTTAAATTATCTGAATGAAAATGGTAAAATGACCATTTGTAATTAGAAAACTGTCATATAAAATATGTATGTAAACGAGCTATTCGAAACACTAATTCACATTTGAGGGCGTGTCCAATAAACATATGTATAACGATTGCAATAAACGATTTCTATAAACACACCTATACATCTATATAAACGACACTTTTGAACTATATACTTGGCAAATGTATAAACAAAATTATATGCAACAATTTGACAATTTGATGATATAATAATAAAGCAAGCATATATATGTACATAGGTATATATGTATTTTTTAAATGGCAAACGCTTTTGCTCTGAACACAGCGACATATGTATCAGCCACGCCCCATATATGGGCGTGTGAGTCCCCCCAAAGCGGTCAAAAGATGATTGAATTTGGTCAACACGAGTTTTATTTTCCAAATCCAAACAAAAAGCCAAACGCATTGAAAGCCCTGCCTAAAATGTCGTTTTTTTTTTCGCCAGTCTGTCTCTGAACCCCCTCCCCTTGACATTGGGTGTGTTGTGTGCTCCTCTCTCCCCCCCCCTTAAATGGCAGCCAGTGGTCAAGCAGGCACATACATACATACATACATATGTATGTACAACAAAAACAAAGCACATGCACACAATGCCGCTTGATGACGATTCCGTTTCTCGAAATGTTTGTGGGTGAGTCAGTCAAGCAGAGCGTTCACTGTTGCTCACTATTGTTTTCGATTTTGCAGTCGTTGATTAATTCGGGCATAAACTACAATTGTACAGACATGCACGTCTATACATATGTACATACATATATACATATGTATGTTTTGGTTCGACTATGAATGTTGCCTTATAAGGTAAACGAATGTGCCAACAGCTGTTTTTGGCGTCGTCGGCAATCGATCAACGGGGCGGCGGCTAAAAGGGGCGTGGCTCGTTCCGCTGATAAGCCTGCAAAATGATGACCGCAGACGAAACATGCCCCGCATGTGCAGAAGAATGAAACATTTGTTTATCAAAGACTTCCTGCGAAATGATTGTGTGTGTCTGTGTGTGTGTTTTGTTGTGCGCCTTTTGTTTATTTTTGGGCAAGCTAAATCAAACGATATTGGCTTAAGACAGCATTAGTAAGCGCCTTATCGCCAACGCCCGCGCGATGACAAACTTCATTTCCATGATTTTTTAGTCTTAGTCATTTCAAATATTATATGCTATACAGCAACAACAAAAAAACCAGATCAATTTATTAACTAAAAAAAAGACGCAAGTCGTTTAGCCATTTTCAGTTCTTCATCGCTTTTATTTATTTTTTTACCAAGCGGATACAAATACATTTTAGTTTTTGTCTCATTTTTTGTTTTTTTGGGTATGTGTTATAGATATAGTATATGTAGGAATGTATTTGGAAATTTTATGTTTAATGCCGAATATGAATATTTTTATAATACCAATGTGCGTATGAACTCGTGAATTTCGAATAGAACACAAAAATATTTGCTTATGTGTAATATTTGTATGTGGTATGATGTTCTCGTATAAAATTGTTACATAAAAAAAACGTAGTTTATCTTTGTTGTTGATGTTAATGTTGATTTGGTAGCTGTTGCTGCTGTTAGAGCGTGTGTCCTGCTTTCTCTCGCTATTGTTTCTTTGTTTGATTTGGTAGCCACCCTTTGCGTTCGCCAAATGTGAAAGGAAACGATTAGAGTGTGTGTGTGTGTGTGTGTGTGTGTGTATGAGTGTGGGCCGTAGCACAGACAGGACCACGCCCAGCGTCAGCCGCTTAGAAGCACTTGCGATGAACAATGGATGGGCCAGACTCATCGTACTCCTGCTTCGAAATCCACATCTGCTGGAATGTGGAGAGCGAGGCCAGAATGGAGCCACCAATCCAGACGGAATATTTACGCTCTGGTGGCGCAACAATCTTAATCTTCATGGTGGACGGAGCCAGAGCGGTGATCTCCTTCTGCATACGATCGGCAATGCCCGGATACATAGTGGTGCCGCCGGAGAGCACAGTGTTGGCATACAGATCCTTGCGGATATCGACATCACACTTCATGATCGAATTGTAGGTGGTCTCATGAATACCGCATGCTTCCATGCCCAGGAATGAGGGCTGGAACAGCGACTCGGGGCAACGGAAACGCTCGTTGCCAATAGTGATGACCTGTCCGTCGGGCAGCTCATAGGACTTCTCCAGCGAGGAGCTGGAAGCGGCGGTGGCCATCTCCTGCTCAAAGTCCAAAGCGACATAGCACAGCTTCTCCTTGATGTCACGCACAATCTCACGCTCAGCGGTAGTGGTGAACGAGTAGCCACGCTCGGTCAGGATCTTCATCAGATAGTCGGTCAAATCGCGACCAGCCAAATCCAGACGCAAAATGGCATGGGGCAGG
Organism: Drosophila flavopinicola; assembly: GCA_035042425.1. NCBI lineage: Eukaryota > Metazoa > Arthropoda > Insecta > Diptera > Drosophilidae > Drosophila > Drosophila flavopinicola. Next base: position 10,216,979 of record JAWNLL010000090.1, on the reverse strand, counting down.
GCATATCCCTCATAGATGGGCACAGTGTGGGTGACACCGTCGCCGGAATCCAAAACGATGCCTGTGGTACGGCCAGAAGCGTACAAGGAGAGCACAGCCTGGATAGCCACATACATCGCTGGCGTGTTGAATGTCTCGAACATGATCTGAGTCATCTTCTCGCGATTGGCCTTGGGATTCAAGGGAGCCTCGGTCAGCAGCACGGGATGCTCCTCGGGTGCCACGCGCAGCTCATTGTAGAAGGTGTGATGCCAGATCTTCTCCATGTCATCCCAGTTGGTCACAATGCCGTGCTCAATTGGGTATTTCAGTGTGAGGATACCACGCTTGGACTGTGCCTCATCGCCAACATACGAGTCCTTCTGGCCCATGCCGACCATGACACCCTGATGGCGCGGACGGCCGACGATCGATGGGAAAACGGCACGTGGTGCGTCATCGCCGGCAAAGCCGGCTTTGCACATGCCAGAACCGTTATCGACAACCAAAGCGGCAACCTCTTCGTCACACATAATTATGCTGTTTGAATTTTATGTCTGCAATCAGAAGAAAAGAGAGAAAGGCAGACGCCAAATATGTACACTCGATGTCTTGCAAACTCAGACTACCGTCTATATCGAAGTCGCTGCCGACAACACACACGCACAAAGAAAGATTGAAATTTATTACCTTTTAAGGAAATGTGAGAGACAAATGTAGTTTTTTTCTGATTTCAGTTTCTCTGAATCTACCGCTGCGCAAACTTAGCACAATGACTGACGCTTCACAATTGAACCGACGCCTACTTTTTTCAAAAGTGGTTGAAACTCGCCAAGCCTGCAGCGCTGCCACACTGCTCGAATATACCAAACCAAAAATGCCTGAAGTATTTTCGATCTATCGATAAACGATAAGCAGCGCAACAGCTGCTCAAGCCGGCGATCTCTTGTTCTTGTGTTTATGTTTTTTTTTGTAATTGATTCGAATGTGCAATATGTTCTTTGTTTAATTAATAACGCGCTACCGATATATTTGTTGTAATAAAACATCGCTCATCTCTAGTCTAGCAGCCACCGAACCACCCACCCGACGGCAATAGCGGCATTTGCGACTTATTTGATAGGCGCCGCGCACTCTTCAACATGGTTGACATTAACTTAGAATGCGTGGAGTTGATTGAGCCTCAGCGGACGACATCCACAGAGCAACAGCAAAAACAGTATCTAGAGGCGGCGCGCATCTTGCTCGTATTGCTGGAGAACGTGATCAGCCAGCCAAATAACCTCAAGTATCGCACCATACGGCTGGAGAACAAAGCGATCAAGGAGAAGCTGCTCTCATTGCAGGGCAGCGAACAACTGCTCGCTGCAATCGGATTCAAACGCACGCCAAGCTCCACTGTTTATACGCTGTCCAGCGAAGTGCCGCTGCAGCAGATACAACAGTACAGAGACGTGCTAAGCAAGCGGCGCGAGGCGTGGCTAAACGGCGCAATGCCAAAAAGTACGTAAATTGGATAGTTATCTGGATGCTTATCTTGACCATTTAAATTGATTTCGTCTTTAGGTCCAATTAATGCACATGCAAAGCCGATATCATCAACATCACGTTCAGGAGAAATGGCAGCTGCCTGCACAACGCCGCTGTTCATTCAACCTTCAGTGCCCTACAGACAACGCATTACCTTTCCACGACTGCTGGTTAGTAAACAAAGTAAATAAACATACAACATTCCTAACGCTCTACTTTCTTTTCTAGCGCACTCCCAATCGCTTTTTGCAATCGCTCGAGCTGTACAGCGATGCGGTTATGCAGTATGAGGATGAGGCGCTGCTGACCAGCGGTCGCCGGCTGATACCCGTCGATGAACTGACAACGAATGCCAGCAGCAAGCTCGTCACCATCCAGGAGCTAATCGCTGCGGGCGAGTGCCAGGAGAAGGAGCCTTGCATACGCGACCTGCTGCTGGTTGAGCTAGTCAATTGGTTTAAGACGCAGTTCTTCGAGTGGGTCAACAACATACCGTGTCAGGTGTGCGGCAGCGAGGACGGCAAATTGCGTCGCACACAAACCGAGGGCGATGTGCGCGTCGAGGTCACCGTTTGCTGTGGCCAAGAGACCAAATTCCATCGTTACAACGACATTTCGCAGCTATTGGTGTCGCGCAAAGGGCGCTGCGGTGAATTTGCCAATTGCTTTACATTCCTGTGCCGTTGTCTGGACTACGATGCGCGGCTGGTGCACTCCCACTTTGATCATGTGTGGACTGAGGTGTATTCCGAGACACAGATGCGTTGGCTGCATGTGGATCCATCGGACAATGTGGTCGACTCGCCACTGATGTATCAACATGGCTGGAAGCGCAGCATTGACTATGTCTTTGGCTACTCCCGGGACGATGCACAGGACGTTACCTGGCGCTATACGAACAACCATCAGCAGATACTGCAGCTGCGCAAACTCTGCACCGAAAAGGAGCTCATCGAAACGCTGAATGTGATTCGGGCAAAGCGTCAGCAATACGCAAGCACCGAACGCAAAAAGTTCCTCAGTCAGCGTAACATGTGCGAGGTCATCTCAATGACCGTGGAGCGGTATGCATTGATTATCATTGTTGCTGTTGTTGCTAATACTGCTCTTAACATTTTTCAAATTACGCAGCACGCCAACCGAGAGCGAACTAAAGGGTAGAAGCTCCGGCAGCTTGTCGTGGCGACAGTCGCGTGGCGAGCACACATTCACCAATGTGAGTCAGCAGCGCAGGCCGTTAATTGCCATTGTCTACATCTGATCACTATTTAATTGCAGATTTTCGTATTTACGCCGAACGACAGCGAGCTGGAGCGGCGTCAGCTCAATCTACGCTACAGCTGTGCCAGCGATACGTACGAACGATATACCAAAGGTACGTAGCATGAAAAGGCTTCAAAGTCCCTAGATATATTCCAAGGCTTTAAGCTCACATCCATTTACTAAAACTGATCAGATTTTTGATCCCAAGGCCTTTTTGTTCGTGCTTTGTTCGCTAGATTAATTCTACATTCAAGAATTTTCCAATAACGAAAATATACGTCTTTTGCTTTTACTTTTTTCCAATGAAACCCCCACCCCATGAACGTCAAAACTGTTATCTACATAACTGATGATGAGCGATTACTTTCTTTTTATAGATGGCGAACGGTTGAATGTACTCGAAACGTACAAGACTTGGCAGAGTGCGCAATTTGCGTCGAAAAACATTTTTCGCAAGGTAGAGCGCGACTGGAAAATGGCATATTTAGCGCGCTTAGGTACGTTCCAATAAAATTTATATAATATACATATATAACCATTTAAATTGCATCTTTATAGAGGATACTGACAGCGCTGAAATTATTTGGAAATTCAATTTAACCAAGTCAAATCTGAAAGTAAAGTCCTATAAACTTATTTTCGAAACGAAAACATTTGGTGAGGGCAAAATAAATGTGAGCGTGGAGACCGGCGATGGAAACAAGTGCATCGAAAACGCCAGTGTATTCCAGGTTGTGGCCAAATTGAGCGGTGGCAAGGGCGACGTCGCTTGGCAGCATACTCAGTTATTCAGGCAGGGCCTTAACTCAAGGGAATATCCATTTGAGTTGCAAGTAGTATTGCACTAACAATTACATAAAGCGTATGTATCCAATAAATTCCACTTTCAATTGTAAATAAGTCAAGCAAATATATATTTATACACAATATACAAAATAATTGATTAAAAGTACGACTAAATTGCGCCTAAATTGTGAATTGTTTCCCATTTTCTTTCTTCAATACTATGAATAATATTAAAAAAATGTTTACAAAAATATAGGCTGAACTTTTAGTCAAAATTGAATATAGGCTGCTTACTATATACAAACTAAATTACTATTCGCTATTGACTAATTCGAACCATTGCCTCATGGCTTCGCTGAGCACTAGTGGCAGTTGATTTAGGTCACGCACAATCACATAATATGGAAAAGGAAAACTGTCCAAATATGAGTTAATTTTGACCGAACCATCAGCATTCACCTCCACGTGCTGTATGTCCAGAATTGAATTCTAAAAAGCACAAACGATTTAAATTAAAGGTAATCTCAATAAAAGTTAAGTTAATATGCATACCTTATTATCCGGATTATCAATGATAATGTAAACGAGGAATATGCGCTGCAGTCGTGCCAATTTGATGGCATTCTTCACCTTCTGATTGCCCTCACTAAATATATTTCTTCCATCGCTCATTATGAGCAGCAGATTCTCAAACAGCCCATTATCGCCACCCAGACCGCTTTCCTCAACATTAACGGTGCGTATAAAGTCGAGTAAGCCAGCGATTTTCGTTTTGTCTTGAGCAAAATTCAGGGCGCTAACCAAACGCGGTCCATCAAACTGATCCGTGTGATTTAGAATGATTTGCGGCCCTTCGCCAAACGAAACAATGCTCAGGCGACCGCTCTCCAGGAGCGTCAGCGCTTGTGACACCAGCGAGATGGCCTCCAGTGTCAGTGTCTTGGAATTGTTGTGATGCATCGACTTGGAATCGTCAATGGCAATGGTAATTTTATAGTCACGCTGTGCTGGCTTCGTGCGACGCAACCAAATCTTATCCTTGCGGAATTGCGATGCAATATACGGTATGATCTTCTTCATGTTGATGCGACGTCCTGTACGATAATCGCCCTTGAGACGAGTGCATTTCGTTGGCTCCAAAATGAGGCGCAACTGTTCGCATAGCTCGCGTGCATTTTGGGTCATGCGATTGGAAATGCTGGACCAGCTCTCATAATCCTCGTGATGTGGTAAAATCTGCAAAAGACAGTGTGATTAGCACTTAGCTTATGGAGAAGCCGGATTCAACTTACGGCATTGGAGCTGGTCAGCTGTTGTTGATACATTTGACGCAGCTCAATTTGCTCGGCTGTGGTCAGCTCCTGGCCCAGTGTGCTCTTGTCCAGCAATAGCTCCGTGCTGTAAGTAAAACGAAGTGGCATTAACAATTATTTATAATTTTAGGGCATTTTAAGTCTGCATTACTTGCTGTGCGCTGTCGTCTCAGCGCTGCGAGGCACTGTCATTGTGGCCACCACTTCGCCCTCGATTTCCATTTGCTCCGGTGTTTCCAGGCGTTCCTTTGCCTGCTCTGTCTTCGAGGGCTTGTCGGATTTTTGATCTGTTTTCTCAGAGCTTAGCTGCTCCAGTTGTGCATCCTCTTCTGCAGGCGCGGTTGGCTCTTCGTCTGCCATTAGTTCATCTGCATTTTCGGCGTCTGCATTTTCATCCTCTTTCGGCTCTTCGTCCTCTTGATGTTTGATTTGCTTCGATTGCTCCTCTGTGGCATTGTCTAAGGTGGTTTTATCGCTGCTCTTTGGCTCCTTGACGTGCTGATGTTCCTCGGCATCGATATTTTCGTCCGTTTGATCCTGTTGCTCGGCGTCGTTTTGATTGGACTCTTTCATTTGGTCGATCGTCTTGAGCTGCTTCAATTTGTTTTGTTCCGCTTCGCCTGTGGTGGGCATTGACATACGAGATTAGTGGATTAAAACAATATATTCTTCAGTGCACTTACCTAGCGTGCGTTCCTCGTTGGTGCGTCCTTGTTTACGCTTCTCCTCCGTCTGCTTTTCATTCTTACGCTCCTCCTGGGTGATAGTTTCCTTGGTCTCAGCAATGCCTTGATGACCACCATCGTTCGTCTGGAATATAAATCATTTGCAATGAAAAAGCTTTTAGTCTTCAAGTAGGTTAAACCTACTTCATTTTCGGCCTGTCCAACGCCATCCTTCTCTTCGCCCGTCTCCTGCTCGTCCATTTTCTGGTCTTGTTTGATATTGTCATCTTGTTGCTCCTGTTGCAGCTGATCCGCTGAGCTGTTCTGCTCGGTATCGGGCACAGATTGGACATTATCTTCCTTGCTGGATTTGTCCTTGGATTGTGTATGCTCCTCTGGCTTCTCTTCACGCACCTCTGGCTCTGCTGGCCTTTCCTCTGGCTCTTCCTCTTCTTTATCCAAATCACCTCGTGTCTGTGTTTCAGGCTCCGTATTTTCCTTTTCATCTTCTGCATCTGCTTCCTCGTCCTCGACATTGTCCTTGGCATTTTGAATCGTCTCCTTTTCAGCACCCGCTTCCTCTGCTTCGGAGTCGCTATCATCCGTCTCAGGTTGATCCTCTTTCAGCTCCTCTTCGCCGGCATCTGCCTCATCTGGCTCATCCGCTGGCTGCATGTTTTCCTTCATGGCGTCTATGTCGAAAGGATTCTCATCTTTAGGCTCTTCGGCTTCATTGTCGTGACCCTCATCCACATTGCTCATATCGCCCAAGTCCATTTCCTCGGGCTCTGGCGGCTCCTCGAGTTCATTGTGCATAGCATTCGTTTGTTCCTCATCGAGCTCTGGCTCCTTCATGTCATCAATGTCCTTGGCCTGCTCCTTGCGCTTATCCTCCCCACTCGGTTCATTTGTCGCATCGAGGCCATCCTTCTCATGCTCATCCTTGCCATCATCCTTGGCAGCATCGTTCTTGGTGTCCAGATCGTTGTGTTCATCCTTCTCATCTTTTGTGCCTTTGCCTTGATCCTCTTCATTCATGTCGGGCTCCTCCTCTTCGGGCTGCTTCTCCTCATCATCGCCCCAGATCTGATCGTCCAGCTTCTCAGCGCCTTCTTCCGTATCGCCCATTTCCTTGTTGAGCTCATCCTCATTCTCGGACTCACCGCTGTCATCTTCTTCGTTCTCGGGCTTCTCCACGTCCTGCATTTTGGCATCGAAATCATCGCTCATTTCAATGCCCTTTTCCTCCTTGCAGTCGGGATCCTCCTTGTCGTCCTCATCCTTGCGATCCTCTGGCCGCTTGGCATCATCCAGCTGATCCTCCGACTCGATCTTATCCGACGCATCATTCTCGCCGGTGCCATCTTCCAAACCGAAGCCCTCGCCATTCTTTGAGTCCTGCTTGGACTGACCCTCCTCATCCTGCATTAGATCCGGTGGCACGCAGAAGCCTTTGCTGCCAATCTCCACAAATGCCGTCAACACAATCGACAGCATCTTGGCGGAGATTCTGTGCGTGCCCAGCTGTTGCAGCAGCATGTAATCCGCCAGCAGTTGATACTGCTCCAGAATGGGCAACAGTGCCACCGCCCGACGCAAGCATAGCAGCTGTTCCTCGCTGGGATTGGCGTGCTTCAGCACCAGCAGTACATTGGACAGTTTGCGCAGGGTGCGCGGCAAGCTTAACTGCTGCCAGTCTGCATCTAGTTGACCCGTCAAATGCTGCTTCAGATGCTGCTCTTTGAGAGTGTCCTCCTGATCCTGCTGCTCAGTCTCCTGCTGCTCCGTTTGCTGCTTGCCGTGCTGCTTGTAAATCTTCTGCAGCGCCAGCAACACACCGTGCGCTATGTTGGCCAGCTCCGCATCCACATTGCGCAGATCAATGGCCTGAGCAGGTGAGTCGGGACTTGCTGAGCTGCTTGCCAGTTGGGTGAGCAGCGCCAGCAGCGGCTGTGCCAGCGGCAAGTGCTCCTTATGCCCAGTACTTAAATGTGCCAGCGCCTGCTTTATGGTGTCCAGAATTTTGCGATAGGTTCGCTGATATTGGGCCAGCTTGTGGCTGTCCAGAAACTCCACCGACGCACGCTCCAGCTCAAGCAGCAGCGCCTGGCTGCTGCTGAGCATTATACCACACAGCTCCAGCAGTTCGGACTGCGCCAGAGTCTGGCTGGGCAGCAAAACGCTTTGCTCACTGCTTGACTGCAGTGGGGCACACTGCAGCAGTAGTTGCCACTGGCGCAGCACATACTGTATCTGGCAGAGCTTGTGCTTCAGCTGCACACACGCATCCGCATTGCGTGAGAAGCTGAGCTGCTCCGGCGTGGCCTTGGCGGGCAGCACAATGTCCGCCACGTAGCGCAACTGCTGCAGTGCATTCCTCAGCTGATGCAGCTGCAGCGTCGAGCTGGACAACTGCTGCCGCTGCTGCTGTACGAGCAGGAAAAGATCCACAGCGAAGCCCTTGATGCGTTCAATGTTCGGCGGTCCCAGCTCCGAGAGGGGCGTCAGCATAATGTTCTGCAGTAGCTTCAGTTTGAACACGCTCTTCATGTAGTAAAGATCCAGCTGCTGGTTGAGCTGCCGGCCACTCGAGTGCAGCTGCGGCAGCATTGCCTCAATGCAGAACGGCGGCAGCTTGAAGTTCTCGAACTCCGTACGCATCGAGAGCTCCATGAGGCCAGTCTTGTAGCTGATGCCCAGTCGGGCGAGCAACTTGAAGAGATCCGTTAGAGCTTTGCGCTTCTGCTGCAGTATTTGCTTGGCCTGGAGCTTCTGCTGTGGTCGTTCCTTGCTGCGATCGACGTTCAGATTGCGCAGGTGCTCGCAACGCTCTAGCTGCGAACTCACCAGCTCATCCAGCTCTATCAAGAGCGGAGCGTATCCCGTGTGGTCCAGCGTCTGTCGCACAATATTGCGTGCGGTGGCAAAATGTTTGCCCAGCTGCTGTAGCAGAGGCGTCGCATCCGCACCCAAATCCTGTGCGCTGTACTTCTCGCGCAGCTGCTGCGGTGCCACAAAAAGCTGACTGTCCAGCTGATAGGGCAAGGACTTGTTCTTCAGCTTGTGCTTATCCATGCTGTAGTCCTTGACGGTCGCATCCTTGGGCTGGAACACATCGCTAATCTTCTGCTCGAGCAACAGGCGATACTCCTTGAGGAACTTGCCTAGATTGCGATGCACACTGGCGACATTGTTGCGCATGCTAAAGTAGCTCAGATCCTTGTTGTAGCTCTGGATCTTGACAAACTCGCGCAGCTTCTTCTCGATGGGCGCACGCCGTTGCTTCACAGTGTCCGCCACCTCCAGCGCGAACTGGGCAAAGTACAGCTGAAGATTGTGCAGTGCTGCGATCAGTGATTGCACATCCAATTCCGACTTGCCCGCACGCTCCACATTGTGCAGATACATCTCGAAGCCATGGAGCAGCTGCAGCCGCACATGGAAGTCGCCATAGCACGACGCCTCCACGAACTGACGCAGGGTGCGTATTAGGTCGGGCAACTCAGCGCTCGCCTGCAGCAGATTGTAGATGAAGAACCAGTAGCGATAGGCTCGCAGTTCGACCAGCTGGGCGGTCTGGTTGAGACAGTTGCGCCAGTGCTGCAGCTCGAGTTTAGTCCAGCGCTGAACGAACTCCGCCACCTCGATCTCCTCAGCCACCAGATTGTTGTTGCGGTGCGCCAGTTCGTTCCAGAGTGCCAGTTTCTGGCGCAGCAGCTGGAAACCGGTGTTGAAGCGCACCACACAAGCGTTCGCCGGCAGCTTGCGGATGCGCGAGATGACCAGCTTGATGTCAGCAAGGCCAGCATGCTCCGGATACAGTTCCAGTTGCTCCAGCACGCGCTTTTCAATGCGCTCCATGACATTCAGGCAGCCAGTGACCTCCGCTATGTTGGAGTCCTTGTAGTAGTCGCAGGGCGCACTGCTCTGGCTATCCTCCAGTTGAATGTCCTGCAGCTGACGCTGCTGCAGCGCCAGGGCAAAGGTCAAGGCATTATACACGCTATCGTCCAGGGTGGTGCCCAGCGCTGTCTTATAGTGTCCATGCAGCTGCACAAAGACCTGCAGACGCGCCTGATATGACTGGATTAGCTGCAGTTGATGCTTCTCGGCCAACTGCTGCTGCCGTTCCTTGTAGCTGACCGCTGTGTGTCGGCTCATCACCTCAATGAAATTTCGGGCCAGGAATACATAGTCCTGTTCGTTAACGATCTGCGCTAGCTTCGCCTTCGTCGCCGCCTTCTTGTCCAACTTGAGCACTTGCTCCAGCGTGGGCTGATCCACAAACTCGGCAAAGTCCTCATCTATGTTGGTGGGGAAATGTTGCTCGATTTCCTTCAGGTCTTCGAGCTCCTCATCCTCTACACCGCCCAGTGTGCGGGTCTTGTAGAGACTCTCCTCCTCGGCCCGTTGATCGTTGCGTCGCTGCTCTTCCTGCTGCCAGGTGCGATTGCAAATGCTCAAAGCATCATCATACGCAGCAAAGATGGTTTCGTCAATGCTCGTCGCAATGCTGATGAAGTTCTGCAGCTCGCTCAGCTTCGCCTTGAGCAGGCGGAAGTATTCGTGCTCGCTGTGCGGCAACTTGGCTAGCAGTCCGTAAACATGACTATTGCGGATGGCCAACGGTCGCTGTGCGGGGAACTGAACAATCTGTGCAATTGTCTGCTCCAGTCGGATTGCCTCGGTTGCGCTGCCGGCCATTAGGACGCGACTGAAGAGCCGCTTCAGCTGCTCGAGTCCGAAGCGCATTTGATTCACTGCACATGCAATGGGCTGTATAAAGTCCTGATAGTACGCCTCATAGCGGGACAGAGTGTGATGCACAAAGCGTTGCGCATTCGCTAACCACAGATCCAGCTTGTTGACCAGCTCCGCACCATGACGCAGCTGTGTTTCGCTGGCCGGCTTGGCAGCTCTAAAGCTGCACCAGTTCTGGCGTATCGTTGCAATCAATTTGTGCAACGCGGCGCAGTCGCAATTGGACTTGAGGAAGTCCAGCAAATCCTGCACCAGACTAGCATATAGGCATTGCTCGGGTCGCAGCGCTAGCTTCTGATTGAGTTGCTGCTGTTGTTGCTGCACGGCAAGCAGACGCTGCTGCAACTCCGCATAGATGTGCTCGCCGAAGTGCTGGTACTGCATGATGATGCGCATAAAGTCATAGGCGGCACTCAAGTGCCGGAGGCAGTCAATGTCCTCGGCTACATACAGATTCTTCAGGCGATTCTTCTCCACGGGATCGATGAGTGGCGCATGCGTGAGCACGCACAGCTCCAGAGCGCCGATCAGAGTATTGGCCAGGGCCGCAATGAAGTCACAACTCAATGGCTCATCCTGATCTTCCAGCTCCAAATGCTGCAACGCCTGCTTCAATTCCTTTATGCAGCTCTCAAAGCCCGCATCTGTTTGCTGTAGCTGCTGCTGTACTTGCGCCACATAATCCAGCTCCTTGAGCAGCTGGTTGCCGCCCTCCTTGGCCAGCTGCAAATTGTTCAGCTCGGGACTGTGTCGGCGACTTAGCAGCTGAGCATTCTGCCAAAGCAGTTGACGCGTCTGCTGTAGCGTCTGGCGCCAGGGCTGCAGCTCACTGAGCGGAACCGCGAGCAGCTGGCCATTGGACTGACAAAGCAGAGCCAGCAGCGCATTGCTTAAAGCAGGTCCCTGATAGCGATAGCGACTCGATAACTCTAGCTCGGTGGGCACCTGAGCGCAATCAAAGCGCGTGGATAAATTCTCCAGCTGATAGCATTGCAGCGCCTGGCGATACTCTCGCTGATAGCTGCGCAGTTCCTTGTAGCAGCTGTTGTTGTTCAGAAACGACTCAAACTCCGCTGGACTATGCAGATGTCGGACTGCTTGTGACAATTCGCGGCAGGCCAGCATTGCGTTGCCATGCGTTGGACTGCTGAGCGTATTGAGGCACTGCCACATATGTCCACTCAGCGGGAGTAACTGTTCGCTGTACAGCTGGTTCACTTGCTCATCGAAGTCCACATGAAGAGTCCGGCTCAGCGCACGATCCATGAAGTAATCACGCAACGAAGCCTGCAACAGCTGATACGTTTTGAGCTGGCCGGCATTTAAATCAATCACATGCTCATCCGCATCCTCATCCTGGCCAGCAGCCAACTGCTGTTTAACTAGTTCCGTATCAATGTCTATTTTCTGGTTTAGTGCCGGCTCTTGAGGCTGCTCCTGCAGCTGAGTCTGAAGCCTGCGCAGCACTGCCTGCAATTCTGCATTTGCCATGGAGTCGTTGGCCAGCTCGAACTGCTTCAACTGGCAGCCGGCGGTGTGGGTGCGCAGAAAGGCGCGCCACTTGTGCGCTTCATCCGATTGAAGGGCCAGCCATTTGTGCAGCCACAATTTGCTATCCATGCTGCCGTATTGGGGCACCACATTCAGCAGCTGTTGCAACTGCGACGATTTCTCATGAAGCGTTATCTGTAAGTAATGTGTATATATTTAGCTGGTTTCACTTAGTTCAAATCAATTCACTCACCTGTTGTTGCAGATAATAGGGTTGGAACTGGGTAAATTGTTTAGCATAGATCTTGCAGGACACGTTCATGGGTCTCTTGGTCTCCTGCACATACGAGCTCAACTGCTCCAGGCTGCCACGTAGCGCCGTGTGTATCTGGAGGAAATCGGGACATGCTTCCAAAATACCAGCTAGCAAATGTTTCTCCAGCCACTTGAAATGCAGCACGAGTTTGTGCATTAGAGGAGCATGCAATTCATTATGCTGGAGTAGTTTCTGCTGCGATGTGTCCAGCAGGCGATTAAACCAATTGAATTTGGTCACGAAACTTGCATATTGCGACAACTCAAATCTGGCAGCGCTCAAATGCTGCTGCAGTGCCAGTTGCATTCCTTCGAGGAAGTTTGCAAGTTGACTTAGAAAATCGTTGCTAATTTTGTCGGTGATCTTCTTCTGCCGCAGTGCCTGCGAGTATTGCAGAGCATCCAGTTGCTGCAGCTGGCTCACAGCACGCTGGGGTATCTCAGCAAGCAGCAGATGGGACAATAGGGAAGCACTCAGCGCCAGTGCAGCATCTGGGCCAGCATTGCTTAACTGCGGCACTGTGGCATAGTCCCGCAGTCGTGGAAAGAGTTTTCTATGCCAGGGCAGATCAGTGAGGCTGTTTTGGAAACGCTTGCCCTGTTGCAGCAGGCAGGCATACAATCTGGCCGAGAGCTGCTGTAGTTCCGGTTGATTCTTGAGGCATTGCTGCAGATAGAGATGCCGCATTTGTAGTTCACCAAAGGCGCTCATCTCGTAGAGCATGTGAATGAAGTAGCGATTGAGCTGTTTGACATTTAGTTGACTTAAATCCAGAGCCGACAGGGACTGAAATAGCGATGACAGCTGCGACTTGGGCAGCTCCTCATCAGTTGGCGTCTGCAGCAGCAGCTTAAGGACCGCCGTTTGGAGTTTGATCAGCGACAGTTCATTCAGTTCATCTGTGCGCAGTATAACATCAGTCAGATAATCCTCCTGATCGATCTCCTCTTCCACATACGTATCCGTTTGGGCCAGCACCACTTCGCGCAGCTTGTTCTGATAATAAGCCAGACCGTAGCCCATTAAATCCATGCTTGCCGCATACACATATACCTCCATAGCGGCCACGTAGACGGCACGCCTTAGCTCATAACCAATGCGCTTGTAGGCGGCACTCAGGAACGCAAACTGTGTCAGATGCGATATGGTATATGAATTGAATTCTGTCAGCTGGGTTATACCCCTATGTATCGACAGCATGCAGTCAATGGCTGCGATCTGGTGTACGCCCTGACCATGGACAATGGCGCGCATATCATCAATGCTGTAGGCATCCTTGGACACGGGCAGCGATAGCTCGATGCAGCGATTGCGCATGGCACGCGATAATTCGCCATTCTTTGGATCGATGGTGAGAAAGGCGCGGAAATTTGGCGATTTGTACACCACCTCAGCGCTGTCATGTGCACTGATGCCCTTCTCCGCTATCAGCAGACTGCCATTGGGCTCGAACACCGGATTTAAGCGATCCAAGACAGCGGATGAACACAGATTCACATGCTCCAGCAATATGTACTGGCCGCACTTTAAGGATGTTACAATGTGCGAATCCACCCATTCGAAGGAGCCGCCCGTGTTGAGCGATTCAGCAGACTTGATGTATTTCTCCAGCAGCCGCAGCTGCGATTTGATTTGAGGCAGCTGCTCAATGGAAGCAACGCAGCATTTCAGTGGCGTCTGCTCCAATTTGACGATGATGTCGTCCAAGGCAGCCAAACGCTGCTCAAACAACTGTAGCTCCTCGGCAACACTGTGTTGTTGGGTTTCTGAAAGGGAAGTGTTGCTTAAAGGAATATAGAATAAGTAGCAGTCACTCACCTGTAGTAAGTCTAACCAGCTGGTTATACTTGCTCCAAGTGCACCACAAACGCTGAACAAAAGCCGACTCGGTCTGTTGTAGAAAAGCTTCTTGAGCTATGCCAAAAATCAATGCTTGCACATTTTTATAGATATCCTCCAGATGACGATTGAGATCGATCTACGGTAATTAAGAGAAATTTCAAAGTATATTAAAATTTGTGACATCAGAAAATAGATTGCTAGCTAGTTTACCTGTTGAAAACTTCCCGTAACGGAATCGTCAATGTTGTCCGAGTTGCATTGGCGATTGGATAGCACACAGAGTGCATCGATCAGTTTGGTTTTGCCGCTGTCCGTGGTACCGCACAGTAGCAGAGGCTTCTCCATGTGCACCGTTTCCACAATTTGCTTGAGCTGCTGCCGCTGCGTGGAGAGCAGCAATGGCGCCTGCTCCTGTCGCTGTGCCGCTGCTCCGGGAGTTAACTGCTCTCGCTGCAGCACCACATCGTTGAGATAGATCTTGTCGGCGGTCCAGTAGAGCGACACGTCCTCGGCCATGGCGTTAAGCTGCTCCGCATTGCAGTCGAAAACGGTCGCAAAGGCATTGCGTATGTAGAGCTTGTCCTGATCGCAACGCATGCGCTGATAATAAACCAGTTGCATGCGCTCGTACACCGTGAGCATAAAGTCCTGATAAGCGGTCTGGTAATTTGTACCTTCGGGCTCCATGATGTAGCCAGTTTCCGGATTGTGAAGCAGATCACACCAGCGTAGAATGTCGCGCAAATTGAACTCGTAGGGACCGCCCTTGTAGCCAAACTCCATGGAGGCAACTCCGCGATCCAACAGCTCCGAGAAGCGCACCAGGCGACCAGCCAAATTTAAATCAAGTTTAGTAGCAGCCACCTCCAAGGAATGTCCAGTGGGTTTGCTTTGTTGCTCCGCCAGCTGCAGTGCAGTAAAATATTCGGACAGCTGCTCAAAATAGGCGGCGTACTTGACATTCACCACATGGAGCAGATCCTCGGTGCTCAGTTTGCGCAAATATACTTTGTTGAAACGATTGAGGAAAGATTGCGGCAGACCCTTGCGCCCGCCGCCCTGTTTCAGCGGATTCTGACAGGCAAAGATGCGCGTGGAGTCCGTCAGCTGAAAGCTCTTGTTCAGTTCGGGTATGTATACCTCGCCACGATGATCCAGCACAGCGTTGAGACCCTCGAGCACAGACTGTGGCGCCAGATTAAGTTCGTCCAGCAGTATCCAAGTGTTGGGTGCTTTTAGCGCGGCCAGCAGTGGACCATCGCGCCAGACAAAGCTGCCCAGCTGACTTTGCGCCTCTACGCGCTCCAGCAGATTATCCTCGGCGGGCAGATCGGTGCCAAAGAGATCGGCTAGATCGGTGTGCTCGCACAGATTGATGCGCACTATCTGGTAGCCAATCGCATGCGCAATGCTCTCCACTATGGAGGTCTTGCCCACGCCAGGTGGCCCCTCTAGCAGCACTGGTTTCTGCAGCGACAGCGCTGACAGCAAACGAAAGAGATTATGCTTTGTGGTTGGCGCATCGAAGAGGAACTCAGCATTGGCGGGCGTCAGACGCTGCGGATTGACGGATATGTAGAAAGGCCGTATGCCAAAGTTTTGCTCATCCAGCTGCACTTCGTGGCCACGTTTTTGCTCCAACTGCGACAGGTCAAAGTGCTCATCCAATATGACAGCTGCCTGATTGATGGCATGATCAATGATCCTGGTTTTGAGTCCCTCAATTTGCGACTGCGATTCATGCGGCAGCATTTCGAGGGCATCCAGGAAGATGGTCTCCAGTCCAAAGATGGCCTGCTCCGCGAATGTTAGCTGCGCATTGCTGACCATATAGTTGGCCCAGGCGAGTATATCTCGCACGGAGAACTTGAATTTCTCGTTCGAGTCGCGTATGAAGAGCACTATTTCCACCAAATACTCAGCAATCTTATGCGAGGCACTGGAAGTGGAGCCGCGCTGCATGCAGTTGTGCGCAATCTCGATGAGATCGGCCTTGTTGTCGGAGGGCACACACCAGACCTCAGTGAAGCGATTGCGCAGCGCCGGCGACAGTTCCTTCTTGCCAAAATCACCGCCGGGATTCATGGTCGCAAGGAATTGAAAGCCTGACTTGGCCTGCACCACAAAGTCCTTATTTATGCTCGATTCGTCTCCATTCGCTGTTGTCACATCCTCCTCGACAACGCCGCCCTTTTCCGCCAAGAGAACACTGCGCTCCGGTTCGAGTATGCAATTGAGACGCTCCAGCACTGAATCTTCAGCTAGCGAGATCTCGTCGGCCATAAAATAGGAGCCCTCCTGCATGGCATAGATGAGCGGCCCATCAGCCCATTCGAATAGCTTTTGGGACCGCTGATCGGCATTCTGCTGACCACGACAGGGACGTAGTCCGCCCAAGAAATCCGCACCCTCAGTGTGCATGTGACAATTGAGAATGCGCAAACGCACTGCGGCAATGCTGGCAAGCAGTTGGCACACAGTCGTCTTGCCGCAGCCGGTCGGACCCACGAGCAGCACGGGCTCATCGAACTGTAGCGCCTTGGCCGTCAGCACCGCCATGCGAGTCATGTTGCGCGTCCAGACGATGTCGCCGCGCTGCTTGAAGTTGCGTATAGCATCGAGTATGTGCCGGCTAACTGGCGAGCTCTCCCGCTGCGTGTGTATATCAAAGAGCAGCTCCAGATCAATGCGCTTCTTGAAATTGCTGTACAGCGTCTGCTCAATTAGCTGCAGCTCCTCGCTGCTGCGCACCTTAGCGGAGAGGACGAGATAGCCCTCTTCAATCAGATGCTGATTCCAGTCGTACTTATTATCCTGCTGCAGTGTCTTGTCCGCCAGCGTATAGCGATTGCCCCAGCGGAACAGATCGCGCAGCGTAAACACCTGCTTGGAGGTGTTCTTGCGATGCTGCTGCAGCTGGGTCATGCACTGGACCATCTTGCGCGAGTAGGAGGCTGGTATCTGGCAACGCTGCTCCAATATTGTCTCCAGCTCTGTGCGCGGTATATCCGCAAAGTGCAGCTCAATGAAGCGATTCTTAAAGGCGCGCGAGAGCGTTTTACGGCCGCCATAAAGACCCGGCGGATTCTGCGTGGCGAAGAGCATAAAATTGGGATGCGCTTTGACCAGCGTTTGCGTCTCTGCAATGTACAACTCGCGATTGTCGTCCAGCACGCGATTCAGCGCCTCCAAAATGTCCGTGGAGGCCAAGTTCAACTCATCCAAGATGATCCAATAGCCGTGACGCATGGCCTGCACGAGGACTCCCTCGCGGAAGCTCAACTTGCCGCTAACATCGGCCGCATACGTGCCAATATACTCCTGCAGATCAGTGTGCTCATGATTGTTGATGCGCAGGCAGCGATTGCCGCTACGCCGGGCGACATAATCAATCAAACTCGTCTTGCCGGCACTGGTGGGTCCCTGCAGCAGGATGGGCAGCTTGCCAATGGAAATGATGCGCGCCAGATCCTGCAGATTCTTCTTGACACTGCCCGTCAATATGTAGTGGTCGCAGGACTGCTGCTCCAGACTGCCGCTCTGTATCCAATATCCCTCAAACTGTAGATAGTTCTCGCCCAGCTTCGGCAGCGACTGATTCAGCACCACCTTGGCATTGTGCAGCAGCGCATCCCGTATGAGCAGCAGCACCAGCTGATGCGACTCCGGATCCAGTTGTGTGAGAAAACTCAGGCAGAAGCTCTCGTACAGATTACGCTCAATGGAGCCGCACAGATTGCGGGCGCAAATGCGCAGACTGCGGCAGAGGGTGCGCAGCGAGTAGACAGGACGATTGCCGAGGCCGTCGTTCAGCTGCAGCTCGGAGAGACGTCGTAGCGATTTGTAGAGCTGGACAATGCTGTGCACAGACTTGCGCTGTATGCCCGTATTGGCCAGATAATCGCCCACGAGCAGTCCCAAATCCGCATCTGTGGTCAGCTCATCGACAAAGAACTCGGTGAAGCGATTGCGTATGCCAACGGGCAAATCCTTTTTTCCTATATCCGTGTTGGGATTCATGCAGGCGAATATGCGAAAATCGGGATGCCGTTTCACCGGCATAAAATCGCCACGTTCCAGCAGCACCACAGAGCCCTCCGGCTCTAGTATAGTGGACAGGCACTCCAGTGTTTCCGCCGAGGCCAAATTGATCTCATCGAGCAGCACCCAGTCGCCATTGCTGATGCTATTGACCAGCGAACCGGGTATGAAGGCAAACGATATATTAATGCTCTTCTCCAGCTGCGTTTGCAGTCGCAGCAGCTTCTCGTGCAGCGTGCGCCAGCGTGGCAAAAGCGGGCTCAGCTGGTGTTCCGGCTTACTAAACATGCTGCTGGTCACATTGAGCATGGCTTGGATGATGACGCTGTGTCGTCCATCGTTAAATCGGGTGGCGAACATGCGCATAAACTTTAAATTCTTATCAGCATTGAAGGTTTCACTGAACAGATGCTCGAATTCGTAGCGCAACGGGGCAAGCACATAGTTGAGTTCCACGGGCTTAAAGCCACCGACCAAGTCGGACACGTCTGATTGATTGTTCATGTTAATGGCCACCAGCTTGTGCTCTGTGCGCTCGGCTAGATACTGTACGGAGGAGGTCTTGCCCACACCAGTTTCACCCACCAGTAGCACCGGCTCCGAATGGTTAACGCAGACAGCAATCCGCTCTAGGATGCAGCTAGCCAGGCGAGTAAATGAGAAGGTCGCACGCTTAGTTGAAGGCTTGTTGATTGATTTCTGAGTCTGCAGCGTTAGCTTTTGTCTCTTTATTGCGCTTTGGCTTTCATTCAGCGCCTCTTCTACAGACATTGTCGGCAGTGTGGCACGTCCAATCTTAAAGCTTTGCTTTCCAAACTCCACATTGGCTTTGTATTCATTGGCAAAGTGCTCGCAGCGTGAGCGTATAATGCCCAGCTTGGCGCCAATGTTCGTAATCAGTGCTGTCTTCTCCTTGCTTTGCGGCAGATACGAGCAGAAGACATCGACGGCATTTTGGAAGACAAAGTAAGCGCATTCGGCGCTGGTCACCGAGAACTGGGCATTCGCACGCTGGCACAGCTTGACGAGATCCCGCGTGGACACCAGACGACCCGAATTGGGCATGCCGGTGAGCGTGACCTGCTCAAAAGGCAATGCCACATAGTTCTCCGTGGTATCGGCTTTATCGCTGCTCTCCTGTTGGCGCAAATTATCGGCTGAGGTGTGATCACCACTGGAGAAGGTCAGGAAGACATCTACGATGCGATTGGCAACGGTGGCCAGTTTTGCATAGTTGGTGCTAACAACTTTGCACAGCTCGTTGCGGGACAGTGGCAATATGTTGATGGTATATAAGTATTTCTCAAGCAGTGAGTACAGAGATTTTTGACTACAGTTGCTTGACGATTTGTTGGTGCTGTTGAGAAAATACGGATTTACAATGCTTCAAAGTTGATATTAGGTCAGTAAACTTACCGTACAGTTACAAAGAGCTGAAAGCCAGGCTCTATCTTGACACAATCCCGAAAGCCAGGCACGCTCAAATAGTTGCGCTCCAGAAGGCTGCTTAAGATCGTATAGGTGTCCTGTGTGGCGGCGTCCAGATCCTCTAACAGCAGCCAGTAACCATGCATGACAGCCTGAAAATATGAAAAGAAACAAAATTGAAATTCTTGTTTTTATTTCAGCTGCATTTGCATGCTCACCTGGGTTAGCACGCCGGGCAGCCAGACAAACTCGCCAGGGACATCTGTGCAGCGATATTGACCTAATAGCATTTTACTATCGGTCTGATCACCCAGCTGAATGCGTAAGAAACCATTTTTTTGGGCCAGACCATCGCCATCCTCCAGCACCATTAAATCTTCCAAGGGCTCTTCGACAACTTTGCGTTTTTCTCCTGCATTTTTTGTCGCTTTCGATTTTCGTAGTTTCGGTTTAAGTAATTCATCGTCTTCTTTTGCCTGTTGCAGAGCTTTTTCGCGTGTTTCGACTTCCTTCGGTTTAGGGCAAATGCGTCCACTCTTACGCGCCAGATACTCAATCAGAGTGGTCTTGCCACAGCCAACGGGACCGGAGAGGCAAATAGGTTTGGCAGCAGCCACTCCCAGCGCAATGCTGCGCAAATTCACAACAGTTGAGTCAACTTTCACAATGCGATCATAGCAGCCGTCGGTGTCTGCATAGAACTGCTGATTGTCCTTGTTGAAGATGGGCAAAAGGACGCCTTCGATATTGGTTACTGTTTGGTTGGCCTGCTTCAGATTGAACGTCAGCTGCTGTTCTGGCAGGTCTGGTAAGTAGTCGCACTTTATGTGCTTAACCTGCGTCTGCTGCTCCTCGAATTGCAGCTGCACCTGGACGGGTATTTCGGCGTTCAGCGAGTGCAGCTGCGTGCTGGTCATATCGGTAAGCATGGCCAGGATGTGATTGCAGTAAAGCTGCGACAGCTGACACTTGAAATTGTTGTGTGAATGAGTGGCCAGGAACAGTGACCAGTCCCAGAGTTCTCTGTAGTAGACGGCATCGCTTTTTAACAACTGATAACAACACCTAATGATGTCCAAATCTATTTGCTTTTCCTTCGTTTCCAGCGAGCCATTTGTGAGTGTCTTTTTTTTCTTCTTACTGGGTATCAGCACGTGCTCATCGCTCAGCTGTAGCTCAAATGGCGCTGGTCGATTTCGAAAGTAACTCTTTGCGAATCTGTGTAAGTTGGACACAAGAGAGAACACGTTACAACTATTATAACTGTTTGGCAGCAGAGGGACTCACCTTTTGGCATCGACAGAATGTTGCAGCAACTTTGCCAAAGCAATGCATTCCCATTTGTATTGATCCTTTTGAGAAACTGCGTCAGAGCAGAGCGACATGGTCAACAGCAGCAGCATTTGTTCCTCGAAGCAGACGGCTAAGGGTACGGTGTAGCCTGGTACCGTTAATTGCTGGCTAAGATTGTTAAACAACCGTTCCACATCTTGTTCCACGCAGCGCTTTAATGAAAACGATGTGGATTTGCACGTTTTTATTTGCTGATCGCAACTTACCTTCTTCTTGAGGAACTTCTGTAAGTTTAAGCAAAACACATCGTCTTGGGGCTCACTGTTAGTTAGCTGTATAAGCTGTTGTACGCTGCGCCGCAGCTTGTTAATATTTACGTCCATAGTTTTGTCTTTGGTTGCATTAAAATAATAATCAAACGCGCAGCGTGTGAAAAAAGACGTATCAACAATGCGATTTTGAAAACACGTGCAGTGCAACCGGTTGCAGTGTGACCGTGGTACAGCTAAAATATCAAATATTTAATAGCCATTCAGCTGACTGCGCAACAGTTTGTTTACATTTTCGAGGCGAATGCCCAGCGTAGAAGAAGAGTGTATTACTGTATTTAGCGCACCATTCAAATTTCACGTGAGAGACGCGCGTTACAAAAATCATAAGAGTTATAAAATGTATTCCAATAATAAAATTTTAAACATCAACCCGCGCTTCTTTGCACAGCATACCAATGTACAATTTCCCATCATACAAAAGCCTATTAGAATAGGCGAATACAGTGTATCCCCCGAGGGACATTTCGAGAATTCGGCTTCGCGACTTTGTTTCTTAAAACAATTGGCGCAAGGCTCATTTCCCTTTTCCTTAAGTGCCAACTGCAACGACTTCAATGCGGATGCAGAGCTGTCCAACTCGAAACTAAGATACTTGGATAATATGTTCTTCTTTTTACGATCTGCCAAGGAGAAGTTCATAAAGTACAGCGATCGTGGATCGCTGCAAATAGATGCGCATATTGTATGCAATCAGGAGGTGTTGCAATTAATAATGTCCACTCCGTACGAGTACAAGGAAAACTGGACGATAGCCGTAAGCAAGTATCGGAATACGATATACATGTGCCAGGTGCAAGAGACCGAGCAGAGCTCACCCGGCTTTGATTATAAGCGTTTGCAGGGAGTCATGATGGCCTCTTGGTTGAAGAAGCTGCGTCAGCATTGCCTGGTGCAAATGGGTAACTAGGATTTACTTATTGTTTATTGCTAACTAACACGATATGTCCCACAGATAGCGACGCTGTTTACTCCGGGGCTTACAAACAAAAGGATCTCAGCGGTCAATATTATTGTGTATTTTCCATAGAAATAGCTGGCATACACGTGCTATTCGATGCGCCCATCTTAGCCGAGTACTGTCCAAATCCATTGTAAGTCCATAGCTCAGGGATTCACTTGGAGATTAAGATTACAGAGACAACCGTAATTTTTCATTTGTAGCATCGGAGTGCCCGTCACGTTTGTGGAGCTGCAGCTGCGCTTGGACACAATGAACCGTGCCGAATGGTCGGCTCACAATCTCAAGGATGTCCTCAAATGGTGGGCTAGATCTTTCTTGGTGGGCATTGAGAAAGTTTACATTGCCTACCACGATAAAGAGGCCATCGTGCACAAGATCAAAAGCTCTACCATCCGCGAGCTGTATCGGCAGTGCGTAAGTACTTGGAATGCTCTCAAGCTATACGATAACTAATGAAATGCAATTGTAATTCGATAGGAGCACGATTGGTCACCGGTCGTGTGTGCCAATTTCCTGAAACATTTCTTAGGCAGCATACAGCAGCTAATGGCTCACGTCGACTGCGCCAGCATGGTCTATCTGTTTGATTTCGATTCCAAGAATGGAGATATCAATTATCGTGTCGTCCAGGATCCCAAAGAGCACAAGTTTATACCCGACTGGTATCGCATCATGCTGGAGGAGCCGATGGCTCAATTTGATACGGAAATTCGGTTTCAAGTTTGATACATATACGATGCAGTATGTTATTAAGAAGAAAGAAGTTTTTACGTTTATTGACAGCATTAATTGCATTTTAAGAAATCATCACACTATTAATTAATTTAATACACGTTTTTTTTCTGTTAATCATTTGCTGATCGATTTTGACTGTTGGCTGGAGAGAATGCATTCGATTTTACAAAAATATGGAAATGCTACATGTGTTACACGCTAGATTTAAATGTACGCAGCCTACAGCTCGGTCTTCTTAGGCTTACCGCTGCGGTCGAAGCCCTTCAGTTCTGTGCTTGCCTCCTTGGCAATGTACTTGAGGAAGTCATCGAGATCGCGGCCGCCAGAGTAGCCGACGGGCGTGTTCTTCGCATCCTTGGGCAGCCAGAAGAGAGTGGGGAAGCCGCGCACATTGAACTCGGGCGGCACATCGTTGGCAGTGGCATCCATTTTGACAATGGCCACCTCTTCGTCCTGCAGCTTTTCAGCGAGCTCTTCATAGATGGGAGTCAGTTTTTTGCAGTGACCGCACCATGGGGCATAGAACTCAACCAGCGTATCCTTGCCGTTGTTGATGACCACCTCGTCAAAGTTCTTGGCCACGGCCACCTTGACGGGCGTATCATTGGACTCGGGCACCGGTTCGCTCTTAATGTACGGCTCCAGTTCGTTGTCCAGCAACTTCTCAACAAAGTCCTTCAGACTGTCCACGGAGAACTCCTCCTTCAGGGCATATTTGAGATTCTTGGCATCGCGTGCCAAAATGACGGGCTTGTCACCGACAAAATCGTAACCATACTCATTCAACTCATGCTGGAAATCATCCTTAGAGCTGATGGCAAAGCTCAGCTGGCCTACAAACTCCTTGGCCACCTTAAGCACACGATTGCGCCAGTAGTTAGTGCCCTTGGGGTTCTTCTGGTAATCGACGCCATAGTAGGCGGTGATCAAGGGATTCTGGAAATCGCGCGACGTATCCTGTGTGCGATGACCAACCAAGCCATGGCTACAAAAACGTAACATTAGCTAAATGAGCAAAAATAGGGAAACCACGGTGTAACTTACAAGTTCTCTTTGATGAATGTGGTCAGATCGGACTCAGAGCTGCCCTCAAACTTAACAGTGGAAGACTCGAATTTGTTGCTCAAATGTGGTGCACGAATCAGAACAATCTTATCGCTGTATGAAAGAGAACATTGATTGGATGTGATTAAAAGATGGGTAAACAAGCCTTAAGCATATTTTCTTTTGCAATATTTCGATAATCCATCTTAGATTTACGACTTGTGAAACGACACTTACTTAGGACACGCTTATGGAAAAGGATCTAGGGTAAACATTACAATATAACTCGCATTGCAATATGTTACGTGAAATTACAAACTATTTATTAAACTTATGAGATATATATGAGATGTATTGATATGATGGATGTATGGATGCTAATCTACCCATCTTGAAACTTGCTCATGAAAGTCGTCACATTCTCGTCCCTCACTTACGTTTCGCCTTGTTGCTTCAGCACGTCCTTGTCTTCGCTGTGTCCAAAGCGATACTTCTCGCGATTCTTGTCGGCGAACTTCAGGAAGACCTTGGCCAATTTGGAGTCAACGTCGCTGAAGTAGCCAAAGATTGTAGTATCCTTGGTGTCCAGGAACTTGGCCAGCTCCTCAATGCTGCGCACCTGCTTGGAAGCGGGTCCCACCTGGGCGCGCATATACTTGGCAATGCCTATAGCCTCGCGTGGTCCATTGTAGTCCTGCGACACCTCATCCTGGCGGAAAATCTTCAGCGTGGGATAGCCACTAACTGAATATTTGCTGCAAATCTCTTTGCCGGCCTCGGTACAATCGACCTATGCGGGGCAGATACGAGTTGTAGTAGATATCGATTAGCTTAGATGCCATCTGGACTTACCTTGGCCAATTTGATTGGTGGATCGTCATCCTTGACGATCTCAGCTGCTTTGGCATATTCGGGCTTCAAGCGCTTGCAGTGTCCGCACCTAAAATATATAAAGTAAAGCGTTTTGGAGACACGTCACACAATTCTTGAATTTTTTCTTGCATTGTAGTTGCTGTTTCTCAGATTACAGCTTCCCAAAAAAAGAAAACCATGTTAGCTGGACTATGATATACCCTCTGCTCAAGTTTATGTTGGCCTTACCAACATTCATATTTATTTCTCATATCGTACAGAAAAGCACTCCATATTTAAGAGAGGAAGAAATACACAGAAGGTAACTAAGAGATTATGAGTGAAAAGAATTTTAGCATCACTAACATATGCATTAAAAACAAAATTTAAATCTGTTGGCCTCACTTAAAGAAATGAGCATTCGCATAGAAAGACTACACTTTAAAATGTATTTCCGAAGACAAGTTAACAAGAAAATAAGAACTACGTATGCTATGTATACGAAATGGAAAACTACCTATCTAATTTCCTGATATGGTTGCTTCCGCCTGTAACAAACCTATGTACAACTACATTATATCCCTTTTACGCATTTCTATTGAGGGCAGGGTATAATTAGAAACTAGTTTTCTGTTGCGTGCTTTATCTCCCCGGACACATTTAATGTACTTCTTATCAAACAAGCTGAAATGCGACTCAATTAAATAGCTTGTTCTGCGCTTATGTTGCTTATGTTGATGATAAGGTTCACTTAAGATGTGGTATTAGAGAAACGTAACTGCCGGCCGGCTAAATAGATTTATTTCTTCTTTGTCTGCACACAAACACACGCATACTTATGCATACATATGTACATGCGAGCAAGAAAATTTACAAGTTCAAGCAGACAAGTTTACAGCTTACTCTATCAGCCATAACACACACACACTTTGCTATTTGCACGTACATAAACATATATCCATGTATACATACATATACATAGAAGCCTGCACTAAAATGGCCGACACTGACATGACAAATCCCGATACGTGGGCCCTTTCTGCGCACGGCAGCGCTGACGTGTACTTTTGATTCGATTAATTTGCGCCACAAGTGTACTGGATGTTGTAAATAATTGCCAACTGGCAATTGCAGAGGCCACGCCCACCCCACCTTGCACTTACCAGGGTGCATAGAACATAACCAATGTTGTTTCATGCTGCTTTAGAGTCGATACAAAGTTGTCGTCACCGAGTTCCAGCACATCGTGCTCGGCGCCGGCAACAGTTGCGATAAAACCGAATATAAACAGTGCAGCTACTGAGCGCCACATCTTGTTCGTTTTGTATTTAGTAACTTATTTTTTAATTACAAATATGTATTTTACGAATACTGTCTAACAACCGCCTGCTCCAAAAAGTTTACGTCCAGGCCGGTCAAATGCTTTACGAGAATTGAATTTGCGTTGATTGGCTGGAGCCACGTCGTCATCACCGTGACCGAATCTTGAAAGCACAAATATACCAGTTTCTCAATAAAATATACTAAAATATCCTTCCCTGCGTCGAAACTCTGCATGTTATACTCAAATTGGTGATGTTATCAATGTTCAATCTGTTATTTTTTTTGCTTAATAAGAAGCAACGCAATGCTGTCTGGAACAACTAATTCTATTTACCTATTAAAACTACAGTTTTGTTTAAATGGTTTGAAGTGGAGTCACGTCACTGACACTATGTTAACCTAGTCTGCTCCACATTTAACATGACAGGTCACTGATAAGTAACAGTTGGACGACTATTATGAGTATTCGATATTTGCAAAGCAGCTCTGAAACGCCACGCTAGCAGAAACGAGGCTACAAGCTTCCTGTTTTACCGAACGCTCGTTCACTTTGTTCAAGTCTGTCGCCGGAATAGCATAGACTTTGTGATTTCTCATTCAATTTATTCGAGAGTAAGTTTTAGTTACCAAGTGAAAAGAAATTTAAGTGCATACCTGTAAAAATCAAATATGTGCAATGAACCAGCAAAAGTGCAATTACCGATTAGTTTATAAACAAATATGCAGTTGGACTTTCAAAATCTGCATATTTGTTGGCATGTGTTTGTGTGAGTGTGCACTTAACCTATACGGCGCAAAGTGAAAGGTGGTGACGCTGGCTAAAGCGCAAACACGTGGCAAGCAGCCGCACAGTGAAAATTGCACACTGACTTAATTGTTTATAATATTTAATTGCTGAAATGACTCATTCCGCATTTTGCAATATGGTGTAATTGCTGCGGATGCCACGCCCACATGGGCCCAGCACATTTGGTCATTTAATAGCATGACTCAATTATAGCGCGCTCAAGTTAATTTTTATCGAAGAACTGCACGTTCTTTTAAGCTGTAACGTATTAAAATTGCACAAATTTCACCTGCAAGAAAGAAACGTGGTTTTTGCATGCGCAAAAAATTTCCGGTCTTTCTCTATACGTATGGGCATAGAATTTCAAGATGGCGGCACACAAAGCAATGGTGTGACTACCTAAAAATGAGTGCTTGGCAGCAACGAAAAGTCAAGTAGTGCTCTCACCGGCAGAGCTCCACATACTTGTCATGGGTGCAAATTGAATTTATTCAATGTTGCGAAATGTCACAAACGTCACAATTTCAACACTAGTGAAATTTTGTTATCTCTGCATGAGCTCCAGTTCAAGATGGCCGGCCTGCAGTACACTTAAATTCTTGGTCGTTGCTTCCCACTGCATGATCGTCCGTCTATCTTTGTTCGAATCATTGCCCCGTCGCCATTTTACTTTGCTTTCTCCCTCGCTCTTTTGTGCTCTTTAAGCGGCCGGCAACAGCGTCACACACACACACACAGCTACATGCCTAGATTACATTTGCTGGAATTTTCTTTGCACATATACATTAGATGCATGTATACATGCATACATACATACATGCATACATATTGAATTTCATCTGATTAAATTTAAATTATCTCGATTTTACATGATGATATCTATTCAGTTCTGCTACTGAAGAATTTTGACGAAAGCAAAAATACCAAATCACTGAAAAAAAATCGAGTATATGAATTTAATTATTGCAGTAAATTTTTTATAATACATTTTTTCTCTGCACGTTCCTTTTTGTTGCCAGTTTCGTTTGTGCCTATGTTACACACAGACTTCCACCACCGAGAGACATGCGGCTGCGGCTGAACATAACCTCAAAGCAGAGTGTGGTCTGCGAAGGCGAAGTGTATAAAATGCGAACGCAAACACGTTTCGTTTTGAGGTTAGGTTGAACTGCTGGCATGCACGTAAAAATTTAAATTAAACGCGTTGGCAAAAAAAATTCATGTGGCAGATAAAAATTTTTCCCACGTATTTTAACTAATATTTATCCCGTTTGTTATTTATTTGTTTGCTAACAAATTTTGTTTACCTATCTGTTTCTTCCCCCCCAATTGCTGATGTACCTGTGTGAACCCATTTACACAAACACCTGATGCACGTTGCGAACTCCCATCACAAAACCAACAACAATTGAACCCAATAGCTCCTATAAACCAACATGGGCAAGGAAAAGATTCACATCAACATTGTCGTGATTGGACACGTCGATTCTGGCAAGTCCACCACCACCGGTCACTTGATCTACAAGTGCGGTGGTATCGACAAGCGTACCATCGAGAAGTTCGAGAAGGAGGCTCAGGAGATGGGCAAGGGCTCGTTCAAGTACGCATGGGTTTTGGATAAATTGAAGGCTGAGCGTGAGCGTGGTATCACCATCGATATTGCTCTGTGGAAGTTCGAGACTGCCAAGTACTACGTGACCATCATCGATGCCCCTGGCCACAGAGATTTCATCAAGAACATGATCACTGGTACCTCCCAGGCTGATTGTGCCGTTTTGATTGTTGCTGCCGGTACTGGTGAATTCGAGGCTGGTATCTCCAAGAACGGTCAGACCCGCGAGCACGCTCTGCTCGCCTTCACCCTGGGTGTGAAGCAGCTGATTGTTGGCGTCAACAAGATGGATTCATCTGAGCCACCATACAGCGAGTCCCGTTATGAGGAAATCAAGAAGGAAGTGTCTTCGTACATCAAGAAGATCGGCTACAACCCGGCGGCTGTTGCCTTCGTGCCCATTTCTGGATGGCACGGCGACAACATGTTGGAACCATCATCCAACATGCCCTGGTTCAAGGGATGGAAGGTGGAGCGCAAGGATGGTAATGCCGATGGCAAGACCCTCATCGAGGCTCTCGATGCCATTCTGCCCCCATCCCGCCCTACCGATAAGGCCCTGCGTCTGCCCCTGCAGGATGTCTACAAAATTGGCGGTATCGGAACAGTACCCGTCGGTCGTGTTGAGACCGGTATCCTGAAGCCCGGCACTGTTGTCGTCTTTGCCCCAGCTAACATCACCACTGAGGTCAAGTCCGTGGAGATGCACCACGAGGCCCTCACCGAGGCCGTTCCCGGAGACAATGTTGGCTTCAACGTCAAGAACGTGTCCGTCAAGGAGCTGCGTCGTGGCTACGTTGCCGGTGACTCCAAGATCAACCCCCCCAAGGGCGCTGCCGATTTCACCGCTCAGGTCATCGTGCTGAACCACCCTGGTCAGATTGCCAACGGCTACACTCCAGTGTTGGATTGCCACACCGCTCACATTGCTTGCAAGTTCGCTGAGATCAAGGAGAAGGTCGATCGTCGTTCCGGCAAGACCACCGAGGAGAACCCCAAGTTCATCAAGTCTGGCGATGCTGCCATCGTCAACTTGGTGCCATCCAAGCCTCTGTGCGTTGAGTCCTTCCAGGAGTTCCCTCCTCTGGGTCGTTTCGCTGTCCGTGACATGAGACAGACTGTCGCTGTCGGTGTCATCAAGGGTGTTAACTTCAAGGACCTTTCCGGTGGCAAGGTCACCAAGGCTGCCGAGAAGGCCGTCAAGGGTGGCAAGAAGTAGCTGGTTTCCTTCCCAAAAAACATTAACAACAACAACATTAAAATGAAGCAAACACAACTCAACAGCAACAGCAATTACAACAACAGCAGCAGCAACAACAGCAACAATGATGAGCACAACAGTAGCCAAACACAAACACCTGTCCTGGGCATGATGAAGAACGATAAGATGATGTTCCAGCAAAAGCAAAAGTTTAATTTTTTCCATCGCAAAGAATTTCGTCGGATACGAATGTTAAGCGCCGTAGAAGCCGCCTAGACGATTGAGAGGATCAGCAGCAGACAGCAAAAGATTTCAAAAATTTTAACCTCAATCTTAAGTTACCTACATATACATATGATATTATACTAAATTGATTTTATTATAATATCATGTTTAATAGTTCGTATAATTGTGTAGCAATTTACCAACATATGTATATATGTGCTATTATACTAAATTGATTTTATTATAATATCCATATATCATATGGTTTGTATAATTGTGTAGCAGTTGCACAGGCAAGGCGTATAGCATTTAAATATCCTTCGTATATTCTTTTAAATTAAAATTTTGATTTTTATAATCTTATCCTATTTTTTTTGCACAACTACTTTGTACACTATATTTGAAAAAAAATCAATACTAGAAGAGAAAAAGAGATAAATAACTTTATTTACAAACAAAATAAAAACCACCTTTTGTATTTATTCGTTTTTCGCAGTTTTTGGTTACATTTTGATTTCAGCGCAGATAGATTATTGCATTTTATACCCAGTTTCGCATTTTATCATTTTGCCGCTTGATCATTGCCAAAATGTGAAAGTACAAACACTACAAGTACAAGGAACTGCAAAACTATACAACAAAACTTTACCTCATTTACTTGAATACAATGCAGGAGTTTGAAATAAAGGATGTAGTAATTGCAACTTGGAACATTAACTGGTGTTTATTTAAACGATGCGAACGATATAGGAGTTTGGCGAATGAAAAATACGGGTTTTCTGATAGAGTGAATTGATGCAGAGCTACATTATGATCTGAAACGTTAAAACAAGGCTCATTTGTTAATCACTAGCGCCGGATCTTTGTAACAGACTTTCATATGTTTTCGTGGCTTATCCTCAAGCTCCTGACGGGGATCCTCATAGCGTATGCCATGTGGCGTGACGATGGCGCACTTCATCAGGTATTTGCCGAACTTTTGCACTTGCATTAAAGTTATGCTGTCCAGTACCCAAATTGGCGATAGATAGATCCGATCGTCCTCTGCACGTCGCTTGTCGCCCACAATGAACTTGGCCTTGTAACGATTCTCGGTTAACTTGGCGCTGCCCAGCAGCAGCAGCTCCTTTATATTGTTAAAAGTCATGGGTCGGCAGAGAGACGACACATAGAAGGCCTCCATATAGCGGAACAGTTCACAGCGGTAAGATATGCCAAAGGCTTGTCGTTCGGTGCGGCAAATCTGGCATGAAATCGAATCGTTTAAAATGGGCGGGCATATAGTATGGTTAAT
Source organism: Drosophila flavopinicola (assembly GCA_035042425.1). Classification (NCBI taxonomy): domain Eukaryota; kingdom Metazoa; phylum Arthropoda; class Insecta; order Diptera; family Drosophilidae; genus Drosophila; species Drosophila flavopinicola. The sequence continues at coordinate 10,185,905 of JAWNLL010000090.1, read as the reverse complement.
TTGATTGGACTCACCTCAACAGCGCGTGAGAATGAGGTTAGTTCATATGGCTCCTCGTTCACCCACTTGCCGGCTTGCATCGATTCGAGTATCCACTGGTAGCTGACAATCCACACGCCTCGCATAAGGCCACGCAACAGACTCAATGTGCGGCGCGGCTCCAGGCTAACCAGGTGTGTGGTGCGCTTTGTGACCGTGGGATCCAGACGCACTCCACGCAGTTTGCGTATGGCCTGGGATGGCGTGTCAAAACAGAAGGTCAATTGAAATATTGAATGGTGGCAGAGGTTGTATCAGTGGATGTGTAGATTCATGACAACCAAAGTAATCAAGGACAAATTAATACGACGGAATATTTTGTTTGTTTTTGTTGTGGCAATATTGATGTGTAATTTATTTGTGTGAAAGCTGAAGAAATGCTCGAGCATTTTTACGACTACTGCGTGTTAAACGCTGTTTTATCAATAATTACTGCATTCGTGATGATTGAGAAGATAAACTAAACTAAAACTAAACTCAACTGTGATTATGAACTTGAATAATCGCATTATAATCACAATTAAGTAACTACAAGCTAGTGAGTACATAGTCTGTCATAATCTATACAATATACAAATACATATAGTACACATCTAAAACTATCGCTCAACGCCGCGCTGCCGCATTACCAACCTTGTGGATGACCTGCACCTGCTCCCGGTGCATATTGGTGTGCACCAGGGTGTGTATGGTGCGACGCTTAGCTGTCGGCTGCACGCCATCCCCATGCGACTCGCAATCAGAGTTGACTGGTGTGACATAGTTCTCCGTGTCCAGAGCGTTCTGCAGAATTGGTCCAACCTCTGCTGTCGGCTTCGGCGCTGCCAAAGTGCGTCGACGTTTTGTGGTGCTGGTCGAGGAAGAACGCTTGCGTGAAATGGATGGTGATAGATCGACGTCTTCGTTGGGCGTGAACAGACGTCGCATTTTGGGCTCCGTCGATTTGGGCTCGTTGGCCACCGCCTGCAGTGGCGCCAAGGCGCGACACTCGCCCAGTTCGGCCTCATTGGCCAAGGCCAGCGAGTGTCTATGAGATGTGCTATTTATCTTATTGATGCGCTCATTGATCATCTCCATATCGACGTTGAAGAGCGTGCGCCGACGATTGCTACTGGAACCCAAGCTGCCACTGCCGCTACTACCTGGCAGACGTGTTGAACTGAAAACTGGCACTGGCGACTGCTCACTGATGCTGTCTACCGATGTTTGTGTGGTCACATTTGTCTGTATACTGTATCCCAAATACGGATTGATGTTCTCAGCGTTCTCAACGTTGCTTATGTCCATATGATCTACTGTGTAGAGTGAGTGGCGTTTGTTCGTTGCTTTACCCATAATGATAGCAGGTGACATGCTGATTTCCATCGTTTGTTGTACGTAGTTGGTTTTGTTGCAAATCGGAGTAGTGCTGCTCAGTTCCAGCGAAGTTTGACTAGATGTTGTTGGTCCTTCGTTCACTGGCTCCTCGGCAATGGCCTGAAATGAGGGCTTTTTCAGCAATTTCGGAGTGCTTGGCTCCACAGCGGAAATCGTCGAGAAGCTGCGACGGCGTGAAATTTGTGTTTCCTGTTGCACTGGTGGCTCAGGTGTATTTGCCACATTAGATAGAGCAGCTAGTTGCAAGGAGCTACGGCGACGTGTCATAGGTGGCTCGGGTTGAGCAGTTGGCTGCGGCGTAATCTGCTCAATGCTGGTACTTTGGCTCATGTTTAAGAGACTGCGTCGACGTGTTATGCGTGGCTCGAATTGCACTTGATCGTTGTCAGGCTCTACTCGGGTGGACCCTTGCATCAAGCTGCGACGTCTACTTGAACGCACAGGTGTCATTGCTGGTGCCGACACCACTGCCATCAAACTGCTGCGGCGCTTGTCCAGGCGCTTATCTTGGTTGAAGTTTAAGCTCTTTTTGGCAGCTGGTTTGTCTGCGCTTGGGGCATCTCCGTTGGCATTTAAGTCAGTCTCACTTGCTTTGGCCTCTTTGACTTTGTCATCGGGCTGCGTCGGTATTATGATCGGCGTAAAGCAGCCGTTAGTCATTCTGTAAATAAAAACAAAGAAATCATAATATGTTAATATTCAGATGCAAATGTAGCAAAAGCGATGCAAAAACAAAATACTCTTTTTACCTTCAGGTATCTGAGTATAAGAAATGTTTGCCAATATATTCAAATCGCGAATTAGAGCCTTATGCAGTTGAGTGATTACTTACCTATTAAGCAGCCTGGTAGCTGGTGATTCAGTCGGTTCGCCTTCAGTTAGATGCTTATTCTGGCTCAAAGGCTTAAAGAAGTGAGTAATCGAATTCTGTAAGAATAAAATTAATAATAATATAATTTGCTGGCATGCTCAATAGTTCAATCAACAAATACCTTGGGAGTGGTTGCGGTTGCGTCTTGAGCCGATCGCTTCTTGGTAACTTCTTTATCCGTTTCACCTGTTGGCGTTCCTGGGCGCTTGCGTGGCCGCTTGTTGAGTTCGGAATCTGGTTGCATGCAACGCACGCGCTGCAATGGATTTGGAATAAACAGCGGCATTGTGATTAGCCAGACGCAATGTCAACTGATAAATGATAAAGGTGTTGCTGCTGCTACTGCTGCTTTCGCAACTTGGCACTGTCAGTCACTCACTTTTAGCTAAAACCACTGTTTTATTTGTTTATTATGTACGTGATATCAGCGCCGTTGCTGACTTATGTTAATATTGGCGTGACTTTTATCTCTCTGCCACTCTCTATGGGCGTGAAGTAGTGAAAACTAGTTTGACCTACCCTTTTAATGCATACATTTATGCGAAAACGCATTTTTTATAGGTAAATTTGATTGTTCATGTGCTTAAGTATTGCATTATTTAATTCCAAGCGTATTTAAATGCGCCTTCGATCTGTATTTGTATTTTTCCCGCACACAGTTGTGGTCACACTGGCGTGAGCGCATGCAGCTCTGTTTTTACTTAGTGCGCATGCGCAGTTTGTGCTGCGAGCGCAGAAAGAGCAACCACCGATGTTGTATAAAAATTGCTACCACACAGCCGTCAGCCTCAGTCTGCGGCTCATTCACTGTCGGACGCGCGCAATTAGCTGCTATAAAAGTACAGCTAAACGACTAGTATTACGATTACGATACAACAATTCTTAGCAACTAAAAACAAATTAATGTCAAAGCACGCATCCGCAAGCTGGCGATAAGCAACAAGTGTGTGCCTTCCTCACAAAATTGAAAACAATACAACAGCTGAGCGAAAACAAACAAATCGAAATATATTGCTTAAAGTTTTGTTTTGTTTTTGTGTTTGTCAACACCTGTCAACTGAAGTACAACAAAAAATAAAGTACAAATAAAACAAAACGACAAAAACCGAATCAGTGCACAGAGTAGAAACCAAGAACGTGGCACTTTGCAAGTAAAGTAAACAAACGGGGTGGATCTGCCGCTGCCGCAGCTGCCTCAGCCAGTGTCGTCTGCTGCTGCTTGGGAAAATAATTAAGAAAACTTGTTTTTTCCCTGCAGCCAGATAACGCGCTTACTACACGCGCACATAAATAATACGAGCGCTAAGCAATTGCGAAAAGAAATCAGTTCTGTGTCAGCCAGCGGCAGGCACTGAAATTTCAAGATGATACCTGGCTATGGACCCGTGACGCAAGCCCTGCTGGGTACACTGCTCACCTGGGGCTTGACGGCAGCCGGTGCAGCCCTGGTCATCTTTGTGCGCGGCACACAGCGACGCTCGTTGGACGCGGCACTGGGCTTTGCAGCCGGAGTAATGATTGCCGCCTCGTTCTGGTCGCTGCTGGGACCGGCCATTGAAATGGCCGAGACCTCCAATCTGTATGGTGTCTATTCGTTTCTGCCCGTGGCGGGCGGCTTTCTGCTCGGGTCGATCTTTGTCTATGGCTGCGACAAGCTGATGTCGTATCTGGGCCTGAACAGCACCAACATGATGATACAGATGACACAGAGCAAGGACAAAGCGAACCTTGCCATTGATGAGCTGAAACGCAATGGCGCCGCCGCCAGTGCACGTCATGCGTCCAAGAGTCTGGACAGCTTCTCGGACTGCCTGAGTGTGCAGCATAGCGGCGAGTCCCGTCGCCGCAAGAAGGGCAGCATCAGCGAAGTGGAGCAATGCACTTACACCGCTGACGCGGCGCTGGAGCAGCAGCGGGCACAGGAGGCGCTCTCGCAGTGGAAACGGGTTATGCTGCTAGTGGTGGCCATCACCGTGCACAATATACCCGAGGGACTGGCGGTGGGCGTCAGTTTCGGTGCCGTCGGCACCACAAACAGCTCCACATTCGAGAGTGCACGCAATCTGGCCATTGGCATTGGCATACAAAATTTCCCGGAAGGATTGGCCGTCAGTTTGCCGCTGCATGCGGCGGGATTTAGTGTGTCGCGTGCTCTTTGGTATGGACAGCTGTCGGGCATGGTGGAGCCGATCTTTGGTGTCCTGGGCGCCGTTGCGGTTACGTTTGCCAATCTCATATTGCCATATGCCTTGTCGTTTGCGGCCGGCGCCATGATTTATATTGTGGCCGATGATATTTTGCCGGAGGCCCATGCGAGCGGCAATGGCACAATTGCCACATGGGGCACTATCTCTGGTTTCCTTATAATGATGTGCCTGGAGGTGGCGCTCTCCTGATGTGCCAACCCAGCAACAACCACTACAAATGATTCGAACACACATGTTCCTATGCGAAATATAGACAAGCATTCCAGGCCGACAGCAAAGGACTTTATAAATTATTGTGTAAATTGGAAATTTCGCACGTACTTAATGCGCATTTCGTGTATGTAAATAGCAAAAACGTTACCAGACTGTATGATATTCGTATGTATTGTCTAGTAGCTATTCTGTACATATATATTATGTATGTTAATGTGCATGTGTTTTTGTTATAATCTCAGAAAGAATAACGTTGCCTACAGCGCGTTTAACGCCAGCCCCAAAACGAAAAAGCATATAGAAAACAATCAAAACAACAACCAACCACTGTAACTAAGTATTTTTTATATATGTAAGTAATTTGAAATATTGTACTTTTTCTAGCGAGTTATGTAAATGACACGGTTTATTTATAATATTTTTAATTCTTGCGAAACTGCGGTAAACAGACGTGCATGTGAAATAGGTTTTAAGTTGTCAGCACGTTGATCAGCGTGTGTCTCTTTTAAAACTGTCGTAATATTTAAGTAATAAAACATAATGTCTGTACATAATACAACAATATGTATGCATACAAAAACAAACAAAAAATACGAATTGCATTTGTTTTTTGCTCTATTGTGCGCATCTTTTGTTTTGCTGTTACCAACTTCCTGCGCTCTGATAAGCACAAGACAACAGTAACAACATGGAGTCCAACACGTTGTTACACGCAAATTGAATTAGATAACCCAACGCTGGCAAACAAAACCATTAAGTGCCTGACATTTTGTTGTCGTTGTTGATAAGAATCTGTCAGTGCAAAATACGTGAACTTGCAGACGGCACTTAAAACAGTCTAAGTTTTTTGTTGCTATTTGTGGGATTTGTGCTACTGCCATTTTTTGCAATACTCATTACTGAAAAGGTTAGCTACCTGGGGTATACTGAAGTTGTGGAAACATATGCAACATGTTTGTGGTGAGAGCCTCGAAATTAATTTAATAATATTTTGAGCAAATTAAAATTAAAAGCGAACTTATCTGATTTGAAGCTAAAGCATTTAAAACACTATAACGCTGTAACTAAACACATATGTATATAATTGGATAGCCCCTACTCAATCTAAGCGATACTCTTGAACTCATTGCAGCTTCTCTGGCAGTCGGAAATTCCCTACTCAAGCACTCTTGAATTTCTGGTCTTTTAACTATGCTAAAGTATGCGTAGCTGTTCGAAAGAAATACCCTCTTGCTTGCTTATCTGAGTCATCGACGTGATGTTGATAAGGCAGCCTTTTCTTTTTGGCCTTATCACTCATACATTACAAGCCTAACAACTTATCAATTTGTTTATTTAATAGTATTTTTATGGTGGCTAATAAAAGAATTAAATAGCCACTAGTATCAATCAGAATTGCTCAATTATAATGATATATGACTGAAAGTACTTGGATTTTAAATATGTTTACAGATAAAAGACAATAGCCAAGCGTACTGAAACAGGATCAGACATTGCAACCAACATAAACAGTATGTTTTATATTTAATAAACATATTCAGCACTTACCGTCAATTTACCGTACAGCTCAGGGTATTCATACAAGCGGATATTACTGATGGGGAACTGTTCGGGCTCACAGATCCGTCGTTGCACTTTGCATGCCTCAATCCACAATATGGATACAATGGGTATATTCCAGCTCTGAGCACGCTTATAGGTAGATAAAACACCATCTTTAAAAACCACGTGCGTCGTATTGCTGTTAGATGAATTGCACATTATTATTTGTTCTTTATCAAATCCCTCATCGCCTTACTTACCGCAGTAGACGATCGTTGACCTGGGCGCCCAGTTTAGCAATGATGGTCTTCACGCCCTCGGAGCGATTGTCATTGCCCGTGCGCACCTCAACGTAGACAATTATGTCCTTTAGAATTTCGGAGAGACTTGGCGGTGGCAAGGGATTGCGTTCCTCTGCCGTAATGATGCTTACTTCTTCATGTGGCACGTCGAAATTGTTGTATGGGGCTGCAGTGGGACTACTACAAACACACACAGATGTTGTACACTATATTAACTGAAGCATTGCAGATTTCTACTTACTTTAGAGCGCGCATGGCACGCATGCGCAGAGCAGCACTGGGGCTGTTGAGATCGCGTTGTAAGTGTAAAAGATGGGGAGCCTGCTTGGGCGTCATTTCGGGTGTGTTTTGGAGATTGTCCGCAGCCCTGGTATTAGGCGTCAATATCATGTGAGTAGTCGCCGGCGTTGTGGAAACTGCAGCTGCCGTTGTGACAGCAATATCTCCGTTTAAATTGTTCTTGTAGTTCTCATTAATCACTGCGGTAAGGTTCATAAATCAATACATGCGCTTTGTGGTTATAAAAAAAACAAACGTACTTTCACCCATTGCAACAGGTACAGAAGTTCTTTGAATTTTTAATGGGGGTACTTGAAATTTTGAGCTCTCCAAAATTAAAACAAAAAATTTACCTCTACAAATACATGCATACATAAGTAAAATTACAAAGCAAACCTGCTGTGGTTGTTGGAGCTGCCTTTGAAAGCCAACGGAACTCGTTCACTTTCATTTGTGCTGCCGTCTTTGACTTGTCGTTCCAATGTGTATCTCACAGTTGTTAAAGTATTTAACCTATTATTCGTTAAATTTTTGCTTTTATTTGTTAAGTATTTACGAAAAATTGCTACAAATTTACAAAATTTACGCGGCCGCTTGGCGTTGGCAGACGAATAGGGTTGCACAAACGATATCGTCTTTAAAGTATCGATCTTAAATGTTAACTAACATTGCTATGTTAGCCAAACATCTGTTAATGGTATCGATAAGCAATCGATATTGTTTTTAAATCTAATAATTAATATCTCAATTGCTTTTCAGATCAAAAATCAGAATGGAAGTTGAGATTAAACCAAGTTCAAAACTTCCTCAGACTCGGAATTCTGGTAAGTCTTGACACAGTAGTTTTAGATGCTTGAAAGGCATTTAAAGGGACTTGGGAGCCTGTTTTTAATTGTCACGGGAACGAAGTCGGAATATTTTTGACAAAGTTATGGATGTCTAAAGTCTTAGAAGGTAATTTGAACCAAATTTAAAATTAAATCACTTACCTTTGCAGCCTTGGTTGTGGCTTCAATCAAATAAAGAAAAGACACAGATTTTTAAAACTTTCATTTAATGTATAAACGTTTACATAGGGTTCACATATGTGTATTCGAACTTATTTACATATGAAATGTATTTACAGGAAATAAAACAATAAAAGTTAATCGCCTAAAGTAGCAAACAATTTGCTTATGACAACAAATCCTCATACTTACTTCTTTGTTGTCAAAATGTGCGCGTTTTTCATATTTTCTCTTTCGTCATTCGCTTATATTTTATTTTTGTGCACATATCGACTCTAGGACGTTCTCAGTCTTAAACGATTTAAAAACTATGGCAAAATTTTAATCAATTATTACAAATTGCATAATTATTAAATCTCATCTCTGGTGTCTAATCATTAACTGCGGATAATTAGTAATAAGGGTTAATGCGTATTTTTAAGTATACGCCCAAAAGTATGCTGATAAAAATGGCTGCATTTCGCATAATTTATCATCACAAAACTGGGCGAAATGCATTCCACTGATCAATAAATTTCAAACATATGCTTTGACTAAATAATTGTAATATAATGCTAGGCGATGAATAAATTAGGGCCAGCTCGAATAAATCATTCTGCAAAAAGAAAGAAAATAGAGAGCATTAGCGCGAGATCATTAGATGAATCCTCTTTGGACCCTACCATGTGCGCTGATTAGACTACGCGCATCCCAGAGCGACAGTTGTGACTGCGAAAGCCGATGCTGCGGCGGATAGAGCTTATACGGGAAGTACGAATGATGGAAGGTGGCTATCGGAATCGGCGCCGTCGTCTGCGGCGGCTGCTGCTGCTGATGCTGCTGCTGCAGCTGCTGTTGATGCTGTGCGGCCAGCAGGAATTGATGATGCTGCGCCGAAATCTTGCGCGAGATCTTCGGCTCCTTCTTGGGCTTGCTGGCGCTCTGTTGCTTGGATGACTTGATGAAGTTGGGAATGCGCGCCAGCAGGCCGCAGTAGTAGGGATCATCCTGCTTCTTGCGCTGCTGCTGCGTGTTCTTCTGACGCTTCTTTTCCGTGTAAACGGGCGGCAAGGATGCAGCCAATTCGTAGTCCGGCTGTAATAGAGAGAAAGTAAAAGAAACTGAGTGAGCACCATTTGTAGAGAGCTTGAAATTTTGTATACCCATTCTGACACCCACAATAGATTAAATAGAAAAGAACCAAAATAAAATCAGAAAATTTTAGATGCGGAGTTAATATATAGATCAAATTATGACTGTAAAGGATTCGCGCTTGAAAATCTGAACAGTTTTGACAAAGATATGGGAGCTTTAAATCTTAATAGGGCATTCCTAGGGACTTGGGAGCCTTGTGGGTGCTCCCGATTTAAATGCAGAGCTAAAGCTGCCTCAGGAACGAAAATCGAATCGGTTTTGACAAAGTAATGAGAGTTTTAAGTTTTTGAAAGGTATTACTAGGGACTATCTAGGCCTTATATTGGCTTGTGTGAAATACAGAGTTATTATAGATGTCAAAGGATGATCAAAATCGCAAATCAGATCAGTTCTAACAAGGTTATGGGAGTTTTTATTGTTTGGAAGGCTTTTATAGGGGTTTGGAAACCTTATATTGGCTTGTGTTTCATAGAAAACACAAAATTCGAAAATGCTTCAAATTTAAATGAGCAAAACTGCTTTGGGAACAAAAACCGAATCAGTTTTAGCAAAGTTATGCGAGTTTTTGATGTTTGAAAGGCATTTCTTATTATTTTTAGTAGAAAATACGATATATTTAAATGCACAATTAATCTAGTCGAATGCCTCCTGTCTACTTTTTAGGACTAACTCACCTTTGGGACATAGGGACTCTCATTGAGGAAGGCCGCACTGAAGACACTGCGTCTGCCCTTGCTGGAATTGCTCGAGTTCTGCGAATCATCGGAGGCGGCTGGCGTGGGATAGATGAGACCCACTTGGCTCTCAATGGTGGAGTACGGATCCTCGCTGGTCTGTGTCAGTGTCAGGGGTACACGCATGCCCAGCGCATCCAGCGACTTGGGCAGCGTTTGCAAGCGATTCTTCAGCATGTCCATGGCAACCACGTTGACAACCATTATCCACAGCGGCGAATTGATTAGATTATTGTTGGACTTGACCAGCGAGACGGCCGACAGGCACTGGCGCTCCAAACGGCTGCGCTCCGGATAGCTGCGTGCGCATTCCCGGTTGATGTTCGTCTGGAACTTCTTCATGTCGAACAGCTTGGAGGAGGTGCCGGCCGTGAGTGACATTTGCGGCATTTGCATGATGTCGCCGCCAATGACTGTCTCCTCGTTGGCCAGCGAGGTGTGGTTCACAAAGATGCTGCTCTTGCCGTAGCGCTTGATGAATATGTTGCCAGTGTCGTCCATTTTGATCTTGAAGCCATCGCCAATGGACTTCTTGATCACCTTTGTCTCTGCATCTCGCATGGGATTCTCAAATCCATTTAGGCCAATTCTAGAAGATATGAGAACAGTGAGTATACAGTTTGAATAGACTTAGAGTTTACTTACCGTACACCGTCGAAGCCATGCTTGGAACCATTTATGGTTATCACATTGGAGCGTGCATAGGCCTTTGCCACTCGGCGATTCTTCTCGAACACAATGATCTTAGCCCAAATTTCATCATCGATTTGCTCCCACTTGGCTAGCACTTCGTTGATGTGATCCTGCATTGAGAACGTAAAATATTTAGCATATATACTTCGACACATACAAGCTCACTACTTACGCGGAATAGTTTTTCGCGATCATGCCAGACATCCTCCTCTTGCTCATCTTGCCCAATGGCGTCCAGATTGTCCAAGGAACGCGATATAATCTTGCGGCGCGAAATCATTTTGCGTGTGGGTGTTTATATGCTGTTCTGAAAAGAGCGTTTTACCCCAATTATTATTATTTTTTTCTTTCTATGTTTATAAGTATAATTACAACAGCTGCTGGCTAACAACAACAGCAACAACAACAACAATTAAATACTCGTTGCTGCTGGGTGCGAATGACTTTTTGAGCGCCATTTGAAATGATCAGATCTGGGGGCAAATACTAAATTGCTGGCGTGTAAGACGAGAAAAAGGAATCAAATTATGTCTATGCTATTGTAGAAACTCTAATCCGGCATAAGATTACTAAGCAATCAGCCAATCAATCTGCAAGCCAATGAACTTCATCAAACAATATTCGTTGCTTTGCTGTTTCTCTGCGCAGTTTGTCGCCTAAGTCTTTGGATTTTGAAACTTTTGTTCATATATATGTAGAAAACTGTATAGTACGATATAAATGAAATGATCAATGTCACTGCCTGTAATTGCTTGCGCCTTGGCGACACAGCTCTTTATTTTGCATTTTTTTCGTCAGCAAACACTTGCATTGCATTTCAATTGGCCGCTTGGTTTTTCTTACTTTTATTATGGTTTTTTTTTTTTTGGTATCGTGTGTGTTGAAAACAGTTTCAAAGTCAAGCTGATTTGTTTATGCGCATTGTCCACGTTTTGTGACCAAATTTCCAGCCACCAGCTTGGCATATCAGGTGTATTGGCGGTCATGCACGTGATTGGCATTCAATTAGACAGTCCCACGACAAATGCGATTTAACAATAAATATATATGTTGTAGTTTTCGTACGCAATGTGTGTCACACGAGCTGAAAGTGAGTCTGAGAACGAATCGAACTACTTCTATGCTCGAGCACTTCCTAGCTTCAAGTACTGCCGCCCACCCATGCGATGCATTGCTAAGCGTTTAGCACCATTTAAGAGTGCTTATCGTACATCTAATGGCCCACATCAAGGCGGCCAGTCGGACAAATTAAGGGCGCAACGCGCACTGCAAGCCAAATGAGCTGCCAAGTCGTGCTACAATTTGGTTGGGCTAACATTTAATAGCTGTCGGGTCGCGCAGCATGTTTAATCAATCGCCAGCGGTCAAATCGGGCCATTCCAATGAACTCGACGCCATTTGGCTTTCTATTTGCTGTGGCGTGGGCTTTAATTAGCAAACAGACGGGCCATAAAATTGATCTATGTCACGCATAATACCAAAATCCGTCGCCAGCTGGTAAATTTCTAATTTCAACGGGTTTTGATTCTGACAATATCTAATACTGTCACACCCACTAAGCAAACAACATCTAGCGAATTAGTAAACATAAATAAATCAGTTACTTTGATGGATAATTCTTTATATATAGAATTCGTTACGTACAGTTGAAAATTCATTCATGAGTCAACTTCTTAATGATGTTGTTGCCCCATGGTTACCATTCAGTGTCGAACCTTCGCTGGCTTCAAAAACCCCAATGCTAATATTCACATTCGACATTTTTCTGTTTCATCTTCTATTTGAGAGTGCTGTGATTAAGTTGCCCAGAATGCCAAAAGATGCTGATTTTTGCTCATTTTCGATGAGACTTTTTCCCATTTTTTGTTGTTGTTGTTCTTCTCTCATCTGTTTTATATTGTATAATATACAACGCATAACATTTCGTTCTTTTCACCGGTTTGCTTCTACCATACTCTTGTTGTTGTTGCTGCTGCCATTTGGCTTGCTAATACATATAAAATGTTTTTGTACGCCGAACGTGCTGTTGATTTTTTAGCGATGATCACATGGCATCAGACACACACACACACACACACACACCCCAACAAGCATTTGGATACATGAAATTTAATTAGCTAGCTGGCCTTTTGGCCATCTTGTTGGCCACATATCTGCTGAAAGTTAAATGCATTGAAATTAACCAATTTATACACACACACACACACACAAAAGTGTATTTAACTTAACGCAATTATTTCAGCGGATTCTGAGAGAGATATAAATAAAGCAAATATTGAAATTACTTTATTTACCTTTTGTATTTTATTATTTATTAATCAGCTGGGCAAATTGATTAGCGGCCAGTTGAAAGCCCAAAAAAAAAAGAAATTGACTAACAATACGTTTTGCGGGCTGTTAAGAGTGCATTAAGTGTTAATTGAGACGCCGTCGCTGCCGATTGATGTGCGTCACAGTTGCAATTGCATGGTTGCCGTCAAGTTCGTGCCTTCAGTCTTTCGTTTGCACGCGCACATTTTCCGCATGCCAGGCTTAACAACTTGTACGAATGTCCGACTGTATATAAGTAAGCTTAGCTACGTATAGTATGTGGCGTATGTGACCGCCTAGCCGCGAGCACTTGATTGCAATTAATTATGTAAGCTGGGCCCCGTTTTTCAAGGCCGCTGCCAAAAGACAGGCAAGCAAGCATCAACCAGTCGCTGCTATTTATAGCACACACAGCGCATTCTGTTAAACGGTTCTCGGCGTGCGTAAAACAAAAACTACGTCTCGCACTTCATCAAGGCCGTTCGGTTCCTGCGCAGAAGGAAGTCTTTTAGTTTTAGTATTATGCTTTGTCTGCTAAGAGGTAAGCGGCTTAAGTGCGCAAGCTTGCTGACTGGCCACAAATTGGCACAAACAGTGGCATTGTCTTATATTTATTTAATTGCTTATTTTATGAATCATGTCGCAGATTGCGCAACTGTTTGGCATGTGCCACAACCATAGTTGCGCCTTTCAAACCGCGCGTGCGCTTTGTCTGACTTTGTGTCAACCCCAAGTGGACAAAGTGGGGCAAACGACAACGACTACGACAACGACATCGACGGACCCACACCCAACTGCACAGCCGTACGTATGACAGCTGGCGCCTTTCGGTTTGGTTCTGTTTGCAGTTTTCATACCGCTTTGCGCAAGTTGTGCTGCAACCTTGAAAGTGGAAACCTAAACGACTTGAACTGTGAGCGCATTTATGCCTCATGCGTTGTTGTTGTTGTTGCTGCTGCTGTTGTGGGGGGCTTGCATGTCCGGCTATGACTCTGGCCAAAACGAGTTTGGCTTTAATGCCTGCACTCAATTTTGCTTTGTTTCGCGTACAACGAAATTCTATGCATTGCGTTCACTTTTTATATTTTTATTTTTGGGCTTTTTTATCTTTAATGGCGCTCATCAATTTTATGAGCAATACGCAAATTTATTGCCAAGTAGCAGCAAACAATTGAGCTAATGAGTTATTTTAACTAAGATCGAAATTGATAATAATATTATTTAGTGGCAATTCTTAATGCCAAACCTCACTATATACAGCTGCATACAGCTAAAAGATTGTCTTTTAATCATACCAAATATAAAACAAACAAATTAATTGCGAATTACTTGCACAATGTGGCGGGCGGGGAGCTCTGCTTATTGTTACTGTTGCCAGCGCAACTGTAACAAACAACAATGACAACAACTGCACTGTGGTTAGCAATTTTTTTTTATGATTTGGCACTTTGCTTCTTTATTTTTGTTTCATGTGAGCCAAGCTCAACAATTTGAAATTACATACATACATACATACTATATATGTAGTACTTGCTGCTGCTGCAAAAAAAGGGGCACGCAACACTATGAAATGGCAAGTACCAGACGTATAGCTAGCACTGGGCGTACTTGTACTTAAGTTAGCTAAGTTATAGTTGGTGCTTTTTATATCTTTTGTTTTTGGGTGCTCAGCACGTGCAGATGTCAAAATAATATGGCAGAAGCAACAGTTAGTTGCGTTTGTTTTTAAGTATTCTGCTAACTGCTTGGTTTTAAGGGTATTCTGGTTTTGTAATAAGCTTTTGCAGCTTGTCGCTGGAAATACAAATGATATAAAAAGCTGCTGAGGCATGCACACAGATAATTCTAAGATAAAGTGTTTTCTTATCAGCTGTAAATATGTGAAATATTTCTATCAGATAATGTTAGCTTTGAATTTCTATGCAAGTTAAAAATGACTTTAGAATACTCTTTCGTTTTAAATGGGTGCCTGTCAGCTACGCTTGTAATTTATACGATTTCATTTTAAAGGTTTTTAGGTCAATTCTTGTGTGTGTGTGTGTGTGTGTTTGTGTGCAAAGCAGAGCAAACCAAAGCAGAAGCTGCAAACAAGTCACTTTTATCTGCAGTCTGCAGTCTGCTGCTCTGATTTGCTTTTGCTTTCAAGTTGCTGAGTTTTGTGTGGTGTTGCACTCGGCGCAAGTACAATGCGGCGTATGCGCAACTTGTGCTCTGTCACTTGATGTGCATGTCGCTCATTACGTCATCGGCAACAACATCATCAGCAGCAGCAGCAGCAGCGGCAGTGGCAGCTGCAGTGACAAGTGTCTGTCGGCAAAATCCATTCATGGAACACAAGGCGGGGTCTCGGAGGCGCCTTTTGCGGTTTGAAAATCGGCCGCGCTGCATGGCACGAAATTATAAATTCCAATTTTCACTTGCATTTTCATAGCGACGCTGGCTTTCATAATATTTTCGCTAAGTTATTTGTCTATTGCCTGTCTGCCTGCTTGCTGGCTGCCTGACTGTTGCAACACATTTGAGAATTCTCACAAAAATATTCATATTCGCATTCGCATTCGTATTCGTATTCGTTTTCGTGCCAGGAAGGCGCGAAAGAGAAAAGACAAAAATTACACAGCGCTTTCGTGCGGCTTCGAATGCGACTTTGACTTCCGCTTTTGTTATTATTTTTTTTTCGGTTATATTGTTATTTTGTTATTTTGGTTATTTGTTATTGTTATTGAGTGATTATTTTTTTATATTGCCGCGACGGCATTGTTTCAATCAAATTACTTGCAAAATTGTTGTGAACGTGCACGATTTGGGCCTTGGCTTTTTTTTTTTAAGTATTTTTGTTTTTGTGGCTATTCTTAGGTTTGCGACAAGTGGTGAATCTATAAAAAATATAAAAAACCAGAATCATTGCAGAACAATGCAGATGTGAGCATGTTTCTCGATTATGTTTGCTCATGTTCTACGTAGCTGCTAATTAAATGTGTCTCGTTATGCTTGAAATTTGACAGCAACTCATTTCAATTAGTCATTCAGTCAGCCAATCATCAATTTGCCTATGTTAATTTTTGCCATTTACTCGCGTCCACTTGTAAGTGATATTATGATTCATAGCGACAGATAAAGTAGATTGATGCTCTTGCATTTATTTTTTTCATTTACAGCTTGCAAAATTACATCATAAACTGAACGTAAACGATTTTTATAGCCAGTCGGTCGCATGTCAATCAAAGGCAGAGCAGACGGAAAATCATTAAAAATAATTAAACAACAATATATACTATACAATTTACTATACTATAACAAACAGCTGGGGCGGTCAACAATGAGCATGTTTGAAGTCCGTCGAATATGTTTTTCTGGTTTTCTGGTTAGCGCTTAATTGGAGTTCATTAAATTCGGTTTCAAATTGAAACTGAAATTGATATTGAGCTGTGTGCACAATCGAATTCCTAATTAAATATGAAATAGCCCACAAATTATTAAGATATATCATTAAAAAGACATAAGTAGGTGGCAATTCAATTGCGCTCGATAATTTGGTGTAACATTCTAGCAAGTAATCAATAAATTCAGGGGCAAAAGACTTAAGACGCGAACTCGTTTTGATTTTCTATACAACAATTTAGTCGAATGCCAAACTAGATTAAAATGTGATTCATTAGGGTTTAGTTCTTCTATACACATTGAATTTATGTGGCGAGACCCTAAGAACTGGGTCGCATGCAAATGAGCGTGAGACGAACGTACACAATATATTAAACTATATGCAGTTTTTTTGTATTTTGTTTTTTTGCGAAAGCCCCAGTTTCCGTGTGTCACATGTGCTTATGTTTGTGGAAAGAACCCAGCGCTTTTAGCCAAGTCGGCTTTCTTTCATAACAAAAAGACACAGAACGTAGGCCAAAGACCCCAAGCAAGGTACTACGATAAACATCTGTCACAGGTAAAAACGACACTATGATGCCCAAAAGCAGGCGTTACGCATCTGATTTGTGTGTGTGTGTGTGTGTGTGTTCTCTGCGACTGCTTTTTGGGATTTTTCGCATGCGCTCAGCTGCAGATTACATCGCCAATTTTGTGACAGGCTAAAAAGGCAGTGGATTCTGTCAAGGCAAACCGTACAGATTAAATGAACGTCTGACATTTTCGGTTAATAAAAATGTGAAATTATATTAATGTAAATGCTAATCTGGGCGTAAATTAAGCACACGCAGTCCAAGTTAATGTCGAACGGGTTTCTTGCATTGAAGGTTGCCAACGCAGGCAGCAACCACATGAACAACAACAGCACCAGCAACAGCAACAACAATAATAATCGCTGCACAACAATTTATATCCACTTTGCATTGTATGGAGTACACTATGATATGGTTATAGTATTATTGTGATTATTAAATGCGTTGGCTTAGTTTCTATTTCATGCTTAAGAACCTTTTGTGCCTGCTGCTGAACAAAAGACTCAAGCAACGAACTTGATTTTGTAATTTACATGCCTACAATGCCTGCTATGTGTTGTTTGTGGTTGTTGTTGCTCTTTTAGTTTTTATTTCACATTCACGGACAACAACAGCTACATAGATCGCTTATAGTTGTTGTTATATGCAGTGGCCTTTGCCGTTTAGCACATCCACAACACACACACACACACACACACATGCACTATTAAAACCAAAGCCCAGACATGTATATTTATAAGCCACAGCAAACCGCTAATTAAACGCCAAAGCGTCAAACAAAAACCCCAACAACAATGTCTTCAACAATTTCAGAAATTATTGCACAATTTAGCTGCCAATCAAATGATCGCTGGACGTGCTGTGCTTTTAATTAGCAAAGAATGACAAATTAAGTATTTAGTTTTGTGCTGCTATTCCCAAATGTCAAGGTTATAGCTGCATATATGTAAAAGTCAAACCAATTGGAACACTTACCCGTGTGCAATGTGTGCAATGCGGCGTATGCGCAATGTTCGAATATCCAAGCAAAAAAAGTGCCCAACTGCTGATGCGACTGAGCCGGCTGCTGATTCAGAATTTGTACTTGGCTAAGCGCCCACAATCATTCAAGCTATATAACTATGTATATATTTTATCTGTTTATGTTTTGTGTTTATTTATTAACGATTTGCTTAAATCTATTGTG
Source organism: Drosophila flavopinicola (assembly GCA_035042425.1). Lineage (NCBI taxonomy): Eukaryota > Metazoa > Arthropoda > Insecta > Diptera > Drosophilidae > Drosophila > Drosophila flavopinicola. Next base: position 10,168,058 of record JAWNLL010000090.1, on the reverse strand, counting down.
GGTTTTTGTGTCGTAAATTGTATTTGTTTAGCACGCTGTCTATTTAGGTTTATTTGTATTTATTTGCACAGCACTCTCCGTGGTTTTAGAACGGTTGGACGACGCGACTCTGACGACGGCTGCTGTGTCTCTGTTAGTGTTTTAGTAACTGGTAGCTGTTTGCTTTGGAAGAAGCGCGCGCTAGAACCGTTCGCCCCAAGCTGCGTATTTCGACTGGCCAAGTAACGGTGTGCTCCGGCCACAAGACAGCGCCAAAAAGCGCAGAGGCGGCCAAAAACTGAGCCGAGCGCACCAAAAAGCCACCCGACGAGCCGAAGACGAACTGCCCCAGCTGCCAACGAGCCGAAGCCAAAGCCGAAGCCGTAGGGCCGAAGCTGAAGCTGAAGCTGAAGTTACCAGCTGCAGTTTGTCTTTTGCCTAGTAGACTCGACTGTCAGAAGATTGGCAACAGTTCCACGCTGAGGTTGTGTTCGCTGCCCGCGCTTATGTATGTATCTGTTTTTTGGCTATTCATTGAATGACGCACGCAGCTTCAGCATTTATGCTAATGTGTTTGGAGCATTAAGAACATTGCTAACACGCCCCAAGAAACGTACCGACGCTTTCAATTTAACATAAATAATTCACAGCTTGTTCAATTGGCCCCAGCAATTTGGTTTTGCTTTTATTTTCGGTTTGTTTCGGGCGTGTGAATTAGTTGTGAATTATTATTCTTCTTGCCACAGTTTGCGGATGTGCCGCTGTTTCTATCTGTATTTCTGATTCGATCGCTACTACTGCTGCGGGGTATTTCCCGGCTACAGCATTCTGTCTACAAAACCACTTCAAGTTTGCTTTATTTGGCCATAGTTTTCTGCTTTTGTTGTTGTTACTTTTTTGATTAACTCAACGAGCGACATAATTCAGCTTAGTTTTCGTACGTTTATGGCAATTGTCTTATATGGCATGCGGCTAAATGCAATTTATTTGCTCAATTCACTAGCCAAACTATGCAAAAAGCTGTTCACTTATGTTGAATTGATTGCGTGATTCATGTTGTGCGGTGGGTGTGGCAATTTCCTAATGTTTTCCTATGATCAGACGTCAATTTCGTCGAAATTGAACTGCTAAAGTGTCGATTGATCTTTTGTCATATTCACTTTAAAGTTCAAAAGTATAGCTATTTAAATAAACAGCAAATTCTCTTTCATTATGCAATTTTTAATTAATTTATAAGCAGCATTTGAATAGCAGCTTTGTTCAATTTAAACAAACAAAAAAAAACGTTATGCATATAAAAAAGTTAGAGAGCATATCAATTTACAATACAAAAGAAAGAACATATAAAGTATTTATGTCCATATATTTTTTATGGCCTTTGGAGTTTTTATACGAAAATAAATGCTCTTTTCTAGACTTCAAGTTTTCTACCCTCTAGTCTTACAGTTTATAAAAAGGGTATGATACAGTTAGACTCAAGCATCATATCTGGTTTTGTGTTATATGTTTCTATCTGAAAGTGTCCATATCAGAGACTTTAGATTTTAAAATAAGCATTGAAATAGTTTGTTTTTATTAGGAATTGGCTACAGGGTATTGTTTGGTTTAGCAGCTTTAACTGGCACATTCTGACTTCTTTAATATATGCATTATTAAACTAGTTTATTTTCTTCATCCACAAATAACTTTGTTTAACATTTGGCAAACTTTAAATTTGAGCATTTATTATGCCTAATGAAATTTAATCCGATAAATTAACATTAACAACAGTTTGCCGATTTGTATTGCCGTCAGTGTCCGTTAGCAGTTTCTGTTCCAAGCATAATACCCTTAATTAAAGCAAATTTGCTTAATTTTTATGCTATCAATTTTGTAATATAATTAAAAAACTATATGGACTACTGAGTTCTTCTAGTGTTACAGTTCTCGTTGACAGTGAACAAATAGCATTGGAATGCTGTTACCTGTTACCTTTTGTTTACCTGTTGCTTTAAATAGAACATTTCAAAGTTTCAAGTGACCGACTGTCATAATCAATGTTCATGGATATTCAATCACAAAATATAGCAAAACTATGTGGTAATAATTGCTCAAGAATAATACCCACAAACAGAGGGCGGGGGAAATGGGGGGCAGTTGTAGGGCGTTTGTTGAACTGGTCATGTTGTAATCCAATATAATTTTAGCTGCTGCTTTGTTATTATTATCGCTGGCTTTTTGTGTTCGCTTGTTATGTTTTTTTTTTATTTTTTGAGTGTCTGTGTGTTTTGTTTTTGTTTTCAATTAAAATGGTAACAACAACAGTTTAGCGCTTGGTGAATGGTTAACACTGAAATAAATGTACAAAATTTGTACCGAAATATGCCTCGTTTTGCATGGGTATCATGGCTATAAGCCGTTCCAAGCCAAGTGGGGCCCGTTGTTTTAATAATCATTACAAATTGCTTTGGCGTCGCACAGAAATAGAAACAGCAACAACAACAGCAACAGCAACAACAATTTGGGACCAACGAACGACCTTGCTACAGAAGCAACTTGATAAACATGAAAGAAAAGAGTGAAACGGCCACCAAAATTTGCGACAGCCAAAAACAAACTATTGAAAGACGAAAAAAACCAACACGAACAAAAACAAAAAGGTTTCGTAAAATTACAAGCCGAAAAAGTGGCCGCTGCTGCTTGGGAAATAGGCGGAGAGAAAAACTAAATGCCAAGACGCCAACAACAAACAGAAAACGTCAACACGAAGCGTCAACTTGAGTGATATGGTAGCTGCAAACAGATAAGAACAACAAACTAGCTCAGCTACACCGAAACATTTGAGAAACTTTGAGTAAGTCGAACGCTGGACAGATAAATATGTCAAGACATTGGAACATTAGTTTAAGCTGCTCAGCCGATTAATAAGTGTAATAACACACAGATATTTGAGATATCTGTTTTATTATCTTTATTTGCCTCTTAATTTGTACAAATGCGTCAAGTTACAATACCATTTTATCAAACGTATGCCAAAGTCGAGTTGTTTAGAGATACATAAATATTTTAATAAAATATTTGGGTGATTGAAGTGATTTTTGAGATATCTGTCAAGTGTATTTTAGCTGTACCTTTCATCTTGTTTTATTATCTTTATTTGCCTCTTAATTTGTACAAATGCGTTAACTTATAAAATCATTGTATCAAAAGTATGCCACAGTTGAGTTGTTTTGAGATACATAAATATTTTAATAATAATAATAGTAAGCCAAGATTAGGCAAGGAAATAATTTAAAATCAATTGCTTTTAATCTTCTAAATTAACAATGTGTTCGGTAAAATTCTTGATGTTAATTGAGTTGAAATAGCTGATGTGTGGCTTTTGGCTTGTAAGATGTGCTAAAATATATCTAGCTTCACAGGACAATTATATTTGACTATGCTTTCGTCTGTACAAGTACATTAGTGTTCTCATTGAATTACATTCCATACTTACTCTTTAGAATGTTGTATTTTGCACATTCATATAAATTCAGTTACACTCATTACAAATTGTCGCTCAATTTGAGAGTGAATGTCTTATTTGTCCTTTTGAGTGCATTCGTGCAGTTCTAATGCCTATATTAATATTATTAAATGACACTTTTTTCTAAATGCATGAAAAATAAGCACAGTTAACTAAAATTCCAATCATATATTGACATAATATTTACACATGATATTTATATACTCAGTTTAATCAAACTCCAATAATGTATTCACATGCATATCATACCTCCCATGCGTAACACGAATTCATGACAAATTTGCGCTACTCTCGCAAAACAAATGTTTGTTGCATATGCAAATTAGAAGACCTCGTCCACTGGCAACTGGCAACTGGCAACTGGCCGACTGTCAGTCGGTGAGTGCTCTGTGGCATTTTGTAGCAACATGCTGAAAACATTTGTAAATTCTAAACGTCGTGTCTGGCCAAATGCATAATTCAATCGATTTCGACGCCATCGAATCTGAACTCCAAAGTGTTCAGCGATGGCCGCTGGGCAAACAGCGATTTGTGTTTAATTATTTGCAGCGTCTTGCGCAATAATAATGAGAATAACGAATTGTTGCTGCTTGCTGGTGTTCAGCGCGTGTTTTGGTGCTCTTTGTTTTGTTTTTTGCATGTTGTATTAGACTACAACTACAACTACAACTATCAGGCAATTTCCGCATGGCACTAGAACAGCTCGAACATTGTATTTGCTCGTCTCTCTTGTTCTGTTTGCGTTTGTTTGCTTGCGATTTAAATCCAAAATAATTCGTGCGGCGCTGACACACAGAAATTCTTCGCACCAACTCAAGTGCGCCGTGCGGCGTGGGTAGCGCAGCCATCGACAACGCTGCGTATGATTGATAAGCAAATTACACTACACAAACTACACTTTTGTGTGGCGTCTGTATGGGCGTTTTTGAGCACATGTTGCGTATACGTCATGTATGCACAAAGCATTCTTCTTAATGACACGCCTGTCCCTTTTCACGCCTCGCCTTTTTGCTCTGGCTCAATTAATCGATCAATCAGAAGTCCTTCAACGAAACGGAAACGCTTGTTACACTGCAAGAAAACCACCGACAACATCAACAACAACAACAACAAATGATTCACGGCGGCAGCAACAATGACGTAACAGAAATTATAACTAAAACATTGAGTTGATATAAAGTTAACAAGCGAGTGTCAACGACACCATCAAAAAAAGAGATACCAAAGTAAAGGTCAAAGCGGTTGGATTCGAATTGGTTCGCTTTTGGCTGCAGGTTGTCGTTGTGGTTGCTATTGTTGTTATTGTTGTTGTTGGCGTTGTCATCGCAGTCCAAAGACCTTGATGCTGGCAATTTCACAATATTATCGCTTTTGGCATGCAAGACGCATTGCAATTGAGAGCTTCTGAGCCCAAATGAGTTTGTTTACGCCTAAAAAGTCAGGTAGGCAATTCAAGTTCGATTCCCAGCACAATTACAAGAAAGCAATAAAACACTCGACGGTGAGTTGCGCTGTAAAAAAACACTTTAAAATTAGAGATATCCCTTTGATTTTTAGAAATATGTGTAAATATTTATGTAAAATGTATCACATAAATTTCTCATAAACTGGATAAATATATATTTGATAGGTACATTCTATTACTAAAATGAGTAAGGATATTATAATACCTACTCAAAGATAAAGTGTGAATAAAATAAAATTGTATATACTTATTAGTATCAGAAAGAATGGATAATTGTTGACGAAGCAACACTCTTTTTCTAATCTATATACAGGGTAGTCTCAAACAGTAGCATTTTTGTGATTGGCATGAGTTGTTGGTCGTTTGGTGGGAAACAGTTTTGTTGGGCGTTAATTGAACTGAGTGGGGCACTTTGGTTCAGCGCTTCAAGTTATTTGCAATTTCCGCGTATAGAAATCAACTTATTAGTTGGGCCACTTAACCTTGGCGCTTTGGCGCTTGGCGCTTGGGAAACCTCTACAGATTTGTACCGCTTTATGTACCATGGGCAGGTTTTGCTGGGCGCTCTTGTTATAATTGAAAGCACAATTTGTTTGCACACATTAACTATAAACGTGTTAAAACAATTGTTTTATGAGCCCACAGCCCACAAAAACCAATGGCGATGACGTAGCACAAGAGTTGAAAGTGTTTTGAGACTTTCGGACTTAGATGTGAGCCGCAGCATACGCTAATTGATGAAATTGTGTGTGGGGCATGGCGCCGTAATGGGTATTAATTAGCTGACAAGTGTTCTAACGAGCGCGGCTTTGACTTGCGACGCATTCAAAGTGGCCCAGCGATATGTTTGGGGGGATGCTGAGTCAGCAGAACGACTTTTCACATATCACACGGAGAGCAGCGATGGCAATCGCCACGATTGCACAGGTTGCAACCCGGAGGCCAGCTCGATGTTCGATGATATCAGCAACATGCACCAAGCGCGCTGACAGCCAACATTCATTTCACACGAGGCAACGTGCCAGGCAAGCTGGCAAAGCTGGCAAAGCTGGCAAACTGGCAAAACAGGCACACACGCTGACTTGCAACATGGCCCGAAACGAGCTGTAATTAAGTGCCAACGAGGCTTGACTCTATGCGCCACATGGCGCCCATTAGAAAGAAGACAGCGCAAGGTGCATGCAACAAGTGGCACAGTTCCATAATCGTAACTGGCAACTTGCACTTTCCTACCACTGCGGCATTAGAACAGCCAACAACTGAAATCGAAACAGGGCATCGCTGCCAGACACCACAGAAAAAAAGGCGGCAATCTGCAGGCTCCAACTGATGCTGACAACCTGAAGAGTAATTGCACACATAATTCATGCTCAAGGCCGTGTTGCAAGCCAAATGAATTTCATTTTCAGCACCTCTCGCAGCGAAGAAGAACAACTTTAAGCAGAACTTGGAACTAGCTGCTCTTTTGTCTAGAAGATGAATGGTCTCTCGTTTGCGGCTGCTGTTTTCTGTGATAGCAACTTATGGCGGCTTATTAATCACATGTTGCAAGCAAATTAGCACAGTTAAAAACAAGTAAGAGTGCTCGAGTCGGGAGTGCCCGACTAGCAGATACCCTGAACCCAGTCCTTACATCCATTCATACTTACCAATCAATGCACATCCATACAAACACACAAATACTGCAAGCAGTTTAAGGCAAGGCCCCACACTATGAAAAGGTAAATCTTAAAAAACTTCTGTATTTAGTATCCAATCATAATGAAATTTTCAGGACATAACTCTGGATATAAAAGGGGTCCTCAAACCAAATTGCAAGGTCATAACTTAAAAAATGTGTGTTTCTCACTTGTACTGTCCCGGGACTACGAGAACTTATATTCCAAAAATGAAGTCTCTAGCTCTCTGATATCTGCGTGTTCATACAGACAGACAGACGCAACAGACAGACGGACATGGCTAGATCGACTCGGCTGTTGATACTGATCAATAATATATATACTTTATATGGTCGGAGATGCTTCCTTATGCCTGTTACATACTTTTGCACAAAACTATACTACCCTTTTTACCCATTTTTAATGTGCTCAGGGTATAACAAGAAACAAGCAACTGAGAGCCCAGACACACAGACTCAGTCCGCTGTAACTTTAATTATAATAAATGTCAGCTTTAAATGTGTAATTAAGGCAAATAATGCGAAGGCGAATGCGAATGCGAATCCGCGTCTTGTGATACTTAAGAACGCCTCTCATATGGCTCAATATTGTGTGTTTGAGTGTGGTCAATAGAATTGCCAAGCATTTGTACAAATTTCAACCCCATTCGAAGTAAGCTAATATGTAATTAACGCAATTAAGTTGTCCACTATGCATTCGAGAACTCAACTGCAAGTCACTTGAAATCAGCTAATGAATGTTCTAAGATAGCAGCTGGCAGATTGCATTAATTGCAGCTTCAACACTCGCCGATTGCCATCAGTGCGAGATATTGAAATATGGGGGCGGCTACTGCACTGCTGCATCATATCATAGTGGAGCTGTAGTTTCTTTGATTTATAAACGCAACTGCAGCTGCAATTTATCTGCGCCATTAGAGCACAGCTCATCTCCAGCTTCAGTTGCAGTTCCAGTTGCAGTTGCAGGCGTGGGCGGTTGCCATTCCCAGTTGCTCTTTGCCTCGATGTTGTTGGGGTCCCCAGCTGATTAATGTGGCCACTTGCGAGTTGGCCCCTGCTGCGTTGGGCGGACGGAAAGCGAAAACGATAATGCACCTCAGAGAATTGCGGCTACTGCACATAAATATAAATTTATTACTAGTCCGGCAAATACACAAACAGCGCGTAAATCAATTATGCACAGCGAACGCGGCAAATGGCATAAAAATGTCATACAATTTGTGGCAATTACAAGTAGCAGGCGATAAATAAATATGTAGTGCACTTAGAGAAATTGCAGCTCGGCAATTAAATAAGAAAAACCAATGTGACGACAAGAAACACAATTAAGATGTATAATGCTGCTCTAGTTTAGTTATTAAGAGAAATAGTAGAAAAGAGTAAGAATGCTCTAATCGGGAGTGCCCGACTAGGAGACATCCTGAATCCAGTCCTTACATTCATTCATAGTTAGAAGCTGCAAGCAGTGCAAGTACTTTTAGCACTGCTTATTCACTGAGCTAAATTAAATCTTAAGACACTCTGAACCTACTATCCAAACGTTTTTAAATTTGTTGGGTATAGAATGCTGTGAGCAAGTCAAAATAAAAGTTTGTTGGGCTATCTATAAAGTCCAGTTTTGTTAACATATTTTTGCAAATAATGCTATTTTAGATTTTACACACTGATAGCTCTTATAACTTACAAGTTATGGCCAAGAAACCGCTGGGCTGAAATATAAATGTATCGGTAACTATGGTACGGAACGAGTTATCGATAAAGTGCAACTTACATTCCCTATATTCTTTGAGACAGATGGATGGACAGAAGGACAGACAGACGTTTCAGCTCGACTGTTCATATTGATCAAGAATATATATATTTTAAATGGTTACTGCCTTATGCCTATTACATATTTTTTCACAACTTCATTATACGATTTTTTTTCCATTTTTAATGAGTTCAGGGCATAAAAACTTAATCAAAGCAATATAAAATACGTACAGCTTTTTTATAAATAAATTCCCAAATTTGTGGGCAATACTTTTTGAAAGTTAGCTATAATTTATAAAATTTTGTATTCACAAACAATGCTTAAAGTAATGCCACTATTTCTCCTATAGCATTTTGAGCAATGAATTTCTCTGAGTGTAGTTATGTGTTTGCCTTTATTGGCTGGCGTTAGGCTGTGGTGTCCCCGCCCAGCTGAGCGACCAAGGAATTATGAGCAAGGACACTTTGAACCTGCCAGCCATATTTTACCAGCGCCTCTATAAATAGTTATGTGAGTGATTATGGCGCGTTATCAACTCGGACTTTGCTATTGGTTTAGACCATTAAGTTTGGCTTATTTATAGACGCTTGATTTATGAAGCTGCAGCTATTGCAGTATTGGCCAGCCCAGCCACTAAGTAAGATCACGCGAACTATAGCTGCTAATATGTTCTAAGCATGTGTATCTGATTGCTTCATCTGCATACTGGTAGCTAAATCTGATCTATAACATGCTTGTGCGCTTAAATACTGTGTAAGTTGCGTCTAAGCCGCTGTGTGAGTATGCTAATATAATGATAATCGTATGCTGTGCGCCCGAAAAGAGACCCGGTCGGCGGCTCTGGCCTTGAATAAACATGTAGCCATCTCATACAATACCATTTTTATTAGAATCAGCGACAAAAGTTTTAATTTTATGACATTCACAGCGGCGGCGAAAAATTTAAAATCTTACAATTAGAATCTGGCTGCTTTTGTAACCAGTTTGTTTTTTCGGCGTTTTTTTTTTGGTTTCTTGTGCTGCTTACGTCAAGGCATATAGTATGATGTTAGCTAGTTATCTGGCGTCAGAAGGCAATGATATCAATCTCTATAGTTCATATATACTTAAGAATGGCCAAGAAACCGAAAGGTGTGTGTGTGTGTCTCTGTTGGCCACTGACTTGAGCTCCTGCTAACTCTTGGTTTCACATGAGCACAGAGCTTAAAAATAACCAATGTGGGGAACTGGAACCGCCACAAACTGTGACAGCCCGAGCTGTGGGCATTATTAATATATTTGAATGCTATCCAGCTGGCGGTGTGTAGTTGCCAACTGAAAATAAAAGTGATTTGTTTTCGATTTTAATATTTATTCAACTTCTTTTTTATAAAACTGATGGCACCAACATTAACTTGTTTTGACTTTTGATGAATGCGCTGGCTTGAGCTGTTTAATTATTATTAATTTGTTGCTATCTAATGGCATAATTTAATATGCACATAATATGTAAAAACTCAGCACAACTCACTAGTAAAACAAGTAAGAGTGCTCTAGTCGCAAGTGCCCGACTAGGAGATACCCTGAACCCAGTGCATACATTCACCTATCAGTGTACATAAATACAAACATACACATGCTGCAAGCAGTGCAAGCAGTTTATGCAGTTAAATCTTAAACAATTTCTGTGTTTGTTATCCGATCTTATTGAATGAACTTTTGGGGTGATTGGGGTGTGGTATCTAAAAAGAGATATATTTGTTATATGTGTGTGCTAATCACACATTCCAAATGTGGTGCCTATAGCTCTTATAACTTTTATGCTGTGGCTCAAAAACGCTCGTCTGAAATCGAAACTTATCGATAACTTTTGAACGGGACGAGCTATGTATTAAATGTAATAAACTTGCTCTGACCAGGGACTACGAGAACTTATATTCCAAATATTTAGTCTTTAGCTCTCATATTCGCGTGTTCATACAGACAGACAGACAGACAGACCCATTGTTAATGGGTTCAGGGTATAAAAACGGACGTCGCTAGAAGTCTAAAATGATCAAACATCAGACGCAATCTGCATACAATGATCGATTCGAGCTATATTTTGCTTAGGCGTGGGTATATTGAACTGACTTTTTTGAAACAAAAACAGCGACGCCAAGCAATTAGCGCGATTTCCTATTTGGTTAATATGCAGAAAATTAAAACGGGTGTGCTTTAGCTTTGTGCTTGTGTTATTTATAAACAACAACAAAAAAAAACAAAACAGTCGAAATACAAATTTAAAATATATATATATATATAGACATGTGCTGCTATTGTGTGCACCAAATTAAGCAAAAGCAGCAAACACAACGGAAGATTAATGAAACTCGAGTACATATCTGTACCATCAGAGTCAGAGTCAGAGTCAGAGTCCAATGTTAATAGCTTTAACCCACCCAAGCAACAAACATTATCGCTGTCTCTATCTGTATGGCTGTCTCGCTCGAACTGTGGCTTTTACTTCCGTTAGCGCATATTATTATACTCTGATACCGAAGGTACTCATAGTATATTGGTTTTGTCGAATGTCCGTCAGGCCGTCCGTCTGTCCGTCTGTCCGTCTGTCCGTCTGTCCGTCTGTCCGTCTGTCCGTCTGTCTGTCTGGATGAACGCGCGTATTTCCGAAACGATATTAGATAGACTCTTGAAATCTTTTGCGTTATGATTATAGCTATCTGCTTCAGATCAAGTTTATTCCAAATTTATGCCACGCCCACTGGGAGGCTGGCAAATCGATAACATGTCGATACACCTCAAATCACAAATCGATTAAACGTGAATAACTCCCACAATTTTGAAGTTAGAGTAATCAAATTTGGTAGGTATATTGCTGGTGACCTCCCGAAAAATTGGATCCTAGGTTAATCGGCCACGCCCATTATTACGCCCACCAGCCCCCCTCCAAAATTAATTTGAAATGCTTATATCTCCCGCAGTTTTAGAGCTAAAGTCACCATATTTGGAATATATATTACTGGTGACGTCCTCTACAGATTACAGAAACAAAATCTTTGACCACGCCCACTCCCGCCCCCGTAATCGCGAAAATCGATATACATGAATGCACAATTCGATAACACGTGTATATTTCCCGCAATTTTGAAGCTAGAGTCCCCAAATTTGGAATTTAGACTAGGCTGACCAGCCCAAAAGATTGCGTCCTGGATTTTCCGGCCACGCCCACTAGAACGCCCCCCAGCCACCCCGCCCCCACGAAACACGGAAGCCTATATCTCGCACAGTTTAAGAGCTAGGGCCACCAAAATTGGAGGATAGACTTATTGTCAGCCCCCCTAAAGATCGGCAAAAATTTTGGGGCCCCGCCCCTCCCGCCCCCAAAATCGCGAAAATGTATATCTTCCACAGTTTTAGAGCTAGAGTCACCAAAATTGGAGGATAGACTTATTGTCAGCCCCCCTAAAGATCGGCAAAAAATTTTGGGGCCCCGCCCCCTCCCGCCCCCAAAAATCGCGAAAATTTATATCTTCCACAGTTTCAGAGCTAGAGTCATTAAACTTGGAAGATATAATTCTGGTCAGCCCCTCTAAATATCGGTAAAAAAAAATTTGGGGCCACGCCCCCTCCCGCCCCCAAAAATCGCGAAAATGTATATCTTCCACAGTTTTAGAGCTAGAGTCACCAAAATTGGAGGATAGACTTATTGTCAGCCCCCCTAAAGATCGGCAAAAAAATTTGGGGCCCCGCCCCCTCCCGCCCCCAAAAATAGCGAAAATTTATATCTTCCACAGTTTCAGAGCTAGAGTCATTAAACTTGGAAGATAGAATTCTGGTCAGCCCCTCTAAATATCGGTAAAAAAAAATTTGGGGCCACGCCCCCTCCCGCCCCCAAAATCGCGAAAATGTATATCTTCCACAGTTTTAGAGCTAGAGTCACCAAAATTGAGGATAGACTTCTGGTCACCCCTCTTAAGATCGACCATGCCCCTCCCGTTCCCAAAAACTTGGAATGCCGATTTCGGGTCACCCAAACACCAGCAAAAATTTTCTGTTCACTTGCTTTCAGCTGTTCTTAAAATGGTATCAGAGTATTACGCAGTCGGCTCCGCCCGACTGCAACGTTCTCACTTGTTTTTGAATTGTTTAATTGATTTGAAGTTGTCGATTATTTTCTGCACACACACTCAGCGCGACATTAATTGCTCGTAGGCCTGCTCAAGTAGCATTAGTTGTCTTTCCCTTTAAAAAAAGAACTGCAAAAATATTTGGTAAACATTTTATATAACTTTTAATTGAGTTTTGTTTAGAGTTTCAATGCTCAGGCACAAAGAATTTATCAAAAATTCTATATAATTATTATTATTGCTTTGGCCGGGGGCTAACAGTGAAGCTACATATATTAATTGAATTAACTGAGAACAATTATGCTGCATTTAAGCAAATTTGTATGCGCGATTAATCAATCATTATTATCGATATTTCAATAATTTCACTTTTCTCATAGAAGCGGTTTCACTTTTTGTTTTCGGATTGTCGACAACTTCTCAAATAGTCTTATCGTATGACATAATGCCATATAGACTGGTCTGTGTACACCCCACAAGTCTATATCCGGTTCGACTTTTGAGTGAAACAAATTTTTGAAATGTTCTCCAACACACATATAAATTATCAGCACGAACAAAGCACACGAAAAATTTAATAATTAAATTTTATGCTAAATGCTAAAAAGTGTTTAGTATTTTATTTAGTGCTTAAACCAGTTCTTGAATTATGAATGTATGAAAGAACAAAACTCACACGAGCGAAATGTATGAAAACAAATTATAATATAAACTGAAAGCTACACATGTTTTGGGTGTGTGGCTCAGCAATTGGCAACAGCAACTAGCAAAGTAAGAGTACTAGCCATATTTTTTTAGCCACGACTGAAGTTCAAGATTTGTGGCAAAAAAACAAAAAAAAACAACAAGTTCAATGCACGATTTGTTCCTTTTTCTTCTATTTATAAAGCAGATACAAAAATTAATTATAATTTAAAAATTATGATCGGGGCAGTACCAAAAAAAACACGTTGTCATAAAGTTGCAACCGAAATGTCAATGCAACAATATATATTTGAGAGCTAAGCTGCTTTCATTAGTATGCAGAATGTATTTAAGATTTACCGTTACACTGTTGAAAGCGCTGGCAAGTTAAACAAGTTAAACCAGATCAAAACAGTTAATACTTATTGGCGTATGTCTCCGTGTGTATGAATATTTAGAATGATATTGTGGCTAGCCAAAAAAATGTTGCTCGCCGCTCGCTAAATGCGGTTGATTCCCCTGGCAACTGATCAAGTGTAATAAAATATATATATATATATATATGGAGTATATTTATGATATACATATATGAGCTTTTGTTGTTGTGTGGTTACCTCACAGGAATTTCCAGTGGCAATGCCATGAGACGACCTTGTGACGTCACATCATTTAGATATTGTCTTTCACAAGATATATATGTACATATATATATTCATGCTGTAGACTACCTGTTCTTCTGCATGTTCATCTGGCGATGAGTCATGCGACAACTGTAACAATTTTTGTTTATTATGACGCAAATTATTCAGAATTTCCCAGTGACTGAAGGATTTTTGATTTAGTGAATGGTTTCTGATTTCTGCTAGTTTGCTAGTTGGGCTTGATTTGCAGAGCTGCCCACTCGCAGACGACAACTGTGTCGTTTAAGTTGTTTATGGCAGCTGTTGTTGTTGCTATGTAACTATGTTGTGTAGCCAAGGGTCGCTGCGATTCCTACGTTAACATGGTTGATGGCTCTGTGAGTTGGCGTTGGCCATTCCGAATGCTTGTTAACATGATGGGCAGCAAATGGGGCCCCATTGCAAACAATGCACCGGGCCTGAAAGTGAAACTGAAATCGAAACTGAACGCGAAAATAGAGCAATAAGTTGCACGCGCGAGCACTGTGTGCCCCGAAAAGATGCGTGGACAACGATAGCGAGGAGGCGACTCCGACTACGACTCCTTTTGCAGCCGTACTAAGTTATTAAAGCAGGCGTGACAAAGGCGGTCGCAGCGCATTATTTTATTTTCAATTTAATGATGGCTAGCCGCTGCTCTTGTCGCCGCCTGATTGGCTTCATTTGGCTGTGGCAACAAATTTAGCTGCAAACGAAAATGAAAACGCTGCTGCAGCTGGAGTTGGAGTTGGAGTTGGACTCAAGCGCAAGGAGCTGCAGTTTGTTGTCCGTCAGTTGTGACACTCTTTGCTGCTGTCGTGTGCAATTGTTGCGGGTGTTTTTGTTGCTGTTGTTGATGCGGTTGTTCTGGTTGTTTGCTGTCAGTTGCGTGCTGCGATTCGGCGTTGGAGGCGTTGCCTTCTTGCCGCGCACACAATCAAGCGAAGTGATCGCGATTGCGCTGAACTCCAAAGCAAAAGCAGCGTGTGCAAGAAAACAGAGACTAAAGCCGAGCAACACAGAAACAGCAACCGAAACACACACACATAGCACAACTAACTAACAAGGTTGCCAGCAAAGTTGAAGGTCGGACAGCAGCCCAGCCTATAACTATATACATATGTGTATATATATATATATAGTATATGCCTGTGTGTGTGTGTGTGAACAATATCGATATCGGTCGCAGTCGTCGCATGTAATAAGTAACAAACGCCGCACGACATACGACATTTTTATGCAAAAGACATGGACTTAGAGTGTGGAGAGTGGAGAGTGAATAGTGGGGTGCAGGGGGCATCTATAGAGCCTTGCGCCTTATCGCCATAATTGAAGTAGTTGCATTGTCTATAAATTCTTTGGCCAGCTACGTGGGCAGGCGGCAAATGCTTTGACTTTGACTAGCTGTTGTCAATGCGTACGCCAAAATATGTAAAATGTAATTAAAAAGCAACAAGACTGGCTGGCTGGCTGGCTGGCTGGCTGGCTGGCTGACTGTTGGTTAGCCCAGGAAGTGGCGCACAAATCACGCCAGGCACACTGACAACTACTAATGACCACATGCCAGCATTCAGTTCAGTTCAACTGCAAAACTCCCCATTGGCTGACATTCTAACTGGAAACAAATGCAGCTTCCTGCAGCAGCAGCAGTAGCAGCAGCAGCTGCAGCTGCGCACAGAAAGCAGAAGAGCAGCTAAGCCCCGTCCATTGATTGTGTTGCAATATTTACTTGCACTTAAGTGAAAACATTGATTGCAATCCGCCGCTTAATTAGCCGCCTTGACTGATGACAATGAAATGGAAAACAATCACAGCTTATCAGTCGCCGGGGAGGAGGGGTGAGAGGGTATGGGGCAGACACACACACACACTTTCAGTGCGCCAGCTCGTTAGAGTTTATCCAAGTAGCAGCAGTAGTAGCTATCGTCTCGCATGCATCTCTAATTTATATGTCAATCAGGCAAACGTATGCAGCCAGCGAGCGCATAAACTACACATAATTGCATTTACTAAGGATTAGGCCGGCTGATAAGCGAATGGCGAGCCGACAACATCACTGAAGCTCAACTTCAACCTTCGTTGTTTGAAATGCGCTCGTAATAAATTGAATTCAAAGTGCAACAGCAGCCAGTTGCCAGTTGGCTGCGAGAAAACCCTTTAGGCCCTAAAGGTCTTTCTCGCTTACAATCCCTGTTTGCATCTACTGGCACTTCTAAGACCCACACACGTATTCGCATGTAGCTGGCCAGTTTTTTGTTTTTGCTTTTGTTTTTAGCAGCCAGCAATTGGCATAAATATCACTTTGCCTGCCTGCCTCCCTTCGAGCGTGTGGCAGGCGCTGTTCTTGTTGCAGCAGCACAACCAACGGTTGCAGCCGCTGCTGCTGCTGCTGCTGCTGCTGCTGCTGCCCTTTGCCGAGCCTTGATAAATTTCATACAAGTTAGTCTAACATTTTTATACTATTGCCCAGCGACACGTTGCCCTTGCCAGCTAGTCAGCCAGGCAGCCAGCCAGCCAGCCAGCTAGTCCATGATTGAGTTAACTTCATTTGCTCCAACGACACGTGCGTTGTTGTCCGCTTGGCTTTGTGTTTAGCTTGGGATTTATTTTATTGCCTCTTAGGCAAACATGTCAGTTATGTTTGCGAAAGTACATATCATCAGGCTGGACATGCGTGTAGGTAGGTTTTCCAAGCAACCAACCAGCCAAGAACAACAATTGGTAACAACAAGCAAGGGCACAGCCTCCAATAAGGCTCAAATACATTTAGAGAAATACGCCCGTTGCTGCACAAATTTATGGCAAATTTTTATAGAAAAATCTTGAAAGTGTCGAAATTGTAAGAGAGAGAACGAGAGAGAGAGCGAGAGAGAGAGAGAGAGAGAGCGAGAGAGAGGGAGAGGCGTCAAAGGAGCGCAACGAGGCGGCAACGTCAACAGCATTGCTGCTTGTTGTGAGGTCAGCGCAATTGCAACTGCTGCCCATGTACACGCCACTCTCCCAGTCGTGGTTAGCCTTTGCCTCCGCCTCCTGATCCTCCTCCTGCTCCTCCTCCGCCTGCTCCTCCGCCACCGCCTCTGCTTCTGCTTCTATGCATGTCCTCACCTCTGCCATGGGCTGCTTGTTGTCGATAATGTGCTTGTGGTAATTTAGGGCCTCATTGCAGGCGATCTAGTTGAGAGGTGAGCTGAGGAGTCTGTGTGTGTGTGTGTGTGTGTGTGTGTGTGTGTGTGTGTGTGTGTGTGTGTTTTTGTGTGTGTGTGGCGGCTTGAAAGCAAATAGTTGAATAGCGTCAGCTCTTAACGAATTTTATCCACATTTTTATCACATCAATAAGCGTAAAGCATCAATACCAAACAATTCGGAAATGTTTATTAGCTAATAAAAACAATTCTATAACTTTCAAAATAAGTTCATGTTTTAGCTTTCGTTTTCAAAATGACGCTAGATAAGTTGTTATACACAAATGAAACAAGTGGGGAAGGATTATCCATACTCTTTTCGAGTCTATGTACAGATTTCACTAGCTTATATTTATTTTGCATACTGAAGGTAACTTTAAACTGTCATAACTTTGCCAAAACTGAAACGATTTTGAAGTTCCGGGCCAATTTGTTCATGGTTTTTCCTATACTTTTTAACTACATTAAAGTTTTCATATTTTTTACTCTTTTCCCGAAAAAAAGGATGTTTAGGGAACCAAAACTATATTATCCATGAACAAATGAAAAGTTTTGACAAAGCTAAAAGAGCTTTAATTTTAAAGTCTGGAAACTGTATCAACTGAAGATATGCAAGTTAAGCGGTAATTATCAAAACAGATATGTAAGCTCAGCTTTTTTTTTTAAATATTTTAAATTTTCATAACAAAACACAACATTTGACACCAACATCTTAATATAACTTGATATTTTTCCAGCAACAGTTTGATAGTTTGAAATATTTAGGTGTCTAAGTCAAAGCTCAAACATAATCGACTTATGAGTATTAGTTCCATAAATGTTCAAAGTGAATAAATCACATTTAAACAGATATGTTGCCATGCGGCCAAATATTATAATGAATATTTTGATGACAGCTTATAATACCATATTGAGAATCTGTATGAAAGTTCAAGAAATGCAGCTAACCTTGATTGAACCGATATGCAGCCTTCAATAAGCG
Source organism: Drosophila flavopinicola (assembly GCA_035042425.1). Taxonomy (NCBI): domain Eukaryota; kingdom Metazoa; phylum Arthropoda; class Insecta; order Diptera; family Drosophilidae; genus Drosophila; species Drosophila flavopinicola. Next base: position 10,150,065 of record JAWNLL010000090.1, on the reverse strand, counting down.
AACAATGACCAAATGGACAAAGGCCAAAAGAGAATATGCAAATGGCCTTAACACCTTCAGCAACAGCTTTTACCTGATTGCGCTGATGGATTTGCTTGTGCCATCAGAAATTGGCGCGTGTAAAACTGTCAAAGCATGTCAAACACTTCACTGGGCGCCTGCTGAACGCTGCCCGGCTGCCTTCTGACTGCTGCTGGGGCAGCCAGCTGAGTGGCAAATACTCCTCCGCAGATTTCTTTCGCATCTGGCATTTTGACGTCTTCTGACGGCGTTGACCCAGTTTGCCAGTCGATCGCTCGATGATGACAATGCAAGAGCAATGCAACTTGAGCTTAAGTATTTTGACCAAGTTTTTTTTTGGTTTGCACAAAAAGGATTTGGAGCAGTTGGTATTGAACTCTAAAGCAACTTGTTACAGCCAGATAATATGCTAATTGCATAGTTGTTACTGTTGTTGTTGTTGTTGTTGCTGTTGACCACTTTGTAGTCGTCAGTTGTCGTTTGTCAGCGTTATGAGTTAGTTCTCTGACATGGGCGTGGGCGTGGGCGTGGGGCAAATGTACCGCAACGTTGTCACTTTGATTTTGAGCTGCGTTGACAGGTTGTTCGCTCTGCTATGTCGTTAATTATGCCGCTTAGCCCGAGCATTCTAATTCTGTTTGCCATTCAAATGCGGATATGATGCAGGGCCAACCCCAAAGCTAACCCACACGACAACAGCAGCAGCAGCAGCAGCGACTGCAGCCTTGTTCTTATCTCGTGTAATATGTTTATGTACGTGCCAAAATAAAAATTGCAGATTGCGCGATGTGGCTTTACACGTGTTCAGCGCTTGTACTGCGGGCCAAGCATGTCCTTAACTTGCCATCAGCAGCATGGGATGTGTACCTGTTGCTTCCTGGCTGCCTGGCAGCGGGGGAAATTTAGAACCGCGAGAAAAATCACTGCCGCAACTTGAGCAGCAGCCAAAGCAGACAAAGTCTCCAATGCGGCGTTTAATTGATTTATTTAAATGCTAGACTCAACATTATTTATGATGTAAAACATGCCACAGAGGGCCCCGGGCATCGATTTCCTGGCCAAGACCTGTGTGTGTGTGTGTGCCGGGACCTGGCATTGACTGCTGCAGCCCATAACTGACCCAACAACAGCAACAACAATAAGAGCTGGCAGTCGAGGCAAGCAATGTGCTGATTGGTTTTGAAATGGAAAAATTAGAACAAGTGCCACTTGACAGCAAACGCTGCGAAAATCAACAATGAAAACATTGCGAGGCAACAGCATCAAAGCCACAAATGCAGCTACACTGAAAAGAAACTGTTAGCAGGCTGATAATGCTACAATCTGAGCTGCTAACAAACTAGTCTCAATTTGGTTTGTATATTATATATATATATATATATACACAGAGCTTTTAATTTTGCACTCAGTATTTTATTTGCCAGTTTGAGTTATATTTGGCTTATTTAGTACGCTTTGCACTCCAAAATAGATATGTATATTGAATTCATAACTTTTTACTAATATATATAGTCCATCTGTTTGAAAAATTGTATAATATAAGTAACACTCCAAACTTTAAGACTCATGGCTTTTTACAAATTTATAGTTCAGCTGCTTAGCAAATATTCTAATATAAATCATACTAAAATCTTTAAGACTCAAAAGCTTGATTTTAAACATATTTGATAAGCAATTGAACTGCTTTTATTTGTTTCTGTGTAGAGCAGCACATGGCACATGCAAATGCTGCCACGTCAGCAATAAATTAAAGGCAATTTCAGTCAAATAAAATGTTAACGGTGTTTATACTCTTTTCGAAGAAAATAGTACATTAAGTTTGTGCTGAAGTTTGTAACGCTTAGAAGGAAGCGTCGGAGACCCCCAGAAGTTACTGCCAGTTTGCTTAGAATGACAAAACAAATTGAACTAGCCATGTCCGTCTGTCTGTCTGGCTGTCTGTCTGTATGTATGCAAACTAGTCCCTCAGTTTTTGAGCTATCGCAATAAAACTTTGCACAGACACTTATTATTCCAGGGGACAGCACATTGGTTGGAGCCGTCCGGATCGAACCACTATATCTTATAGCTGCCATACAATAACTATGTTCTAATCCTTTATTATTATACCCTGAACCCATTAAAAATGGGTAAAAAGGGTATAATGAAGTTGTGCAAAAGTATGTAACAGGCATAAGGAAGCATCTCCGACCATATAAAGTATATATATTATTGATCAGTATCAACAGTCGAGTCGATCTAGCCATGTCCGTCTGTCTGTCCGTCTGTCCGTCTGTCCGTCTGTCCGTCTGTCCGTCTGTCTGTCTGTATGAACACACAGATATCAGAGACTACAGGAGCTAGAGACTTCATATTTGGAACATAAGTTCTCCTAATCCCGGGACAGATCAAGTTTATTAAAATTTATCGATAGCTCGTCCCGTTCAAAAGTTATCGATAAATTTCGATTTCAGACCATCGTTTTTTGGATATAACTTACAAGTTATAAGAGGTAGAGGCCCCTAATTTGACATGTATAATCTCGAATAGCATACTTATGAACAAATTTTCCACTTTTGGATACCACCCCCCAAACCCCCCAAAAGTTAAAAAAACGCATTTTTGAAGGTACGACCTTGCAATTTGGTTTGGTCACACATATTATTGACAATTGTTTGCCCCAAAAATTTCAATAAGATCGGACGATAAACACAGAAGTTATTTAAGATTTAACTTTCCATTATGTGGGGCTCAGCGAAAAGCAAGCTAACTGCTTAGACCGCTTGCACTGCTTGTACTGCTTGTACTGCAGCATGTGTGTGTTTAGATTAATATGAATGATTGTAAGGACTGGGTTCAGGGTATCTCGTAGTCGGGCACTCCCGACTAGAGCACTCTTACTTGTTTTTCGCTTGCAGCTCACAGCAGGACGCCATCAATGCTGACAATAACTCCAAGAAACATGTTATTTACTGTAGTAAGTATAGCTGAGCTATATTTTACCGTAGTTTGCTTAATTATTTCTTTCTCTTTCAGCTCAATGTTCACAACGTTAGCTAAGCGCACATTTAATTATTGTCTATTGTGGAGACCACTTATTTTGCAAAATCTTTATCAGCCCAAAACCATTCTTCTGAACGTTAAGTAAGTACTATAAAATCTATACATACCTATATAATTAGTTAATTTTTGTTTTCCAATAGGTCGCCAGCGCAGCAGAGGATGTCAGAACAGACAAAAACAACAACAAACACAACAACATCATCATAATCATCATCATCATCATCATCATCATCATCTTCATCATCATCATCATCATCATCATCATTACCATCATCATCATCATCATCATCATCATCATCATCATCACCATCATCATCATCATCATCATCATCATCATCATCATCATCATCATCATCATCATCATCATCATCATCATCAACAACAAACACAACAACAACAAACACAACAACAACAACAAACACAACATTAACAACAAACACACAACAACAATCAACTGACAAGAGAGCAGCAACATCTTAGCTTAATAAGTAAACTTCTTTTTATATAAATATTGTAATATTAAATGTATTCTTAGGCTAATGCAAAATATACTATATTTATAGCTAAGAAAAATATAAATATTTATATACATTTGTAGAATAAAAGAAGAAAATAAACGATTTATCAAAAATCAACGTTTTTTCATTTGAATGTATTAGTTGAGATGAGAGCCATGCTCAGAAGTTATGCTCAGGGTTAGTTGCTCTTTTCTCTCAAGGTCAAGCAAAAAGTAAAAACGAAAAAATTCGTCGTCTATCTGCTGATTTCTGTGCGCCTGGTACTTCGACCAGAGAAACATACGAAATTTGCATTTGTTCGAGACAAAAACGAACACTGACAACTGCACGCAGCTCTGCTCTGTGCTCTGGGATATTCTCTGTGAAAGGGAAATTCTCCCTCAAGGTCATGCAAAAATTAAAAACGAAAAAATTCGTCGTCTATCTGCTGATTTCTGTGCGCCTAGTACTTCGACCAGAGAAACATATGAAATTCGCCTTTGCTCGAGACAAGACCGAACACTGACAACTGCACACCGAAAATCAAAGCAAGCCCAGCTCTGAGTGTAGGGAAATTTTCTCTCAATGGGAAATTCTGCCTCAAGGTCATGCTAAAATTAAAAACAGAAAAATCATCGTTCATCTGCTGAATTATGTGCGCCTGGTACTTTCTGACGAAAAATAGCATTTGGCAAAGCGGATCTGCTGCTTCAGACACCCGAAAAATGTTCATCAATGAAATTTACTTCTCATTCAAAAATAAAAACAAAGTTTCTTGGTTTGTATTTTCATTTATTTAAAATGCACTATATAAGGTATATTTGTACAAATTATTATTATATTATATATGAAATGTATAAATGAAATGTAATATTTTATTTTTATATACATTCTTATAATAAATTATAATAAACGGAAATAAAACAAATACTTTTAAATTAACTAAATAAATTATTTATTTGTTTGATGGCATTAAAAATGGGGACGTTGTTGCGTCTGAGGAACTTCAAATTTTCCAGTATTTTTTCCAGGTGAGTTTTTTTTGGTGGTTGTCCGTATAACATCATCTTGGTAGCCAGGCACTGGATCCGTTTCTAGAGATGTCCTTGAAGATCAAAATGTATACCTGCAAAGAAAAATGACAATTATGGAAAAATTTAAATTTTAGTCTCATATTATTATAACTAAGGAGGATTGGTTTGATATAAGTTTGCTTAACTTTTACCAAATCGGACCACTATATCTTATAGTTGCCATACAACTGGAAGTCGGTTTTGGCCATAAATCCCACGTTTTGAAAGCTATTCAAACATACATCACATTGATCGGAGACAGCCGGATCGGATCACTATATCTTATAGCTGCCATACAACTCGAAGTCGGGTTTGGTCATATATCCCATGTTTTGAAAGCAATCGCGATGAAACTTTACACAGATATTAATCAAAATTACAGCACATTGATCAGAGCCGGCCGGATCGGACCACTATATCTTATAGCTGCCATACAACTGGAAATAAATTAAATATTTCAAAAGAAAAATTTAAATTCATATGATATCAATTCTTATGAAAGTGTTGCAGTTGGCAGTGGGAAAATTGCCTAAAGGTTTGGAAAGAGTATAAGATCTTCGGCACACCGAAGATAGTACTTCCCCACTTGTTTTTCCTTGCAGCCTAGCCTGAAAAGCAGCTACGTTGGCGGCGTTGACGGCAACGTGCTTTTGCCCTTTTACAACTTGGAGCTGACTCTGCCTGGTGGCGTGGTCTGCCTAGATGATGGACAATGTGTTGTGTTGTTGCTGCTGCATAGACCACTAGCCTGGAGCCGGGCCAGCTCGGTCTCTGCCTTTGGTATTTGTCACGTTCGTCCATTTTGAGAGTCCACGTACATGTTGGCGCATTGTTAATAACTTTATTCGTCGTTGTCGTCGTCGTCCTACTTGTTGTTTGGCCAGACCGTTGACAATGACACTGCACCGTTATTTATGAGCTGTGTGCGCCATGCTCAATTATTGACATTGAACTCCTGGCGCCCGCATCGCACACACACACACACACACAGAGAGAGAAAGGGGGGGAGACGACACGACTGTTTGTTTGCATTGCCTAATCAGCAATCAGGCCCAAATCGTACAATTGTGTCATGGGCCGCCGCCAGTGCTAGCAATTAAGTCACATTTGCCGTTATGCAAATTCTTGGCCAGAGCCAGAGCCAGGGCAAGGTCAACAGGAACACGGGCAGCGGCCCAAAAAAAACGAGGAGGGGGCACCAACTGCAGACTCCGACTCAGACATAGACATAGACATAGTACAACTTGCCTTTTGGGAATGCGCTGCATCATGCGCGCCAATTATGAAATCGATCTATTGATTCGCGACAGGGAATTGGGAAGGGGTGGCAGGGAAGCGGGAATACATTGAACCCGTTTATTAGCCGCAGCGGGAAATTAGAACAAATTGTTCATGATCTGAATGTTTGTTGTTATTGTCAGTTAACGTTTTGTGCAATGTAAATGATTTCATTGGGCAGGCGCTTGTTTCTTAACTTGACCTGCTTTTTGGCTATTGTAAACAAGGCGCCCCGTTCTTTGCTCAGCTGGAAAGCCCAAATTCGAAGCTGGTTCTAACCGCAAATGTTTTGCCTTCATTCAGGGCTTTTTCTGTATACTTATATATGATGGCGCATTCATTAAGCTTTTGATGGTGGTTTTTTTGTTTTGTCTTGGAGAAGAACCACTGAATCATCAGCGAATGCTGCAAAGTTCCCACTTGGTGAAAGTTCTATAAGTTGGCGATGAGACATATTCGTTGCAGTTTATATAGCGATAAGCAGGTGAAGCGGCGAAGCTGTTAAAGAACAGCGATTATGAATATACATATATAAAGTAAATATGACACACATATGTTTGCAAAGTGAAGTGCATATTAATATTTGGCTAGGAATTTCAGCTGGAAGGTCAATTGAGTCAACGTCAAGCTGCCAAATCAGCCAAATCATTGCTGAAGCTAAAGCTGACGCATGGACGCGTCCTTGACGCAGAACTGTGCGGGAAAAACAATGGAAATTAAATCATTATTAATGGCCATAACAAAGGAGATACCAGAAAAACTGCAACTAAAACAGCGGCTGCTGCTGCTGCTGCTGCTGCCAAGTTGACGGCAAGTGTAACAAGCACAAAGGCACAAGCAACAACAACAACAACAACTATAACAACAACAAACTATAGCAACAATACTAACAGCTAACGGCAGCAGCGCAATTGTCTGTTTCGGCTTTGCACCTAACAATTATTATTATTATATTCTATGTTTTGTAGTTGTTGTGTGCGCTATTATTTTGCGCATGACTAACCAAATGCAATTTCAGATGCCATTCTTTTTGTTTTGTTTTCGATTTCAGCGCTTTGAGGTCTGAATTGTGTTCCTTGTGGGCTCGCTTTTGTTCCACTTGGCGGCAAGGCGTCTGTTGCAATAAAAATCGCATTAAGACGGGCCAAAATGAAATCAAAATCGACAAGTCAGTAATCGTATAATCGTAAATTTGCAATCAGTTGCAAGAACATGTGTTTTACACAGTCGGTGCGAACGCCGCAGGTTCCAATTCCGCAGTCAGTTCCATACATCCATACATCCATATCCATATCCACTTCCAGTTCCAGTTCCACTTGGCTTGGCTTGGCCAGCAAAAGCGCAACATTTGCTGCGCATTCTGGGCCTGGCCAATGGTAAATGGCAAATGGTAAATGGCGGTCATGTGTTAATTGAAACGTTGCTAAATGCAGGGCTTTTAAAAATAAGCTGACACAGTTCTTGTTTACAGGGATTATAAACTTTTTGCCCGTTTAACGGCTATTCGAAAGCGACAGCAACAATGAAAGCGAAACAAAATGTGGCCGAAACGAGATGACTGAGAAATTCTTGCAGGAGAATAATGCGTTTTATCTCAAGTTGAGGAACATAATTTAAAAGTCACCGTTCTATGCGATTCTCACACTCTCAATCAAGTAGGGCAAACAACTTTTGATATGTTGTAGTTGGGATGGAGAGAGAGGGATGGAGAGAAAGGGATGGAGTGAAAGGGGGAGATGGTGAGAGAGAGAGAGAGGGAGGGAGGGAGGAAGAGGAAGAGAGAGAAGGAGGAAGAGGAAGAGGAAGAGAGAGAGAGACAGAGAGAGTGGTACGCAAAGGGAGAGACAGACAGATAGACAGAGATAGAGAGAGAGAGAGAGAGAAAGATACATAGATTTAGTGTGAGAGAGCGAGATATACATATGTTGAGTGAGTGAGAGAGTTATATACGGCGAGTGAGTGAGAGAAAATATTTTGGAGAATGATTGAATTTGATTTGAATAGCTGACAAGCATTTTATACACTGCTTCATACTTAATTGTGCTGCGTCTGTAAAATCAAACAACTTCTATTATTACATCATAAGAAAAAGAAACTGAAAATAATTTTAAATGGAAAGTTCCTTGGTAAAATATTAGTATAGATACTCAATTCATTAATAAAAAATCAATAAGATTCTAGCAAATTTCAAAGACATTCAAATTTGCAAGTCATGTAATTATTTACGAACAATTAATAACTCCTGTTGTTATTTATTTAACAGCCTTTTAATGCGAATGCGAAAAAGCCGCAGCCTAAAACTATGCAATGGCAAAATGACGTTGAAATAATATACAAGCGGGCGCAGCCAACTGTTAATTTTGCATGCAAACAATTAAAAATTAAGCAAAAACGAAGACAAAATGCGCTGCAATACAAGAGCAGCTTAAGAGCGCAACGAAGAGCGGAAAAGCTTAGGCTTAAAGACGCTCTCACGCTCTTACGCTCTCACGCGCTCTCTCGCCTCGTTCGTTGCTGAGCGACAGCAGCTGGCCGAACCACTCTCACTTTTCAAACTGCAGTTGCAAGCCGAAGGCGCAGAAGCAGACGAAGACGAAGACTCCGTGGAGCTTTTGTGTGTGTGTGTGTGTGTGTGTGTGTGTGTGTGTGTTTGTTCAAGCTTTAGTTCCCGTTGGCCACGCCGCTTTTGCTTGTTTGCTGGTTTTACCTGTTTCAGTTGCTGCAAACACTTTTAGCATTATCGATTTGATATTAATTTTTGCGCAATTTTCGCAAATGCAAAGGGGCAAAGGAGGCGGACCCGCTGTAAACTCGGCCAATGTTTAGCTAGAAATATTTGCAATAAAATTTGCGCGCATGTTAATTAAATGTGCCAACTGCATACAGCAGACAGCAGACAGCGAACCTAGCGTTTAATTGTGGCCTGTGGCTTAATTATACAGTGTTGTATGTATGTTAATGCACACGCCTTGAACTTCCATTAGCCAAGCGGCCGACTGTGAACCAGTTAGTTGCTGCACTCGCCCTGCTGACATATGCAGCCATAATTTAAATATGCGCTGCTAGATAACATTTATATATTTTCTTTTCCATTTGTTTTCTGCCTTAGATTTTGTTGCTTACCTAAGCTTGCCTTGGCTGACAGTTGCGTTGACATGCGACTGACAGCGGAACATGGGTAGCTGGCTATACCGTTAGCTGCCGGTCAGTTGGCCGCTGCTGTGACGTTTGCGACATGCTGGCGAGTTTAATTGACAGACATATTGATAATGGCCAATCGGCAACAAGGCAGATTAGTCACTGCTGCCCACGCAGCAGATTAAAGGCCCATTGATGCCACGAAAAAATTTGACATTAGCCCGCTATTAATCAAGTTGAGTTGAAGCGCGGCCAAATTCCAGGGAAGCGCTTTTGTCAGGACACACAGCAAGCGGCATCTGTAAAAGACGAGCCACATTCAGAGGCACAGGCTGGATGGATGGATGGAATGATGGCTGGAGCATGTGCGCGGCGGTGCCAATTCAAGGCCATTTGTGGTTGTGGCCGCACAAGATTTATGAGTTAAGTGACACCCGCATTCACTTGGCCAACAAACTGGTTTCGGCCCGGTTTCAGTCAGCTTGGCAGCGTTGGCGGCAAGTTCTGCGTTCCAACTGCTTGTTTTTGTAGTTTAAGTCGCTCTGTCCCGCTTATCTGCATTAATTATCAATTAAGTATGTTTAAACTTGATTAATTCCAAATCACATGCATAAAAGCCAAACTGCAAAAATTAACTAAAACCCAAAATCAAAACAAAATCCATTTGGCAGTCTAACCCAATTCATCTTCATTAGTGCTCACCTGGGGGGGCGGACGGCGGGTGGGCGTGTGCCATCACTCTCTGTGCAAGCAATAAACAAACGGCAAAGTGTGCTGCAAGTTGCTCCAATTTGTTTAGTTTTAGTGACAGTCTCAGATGGTGCGCATACATTAAACGAAAGACTTAGGCAACGAACCTGCGACTAAAGCGACATATCTCGACCAAAGCAATCTAAAGTTGAGGGACACGTCTAACGACTCACACGCATCCATCAAGCTCACTGAATGAACACATCAATGCCCATTTAAAGCCCCCAGATTGCCAACTGGGCCTGAAACTCAGGCATTTGAAATTTTGCCGACGACGACCACTGCCCAAATTAAACCTTGGCGCATAAATTAGTCACAGCAGCCGGCAGAGAAAACTGTATCTGCTTAGTACAAACAAAAAACTAAATAAAATAAACCAAAATGCCTTCTTTTTATGATGGCCAACGCATTTGTGGCATTTTCACATGAAGTCCGGCCAGAAAAAAATCGCCAAAGATTACGCAATCTCACATAAATTAGACGTCTTTTTAGATGACGACAACGTCGACGGCTGGACAGTGGTGCCCGCCTCTAATCACTGCTTAAATCAAGCGTGGCAAATTGGAGCAGACACAAGTGCGCGCTGCTAACCAACAAGCAAACAGCCGCCAAGCCGCCAAACCGCCAAACCACCAAGCCAGCCCAACACCAGTAACCGCAAACAAGCTGCAAATAAAAGTGCTGCAAATCAACAACAAATCAACATTTGCGCTAGAAGAAGTTGCCAACTTTAGCTGGACAGCAACAACAGCAACTGCAAATCGAATACTGCAATGATGAAAAACTGCAGCCGAAAAACTTAGCTGAGCAAATGAAAAACTGGACTTGTGCACTGCTCTTTGCTCGATAATTGCGCAAATCTGGCAAAAATAGCAAAAATAGCTGAACAAGGCGAGTATAACACATATATAAAAGTATTAGACGACTACTAAAGTCCAGACGGCCTAGCGCTGGGCGCGTGTCGTGTTTTTAATCGTAACACGAACAACACGACGTGTTCGTGCCAATAAACCGTATGTCTTTCGTGTTGTGTACATCGAGGGGAAAACATGACAACACAATGTTTTAATTAAAACAAGCAAGTTGCTGTCAAAAGCTGTCGACTGCTTAATGCTCTGCTCGAAGTGTAACGGCAGCTTAAATATTTGGGGTAGCGCCTACTGACTGTCATTCTCATATTGAATTTGGAGGCTTTATACTGTACTTACAATGATTGACAGTAAAGAAGAAGAAGAAGAAGTAAATCATTGATATTCCATATTCTGCTTTGCATAATTTTATATTATTTACTTAATTTACTTGTATATAGTGAAGTTTATAGTTTAATCTATAAATTTGAAAACATTTATAAGAATTAGACAGAAAATATTAAAATTTTTGATCTGCAGCCTGAAATTTGGTATAGCTCCTTATGAACAGAGTAACTTAAGAACATAACAAATAGTTGACATACCTTTAAAGACGTACATCAGGAAAAAGTTTGCTCGTGTTCGTGTTCCTTTTGATGTCAAAAGAATTGGACACGAGCTCAGCTCTAGTTCAGACCAAACCCAGCGCGACTCTAGTTATGTGAACGTATAGTATCGACAAGATAAGCGCGCAATAGTTTTAAGCGCTGTTCCTGCCGCTCACTTATGGAACTGGAACTGGAACTGAAACAGAAACTGGCACTGGCAGCCATAGTTTATAGGCATAAACATTCGTGCCGCCTGCTCAGACAATGGCCGCGATACGAGTACAAGTCGGGAAAAATTAAAGTTGATTAAACAAAATTGTTTAACATTTGGGGGCTGTCTGGTGAACTGTGGTTCAAAGGCGACGCGGGTTAAGTTTGATATGAATTGATTGGGGCGCATTTTGGCGGAAAGTCAAGCAGTGGCCCAAAACGGTACTTATGAGAGGCCAAATGCCTCAAGTAATGCGGGCTCTTAAGGTCGCCTCTTGTCCGTCTGTTTGTATACATGTATGTGGAGCAAGCGCTCACTTTCCAATTAACTGGGTGCTGCTGCATTCTGCAGTGGCTAATTTACGGCACGTCGCAAGTGGCAAAACAGCTGCCCAAAATGCCTGCTTAAGAAACAAAAAGCGCTAGGAAAAAACGAAAAAATGAAAAATACAACTCTAGGCAGCGGCAGCCGTTTCAATTTCAAATTAAATTTGTATTCAAATAGTAGACCATTGCCTCCGCATTCGCTTGAGCCGCCGCCACTCAACTGGGCAATGACAAGCAAATTAACCGCAACTGCTGCGACTGCTCAAATCTCTATAAGGTTGCACCACACAGCCGCAAACTACCAGCTTTAGACCTGGACAATCATCAGCAGCCAGCAGCCAGCAAACAGCAAACAGCACCCAGCAGCCCAGCACCAGTCGACAACTTCAACTGTCGCTTTGTCCATTTGGCGTTAACTATGTACAGCTACGTATCTGCAGGCCAGTTCAGGCACAGCCCAACCCATATTCTGCTTAGACAGCAGAAAACAACCAAGAATGCGCTAGTGTCAAGTGCTCAACTTGGGAATACCCTGTATGCAAAACAAAGTGCACATTATTTTGCTAAAGTGTGTTTAAGCAATGTCTTATATATATATATATTATATATATCATTTAAATATTTAAGATTATTACAAGATTTGCTAAAGTATGTTCAAGCTAGGTCCTTTATATCTTAATTTTATACATTTAAGAGTATGATAAGACTTGCATTTGGTCCTTAGAAACCAAGCTTGTATCCTTAGCTCTTCGAGCTGTACCTCAAAAGCTTTTCTTGGCTAACAATTTTATATTTAATATTTATATTTTGGATATTTTATATCAATTCAAGATGTCTGTAAATCCTGTTCAGTATATGGCATACAAGAATCTACATAGCAAATCATCAATAAGTCCCTTAAAGTTAAACAGACACAATCAACTTTCTAGCTTTAACTGATTATGAATATATATAGTTCTTAGACTAGCTGCCAACTTCTGTTAGTTAAAACCATTTATCCAACTATAAGAGCCATTATTTAAACATTTAGCAAGCGTACAGGGTATGTAAATAACAGACGCTTGTAATTTTCCGCGTGTTAACCTTGAGCAAAATGAATCTCACAGTGGCTGCTCGACTTTTGATTTGAATTTTTCGTTGCTTGAATGGTGCTTTTGAAAATGCAGCCACAGTTACACACAGCCAACACACTCTCACTCACACACACACACACACACACAAGTGTAATTGCTTTGTACCTTTGCCAGGTGTAATTAGATTGGCATACCAAAAGGGCCCACCTGTTGAGCTGTTTAGCTGCCGAGCTGTTGCCAGTCTTCTAATGTATTTAGAGCGGCAAACGATTGGGTTTCAATTGCTGCACAATGTGTAATTAAAAGCCCATATTTTGGTCAATTATGGCCAGCCAAATTGGCAACAAACACAATACAAACGAAGGAAAAAAAACGCGGCAAATTAATTGGCTTACATTTTGCGGCTGGCGCTGATTGAGCAAACGAGGTGCAGAGTCAATGGATATGGGCTTAGGAGCTGTGCCATATGGCTGGCTGCAACTGAAGTTGCCAGCTACCATTCAATTCGCAGCTGCTCGAGATTTTTGTACCTCCATTTGATAGTTGTTGCTGGTCGTTTTTGTTTTGTTTGTGGCGCGGGCGGTCGCGCATTGTTCAACGATAAAATTTCTATAAAAATTTGTTGTAGCCGGCGCCGTCGTTGTTTTTAATTGCACTTTGGGCACATGGGTCAGGCTTTGCCTGTTGCTTGCTGCTTGCTGCTCGACTTTACTCTTTTTTTTCTGTTTTGGCCATTTTTGTGTTGATTGTGTAATGACCGCAGGCCTTTCACTTGCAGGCCAACAAACAAAAAGGCCAACTCATTTTTGGCTATTATTTTATTTGGAAATGAGTTCAGAAAAAGAAACGCCCACCCCGAAACATTGTACAGCACTTGACAACAGCCAACAGACCCACAAATTGTGCAATTAGCAGTGCAACACTGTGCTGCAAAAGTGCAGTGCAGTGCACAGGTGAAAGGCGGCAGCAGCGGCGGCAATTTAAACAAATTCCATAAGCCGACAAATCCTGTCTAGCCAAAAAAAATATATGTTTACCAAAAACACAATGAACGGCTCAACATGATAAAAAAGAGGGGAAAAAAACCAGCGCACGCGCTTAACAACAGGCAGTCAGAAAATCCGCTATATATATCTGTCTATACATATAGGAGTATATATCTAGATATAACTATTGAATATCACTTAACAAGCGCAGCTGTCAGCAACCAGTTGGCGGCTTATAATGAATTGTTCAAGCACATTGTTTCAAATTACATGATATCACTTCGAGACGCATTGCCCAAAAAAACAAAAGCAGCAGGAACAGCAGCAGCAGCAGCAGCAACAACAACAGCAGCAGCAGCAGCAGCACACATAAAAATAACATGCACGCGACAAAGCGTAGATCAGATAGCAAATTTTAGAGCTACATTTTTGGTAACTAACAACAACAAAGAAGGCCAAAAGCAAACAAAAGGTAAAACAGTAGCTGGCGGCAGCCACTTAGCCAGGAACTGGCAAACGAAAGACTTAGGCGACAAACTTGGTCAAATACTTTTGGCGTTGTCATGGCAAGAATTTTCGCTGTCGCAGTCACACGGAATGCTACTTAGCGAGTCATTAAGCTAACATTTGTAAAAAAGTGGCAAGATGCGACGCTGTTGGCCACAAGCTGCTGCCGCTTGTCAAAGGTCGTGTCTTTCGCAGCGAAAGTGCGTCCAATGTTGCTGCTGATGCTGCTGCCTCGCCCTTTTGTTTTTCGCTTGCGTGTGTGCAGCAGCTGGCGAAACCCGTTTCAGGAGTTTCCTGTTGTGGCATGCCACAAAAAGCAACATGCATAAATCAGCTGCTAGAGGCGTGCTCCACGCTTAACCACATTAGCCCCCGAGTCGAACCGAACTGACCTACATCCAAGCATAAGCAAAAGGGTTTTTTTATGGCCCATTGCGCAATCGCTGCTTGCTGCTCTTAGCTGCTGCTCTGAGCGGGGCCCAAGAGCCGTCTTGTTGCTGGTTGGTCTGTTGGTGTTAGCCTTCGCATTGAGCCAATGACATCAAATGCCAAAATAGCGCACAATCATTTCATTAAATGATTTAATTAAGCTAAACAGCTACAGATTTGTATTCCCTGGCGTACATGTGTGCGAGTGTGTGCTGTTGCCATTAACGCCAATCGGTTCGAGTGCTTTTCGAGTGTGTGACATATTGGCATCAAGTTCACAGCCTGCCCTGAACAAACGAACAAAAGGCGACCAAGTGGCGCTGATCGAGCGACATTGATTACCCGACTGGCGCTGCTTTTTTAGCTTTGGCTGCGGCTTTGGCTTTGGCTTATGGCCCACAAGAACTCAACTCACTTCAGTTATTAGCGGCTTAAAAAACTATGAATATGCGTATTATATGGCCAAGTCATATATCAAAGACATATAATAATTCATTGTCGAACTTTTGCAGAACACAAACATCTCAGCGCGTGTGTGAAGTGTTTCCGTTTTGTAATTGTGTATTTGCCAATCTGCTGATTGCTAAAGGGAAGTAAGCGTTTGTCTCTCGAGTCTCGAGTCTTTTGTTTGCAGTGAGAAAGAATAATTTGCCAAAAAATTAATAACAATAATATTTAACTAAGTATTTATGAGTGCCGCATGGCATTGACATACGCTACGTGCACAAACATATACATACTACTATATGTATGAGCATCTAGTAAACATTAGCTGCGTTCGCTTTATGAATGAGCTGCAGCGACGATAAGCGTGGCGGGTCAATGTTACCCACATCTTCTGTGGACTTGAACTTTGTATCTCTTTTTTCTTCTTTTTTTACATTTTATTTTTACTATTTTGGGTCTTGTTGTCTTGTGTGCTTTTATTTTCTTCTATTTGTTTTTACAGAGTGCAAACATTAAGCTAAGATGGCTTGGCTAAAGCCAAGGCTCTCGTTATGGCTAATGACAGTCGCTGACAGCTAACAAATTTATAAAATTACAGCCCTAAAAATATAATTCGAGTGGTTTGCATATTGCTTTTGTCTTAATACCCTGTAACTATGTAATTACATTGCACAATATGATAATTAATTATGTGCAAAAGACAGAAGGACACAAGCTTTTTAAAAATCTAAGAAGTTGAAGATAAATCACCAGTGTGTCTAATCAAGCCCAGCTAGAGACATCAACTTAGCTATGCAAGCTCTCATATTATAATCAAATTAATTTAAATTCCAATTTATTACAGGTTCCCCCAAATCGAATAGTAAACCAGTTATTGCTCATTTTCAAAAACTGTGATTTCTGGTACACTCTGCAAGTTTTGTTTTCACAGTCAATTTACACATGCAGCTTCACTTGATTATTATAAATATTTAAAAACTTTATAAGCTGCCTTGTCTTAGCATTTAGCAAGTTTAACCGCAGGCTTTTGTACGAATTTTTGCTTACTTTTAAACATATTTTTTTTTCGCTCAGCAAATTTTCAACGCTCGCCCAATTTTAATTACAAATACACGAGGCTGCTGGGACTTTTGTTATGGCTCGGCACGAGGTGCGCCATTTGAACTTGACTTTAATTGGCTTTCAATAAAACAATTATGTATTTCTCTATGGCGTTTTAGATCTAATTAGACGCTTAGCCGCTTAGGGCAATTTTGTCTTTCACTTGACACAAACCAAAAACCGCCAAATCTTTCACTTTTCGTTTCATGAACGCGTCCAATCGATCGTTTACGGATTATGTAAGCCGACATTCCAGTATTATTAAATGTACTTATTGTGAATGCCAAACATTGGATTTCACAGTTAACGCCCAGTTAATGCCAAAGTGTAACAAGTGCAAAATGTGGAAACACAACAAAAAGCTTATTTTTGTTTCGACCATGCGCTGCATGTTAACATCATCATAATTTCCAGTTAAATGCAGGGGCACTTGGAGCCAAAGCAGCTGACATTTGTATGCTGGACATGCTACGCCCACTCAGCGAGCGGACGAGCGAGTAGCTCAAGTCGCAGCGTTTATGATGCCATCATGAGTGCGTTGCTCATAATTTGATAATAGCGTCCATTAAACTAAACAAAAGTGCGCATAAAAGCCTGGACAGCTGTTAGTTGCTAGCTGCGGTTTCTGTTGTGTTGCTGCTGCTGTTGTTGTTGTTGTCATAATTAGCACCCAACTAAATGTTTATAAAGTGGCCGTGCTTCGCTTTGTGTATGTGTCAAAACACAAACAGTCGAAATGTGCACAAACAGTGTCATTAGCTGCGAGAATGATGCTCTAGCTCTGTCTCTGTCTCTGTTTCTGTGTGTGGCGGGTGGTTATTATTACCTAACCTGGTCGCCAAAATGAAGTCATTTACTAGTGTGTTTGATATTTATTTAAACAAATTAAATGTGTGTGAGAATTGTGTGTGTGCACATGCTTTATTATTGATACGGCGAACAATGGCAGCCAAAACAAACAAAAGACTTAGGCAACGAACTTGGCGCGACTCACAGCAGCACAACAGTCAGACACATGAATATATGTATTATGATTTAACTAGCTGCGATTTCAAGACATTCCCAGCATTGTTGCTGTTGTTTTTTTTTTTTTTTTGCTGCGCGAACTGAAGCTGTAACTCTGCTGCGTCAATCAAGCCTGGCTAGAACTTCATTTGATTTGCAGTTTGCAATTGGATGTCTGTGCTTGCCCCATGTGGCGGTGACCGGTGGGTGCAGCATTGGCCAGCCAACCCAGCTGCAGTCAGTCTTTAAATGTGAACAAGTTAGAATGCAGAGTTGCTAGGGTAAGACTGCAAGATACCCAGTGTATTTGAAACATGCTATAACCTTTTATTATGTTTAATGTTTCCGGCTGAAAAGCTTACTATATAAATGATAAATAAATGGACTCACGCAACTGATAAATATAATATATTGCTGAGCATATAACTGAGTATATATATACAGAAAGAATGGAGGAATTTCACAGTAGTCTCATTGCTGCAGCTTCTACAGAAAAATAAATGTTTGCTAATATTATTTAATATTAATATAGTTAATGTTAAGCATTAAAGTCGGCTTTAGCTAAAAATATACTTGCATTTATAGAAAAGAAATAAGTACTGCTCTTTGAGTGTTTTAAATATGCCCCTTCTAGCTAACTGCTACAGGGCTCAAAAATTCATTAATCTCATGAAATGGTGCAGTGCAGCAGCATCAGCAGTAAGCAGCAGCTAGCAGCAAGCAGCAACTATGATCAGCCAAGGCAGCTAGTTAGTGGCTCTGGCTCATGGCCTGGCATTTTTAATTGACGCGCTGCCAGCATATATTTGCTTTGATTTTATAATTATATTTATTTTGTTGCTGAGCAGGTTCATGAGATAAAGCCAGTTCGAGAGCTAAAGCCAAAGCCAAACTGTGCTGCAGTTCTTTGAATTTTTATGCAAATGCGCTGCACTTGTTGCACCGCAACTATAATTATTTCCTAACTTTTTTTTTGATATATTCTATTATTTATTACAACAATAGCGCAATTGCTCAGCTGGTTTAATTGCTGTCACATAAATCTTTGGGCGCAACATTGATTGCTCTGATTTATGAGTTTCTCTGGTGTCGCGTTTGTCGCCCAAGTCTTTTGTCTTTAAGAACTGTTGTGGGCGTTAATGTAAGGCACATTTAATTAAAAGCATTTTGCCATTTTACGAGCTTTTAACAGCACACACGCTCCGCAGATCATTTGACCTTCAAAATGACATTAGAATTAAACAGCGCATCGAGTTAAAATTACCGTTATACGAATATATATTGTCTGTCTGTATATTATATATCATCTGTGTCTGGTTATTGGATTTGGATTTGGATTCGGTTGCTGGGGCGCTGTCGGTAAAAAGCTTTTGAGCTGCGAAATGATAAATACGCTGTACACGGTCCGAAAAAACCAACTTAATTTGCAAAAAGAAATGGCGAAGTTCGTCGCATCGCTGATGATGTAATTATCACGTAGAAAGCTGCAAATCTGCGGATCGGCTGCGATCTTTGCCCAATGATTTATGATAGAAATATGCAAATTACGCGCAGTGCTTGTTGTGAGAATTATGGCTTTTGGTTAACAGCCTTTTGACCTGTCCGAAAAAGAATGTTTTTTTTCTGCCCATGCAGTTGCCATAACAGTTAAGAGAGCGCGAGCCAGAGAGCAACAGTGCAGCGAACAACTCTTAAGCTCTTGGGCTAACGAAAGCTTCAGCTTTTTGGCGCTCTGCAAGCTTCGACACGCTAAATGCTATTAAGCCATGAAGCAAAAGTTGCCAACGAGCAGAAAACAACAAAAAAGCCGAACCCGATCGACAAGCGGCCAACGTAACCGAACTTACGAACGGTAAGGCCAGCCAGCCAGCCAGCCAGCCAGCCAGCCAGGCCCAGCTCAAGTCAGCGTTGTAGCCAAGACCGTCTTGGCCGTCATCGGCCGTCGTCAGTCGTGTCGCGAAAGTCGTCGAGTGCGTTTGCCAGTTGCTTTTGTTGCTGTCGGTGCGGCACAGTGTTAACCATACACACAACACACTCACACACACATATATACATATATATATATATATATATACACACACACGTAGGTCGAGTAAGCTGCCAGCCAGCGGTGCCGTGTTACAGTGGCTAAAAGCAAAAACAAACAAATCCAAAAGAAAGAGAGAAATAAAAACACAACTAGCTCATCATCGACATCATCTTCGTCATCGTCATTCACACACACGAAATTTTTTAGTGCGCGCAGTCGTTATGCAATTGAAGTGCGTCCAAAAAAATCAAAACAAATAAGATAATAAGTTTGTCGAAAAGAAAACCTTTTGCTATAATTTATAAATGGCATTAGAAATTTTTCACACACTATAAAAAAAACACACACATCAACTACGGTAAAAGCTGCAAAAAGTTTTTGTTTGAGACGCTTCAAAATTGTTTTTCATTAAATGCCAAATTAAATATTTTTGAAATTTTAATAAACCAGTTTTGGCCAAACGACAAAAACGAGCAAGTGAAACTAAAGCAACAATAAATTGTCCAAAAGCAACAAGTGGCAAAGTGAAAAGCGCCAAAGAAATTGAAAGCGCTGTCCCCCAACCCCTAACTGAATTATAAAATCAATATAAATAATAATAGAAAAATCATTGTTACAGCATTAAAAGTGCAACGGCAACAACAACAACAACAACAATAGCAACACAAACAGCTGGGGCCAGGCGTCTGCAAACGTAATCATTGGGAAAATATCAGCAATTTTGCAACAATTTCGACATTGCAGCAACAACAACAACAACATCAGCAGCAACTGCAACTGCAACAAAAGTAATTGAGCAAAAGGTGAGTAGCATGTCAGACACGCATGCAGCAAACGTAGCGCTGCATGCAACACGGCTGCATACGGCCAGCCCTCGCAGCAGCACTCGCCCTGCACAACATGGCGTATGCGTAACATTTAGCCCAAAGCGAATGCATTCATATTCACACGCCCCACAGCCATGCCCTGTAAGTGTGTGTGTGTGCGTGAGTGTGTATTGTTGTGCACTTCCTGCTACGTCTTTTTTTTGTATTATGACGTCTTATTTAACATTTCATTTTTGCTACGTTTAAAGCTGAGTTTTGGTTTCGTTTTCGTTTTCATTTTCATTTAAATATAAAATAATATGTTTCGAGCTCAGCTCAAGGTTGTCAAGATTGTTGTTTTTGTTTGCCGTATCTCAAACTTGTATAAATGTTAAGTATATGTATATTTATGAGTTGCCGCAAACCAAACTGGATATGTTTTTAGGATTAATTAAAACTATTAGTGCTGAATTAACAATACAATGTCAAAATGTGTGTAGGGCCGCAGTCTGCCTAGCTAGTTAGATGATTGCTTAGTCGACTAGGCACCAGCAGTTGGCCCTGAACAATTCGAGAGAGATACACTGACTGACTGACTGACTGATGAGTCGTCGTCATCTTCGCTGCCAGCAGTCAGCACGCCTCCGAAACAAATGCAGTTAATAAAGCAGCGGCGTGCCTAAAAATAAACACAGATCATAAAAATGAGCAAAAGAATTGCAGTAGGTGTTGCGACAATTGACGAGGAAGGAAGTCGCCGTGAATTGCAGTTTGGCTCGGCTGCCAGCCCATCGGCATTCGCTCAGCGGTGGGAGTCAATTAGTGTGCGCAAAAATTTAAATACAACAACAATAGCAACAGCAACAGCAACAGTTTGTGGCAGAGCGAGAGGCGCCCAATTATTCAGCCATAAATGTAAACAATCGCATAAAAGACCTTAAGTAGAAGAACTCTCAAGAAGAAGAAGCTGCTGGCAGCGAGACGTGTTGAAAATGCAGTAACCAAAATATGCAAAGTTCACTTGGTCTACAGCTGCCCGGCACTCCTCAGTCCGCTGGCAAGAACCAAGCCGAATGAAAAACACTACGACTTTAGACAATAACGTGGCAATTTAATGGGAAATGTCAGTCACAGGCGTACGGCAAGAGTTGACTTCATTTTCTCAGAAGCAACAAAAGAAAAACTACAACAACATTATGCATGAACAAATGAGTTTTCGTGCGCGCAGACATAAAAAAGGTCGTGGCAAACTTACAAACGCAATGACAGCAACCAAAAAACAGCAACACAACAACAACAAACAGCAACAATGACACAAAAACAAACGCGGCGTATGCGCAATGCACAAACAATCGACATCTATATATGTATATGTATATATTTACATCTGTTAAATCCAACTTGAGCCGTGTCAGAGTGCATGACTGCGAAACTCCCTTCACTGCCTGTCCCAGCTAAGATCGGCAACTTGCCAATATATTATTGTCCGCTTTATACAGTTGCTTTTTACATATAGCACATAGATTGAGTTTTTCGATACAAAAGCTTTGAGCGTAGAAAAAAACAACAACAAAACGGTGTCACACTTTTGTCTAGCGACATTTCATTCTTGTGCTGGCATTTCTTTTGGTTACTGTTTACAAATGCGCTGCGCATTTTTATGAGCTGTCAATTCCGTTGATTTGTTAATGTGCGAGTGTGTGTGTTGCCAAAGTACAATTTATGGGCTTTGTTCATTAGGAAAATAGGCTAATCAGATGCCGGGAACATGCAAATTTCACCACACTCATATGTGGAATGTGTAGCCAAAGAAATGCTTTGGTTAGCTTAGAACTGTATATTCCTGCTGGACATTGAAGGTCACTGGGAAGGCTTTCAGGAAGTCACCTTCGAGTGCACTTGTAGGCAAATGTGTTGCTTTTGCCCAAAATAGCCAACAAGTAGACTCAAACCAATGTTCTCACAGGTAATGAAAGAGGAAAATAATATACAAATTTAGATATTTATTTGTATTTAGCTTTTACTCTTAATTCCCTTAAACTTTTTCTTCAAGATGCAAGTTTGCTTTTTCGCTTCTTTTGGTATGTATTGTGAGTCCTCCTGCATCAATAGTATGCTAAGATGCTCAAAGATTTTTTGAATTATAATATAACATTGTAATTGTGTCCAACTCTTATTTTTCTGTTAACCAGCTAACTATTTAGCCACAAAATGTGGCTGCTCAACTCAATTGCAGCGTGTTGAAAACTTGAACGGCCGCTATCAATAGCTAATTAAATTGTTATTGTAGCATTACTTAGATAGCGGTGGCAAGGCACGTGTTTTTTTTTTCTTGTTATTACTATTATTGTTAACGATTAGCCAGATAGGCAGTTAGACAGATGGTGTCGGTGTTGGCTGATGGCCTTTAATTGCTTATCGCACAACAGCAGCAGCAGCAGCAGCCGCAGCAGCATTAGGCCCAAGCCCAGCCTCAGCTTTGTGCTTTGGGCATCTTTATTAAAACATTATATCATTTGGCATTGTTTCGTCGAATATAAATTGCATTTTAAGTGCACGCGTAGGCCACAAAAGGTGTTTGTTGTTGATTGTTCGGTTTGTTGCCAGCCACAATCAGGCAAACAAAACGCTTGTTAAACAAACACCAACACACACACACACACACAAATATTATGATCTGTATGCGCTGTTACTTCACATTTCCGCTCTTCAGCAACAACAGCAGCAGCAGCAGCATCAGTGTATAATAAATAAAAGCCAACTTTCGTGGCTTTCGGAGGGCATTTGAAAAGTGAAAAGCAGTCAACAAGAAAACAGCTAAATAGCTGACCAGATTTGCTGCTTGCTGCTTGTTGATTGCAAGCGTGTGATAAGCACAAATCGCCAAAAAACATATATATATATATATATATGTATATAAAGCTTAAATAGCCACTGCTTTCATTCAGCTGTGTGCTTCATTTATTAAGCCAACTAATGATGGTCAACGTAACTCGAGTAACTCGCAGCTCGCAACTCTCTTTGCATCTTTTTTCTTCAAATGTTGAAAGAAAGAAATTCAGTTTCGTTTTCAAACTCACTCGCTCGTGGAAAATTTAGTGCTCAAACGTTGTTGTTGCTGTCTAAGTTGTAGGTACGCTCAAATTGCTTCGTTTACATTGGCTGCACGCCACAGCTCTCCGTTGCCAGACAGGCTCCAGCCAGTTGAAGCGTGCAGGCCAAATGAAAACTGAAAACGAAAGCAGCCGCTAAAACGTTGTTTTTTGCAAGTAATTTTCGTGTGTTGTTTTTGCTGTGCTTTTGCTTTGCCTTGCTTTTCACTTCACACAACAAAATGTGCAAGAAAAAAGCATACTGTTAGTTGTTTTTTTTGGCCAGCCAATAGCTGCACTCGTCTGTTTTGGCCAGCTCAAGTTTTGCCGCTGCCAAAACGTAACGAATCTGAAAATACGCGCCAAAAATGCGGAAAAACTTTTTTTGCAGCGCATAATGAAAGTGTCAACTGGTTGCTGAAGCAAACGACGCGTCGCAGTCAGACAGCCCTCTGAACCAGTTTCTGATAACACCTGCAACTCGAAATCAAATTGTTGCAAATGCAGCAACCAGTCGCTCCGCTCCAGACACTGCACTGGTTTCATCTATCACGTTGATTAATTATGAGAGCGTCGCTCATTAGGCAATCAGCCTAAAAGTGTTTATGATGCAACGCTGATGCTTAATCGACCAGAAGATAATAATTATAGTTTAAAACATAGTTTTTTTTAAATGCTCTGTGTACGATTTGTAAAGAGCTGCCTGCTTTAGTTCATTAGTAAAGCAGGACAAGACCAACAATAATAAGCCTCTTGCGCTTATTTTCATAAGACATGTAAGTTTGTGGCTTAAGTCATTCGATTTGCGCAGATTTTTGCTCTATTTAAGTGTTTTTAATGATCTGTGAACAATTTTAAAAATGCTTGACTGCAATAATAAACATTCATCCAAGAAACTTAAGTTCGTTGCCTAAATCATTCGTTTTTTTGTCAATTTTCAAACCATTAGGCATATTTCTTTTATTTTTTGCGTAGATTAGTGGACTAATAGTGCAGGACAACAACAAATATTCCTCCAGCCTCTTGCGGCAAGAAACAGCCGTAAACACTGTAAGTTTGTGGCTTAAGTCATTCGATTTGAGCCGATTTTCGAGCCATTTGCATTTCCAAACGTGTCAAGTAATTTGTAAATTTACATTTTGAGAGTCTGCTTAGCAAACAGACACGACAGACACCAAATGCAAACGCAACAGCCACAGAGCAAAAAAAAAAAACAACACAAAAATCAATCAACTCTAGTTACAACAGTCCCAAAACAACAACAACAACCACAACAAAAATATCTTCGAAATTGAAATGTTAACTCTCGGATTTTTCGTTTAGTTCGTTTGTTTTTGTTTTGTCGCCTATTGCGCAAAGCGAAAACATACTGACAGTTACATGACGCCAAAAAAAAGCGATTTTGTAAAACCCTATGATTTAACATAAATTCATTCAATAATTGCGTGAATGATGAGCGGCAAACACAAATGTGCGTGGTGTGTGTTTTGTGTGTGTGTTGTGTGTTTCTGATGGGAAATATGCTTGTGAAATGCAATATGCATATATTTTTAATGATATATGAATGTATGATTCGCTAGCTGCTGCTGCTGCTGCTGCTGGTGATAATCATGCTTTCTACGCCTGACGCGCTCAGGTGTTAAATAGCGGCAACATAAACGAGAAAGAAAACAACAGCAGCAGCAGCAGCAGCTGCTATCAAGTTCCGCAACACATTGTTTTTTTCGGCAGCTGTATTTGTTTGATATTTGCACTATTAGCTTCCTATTTGCACACGCGATATGCTTACTTACAACAACAGCAAACATATACATATGCACTATAGTATACTGTATAGTATAATTTGCATAATGAAAACCTTAACCCCAAACACCGCACACAAAAGACATGCGATTAACTGAACCATGCCAAGCAGCCGAGCACTTTCACGGCGCTGTTATGCAAATTAAAGCATTTGATTAGCCATATCCACAGGTGTGTGTGTACTGTTTGCCGCCAAGTCACAAGTACTCGAACAATACGCATTAAGGCGCTAAATATTACGAATAATTTTCCATTATATCCATCTGATGCGTGTGCGCTGATTTTACACACATCTTTTTGCCCCCACCACTTACTTTAAAGTCAATGACTGCTTAATTTAATTTGGCTAGGAATCAATGGCCAATGGCCGTTCGACTGGATGAATCTCTTTCCGAAACCTGAACTTCTCCGCTTGACCCCAGCGGGAATTTCGAGCACACTGTGAAAACAATTTCGTTTAGGCTATTTTCTTCGTGGAGCAAAAAGGTTTGTTTATTTCTGGCCGTGGCCAATCAATCAAATTGCTGCCAGAGCATGCCAGCAACAAAATTCTTGAGGCTTGTCGCAAAAGCCAAAGAGCAAAATGAAGACGAAGAAGAAGCAGCAGAAGAAGATGAATCTGTGTGCGCATTAGACGAAAGTATCAAATGAATGTTCCCAGAGCGAAAGGAGCGCTTCATTAGTGCGACTTTCATGTCGGTTCTGGTTACATAATGAACCAAAGAGCTAATGAAATAAAAATAAAAATACTTTCTAGCTAAAACTCAACCAAAAAAATGCTTTGACCTTAACATATTGTGGCCTGCGCCACATTTGGCAAATGATTTGGCATATTTATGTGCTGTGGCATTGTTCATAGGGCGAAACCTGTTGCAGCCAAGCCAAATTGACTGCGTGGTTGTCATTTGCCAAATGTGATGGCTCTGAATGCAGCACAGACGCACCCACACACACTCACACACACACACACACACACACACACATTAATACTGCTAGAGCCGTCAACTAGTCACTTTGTGGAGCTGCCCACATGTGTCTCGTGTAAACAAATCAGCTACAAAGCACAAGTGCTCAGCTGCTGATGCTTTCAACTACAACTAGCCAAAAGCACAAGCACAAGCACAAGCACACGTGCTGTCTGTTTACAGGCAACATCTCGTGACGCATTCGCATTGCATTTTGAACTCTGCTCAAACAATGACAGCGTTAGGTAAACGAACTGAAAACTATTTGCAGTTGGCAGTCGTCAGCCGGCAAATATTAAGTGAAAAAGTGGCCATCATAATGTGAGCGACGATTGCAGCCAATGACCGGCGGGCCGAAGACAACGACGACAACAACAACGACAACAACAACAACAACAATAGCAATGTTTGTTGCAGCACATTAGAATTTCCAAACAGTCAGCAGGCCCACTTCACACCCATTTAAAGTAAATTTACATGTCTAATAGTTAATATGCAAGCGCTGTCTGGCTTTCGACTACAATGCTAACTGCGCTGACTGTTTGTCATCGGCAATATGAAAATTCTTTATTGATTCTGCTGCGACTCGTAAAAAAAAATACTTGAGTACTCGCGACTAGACTTTCATTCATAAAACGCGCATACTTAATATGCAGCTCGTGTAGCAGGTTTATTAATAATGCATCGCAGTTTTCCTTAGGCCTAGGCACAGAAAGTTCTTTTCGAAAGTTGTTAGTATGAAACGAGCGACTTCGTCTACAAACTTGCGCATCAATTTTGAATTTGTTATGCTGACGTTAAAGATTTTTCACAGTTGCCCAGCATCGAATTGCGAAATGGTTTACTTTCTATTTCGATGATCATCGATTTCATGTGGCCAAAAGAAAAATTTCAACAGCGAAAGCATTTTTATTATGGCTTGCAGCGCAACAAAACTGTCAGCAGATGCCGCAGCTGCCGATGTTAATGAACTCTCCACGAATATTGCGGAAAAAATATGTATTAATTGAATTAAAGTTTGCTGATGTTTTTATTTAAGTAGCATATGCAATCATTGCGTTCATAAACAATTTCAAAACGCGCGGCTAATTGTGAAAGTTCAGCGTTCGTCAATTTACATTCAAATTGGGTAGTTGGCTGAAGATTAAGTTTAGGTTGGTAGTTATAAGTAAGTACCATATCAAAGATAGATTAATTGCGCATTATTTAAATGATGCCAATTTCGTTGGCAGTCGTCAAAGACAAAGGTTATTGTTATTTCGTTTTTGTTTGTGAAAGTCGTCGAATTTTGTGCGTGTGCGCAAAACAGCTAAGTAATAATAAAAATCACACAAAAATTTGAAAGTGAATGCGACCACTGCGATGACTTTGAGAAATGCAAGGCTTTATGCTCGCAGCTTTTAATTCCTGCAGTCAACAGTGAAAAATAACAGTAAAAGTGCTGGAAAATATGCAGACAACAAATCAGCAAAGTCAACACAACAAGCAGCTGTTGATGACTTCATCTCACAGTGCCATCAAGTGTCCATCAACACTCGACCCCAACGGGTCTTTCACTGCTTTTTTGTTTACAGAAGCCCCCTGCAACAACAGCAACATCAATAGGAACGACAAAGACGAGATCAAGAGCCACATAAGCTAAAACACAGGCGTATCCATAGTTGGATTTTCGCTTTAGCTGTTCTTTTGACAGAAATATGCCAACATGCATTCAGTTTCAACTCCAACCGCTATGAGTATGCAGGATATTTGAGCACCACTTGCCAGCACTCCAGCATCCCAGCAGTTATCTGAACTGTGCATCAACCATGTCCCAATTCAGTGTGTCATAATAAAATTGTTGATATGTCAGAATTTTTGTGCAGAAATGTTCTGAGAACAAAATACAGTATAAGCTTTTTAATTTGGCATGCCCCATAAAAAAGCATGCATAAAAATGCACCGAAACTGCCGGGCAACTTAATTGGCAGCCCCGGGGCTGTGATAATAAAATGTGGCCATTTGCTTCAACTTGGCCATATCAGCAAAACGTAAAGTGTATATTTCGCAATACTCAATTGAAATACTCTTTGAAAGAAGCTAATGCACGGAAACTTTGTTTCGATAGTTTTAACTATCGATACTTATTGGAATGCTTACACATCTCTGCTACACAACTGTTGCATCACGGTTGGGCACGATTTTAATTTGGCAATGAAGTTTTCCTAATCGAAATCACAGGTATTTTAATATATTTTATTTAGCTTTAATTTTTTTGGTTCTTGTCAATTATCGCCCAGTTTGCGTTTGCGCCCGCACATTTCTCTTTCAAATTCAAAATATTTAATGTGTGTCAAACTACATAACAAGGCGAACTCACCCGCTTTTTAGGGTATAGTAATGTATGCATCTATGCTATAAGAGCCAATTGCTCATATCATTGGCAAGCTGTACACGTAATTGCTCGTCGGGGCACAAACTAGAACACGTCTGCTCGGCGAGCTTGTACAAGGCGTACGTGCCATGTCAGAACAACAGAACGGGAGTAGACATTGTGTTCCATATAGTACTCAGGTTGTAGTAAGTAGGTAGCTTATGTGTCGGATGCATAAATAGGCACAGCATGGACATCTACGTAGATACAGCAGAAAATGCAACAATAGCAATGCAACAGCCAAAATCGAAAGGTGCAAAAAGTGCAGCACTTAATGCGGCTCAATAAACTAGCAGAAAACCGGCGACAAGCGTACAGATGCAGATACAGATGCAGATGGAGATGGAGACAACGAACGGTGTAAAAAATTGTCAGACAGTCGTACAATTTAACGGCTTTTGTTGCATAAATCCAGCAGGCAACATTTGTTATGCGATTGCAATCTATCGCACAAAATGGCGCCGATTGTTGACAATACGAATCGAGTACGAGTACGAGTATGAGTACGAATAGTATTCGAAAATGGCATCGGTTGGCTGCAAATTGCGCAAAAGGCGTTGAAGATTTATGGGTAGCAACGGGCCATCCAGCATCCCCCAAAAGACGGCGCTGTCAATCAGTCAATCAGGCACTCAGACATTTCGGCAAAAGAAAGCTGACAGTCAATTATAGACACTAATAATAATGATAATAACAACAATAGCAACAACAACTACGCCAGCAACAAACAAAGCGTGTAAATATGACAACAGGTTAGCGAACCTCGCACATTTGCATACGAACAGACAGAGAGTGAGGAAGACGCGCAGAGAGCAATAGAGCTAGGAACACGGAAAGGGAGAGAGCACACAAAGGGAGAGAGTAAAGAGCGAACAGCAGCAGCAAAAAAAGGCTAAAAACTTTGCCGCTACACGCGTTGATCGGCCAGATTCCAGGGCCCCAAGAGGTGTTTATTATGCAATGAGCGTTTTTTCATCAACTTGACAAACCGAGCCGTGAAAAAAACCAACGACTTGGCGTTTGCTTTGTTTTACCACTGCTTTGTTATTTTCTCTTTGTCTGCTCACTACAGGCATACAGGTGATTTTCATTTGTCTGCCGTTTCGGTATCGGTATCTGTATCTACAGTGCGTAGCCTGAGAGCCACAGCCAAAATGACAAGTAATTCAATAAAAATTGCATGTTTTACATAAATTCTGTGTCTGGCCATAAAAATGCCAAAGTCACATAGTGCACACTGATCCAACACCACACGAAAAGTGTATATCAAAATGCTGAAAACGATAATATGGTATTTTCTAAATTTTCACATTTACCTTTTGCTCTTTATATTGCTACATCTTTTATTGTTCCTTATCCAATATTTATTGATTGAAATGCAGCTTTCTCATATTACTGAGATATCAAATATAGTTTGACTGGATATTAAATTCGGGAGTTAAGTGCCAGAAGTATGTCAACAAGAGACTGATATGTGATAAAACTTAAATTGAAATTGACAAGAAATGGCATTTATAAAGCAGACAATTAAATATATGAACATATTAGCTGTGCAAAGTGAAATTTGGCTGACAAGGAATATATTTGCAGACTGCAGGCTCGTCTCTGCCTAAAGGTCCGAGTTTTATTGGATAACAGCAGCTCGCACAAAGTTTACACAGCTGAGGCCGCCTTTCGGATGACTTGTAAAAAGGAAGTCAGGTCATAAACAATATCTGTTATTATTGTGCTTGAGTGCGTTGAACCTTGGCGTGGATTTTTGGGCTCTGTTTGGTTTGCAATTTGGCGCTGCACAGTTTGAGGCCTGTCAGCACAAAGATCTTCACCCAGAACATGAATTCTTGACTTGACGGACAATGTACAGTTAGATGGTTAAATACTTGCCAAAATGAGTGCGGCACACATGAAAGCTAAATACATAATATTGTGTTCACAGCATTTTATGACTTACTTCTCGTATATTTGCAGACTCTCCCTCTTTGGACCGGCGACTCACAAAAATGGTATCTCGGCGAAAAATATTATCACGTTCGCGCGATGATCTAAACCTGGATCAGACATTCACGCAGCAGGAGGAGGAGGAGGATGTTTGGTATCAGAAAGACAAACTCTACAAGGTAAGCGCCAAACAGATGTTAATCAACAAATGATTTAACGCGTTGATGATGCGGCAATAATTAAATGCAATTCATTAGCATACTATGCATACATTTAGCATGGAGTGTGTGTGTGTGTGTGTGTGTGTCAACGTTCAATTAGTTAGAAGTAGAAGCTACCGAAAAATAAAGCCAAGAAACAACAACAAATCCAAACGAAAAACCAAAAAAAATGGAGGCCATGGCGCGACCACGATTTGAACAACTGACAGCTCAAGAGTTTGGACTTCCGCTTGGCCAGTTGCTTTTCTATGATTTGTGGCCATTTTGCACTGTGGCTTATTCTCGACACGTGCAGCGACCGCATTGAGGTCAGCGTCAGTATGAAACGCACTAAACCTTAGCCGCAGGCGATGTTTGTTGATGTCGTCGTCGTTGTTGTAGTTGCTGTATTGACCAATTGCATTAATTACCGTTAGGCCATCGCATTGCGTTGTGCATTTTTAATTTGCCTATGGCCATTTGCCAGTTGCCGCAACAACAACGAAGACGACGCGCCGCTAAAAGCAGCGACTAACAACAACAACAGCAACATAGCAGCAGCATTAACAAAATGCAAACGTAACCCTAATGTACAAGCCCAGCACGAGCTTCACTTATGACTGTGTGCGTGTATGTGTGTGTGTGTGTGTGTGTGTGTGCTTGTCTGTCTGTGTGTGGGCATTTCATTGATTTCAGCATTTAAGCAACAAAATAGACAACAAAATCAGCGCTTGAGTTGTATGTGTCGCTCTATCTCGTTTCTGTCACGTTTATGCATAGCTTATCATGATAAATGGTATAACAACAATATGATATATCTCCATATAAATAGACAATAAATAAATATGCAAATATAGTAGAGCAAATCGATTTGAATTCGAGAGTATACTTTATAATTTACAGTAATGTATTGTAAATAATTTGGTTTTTTTAATCTATTTACTATTGAGCCTATCCTATCTTAACATCATTTCTCATTTCTTTGAGATTTCACAAATTTTAATATAATCAGCAACTATTAATATACTACATGCAAAACTTTATATCATTGTTAATTAGTGACAGATCGTTAAACAAATAATCGTATAAACGTAGCATTTGTCGCCTGCTCTTCAGGTTTATTTTTTGGCAAATACCGCTGCTTCCTACACACAACGTTTTAGCCACAACTTGCCATTGTTGTCATAAATATTATAAGCATTATTTAACTGGGTTAACTGCAGCCAGTGAACAATTTTAACCAATCAAAATTGAGCACTTTTATGCCCCTCTATCAAATTTATGTTGTTTGTTGACTTTTTTATACGTTTCAAATGGATTTGCATAGAGCCTCACCCAGTCCATCAAAATGTGACGCAAAAAGTGAAAAGCCTCGCGACACTTCTTTTTTTCTTGTTGTTGTATTTGTTGTTGTTGTCATATGAAGCTTTTTGGCTTGGAAAATGCGACCGCCCACGCGTTTGACTTAAAAACTCAGCAGCATTGTGCAATTGGCGTGAGCGTCTATATATATATATATATATATATATATATATATATATAATTCCGTTTAGCAATACAAAAGGCGTCTAGTTTTTCCCATGAAGCAGAAGAAGAAGAAAAAAAAGCACAAAAACAAATTATGGCAGCATTTTCCTATTGTCGTTGCTTAGCTTTGAGGGCCCTTTGAATTGGTCTGACTAGAGTTGGTTTTGTTGTCTTTAGCTGCCAGGCATTTATTGAGCAATCTGTACTTGTTGTTGTTGTTGTTATTGGGCCTGTACTATTTTCAATATTGTTTACAAATTTATTAGCTGGGAACAAAGCCAAGCCACAAAAGGCTTGCGTTTGAACATATGCAGCGAGCTGGCTAAACAAAAGACTCTGGCAGCGAACTTGTTTGGCATGCAAACAGAACTTTTAAGTGCATAGCGGCAAAGTGGCGGCCACAGGCTGGCTGACTGGCTGCTTCTTCTTCTTCTAACCACTTTTCCACACA
The DNA here is from genome assembly GCA_035042425.1 of Drosophila flavopinicola. Lineage (NCBI taxonomy): Eukaryota > Metazoa > Arthropoda > Insecta > Diptera > Drosophilidae > Drosophila > Drosophila flavopinicola. The sequence continues at coordinate 10,117,501 of JAWNLL010000090.1, read as the reverse complement.
GACGAAAGTAGCATGAAAATGAAAGTTTCATTTTCGGCAGGCTGACAAGTTTTCGCTTCGCCTCGCTAGCCTGTTGCTGTTGTTACTGTTGTTGTTATTGTTGTTGCTGCTTTGCCGTTTTTCCACTTCCACTTCCATGCGCATGTTTGGCCACTCGTTCACCTGGTTTCGGTTTCGCTGGCACGTTCGCCAGAGTTGTACAACAGGATTGGCCGCCACCGCCAAAACGCGTTGGCGCAAGCAGGAAAAACCACACAACAAACACACACACAGCACACACAGCACACAACACACAACACACACACACATGTCAGTTGGCGCGTAATTTAGCTCTTAAACGAGGGGAGCCGCACAGTTCAATGGAAAATCTGCGCGCGCTGCTTTTTATGCCACTTCATCAAGCGTCTTTTAATATGCCTTATAAACAAGCATTTTTCCTTATAAAAATCGCGACTGCATTCAATTTCCTGCTCGGTGAAAAGCGATTGATTGATTTGCATTGTGAGTGGTGCTGACGGAAGACACCGCCAGCTATTATTATATGGCTCCTAACCTGCCAAGACGAAACTATGCATGAAATTAGCATAAATTTGTTTGCGCTTGGCAGAAAAGATAAGCAAAGACAAACCGTCCAAGCCGCTATCCACTTGATCGATCGCCCAGCGCTTAAAATAATATTTATATTGCCATCGAGCGACGACTTTGGAAATGGGTCAGACGACATTTGAAGTTATGCGCTTGGGGGCGAACTCAAATTGAAATTAATAATAAACATATCAGTGAACCTTTTGCGTTGTTGTCGCATCATTTGCAATTTCCTTTTAGCGACTGCAACCTGTCACTGACAAATAAATTGATCAAGTCCATAATAATTTCAAATGATGATTATATCTATTACAACAAAGCTTGCCGCGCGACTGTTCGCTCGCTTCTTCGACTTGTTCGACTGCCACCAGCTAAATTCATTTTATTAAATGTCAACTTTGAGCGCTGGGCGCATCTGTTGCCATCTTCAGCAACGGCAAACTCCGTTCGGCAGTTGCGCCAAAGTCGTGACTGCAAAAGTTCAACAACATTTTACACAAAAAGTGCAAACTTAATAAACAGAGATGAAGAAGAAAAAAACAGATTCTCAACAGCGACCTGAGCAAACTTCCGCGCTGATTGCACTTGTGCACGTGTTTTTTGTATGCTTGTTGTTTCATTTTGTTTGCTGTTGGGTGTCAATTATAGAACTTATTAAGCCCACTGTAGCCACAGCCAAAGACAGCTACTTTAATTACACCTTAATGGCTTTTGTGCCCTTTACGAAACAGCATTAAAAACTGAATTGAAGTTTGTGTAATATTTGTGACATACCACTGCAGGCATGGCAGAACATATAAACTTTAATAAATGTAGTATTCAGTAGAGAATAAAAGCAAAAAAAACAGCCTGGATGGCAAACAACTAATTCCATGTGAAAATCCATTTAGTTTTAGTAAAGCTCTGGGAGTTTGAAGTGAGGATAGTGCATTTACCATATATTATTTTTATGGCAAAGAAAATGATTATATTTGTAAGTAAAATAGGTAGAAGTTAATGTTAGATTCGTCATATTTGTTATAAGGAATATGGGAAAGTTAATGCTACATTAAAATACTTAATTTGACTGGAAAGTTTTGCTGCTCATCGAAATTCTTCAACGAGGGCAGCTGTTCTAAATTTCAACAGGTTTTTTTAATCTCTACGTTGACTTTGTTTTAATAAGAATGCAAAAGAATCCGGAATTCTTGTTGTATAGCTTTTTTCAAAGCAGACAAAACGCGTCTGTGGTATTGGTAATTTTTATACTCTGTGATACCGAAGGTACTCATAGTATATTGGTTTTGTCGAATGTCCGTCAGGCCGTCCGTCTGTCCGTCTGTCCGTCTGTCCGTCTGTCCGTCTGTCCGTCTGTCCGTCCGTCCGTCTGTCTGTCTGGATGAACGCGCGTATTTCCGAAACGATATTAGATAGACTCTTGAAATCTTTTGCGTTATGATTATAGCTATCTGCTTCAGATCAAGTTTATTCCAAATTTATGCCACGCCCACTGGGAGGCTGGCAAATCGATAACATGTCGATACACCTCAAATCACAAATCGATTAAACGTGAATAACTCCCACAATTTTGAAGCTAGAGTAATCAAATTTGGTAGGTATATTGCTGGTGACCTCCCGAAAAAATTGGATCCTAGGTTAATCGGCCACGCCCATTATTACGCCCACCAGCCCCCCTCCAAAATTAATTTGAAATGCTTATATCTCCCGCAGTTTTAGAGCTAAAGTCACCATATTTGGAATATATATTACTGGTGACGTCCTCTACAGATTACAGAAACAAAATTTCGACCACGCCCACTCCCGCCCCCGTAATCGCGAAAGAAAATCGATATACATGAATGCACAATTCGATAACACGTGTATATTTCCCGCAATTTTGAAGCTAGAGTCCCCAAATTTGGAATTTAGACTAGGGCTGACCAGCCCAAAAGATTGCGTCCTGGATTTTCCGGCCACGCCCACTGGAACGCCCCCCAGCCACCCCGCCCCCACGAAACACGGAAGCCTATATCTCGCACAGTTTAAGAGCTAGGGCCACCAAAATTGGAAGATAGACTTATTGTCAGCCCCCTAAAGATCGGCAAAAAATTTTGGGGCCCCGCCCCCTCCCGCCCCCAAAAATCGCGAAAATGTATATCTTCCACAGTTTTAGAGCTAGAGTCACCAAAATTGGAGGATAGACTTATTGTCAGCCCCCCTAAAGATCAGCAAAAAATTTTGGGGCCCCGCCCCCTCCCGCCCCCAAAAATCGCGAAAATTTATATCTTCCACAGTTTCAGAGCTAGAGTCATTAAACTTGGAAGATAGAATTCTGGTCAGCCCCTCTAAATATCGGTAAAAAAATTTGGGGCCACGCCCCCTCCCGCCCCCAAAAATCGCGAAAATGTATATCTTCCACAGTTTTAGAGCTAGAGTCAAGAAATTTGTAAAATAGACTTCTTGTCACTCCCTCTAAAGATCGGCCAAATTTTTTGGGGCCACGCCCCTTCCCGCCCCAAAAATCGCGAAAGCTTATATCTTCCACAGTTTTAGAGCTAGAGTCACCAAAATTGGTAGATAGACTTCTGGTCACCCCTCTTAAGATCGACCAAAAATTTTCTGTTCACTTGCTTTCAGCTGTTCTTAAAATGGTATCAGAGTATTACGCAGTCGGCTCCGCCCGACTGCAACGTTCTCACTTGTTTTTTGTTGCCTCATTATCGATTTGCGTCAGCGCCAACAAATAATGATTTGTATATATTTTGTTGCTTAAAAATTTCATGCTATACATAGTAGATTCGATAATAATTTGCATAGCAAATGTGTGCTTACAAAAACCAGTTCAGTTGCTTTTTAAGAATCGATTGGCATTTTGGCCAATACTCGGACGTAAACACAGATATCTATATATATATATATATGTACATATACTACATATTTCAAAGCTGTGCTAATTTTCATGCACAACAAATATTACGTTATACGTAGCAACCAGGCGCCATTGCTTTGCAGCTTAGCCCAGCCCAGGCTAAGCGGGCTAATTAAAAGCAGCGACAACAACAAGCAGAACTGCATAAAATAGCTAGAGTAGCAGCATTTACTTGCAATCTGAACTTCGACATTTTGAGGTCGTCTCATAAAATTGGAAGCAGAAGAAGACGGCCTAGAAATAATATATATATATATATATAAAAACAACGAAAACAGCAACAACTTGTAACTTGTTTGGCCACACGACACTTGAGCCTACAAGATTCTTTCGGAGCAGCCAAAAATTATAAGAAAACCTGTACAACAAAAGTGAATCTGCCCAGACGGAGCTAAAGAAGAATCTATGCGAGTTTGAAGTGAAATCAAAAGTGCTGACGACTCGCACAAACAGCAGCAACAAATTAAAGCTAAAGTACGCTACACAAACATATATATATATATATATATATCTATATGTACAACGAAAAGGTTAACAAGTTTTACTACATGATTTATTTGCATTTTTAATGTGCGGCCTGGCATCTGAGCAGCGGGCTGCCTAGGACAAGTTTACCACTCGTCTTGTCCGTCCTCCCGTTTGCAACTACTATGTAGAACTCTGAACCAAAAAGAGACGTTAGATACATATTTGCTTGCTGGAGTTTTCATAATTTTCGGTATTTTTGTTGTTGTGTTATTATTATTAAGGCAGCACTGAACTTTGCCCGAAAATACGTATAAAACTGTGGGCATGTTGGTTACTGGGCTAATGGCTTTGTTTATGACCCTGTTCTTTGTTCGGGTTAATTGAACTCTTTTTTTTTTATCTGTCCGCCTGAACATATGATAATGTAGCGCCATTAAATTGCCAGCTGTGCTGGCACTTTCAGCCTTGATTATATTCACACCACAAACGAGAGCGGTACAAAAAGTACACAAAACATTCAAATTTTAAATGACTTGAACCAGTTCGGTGTGCTCCTTACAAATAATCTCATTTGTATATATGGAACAGTTCAGTTATTCGTAATTGTTGTTCAATTAAAAGCGTAATTAATTGCGCATACATAACAATTTGTTTGCGATTGACAGAAATTGGTGTATAATTTCATTTTGTATGAAAGCTTTTGGAATATATCTAAACTCAGCCGATCATCTAGAAGAAACTCGTTTAACAGGCACTTATGTATGCTAAACGACAAGACTAAAACTTTCTTGTATATGGAATAGAAATATGAACAAATATCATGCTGCTTATTTAAAATAAAACATTAACTTTTTATCTGCACATAAAACTGAAATTTGTTTTGCCTTTTTTAAAAAGAACATTATGATTATGCCCATTCACATTGTTACAATATTAGATATTGCTTAATTATGTGATAACGACTTTAGTATTTATAAAACTGCCCCTTAGGCACATATACATACATATGTGTATGTATATATATATGTAGCTATCTATATAAAAGTATAACAAAATGTAAAATATGCGCTGTGCACTTAGGCATGACGCAAGCGCAAGCGAGTTGCATTTTCATTTCTTAGTGCAATCGAAAGCCTTGCAGCACTTTAAATATCTGTGCACACACACACACACACACACATACACACACACACACACAACACATATATATATATACATGAGCAGAGATATAAAATAGCAACAATAAAAGCAGTAAACGCCGTTGTCTATAATTTTATATGTCTTGCTGCACCACGATTCGCTGGCGCGCCAGCTTCGTGCCAGCATTTGCTCCGATTTGATTTTAACTTTTATTTAACAAACTACAACAAACAACAATAACAACAACAACAACAACAACAACAACATACAGTTGTTTGTAACGGCAGCCAGCAGCAACAGAAATACAAAAGCAATAGTAAAAGTAAAGTGAGTGAAAAACAACTACGTGAAAAATAAAAGCACAAACGCAAGCGCCCAACAAGGCCGTTCACTTTGGCTGGCAAAAACTGCACACACACACACACACACACACACACACATAGACGCTCTGATGGAAAGTGAAAATTGCTAGCATTAGTTGCATTTGCAACAGTTGCAGCAGCTTTTTGTTTTCTTTTTTGGTTTTTCTTTTGTCTGCAGCAAGTTGCTCGCCTAAGTCTTTTGTTTCGTCTATTGCCAAAGCAGTTGCTGCCATTTAGCATGCTCTCAATTTAACACCTCGCTACAACTATTGCTGTCTCTCTCTCTCTCGCTGCAGGAACACATACAGGAAGTGCTGGACAAATGGACGCAAATCGATGATGAGATCTGGGCCAAAGTAATTGTCTTCGAGCGCAATCGCCGAGTGGCCAAAGCGTACGCACGTGCACCGGTGCTGACCATCAATGGCTCCGACGATGGCTTCGACGGCATGCGGTAAGTATGCAAATAATTAGGGCTGCCTCTTTTTAATTGCACACACACACACACACAAAGGAAGGCAAACAAAAATAAATATACAATATAAATGGGAGAGAAAAAAAACACACGCAAATGATGCCTTTGAACTTTTGCGCAAATCGGTTTGCGGCAAATGACCTTGACCCACTGGCAACGAAAATCAGCAGCAGCACCACCAGGGAGAAGCTTTTTCTCTTTATTGTCTTTGTGTTTGCGTAGTAGCAATAATAAATGATTAAATTACACCTGATGTGCTCCCAAATGAGCAATGAATGAAACTTGGCACAGGCATCGCGACTACAACGCCCATTAAATTGATGCTTTTGGGTATTACAATTTAATTGCCAATCTGAACTTGTAATGCCAACAACAGATTTACAATAGAAAAACAACAGCAAAAAAAAAGGAAAAACAAGAGAACCTTCAGCACAAATCGCAGATGAATGCGAATGCAAATTACGACATTTGTGACCTCACTCACTGGCGGCAATTTGTAGCATGTGAAAATGCCCGAAAATAAAACGAGCGTCAAGTAAGCAAACAGCAACAGCAACAGCAACAACAAGTGAAAATGTTTTAATAATTGCGCGTATTTCTATAAAATGAGCGATTTCCGTTGCGCAGCAATTTAAGTTGCTGTTTTTTTTTTGTTTTCCAAGAATGTTGGTTTTTTTGTTTTTTTATTATTTTTTGATAAACCAACTAAGCAGTTGCTCGGTTTGTGCTTTGCTTTTGGCTTCGGCTGCAGTTTTTGGGGCCAGGCGTGCTGCTGCTGCGACTGCATTTGAGGCTAATTAACATATTCCGTCTCAAAATGATTTCGTAGTTGCGTGCCAGAAATTGCAAATGCCAAACGCTTTTGCCTCAATTGCTGTGGCAATTTTACTGCACAGCCCACACACACATATGTATGTATTCAGGCAGCAAGCACTCGACTTTTGGAGTGCTCGGCACTCCGTACTCCCAGCCAAATGTCAAGAAGTCTGCATAATGGAGTGGAGTTTACGAGTATTTTATATCTACGATATGTATATATATATATAGATGAGTATACTGCGATGCAATAAGCGCCGAATGCATAATGTATTAGTCCATAAATGTGCTGATTAAACGCACAGTGTGCAATTCAAGTTCGTTGCTCAAAATGTAATCTGGTTAGCAGCATCAGCAACAACAGCAACAACAACAATAACAATAACAGCAACAACAAGCTGGGCACTGAGGCCAAAAAAGGGCATCGCTTGCAATTGTTGCATGGCGGCTTCTTTTGTGGCCCCACAAAACAGCAAAATGAAGATGCTGCCACTAAAATGTCAACGGCTACAATAATACTTAATAATAATAACAGCGACAACAACAACAGCAACAATGCACACTGTAGCAAAAAATTAAATAAAATAAATTTACGGCTGCCGCTGCTGACTAAATTCGATTTTGTTTACCAACTGCAAATGCAGGCGATAAAGATGCAAGTAAAAGTCAGGTGTGCTCGACTAATAGATGTCCTGTAGCTGGATTTGAAGTAAAAGTGCTCTTCAGAGTGATTAGCTAGTAAATAAGACTAGGAGATACCCTGGAAATGTATACGTCTTTGAAAACCAAAGAATTTCGTTTGAAAATGCTTTAAAAATAAAATATATAAAAGAGCCGTAATAAAATAAATCTGATTATAATATACTGACAATATATCTGATTTTTTTCTAGCTTTTAAAGAGTTTGAAGTTAAGTAACAAGCAATATTATAATAATATAAATATATCTCAATTCACAATCTTTTATAATATCAAATATCGCTTTTGAAACTAATGGCCCAAAAATAATCGAATATATTTTATTTAACTAAAATCCGTAAGCAAAGCATTTTTATAACTACTTGCTCATCTTCCATTTGAATCGACAATTAATGCTGACTAAGAATATATATACTGTTAAGAATCATTCGCACTGTTTTGTACTGTTACTAATGAGCACTGGGTATCAAAAGTCAAATGAAATTGAAAATAATAACGAAAGTCATTCGTTTGTTCGTGACGAGGTCATCAAAGATTGCCAGATGCAAATTGCAGTTGTCATTTGGCTGTTTTAAGCCGCTGCGGCTCCTCTTTCTTTTTTCAGCTGAGCAGCGGCATAACGAGTGTTTGTTGTTGTTGTTGTCAATGTGGTTGCCTATTGCTGTTGGCTACTTGTTCATGTCAATTGCAGGTTAAATATGCCTGGCACAGCCGCTGTGGGGAAGCGGGCTGCAAAATGTGGAAAATTGAAACTGATTTCGAGTTGAAAGTGTCAAGTTAATCAATTGGCATGCCGCTGACTTCAAACAGGCAAACGCTGTCTGTTTTGTGTGTGGTCTGCCTCAGTCCTCGCCTTGTCTGTTGTCGGTTTTTAGCAATAGGTGTAACTGGCCGGACTTGTTGTTTAATTAGCTATAATTGCTGCTGCTGCTGTCAGCCGTTGTTAGCATCTAAGTAGTTTTTTACCATTGCAATTTAAAAATAGGCATTGCATTTGAATGCTACATAGATTTGTTTATCATATGCATAGCCGCATTTCATTCCACACGCAACGTTTTTCACTGGAAATCTGACTAAATGCAAATGAAATCCAACTGCTGCCGAGTTACTTGCACCGAGAGCATACTACATATCTTATAAGCTTTGGCAATTTCACAGGAATTTCAATAAAATGCTATTATATTCTTATCGCTAACATACCGAACGTTTAGCGTTTAAACCTGTTTCGGCTAGACTTTCACTGCAGCTATCCAAACTTCCTGAACTATGTATGTTAATGCGTATGGAACGTGTTTACTTGTTGAGACTTTGATTGTGATTAATTGCCAGTTAGGCTTTGGCAAAGCAAACTTGTTTTTGACTGCGTGGCAGCAGCTGAATTTGGAAACTTAAAGAGTATATGTGGCTTGCCTAAAGGGTAGCTCGGCTTCGGTGCTTGCAACGCTCGCTTAGTGCTTGCAACTGTTGCATGCTACCGATTGGCAATTTTCACACCTAGCATCCACCATGCTGCTGCATGTAAATTAATTAATTAGACTGCTGTGGCTGCTGTGGAGGCGTTGCGCCAAGCGACACGCAGAAGAAGCCAAGGACCACACATTTGCTTGCAGCTGCTGCTGCTGCTGCTGCTGTTGTTGCTGTTGGTGTTTGTGCAACAAGCGCATTTAATTAATGGGCAAACCCTTAAACACTCATGGCCACTCAGACCACTTACATGTCTGCCATTATCTTGTGCAACAATTGAAATGGCGCCAATATAAATTGTGCTGCTTATGACAGTTAGCGGCTGCCGTTGCCGTTGCTGTTGCTGTTCCTGCTTGTAGTTGCTGCTGCTGCTGCTGCTGCTGCTGCTGTTGCGTGGGCGTTGCCAATCACAATTTGCATGTCGCAGTCGAAATCAAATCAACTCATAATACTTGCGGGCAATCGCTGGCACAGCGTGATATAAACAGGGCACTGTCGACCGTTTGATTGCAACATATATTTTTTGTGTTTTCTGTTGCCATTTCGTGCGAATCAAAAGTGAGGCAAACAAGGCGCGACTCGAGGCTGGCCAAGGCCACGCTTTAATTTGCAGCACACAAAAGACAGTTTCGATTTCGATTTCGATTTGCTTACAATTGAAGCGGATAGGAGAACGATAGCGATTGCCCGATTGCATAAAAGCCAAACGTTTCGCTGGCACACGTGCCAATTTTTTCTCTCTTTTTTCTCATTTTCAGCTTAGGCAAGAACAGAAGTGAGACTTGGCCTTCGCAGCGATTAAGGTGCGACCGACCAGTAGTTGTCTAGAAAATAATTAATCTAATTGGAGCAAATTATAGCTAACTAGACGGCTGCTGACTAGTCGTTGGCAAGAGCTGCACGTTCGTTGCCTAAGTCTTTCGTTTTGATATGTTTGGCTGGCATTTATTAAAGCCGCTCTGCCGCTGTCGCCTCTTTTATATTTTACATTATGCCAATGCAGTATTTTTAGCTCAACCGGTTGTTGCTGTTGTTTTATATTTGTGTTCGTTTTTTAGTGCCTGTCCATGCAAAACTAGCCGCAGGTCAAAGCATTGCTGGTGCCCGTTTTTGTAGCAGCTTGAAACCAGTCGCCGTTAACTGCATTGTTGCTGTCGCTTCCTTGAAGAAGCAGCAGCAGCAACAGCAGCACTAGCAGCAGCAACAGCTCCCCTCGTGCAAGGTTTGACCCACTGCACACGTTTAACTTGAACTCCAAAATGGTGCAGCTTCTCGTGCTGCTGCCAAAAACCCGCTACAACTTGGACTCTCGCTTTCATTGGCAGCCGTAAAAATGCAGCAGTGCAGCGAACAGACTGTTGGCGTTTTGCCTTTCGCATTTTTAGCTCATTTAGGCGTGTCAGGTCCAGTTTTTTTTGTATATATATATGTATATATTTTTATATTTATAGTGGACGACCTTGCAACCGATATGTATGCATGCATGCATGTATAAGCATAAGCAGCTGTGTGTGTTGGCCACATCGAAGTGAATGCAACTGTTGTGTCAGGCCATGAATTGGTAACTGAACGTATGTGTGATTGGCAGTGGGTTTTGCCTGGGGTTGGGTTCTGTTTTTTTCTTGGTTTTTGGATACCGGTTCATCTTTTGCTCAATTTTAATAACGCTTATCGGCTAGCTGGAATTAAACGAAGCATTTAAAAGCAACAAAAACAAAGACAAAAGAACTGCAAATCCGCTTCGTTTAGGTGCAACCTTGAAAGGCACATCAGCAGCGGCAGCACTAGTCCATGTCGATTTCATTTCATGGAAAACTTTGACACACATTTCAACGGTTTTTACAAGCATTTAGCCAATAAATCAACGCCAAACAGCCGCAGCGCAGACGTCGGCAGATGTTACGCGCAGAACTAAGGCACATGGCCAAATGCCAGCAGCAATTGCTGCCGTTCTTCTGCTGCTGTTGCTGTTGCGCTTTGGCTGGCAGCACTGGCAGCGCTTCATTATACAAATTAACATAAAACATAATAGTGACAGAGCGGCGTCAAGTGAGCTTGGCAGCAGCGACAGGAGCCGTGCAGATAAGAGCAGCAACAACAATGAGCGCTACAGCAGCAACTGTTGCTGCCAGCAGCAGCAGCAGCAGCAACAGCAACCGTCTGTGGCCTTTTTGCGAACGACAATTACAATTAGCTTCGTTTCATTGTTTTGCTGGCTGCTAGCTGCTTGCTGCTGGCGGCTTTGCCGTTTGCGGCTTCCTCTGCAGCTTCTTGTTAGCATTTCAGCCGACATTTGAATCGACCTTAAACGAAAAATCACAACAGCAGCCAAGTGCTATTGCTGCTTGCTGCTTGCTGCTTGCGCTTCCTGCAGCACAACATGTATATGTATATATGTGAAAATTCGCTTGACACTTTTTCGGCAAGGCTATATGAAAACAATAGACTTAAGCCACAAACGCGACTATCTATTGGCCCAAAATATGAGTCAGCTGCAGGCGCGTTCGGCAATTAAACAAGCCGATGAAAAATATGAAATGTTTATTAGACATTTTTCGGCTGCAGCTGCCACACATTGTGGCGACCGCATAAATCACTGTCAATGCGAATTTGTGGCAGGCGAATGAACAGTTATGCTGTTGTTGTTGTTGTTGTTATTGTCTGGGGTGGTGTTGCTGCACCGCCGAATGTTTTGTCAAAACGTTTAATGTAACAAAATGCTGCAGCAGCCAAGTGACTCATGCAGCACTCGTTTCGAATGGGGCCCCCACTGAAAGTGAACGTGCCACAAAGTGCTAAATGCGGCCGCGACTTTTATTTATTTATTTTGTATTTTGCCTAATGCGGCAGCTGATTGATTTGCAATTAATAAACTGTTGTGCGCCTATAATTGTCTGAATATACTATATATATATATTTGCTTTTGCTTTTTTTTAGCATTGGCTTGTGCGGCTTTGACAATCCCATGCGGGACCAAAAGACGGACGAAATGAAGCGCGTCATCGGCCAGGTAAGCATCAAGTGAACTTTATGGCCCGTTAAAATGAGCGACACACTTTTTAAAGAGCGTGCCGGCGTTTATTTGCATATATTTTGATAACAATAAACAGAATTGATGGGCATTCAGTTAAAGCTAACAAGGTATAGCCATTAGCGGTGCCACCTGACAAAATACCAAAAATACAAAATACAGCTAACTTTAAGTACTCAAAACACACTCACACTTTGTTGTTCTATACACCTTTTAGGGCGTCAAGATCAAAATGGACGATGCTGGCAATATACTCGTGCGTCGCTATGCCAAGAGCAACGTTTTTGTGAAGAGCACCGCCAGCACTCCCAACGAGGAGACCTCCATTGGTGCCGAAATCTTGAAGCTGCCAAATCAGGCGCTCGAAAGCGAAAAAATAGTCAAGGCAAGTTGTAATCCTCCCTATAAATATAAAAATATATATATAAATCGATCTATCTATAGCAGTTGGTAGTTAGTGCTGACTTACTATATATGCAAATTGTGTTATTGTTTACTAATTCGTTTTGTCGCCCGCAGCTCTTCGACATGAAGAAGTTCCAGTCGAACGTAAATCGTGAACTGCGCCGTGCCTATCCAGATCGTCGGCGCTTGGAGACGCAGTGCCTATCGGCAGTGGCCTTTGTCAAATCGGAGAATGACATTTTGGAGTGCCCCATTTGGGTGCTCATTGTGAATGTGGTAGCCATGGATATGCTAAAGAGCAAACTGCCGCCAGGTGAGCTATGCACAAGTGTCTCTCTGTGTGTGGTTGAGAGTGTATACTCTTTTCTAGAGATGAGCGAGAAGTGAGTTCGATCTTATGAGTATGCTAAAGCTTGAGCTAAACTTTATATTATAGAAAAACTCCTGTTGCTTGTAGGCTTAACAGAACTTTTGACCTGATTTTATAAGAGAGTGCATACAATTTGGCATTTAAAGCTGCCAATTATTAAAAAATAAAAGTAATAAGCTATAAAGAGAAAGCTTTTTAGCGCAAGGCCGTTTTGTTCATTGTTTGTCTTCTACTTTAAATTTGCATTAAAATTGTTTCGAATTGCTTTCTGATTTCCTAACAGTTTTTGACAAGTACTTAGAAATGCCCTTCTGTTATTGCAAACACTGAGAATAGAGAAAAAGCAACCAAAAAATTTTTGATATTAGTTAAAAATACTTATAAATTCAAAAGAAATACCTACAGACGACATTTCATTTTCGTTCCTTGACCATCTCTAGTAAGTAAGTTTCAAGGATACGCACCAGCAGCTTCTATTGTTCCATGTATGTGTGTGTGTGTGTGTGTGTGTGCGTGCGTGTTGTAATTGTTGGGCAGTTATTGATTTATTGGAGCACCAGTTCAGCACATTTATGACATTCTGCTTCTTCTACTCATTCTACTCCTGCAGTGCAACGTCCCATTGTGGACATCAAGAATCGCCCGCGCATACCCATACCCGATGAGGATCCCTACAGCGTTGCCGGCACTGGCAGCAATGGCAGCTCGGGCAGCTCTGGCTTTGGCAGCGCCCACCAGCAGCAGCTGCTGCAGCAGCAGCAGCAGCAACAGCAGCAGCAGCAGCAACAGCACGGCAAGCATTTGAATAATGGCAGCAGCAGCAATGGTCATGTGGCCGCCACCCGGGAGCAGCTGCTGCTGCAGACGCAGCAATTGGCGCACAAGCGCAGCGAGAAGCCGCCCAAATTGCCGCCCAGGGATAATGTCTATGCGCACGATCTGATTCCAAAGGTGAGACAATTAGCCGGCCAGTTGCAAGCCAAGTTGCTCAAGTGTTTTGTAGCCAAGTGTTGGAACAATTGTTCGACTGAAGTGTGTGCGCTTAAAAAACAAAATTTTGGCATATAGTATGTATTTAATACGAGAGCAAGAAGTGTGGCAACTAGTCCAGCAGCAATAACAACAAATAACGGGGGGCTGGCTGGCTGGCTATGCTTGGCTACATGCGCAACGCGGCGGGCACTTGCAAAATGGTTTACGGCTCTGGCTTTGAGCCCTGTGTGTAGTTTTGTTGTGCTCTGAATTCTGTCAGCCAGACAAGTGGCTAAAAATACCAGGCCACTTGTTGCGGCGACGATTTCGCTTTTGGACTTCGTTGAGCTTCACCAAGCATTTGGCTTGCATTCAATAATATTCGAATTTCAGCAGCAGCAGCAACAGCAGCAACAGCAGCAGAAATAACTGCAAACGAATCGCGTGTAATTAATATGCACGGAATGCTGCCAATGGCTGCCAATGGGCCCAACGACCGAACGGCTAATGCTATGGGCCTCTGACTGCACAGTTATGGCTAACTGTAAGCGTCGCACTCACACTCATACAGTCACAGCAACAGATATGCAGATAGAGCTGGCGCACCTTGCGCAAAGTGTAGCCAACGCGTTCGTTGCCTAAGTCTTTTGTTATTTTGTCTTACAGACATTTTCATATATAAATATTTAAAATGAATGCTAGTTGTTGGTGCTAAATTAAACAATTTAAGCAAACAACACACAATAATTATTATTTCGTAGTCACTATAATTAAATATTTTCTTGCGTAGCAATTGCAAGCGAAAATATATTCTTCCCATGCTTAAAAATAATATGAAATTTTGCTGCTTTCTATTTTTTTCTATCAAAATTCTGACGTATGACGTTTTAGTATTGATCGTGTTGGTTATAACTTCTAACCACTATGTTTTTTTAACAGCCGGACTATGATGACATTGATTTGGAGACCAGAATCAAATTGTCTCGCGGCAAGTCCGACAAAGGCAAGGACAACAAGAAATATGGTAAGACACTTGGCCCAGCCACATTCCCAGCCACATCCAACAATAGGTCGAACTCATCTTTTGCAGATGATCCTTATTACTGTGGCCTGCGTGCACGCGTGCCAAACTTTGTGAAGTCATCCAAGGCAGTCACGAAGGATCAGCGCGACGGCAATGGCAACAACATCATCATGAATGGCAACGGCAATAGCAATGGCATCAGCACGCTCACCCAAAAGAAGACATCGATGATACACAACCACTTGGCTGGCATGCACCCACATGCGCACCACTTGCAGCAGCAGCAGCAGCAGCAACAGCAGCAACTGATGGCGGCGGCGGCAGCAGCGGCAGCGGCGCATGCCGTGCATCATCAGCCGCCGAGTCATCATCAGCAGCATCAGATCTGGCAGACGCGCAGCTATGAGAGTGGCATAGGTATTTATAATAATAAGGGCGGCTATCAAGCACAGCTAGCACCACATCAACTGCAACAACAACAACACAATACGCACGCTCTGCAAATGCAAATGCAAATGCAACCACAATCACTGCCAACGGACCTTACAGCACCAACAACAACAACAACAACAACAGCAACAACAACCAAGACACTAAGCACCGCACTGGCGCCGACAGTCAAACACCAACAGCACCACCAGCATCCGCACCACAAAGCACGTAGCAATCAGCAGTTGCAGCAGCAACAACAACAACAGCACCCACACCCACACCCGCATGCGCATCATCGCCATCAGCACCGGCACTGCCATCGGCAGCACCACCGCCAGCCTCCAAGCAAAAGCTACTATCCGCCTCCCACGCAATACTACGATGACCTTGAGGCAATGGCGGTGCGTCAGGGCGCCCGGCGTCTGTCCATGCGCCGCACGACGCAGCTGCAGCCGGAGCTGGCCTGCAACTGTGTCAGCTGCTATGCACTGGCACCGCTCTGCGGTCAGGTGCCGGCACCACGGCCGCAGCGCAGTCTCAGCCAGCAGCAGCTGCGCCGGCATCAGCGGCTGAGCGGCGGACTGCTGGACAAGCATGCGGGTGTGGCCAAGTGGTGCAGCGAGAGTGACATTTCAGTGCTGGAGCAGGTGCAGGAGGACGAGCCCTCCACTACCATGACCATTGACGAGCGGTACGACGACAGCTACGAGTACGATGACTTCGACCTGGACTTTGACATTGACGACAGTGCAACGACGGGCAACACGGACAGCGGCTATATGCGCCACCTCCACCACGTGCAACGGCCGCGTGCCGTGCACAGCAACGAGGAGACGGACATGTATGTGGATCGGGCCCAGCTGCGCCAGTTGGCGGCGCCGGCGCTGCTTGCCGCACGCAACAAGTCCCAGTCGACGGAGAGCTTCTTCGAGCAGCCCAACGAGGAGGGCTCACTGTACATGTACGGCGGTCGGCGGCGCATTGTGGCCAAGCCGCCAGCGCCGGTCAACATATACGAGCGGGTGCCCCACTCACGGGACAGTGCCGGCCAGTTGCAGGCGAGTGCCAGGCGGGCGCAGTACTACAATAAGCCCAAGTTGCCAGCGCCAAGTTGGCGGGGCAAACGTCAGCAGCAGCTTCAGCAGCAGCAGCAGGCAGCGACACATTTGCAAAAAGCTGACAAGAAACCATATGACAATACTAACAGCAACAACTACAACAACGGCAAGCGACAGCTAACGAACAACAGCAGCAGCAATGCCAAGAAAAACAATGATGACGTCTTGAAGAAAAACAACAAAGATAATTTCAATAGTAAAAACAAAAGTATAACAACAGGCACAGCAGCAACAAAGAGTTTAGCAACAGCAGTGACTGCAACAGCAGCAACACCAGTCACACCAACAACTGCAGCAGCAACTCCAGCAGCAGCAGCAGCAGCCGCAGCAGCAACAACAGCCACAACAACAAACAATGCACCGCCAGTGGTGCAGACGCAAGCACAAAGAACTGGGCGCACTGCCAGCCGCCTTGACATCAGCGACATGGAATCCATTTATGGCTACCTAAAGCCGCGCAAGCCGCGCAGCCTCAGCCTGAAGAAAATCCAAATACTCGACTATTGAAAAGTGCGCTTGATCCCAAAAATGAGGTTATTTCTTTGGTTATGTTTTGGGTATCATCCAAGTCCACGATATCTGGATATGCGCTGTGTATATATAAATGCGAAATTGCCTATTGGTTTTTGTTGTTTGTTTTTAGTAGCACCTTATACCTGGTATAGCTAAACATGTACGATTTTACTTTTTTTTTAATACTAACTCTACATTAACTTGGACCCTGGACGGCAAACAGTTTACCTTTACCGTTAACATTGTACAAATGCTCATTATCCACATACAACATTATCATTATTCACATTAAATATATATACATATATATATATATACATGGTATGGTACACATTTGCTAATGTCAGTTTGATGTGCTTCTTGTAGATTCCGAAATTGTCGAATCCCCATACAATCACATCTATGGACGCCATTTACCGCTGCCGACTCGCGGCTATGTGCCCACACCACGCATGTTTATTGGGGAATGGGACTGAGATGAGGTGAGGTGAGGTGAAGGATGAGGATGAGGATGAGGATATGGATGAGGATAAGGATGCAGCATAATGCTTCGCTAGAAAAACACACACAATCGCACTACATACGCCGAGCGCCAAGGCACAAAAATGATTTTTATCTATGTAGCTTATAAACAGAAATTATTATTATGCGAGTGCAGCGATAATTTAAGTCAACCAGCTGAGCAAGAACTTCCGCAAACGTTTGAGAGTTCATTAATTAATTAATTTAGCAAAATATTATGATACAAATAATATTAGGCTAGACTTTAATGTATACCACAAAACACAATATACATATACTATGTAAAATAATATATTATACTTACTATTAATAGCTGCGCATATATATATTCTGATTTTATATATATATATATATATTATTGAGATTACGACAGCGCACTTTCAACATTTTATACACATACGTATACAATATATACCAATTGACTCTTTTTGCGCAATAACACGCCATTACATTGTGTAGTTTTTAGGGATATTTTTTGTACATTTATTGCGCTTCTTTTCGTTGCACTGATTGCGAGTTCTGAAAACGTTTTTCTGCCTAATTCGCAAAACTAGTTTATGTTTCGTATTGTCGCATTATTGTGTGATACATTTAATCACTACATTTATGAATTTTTAGGCTGATTTGTCTGTTCTGATCGTAATGTTTTCTGTATTGTATATGAGCAACAATAAAATTATATTTTAGTTACAATAACAAGCATGCTGCATTTATCCAGTCCAATATTTATTTCTATTTGTTTTTTCAGAATCCAATTGAGAAAACATTATATTCAAACTGTTAAACTATTGATTTGTAAGGCCGTCAATTTCATTGGCCGCTTGTTTTTAATTTTACATATAGTAATCAGGATTCCAATTTGGTGGGCGCATGTGATCTGGATTTGGCCCCATGGCTCCTGGGTTATGTGGATTTAAGGGATTAAATGGGTCAAAACGTGCCAATCCTGGATTGGCGGGGAACGGGAATAGATTACCGGGGCCGCGACCCAGCGGATCCAAATCCCCACGGCCAACGTCCGGAAAACCAAAAGGCCGTGGCTCAAAGCCATGCGGCATATATGAACTAAAATTGTAGTGTTAGTAATGATTCTGAGAGGTGGATAGCTGAATCACTAATCACTTACCCCGGACGTCTAGGTTCCCCAATGCGCAGAGGATCTGCCGCTTGTGCCGGCGTCTGCTGATTGATCTGTGTCTGTGTGGTTGCCTCGCGTGAGTTGCCAGTGAAAACCTAAAAACACAAATGGAAGTCTTTAGCCCAATTAATTGTGTATTGGTTTGTGCTGCTTACTGGATCACAAAGTTCCTTGCGAAAGCGTTCCACGATATCTGCTGCAGCTGGCATAGTTTTTGTAATGCCACCTTTTACTTCGACTACCAAGGATTCGGGCGTAATGCAAATGTTGGACACATTCTTGGTATTAATATCCAGCAGATTGACAATTAAAGCATCTTCTGTAATGTGGCCAAGCAGCAAATAGAGCACTTTATTATGGACATATCGCAGCGAGTATTTGCTGCTGTCGCCATTCCAATGATCCGGCAGCAGTTCGCTGCCCACCTCGTCTTCGAGCAGAGTTTTCTAGAAGCATTCGGTTATGTGTAATTATTTGCTACATACCAGCATGGAATTGATTACTCACATCATCTCCAATTCCAACGCAACGGAACTTATAGTGCTTGGTCAATAGAAAGTGTGCAAGTACAATTAAGACATCTGACTTCTTGTATATTTTGCCATCCACAGTTTTGTATAGTAGATCCCAGCCATAAAAGAAGTCGGAATTGAGCGACTCGGCTGCTGATCTGGAACTTGCGGGCTCCATTTCGTCAACGACTGTAGATATTGTTTGAAGACAGATTACGAATCAAATTGAAACATATTTCACATGGGCATGTAACTTAAATATTTTGTCAGAATGGAAAAAAAACAATGACAGACACAAAACATACGAGTAAAATCAAAACATCACCCGGTACTTACATTTGTGGAAACAATGCAATTATTTGGTTATCGCAAACACAAGTTATCGATGGTTACGAATGAGTTTCGATTAAGCCAATGTTGTCAATTTCTTTATCTTTACAGGCGTTTGTTAAAAATTAAAAATATATTTTTAAATAAATATGGGTGGTTTACTCTTTTTCAACATTAATTTGATATTATTTATTTTATTCATTTCCATTTTTCATCCGATGTTTGTCAGTTTTTGTGTTTGTTCGTGCCTTTATGTGAGTAAAATAAGTGCGAGGGAGACAACGCGATGCTCATAGGGTTGCCAACAGTGCAGTTTTTATGTAGATTTTATAGAAAATTCCCATTCCATATTAAATGCGATCGGTAGCTAGGATCGTTATTACTATATAACGATTCTGGATTAAGATCGGGACTAAACCATATAATTTTACTCAAAGAAAATGTTTACTATCTTCTAGACTAGGCAAACACGTGTATACTTCGGGGATACTGATCGGGATATTGAAAACACGATAGTACATCGGGTGAAAAATAGTTTTCAATCTGTCAGGCAAAACACAAGTTTCAAAACGAAAAAATTTGAAAATTTTAATAATAAAATTATTAAACAGCAGAGATCATTTACCGAGCGCTGTTGCTACCATTGTATGTAAGTATGGTGTTATTTATTGTTTCATGTGTGGTCTCAATTCCGAAAAGCTATCAATAACTAGAATTGTCAACGCTTTTAGTGGGAATACATGTTTTTTGGAAAGAACAAAATTGCAATCAGAACAAACAGCTGCCGAAACGAACTGGTGCTTCTCTTTCATTCTAACAGAGGTAGGCCGCTATACTAATCGCCATGATATCATTTAAACTGTTTTGCCTCGGTTTTTTCCTGAGTACAAACAAATTTTTAAAAACAGCTAAGATTCGTTAGCAAGTTAGTGCTAAAAATTCGTGAGACAGTGCTGCAATTGTAAGCCAGTGTTGTAAAACGCATAATACTTCCAGGGTTTTTTAGTTTAAATTAAAAAAATTATATATAATATATTAATAAATATGCGCACTTAACTCATTTTCTACATTAAAAACCTTTTACTTATGTTAGTTATATCCATTTTTCATCGGGTTCTGTTTTTTTTTGTGAATGTTCGTATCTTTACGAGAGTTACATTAGTGCGAAGGAGACAACACTTTGCTCATAGGGTTGCCGACTACAGAATTGTGCAGTTTTATTGTAGATTTTTTAGAAGTTTCCCATTCTAAATGAAATGGTTGTATAAATATATAATTTTAATATTGTTTGCATTCATTTTATGGCTTTATGAAAAGGATAGAATCCAGGTTATGTGCGATCGGTAGTTAAGATTCTTATTACTCTATATTGCGATTCCGGGCTTAGATCAGGCTTAAGTTACATAGATGTACTCAACTTAGTAAGGCCATTAATCTATATCCATCCAAAAAATATATTGTATGCATTTGTTTTTTCATTATCACTCAGACTAGGTAAAACTGGTTGTGTATACTTCGTGGATACCGCTCGGGTCTTCGGCTCACACGAAGTGGCTGCCATATTGAAAACACGATAGTACAACCAGCCATCGGGTGAAAAATCATTTTGACGCAGTCCGTCAGGCAAATAGCACCACTTTCAATACCAACAAATACGAGGATTCAAATAATTAAATTAAAAAACTGCAGAGATCATTTACCGCGTTGCTTTTGCCACCATTGTGTGTAAGTAAGGCATGCGCTAGTGTTAGTGTTATTTCTTGTTGCAAAAAACTTACTCGATTTGTTGTTGCAGTCGTTGTTGGTTTGGCAGCATTTTGCATTAGCATATTAGTGACTGCTGGCTGCCTGTGTGAGTGTGTGAGTGCTTAAAAGGAGGTATTCCTCGGCTGCAAATCCACGTGTGGTATACCTAGCCGGTATATTGCAAAATGAGCAGCACTCCCAGCGCCGAGGTGGTACTGACGGTCGCTTTGCCGGCAACGCCAGCGACGCCTCCGCCATCTCTCAAACCATTTGACTTTGACTATTCGGGCAAGTAGCGAGAAAGCCTATGCCGTCGTGTTTGTTCTGCTTTTATTTATGTATGTGTGTGTTTGTGTAGGCACGAATTATGATGTGGACGCTTGTATTTCGGAGGAGGAGAAGCGCTTCTATCTCAAAATGTACCCCACTGTGGATGTGGTGAACCAACGCAGGGTCCATTGCACAGTTTGCCGCAGTCACATTGGCACCGCGGCCAGCACAGACAACAACATCAAAATGCATCCCATACTGCGAGTGACGCACTGCATCAAGTGCCATGACTTTTACAACAGCGGCGAGTTCTCCAAGGGCGAGGACGGTTCGGAGCTGTACTGCCGGTGGTGCGGTCAGGGCGGCGAGGTATATTGCTGCTCCACCTGTCCGTTTGTGTTCTGCAAGTCGTGCATCGTCAAGAACTTGTCGAAAGGCGTCATTGTGGACATTGAGCAGAACGAGAACTGGAACTGCTTCAGGTGTACGTCGAAAATACTGTGGCCACTGCGCGCCCAGCACTGGGCCCTCATCAACTACATCCAGACGCAAAAGAAGTAAATGGCGGCCACAAAATCATCCCAAACGAAACCTTATTAATATATTATTTATGCTTCTTTGACAGAGGCCTGCATTCGCTGCAGTTGTCCGAATCGGAACTTCGCAGGCAAATGCACAAGGACAACAGCAACTGCTGTCGCCTGGGCAGAACCAAGACCAGCAGTCTGTCCGACTCCATGGAGAGCATCGAGTCGAATGCTTCCAAGCGCAGTCATGCCAGCTCTGCGCACTCAGCCAAGAAAGCAGCAAAGCCGCCGGTTGTGCCCGCCAAGCGTCAGAAATTGTCCAACGACGAGGTTGTCTGCACGCCCGATCTGCTCAGCATGCTGGAACCGGACTGCCAAATTTCAGTTGCCCAAAAATCGGGACCACGCTCGCAGACGCCAGCGGCCAACATCACGACGCCGCGCATCGTGACCGTGCAACAGAATTACACGGGTCCCAGTCCCAGCAGCAATGGCAGCTCCCCTACTGGCCCGCGCAGCAGCTTGCCACCGCCACTAGTTTTGAGCAGCTCGGGAATGCGCTATCGCCAAGCCACACCCAGTCCAGCTTCCATGGTGCGGCGCCCCGTGGTACCAAGTGCCATACGCTCTCCGAATGCTGTTTTTCACACCATAAATGGCTATCGTATTGATCTCAATACCGCATCGCAGCAGGACTCCTATCGTCTACCCAATGGCCGGCTTATACAGGTAAGCTTCTTGTATTGCTACAATGATCGCTGCAATATACCAACAATTTGTTCCCCCAACCACAGGTAAAGCGTCAGTTGCCAGCCGCCGGTCAACCCGCATCGCCCCCGACGCGTACCCCAATTGCGATGAATCCTCAGGTCATCATACGGCAGCAGTCGTCGCCAGGGGGCCCACAGCCGCGCATGGCGCACAACAATCCAGCCTTTGGGTCGAACATAGGCATCTTCAATCCGCAGACGAACCAGCAGCAGCGAGCACCGCATGTGGTGCGCGTCAACAATGGCGGCCAGATGCATTCGCTGAACATATCGGCGGCATCAGGTTCAGGGTCGACGTCGACTCCCGTGAGCAGTAATGGCGGCACAACCATTATGATGACGCCGTCCCAGACGACCAAAGGTCCCACCCTGGTGCGCAATGTGTACCCCGCCGGTCCCATTGGCGCCGCACGAGAGCAGCTGCAGGAAAAAGTATTTAATGCCATGGATATATGCACGCATCTTACGGGCAAAGTGCAGACGCTGACCCATTCCAATGCATACAATCAGGCGCACAGTTATATGGATCTCAAGGAGCTCTACATACATCTGTCCTATTTAATGACCTATGCAATTGGACGCTTTAAGCAGCTGCAGGACAAATGCCTGGTTGATATGCGAGAGATGGGCTTCAAGAACGATGCCAACAGTTTGGAGAACGGTCAATTGGCTGCTGGTAAGTTCCATTTTAAGATCTTAATATACTCTTAATTTTAAAACCGAATTGCGGTTACCAAGCAGTTATCTGCTTTGAACTGTAAGACTTATTAGGAAATGTATAAATGTGTACATTTTATATTTATTTGCAATTGGCTACGTTGGAAGAGTCATCATATCTTTTTATTCATGAGATCACTTTCTTGTAAACTAAAATATAACAGATTATTAAGAGAGATGAAATCTTATCTTAAAACTGAACGCGTAATCCCTTAAAATGTAGTAGTGTGAACAAAGTAAGCTAAGTACCCGTGTAAGCTGAAACTTCACAGGATGCGGTCGCCTGTTCAACTCGAATTGAATATTTTTACTAGTGTACATTGTCTTTTGTGAATATTTTAACACATGGACTGGTGTTTTTTAAGAGAAAAAAATAAAAATGAAACAAAATGTTTGAATCAAATACATAACATATGGTCTGTCAACATGTAAGTACCTCTTTTTGTGTTTATGAAAAACTCTGCGAGTTCCATTTCCTTGGCTTTTGAATTCAGCCGCGCGTTTGTGTTCAATTGGCAACTTAATTTGATTTAGCTCTTGGTCCATGTGTTTGCAAAATATCCGAGAAGGGCAATGGAATCGAATTCAGCAGCAGTTTTTCGCTAAACTATCTCAATTTCTCTCACTTTTGCTTGATTGCAGCTGTGGATTATGTGTGCTACGGTCAGCTGGACGACGTGGATCTTTTCAACACGGGCTGCAATAGCTTTCACAATCAGGTCTACGAGTATCGCAAAAGTTTGCAAGCGAATTTAAAAGATGGCGAAATCATTGAACCGCTGCCACCTTTACTGCCGCTTGGCGTGCGCGCCGAAGGAGATCCCAAAGATGACGACGATGAGCAGGAAAACGTTGCGGACAATGAGAACGATGAGCCGGATGATTGCGATGATGAGCCGGACGATGATGCCGAAGATGGCGACGATGCTGATGATCTGGATGATGAATACGACGCACTGGGCACCGAGGAGAGCATGAATCGCAACGAACAGGCGCACGCCTACGATCGCAAGCTAACACGGCTGCTGCGTGAATATCCCTCGATCTGGTGTACACGTCATCCGGACTATGGCAAAATGGAGGTGACACGCAAGCAGTGGCGCGTCATTGCCAGCCACTTTCCACGCGGCGATGACATTAAGCTGCGCTGGAAGAATGTGCGCAAACGTTACGTGCGCATCGAAAGGCTCCTGAAGCAGGGAAGACGATTCAAGGGCTACTTTGACAAGGCCACCAACTACTTGGCCAATAGGGATGCGCCACGCAGCGAGTGGCAGCCCGTCGACTGTGGCGAAGACGATGGCGATGGCTTCGAACGCAAGCAACTGGATGCCATTGAGAATACCATACACAAGGAGCAGGACTTTGTCGATGAGCGACAGCAGGAGCAGGCGCGACAGGTGAAGAACACGCCACGTTTGCCTGTGCGTCCGCTGGAAGTGCGATCCATCGATCTGCGCATCATTAACTTTGCTAAGAGTCATCCGGTGCTCTGGCGCAAGTCGGCCGATCCAGAGTTCAACAGCATTGACGAACAAACGCGCAAGTCACTGTGGCTAAACTTTTGGAAATCTGCGCCCAGTGAGTAGTTGAAAGTCGCGTTGAAAATGGGTGCATCTAATAAACATGCGTTCCTTGTAGATTATCGCTGCGAGTATATTGTGGAGCGCTGGCAGCAGATGTACGAAATGTACAAGTCCTTCCGTCTTAAAACCATCAAGGATAAGCGCACATTTGCTAGTCTGGAACTAAAGTACTCGAAATATCTGGCCAATTTATATTTTCTGTATAAAATTGGCGAGCAGGATTTGCGTGACGAATTCGAGCCATTGCAGGATTGTGTGCAGAATGGTGCAGCCACTGGTGGCACCTCCAGCTTTGGCGCTGCCAAGTTAAAGGACATGCCGGATGACAAACAGTTTGTGCAGCAGCTGGTGCTGACCATGCGCGCCTATCCCACACTGTGGAATTCTCGCCATGTGGATTACAGTGATGTTGCCGCACGCGAACGCCTCTGGGCAGAACTGGCCAGGCGCTTGCCACGTTTCCGGCGCGATGCACACGCCTGCAAGCTGCGCTGGCAAATGGCAAAGTTTGCTTACGAGTGCTACTCTCGCGAACTGGAACGGCAGCCCAGGCCGAATGAGAAATCGCTGCAAAAGTGGCGCCTTAGTTTTCCGCTCGAGGAAATGCGGTTTCTTAATATCTAAGCTAAGATTACAAGTTCATTAAATTGCTAAACTAGACTAAGTTCACTTATGCCAATCTTCTGAACATTCTAGACATTAATAAATCAATTGAGATATTTTAAATAGCCTGAAGTTCAAGACAGTTCAAGCGAAAAATTGAATTACTTTTATGTTTTCTTTATAAAATAAGCGAAGCCCCACTGTAATTAACAATGGAGAGCTGTTTTTATATTAATGCGAAATATTTACACTATAATAAACTATCAACTTCCAATTATTCGCAGAAAAACAAGCCAGCGATGATGAGGACAATGAAATCCAGATTGTGGAACCCAAAACAGATACAATTACTATCGATTCCGATAACGAGGAAGAGATTCCGGCAATTTCGAACAACAATCTACCCACGAACTTGAAAATAACATCTGTTCAATCGACGAACCCCACAGCGAATTTCGGAAAACTTGATCCAGTAACAGCAAACTTGGATCCAACCATGGATATTGCTGCCTTCAGCTCATCGATTTTGGCCAGTCTGCTGGAAGTGGACTTTACTGAAGGCGGTAGCGAGATCAAAGCCAAAGCATCGATTTCGCCTGGCGGAACTATTCGGAAGAAACAACCGCGCAAAAAGACGACAAACAAACCGAATCCAGCTTTGCTTCATCTGGAGCGCCAGCGCATAGTGGAATCGAAGCGCAATGATGCCAAGCTGAAGATGAAAGTTCAAATCAAGTTGAGACGCGTGGAAGAGGAATACGAGGTAGCGCGCAAATGGGCGGATGAGCTAAATGCAAAACGCCTCAAAATAGTTCATGTGGAAGGTCGGACGAAGGAACTTGACCCTCAGATTGCGCTAGATAAGTCAACAGATAGTGTCAGTGAAGAGCTGTTGAAACCGATGCAAACTACAAGTGATTTTATAAATCAAGATGAGAGCGAGAAGAGTGTAGCTGAGGAGCAGCAGAAGCCATCTGAAGATGAGCCGCTTGAGAAAATTGACACATCTGAGGACGACAAAAATTTCCCGGAAGAAAACTCTAAAGATAAAACACAACCAAACCAAACTGATAAGGAAACAAGCATATCCGAAAATCTCGCAAATTATGATACTTTGGACGGTAATGAAATTTCAGCTGTCGAAAACACTGAATCTGATAATAATACTGCTGATGAAGAAGAGAATAAAGCAGCTTCAATAATTGATAAAGATTCGGATACAGCAGAAGACATGGAAGTGACCGAAATTGTTGAAGCGGATGAAATGTCTAGCAAAGAACCGGAGGACGTAACTGTAATACATGAATCGTCTTCTTGTGATACTACTGAAGCTATAAGAGCTGATGACGAAGCTTCCACTGAGATGGAAACAGAAATCTTTGGTGAAACTAATAAAGCAGCTATTGTTGAATTATGCAACAAGCAAGATGTTGAACCTAATATAGCTGAACAAGTAATTGAAACTGATAAACCAGAGTCGGTTCATGAAGATGCAGAAGCTAATAAACCTGAGGCGGATAAAACAGATATCGAAGCTGATATACCTGATTCGGATAAACAAAATACAGAACCTGGTAAACCTGACTCAGCAGCTAATGTAATTGAATCAGATAAAAAAGATATTGAAACTGAGAAACCTGTGTCGGATACGGAAGCTGCATCGGCAAATAAACCTGAATCAGATAAAATAGAAATTGAAACGGCTGAGCCTGAGGCGGATAACAAAGATATTGCAACTGATAAGCCAGGTTCGGATAATATAAATATAGAAACTGATAAACCTGAGTCGAATAAGGAAGACGCAGCGGATAATAAGCCAGAGGCGAGCAACAAAGATATTGAAACTGATCAACTAGATTCGGATAAAATAGAGATAGCAACTGATAAACCTGAGTCAGAAAATGAAGATGCAGCTGCTGACGATGAAGTCAGCACAAAGACTGATTCTCTAATACCATCAGATGAAACAATTGAAGACAGTACAACTAATGCAGCTGCCGATACAAGCGATAAATATGCGGATGAAAGCGCCGCAACTGAAACTGAAGGCAACGAAGCAACAACTTCCAGAAACAGTTCACCTCTGCCCGCTGAGCAGGCAGCTACGGAAGAACCTCCAATGGTCACCGAATCAACTGCAGCGCCCGAAGCTGAGACTGTTCCGTCAAGCACTCCCAACCAGTCACCATCTGTGTCTGGCTCTAAAGAAAGCAGTCCACAAAAGATTGATGCTCAATCAGGCAGTCCAGATAAATCACCTACATCTACGTTCACACGTAAAGACAGCGTAGACACCAAAACCCAACCGGGTAATCCACAGTCTGACATCAACAGCGATGCAATTTGATTGTACCGCTAGTTTGGTGATATGGCTGAGATGAGCAATGGAAAACATACATTCATATTTGTATTGCTACGGTTAATTTGCTAAATGTTTCTAGACTCGAATGTAATTTGTTATTATAGTTTTTAGTAGCATTTTGATTAAGATCTTCTCAGTTAAGGACACTTGTCCATAAAAATCACAAATTGTATGCATAAAAGATGCAGGCGCTTCGATTTAAGATGCTTGTGCATTTAGATTTTCAACATCAACTACTTTTTGTTTTCGAAAAACAAACACAAAAAAGAAACCTATGAAACAAGAAAATTCAGCCCACATCATATAATGTAATTTACTTAGTAATAAAACTACTGCATAGGATATTGATATTATTAATTTCGTTTATTTTTGAGTTGTACAAAAATAAATACTTGGCGCAGTGAGATTGACGATAAATGGATGACATTGATTACAACAATGATAAACACAATACACAGAACGCTTAGCGAGCTGTTGTAAAAGTAAATAATAAGATATACCATCGATACTGTTGGGGATAGGATGAGTATATTTAAGAGTATAATTTTGTTTAACGCTACATTCGCTACAAGAACATGTTGCAGATATATGTGGACTAAATTGAATATTTGCACTTCTCACCAAAACATACAATTTTCAATGATCACCCAAAAAGGTGTACATGGACAACGGACTTTTGATATACATACATACATATGTTTGTTTATATTTCACTTTTTTCTTAAATATCGCATTTTACGTCTAGAAAACAGCGCTGTACATGAAAAATATGAAAAACTCGCAAGATTACAGCACTTCAATTAGCTACCTAAAGTCATCCGAGGAACAAAAATATTTGGATATAGTTAACTTATTCGTTAATAATATGTGTGCGAGCATTATTTGTTCGAGTATTATATGTATATATATATATATGTGTGTGTGCGTGCTACGCATATAGATCTTGTAAATCCTAGATATAGAAGAAAGCCAATCTTTAAGAGGCAGACTCACAGCACTTGTTCTAACAATAATTTCGATTCCGCAATCGCATATGATTTAAGTAATTACCCGGTGGCGGGCACTGTATGCTATAATTCGATACAAACCGCCACGCCTCAGCCATGCTCTCCTCCTTCACCTGATGCTGTGTTATGCTGCCTTTAAAGGCACACAAATGGCGCGAACGCGCGAAACTGAACAGCGGATGATGCTGACGTTTGATACTGGCGCGATTCGCGCATAGTCCTGTTATATAGACATCCTCCAGGTAGACGAGTGTTGTATTCAATGCTGCTTCAAACAGTCGCTCCACGACATCGATGGACATAAGATATCCCGCGCCGGACAGATACTTCGGATATGTCTCGCCTGGGAACATGTAGTAGGGCATATACCATTTGCTGGTCACTTCACTTACGGGCACCACATTACAGAACTGATGGCCGCGCATAACGCCACTGGTGGCATTGAGTCGATTGCGCGGTGACATCACCATAAACGTGCCACGATCGTGATAGTCGAGTGTATCGTTATACAGTGGCACAGTGCCGCCAAGCAGAAAGTGCAACAGATTCGGCACATTGACGAAGGTATCGTCGTCGCACTTGAGAAAGTATGCGCACGTTTTGGCGCAACTTCTGCTTAGATGCTTCAGTGCCATGACGGACTTAAGCGTCAGATTGTTATACGTATCAATGAAATTCTCCTGAATAATATCGTTGTACAGTTCGGCCTCGTTGTGCAGACGCAGTATGGTCTCGTTGCCGAGATGTGCCTCATAATTGCTGCGGCCTACAATAAAGATGACGCGCACGGTGGCCGTTAAGGAATCGCCCTCGCCGCTTAGGTAATCGCTATAAAGCTGCAGGCGGGCGGCCATGGTTGGCAGGTAGCGGCCCTTCATGTGGCCATGCAGTCGGACAAACGCGGCATAGTTGAAATCTGTGGTATTGCCCCACGTTTCACGTATTGTCTGTCTTTCCACAAAATTGTTCAAATCCGTGCAGACGGCAATGATCAGGAATGTCTTGTTGCGACAAAAGTCGCGCGGCATTATGAGTGCCGTATCCTGCTGCGCCTGTATATAGTCCTTAATGTCGAGCGACGTATTGGACGACCAATCCGACAGCGAAACTGTAAGCAACCAAAGATAGTTTTCGTTTATACTCTTCAGCTGCACTCACCATGTCGTTTTTGTACATCCATATAGATGTTGGGCAGGTAGGCGTACATTAGCAGAACGAACGCACTTAGGATCAGTATATAATAGCCATAACGTCTCAAGATTCGGGGCAGGAGGCAGCGTTTGCGTTTTCGTCTCTGCAGACTTCTTGTTCCACGCTGTTTGTGCTTTGTAGGTGCGTCATCTTCGGAGCCGGAGGCAGGCGTGCCGCCACTTGGATCTACAAGCAGTGAACACTGCTCCTCCTGCACCACCAGCTCACGTGCAACATGCATCACGTTATACTATGCCTTGTGCGAATCAGCCCGCTTTGAATCGTTTTTACATGCAAGCCTCGATCATGTGTCAATTTGTCTTCCACCTGATCCAAACCGTGTCTATTTCGCACATGCTGGTAACTTATTATTTATATCACAGGTGGTCAATTGTTCGCGGAATTGTTCTTGTGTCTGCAGGGCAAGGGCATCCACAAATAGTAGTTTTTGATAATAGTTCTTTTAGATAACATTTATATGCACACAGATGCATACAAATGCAAGTGTGGTTGTATATTGCCAAACAGTCGGGGTCAGCTGTTTGAGATTATCGTTATCGATATCGGAATTAAGGCGTTTCCACTTCCTTACTTCGCGATGCCGTCTCACCACTGAGAATATTTTGTGTAAGTAGACTCACAGTGGCCACAATGTTTGAAATTGATTTTCTAAGTGTATGTATTAAAATTTATTTTAAATGTTATATACAATGATAATTCGATAAAGTACAATCCCAAGATGAATATAATAAATGTCAAGTGTATATCTTTTTTGTGAAATGAAATTAATGATAATTTTGGGTTTGTGTCAGATTAGGAGCTTACAATTAAAAACTAGAGAAAAGCGTTAAGGATAAATGTAAATTTACTTGCAATTGCTAAAATAACACCCGGAACCAGCAGCTGTGAGGATAGCGTAGCTAAACGACTCTAGAAATCCGCATCGAGTGTAAAAACGTTATCCAAGCGGTTTGATGTCACTCCCATACGCTGATATTCGGCCACTTTCTTCTCAAAAAAGTTGGTTTTGCCGTCCAAAGAAATCATTTCCATGAACGTTAACGGATTCTTTGTGTTGTATACTTTGCCCACACCGAGCTCGACCAATAGACGATCGGCCACAAACTCAATATATTGGGACATCAATTCGCAATTCATGCCAATCAAATTAACCGGTAGGGCGTCGGTGAGGAACTCCTGCTCAATGGTAACAGCTTCCGCGATGATCTCAATGATGCGCTCGCGGCTTGGGCGCTGCACCAGGTGGTGGAACATCATCACGGCAAAATCACAGTGCAGTCCCTCGTCGCGCGAGATCAGCTCATTCGAGAAGGTCAGACCGGGCATAAGGCCGCGTTTCTTCAGCCAGAAGATGGAGGCAAAACTGCCACTGAAGAAGATGCCCTCGACGGCAGCAAAGGCGATAATGCGCTCGCCAAAGTTCGCCGACTTGGATGCAATCCAAGATAGGGCCCAGTCAGCCTTTCGCTTCACCGCCGGCATTGTCTCAATTGCATTGAAGAGATAGTCGCGCTGTTGCGGATCACGAACGTAGGTGTCGATCAGCACACTGTACATCTCAGAGTGCACATTCTCCATGGCAATCTGAAAGCCATAGAAACACCGCGCCTCTGTAATCTGAACTTCCTGGCTGAAACGCTCGACCAGATTTTCGTTAACAATGCCATCGGAGGCTGCAAAAAAGGCCAGCACATGCGAAATGAAATGACGCTCATTGTCCGTCAGGCGCACCCAGTCGGTCATGTCCTTGGACAGATCCACTTCCTCCACTGTCCAGAATGATGCTTCGGCCTGACAAAAAGAACACAAATTAAAATAAATTTGTGTATGTCATTCAGTAAATTACACAATTTCTGCAATTACTTTTTCATTTATATTGGTTGTTGGTTATCATATAAATGATATGCTAACAATCAGTCACGTTTGCGACGTGACCGGTTTTTGCCGCGCTTTATCGGAGAATTTCCCGCCCATTTCACCAGGCCCTTGCTCTCAATACATGTACAGATGTATGTCTGTATGTTTATGCATGTGTGTATGTGTAAGTTACCTTTTTGTACATTTGCCAGATGTCATGATATTGTATGGGGAAGATAACAAAGCGACGCGGATTTTCCTTTAGCAGCGGCTCCAGCGAGGGATCGAAGGGTGCCGCCATCTTTTCACCCTTGGGCACGCTGCTGACTTCTTTGGTGCTGCCATTGTCTTCATCCGGAATAGACATTTTGCGAACGTTGCGGGCGTTCTCCGTCAGAATTTTCTTGCTAGGGCTCTGCGTGTAGAGAAAAAAAGTGCATACAATGAATACAACGAAACAATTATAAATAACCGTAACGAATGGCATTTGACGCGCAATTTCCAATTAAAAGTACTTAATTCAGCACATGTACATTTGCATATAGTATAGACTGTGTGTACTTAGAAACGTGTCATGTACCTTTAGCGAGAACTTTTCCATGTTGTCTGTAATGTTTTCTTTGCCGGCAATTTGAGACTGTGCCATGTTGATACAATCTGTTGCTTTTTTTCACTAATTCTTGAAATATAAGCGCGTTAAGAAATTTTTGCCAAGTGCAGATGTATGCGCAGAGTTCTACACGCTATGGATCTTCACGGGGTAATGATTCAAAAAAGTGCACACCTTTGCCTTATATGCAAGGCGCGTATTTCTCGCGTACAGTTACCTTTTCCCGCCATCAGTATCGCTCAACAGCTGTGTGCACACAACAAGTGAATGCTGATAAGTGCTGAAATATTTGTGCTTTCCAACTCTGGGTCAAAGCTACCCTGGAGAGGAAAGAACAGCCGGCAGCAGCTGCAGTATTTAAAATGTATTTGTAGTTATTTATGAAATCAGTTAAAATACAAAGAAACTATAATGGAACCGACACCGGCAGAGCATCACAAGCGCTTGGAGTACTGCACGACGAGATTGCAATATCGACAGGGTCGCGAATTGAAAGCCGTGAAGGTATGTCATATAAATGCATTTTCAGCTTTAAGTAATTCTGCTTGCTTTAAGGTTTACACAGTTGCCAGTGAGTCCCGGCACCTGCTGGTCTTTGGAGTGCCCAAGGTCAATCTGCATGCCAACATTAAAAGCAAAATGCAATGTTTTGGAAAACTGCTATCCTGCACATGTGCGACCACCGAAATGGCAGGCAAATGTGTGTGAACAGGGCTGCTGAATTTGCAGGACAAACTTAACTAAATTATGTTATGTTGACAGTGGAATTGGAGGCATTTACGGATGTCTTTGCGGTGCAGTTCGATCGTCTGGAACAAGCGCGACGTGCTAAGCGACAGCTGGATGCCAAACAATTCTATGGCGGTATACTACACATCTCTTATGCACCCGAAAGAGAGACGCACCAAGAGCTGAGAGAAAAGTTTATACAGCGTCAAAGAGAGATTACCTATCGCTTGCAGCGCAATCAAACAGACCAGCCCTCCTCAAAGCGGAAGACGAGCACAGCAACGTAGCATTAGTGAAATAATGGGTTTTATCATTTTATTAAACCTAACGCATGATAGCACGAGCCTCCAAGGCCGAACGATCTCTGTAGATTCCGCTCCAATTCACTATTGCGCTCTCAAAACAAAGTTGTGGTTCGAATCATTGGTTGGCATTATTTCTGTTTCGTTCGGCGCAGCTCGTGATAGTAGTTTAGCAAGCCAATCCGTTTCGCCCACACCTGCGCACCATAGTTTGCCCAGAAGCTGTCAAGGATTACAATGAGATACGATTACAGCAAAGAATAAATCGCCACTTACATGCCAAACATGGCGCCGCCCAAATGCGCCGCATGATCGAAGAATTTCCAGCCCATCACGCAGCCGGCAAAGTCAATGCCCATGATTACTTTGATCGCGGCGCCGGCCGAGAATGTAACGGCAGGTAGGAACAATATGCTCAACTGTGTATCGGGGTACTGTGCGCACACATAAGCAAGCACCGTCATTATGGCGCCCGACTGCAAGAGGGACGGAAATTAATACAAAATATAACACATTTAAGGAAGCACACGACGCACCGCGCCCAGCGACATGCCCGGTTGCCTCGTCCCCGCCTTGTAGAGTACACTCATCAGGCTAGAGAAAACGCCGGCGCTGAGGTAGACAGCCATAAATTGTTCCTTGCCCATGGACAGAACGGCTGCATTAGAGAAGCTGTGCAACACATACATATTGGCAAATATATGCATGACTGAGTAGTGACTGAATGTAGAGAGGAACATGGGCCAGCACACAATCCCTGCAAAAGATAAAACAGTAAGCAATGGCAGCCGGGCATGATAGTTCCTTACATACGCGCTGCCGGATTCGATGTGAAATATGTCATCATGGTGGTACGCATGGCGGGCACACGCCACAGCGCGAATGCCAACAGATTGCAGACCAATATAGGCGCAAAGGTCTTGTCACCGGGGGACAACGAATCCCAGAAGCGTCGCACGTCCTGTTTTAAATTCCACAAGCTGTCGCGATCCACGAGTGAGCGATTTTGCCAGAAACCAAACCGCGCCTGCTTTGCCTTGGATATAATCATGCTCCGTGTGTTTTCATATTCAATAATCGTCGCGC
Source organism: Drosophila flavopinicola (assembly GCA_035042425.1). NCBI lineage: Eukaryota > Metazoa > Arthropoda > Insecta > Diptera > Drosophilidae > Drosophila > Drosophila flavopinicola. The sequence goes on along the minus strand of JAWNLL010000090.1, from coordinate 10,082,834 downwards.
CCGCAAAGCAGCCAATGCTGAACTGAAAAGGGATTTCGATATGGTTCAATATGCCGGCACAGGAGCGGTTTACTTACGGCGCCCGTGAACGCGATAGCCTTAATTACGTTGTTTGACGGCACCGAGCCGCCCTCCGCTGCCACCGGCTGGGCAATTGTGGGTTTGATATTGCTCCACCGGGGTCTGTGGGCATGAAAGTGACGCACCGGTGGCTGCCATGCCCTCTGTGTGCACAGATTGTGCCTGCACCCTTGCAGACGTGATGCAACATTTGCGTTAAATCTATAACTGTAGAAATTGGATAAGTAATTGTGTTGCTTGTCGAGTCACTGCGTCCTTACTTACGTCACTTGAGTTAGCCAACTTTGACATAGCGCGCGATTACCAAGCATAATAACACGGAAATCAAGAATTTTGCATAAAATGTAATATGTAAATAAAATATTTGCGTTTTGTTTGATGTAAAACTAAACACGTTGACATACAAATTTGGTTTTTTTTTTCTGTGGATTAAAATCTACCAAGATACCCTTTAGTACCCTGGATTGTGTTGGCCCACGTTCAACGTGTTGGATTCGCCGCAGCCGGATGGTGTAAGAGGTTTGAAGTTGATTTCATTCACGAACTCCCTAATTTTTGTTGTGATTAAGGACGTTGTTCAGTTCTCTCGCACTGAAGCTTTATTTTCTAACTCTGAGCTTTGTTTTTAGCAATAATTGTGTAGCAAATTATTACTTTTTCTGTTTTTTGTTTATTTTTTTGATTCGCTGTCTTGTTCTTCCATCTGTTAACGTAACATTCAACTAAAATGTTGATAACATAATTTTTCGAAAAGTGATGCAATTTAACTTATTTAAAAGCAACTCCCAAGAGATATGTTTTAAATAACGACCTTTTAAAGGCGTCTTAGCAGCAGTCTAGTTTTAGCGAAAATATACAAATGCGGCATAATTTTTACTGAATCTTAACAGCTGTTAACTGTCTCTAGATTGTTGACTCCAACGAATCGATAGAAAAACGATGTATATATACACCTTATTATACCTTGCAGAAGGTATCATAATTTGTAGGGTAATGTAATGTATGAAAGTATATATATTTTCTGGAATAGCATCAATAACAGAGTCTATGTATATAGCCGAGACCAAAACGTTATCTTCGAGCATTCGTGCCTTGTCATGTCATCGATACATTTGCAAACAGTAGTATCGATAAAAATCTACAGGTTCATAAATTTCATGATAGTTCTTATTGAAACATACAAACAACAAACAAACATACAAACATGTTGAATTTTCATTATAGAGAACGGGTACACAAAAATTGTGATTTATGTTGCTCATTCATACCATAACACTATCTTTTTTATAGCACATCGAAACCAAAGAAATTGTAGATAAATTTAAAAGCCTGAATGTAGATGAGAATACAGCGGAAATTAGAATACTACTGGAACGCTTGCGTTGGCTGCTCGCCCAATGTCCGGACAGTCAAGAAATATTGGCCAACAATGCGGAATTTAACCGTTTTGTGCAACATGTCGTCTTTAATCCAAGTATGCGAACACATACGCTGCGCACTCTGACGCTGCAAGTGCTGGCCAACAGTGTGGTCAAGAATGGTAAAGCGCAGGCTGCCATTTGGCAGGCACATGGCGTCCAAATAGTAGAGCAGGCGCACGCTCCTCCACTGGGCAGCTCCAACAATGTACTGCTCATGATTATGTACAACATCTATTTTGGCTCAGCACGTCTGGTGAGCGATATGGTGTTGTTTCAATCATGTGTGCGCCTGTGGCAGGCCATAAACGAGTCGAAGTCGGAATACAATTTTGAATTTTTGCACTTTTCGCTGGAGCACTTTATAGTGCAAGACGGACGCAGCTGTGTGGCGTGCTATCAGCGTTTGGAGCTGGTAGAGGAGCGTATTGCCTTTCTGGACTATGTCGCCCACTATCTATGCGAGAATAGTCCAAATGGAGTGCTCAACTCGGTGCTGCTGCAGTTTTTTGCCAAGGAGCTTAAAATGAAATCCGATTGCATTCTACGTGAAACCGCGAAACTGCGTCACCAGCTGCATCCGCGCGAGGTGCACACGCTGCTGCGCATCATAGCCAGCGCCAGTGGCTCTGAAACGTATGATAAAGTCTATGGCAGCGATCAGTCGCTGTTTATCAATGTGAGCAGCCTGCTACGTTGTGTGGTCGCCGCCGGCAAGGAGTCTAAAAGTGTGGGCAGCGTGGACGCACCCATGACCAAGCTTGAGGAAGTGGCGCTCAGCTCCAACATAGATGCCAGCTACGAGGCGCAGGTATCATTTGAGCTGAAAACGCTGCTAGTGCGCTGCACGGCCAATTTACTGTATGATAATCCGTCAAACAGAGGCTACTGTCTAGACACACAACTGCTGCCTACGCTGCTAGAATGCACCAACATGGACGCGCGTAATCCTTGTAAGTGGGACGGCAATCAAATGAGAGCTTAATTTGTTAATTTGTCTACTTGCTTTCAGTGATGCGGGAGTGGAGCATTCTGGCCATACGCAATGCCTGCATCAATTGCCCCGAGGCGCAACAGGTCATTGGCGGGCTGACCATGCAGGGCGCTGCTCCCAATGATGTACTTAGCGAATTGAATCTGGATATGGGCTCCTTGCGCATCTCAGATAGAACAGAAAAGCAGCAACAGACATAACTTTAAGTGCAAAAAAAAATAATAATTTACATATAATAATTTTTATAAAACACTAAGAGTTATCCAATATTAAATAATCAATTGAAAATCGAAGAAATTGTATATATGTTTAATAATCGAATATGTCGATTCCAATAACTGGAAGTTCTACTGTCCGAGCGACCACTGTATTAAGAAAATCCACTTGCTGTCCATTTGCCAAATAAGCACTAACAAGTGGTTAGCTGTAGTCCCGCACGACGTCATCCGTCTGACTGAACGATGCGCTAATGGTATATGCCAAAAAGAAAAGCAAAAAAATTAAAGATCTAACAGCATTCATAAACTCGTTGTCAACGTTTAATAGCATTTTGGCCCAAAACTGTTTCGGGGCGGCAGTGGCAACAAATGCGCGCTGGCATGCGGCTGACTGAATGGCTGGCTGGCTGGCTGGCTGGCACAGTATGTACGATTCATTTATAAATAGCTGCCCATGGCTCTGTATCATTAAAAAATAAAGAGAGATGCCTAAATTCATCAATTTCTAAATTTATGCACACACACACACAAACTGGGCTGGTTGTGCTGCTGCTGCTGGCCAGAGAGTTTTTATGGCGCAATTAAAAAACGATGACGCAGAGATTCACGACAATGCAGAGAGTTCAGTGCTTGGCACTTGCCAGCTTGGGCGCCTTCTTCTGCAGGTGGCCATGCACTGGTTGCTGTCGCGACGCGCACACACACACACATATACATAAATGTATTTATTTATTTATACATATACCCCTGCTAAGCATGTGCGGCAGTGACTGCGCTCCTGCTCAGAATTGCTTGTTGTACTATGTAGAACGCGCGCCGCCAACGCCGCAATTATGTTTATGTTGCGGGGCGCATTTTACGCTCGCAAATCAGCGCCGCCGGCGGTGGCGGCCACAGCAACAACAATGGGCAGCTCCGCCCTGTGCGCTCGCAGGCCTTTTGTTTTATCGTGCTCCCATCTACGCGACCGGGGCAACCACTGCCGTTGCCTGGCGCTGTAGCTGTAGCTGTTGCTGCCACTGCTGCTGCTGCCACTGCTGGCAGTCAGTTAGTCTGTGCTTGTGCTCTGCATCAGCCAGCAGCAGCAGCAGTTAGCGGCGGCGCATTCGATCGTCGACGTCGAGATTTCTTTCTAGTGTGCATTTCTATTGTGGAAAGTCCGTATCCGTGCCGCCGTCTGCGCGCTATTGGCACTCAGGCTTTCTGTATTTTTAAACGGTTCATTTATTCATTTGTTTGTTATCGCTTTGCGGTTTTATTGTCTCGAAATTGGCGAATTTAATTTACGCCTCGAAAACGGACCGTCAAAAAAAACCAACACAAATCGAACGTAAACTAAAAGTTTAGTGCAAGATCGGAAGCTTTAATGGTAAACAGTGTTGCAGTTGTTATTGCTGCATTTATATAAGCATAAATCATTGACTGGCAGTTAGGGGCTGACAGTTATGAGGCGCGTTCCGTTACGCTTTCGAATGTGACACAATGCTGACATAATTTATGCCCAGCATTAACTCGAGATAAATGTGGCAACGCAATATTAATAAACTAACAGAGAAATAATAAAAATACAATGTTCGCAACTTAAAGCAAATAAATAAACAGTAAAATGTGGCCCACAAATATTTGTTTGCATAATATATTTATTTATTTAGATTTAGACTATAGCATTTCTTAATGCCTGTGTGTGTGTGTACATTGTATTGCATACCTTTGTATGTACTATATTTATATATATGTACATACTTATACAATATTTCTCATGTCAAAACTGTCAATATGCGCGGCCCCAAAAAAAAGTAAAATTAAATAAGATAAAAGACAATGAGATAGATGGTGAAAAATTACGGTTTCAGCGATTTTGTCATGCGGTCAGTCAGTATGGTCTGTGGAATAGATGGATGGATGTTCGCTCATATGCCCCCACATTACCTAGGCCGTAAAGAATGCGTGTGTGTGTAGACACAGCTTGATAACTGTACATTTCGTCTAAAAATACGAGAAATATTCAAGACAAATTTGTTTAAAACAAATGGCGAGCGCGCCAAATGCGTAAAGTAAAATTTCGTACCGTGCAAAATCAAATAAAAAACCAGCAAAACCAGGCAAATATAAAAATCAAAATACACAAAAGTATAAAAACTTAGCACTTGCGGGTGTAATACAAAGAAACTCATCCGATAAAGAGAGCTCGCTCTGTTTTTATTTAAATGTGGCAAGTGACGCACTTCAGCCGACTGACGCAAGTGCAACTCCCAACTGCAACAGAGGCAAACAGAGCAATTCATTCAGTGCTGTGTGTTTTATTTAAAAATAATACACGGAAGTGAACGCCACACAAGAAGTTGGCCAAAAAGAGAAAGATGAAAGGATCCGCCAAATTAATAGCAGCATATTAAAGCAAAATAACAAATTTGCGCCATCAGTTAAATGCTGAATGATGAATCGCATAAATGCGAAATTGTTGTGGGTTTTCCCCAAGTTTAAAGACGACATTATTCTAGCTCTATAAATGCGCAGCATTTTAAATTTTATGATCTAGCACATATGTATTTTTCCTTATTATGATGGGAAACAAAGCAATTAAAGCGAAGACGAGTATATATGTATGTAAATGTATACATATATATATATATATATATATATATGTGTGTGTGTATATATTTAAGTAGGAAAAACCTGACTATGTGCACGTTATGTACACATGCCGGACTACTGACTACGGCTCAACGACTACGGCACTTTCACACGCACACGACACCGCCCACGCTGGCGCACCTAATTCTCGCCAAAATATTTGCAAATAAATATATAGAAAATAGAAATAAAATTATGTATATACTAGATTAAATTTTAAGAAAATGCAAAAAAAAGAATGGAACATTATTTCAAAGAATTCACATTATTTTAGATGGTCGTTTTTGAATGTCTTTACTAATTTGCTTAATTTGTGTCAAAACGAAAACGAATTAGAAAAATAGAAAAAGAAAATTGAATAACGTCCACAGGACGGTTTTCGAAACGTTTTCGTTGCCAACGCGACCGATGCCAAAAACAACATGTAAATAAATAAATTCTCCAAAGCAGCAGCATAATTAATGGCTTGTGCCAGACAAATGTGCATAAAATATGTTGTTTTTTAGTATTCAAACTGCCAGTCAAAAATAACCACAGGCGAGAATCCGCCAAAAAAAACAAACAAAAACGTAATGAAAATCGCGTAAATTCCGTCGCAAACACCTGCTGAATTCGAATTATGATGATGAGAACTCTCGCACACCCACACACCCACACACACGCACAACAAGTTTGTGTGTGCCTTGCACAACTATGCGTATAAGCAACATGACTTCATTTGCTCAAGTATTTAATAGTTCACATTTTGTTCGCATACCCACAGGAACGTGCCCTGTCCCATGTGCGTGTGGATTTCCCATTGGTATCGTCCGGAGACCGCCAACAGTCGGCCACGCAACTGCTGAGCCCGTAGAAAGTGGACGCGTGCTCTGAATATGAAGCGCGACGTTTCCACCTCGACCATTGGTCGCGATGAGGCACGGCGACCGCTGATGGAGGCCTACATGTTCCAGCGGCGCGTCCTGCTCGCCTGCAGCCTGCTGATGTTCGTCTCACTGATTATCTGGATTGTGGCCATATCAACGGACCACTGGATTATCATATCAGGCGGCACAGGTCGGTGGCATTTGCTATCCATTAGCCAGCCGTAGCTTATTTCCTTTGTACAGGCATCTTTATACCGGAATCGCGACGCTTCTTTATGAACTCGCATTCGGGCTTGTGGCGTCATTGCCGCAACACGATTGTCCCGAATGCGCTCAGCAATGCTCAGGTGGTGCGCAATTTCAGCTCCATGTCCTACACTTCCCAGTCGTACATCAACGATGCCAAGCGCAATCTCACCCACATGGACTTCATCAAGGATTTCGCGGCGGAGAAGCTCGATGAGTCTGGCAATTTCACGGAGCCGGCGCGACGACGCATGTTCGCGCATTGGGCCCGCGGCGAAGAGGAGGAGTTCCAAACGTTTCGCAGCGCCTTTCACAAGCTGGTCATGTCCACGGAGGCGAGTCAGCGCGAGTTCAATGCCACCTCCGTCAAGCCCATACCCATCGATCCGCTCGATGTGAGTGGCATCATTAGGCGCCGCACTTTCGGCTCGGCCCTGCAGCGCGTCAAGTATAACAACACCTGGTCGTACTATGTGATACCGGAGGTCGCACAGCAGTCCATATTCAGCAACTGGACGGACTACCCGCTCGTGGTGCGTCTGCTGGGCACCTACATACGCGACATTGGCATTCCCGCCTTTGTGCTCAACGATGAGCGCGTCATTTTGATACTGGTGCCGCCGCTGCCACCAAGGAAGGGCGGACAGACCGCCTACTACAGCTATATACCCTACCGTAAGTCAATTATTATCGGACCAAGAATGTGTATTGGAAATTTAACTGCAGTATAATCCCAATATTTAGGACATTACGCCAATTCAGAAATCTGATCAGTTTTGATAAAGTTTTAAGTGTTTGAAATGCATTTTTAGGGAGTTAGAAGACTTATACAGGCTTGTTTTTATTAGAAATTGGAAAACTCGAAAGTTCTTCAGATTTAAATGCAGAATTTTATAGGTGGCAAATCAATATCAAAACTACCTCGGCAACGAAAATTGAATATTGAAAATTAAGTGCTTCAAAGGCATTTCTATCTTGACTTTTAATTATATTTCGGACATCCTCTGGACCCTAATTGTGCGGATTAAGAAGATCGCACTGCTTTTTTCCTTTTTTTTTTTATTACATAAATATTTGAGTTTATGCCAATCATTGAAAATCCCCATCATCTGAGGGCATTTTTTATTATCTTCTCCAGCTGAGAATATTTTTTTTTTTCAGAACAACTTCTAACTCAGTTTGTAAAATTGAAAAACAAATGTTTCATTGATTTGTATTCCAGTTTCGCAAAAACTTATTTCCCCAGTATTCGGGACTGTCCAAAATGTGATGAAACTTGTAATGATATGTGTTTTTAAGCAGATATCTCTGATTATATGCATATAATATAATTAATATTCTGATAATATTAATTAATATTTCTCACAGCGCGTTGCAAATACATTGACATGTTTCCCAACTCCAATACTCTGCGGAATGACCCTGGCTTTGATGATGAATTAATGGGTAGGTATATTGCAACTGGTTAGCTGTTGTTGCCGTTTTTATTTGTTAGTGTCGTGGAACTCCATTGCAGATTATATCAGGACGCAGGCATCTTTTGCCTGCATAACGTTGTTCGTCATGAGCCTGGGCGCTGTATTCTCCTTCTACACGTTTATGAATCCGCGCTATATGTTCAAGCGTCTCGCCGGCGGCATCCACCTGGTGGCCGCATCCACAGCGCTGGTTGTGCTACAGGTGTTGTTCTCCTCCATTGAGTACACCAAGACCCATTTGTTCTACGCATATCCGGATGGTGCGGAATTGAAGTGAGTGTGAACTTAAAAGGAGCACATGCTACTAACTAATCGATCACGTATTCCCTGCTTTCAGGTATGGCTATGGAGTCATTTTGGCGTGGTTTACGTTTGTCGTCAATATCTTATGCGGTGTTATGTTCCTTTGGTATTCGGGCAAGAAAAAAGGCGCCAAAGCGCCGAATGATGAGGTTGCCATGGCCGATGAGCCCACCATAATGGGCAGATAATGTGCCGCCTCACAACTGCAATCAAAGACCAAAGCAATCCAAACCAATGTCTGGATTTGGTTCTACTTTCGTTTCACTTTTGTTATTTGTTATCTTCTTAGTAATAATATGTATATTTTGAGTTTTTGGTTAATTATGATCTAGGAACTCAGCGCAATAAAGAAATCATTTGTTTATCTGTAATATAAAGCGAATTTTTGCATTTAAACTTATTTGAAATAAATTCGGTAAATAGATTGCAGCTTTAAATGAAAGAAGACATTTGCTTCAAAGTGCGCGGCAACAAAATCTGACAAACAAATGCACGGTCGCACTTTCTGTAGTTTCGATAAGATATCGAAAGACCAAATAATTTCAGCAGGTAGTAAAATGTGAAGGTAGCTCAATGCCTGGCAATGATAAAAAAAATGTTAATTTGAGCATTGAGCATTTATGGAACACCACTTTAAGCTATCATTAGCCCACAATAAGACACCATATAGATTTTAAGTACAATAGCACGCCACAGCACAATTTAGTATATTTCCTTGGCAAAAGTTGTATATTTGTGCTTTTAAGATTCGGTCACGCTGTAACAACACACGCCGCTCGCATTTGTTTTGTTTATTAAATGAAAGAATTGATAAATAAATGAAATGGAAGCAGATTTATTCACCACACAAGCGAAAGAGCTCTCTGCTTCGGAGCTAGCAAAGCTGGAAGAGCAGAACAAACGTTTGGTACCCGAATTCAAAGCAAACAAACTGGAAATTGATGCACAGCGTCATTGGGATTTGTTCTACAAGAGGAACGAAACGCGCTTCTTTAAGGATCGCCATTGGACAACACGCGAGTTCCAGGAGCTGCTGGCCGAGCAACACAGCGCAGGGGACAGGCGTACGCTCTTAGAGGTGGGCTGCGGTGTTGGGAATCTCGTATTCCCGCTGCTGGAGGAGCAGCTCAAGGAGGAAAATAATGAACAAGGATTCTATTTCTATGCCTGTGATTTTTCACCACGTGCCGTAGACTTTGTGCGTGCCAATACACTTTATGACGCCAAGCATATAACAGCTTTCCAGTGCGATATAACGACGCAACAGGTGCTTCAGCATATTCCTGGCGAGAGCCTCGACGTGTGCACCATGATCTTTGTGCTCTCCGCCATTCATCCCGACAAGTTTGCAGATGTAATACAGAATCTGTGGAAGGTGCTAAAACCGGGTGGCCTGGTGCTGTTCAGAGATTACGGACTGTATGATATGGCACAATTGCGCTTCAAGCCGGGTCACAAAATCTCCGACAATCTGTATATGCGACAGGATGGCACGCGTAGCTATTACTTTGCCGAGCAGGAGTTGGCGCAGTTATTTGCCCAAAACGGATTTGAGGTGCTCAGCAATAGCTATGTGCATCGACGTACGCTCAATGTCAAGGAAGGCATCGATGTGCCGCGCATCTTTCTGCAGGGAAAGTTTAGAAAGCGTGCGGCTCTTTAATCTTTCACCATTTGAATTATGTATATATTCAGTTTAAGTTGAAATCATTAATAATTACATTGCTTGTATGTCAACGTTCAATAAATATTTGTATGTATATATGTTAGGCTTATGTATGTTATATATATATATGTGTGTTTATGTCTTGTATATGTTGCAATAACTTTATTTTTGTTTTGCACAACATATATGTACATATATACAATTAGCCAACCTGTAGACCAAGTATACCAGTAGCCTGAAAACTATTAAATTCATTACAAAATGCCCTTAGCAATTGTTTTACATTAGCCAGATCTCTAGCAGGAATACTCAAATATATATTTGCACTATTCATTATTTGCCCTATACTTTTACATTAGCCAAATCACAAACAATAAATTCATCATAAAATGCATTGTTCTTAGACAACTGGTTACTTGGCTATATTAGTGTTAGTTTTTTTTTTTTTTTAGGTATTTCTGTGTGCTTAAATCTAAACGAAAATTACATAATTAGTAATGTACATTTTACCAACAATTAGAATACAATACAATAATACAATACGAACAACTAAGAGTGACAATTAAAAAATTCAACAAATTTAAACGGCTTTAAGTATTTGCTGCATTACATTTCACAGTTCAAAACGCCCCAACGTAGCCTGGGCCTCAACCTTAGAATGGTCGTTTGTTCGTCAGTAAATACCCAAAAGGTAACGTGCGAATATAATTACATATATATAGTAATGATATAATAAATATATATTTGAATTTGGCTAATTGGTTTGTTCTTAAACTCGGCATGGGACGCGCACTATTCCAGACCGTGTTCGGCCAGCTTGCCGCCGTTACTGTTGCTGTGACCCATTGGTGTCATTTCGATGCTGGAGTCAAAGCTCTTGGTCAGCAAATCGCTGCTGGTAATGGAAGTTGTATTGCTGCTGACGGGCACGATGCTGCTCGGTCCAGTCAGCACCGCAATGCCATCGTTCATATCGCTTTCGATGCTAAAGCTATTGCTGCCATTCTCATTGATCAGCGAGAGCGTCTGCATGGGCAGCATGTCGGTGGGTTGCAGATCCACAACTGCATCGTATGTCTTCGACTTGCTGACCGACATCGGACTTTTCTCATAGTCGAGGGCAGAGTCTGTCGTTTGTGTTTGCAGCTGCAGCAGCGAGTTGCGCTGCGTATGCTTGTCAAATTTACGTTGCGGTGGTTTTGGCGGTTCCTTGTCCTTCTCCTTGTCCTTGTCTTTGGACTTTTTGAAGCCGGTGATGGCCTTGTGCGCCTGCGCTTTAATGCCCTCCATGCTGGGCCTTATGATCGAGGTGCGTGTACCGCTGCTTTCCTTGGCCGACGGAGACTCCTTATTGGCCGGCTCGGTTTCCTCCGTCACACTGGCCAGCTGTTGCTGTGGCGCCTGTGGCATGGTGAGATCCGGCACTTGTATGGGAATGTCATCGGGCAGCTTTTTCGTACGGAACGAAGCATTTGTTATCATCGATTTCGAGACGGACGTTGTCACCGTATTCGTAGCGGGCGTTAAGGCGACGCTCAGGCCCATGGGTCCATCGTTGGGCTGACCGGAGGGATTCGCATGCAGCGAATTGCGCACCGCATTTGTGACCAGTATCAGTTCCGTGTACATTTCGTAGCTGGCACGATTGTGTATGTCCTCCAGCGTCTGAATGGCAATTGTGCCATAGCCATTAAACATTGCATAGTAGATGGCGTGCACTAGTTCGATGAGGAAGGATGAAGCGAGCGGTATGCGCGGCGAGGAGGGTTTTGGAAATGTCGAACCTGTCGCTGGATCAGAGCTGAAATCATATAATAGATAAAAGCAGATCTAATCTTGATATACAGTAGTCGCTCGCTAATCAGTCTAAAAACCTTCCAAGAATTACGCGTTTACACTAGCGACGGACTACTGTATCTCAATATGTTATTTAGCTCATTTACCCATAGCTCATGCGATGACCATGCCCTGATTTTGTGGTGAATCCCTGATTAACCAGCTGTGACGTCACGCGGCACAGATGCAGCAGCGAGGACTTTTGTGTGAGGCTCACTTGCTGATTGTAGCAGAAGAGCAGGGCGGTCATGATGCGCATCCTGTTCTGTGCATTTATCGATTCGATGCGTAAATGTGGCCCCCACTTGACCTCCCGGTTGCAGTTCTCCTCCCAGCGCCGCAGATCGGTCATGGGCAGATTCTTGACCTCGTGGTAGACAGACACCTGCGCCAGAATGGGCATGCGAAAGGCGACCACCTTCTGGCCCCCATCATCGGTGGACACCTCGCCATTGTAAATGCATATCAGCAGCGTCTCCACGCCGCGAGACGCCTTTTTGTCGCCCGCGGCAACGGCATGCAGGTACGTGTATATCAGCACAGGCAAAAACTGCAACGGAAACTTGTGCAGCGTTACCTCCGGCGCCCGGTAGAAGGACAACAGCTGCTGGCAAATATCGTGCACCAGATCTTCGTTACGCTGCCGTTCATTAAATATTGTGAAGATAGCCTCGGCGATTTCGGGATCCGTTTCATGCTCGACGACGAAGGCCTCGGACTCCGCTGGCTGACGGCGTGCCCGCTGATAGTCCGCCAGCCAGTCTTTCACCAATTCGGCCATTATTATGTATTAGAAGTGTTTAATTAATTTGCTAGAGGCTGCCTTCTAATCTTTTTCACACATAAACCTTGCATATCTGCGCAGGGCTGCGAGCGCAACAAAAACATTAGCTCTGCGGAACCAGCTCAATCGGTTGAAAATTATTATTTAGTGTTATTTATTAATTAGGTTGCTGGTTTATAAATGTACTAATCGAATATTCGCAACAATAATAATAATGTTGTCCACTGCCCAGTGTACACGACTCGACTAAAGCAGAAACAGCTTATCGTGTACGCGATGTGCTCTCACTGACTCTGCCACCCTGGTCGACCTACTGCTAAATGCAACTCTGCGATGTTCTCATCAAATGAATCAAATCTAATTGGAACTGTGAATATATGTAGCATTAACTTACATACATACACTGCATACATATGCACACACATATATTTAGTTGTAATTATTATTAGCCATTTACGACGAAAACAAACTATTAAATAATACGAACTAAAAGTTAAATGCCAAACAATTTTTACAAAACGAGAACAAGTACTGAGTAATGGTATACACTAAAAAATGCGGAAGCGAATAAACTGCTAAAACAAAAACGAATATCGACGAAAACAAAGTGCCAAAACAATCATCGTCCAACAATTTTTAAATGCTTTAAGTAACCTCCAAAAAAAAACCAAAAAAAAACGACTACAGTGTATAAGAGAGTGTGAGAAAGAGAGAGTTGCAAGTGCAATATGGGAAACGCGGGCAGCTCGACTGTGCATATGCATCGGGAGCGCCACAAGTCGACGGACCTCTCAACGCCAAGTTCTCCCGCACACTTTCGCGACTCAGTGTCAAGTGCTGTCACTGGAGCGGGCGGTGGTGGCGGCGCACCAGCTTCGGGCGGCATTGGAGCGGGCGGCGGCGGCCAAGCTTTCTCGTTCGATAAAAAACATACGGCAGTCTTAAACGAGGGTTCGTCGCAAGAAGACGACGACGAGTATTTCACGAGAGCGGGCGCTAAACGCACAGCTGATAACGAAACAGCAACAACAACAACATCTGCCGCAGCAGCAGCAGCAGCCACAACAACAACGACAATGGATGAGAACAACGATGAGGAGCAGGAACTGGCAACAGGATCGCTGCCGTTGGGCGATGATGACTATGAATTGAAGAAAACAGCGCTGCCCACAGTGTTGCGCTGGGATTATGGCGGCAAAAATGTGACCATTTCGGGCACCTTCTCCAAATGGAAGCCGATTCAAATGGTGCGCAGCCATGGCAACTTTGTGACCATCATAGATCTGGCCGAGGGCGACCATCAGTACAAATTCTGTGTGGATGGCGAATGGAAGCACGATCCGAAGCTGGTAAGTTTTGTGTCACAGTGGGGAAAATCGATACGCGCGCAATGTTTACAATTGCTGCTGACGCAGTTGACTTTTTCGTATACCCTGTAATTATTAAAAGTCTGAAAAGGGGTATAAGGGAGTATGGCAACTGTATGTCTTTTCGACAGGGTAAAGAATATATATTCTTGATCAGCATTAGCAGTCGAGTCTGTGTGTCCTTTGGGGTTTCAGTTACTATGAAAGCTAGAGACCTTAAGTTTTTGTATGCACCTGTGCGATACCATACGCTTATCTAATCTATTCTATATTAGCAATATAAATTTTCAACGTGCCTTTTTTAAAGTATATATGTATCTTAGAGCCAGATAAAGCTTATTTAACAGACATGCACAAATTAATTACTTTATAATTACACTATTGTATCCTGTGATACCTATGTACAAATAAGTGTACCAGTTTAGAGCTAGGTACAGGGCATCAAGTGGTCAGGCACTTGCGACTAGAGCACTCTTGTTTTTCACTAATGCGTTGTGTAATCACCGCTGGACTGTAAACAAAGCGCGGAGAGACATCAGCTATGGATTTAGCTTTTGTGGCAACGCTAAACTACTCGAAAAGCTGTAATTGCTTGCCGTTCTAATTAGAATTGATTATGCCGAATGTATTCACAGAAAAGCGTTGAGAACGATGAGGGCGATAAGAATAATTTGGTGTCAGTGCGCGCCTCAGATTTCGAGGTATTCCAAGCGCTGGCCAAGGACAGTGAGAATGTGCCGAACTATGCCGAAAAGGAGTACTCACAGGATGTGCCGCAGGTCAAGCCCTGGGAGAAGGTATCCGGACCACCAGTGCTGCCGCCGCATCTGCTGCAGGTCATACTCAACAAGGATACACCGCTATCGGTATTATATTACAGCGTACAATATTCATATGCCCATATTAATGAGTTCCATTTGGCTTTCAGTGCGAGCCCACATTGTTGCCAGAGCCGAATCATGTCATGCTGAACCACTTGTATGCTCTGTCCATCAAAGATGGGGTCATGGTACTCAGCGCCACGCATCGGTATTGCAAGAAATATGTCACAACGTTGCTCTACAAGCCCATTTAGGGCTGACGTCAACAAAAATACCTACATTTTTTATATTTACATAATACGTACGTGTTTTAGCTGTAAAAACGGTTTTCAACTACACGCTATATATTCGATTTACATACAAACTATATGCATATATGCTATAAAGCCAAGTACATGAGCATATTCTTTTTGTTAAGCGTTGTATATTTTTTTATTAGTTAAATATATGGATTTAAAAAAAATATAATTTAGGTAAGATTATTGTACTGTGTCATAGTTGTATCTTTTTGGTTTCTTTATTGCGATCTGCATTATTTTATTCACTAAAATATTAATTAATGTAAAGCTTTTGGTTCACTGTTCCAATTTGATATGTGTCTAATACATATTCTAGCGATAATTTTCAGTTTCTAACAGCTGTCGAGATGTATTTTGTATCCCAAACTCTAAGTAATTAATTGATTATAGTATAACACACATTGGATTTTGATCAAATTCATATCACATGTCGCCAGCTGGCGTCTGGTATTGGCTATTGGAATACACACGCGCTATTTTCTATATATATGCTATATGTATTCAGTGCTATAGGTTGGACGCCAACTTGCTGCAAAGCCACATCTACATCAGCTTCAACTTCTGTTGATCCAGCTGCTCGACGGGCAGCAGCACCGCAGGGGGCATATTCAGGTGTGTGGGCAACTCCACTCGCTTCTTGGCCAGATAACGTTCGTGCATTTTGTTCGATGCACGTTCGAATTCGCCATCCTCGTCGTACAGGGCTTTAGTAAAATATTCGGTGAACAGCCGGCACATATACTGATCCTTGGTCGATGGCCACCAGCCCTCGAGAAATCCAATGTGGCCTCCACGTGCGGTAATTATAATTGCCACATGTGTACAATGATTGGCTGCCTTGATGGGTATCGCGTCCAATGGCTGGAATGGATCATCCGCTGCGCTCAAGCATAGCAACGGTACCGAAATATGATCCAATTTGTTATGCAGCGTAGCATCCGTGTAATAATCATTCACGTGGGCATAGCCAAATTGCTTGGCCGTGAACAGCTCATCGAATTCCTTGATCGTCTTGCACTAGTAAATAAATGCGCAAATTATGAATCAAAGTATAAGTTGTTGCAATAGCAATCCAATTACTTACACTCAGTATCCGCTGTATATCTATTTCAGAATCCTGATAAATATCCCTGTAGATCTCCAAGTGATTGCGCAGCGTGCGACAAAGACTGCCTGCCAGATGACGCCCCAGTAGATTATTAATGACCGGCTTCTCAATGCTCGCACTGCCCTTGTGCACATCCCAAGGCACCGATATAATCTTGGCGGCAGATAAATTGTCGCGCGCCTCATCGCTCATGCGCGCCAAATAGTTACCTGCCCGAACAGTTAATTAGCTCAGACAACAAAGATGCTTGAATTTGTCTCGCATACCTAGTATGAGTCCACCCATGGATATGCCGGTGGCGCCCAGTTTGCAATTCGCTGGTAGCTGGAGGCGCACATGTTTCACCACCTCGCACAGGTCTTCACAATTGGAGGCGCAGTAGAGACGCGGTGTCTTCAGCTCAATGCCGCCAAGGCCGCGATTATTAAAGACAACCACACGCATGGCTGCCTGCTGGGCGGCCAAGACCAGGCACTTAATATACTCCGCCTGTGATTCGCCAGTCAAGCCTGGCAATATCAACACGCAAGGTGCGCGCTCATCGCAGCCCTCATCCATCCAGTCCAGAGCCACCTCGCCGCCATCCTTCAGTCTGAGTATTTCCCTGTGAAATAATTAAGAATATTTCATTTAATAACATTAATTTGCATAGGTACAGGTTTGCATGTAAATTTTCCACTAATATAATTAAAATTTGTATTATAATCCATTGAATCAGAAAATGGGAATTGTGCTTAGCTATGGGTGTTCGCTCGTTTATATAAAACGTAGAATTGAATATATGAGCACTACATTACGATTATTGATCTTTATACTCTTTCCGAAGAAAATAGTATATTAAGTTTGTGCTGAAGTTTGTAACGCATATAAGGAAGCGTCTGAGACCGCCAAAAGTTACTGCCAGTATGCTTAGAAAAACAAAACAAATTGATCTAGCCATGTCCGTCTGTCTGTCTGTCTGTATGTATGCAAACTAGTCCCTCAGTTTTTGAGCTATCGCGATGCAACTTTGCACAGACACTTCTTATTCAAGGGGACAGCACATTGGTCGGTGCCGGCCGGATCGGATCACTATATCTTACAGCTGCCATACAACTGGAAGTCGGTTTTAGCCATAAATCCCATGTTTTCAAAGCTATTGCGATGAAACTTTGCACATATACTTGTTATTCAAACATACATCACATTGAACGAAGCCGGCCGGACCGGATTACTATATCCAAAGCTGCCATACAACTACAAAAATTTAATATTTCAATAGAAAATTTAAATTCATATATCAATTTTTACAGCTAATGAAAATAGTCTAAAGGTTCGAAAAGAGTATAAAATCTTCGGCACGCCGAAGATAATCCTTTCCCGCTTGTTTTTAATTCTATAAATAAGAATTATGTTGAGTTAAGATAAATTATAACGTATAAAGAGTACTACGTATTTGTCCGATCTAAATACTATAGCATCCAGGCTTATCTGAAAGATTACCTACCATATCTTATTTCAGATAATGCACCTATCTGAACCCACTATAACTTTTTTCAGATAAGGCAGCTATCTTCAAGATCTTATTCTATAGTTTCTCATGCTTTTTTGTGAAGATAATAAAATGCATTACGTTCATTGTGCGCTGTGAGACGTGTCGAGATCTTTCGAATTATTATGCTAATGACTATGCATAAATAAAAATGAGAAACGTATGTAGATCTTAAAGCTCGGAGAGGTCGTATCACAATACAAATCAAAGGTTACTTTACCAAGCAACAACAACAACAACAACAGCAGCAACAACTTACCGGCGGTAATTGACGCGGGGCAGACCCTGGGAGCGCAGCAGGCTCGCCAGTACGGTCTGGGCACGACTCTCCACGCACCAGAAAGTTGGCCAGTATTTGTTCTCCAGCGATGGCATCTTTTTCATCAGATACTGCTTGAACGGCCCATCGGCACAGGCAATGATCGGCCGCTATAATTATAATATGGTTAGATTAGCAGAGCTGCCCAAGCGTTACGTAAGCGAGCACACTCACCTTAACCACCTGAATGAGGTAATAGACAACATAGGCAAATATGGCCAAGCCTAGCGCATGCAGGCGAGGCAAGTGCGACAGATACGCGTACATGGAATAGAACATGGTGACTGAAGCGGCCTCCGTGTGTATTCCTCGTAAAGCGGATCTGCTGGTGTTACTTTGATCCCGGGCGGGCCGACTGCAATTGAAGAGAGGCGTGCAAATTACAATTTATGACAAAGCCCGCTCACATTCGAAATTGCTGAATGGATTGCTGTCTACACCGTTTTGATATGATATACATTTATTTGTACATACACAATAAAAAACCGTGTACGGGGCATATCTTATCGTATTTTGGCCTATAGTATAGTTACTATATGCATGTGTATGTATTTTAATTGAGAGCTGGCCAGCTGAACAGCTCGAGGCGGACACTCGAACCCAAGCCTTCAATGTTGTCGTCGTTATCAGCCCAAGAGTTTGAGATGGCTACGCAGATAATATACAATTTTATTTATACCCTTGCAGAGAGTATTATTATGTTTGTCACGAAATGTGTGACGCATTAGATGAAACTCTAACCCCATTAACTATATATATTATTCACTTGCAACAACAGCAGATTTAATGTATTTAACTATAGAAACAATGGCTTGAAAATTATGCCCCATTAAAGCCAAAACCTATTAACATCAGATAACTATATCATATGGGAATATTCGGAGGAAAGTTATGTAGTTGTATAAACACAACGTTGTTTGGCTATAACCTACATATGAAATATTTCTGCAAGGGTATTTAAGCATCGGCACTCCGAAGATGTACGGCATTCCTATTTAATCTCTCACTCACAGCAGTTCCTGTTTAAGTTGTAAATTTCGTTGTTGTCGTTGTTGTTGGGGTTGGTGTTGTCGTTGTTGTTGTTGGTATCGGGACAGCTGTTGGGTTAAAGCTGCACTCGCACTTCTGCTGCTGTGACTAATCATGAGTGCAAATCGGCCAATGCTGAGCAATTCATTATTCACTTTTTGATTTTGCGTAGATGCCGCCAACGCCGCCTTAAGCGGCATCTGGACAAAGGCGCACAGCATGATTTGTGGCGGCAGCAGCGGCAACAAAGATGTTAACTACGGCAAGCTACTAGCGTGCAATTAATTTGGTTTTTATCGTCAACTACTCGATAAGTTGTATATATTGGCACACTTTTATTGTCGCCTTGCATAATAATGTTCCGTGAAATGTTGCTTTTGTGCGCTTACCTTGAAGAAAATGTAAAATAACGAAAGTTTTGAAATAATACTTTAGATAATTTTGTGAAGGCGTAGGTGACACTAATTTAAAACGGAACAATTTTTATGAACATTGATGTATATCCAATGGCTTACAGTTTAGCAATGAGCCGTGGTTCTGTTTGTAGGCCGGTGGGTCGCGTTCAAAAACCTAAAATGGCCGTTGAGTCTATGGCGTACACTCACACATAGAAGCATAGGCACATAGACGTACATGTACACGTACAATACTTACGTATCTTATTGAGTTTTTGTCTTGGCATCACGTGCAACAACAAAATCAATAGCCAGGGCCAAGGGTATATGGGGTGAACCTTTGTGCTATTTTTGGTGAATGCTAAGGTGGGTGGCGTAATTATCGTGCCAATTATGACGCACGCATCTTACAATCTATTATTTAACTTGCCTTACAAGTTGTAAAGCAAACGGACACCTTAGTTGTCGTCGTTGTAGTCGTTTCCTATGTATATGAAGAGCGACTAGTTTTCTTCTTGAAAGGAACTGAATTTGATTTTTTAACAAAAACAAATTATATAATTACAGAATCGGTAACAGGCATTTTATGCGAATTTTCTTTACGTGTAACTAACGTTGGACAGGATTTACTTGCAACGAACTTCAATTGTAAACAAAAACAAATAGCGCACATGTAAAGTAACTGATGTCGTTCACATGAACTATCTGGCTCGCTCATTACTTTACATTTCACTGCAATGTTATTAACAGCGGGCATTTACTTTTGTCCGACATATTGCAATAAAATATTAATAATGTTAATACAATAATATATATTAACGCAAATATTAGCCTTGTAGATAATATATTTTATGTAAAATAAAGTTAAAATTTAAACTTTGTTCTATTGAACACAAATTACGGGCATACTGTTTTTTCATCGTTTTGTGGTTCTCGTTTTTTAAGTGGTGTGGTTACACTTATTAATTCCTGGAAGAACTGCCGTTTACCGTTTTGTACAACACACAAATGCCAAATTTAGCGTTTGTTAGAATAACAGATCACTTTAGCTGTTATTTGCTAACAGTGAGTTGGCTGTTAAAAACAAGTCAATACACAGTTGTTATCGTTATCGCTATTCAAAACAATACAGCTGACTGTTCCACTTGGGTATCGAATAAGCAGCAACAGCATCGAGTACAAGTCCAACTGTTGTCGAAGTCGGTTTGTCTGCGTCGCTGCGCTGCTGGTGTTTTTTTGTCGTTAAAGTGTGTTTTTGTTCAACTATTTTACATGCAAATAAGTGTGCCAAGTGTATCAATAAATATTGGGGCCAAAAAAGCCCAGAATTGAATGTGCAGTGGTCTTTAAATAGTTGCAATTGGCGAATCGCAGTCGCAATAGCCACAGAAAAACAATGAATGATATGATTCAATGACGTCGCGAAACCAAATCGTGAATCGACAAAGAGAAAGAGCAAGAAGAGAAGGGAAGAGTGCCAGCGAACAGCCGCCTGTATTTCATATGTTTATGCGGGCTGCTGCTGCTGCTGCTGTTGACACTACAAGTCAAATCAAAAGTTTACACATAAAAATAGCCAAATAGAGTAACAAAAAACATATCAAATTGATTGAAACATGTGCTAGAAATCATCAAAAATTAAAGCTACACACACAAACAGATGGGTTCACGTATCAAGTGAGTATTTTATCTGCTGACGAGATTTTCAACTGCGGCTGGGAAAAAATATATATGTACATACATATATATACATATGCTGTGGGCGTAACGCTTGGCTGAACAGTGAAATTTTATAGCAGTTGCATCTAGCCCACTTAAAAGGGGGATTTTGATAACGTTGTGTAACTGTCTGTAACTTGCAGAAAGAAGGCATCCCTGACTCCAAAAAGTATATAAATAGCCAAGTCAGGGATCCAGAATCTGCCAATCGTGAACTCTCAACTTGTACTTGTTCTATACTGATAATACCTCTTTGTTGCTGTCATTGGCAGAAACGACGTTAAGAAACTCTTTGAGTTCTGGTGCGAAGTGAAGCCCACACGAGGCATCGATCGGGGAACCGTTGGCCGCAATGGCGGGGCAGCCGCAACGCCCGCTGGCGTCATTATCGAAAGCTTCCCGGACGGCTTTCGCGATAAGGAGGTGCTTACCGGCATCCCATCGTTTGCGTTTCCCTGCGATCTCGAAAGGTGCGTCTGCCTGATGCTGCAATTTGTTACACATTATTTATTACACATGCATATTTCCGGTTTTTGTTTTGCGTTAGTCATATGTGTGTAAAAACAGGCGATAGACAACAAAAAACAAGTGAGAACGTTGCAGTCGGGCGGAGCCGACTGCGTAATACTCTGATACCATTTTAAGAACAGCTGAAAGCAAGTGAACAGAACATTTTTGCTGGTGTTTGGGTGACACGAAATCGTCCTTCCAAGTTTTTGGGGACTGGAGGGGCGTGGTCGATCTTAAGAGGGGGTGACCAGAAGTCTATTTTCCAAATTTGGTGATTTTAGCTTTAAAACTGTGGAAGATATACATTTTCGCGATTTTTGGGGGCGGGAGGGGGCGTGGCCCCAAATTTTTTCCGATCTTTAGAGGGGGTGACAAGAAGTCTATCTTCCAATTTTGGTGACTCTAGCTCTAAAACTGTGGAAGATATAAACTTTCGCGATTTTTGGGGGCGGGAGGAGGCGTGGCCCCAAAAATTTTTCCGATCTTTAGAGGGCGTGACAAGAAATCTATCTTATAAATTTGGTGACTCTAGCTCTAAAACTGTGGATGATATACATTTTCGCGATTTTTGGGGGCGGGAGGGGGCGTGGCCCCAAATTTTTTTGACGATCTTTGTTGGGGCTGACAATAAGTCTATCCTCCAATTTTGGTGACTCTAGCTCTAAAACCGTGGAAGATATACATTTTCGCGATTTTTGGGGGGCGGGCGGGGCGTGGCCCCAAAATTTTTTGTCCGATCTTTAGAGGACTTGGCCAGAAGTCTACCCTCAAAGTTTGGTGGCCCTAGCTCTTAAAATGTGCGAGATATAGGCTTCCGTGTTTCGTGGGGGCGGGGTGGCTGGGGGGCGTTCTAGTGGGCGTGGCCGGAAAATCCAGGACGCAATCTTTTGGGCTGGTCAGCCCTAGTCTAAATTCCAAATTTTGGGACTCTAGCTTCAAAATTGCGGGAAATATACACGTGTTATCGAATTGTGCATTCATGTATATCGATTTTCGCGATTACGGGGGCGGAGTGGGCGTGGTCGAAATTTTGTTTCTGTAATCTGTAGAGGACGTCACCAGTAATATATATTCCAAATATGGTGACTTTAGCTCTAAAACTTCGGGAGATATAAGCATTTCAAATTAATTTTGGAGGGGGGCTGGTGGGCGTAATAATGGGCGTGGCCGATTAACCTAGGATCCAATTTTTTCGGGAGGTCACCAGCAATATACTTACCAAATTTGATTACTCTAGCTTCAAAATTGTGGGAGTTATTCACGTTTAATCGATTTGTGATTTGAGGTGTATCGACATGTTATCGATTTGCCAGCCTCCCAGTGGGCGTGGCATAAATTTGGAATAAACTTGATCTGAAGCAGATAGCTATAATCATAACGCAAAAGATTTCAAGAGTCTATCTAATATCGTTTCGGAAATACGTGCGTTCATCCAGACAGACAGACGGACAGACGGCCAGACGGACAGACGGACAGACGGACGGCCTGACGGACATTCGACAAAACCAATATACTATGAGTACCTTCGGTATCAGAGTATAACAATAGCAACACGTAGAAGCAAAGACCGTTTGATGTTCCACTTGCTACAGTAGTCGCTCACTAGTTGGCACCGAAGTTCCACAGGTTACTTTAATTCGCAAAAAACACAATATATGCTACTTATTTTTCTATAAATGAAAATTTAATGTTTATAATATTATGTGTAATTATCATACACCAAATTTAAAGTTTTTCCAAAATTATATACTCAAAAACGTTTAAAAAAGATTTACAGTATTGGAAATTCTAATTTGCGAGCGATAACTGTATTTGCAGTCTGAATGGGTGAATGGTCGACGACGACGCTGGTGACTCACAGCAGCAGCAGTAGCAGCAGCGTCGTCCACTTCGAGTTTGTCCATGAATTGTATAACCTGTTGTGTAGATTTTTGTGTTTGTTTACATATGCGCGCCAGTTTGTATGGGCACATTGAGGAATTATTTCATTCGGATTACGTTGAACGCAATTCAGTTTCGCACTTTACGCTCGTTGTTGTTGTTGTTGTTGTTGCTTTTTTTTATAGTAAGTATTTCCTCACTATATCGGTTACATACACAAATACATGCGTCAATTGAATTGTCTTTTGTTAGTCACGCCGAAAACATTTCTGGTTTATCTGTGCAGCTGTGCTTAAGACTGGGCAACAAGTTGTCTTTAGCTGCCTACCCTCCCGCTCATTTTCGACCCGTTATTGCCATTATTATCGCATGACAAACACACTGATAAACACAATTTGGAAAGTGAACACAAACTTAGGGCTAATGTATTTTTGGTTGAAGAAATGCGCTCCAAGTGAAACTAATAATAATTATAAATATTAACCCAAAGCAAAGATCACAAAACAAAAACGGCAAATGTTATGTGCATATATATGTACATATGTATGTATGCATACGCTAAACCCCGTTACGGCACACGTCGAAACAACAACAAAGACAACCTTCAGCTCGCTCTCTCACTCAATTCATTAACTTGAATTCTCTATCTCGCATTCTCTCTCTGGCTGCTATCATTACTGTACTTAACAGTTATCGGCAAAGTCAATGCACGGACATGTACAGCTGGAGCGAGACTTCCACTTCCTTGTCATTTTTGCCCAACGCACGCTGCTATGTATTTTGTCGCTCGTCTGTTTTGCATATTTTATTAAATAATGCGCGCATCTAACGACTTTACGTAATCTGACGCCTACAACAAAGCAAAACAACAACAACAACAAAAACAGCAACAAGAAAGTTCCCGCGAAATGCGAAAGAGCTGCAAAACAAAAATGGAGGCCAAGCGATTTCGCATTGAAAACGGAGCTCAGTGCGAAACGTTGTTGTGAATTTGTATTGTTGTTGCAAATTGTGATTTATTCACTCGTAATCATCAACGCCCACGAATTGTCACACAATGCACAAAGAAAGACAACAAAAGCTAGACATCGTTTATCTAATTCCCATATTTATTCTGTATGTTTAGATGCTAAAGACTTTTAATGCCGAATCACATCAAATGTTTGATTTTGTTGTCTTTGCTTTCGTTTTTGTTTCGTGTTTGCGGTTTTTGGACTGTCGTCTGCCAAATGTTGGAAATTTGGGTTAAGAGGCAACGCAAAAGAAGAAGAAGTAAACGCAGACCTGATCATCAACTTTCCGCGCCATCGGGCAGCATTAGTCATTCATAAAGTCCAAAGCCGACCGTCTTCATAATTTTGTTATTCTCTTACAATGTACTTGTATGGACATACATTTGTATGTATGTACATATGTATGTATGTATGTGCACACAAACATTAACAAATGCGATGAAGCGTTTCTTGAGAAACTCGCCTGTTACTGTTGGTGTTGTCAAGGTCATTGGGTTGATGCCGTTGCCGTTGCCGACCGGATGTGCTTTAATAATCTTTTATAGAAATTATGTGCATGTTGACCAAAAACTCACAAAGGCACAGCAAAAATGAGCTGAATATGAAACAGATTATAATTCAAGAATTAGAGCACAATAAATGAAATTATTATCGTTATGTAAAGGACTTTACAATGAAGAGACCTAAGTTATCTATAATTAAAATACACTGAGTTTAAATTTAATTTCGAATAGCACTATGAATCATAATTTCTCTATATTATATTTGACATTAATATGTTTCAGCGTACTATATTTGTTCTTGCGTCTCATGAATAATTAAATGGAATGTATTTTTCATAGGGGCTCTGTGCAATCGTATTCATTTGTGCATACCACCGGCGACTCAAAATGGCGCTTTGGCTTCTGCCGACACGATCCCAAGACGGAAACAGCCATGGTCCTGATCACCTATTTGCCGTGGCATGACACCTTCCTCAAGCTACTGATCGTGCTGGCGGAGCTAAGGCGAACCGATCGGAATGGGTTTCGTACGTTCCTGTCGGAGGCCTACAATAGAGGCGTGCCCGACTCGGGCGGCAGTCTAACGGTATTCTACAACAGCGGCCAGAGCGTAAGTACTGAAGCTCACTATATACGAATTGCGGCATAATAATTTCTCTATTTGGTTATAGCATTTTACATTTGAGCGGCCATTGCAGTTTCAGCTGCCGAGCATACCAGAGAATGTGAGTCCTTGATTTCACTAGCTAAACAATGTAATGTTATTCAATTCTTTTTCTAACAATTGCAGCACAATCTGAATCTGTATTATAACTTTGTGGATCCCAAGGAGATGATTTGCGTATTTGCTGCCATGTTAGCCGAGCGTCGGATTATATTTACATCCAGTCATCTGGACCGGTTATCCTCCTGCATACAGGCGGCCAATGCATTCCTATATCCTATGGTCTGGCAGCACATATTTATACCGGTGCTGCCCTGGGAGTTTAAGGACTACCTGGGTGCACCAATGCCATATCTAATTGGTGTGCCAACACCTGTGCTCGAAACTGTAATCTATAAATACTTTTCATACAATACCCTATACTCGATTCGCTAATTCTGTTTTTTGTTTTTTGTTTTGCAGGTTTCTGCCGATGAGCTCGGCGAAGTTGTGATCTTAAACTGTGATACGAAGGTGTTCGAGAGTCCCTTTGATGATGTGCGCTCTCTGCCGCCAGAGATTGTGTCGCAGCTGAAGAAATATCTGAGTCACCAACAGGATCACATTGGGGATCGTGTATCAAAAATTTTTCTGGGCGCTTTGGTGCAACTGATTGGCGGCTATCGGGATGCTGTTGAGTTTCACGACACCTGCAAGACGTTCAATCACGACAAATTTATTGAATCTCGGCCCACGCACTTGCGTCCGTTCCTTACCAAAATGATGGAGCTGCAAATCTTTGCACAATTCGTCGACGATCGACTCAAAATGCTGAACAGCGGCTTGGGCTTCTCCGACGAATTCGAGCTGGAGACGGTGCGCTATGCGGAGAAGATGAAGAAGCGCGGACGTAACTATGTCTTCCTCAAGCATGTGAAGGACAAGGTGAGCTGCGAACAGCATCCACCAATTTCCTAGCCTTAGCTCCATAGCTGGTATCTTGATTGCCTTAACCCGCCCACTCATTGTGCAATTCCCACATCCAATCACTCCCACTTAGCCCACTTCTCTCACGCGTAATTTTATACATTTCTTATTTGGTTTGGAGTGCATACATACATGGATTGAGCCCTCTGCGCTGTTCCGCTACTACTTCCCGATTTAGCGTTGTGCCGTATTTTTAAGAATTTTTTATATTTCCTTTTTGTTTTTATGAACAACAATATTTTCTTTAATTTAATTTGATCTATTTCGCAGTATTATTTGGGAAAGCGCAGTGTTTCGCGAGTGTTTGCCAAGAACTATATTTAGACTGATTGCCACCGCCCATCACCAAAAACGAGTAGAATTTCCACACACACACACAAACACCTTTTCACAAAAAAAAACCAAAAACAAATGTTAGTTTACTTAATTTACTTTCTTAACCAACAATCGCACCTAATATTTTGATTTACGGCAAAACTAAAAACGGTTTGAATTTGAATTTCAAACAAGTGTTACTCTTTTCTGTTTTTTACGTTTTATTTTTTTATGTACTTAGTTTAATGTTTTTATTAGAGACTTTTTTATTTAATCCCAGGCACGTCGTAATGTCTGTTGGTTCATTCATGTTAAAGTAATGCTGTTAAAATAGCTCGCTGTTAGCTCACACCTGCGTAGCATAGCAAATTAATGTGGATAACAGCGTGCCATTTACTAACAGGCGCTTAGCAGAAATACCTTCGACATTTACCTCTACCCACACTCACATAACAAAGCAAACTGTAGCATAGGGTTATCAAACTGCCAAAGAAAACCATAAATAAATCCAGACCCTAAATGCACACTCTACTAATCCAAATCAAACAAATTTGTATGTACACATTAAACAAAATGATACAAAATCATAATGGAAGCAAACAACATTTTTCAAGCCTCATTAATCTCGGTTATCATGATGTATCATTGCCATCTTAACAATTAGTTGTAATTGTAGTTTGAATATAATATTTGTGCCGCCATACATATTCATACATATAACTCATTCAATTTTTGTGCATTGCGTCAAACGCGTCTCTTTCATATATATATATACATGTATGCTGCTTGGAAACTCACGTTGTGCTTCTGTGCTTAATGCTCGCTCGCTCTCTCTCTCTCGGGTTTCGATCGATCCTATATACTCTACTGTATTATCACAAATGCGCCTAATTTTTGCAGACTAATCCAGCCGTTAAGTCTGCCGTCAAATCGGTGAGTGGTAGCTTTATTTATTGGCTAACTGAACTGTTTTTTAAGTTTTGTTCTAATTGAATGCGTTGTTTTTGTTTTTTACATTTAACTCAAGGTTAAGGAGAGCTCACGTGGTGTTAAGACCGCCTACAAGAAGTGGCGCGACAACGGCAGCAACAATCCAAATCACAACTTCCATTTTGGCCTCAGCTCACCGCAGCACTCGGATCGTCCGGACGGCAGCGGTAGCAACGGGAGTCTGAGCTACGGCCGCAAAGTCACGCATCGCTCGGCGCCCAGTTCGCCGGTGTGCAGCAAGCGCCTGGAGCGTGAAATTAACGTGAATGGCAGCGCCCAGCAGGAGCAGCTGCCATCGCTGCAGCTGCCCACACATCCACAACAGCGGCGGGCTCCAGTGCCGCTGGCCATGTCTAGCTCGAGCAGCAACATACCGCCGAATGGCTATGGTCTGGGTGCGCCGATTGCTGCTCATTTTGATCATATTGTGGGTGCGTCTCCTGCTATTAGCTCGGCAAGCTCGATCTGCTCGTCGGAGATGAATCTGTCGCAGGAGCTGCAGAATCATCCGCTTTTCAAAACGCCCGCCGTCGACCGCAGCGTAAGTAGCCTAGTGCGTGACTACGAGAGGCGGCTACAGCTGCTCTAGCTTTTAGCTTGAATCGATGTGTGTCTCTCTCATTGCTGTTGCTGTTGTTCTCGTTGATGTTGTTGTTGTATATATATGCAAGCGATTTATGTTTTCATCATTCTTTTCATTGCCTTTTTCATGTGTGTGTTGTCTTGTGTTGTCTCTGTCTCTGTCTGTGTCGTCTGTCCGTTTGCCTCATCTTCTCGATACTTGCACCAACACCGCCACCACAATCATCGCAACTTGCAACCGCTACACACGTCACACGCAGCTGAAGCCAAATGCAGCAGCTGAGCACAGCAACCATACGCGCTCGCGCAATGGAGCACCACCCGCACGCCCACCGCCACCCAACAGCACTACCACGACGCAGCCGGTCTCCTACTACAATCATCCGTACGCGGCGGCGTCCAACTCCAACTCAACGCATCCCCAAATCGACTCGAAGCCGCCGCGGCACACCTCGACGCCCGGCAAACCCCGCTCGCTGGCTAGCACCGACTCCAGCTTTGACAATCCTCCGGATGTGCAGTCTCCGCCGATACCGCCACGGCGTCAGTGCAGCGCCAGTGCTGTGGCGGCCACTGCAGCCGCTGTCAGCGCTGGCATCAATCGACTGGAGCGCAATTGCTGGCAGGATGAGGCAAACGATTCGTTGCACAGCTCCAACACCTCAACAGCATCGGCGTCGGCGTCAGCGTCGTCCTCATCCTGCTCCTCGGGCGCTTCGTTTGTCACCGCCGCCTCCAGATTCTCACAGTTGAATGTGTCGTCACCGGGATCCGATACGGCCCCGATACCAACGCCGCGGGCCAAGAGAGAGGTACAGCAGCAGCGCGTTTAGCCATGTTAACTAAGAAAACGTCCTGGTTGCGGTCCCACATCACATACTACAGCTACTAACACATATATATTGACCCTGTTAGCTATCATAAACCTAGTTCCTGTAGTAGCCTTGCCACTAATCCGCTTGCATCTGCCTGCCCAAAGCTTAGCCGCCCAGCCAACTAACCCATTCTCACCTGCTCTTCCCATCCGCACAGTCGCCGCGCAGCGCCCAGTCGCGTCCGGAGGACAGCATGAACGACCTGATATCGCTGGACGATAGCACCAACACCAGCTTCGATCTGGAGGACTTCGATCCACTCAATTCGAATGCGCGTCCGCTGCCGCCGCTAGGCAAAAACTTTATCAGCAATGCGAAATCCAGGTCCAGCACGCTGCCCGCCGGCGTCAACAGCAGCGTTCTGGCGCAACAGGCCAACAATAGCGTCAATAATCCGCTGTATCCATACTTTGCGCCCAAGCATATGGCCACGGTGGCGGCGGTGACGAGCCGGGTAGCGCCGCTGCCGTCCCAGCTGCAGCGCAGCGGCGTCAAGCCGGATGATGACTTTGAACTGTTGCGCAAATACGGACTGGATCAGTTCTCCTTGAATACGGCGCCGACGCCAGGTGGTGGGACAGCGCCAGCGTTAATCGCCGGCTCTGGTGTTGGGAAGGGCATGAACAACTGGACGACATTCGATTAGATGCCACCAATCAGCTATTGCCTGACAGTATACCAAAATAAGTGTGATTAGGTTTATGATTGTGTTGTATATAGATAGGCATAGGGCGCAGGCAAGCTAGCTGCGATAACATATGATACCAGACAAAACCTTAAATATTATTACTCTAGTTATTATTACATTCGGAGAAACAAACTCTCTTGTTAACTATTAGCGGCTTATCGAAACAAATTAACGAGCGACTAAAAACAAACAAAATATACATATACAAATACAAAATTTGACTTCCAAATCAAAAGACAAACGAAGAATTAGCATAGCGAGAATTTAATCCAAATAGCTTAACAAATAAATTAAAATCCTATTGAACAAGACAAACAATTATTGTACGGTGGTCATCCAGATATTAGATCTGACTCCAAGTCGAATTGATTTCAATGCTTTTGATGCTTTGCATCTAAAACCATTTTGTAATATTGCAATCATTATGTTTTCATTTAATGGGAAATTCCGAATTTCACATTGTAAATCTCTTTACTGTATGCACATTTATTCAAATTAAGCTGTTGCTTTTGCCTTGTGCTCAGCCATGCAGCTCAGTATGCGCTGCTGCAGTGCCTGGGCGCCCTTTAGATTCTCTTCGAAGCCAGGTAGTAGTTGCTGCATGCGGTCCAACCAGCCACGGATTTGGGGATAACGACTTGCATGCACCGGCATGAGCAGATCCAACGTTATCAGTGTGGTGTGTACGGATATATCGGCCACGCTCAATTCGTTGCCAACAACAAAGCTGCCCTGCTCGAGAAAATGTTCCAGTGAGGCGTAGGCGTTGTGGCACTGTTCCAGCGAACGTACGTTGAACTCCGCCTCGCCGCCATAAATATTGCGGGCCACGATGTCCTTGATCACCTGGAAGAGCACGCCGTTCTCGTAGTGCAGGCGATGATCGATGTGAGCTCGCCGCTTTAGGTCCTTGGCATAAAGCTCATCGCTTTTAGCGTACTTGCCCACCATGAAGCAGATAATTGCATGACTGTGAACATAAATCAAGTGCCAATTAAAAACGGGTTTACAATTAATGGCAGCTGCGAGCCCACCTGTCCACATACACCTCACCATCGGTGTCTACGAAAACGGGTATCTGGTGCTGCGGATTGAGCTACAAAGGAAGCGTGTTGATAATGTAGAGTCAGTGTGTGTATTACGTACATACTTTAAGGAACTCCTCGCTTAAATGCTCCTTTTTCGAAAAGTCAACGGCTCTGTTAAAAATAAATGCAAATTAAAGCTGTATCAAAGTTTGGATACTGATTCACTTACTTAAGTTCCAGATCCAAGCCAATAAGCTTGGCCGTTATAATGCATGCCCTAGCCGGCGGGCTAAAGAGTGCGTAATATAAAATCGGCTTTTGTGACATTTTCAAGTTTCAAATTTGTTAAATAACAGAACAGAAGCAAGCGACGTACACGAATAAAAAACACCAAAACAATGCACGATTTTAATTATGGCGAACGGTCACACTGTTAAACGGAATGCCAACTGCTTGAAAAATAGAACTCAAATGACTGGCAGCACTCGCTGACCAGCTGTTCTTTGGCGCCATTTTGTTGCGATACAAATTATGTTTGAACTTCATTATTGGTAATACATGTGCTATGTACTAGTTTTATTCGAAATATTTTTGTAACTTAGCTTATCAAATTGTGTAAACTAAATCTACTAAACTAAACAAATAAGCGAAAGTCAAGTTTAGACCCAAAAACATAACATTTATGTAGTATGCTTTAAATCTTTGGAGCTCTTTTGTTGTCGCTTTGTTTGCAAATATGCTTTAGGGCGAGTCTAAAAGATCAATAACAGAAGTATCTTTCTTATCCGTGTCCGCTTTTGCTTCATCTGCAAAAATATAGAAAACAGTTTTCGTATATAACAATTAAACAAATCAAAAATACTCTCAAAATGTGAAAGTGCAAAAGAAGATTACAATAAAAATGTAAAAAAAAGACTCAAATAATAATAATAGCAATCAGTTCGCCCGCTCGTTGTACGATAAATAAAACACATGGTTGTTGGAAAATATTTGTTTACCTTTAATATGCAGATTATAATGACTTGACTTATACATTATATACCTATATTCCCTCATGCAATGGTTTAATCATTTCACTTCAATAAAAATCGACAGCGAGCTCTCTTTTTAAGTGGGCTATAAAGTTTAAAATTTAGATTTTAGTTAATTTTTTTGTCATTCGCAGAGAAACTAATGTTTTTTTTTTGTACATGTGTGCATATTGTGCGGGTTTAATGGATATATTGTATAGTCCTATATTTCACCTTGATACGGGCTTAAAATAGTAATCCAGTGTGCCTAAATAAATAATTACAAAGATGAAGCGGTTTAATATACGATAGATTTAGCTTTATTTATTATTATGTGAAATTTATATCTTATTTGTTTTCCAGTTTGCATATCTTGTATCTTCTTTATTTTGCAATAAAAAAGATGTGTTTTAAATACATACATACACACGTAATGCTATATAGATTTGTTTTGTTTATTTGCAAAAGCATACGAATTTTAATCCGAATGCGATTCCAAAAAGAAAACCGATGATGCCTTAACTGCTAAATTATGCATGAATATAACTTAAAATCGATGCGATTCTGTCCACTTCACTCCATTTTGCTTTGTATGAATAGGAATTATTGTAAAAGACTTAAATATTAACATTTGATTTATGTTTAGTATTATGCTATTGTTTAATGCATATGTCTATTTGTTTGTATGCATAACTTTTAACTAAAAATACATATTACGATGTGGTTGGCGCCAAACAACCCAATAAATTAGTTCATTTATCATGTGTTGTAATGTAGTTTGTTGTGGCTATGTGTGTGTATGTGTGTGTTTGTGTCGTTGTGTGCTTATGTGTATTAAACGAAACAAGCACAACATAGATAAATTTAAGAAGAATTAAAAATACATACGCTCACAAGATAACTAATAGCTTTAAGTGTTGAGGCCTGAAAGCAACTGAATACGGGAAAGCGTAGTCAAAGTTTAAATTTACAGAATAGGTAGATGTATAGTATAGTCAAGTAGGAACAGCAACATTCGGGCAGCCACTTTTCTGAGGGTGGGAAGAGCGGCAGGGTTTGGGGGCAGACAACAGACCATTTACATATGTGCAACTGCAACTGCAACAGCTACTCTTAACTGCGCCCTGCAACACAAAGAACAGAGAAAAACAACGAAATAGTATTGTGTCCCTTTTTCAGATGCTGTATTTATTTTGTATGTGAAATGTACATGAAAATGCCATGAAAAATTAAGTCAAATAGCCTCTGATAATTGATATATATGTATATATAAATGTGTGTGTGTGTGAGATAAAATGCCGCCGAAGAACATAAAAACAAAGGGAGCAACAGCGTTAAGATAAAGCAACTAAAACCAAATGAAATCAAATGATATGCAAAGCACAAATTTGTGCGTGTGAAAAAGTTTACAATTGTTACATTTGAGTGTGTGTGCGTGCGTGTGTGTGTGTGTGTGTGTGTGTGTGGGTGTGTGAGTGTATGTTTGAATGTGTACGTGGTTGTGTCTATGGATTCTGGGCTGAGGCGGACGCAGTGGCTGCAGCAGCGGCCGCCACAGCAGCCAGATCCAGGAGCTGAAAATGCTTTTGATCCGCAACTGCAGCAGCCAGGGACTCCAATAGACTGGCATGGACAGCAGCTGATGGCTGATCCCCGACTAGCATTTGTTGTTGCTGTTGCTGTTGTTGTTGTAGCGTTTCAGGCGATTGAGTTGCTTGCTGTGTTTGCTGCTCGGGGGAATCTTTCGTAGAGTCGATGGTCGAAAAAAATTCCAGAGAAGAGAATAGAATGCACACAAATATATATATATATAGATATATATATATATATATATAAAGAAAATAAATTGAGGGAGAGAAGGGAGAAAGAACAGAGAAAGAGAGAGAGATGCACAAGTTACTATAAACCGTTTTTATATATATTTATTATATTTTCAGTTTAGTCAAAAAGTTTTGGGGTGGGGGCGGCAACTAAAACGAATTTCCGCAAATTGTTCGCTTGGAAACAAATTTATTAATGGATACAATGTGAATAGGTGTTTTTGACAATAAATTAATACAATTGCAACATAAAAAGCCAATAAATAATATAGAAACACATAATTGCTGTGAACAATGTCAATACAAAAGCGAGATACTCTTGCACAAGGAACTACAATAAACACAGAATTAATGTATATAATTGATGTTGATCATGTCCTTGAGAGGACGTCACTTCTTTTCCATGTTAACTGCTTTACTGTAAGTAATATATATGCACACTGATAATACGAATTCTATGGATGGTATTAGCTTGAGGAGCTACCTACCGTGGGCGCAGACCTTCACGCAAATTAACGCGCAAATAAATTTGAGCACGATTGCCCTTTCGAAAAACATCTATAAGAAAATTATATATACAAAATTGTGATTACAGAGATTGCATAAATAACAAAAACAATCGTGACCGGCGAACCAGGGCGAATGTCTGAGAACAGTACGAGCCTATCTAAGGATAGGTGAATCAAGGCGAATGTCTGAGAACAGTACGGCCCTATCTAAGAACCGAAAGCTTGGAGAGCGTCAGTCAGCGGACCAAATTCGAATGTCTAATCTAAATCAGAGGACATGTTTTTAACCTAATTGCATTTCATTGAATACATAAAGTTTCGAGTCTGAAATTTGCAGCAAACACAAAAAATAAAAATAGGGAAATTAAAATCTATAGAGAGGAAAATAAGAAAATAATACATTCGAGCTTAATGGGTCTTGTGGGATAGTTGTGTGCGTGTGTGTGTGTGAGTGTGTATGCATGTATGTATGTATATGAATATTGCCTTATGTGTATAGTATTACCCTAGAGATTTATAAATTATTTTAGATAAATCTGGTTTTTGCTATACAAAATAGTTGTCAACAAATGATTGTTGCCTGTTTTGCTTCGTTTCTTATTACAAAAATGGATCCAACGTACCAGTTTTCTGCGGCTGCGGCTGCTGCGGCGGGGCATAGGCACGTTGAGCGGCGACATTACCGTTCGATGTGGACGTGGCAGCCGCCTGCTTGGCTGGCGGTCGCCGCTTGGCCAGCGGCATATCATCATCCGAATCGCTTAAGGTTAAGTCCACCTGTCGTTCACAAAGACCAAACAAGACATGAGTATAATACAATTGCAATGGCAGGTGCATTCACTTACGGTTTCACTGTTGGACGTTGAAGTGGGCTGCTCATCAGGAGACGCTGGAGACAGGTCTGATTTCATCGGCTTGGTATCATCTGTGATCAATTCTGTGAAAATGGAATTTAATATTAAAATATTATTAAGTTTTATATTGTCAACTGTAGTCTTCATTGAATTGACAACTTTTACTTACCGACATCATCCGATATGACCTCAACTTTAGAAACAGGCTTTGATGGTGTGTCCAGTATTTGAGTGTCGGTGCGCAAGCCGGGAGTGCTCCACGAGCCATCCTGATGCAGCTGAATCTCCGTGTCGTCGCTCTTCAGCAGCGCCGAGCCTAATACCTCTTGGAAATAGCTGTAAGCATATAACAATCAATTATACACTGCTGCTCAATGTGATGCGTTTGAGTGCAGAACTTACCCATCGATCACTAAATTGTCATAGATAGCCGGCCTATCGCAGACGGGACAGTTCCAGGTGGGCTTGCGCTCGTTCATTTGCAGGTAGAGACTGGCATCGAAGCACTGCAAGTGCGAGCAGGTAGATGCACGACACGGCAGTGACATTTTCATTTTGCCCAGCGGGCAGTTTAGCGACACCTTCAACATGGTCGTTGCTATCTCGCAGTCAGCGTCCTCGGTTAGCTTCTCCTTAACTGCAATTGAGATGAATTTAGTAACGATTGCTGGATAATGCCATAGACAATTCCTGTAACTTACTCAGAGCACGCGTATAATCCGCGGGCTTGACGCCTTTGGTCTTCATGCGGTGCAGCAACTGTGCGGATGTTAGTTTCTTAACCAAGTAGACGGCCAGGCAGTAACTACGCGTATAGTCTGGGCACCACTGTACCATTATTGTGTTGGTCACCGTTGGGGACAGTTTCACATTGGAGGTTACGTTCACCGGCCGTGGCGGGCGTTTTGGCTCCACGTTTGGGCGATTTGTAGGAATGACATTCTGTAAAAAGAGCATAGGCCAAATAAATTAAAAGGAAATAGCTACAAGAACAGAACTTTCGACCTATAGTTCCTCGGAGAACTGCGTGACATTAATCTGCATCAACTGGATGGAACATGAACCCATTTTAAAAATATACTTTTTTTTGCATACAAAAAAGGAGGACATAGTTATATAAACTCGGTTATTGATATTGATTTTGGTATATGGTATATCTACTTTATGGATTTTCTTTCCATTGCGTTTAACAATTGATCAGAAAACGATTAAAGTCTTTGCAAGGATACAAGGACTACTTATACATATATCCAAAATAAACTCTCCTAATTAATATTATTTCGCTCTTGTTAACACTTACAGGCAGCTGACACAATTTGTTGTTCACTTTGACATTGACATTGGGCGGAAAGCAGTCCTCCTGGTCGCACGAGGTCTCGACGAGACAGAAGCGCAGCTGCACCTGAATGGCGTGCTCCACCTTTGAACTGTTGCGTATGTCGCGATTTGTGGCGATCTCTGTAGCCTGCTGTGGCGTTAGCGTAAAGTAGAAAGGCACCTCCTGCACACGCTGTGTGTTGCGCGGCACCAGAGTCGAGGGCTTGATCAGGGTGCCGAGGACATCGTAGAATGCCAGCTTTTTCAGACGGACATCAGGATGTATGGGCATCTGGCTGTTCATGCTGTGCGTGTGCAGGAAGGGTAACATGTTGCCGGGCGCACCGCCGGCGCCGACGGGCATCTGGCCGGGATTACCGCCGCCGCCCACTGACGGCACCTGGGCTGGGGCGCCGCCAACGAGACTCGCATTTGGCTGCACGGTGGGCAGCTGCATATGCGAGTACATTCTGGTTGGATCTATGTACTGCAGTGTGGCGCTATGTTCTTGCACGGATTGGGCGTAGACTTCTTGGACCTTGGGCGCTAGCAGATCCAGGTTAGTACGCAGGAACGATAGGATGCGACCTTGCAGATCGGTTTTTCGTCCAGCGAATGAAATGTTTAAAAACGATAAGATTTTCTGCAGCTCTACCACTCGTAGCATCTGCACCATTTGCTCACATTCCTAGAAAAGCAAAGACAAAGTGTTGATCAAATAACTGTAACTGTCAAAAAGCAAGATGTCACACACACACACAAATAAACACATACACTCACAGTCATACGCACACAAAAACAATCACACACACACGCAGACAGCAAATGACAATTGTGTATGCATTATATGTGTTTGTGTGTGCGTGTGGCTATACCAAACAGTATATACAACATTTGCCCATGTGCAACTTTTAACGAGAAAAGCATGTAATGCGAGCAAGCATAATCATTTAAACACTAAATGCAAGCCGGCCGCATAGCACCTATTCATTTGCGCAAAAAAAAAAACGCCAACATAGTTTTGTTGAGATACACCGACTGCACAGTGGACACAAAATCGCATGTCCCAAATTGTACATTACCTTGAACGGCACGGGCAAAAACGGCATTCGAAGGAACTGCCATCATTTAACAATCACAACTGATGCTTTGTACTGTTTGAATTTGGTATGTAACTATTTAGGAAATGGATTGGTATTCAGCACACATTTGTTATATTTATTCCCCCGAATTTATCTTTTTAATCGCACAAATTTGTTTTGTCGGAGGAAATATGGCGGATGACAGTGTTGTAAAGTAATTCGTTTGACGTTCAGCAAGCGTTCACAATTGTTGCACCAGGTGGCGCTGAAGTCAAGGCTTGCCTGCGGTCACATTGTTACTACTTATCAATTGTTTTTTTCTTACCAAAAATACAGTTGTTTTGAAAGCTTTAAAGTACTAAATGAAAGATTAAAAGGTGAACTTACCTTGAATTTGATCTCATCAAATACAGCTATTGGCGCTGAAGATGCTGATTGCGGATGTGTGGTTGTAGCGGCATTTTCCGCCTGAGTTTGCGAGCGGGTTTTTCGCATCACAATGGTTGTTTATCTTTTAATGCAGCTCAAAAGATGCGATTTTAGCAACGTTCGCATGGAAATCGTGTTTCACTTGAACATAGACACTCTTTATGCATGTTCAAATAAAATAAATGATAAAAACTTTCCGCAGCGTTAGCGTCTGCCTTTTATTTAGGATCAGTGTGACCGCTTTCGTTTATTTTAAAAATACGTAAAGTACATAGCTAGGGGGGTGTTTACCGACTTTTAATGCTTCTTTTATGTTTTGCTCGATGGTATGGTGTTCACAAATAAGAAAAATTCATAGAAATCCGGAGCCAAACTTAAACAGTTACAAGTATTGCTGTTTAAGAACTGCTTACAACCCCGCTAGAAACTGGTTTATAAATGATTTAAATGAATTCCGAAACAGTAGTTCCTGGAATTTCTCTTTGGTTTTCTCTCTCATTTATTTCTCATGCATTTCAAATTGTATTTGAACTATTTAAATGTACATTATTGTGTTTTGAATTTATAAATATTTGTGTGTTTCAACGCTTTATATAAATATTTGTTTTCTTAAATTGTGCTTAAATTTGCCTTATGTGTTAAGTTTAAGAAATATTCTGGTTGTTGCTTGGTGACCACAAAATTGAGTACAATAATAATTGTTAAAATTTGAAATATATATATTCTATATATGTTCTAGCACTACGCTTTGTAAAATTTGCATATTTCATTCGAGTTTAAGCTATTTTCACTGATTGTTATGAAGTTACAATTTTTTTGTTTTACTTGCTGTTTTATTATTATAAGTACTATATAAAAAATGTTAAAAATTTGCTTTCAACGTTGTGTGAGAGAACTTCGGTGAGTTTTACAATAATAATATAAATTGTTAAGTGTGCAACAATTGAAATGCTTAATACAAATTGCATGCATTGTGCCTGAAAATGTTTTTCTTATTTTTTTGTTTGTTTTGTTTTTGGTGTGTGCCAACAAATTGTTTATGTTTTTTTTTGTTTTTGTTATCAAATGTTTCAAATATAAATTATAAGTACAATACGTAAAATACAATTATTTAATATATTTAGCGATATCACCACGATTTGTTGTTATTGTGCTCTTAAAAATCATGTAACAGAAAAGTTGTTATATGCTTAATTAATTACATACATGCATACGTATATATATTGCATGTAAATGTATATATTAAGTATGTATAATTAATTAATTATATGTTTATGGTAAATGCAGTAAAAATACGCTTGCGTCTAAAAAATACATTCCCGTTTCATCTGTTCTGTTCTGTTCTGTTCATTTCGTTTCTGTTCTTTTCTGTTTCAATATTCGGAAACTACAATCTGAAGTCTAGTTCTGAATCGTTGCTCTAAGGTGGAAACTACAATGTTGGAGCCAAAACTTTGTTATTTTTTTTCTTTTGTTTTGTTTTTGGCGACTTGTGGTCACGTTTAATTTGATGTGTGAGTGTGTGCTGAGTTAGGCAACTGGCGGTGCTTTGGACAGCGAGGGGTAAAAATACTCGTACTCGTATAAATGCAATGTGCCTGCTTCTGCCCTTATGCTGTTTAATATCCTTACAAGGTGCAGTATTCGGTTAGAATGGGTATCGATTTGAGCAGCTCGTTAATGTTGTGCTGTTCGAGATGTGCGACCAGTTTCTCGGCGGTCTTCAATAGATTAATGCAGTTCTGCAGGTTCTCGACAATCTCCTTGGTCATGCTATCCGATGACTTGGTTATGAGCTCGGCCAGCTTGGCGCCGACATTGCACTTGATGAGCTCCTCCTGCAGACGCTTCGCTTGCTCCGCCTCGCCGCGCTGCGACAGATACACAACGGAGAGTATGCATAGCGCAATCAAGGCCTCGTTCTGCATGACCAGATGCTGGGCCGTCAGCATGCTGACCATCGCCTCGATGGTGCCCTCGTTGGCCAGAAACTCGCTCAGACTGCTGCGATCGTAGTCCTGGGCCAATGGGATTTTATCCGCAATTTGCTCGGCGGGGGCGTCACCCTTGCGGGGCAGCGCATAGGCAATCTTGCTGAGATACGCATGCTTGATCAGCCAGGCCATCAGACGCAGCGATTCGCCAGTGACGCCCGCATAGTCGGACGATTTGCTCCAGTGCACCAGCTGCTCAATCAGCGTCTTGTTCTTCAACAGCTCCAGCGCCAATTTTTCTATAAAACACGAACACGTCTGTTATAGCTGCGTTTGGAGGTTAATTATATGTTGGACTCACCCTGACCATCGACGGTCATGCGGAGCGTGCCGAGCAGCTTGAACACCACCGGCGGCTGATGGATTTCCAGCATGGGCAAGATGGTTTGCACCAGACCCGCTTGAATGACCGCATTCTTGTTCGGCTTGGGTATCACCAGATTACGCAGTGCACTCAATAGCGCATGCTGCAGACGCACATCGTCCTTGACGCCATTGTTCTTGGCCAGCACTTGCAGCAGCTTGTTCATGGTCTGCTGCTCCACAAAGTAGATGCAGTGGCTGTCGGTGCGCGCAAAGTTTCCCAGCGCCAGCACGCCCGTTGTCAACAGATCAATATCCGTGGAGTCCAGCCAATCGACCATGTTCTTCAGCAGCGGCGTCGTGTACAAAAAGTGCATGGACTCATCTGGAATGGGAGGATTTGAATTAGATTGAAACTAGAAACAGATGCTAACATTGTAGTACAGTATTCGCACGGTAGCTAAGCTCATTACTGGTAGTTCCAGTAACAGAGCGACTACTGTATGTACTGAGATGCCTTACCGCCGGTCAGGATGAGCACAATGAGTTCGCAGGCCAGTTTCATGAGAGCACGCGCTTCGCTGGTGCTGGCCAGCGTCTTGTACTTCTCGAGCAGATTGTAGATGGTCTCGCACAGGCCGTCCTTGGCCAGCAACAGCTTGACCTCGTCGCTCTCGGCCTGATAGTGCAGCAGCTCGAGGCACATCTCGGCCAGATCCGGGTTTGTGGAGGCGGCCAGAATGCGCGACAATTGCAAATTGAGTGGAGCTTCAAAGTTGAGGTCGGCCACGTTCTCGGTGAGTATGCTGAGCAGCGGCAGCGTGTTGAGCAGCAAATCCTCGTGCTGCTCCACATTGCTGGCACCCGTGTCCACAATGCGCTGCAGCTGCTGCATAATGCCCAGCTCCATGGCGCGCTTGGCGAGACCCTCGCCGCCCAGCAGATAGTTGGATAGCAGGCCGCCGCGCACTTTGATGAACTGCGGCGCATTGGCCGCATCCTCGATGTTGGTAATATCGAGCAGGCGCAACAGCACCGCATCGCCCTGCAGCTCCAGTATGAGATCTCGCGCCTCGTCGTTCAGGTAGCAGATATTGCCCAGCGCCCGGCAAATCTGTATGGGCAGCTCCATGCTGCCATCGGCCGCTGGCACATGACGCAGGCACTCGAGGAAGGCAGCGATGATCTCGCGTTTGGTGAACTTCTTGCGCTGCACCTCCGATTTGGTTATCTCCGCAATGCACTTGGCCGCCTCCTTGCGCACATTCGTGTCCTCGCACTGTGTCAGCCGCAGAAAGCACTCGGCCAGCTCGTGCTTATCGAACAGCTTAGGATCCTTTGTGGCCGATATTTCGCACAGCAGGGTCGTCGTATTGTCCAGACTCACGCTTGTCGTCTTCAGCTGCTCGATGAGCTCGTCCATTTCGGCTTTAAATGATGAAATAAATCATTTTGATTAAAATATGATGCATTGAAACTTAAATATGAAATCAATAGCATATATTTGCGCTTTTTATACACTGAAAACATTAAAAAATGATAAAAAAAAAGGGTATAATGAAGTATCAGTATCAATAGCTCATTCGATGTCGCCATGTCCCTCCGTCCGCGGTCATCAGAGACTATAAAAGCTGGCATGAAGTTCTCATTATCGATAACTCGTGCCGTTCAAAAGTTATCGATAAATTTCGGACCAGCGATTTTGGACCATAACTTAAAAGTTATAAGATAAAGAGGCACCAAATTTGGTACATATATTCTCAAATAGCTAACACATGTAACAAATATTTCACTTTTAGGATACCGTACTCCCATCCCACCAAAACATGGTATGACTGTAAGGACTGGTTTCAGGGTATCGCCTAGTCGGGAACATCCGACTAGAGTATTCTTACTTGTTTTAATCAATACAAGTAATAATAAAACAAGTGGGGAAGGATTATCTTCGGCGTGCCGAAGATTTTATACTCTTTTCGAACCTATAGGCAATTTTCACTCTGCCAACTGCACCACTGAAATTTCATAAGCTGTACAAAATCGTTTTGTCGCGTAAAATTTTTTTTTGTTCTAAGAATATTTAATTCATTGCCAGTTG
Source organism: Drosophila flavopinicola (assembly GCA_035042425.1). NCBI lineage: Eukaryota > Metazoa > Arthropoda > Insecta > Diptera > Drosophilidae > Drosophila > Drosophila flavopinicola. The sequence goes on along the minus strand of JAWNLL010000090.1, from coordinate 10,040,294 downwards.
TATAGCAGCTATAAGATATAGTGATCCGATCCGGCCGGCTCCAACCAATGTGATGTCTCTTTGAATAATAAGTATCTATGCAAAGTTTCATCGCGATAGATTAAAAAAACATGGGATATATGGCCAAAACCGACTTCGAGTTGTATGGCAGCTATAAGATATAGTGATCCGATCCAGCCGGCTCCAACCAAGGTGATGTCTCTTTAAATAATAAGCATCGGTGCAAAGTTTCATCGCGATAGATTAAAAAACATGGGATATATGGCCAAAACCGATTTCGAGTTGTATGGCAGCTATAAGATATAGTATTCCGATCCGGCCAGCTCCGACCAATGTGCTGTCCCCTGGAATAATAAGTGTCTGTGCAAAGTTTTATCGCGATAGCTCAAAAACTGAGGGACTAGTTTGCATACATACAGACAGACAGACAGACAGACAGACAGACAGACAGACAGACAGACAGACAGACAGACAGACAGACGGACATGGCTAGATCAATTTGTATTGTCATTCTAAGCATACTGGCAGTAACTTTTGGGGGTCTCCGACGCTTCCTTCTATGCGTTACAAACTTCAGGACAAACTTAATATACTATTTTCTTCGAAAAGAGTATAAACATTTGAGTAGAACTTGATTACAGTGCGGGTGACCTTCCCTTCAAAATGTACTAAACATTAAGGACCTTATCTATTTCGGGCCATTATCTGGAGCTATGCCCAACGATACAATTAAAATGCGGCGCAATGGCACGCAAGGCACGGCTCGTCACATCCTGTCCATTGTTTGGCTTGTAAATTTATTGCTGACGATTCCGGTTATTGGCTGCTGGAGAAGACCAGGCCCAAAATGTAATACCATTTATTTGCGAATTGTCAGCCCGTCGCAATTTACTCAACAATTATGTGCAAATGCTTTAAGCGTGCCCCATTGAATGCTCATTTTCTGGCCAGGATTGGGGATTACAGATTGAGTATACATAGAGCCAGAGAATAGCTTTAGGCAGCAGATGGAGGGTCAATTTGCATAAGTTCACTGGCAAAGGGAAAAAACAAACAAAAATATTGCGAGAAAAATGGTATAGAAATAAAGGGAAAACGTGTAACGAATATTAAATTCCCTTTATAACATTAATTTCTCCAAAATGCAGTATATTATGCCTTCTTTATTAGCAATTTTATCGCTGCATAACCAATTTTTTATTTATTTCTTGGATTGAGTTAATAGTGTAGCAGATTACATCTCTTATTCAAGAAGAAGATGAAGAAGTGATGGAATTTAGTTAACAATGGGCTTTAATTCCAACTGTTTACTCTCTTGATTTCTGTTCCAATATCTGGGCTAACTCATATTGACTTAGCAGAAGGTAAATCCCTTCAAGAACTTTGCTGTTCCACTGAGAGCACAGAGCACATGCCGCTCTCAACAAGTGATTATCCCTTGGCCCGGGCTAGGGCATCAGCATGAAAAACAAACACATGGCTAAAATCCCCGCCTAATGCTATTCTGATAAGCTTTTTCCATCGCAAAGCGAAGGGCAAGGACCAGACACGAACCGGAGCCAAGTTGAACGGTGGCAACAACAAACAACAACAACAACACCAGAGTGGGCGACAATAACAGCAGGAAGAGCAGAAACAACAACAACAACAACTCGATTTGCAAGCGGGGGCTCAGAAAGGACATTCAGGCAGCTTTGTGGAGCATAAATAATGAATAAAAGTGGTATAAAACAGTAATGTGACAGCAGAAAATAAGAGCGCTATAGTCGAAAGTGCGCGAGTCGGAGATACCCTGTAAAAAGGCTATGTTTACGGATGCTTTTGAAGACTTCAAGCTTGCGTTACGTTTGCCAAAACTAAACTGAATTTAAAGCTGAAGCTGGCAAATTAAAGTTTTATACAATTTTTAAAATTTCCTTTTTTGGCTTTTTTCAGAAAACCACGTCATTTTTTATACCCTGAACCCATTAAAAATGGGTAAAAAGGGTATTATGGGTTTGTGCAAATGTATGTAACAGGCATAAGGAAGCATCTCCGACCATATAAAGTATATATATTATTGATCAGTATCAATAGCCGAGTCGATCTGGCCATGTCCGTCTGTCTGTCCGTCTGTCCGTCTGTCCGTCTGTCCGTCTGTCTGTCTGTATGAACACACAGATATCAGAGACTACAAGAGCTAGAGACTTCATATTTGGAACATAAGTTCTCCTAATCCCGGGACAGATCAAGTTTATTAAAATTTATCGATAGCTCGTCCCGTTCAAAAGTTATCGATAAATTTCGATTTTAGACCAGCGTTTTTTGGATATTACTTACAAGTTATAAGAGCTAGAGGCCCCTAATTTGACATGTATAATCTCGAATAGCATACACATGTAACAAATATTTCACTTTTTGGATACCACCCCCCAAACCCCCCAAAAGTTAAAAAAACCCATTTTTGAAGGTACGACCTTGCAATTTGGTTTGGTAACACATATTATCGACAATTGTTTGCCCCAAAAATTTCAATATGATCGGACAATAAACACAGAAGTTATTTAAGATTTAACTTTCCATTGTGTGGGGCTCAGCGAAAGAGCAAGCTAACTGCTTAAACCGCTGGCACTGCAGTACTGCTTGTACTGCAGCATGTGTGTGTTTAGAGTAGTACGAATGATTGTAAGGACTGGGTTCAGGGTATCTCCTAGTCGGGCACTCCCGACTAGAGCACTCTTACTTGTTTTAATTTTGGAATTTCAAAATATTGTAATGTGTAAAAGAAAAAACCTACATGTAAATCTATTCGGCGGTGTTTTGTTTTTCTTAGAAAATAATAGCTATGATCTTATTTTGTAAAGTGCTTTTTGAGTTTTTATAAAAACTGTCCATACTCTTTGCCAATACGAAACCAATTTTCAAGGGCGACGTCAAGATTTCACATATCGAATACTTATATATTGTATTGGATACACAAGAATCATGAAAGCCATTTCGACATGTAAAGTTCAATGTACCAGCTTATGAGTAAAACGACTTCAAACATATATTGAGAGGCTTTAAAACTGAAACTGCTCGTTAAAATTGCATGAAAAACATTTAGCTAGCGCAAAGGCGTTAATAGAATTTTAGTAAATAATAAACATCAAATGGCCATCCAAAATTGCCTTTGGCAATTGCCAAAAATGCCGCACAATAACCAAAGCAATTCCTCAGAAGGTTATATAGTACATGAGCATACACACACACAACACACAACACACACACACACACACACCCTCTCCGTTGGCTTGGTGCACGTCCAATTATTCCGATGTCCATTTGCCAGCCTCAAATGCCTGTTTGTTTGCTTTAACGCAAAAATTGAAAACCACATCAACATTTTATTTTGTCCGCAGACAACAATTTGCGCGTCCGGAGAGGTGAATTTGGGGCTCCGTTAGTTATATATTCGGTTGGTTTTTGTTGTTGTTGTTGTTGCTTTTGGCTTTTTGGCAGCTAGAGCATCGTCATCGACATCTGGCCCACTCATATGGACAACAAAAAATTGCTATAAAGTACTAAAAATACAATTACCGTGAGAAATTGTGCGCTGATTTTGTGACTGATTGTGAGGACGTTTATAGTCGATTTTTAGTGACTGGCTATGTTCGACGACTGGGCAGCAAGTGCCTACACTCCACTCCACTCGGCTCTGCTCCCTCCGACGCATAGTTGTTGTATAATGGTGGGCGGGTGTATGCGATTTGCGCTTGTGATTTTTCCGGCTGCCCAAATGATGGAGGTAAGGAGGTACAGATGAAAATGACGTCGCGTCATTTGTGTTCTGTACCACTTTGTTCTCAGCGTCGTGTCTGGCCAGCCTCTGCCATCACATTCCAATTGTGCGATGATGTGAAAGGGTACAACCAGCGGCGGGGGAGGAGTGTGTGGACGGTCTTTTTCTATCTTTCATTTTGGTTTTTGGGAAAAACCAAAACCAACAATAACCGATCTTGAAGGATGAGCGTGCGAGGTGGGTGCTCTGCGCTCTGCGTGCGGAGGTGACGTAGCCAGCACAAAGCATATTTTGTTGTTTATAAATAATGATTTTGGCCAGACGATCGGATTAGTGCACGTTCGCGTTCCAACGCAGCAACCTCGTACAAACAGTGCCCAGTTGGCCGCAACCCACATTCACAATCGCATCGCAGCGCGCAACGCAACGCAACGGAACACAACCTAACATAAAATGGTACGCAATGGGCACAGCTCTTATCGATTATAGCGATTATATCATACGATTCGCATAATAATAATATGCGCCTTTAGGAGGACGATGAGAAAATGGACATTATGCGCAGGGCATTCCAAATGTTTGACACCCAAAAGACGGGCTTCATTGAGACGCCGCGACTGAAGACCATCTTGAACAGCATGGGCCAGATGTTCGAGGAGAGCGAACTGCAGGATCTCATTGATGACAACGATCCGGAGGATACGGGCAAGGTGAATTTCGATGGCTTCTGCGTCATCGCTGCGCACTTCCTCGAGGAGGAGGACGCCGAGGCCATACAAAAGGAGCTGAAGGAGGCATTTCGCTTGTACGATCGCGAGGGCAATGGTTACATAACCACGTCCACGCTCAAGGAGATTCTGGCCGCTCTGGATGACAAGCTGTCGTCCAGTGATCTCGATGGCATCATTGCTGAAATTGATACCGACGGCTCCGGCACCGTTGATTTTGATGGTATGACATTAATGCATAATGCATAATCAGTCTCAACTGATTAGCTAATCAATATTAATTCTTACGTTTTTTTTCAGAATTTATGGAGATGATGGCTGGCGAATAGGCCAATACAAAAGATAATGAAATATCATTTTTGATTTTTGATACGTTTTTTTTTTTAGTATTTTTAAATAAATGGACTCAAGTTTTATGTTTGCCTGTGTGTGCAGTGGAAATAAATCAATCAACATTAATTATATTTTTATAAAGCTATAGTTTAAGCAACTTTTTTGGGATAAAACCGACCAAATCGTACTATATATGTTTAACAAAATGGCTCATAGTGACAGCATATATTATATATGCATATTTTTAGCTAATGGATTACAATGATAAATGAAGAAATATATTATATTATAGTAATTATATTATAAGTATTTATAAAAGCTATATTTGAATTTTCGAATTGTGTAGCTTCAAATTTGATGCTACAAATCCAATCGACTTTTTAGTGCTCATTTCAATTACATATATTATATAAATGTAACTAATCTGGATAAACTTCTATTACAAACTATTACATAATATGTTCATATAAGCATTTGTCTGAGGCGCGTTTTTTTGAAAGTTCAGTTAAGGTTTTATCCAAACTTCACGTCAATTTATCGACTAAAGTGAAGGTTATATAATAAGTGTATTAGTTTACTCAATATCCATTCAAATCACTGTCTCTTAGTGGCAAAAGATATTGAAATGTGCTAGTAAGCGTTACATAAACTTTAGATGCTAATCATGCGATTGCACGATATTAATATACCCATTGTTAGGCAATTTGAAATGCTTACAGGGTATACAAAAAAAACACACACTTCAAGTGCCGCACAAGCATTTGGCATAGTAACAACAGCTGGGAATGGAAATCCTGCACAATTGCAGCCCTGCTGCACATAGAAATTGTAACCCTTATGCGTGCAATAACTGAATGCAATCCATTGAGAGAAATTGTTGCATTTGCTGCTGCTGCTGCTGAATGCAATTGCAATTGGACAGTTTGCCAGCAACAACATTTGAGTGACAGACCTGGCAGGTGCAGCGTGCCACTTCCGCCTGGCTGCCCCTACTGCTGCTGCCCCTGACTCCTTTTATGTGACTGGAACGCATCATGAACATGGTAGTTGCTATTATTAATGTTGTTGTTGTTGTTGTTTCGTCTGGCTCCTTTTGCGTGCTTTGGTATTTGTTTGGGATTTCGCTGTAACTGGTACTCGCTGGTATTCAGCATTCAACATTCAACATTCAACATTCAACATACAGTATTCAGAGTATGCCCCCATGCGATGTGGCAAGTTCGTTAGCTTTTTACCAGAGAGAGTCAGAGAAGGTGCGGAAAGGCGGAACAACTGGGTGCTAAGGCTATGACTGACGGAATTTGTTCGCTTTGCAAATTGTGGGGCAATTGCTTTTGGGCCATCTCATTTTTTTTTTGGTTGCTTGTGGGCGTTTTTTTGTTTGTTTTTGTTTTTTGGGACCCGTGCAATTTCGTGCCAATGCGAAAACTGGGTTAGACGAGCACAGGACAATAAACGGGCACATGGCAACCGCATCATTAAATTATAATCGTTCTTTCCGCATTTTATAGCTACACTTTTTCGATCAGCAAGCATATAACAGATTAGAAAAGCAATAATAATACAAATATAAGTTAATGTAAATTTGAAATATTAAAATATGCCATAATTCTGGAAAATATTTTAGATGAACATTATTTTCGACAATCTTATGGCAGTTTTAAGTTTTTGAACAGCATTTCTAGGAAATAAGTAGTCCATATATTAGCATGTGTTTAGATGCCAAACGATGATCAAAACTGCCCAGGGATTGTAAATCGGTTCAGTTTTGACAAAGTTATGGCAGTTTTAGGTGCTTGAAAAGCATTTTTAGCAATATTTTTGGGAGCCACAATAAGGCGTGTAACATAAATATGTACTCGGTAATCCGGTCATTTTGATATGGCAACACACAAACTATCCGGATTACGAATATTGCACTGTATTCATTATTCCATGTGAAAATTAATGCAGTTTTAGTGAAGTTATAGGATTGTCTACAATAAACACATTCAAATCATTCGATTAATTAGCTTGTACATATAATATATGTATTCGTCATTTATATAATAATACTATGTAGCTTCAAATACATCAAATTTCATCACAAATCGAAAACGTTTCGAGGATTTCATTCAATCCCAAGGCTCATTGGTATCTGAGTTGTTGTTGTCCAATAGCTGCGGCTTATACTTCGCCTGATCCAGCTTGATGAGGGCGTGGCAAGCGGGCGTCGGCATCCTTACCGCATGATCGCGCAGCCTGCGATTGTTTGCCTTGCGAGCGCGTTGCAACAGCTTGTCCTCTGCAACAGGATGGTGAAGGTTTCTTTTCAATGCGATTAGATAAGTTATACAAATCGTGAAAAACTCACGCAGATTCCGCTCCTGCTTGCAATTGTGCTTCAAATCCGTGACATATAGCTGCTCAACCTCCTTCTCGACGCGCTCGAGCTGCTTCGGCGAATTGCTGCTCATAAACTGTGGCGTCACAAAGTAGGGGACACGATTGAGGCGACTCACGAGCCGTACGCTGTGCGTGCTGCAAGGGAAGATGAATTGTGGCATATGGTATCTCTTGGATAACTCACCTGGTTTGAGTGAAACTGTAGTTGGGCGCCATGGCCAAATAGTGCAGCGTGATGATGATGAAAACCACAGCGGCAACCATGCCAATAATTAGCTGCTCGGTCTGGTAGAGCGTCTGTCGCTGCGGCACACGCTGATTGGCCGGCTGATATGAGCGACGCGGAGGCTGTTCACTCAGCTCATGCAGCTCAAAGTGGTGGTGGTGCTGCTGCTGCTTGGGGTCATCCGGTATGCTGTCCCGGTAGTTGTCGTACAGACTCGTCTTGCTGCCAAAACAATCGCCGACCGCCGTCAGCAGATTGTATTCGATGCGCTTTTGATTGTCGGTTAGGGTGTCAGCCGCCTCGTTGATGCGGCGAAAGGCTTCCTCGGCGCCGGGCGCCCGATTCTTGTCGGGATGCAGGCGCAGTGCGAGACGCTTGTAGGCGCGCTTCACCTCCGAGTAGGTGGCATGGTGCGAGATGCGCAGCACCTCGTAATGGTTGCGGCAACGCAGCACCTTCTGCACCAAATCGAGCATCTCCACACTGAAGCAGTGCGGCAGCACTTTGGATTTAAAAGTCGGTCCGATTTGCTGCTCCGGCGATTCACACTTGAGACGCAGCCGCACCACAATATTCTTCAGTTCCAGCAGGGCGGTCAGCTCCTCGTGATTGTTTTCCGTGTAGCCCATTGCCTCGTTGATCTGAGCCATGGCCTGCTCGTAGTTGCCCAGGCTCAGTTCGTGGACGGCTGACTTCAAGTAGTCCTTTTTCGGCCTGTACATGGCCGTTGCACTGTTCCTGCGTCCTGCGGCGGCGTGCGTAAGCAAAAATGTTGACTTGATATACATATGCCTGTCTATGTATTTGTGTATCAATGTATGTGTGCAAAAGCTGCAGTAGCCCACTTTAAACATTTAATTTTGATATAGTCGCTAAACGAATCGAAGGCTGTGCTCAATGCCCAATCCTCATCAGCTCTCTCGCTTATTCAGTTATTGACAATTTGCTTTGATTTTCACAGGAAATACAATACTAACTTGTAAATGCTTTGTTAGAGCACAATTTGAAAGCTAAAGTAGCTCGAGACATATCCTACTAACTATTTTGCAATATATAATAATATGTAATAATAAACTATACCATTAATAGGTATCACACGCATTGTCCGGATTAAGAAGTTCAAATTCCAATCATTGTTTTTTCCATACAAGTTCCACGGATAAAAGTAAATTTAACTAAATCTCATTTAATCTAAAACTCATGTTGTACCATGAGTCTGAAAATGAGTCATAAACCAACCACAATTGAATTTGTGTTTCACCACGCTTATTCAATAAAATCGATTCAATAAATGTCAAAAATTATCCTATAGTCTAGTAAAATAGGATCTTTCATGCATATCATAAAATTATCCTTAAAATTTGCAGCTTAAGCTTGGACCTCTTCAAGTGTTTGCCAATTTGCCTGAAGTGCTCGCACGCTTGGCCTAAATAAAACAAAAGCAGGCTGATTGCGAATTGGCCAACTAACTGACAACTGACAGCACTTAAGTCCCAAAAGTATGCTTCAAACTTTTTCGGCCTTCGCCTGACTGGGGCTGCAAAACGTGTCCTTCGGCTGTAACTCAAAAACTCGAGTTAATTGAAATTAATTTCGATGCCAATTTGAATGGGGAGCGAACTCAATTAAAATAGCGCACATTCATCCAGCATTCCACGCCCCAACGCCCAACGCCCAACAGCCCACAAGGCCATTAAGAGCAGACCGAAATCTTATTAGCAGTTAAGGAAGAGGAGAGGATAAGGAAGGCAAAAGAAAAATCACAAGTCGCAACATTTGCCAAAAACTAGGAAAAACCCCTCAGCTAATCGCCAGCGAAAGCTGCGTGAAACGAACGAGAAGCCCGAAAACAATAATAATAACAATAAAGAAAAAAAAGAGGGATAACCCAAAGCGCAAAATGTTGAGCGCAGGGTGTCTCGGCAAGCGATATGCCTTATCAGTGTGCCCAGGCATTGCGCGGCGGCTGCACTTGGGTGAGACACAAAGGACCAATTAAAATCTAAAGTGAGTTTGAGGCAACCGACGCAGCTGAGACCAGAAAGGGGGAGGTAGTGGGTGGTGCTGCCGCTTGAAATTTGCGCCGGCACGTACCAAAGTTATGTGTGTTGGTGTGTGTGTGTGCGTTGTTATTGTTGTGCCCCAGGGGGTTGCATGTTGGTTAAAGCCGGTAAAACTGGCACCTCATGTGCCGCCGCACCGGGGCATATTCATTTATTAATGGGAGTCGTCGTCGGTTGGGTGGTTGCTGCTGAAAGGTGGGTTGTCAGTTTAATGGAATGAAATTCGGATTGGAATGCTGCTACAATGTGAAGACGATCAGCGTTAAAGTGTGACCAACGCTGCGTGACACTTTAAAGTTGACAAATGTTAGATAAGTAAAGTTAAAGTTAATAAAGGGTTGGCTTAAAAATAAAAGACTTATTTAAGTCGGAAAACAGAGTACGTAATAAAATTCTGATTCGATTACATACAGTCAAGTCAGTGAAAATATTGGAGTTTCATAAAATTATTACAAAGTTATCAGAGTTTAAAATTAAAAAGTAATTGGAATTGTATGTCATTAGATGGACTGGAATGATTGCCAGTAAGTTAGGTTAAAACTGATCACTTTAAACTTAAACTTAATACCTGATTAGCAACAGCAGCGCCGTGTCTTATTGTAATTATTGAAAAGAGTAACTGTTCCCATTCGATAAAACAGCAGCGATCGCCGGCTAAGTGTGACCAACTTAAGCTTCGACTTTCAGTTGTGCAAAGAGTAAAGTGCAAAACATCAACAACAACAAACGGTAAAGCGCGTAAATATTGATTTTTCACACATGACTCCCAGGACGCAAAGGCGGCTGCAGCTGCAGCTGCAACCCCGCCGCCGCCGCCGCCGCCGCACCTGCCATCACCAGCCTGTCTGTGCACTTGCCGCAACTTTTCTTTTAGCCGGCAGCGAGACAGCAGAGCAAGAAAGACAGACGGACACTTGAAGCACCTGGTCTGGTGGAGGGGCGCATGTATCTGTTGTGCATTCGGAAGCAGTTCGTAAAACATTAAGGTGCACATAAAAAGCGCAGACATTGCCACACACGCACACACACGCAGACACACACATGCGAACACACACGCACACATGCACACCAATGACACGCATGAGCTGCATTTGTTTATGCTAGGGCAGCGTTTAAATGTGCTGCTGAAATGTTTTAGGAGCTGCTTTTGTGCTCACATGAAGTGCAAGAATAATTTTATTTGTATTTCTTCTAGTTGGTAATATTACTCACTGGCCATGTTTGCTGCTGCTGTTGTTGTTGTTGCTTGCTGCCGCTGTGCTGCTGCTTCTTCTTATTTTCACCGCCTTTTTGGTGTTTTTTTTTTGTTTACTATAAAATACTTATTGGGCACAGGCACAAAATGATTTTTCTCTGTCTTTAAATAATACAAAGTGGGTTAATCAGAGAACCGAACACATTTCACAGCATTTGTATTTGGTTTGTGCAATTGAGACTCGCGCTTTTGTTACCGCAAAATAAACCAGCAGCGACTGCGGTTGCACTTTAAATCACTTATATGTGTATGGTATTAATCACTATTTGTTATGCTTTAGCGTTTTTCTCGAGAATTTCCAACGCGCACTAACAACAAGACGCAAAGAAAACTCGACTGCAACTGAGCTGGCAAAACATCGATGGTACTATCGCCGTCCGACGATATCGATACATGCCCGGCTCTAGTGCTGGGTGGCGGTATACCGATGACAACAAAAAATCAGCAACCAGCTGTTCTGCGCATAAGAGCAAGAAGGACAACAATACTATACTGTGTGTGCAGAGTTGCCAGCCCACGTTCGCTGTGCACAACAAATTGTTTATTATTAAGTAAAAGACAAGAATTAAACAATTAGAAAGTGCATGAGAAACGAACAAGCATTGAACATTTTACGCCTTACATTTGACTGCCAGTTGCAGCTGCATCGCCATCACAGAGCCAAGAGTGTGGTGAACTCCAAGGCGTGACAACACCAAGCCATTTGGGCCTTAAAATATTCTGTTTCAGTTTTAGCCAACTGCTGGTGGCGTTTTGGCCAATTTTGGGGGTTTGTTGAGCACAATTTACGCGTTGAGCGGCTGTCACATAAAAGCTTATAAAATTGGCAAGCTAAATAAGCATAACAATAAGATGCCGCCAGCGTCTGCGGTGAACAATAACAATGCGGCTGCACAAGCGGCAGCTGCGGAGCGAACAGAAAAACTGCGAGGGTCACTCAAAGGCTTCATTCTAGCCGACCGCCAGCGCAGGCAGGAGGGTAAGCCGCACATTGCGAAGCCATATTGTCAACTAATATTATCATTGTGCTGTGCCAGAGTATGAACGACAGTGTGAAGAATTGCGTCTGCGACGGGAGCGCGAAGCACGTGAGCGTGAGAATAACTTATCGCTGGAGGATACACGTGGACAAATAGCCAGACTGGATGAGCAGCTGGCCGATTTGCATCAGAAGAAGCATCAGCTGGTAGTGCAGCTGAAAAAGGTGCTCAATGACGATGAGACGCGCAAAAAGCTGGCGAAAGAAAACGAATTGTTTGCACTGCAGACGGCTCAGGTATTCCTGCCGCCAATGCGACTGCATCCACAACTGCCCCTGCTGCAAAAGGTAAGGCTAATGCGTAGTTTTATAATGTCGTATATTAATAAAAACCAAATTTGCTGCAATTTGCTATAGCAACCGCCGCCAGGCAGTCAGTCGACGTCTGTGAAACGTGGACGCAGTCCCTCGCCGCCCAGCCAGCAGCATCAGGCGTACTACAAGAATTCCGCTAACTATGCACAGCAGCAACAGAGTAAGCCGGTTCCCAAACAGTGGCTAGCAGCGACACGCGGTCCCTGATTATATCCATTTGGCAATGCTTTTATATCCTGTACCCATTAAAAGTGTGTAAACGGGACATCTTGTGGTTGTAACAGTCAAAAGCAGACATTCTATAGAGTATATGAGTACGATTCATCAGCCATGTCTGTCTAGTGAGCTCAATTCGCAATGTTGAATTTAGATTACTAAATACCAAATAAGATTATTCCATTTATCTAAAAAAAACATGCCACGTTATCTTAATATACAATTGTGCATATAGGAGATGGAGGCACAAAATTTGTAATATGTTACATAAGAGCCTCTATACACTGATCATCATGGTAGGACAGTTGGGTACAGGGTATTACCTAGTCGTGCCACTTCGACTAGAGTGTTCTTAGTTGGTTTATTTGCTTTGATTAACACCTTTTAGTTTACTAACAACATACAATATATATGTACATATATGAGCCACTCATTTGATTAGCGCGCACTAATACTCTAACCTGCACAAACACACAATTTATTTTCATTTCGTTATTTGTTTTACAATTCGATTCGCAGAACACGATGACTACCGTCGTGCCGCGGACTATGCGAAAATGTCATGGAACAGTAAGAACATTAAATCGATACGCTAAACTAGTTCACTTTAAGCGAAATGCCCAGTTGAACTATCTTATCCACACTTGGGAATCAGCCAAAACCAACAACACTCTCTTTCATTACTCTTGCAGAGCCGACGGCGCAGTATCCGAGCACTGGAACACTGTTTTATCAGACGACAGCGGCACCGCCGACGACACAGCATCAGGCAGACGCACGCCTTCAGTCCATATATAACTATAGTCTGCCATTGCGGCCCGCCTACCATGTCGAACTCCAAGCCGGGCCCAGTGCAACGGTGAGCAAGGCACCCGGCTCGCAGTCGCCATCGCCAAAGGCGCAGCCGATGCAAGTGCTGCACATCAATTTGGATCAGCCGCCCATTTCGCAGGCTGACCTCGTGCAAGTGCAGCAGACTGGCACCAGCAGTCTGTCCGTGCAACCGTCGTCCAAGCCACAGGTGACCATGGAGAAGCTGCCCGACCGCTATCACATCGAGGTCAAACACGAGGGCGCGCCACAGGGTCATGTGCCGCCGCCGCCACCGCATTTACTGCCCGAGGTCATATACAAGCCGCTGCTCGGCGAGCTATCGCTGCATCCCAACGTGCTGCAGATCAGCAGCAGTGCAGCCCAGGTGACCACTGCCCCATAATAATTGTCCAATTGTTTTTGTTAACTAATGCGTGTATCCGCACAGAATCCGAAGGCAACCGGCAGCATTACGCAAGGCTATGCGCCGGGACGCGGCGCCAGTACGTATGACCAGCAATTGGCCAGACAGCAATTGTCCATGCTGCCCGGCCAGCCGGGTGCTGGCTCCAGTGGCGGCCAGCCGACGCATGGCCAGCAGCTGCAGTACACGCGACGCTTGTATTAATTCCGTTAGTTATCTGCTAAGCTCACTCATAATTTTACGATTTTTAACAGCGACATTATATCGATTTTTGACTACGCTGCTTTGCAGCAGCAAACCAGAATAAAGCACACAACTATGGCGTCCCTATTTTCCAATTGATCTGGCTTCAGTTCTTCATCTTTCTGTCTATGAGCTATCTTTTAAGGATCAGCTTTAACATACTTAATCAAAAATTAAATATATTTTAAGATTTCAAACACTTAAATTCTAGAGATAATTCTAATTCGCAAATAATTATTTTTTCCTTAAACAACGACTTTAAAAACATTTTGTAATATACTTAGACTTAGAGATGCAACGACCAATTTCAAAGAGTATTTAAAAATGCTACACTCTAAAACATATATTTGTAAAATCCAACTAACAAATAAGATTTTAAAATGTAAGGCCCCGAATTCACTAAAAATCAAGATGCTGCTATCTAAATTTTATAATGTCCGATTCTTTAAACGCTCTAGGCATATTTAAATAATATGCTATTACTGTTAGGGGCGTGTCTTAATCAATTTACTGTAGATAAGCATGCATATTCGCATTTTATTTATTCTCACATGTTGTTTGCTCAACTGTAGCTGTAGAATTTCCGCGGAAATTACTCATATGCCAGAGAGATCTCTTGGGAGGGGTTTGCGGCTATTATGTGGCTAAGCAATTTGCCTATTAAGCAAGGCAAAATTATTTTCATTGACGTAAGCGCATTATAGGATGGGAAATCTCAACTTAATTGCTTGAGAAATTGCACTTTTTGTGCAACTTAAGTTCTATTCTAATTCCTATTAGAAAACGCCCCAAACTAGTTCTACAGTTGGTTCCGCTCTCAGTTTTGGCGAAAGTAAACAAATGATTCATGAAATACACGTAAACAAATTATTTGGCTATAATTGTGCTGTGTCTGCGGACGCAGCAGCGTAGAAACAAATTTACATATGGCCGAGGTTAATTGTACAGTGCGCTCTCGTTAATTAGATTTGGTGACTGTGACGGCGCCAATAAAACAATTCTCTACATGTATGTACATACATATATTCATGTGTACGTGTGTTTGTAGTGACAGTTTTTGTAGTGGGTTTTCCAAGCCACGTTTATCCGACTGGATTACGCAAGTTACAGCATTGTAAACCAGTTTTGTTGTTGCTGCCGCCATTGTTGTTGTTGTTATTGTTGTTGTTTTGGTGTCAAGGAAAAGTAACAGTCACTTAGAATTCGAAGAAGCAAGTTCGAGTGCAATTAAAAGCGGAAGCCCAATGTGTAACTAAAGCCCTGCTAGTGCAGCATTGTAATTCAATATTTGACGCAAGGTATTGGTTAAGCGGTAATCAAAAACATACAGACATATTAACGAAAAACACGCTTACACTATTGGCGCGCAACGCAAAGCGCACGTTCAAAACGATAAGCAAGCAAAGCCACAGCGCATTTGCATAAGTAAACAAAGGGCAAAACAAAATACAAAAACAAGTTGGTGCAATTATAAAGTACAACCCGATCGATGTCATCGTCATCTAAACGTGTCGGGGTTGGGGAAGCCATGAACAAAACAAAAACAAAAACAAATACAAATACAAATACTGCGCGCCAATGCGGTACACAGCACAATATTAAATGGTAGCCGAGTGCCAAAAACGCCAACGTGCCCGCTGGTCGCGTTGGTGTGTATGTGTGGGTCAATGTGTGTGAGAGCGACCCAAACGACCGCATGAAGCAACAGGCGGTTGTTGTGGCCGCCGATCTCAGTCTGTAACGACAACGGCAACAGTTCATAACGTAGCGCGCGCAAATCAACATCTCGAAAATTAAACGGAAAACATCACGCTAAAGGTGTGTGTGTGTGTACGTGTGCTTGTGAGTTTTTGAACGGTACACCGTTTGCAACGGTGTATATGCATGTGTGCGTGTGTGTGTGTGTGTTGATCAGAGAGTGTTGCAAGACGTTCAAGCTTAAAGTGTTGGAAAGCACATAAAGATCGAGAAGCAGTCAGAGGCCATCTCGCTTGCACTTAGGCGTCGCCGGCATGCGTAAATGTCAAAGTTTGTCCATCTGACGTGAAAGTTGTTGGTTGCTTCGCCTTGCTTCGCAAAGCAAAACATAAAGAAGACCTACGAATGACAACAAAATCTGAAATAAAATTAGCCACTGTGTCTCAAAGCATACATATATAATCAGTTCACGTATATAACCCAAAAACGAAGCGACGCTGTTGGAAAGACGTCGCGCAGCAGTCTTATTAAAGTAAAATGATGTCATAAACAATTGCATAAAACATACAACGTTACCAATCCCTTTCCCCTTGCGCACAATTCTAGGCGAAAGTGTACTTAATAGCAAATAGCAATAACAATAACGCAATGGAGGACAAGAAAGGCAGTCTCTTGGAGAAATACCACGGATTATGTAATTACTTGGAGCGCGACACAATCGGCAGCGAACTGGCTATTTATGGCACTTCCACGCTGAT
Source organism: Drosophila flavopinicola (assembly GCA_035042425.1). NCBI lineage: Eukaryota > Metazoa > Arthropoda > Insecta > Diptera > Drosophilidae > Drosophila > Drosophila flavopinicola. Next base: position 10,024,038 of record JAWNLL010000090.1, on the reverse strand, counting down.
GCTGCTGGTTGCCTACATGAAGCGCAAGCCCGCTTATCTGGTGCGCCAGTTCAAGCAGCCATCGCACATACCAGAGCGGATTATCAACGAACGGATAATGCACACTGGACAGATACGCGGCGTACAGCAGCGGGATCAGGATACACTGCTGCTGATCAAGCATCGCCCACTGATACCCATCTTTACCAGTCGCGACCGCCTGCTGCCCGTCAAGCTGCCGGGCGTGCGCGTCAATGCCAACGGCTACTCCTGGCTGCAGCAGTGTCTGGTTGGCCGCGAGGCCACCTTTATACCGCTGAACAAGAGTCTGTCGGAGGACTATGTCGTCTGCCAGCTGTGCCTGGTGCATCCGCCCAAGGGCAATCGCCTGCTGGATGTCTCCGAGACGCTGCTCAAGCTGCGTTTCGCCCAATTCGCGCAGGATGTGGCGTCGGCTGTTAAGAAGAATGGCAAATACTATCAGCATCTGCGGCAGGTGGAGAGCCGCACGGCCAGCAAGGAGGCGTGGCTGGCGTGGGCGGCGCGCTATCCGTACATCTGGCAGCGTTTCAATCAGCTGAAGGCGTCGCTGCTGCCCAAACAAAAACTCTTGCCGGAGCTAGTGCGCTGATTAGCCGTACAAACATTCAACAAATCCCCGCCCCATCAAATCCTCCGCACGTCTCTGTATATTTAGTTTCCTTAAGCGCGGTGCAAACGAAACGTTGAACGTACATAATAGATAATTTAATTCTAAGTCGAACGGATATCCCAATCTACTCAAAAGAACGAAAGAAAAGAAACCGAACGTGCTTTTCGGTTAATTAACACTGGAATGCTAAAAATGAAACTGAACGCAAGCGAGAATTGTTTCTATAAAGAAATGTAGATATTGTTCTTATGAATGACATATGTTTGTATATGTATGTATGTGTTTATTCTGGCCATATGTGTGTGTATGTGCGTGCATTTTGCTTTATATGCTATGCTTCTGAATAAAATGATACAATAATATATTTATAATGTATACTTGATATTTTTGTTTTCGTGATCTCTGGGAATAACACAAACCGAAAACCACACAGTTGCAGTTCTTCAGCCGTCCCAACGAATCTCAAACTCAAGCAAAATGAGCTGCGGAATCTCTATGGTCAAATATATACTATTTATATTTAATTTGCTGTGCTCGGTGAGTAAAGTGATCATTTCGTAGAGATATAAATTGCTTGAATTTTCATTTTCATTTGATGAGTCGAACTCAATTCATATGTATGATATCATAAGTTACTTGTAGCTTTCAGTTCACATTTAAACTGGTTTTCTCACATACAGTAAAGCCCGTTAAATGCAAACTTAAGTTTAGACACTAGTTAGATTCTTTAGAAACGTTGCTAATAATAGAACACAAATATTTACCAGGCACAACATAAATATGCCACCCACTCAAAAGTTAGTTTACCGTTGCTGTTCGACAGGCTTCACTGTATATACGTTTTGTTTGGGCTTTTATACAAGTGACGGTAGGCCTATAAACCGGTTACTCCAAAAAAAATATGCGGCAAGTCACAAACATTTGTTATTTTTAAAAAGGGGGCAGCTTGAGATCATCTGAATGCAAAACTCGTTATTAAAATTGGGCTACATACAAAAATTGTTGTGTGCATGACGTAGTGCGTAAAATACGTATAAAACATATTGTTTTGTTTTTTATTTTGATTCCTGAGTTTCTACAAATAAACTTAGAATGGCCAGCTGCACGAGGTTAACCAGTTGAAGCAACAGGTTTCTAACTTACCAACCAGCAATGCCATTTTCATTTGTTTTGCAATAATTGTTCACAGCCAACTCCAATAAGAGACAGCGAGAGAGAGAGAGGACTGTACCTAAAGAGCAGCATAAAGTGCTAAAGAATTTTAATATACATATAATGGGTTGTGAAATTGCCGAATGACGTATAATAAAAAGTTTTCAAATAGTTTTGTAGTCTAGTCACGCAAACGTGAAAACAAAATACACCCACCCGGCCAAAAATTGTGCAATAATAAATGGAAAATTGCGCAATTACAGAGGCGCTCTGAGGGCGAGGGTGTCCACGCCTAAAATAGCTGACTTAATTATATATGAACTTGCCGCACAGTTTCTCACTCACTCACTCACTCAGTCAGTCAGTCAGTTAGACAGTGAACACTTGTGTACGTTAAAAAAGAACCTTGCATTTAAACACGCACCCAAAGGGGCATTGCGGTGGTTTGGCGGTGGAAAATTGAAATGGAAATTGGGCGGCGGCGTTGACAGCACACTTGAACTCATTTGGCTTGAGTTATGGTTTATGTGGCTATGGCACACATACATACATATGTGCGAGTACTCCGGTACTCGTAGTTATTCCATTCATAAAAGCACTCGTCTGCTCTTGGTCTGAGCTAAATTCATTGCTCGTTGACTTTTGTGCATAAATTAGACAAAAGTAATCGACTTGAAAATAGGTCAATATGTGAGTTCAAGCGTTCTCGTTAATTGATACGGAAGTGGGCTAATATAATAATATTGAGGATTATCAGAGCTCGAATTTTACATTTGAAAACTTTGACCTTTAGTAGTTAGTCATGATTATTAAGTTGATGCACTTAAATAATACTTTTTTCTTTACTGACGTATTTTCGCATGAAATCAAAGCAAACAGTTGCCCCTGGCAAATTTATTTGTTATGGTTATCATTTAATCTAAATGGCTTAATTGGATTGCACCTATCGATTAGATGTAACCATTGATAAGCAATAATAACCCTAGCAATTGGCGATGCCATAACGTAAAACCTCATTATAAGCGATTAAAATAGGAATGTATTTGAAATCATTTAAATGGCTTTTGAATTCCGAATCTTCGTAACTTCATAAAGTATATCCAGAAATAGAAGGGTTTTTGTCATAGAAAACAACGTAAAACAAAATTGAACGGGCTTAAAATTGAGACAGATCGATTTCTACAATGTGTTATGGGTTTCCCAATAATATATAAATGTATATTATTTATGAGCTATAACTATTGAGCTGCTATAACTCATTATATTTTTACATATTTATATTAAGCGGTTTTTGCATTAGCTAAAGCTTTTTTGGTTAGTTTTAGCTGTGAGCTTTTTTATCTAGTGAATACCCAATAAACCATTTTCTAAAGACTTGACAACTAAAAAAGAGAGCTCAAATGAAATTGAAAAAATATAAAGAACCCAATAAAAAAAAAGCTAATTGAATGTTCTTTTCTCACAGATATGCGGCATCTTGTTGATTGTATTTGGAGCCCTGCTCTTCAGCAACATTCACAACATCGATGACTTTGCCGAGGCACTGCGCACCCAACAGGTGCCCATCACCATGATTGTCCTGGGCACTGTGATATTGTTGATCTCCTGGTTTGGCTGCTGTGGCGCCATACGCGAATCCTACTGCATGTCCATGACGGTGAGTAGTCTATATTCGCAATGTGAATATCTAATGTTTAAATGCGCATCTTTTAGTACTCCGTATTGCTGTTTGTGCTGATGATTGGACAGCTGGCGCTGGTCGTCTATATGTGGGTGCAGAAGGATAAATACCTCGTCATGATGGGCGATGTGGTTGAGAAGGCCTGGGAGCGTCGTACACGCCGTGCCGACTACATGGACGCCATACAGATAAGTGTAAGTGGAATGCAACTTGTGTTTGCTGTCAGTTAAGTACGATTTCCGTCCTCTTCAGATGGAGTGCTGCGGTCGCAGCAGCTTTGCAGACTACGCCTTCCAGGGCTATTTCCCGCCCTCATGCTGCCGGGACACGAACAACTGTCGCCAGGAGACCGTCTATCGTCGCGGCTGCAAGCAGGCCTTTGTCGAGTTCTGGGACAGGAACAGCGATATCATCAAGTACACCGGCCTCGTCATTGCCGCCATTGAGGTAAGTTCGCACAAGGCTGTCACTTGCTCAGTTTCGTGGCTAACACTGTGGTTTCTTTGCAGTTTGTTGGCTTTGTGTTTGCCTGCTGTTTGGCGAACAGCATTCGAAACTATCGACGCCGAGCGGACTATTAGGGGGCTTTTCGGTTCCCGGGTCCCGGACATTGAGGCCTTACTAATTTTAATGTAAACCGAAAGTACGAATTATGTTGCCCAATTTTATACAAATCATACAATGTTAAATCTAATGATTCAGATGGCCATTTCAATATCGACATCGACTCTATCTTTTTATTACGCACTCTTTTTTAAAAATAACAATCTCTGTTAAAATTTATATTGATAATCTCTGCACTGTTTTCCATATAATTGTGCTATTTTTTACTGTACAAATTTAATGTATATGTAACAGCTTTTTTTTATTTATACAAAATGCAATAAAATCATAAATTAATTGTATATTTCATAATTTATCTCGAAATCACAGATAGTCTATTTTGAATTTTAACAGGAAACTGTCTTGTTTTTACTATCATTCAAAGTTCGAACAATTTACAACTTACATATATACAAATGTGGTGCTCTTATCTATTTTTAAGTATACATAGAAGGTACTTGGGGGTTTTTGGTTTCTTATACACAAGTGCTGATAGACTGCACCTTTTTTTATTGAAATTAGGAAAGGTAAATAAATGTTGATATAATTTTCAGCTACAATATAAGAATGACAAATTCCCAAAAATATGAATTAGATTTGGGATATGTTTCACTAAATTGTTTCTTTAGATGGACCAGATAACCTTGAGCTTTTCAATAAAAATGATAATAGTAAAAAGGTAAATATTGAATAGTAACATACTGATAATTTTGATTGCAAATAAGTCCCAAAGGCTTATGGCATTATATCAAAATCCATTCCAGAGAAACTGTTTAATTTCATTTTTATAAATTGTTTAACCCATATAAATCACATCTTTTATACCAATTTATTTATTATTATTATAATTGCATGCTTACTGACTGACAATAAAGTAATTAAGTTGGCTTTGCAGTGCGTATTGAAATACTATTTAAACTAATCGATCAGTCCGTTATAAGTATTTCTTGTTGCCTATTAATAAATCATGTCAATAATGTTGGGGGACTCCCAACGCGATGGCTTCTGCGATTTGCGAGCAACCAAATTGTGCTTGATAAAACGATTTTTGACTCATGTTTGCTCTGATAATACGATTTCACCCTGTGCAGCTAATTTTCTTACTTTTATGCATGTATGTATATAAATGTGTGTGTATGAATCATTATCATCATAGCGTCATGATGGCTATCAACACGCCCCCCAAAGACGAATAATACAAAGTTCTTGTTGATCTGATAAAGCGAGACAATGAGTCATTTTAGATGAACATTTATCTGTCATACAACAAGGTGCAAATATAATGAAATTATATATGGCCATATAGACCAACAGCAACCGGCACATTCCGTTTTGGGTACATTGTGATAAGGTCCATTGATAAGCTAGCGTTATAGTACATAACGCTAGAAACGAACTTACTATTCATATATGTACTATATATGAATCTATTGCACGCGATTTGTTGTTATGTGTGTGTTGTTTTTGTTACTGCCAGATAAGTGGCCCAGATAAGCTAGCTGGAATTGGCTAGTTGGGCTCAACGATTTCCATTATTAAGGCCCCAGATCACAGTTGCGGCATTTAAGAACGACACGAGCACTCGCTACGAACGGACCTATTCCATCTGAAACGAGAACCAACGACTTTATCAACATGAATTGCCTATCCGCTATGTTTAAGTACTTGCTGTACTTGCTCAATGTTGTGTTTGTGGTAAGTGGAAAGGAAGCACATGGATAGCCATCTCGAGCCGGTCAAACTGGATTGCACAATACTACTAATACTACTCTACTCCAACTTACAGGCCGGTGGCATCCTGCTCATTGTGGTCGGCTCCATAATGCTGTCCAGCATGGGCACCTTTGGCTCCTTCAGTGACACCTTCAATGCACGCACCATTCCCATTTGCATCATCTGCATTGGCTGCGTCGTCTTTGTGGTCGCCTTCTTTGGCTGCTGTGGCACAATTCGCGAGAATGCCTGCTGCACCACAATCGTAAGTACAACAGCAACATTTCGATTTGCAACTTAAACTGAAAGGATTTATCATCTGTTTGTTATAGTATGCCGTTTGCATGTTCGTTTTGTTCGCCTTGCAATTGGCGCTGTCGATTTGGATCTTTGTGGAGAGTGATAATTTCGTGAAGAAAATGGGTGATTTGGTGGATACCGCCTGGAGTGAGAACGATGACGCCAATGGCTATCCCATGGATGCCATTCAGCTATCGGTGAGTTATAATCGAATCAAACGCACAAGACAACCAGCTAACATTTCCTCATTCTGAATTCAGTTCAAGTGTTGCGGCAAGACGAGCTTTAATGATTATGGCGCCAGTGTACCCGCTTCGTGCTGTGGCTACGCGGATCGCAGCCGGAGCTGCGAGGAGTCCATTTACAAGACGCGTCCTGGCTGCCATGACAAGTTCACCGATTTCTGGGGCTCCAACACGGACATCATTAGCTGGAGCAGTTTGATCCTTGCTCTCTTCGACCTGACCATCTTTGTGATTTCCTGCTGCTTGGCTAGCGCTATGAGGAACCGCTAACCGTTGGAGCAGCTCCAATATATGTATATATACACACACATTCTTACATCACCTGCCAATATGTTCATCACAGCCATAAATAAACAAATAGTGTTAGATACTTACATTGAGAATTTATTGTGTGCTGTCGATTTTACGATCTGGTGTATCTATGCATATATATATATATATAGTATATACACAAACAATTGTGTGTATCAGGCCAAATATCTTATCGTTGTATATTATTTTTAGTAGTTTTTCCATGGCTAATATGAAGCACTAAGCGGCTAATGTTTGAGTACAACCTTAAGCAAAGTTCGCAGAACTCATTATCAATTGTGTACATGTGTTATTTTTTGGTGAAATTGATTGCCGCTGGGTTTTCGGTGCGTATTAGGTCATAGCAACCCGTTCGCTGATTCATGGCTTATCAATGAATCAGTTCGGCCCACAACATGTACCCAAAATATTTACTTTTTGGCCAACTGCCGAAGAGACCTAGAGCAACGTTTGAGTTTATTGCCTTATCACTGCGTGCACGTCTCCGCCAGCTCCCAGCCCCGGCTACTCCATAGATAAGATAGACAAATGGCGAATCTATCTAGATATGACAAAGCCTTGGTTCATTTATAACGGCCAGCACAGCTTGGCGACCAGTCGAATCGAACGACAGTTATCGACGCGTACACAAAGCGCGAAAAATCTATAACCACAACTCTACAACTAGTTAAATTTGGAAAACTTTAATTTTAATACACGTTATAAGGAAACGGCTGCAACATGGGCTGCGTATCGGGTATTCTCAATATCCTTTTATATATTATAAATATTGTGTTTTTGGTGAGTTAATTACAATTAATTACTTCAAGTAATTAAAATATATACGAAATAATAAAAGCCAACGATTTAATCCTGTGAAATTTGTGTATAGTTGTTTGACAATTAAATTAAAAGTCCCAAAGTGCAGCTTACTCAAATTTTGTATTAATTAAAAAAAATATTATTATTATGAGTTGATTTAAAATATTAGCTAATGCATTTTTGGATTTTAAAATGATATTTTAAATTTTCTTTGTGATCCAGAAAGTATGCACTTGAAAATATTATATGAGCATTTGATATATTAGCAGTTGTATTTAATCGTTAAACATTTATGCAGACAACTAATTGAAGGTCCTTAGAATCTATATTTAAACTCCATACATGCTTTCCATATATATAGCTTCCTTTTATAGTATATTTGTTGCTCATGCGACTGAGCTCATGGGATTATTTTTTGCCAATATTTGTATATCACATTTCTGTTGTTATCACAAGTTACCATTGTCAGAGTTAAAATAAAAAAAAATAAAAAAATTAATACCTTTGAGTCATTTGGAAAACTACGTTCATTGTAATGGAACTCTCGTTATGATAAATGCGTTGCGTTATCAATGATGGATTATTTCTGATTTTGTAACACTGATAATGATAAAGGCAGCATTAATCATGTCATGACAATATTTCTATATTTTTTGCAACTATATAAATAATTTTCGGAGGAAACTGAGGAAATCTGTAAAATATCTAATGGATTATTTAACTCATATTTGAATAGTTCTTAAATCAAAAACTTCATTACTTCAAGTAAAATATTATATAATAATGAATTTGATTATATTTTAACCAATAGGTCGTTGGCATCCTGCTCATTGTGCTGGGTTCCATTATGCTATCGAACTTTAGCAGGTTAACTGATGTGGAACAGCTATCGAATGCGGATACCATACCGATCTGTGTGACCGTTCTTGGCGCCCTCATATTCATCGTTTCCTTCTTCGGCTGCTGTGGCATTTGGCGCCAGAGCGCCTGTTTGACCGGCACGGTGGGCATTTATTATTATATTTAAATCAAATGCATGATAGCAATAATGTATTTGTGTATTTTTAGTATGCCACCATGATGTTTTTACTGTTCCTGCTGCAACTGGTGCTCACCTGCTGGATCGCTGTTAATGGCCAGGACTTTTTGGAGGACATGCGCAAGCTGGTGAACACTGTGTGGAATGAAAACACCGCCTCGAATGGCTACCCAATGGGCGCATTGGAGCTCACATTCAACTGCTGCGGTGACACTGGCTACACGCAGTACATAGATGCAGGAGTCGATGTTCCCGGCACCTGCTGCGGCTATAGTAACCGTCTACAGAACTGCCCAGCTAGCATCTACGATACGCGTCAGGGTTGCAATCAGAAATTCTACGACTTCTGGGATGATAATAACGATATCGTCCTGTGGTCCGGATTGGGCATTTGCATCTACGAGCTGATTGTCTTCTTCATTGCCGGTGCTCTGGCCAATTGCATGCGTACTACCAGCAGACAGGTCTACGCTTAGAAGCTCTTCATAATCTGGCATAATCCGTTGGAATCGTTCGATAATAATAAAAGTTGTAATCACTGGAGTTTTTGAAGCCAGAAACAAAATTGTCATAGTTGTTACTTCTCTCTGATTCTTCAATGATTAAGTTCTGTGTTTAATTTATATATTTTTTGTAATAAGTGTGCAAAGAATATATAAGCAATGGGCTGAGCAACACAGAATTTCAAAAATTTCCCTTTGATATAATTAATAATCATCCTAACAGCATGCTAAATATATTTGAATAGAGCCAGAGCTATTAATTCAGATTGCTTTATGGGATTTGTGGACAGAAACTTGTCTTTATGTGTATTATTTGAGAGTCCATGCAACATGATCATGAACAGTAACTATACCTACCTCTTTCGACCATATTATAGCAGTAAATCTTTAATTTATCAATTGGTATATCCCTCCAAGATAGCTTTCGGTATACTTGCAATACATAAAGCCCATAAATATGCAGGGCTTTTTAAAACTCTCACCGAGTTCGAAAATGTTTATTGCATATGAAGATAAGGCAAAAGCTTTTCCAACGGTTTTCGCACAAAGCGGTTGTACATATAGAATATACAATCAGTTAGTGTCCAGAGGCGAAAGTATTGAGATCAAAGTTATAGCTATCGCGTATTACTCACAATAGTTATTCAATATGGATTGCGGTGGGGTTCTTGTTAAATATGTGCTTTTCATATTCAATATATTGTTTGTGGTAAGTTTTTCCTTAGAATTACACAAAGGAGTTTTCAGATTTTGCGTCCTACTGGAAATGGAAAATATTATTCACTGCATACACGTATACCTTATCTCAATTGGTGGTAAAAAATGTACTCGAGATCTTCGACTTGTCTACATAGACATACATTCACATGAATATATATCGTGTTACGTGAATTATATGTGTATATCTGTCTTATCTTATCTTAAATTGACAAAAAAAAAATACCACTCATATCGAGAAAGGGTCGGGAATGTCGTGATTTTCACATTACATGCCATTGTCGAGCTTAATTATGGCTAATGAGCTGCAGCAGATGTTTCGACACCGCCTCAAATTGAGCGATAACGTTTAATGAGTAATACATATTATGATGACTGGACCAATTCGACTTGGCATTGTTTCACACAAACACTTAACTATTTACTATATAAATATCGCACGTAATAAGGTTTTTTCTTTTCTTTTTTTTGTAGATATGCGGCATATTGCTTATCGTATTTGGTTCGCTTATGGTCTCGCAAATCAAAGACTTTTCGAGCGTCGACGAAACTTTCACAGCAAATAGTGTGGCTATTATTATACTGATCCTGGGATGTGTCATCTTTCTGGTTGCATTCATTGGATGCTGCGGTGCCATTCGCGAGAACTCCTGTGCTCTCAATACGGTAAATTGTAGTGTATTCATTTCAACTATAAGTGTATTATTACCGCAGAATTCTCCATTCATTCGTAGTACTCGATCATCATGATGGGCTTGTTCTTGTGCCAAATAGCGCTGATCGTCTATGTCTGGATAAATCACGTGCAAATACGTGAGTCACTCGATAAAGTCGTACAAACGATTTGGGATCAGCGCAAATCATCGGATAGCATCTTAATGGATACGCTGCAGAAATCCGTAAGCATTTGCATTAGCTGCAGCAATACAAGCAAATATAATGTGTTTATGATTTTAGTTGAAATGCTGTGGCCTGCACAAATTCTCCGACTACGGCGTCACCTATCCAGCATCCTGCTGCGATGCACCCACCGGAGGCGCTTGTAGCTTAACTTCCGTCATGTTCAGGCCGGGCTGCAAATCGGCAGTCGACTCGCTTTGGGACACAAATGCCAACATTATCAAATATGCCGGTTTGGGCGTCACGGTAGTTGAGGTAAACTCTGATCATTGTACATATATTATATCTTTTCGATGCTAATTGCAATATTTCTCTACTTACAGCTGGTCGCCTTCATTTTCGCCTGCTGTTTGGCGAATCAAACCCGCAACACTGAGAGACGTCAAAATTATTAGATTACGTACTGCAACCATTCAATTACGAAATGTATCTCCTTATCAATTACACATGCAATCCTTAAGTTTTGGTTTTGCAACTGTAAACTATTACAATTGTGTTGTGTATAAATAAAAACAGCCAAGCCGATAATGCAAGGGTTGTGACAAAGATCGATAACGTTCCATTTATTTATACACAATACGCACCACAGTCCTTCCGCATTTTATATATTTATATATACAGTATAATAGACTGCGACCAAATATAGACTTTCATGTTTTTAGTTTATACTATAGTTGAAAGTAAAATAAAGGAATACCTATGTTTATAACGGCACGATTATTTTATTTAACTATCCCTTAAACGATTATAAGCAAATATGGGCTGCATTGTGGTATTTTTATGTAATTGCCATGCATCGCTGAAAAATACCAGCGCTTATTTTGATGGTTGGCAACTTCGGTCACACTGTAAACCAGTTTTTAGTTTTTGCTTCTTCTGTTTCTTCGAGTCAAATCAAAAACAGTTTTTCGTCGATTCGGACGTGCCGTGCGCGTATTTACTTGTAAAAGAAAAACCAGTAAGTTAATGTTAAGTTATAAGTGGCAATGTGCAGCTAACCGAATAAGTGAATGCGCTACGTCTATACATACATATTTATATATATGCATTACTATTTGCTCTCGTTTAATTCGCTTCGGATTTACGGAGATGCTGCAGCTGCAATGGCAGCTGGTTGAAAGAGACGCATGTTAAAGTGGTTGAAAACGGAATGTGCGAAAGCACATTTCAAATAAAATACGACGCACTTGAAAAGTCGGCAAGCTGTGTGCAAGAAAAAACACAAGAATTTCGTATGAAAATATAAATGACAATGTGTCATTGTTGTTGTTGGCTGCTGTCGCTTTTATTGTCTGTGACCAAGTGCAGTGAACTTTTCTTTTTTCCTATCAATACAATATATGCATGTACCACATACTCTTGAGACATTGTCCAGCGATTGTTGTTGTTATTATTGTTTTGGTTGCTAAGACAACCCATGGGCGGATAGTAGAACGGGATCAGAAAAGTTAATTGTGACGCATATTAAAAAATACTTGATATGAAAAAATGCTTAAATACCGAATCATGAGTTCAAATGTCTGATTATAAAAATGTAAAACGCACATAGTTTTTTTCTTAATAATTGTTTTTTTTTTGCTTATTTGCCAGGGTCAAACCGGTTTTTTAGGGGTTAAGAGTGCACATTGAACGCATGAACAATAAGGAAATATACAATAAAAATGATTGCTTTAATCATGCGGCATTCAAATGCATATAATTAACATATGAGTTATAAATGCACTTAAAACAAGCACCAACAAAAGACAATAAAAATAAAAGCCGAAACACAACAGAGGAAACAGCAATGTTATTGAGATCTGTTTATGTTACTCAAAATGGATACAAAAAAATGAGCAATAAATAAAAAAGCTGGTTTCATATTAATAGCTTCACTTTCCACATACATGCGTGTATATAAACACTCTGCTGCATAAAATTAATTAACAAATACAAATCACATTAATCGTATGCATTATATAACGCCTAATGGCTCCCATTTATGATAGTTATTTACATAAATTGAACTTGCTCGACAGCATACCGATTAAATTATATATACATATATGTTTTATTGTTTACTATATCACTTTCTTTTTGAATTGCATTACAGGAAGCAAACGAATACAACAAAATGGATTGTGGAACGTCTATGGTTAAATATATACTTTTTGTATTCAATACGCTCGTGTCGGTAAGTAAAAATAATAATGAAATCAAAACCAAAGAAATATTGAAATTGAGAGTTAATAAGAGTATTATCGTTACTGGACACGTTTAGTTCCCATTAATTCTTTTCGCAGAATCGCAAGTCTTTTGGCATGTAAATCCCATGTGGATCGCGATTTGCTGGCCAAGCTAACTTGTTTTTTTTTTTTTTTTTTGCTCGCCAGGCTCGTTTTTGGCATGGTTTGTTGTGGCTATGACATCATCGTTTTATTTTATATAATATGTGTGTATTCAGCTTCCCAACAGAGACGCAAACACACACACACACACACATCCATACACACTTATGTGTGTGCAGCTTGTATCTGTATCTATAGCTGTATATATAGCTGTAGCTGTATCTGTATCTGTATCCGACAAGTCAAGCTGCTGATGTAGGCATTTGCTGGGCGGCTTAATCAATTTCAGTGTTTATGAGCGTTTCTTCTTTGCTTTTATTTGCTTATTTTCTTAAGCTACTATACACAGTGCTGCCACAGATTTGTTTAGGTTTTGAATTGTGTTGATTAGACGCATATTTTGCTCAGCTGAGCATTTAATTTCATCTGCTACAATTCAGTGGTGCATGATGTCATATGTGTATGGACAAATGAATCAGTTTTGCAACAATTAGCATCTGTCTCATTCGATTCCTGATAAGACGAACTTACACACTGTACAAATGACGTGTGAATTTGATCAGCAGATGGATGACTCAACGTCATCAACAATAACAGCAACCTTGTTTTGTGTTGAGGCCTTAGACAAAATGTTGAAGCTACGCATTTGAAATATTAATTACGGCAAATATTTGTGCATACACAATAATGGCAAGCACACACCTTTTAGCATAACAATTAAATAAACTTATACTATGTACTACACACATACTCAAATACATTTGCACTATGTATTGGCGTTAACAGTTTTGAATGCTTGCGAATTTGACGCGTCTGTGAAACAGAAAACAAAGCAACAACAGCAACATGAAAACCACGACAAGCTCAACAAGTTAATAAATAAATAAATAAGTCAGCAATACAAAAGAAAAAAAAACAAAAACCAAAAAAAAACAAGTAAGAGTGCTCTAGTCGGGAGTGCCCGACTACGAGATACCCTGAACCCTGTCCTTACAATCATTCGTACTACTCTAAACACACACATGCTGCAGTACAAGCAGTACAAGCAGTGCAAGCGGTTTAAGCAGTTAGCTTGCTGGGGTTTGGGGGGTGGTATCCAAAAAGTGAAATATTTTTTACATGTGTATGCTATTCGAGATTATACATGCCAAATTTGGGGTCTCTAGCTTTTATAACTTTGAAGTTATGTCCCAAAAACGCTAGTCTAAAATCAAAATTTATCGATAACTTTTGAATGCGACGAGTTATCGATCAAATGAAATAAACTTGATCTGTCCCGGGATTAGGAGAACTTTTGTTCCAAATATGAAGTCTCTAGCTCTTGTAGTCTCTGATATCTGTGTGTTCATACAGACGGACAGACAGACGGACATGGCTAGATCGACTCGGCTGTTGATACTGATCAATAATATATATACTTTATATGGTCGGAGATGCTTCCTTATGCCTGTTACATACATTTGCACAAAACCATAATACCCTTTTTACCCAGGGTATAAAAACTTGTTGCATTGCCCAGCAACTGGTGGAAAGAACAAGCACACGATATTTACATACATACATACATACATACATAGTTCACATTTACACGTGCAGTTCGGCTCAGGTTATTTGCCAGCCTGTCTGTATGTACATATACCACAGATACACATCTGAATCAGACATCGTGTTATGTATGTGTGTGTGTGTGTGTGTGTGTGTGTGTGTGTGTGTGTGTGTGTGTGTGTGTGTGTGTGTGTGTGTGTGTGTGTGTGTGTATGTGTGTGTTTAACATACTTGACAGTTAAGGCAAGCAAATTAACAGGCAACAACAAAAAGCCGCCTTTGAGCTTCGCTTGGCCCGACCGAAAAAAAAACAACAACAACAAATTACGCAAAACTTGGTAGTAACCGAAGAACCAATACTCTTGCCCTTGACAATATAGTAAAATTATAACAGAGTCTAATTTGAAGCTAAAACTTCATGAGAGTTCTAGAACAAATTGTGCAATATCGATTGAAAGAATAAACGCATTTGACATTATAATCAAAAAGTTGCTTTATGCATTATATAAGCTATTAACTAACACTAGCGTCATTAATAATACCCTTTTGTTAGTGTACAAATAACAACAACGAAAAAACCAACGCAACGCTCGAGAAAGCAACAAAACATTGTGCAATTCGCTTGGTTAAATACAAAAGGGAAACTACAGGTACACAGATACAGATACTCATACAGATACACCCATGCAAACACAGTCGATGTTTATGTGGTCGTCTGTGTGTTTTACCCAGATTCATTTACACTCATTGGGTGTATATATATAAATTTTTGTTGTGTGTGCTTTATTTGTATTTTCCACACGTTCGACTTTTGAGCATTGAATGCGAGTTAGAACTTGAGCTAGAGTGTCTAGTGACAAATCCGAGTTAGTTGAAGCAATCCGTAATACAAATATATGTCACGATTTGTCTGGCAATATCAGCTAATAGCAATATACATATTGCAAGCTTTGAAGTTAAGCCAGAACGCATATCTCTTAATGAGTAACATTTCAAATTACCAAAGAAAACGGCAATAAACATTGAGATAATTGTACATACTAGGAAAAAGTTGATCTATTTCAACAGACTGCATTTAAAAAACAAGTTTAAAGCAATATTTGAGTAACTCAATGCAGTTGTGAAAATGCTATAAATATATTAATTGTAGGTTTATAAAATGTTGATTAATTACTTTAGTTATATATATATATATGTATATACAAATGAATGTATCTGGTACAATGAGTATATACAGATTGCTATACTTGTCAAATGTGTGCTGCATTTTTCTCTACACAATCCATTTCTCAAGCTTTAATTACATTTACAAAAACAATTGCCATATTTGCCATTTCAGCAGTTTATATCGCTGTGTATTGTGTATCGTGTCGTGTTAGAGAACTATAAATACGTGTAGTGTGTAATTATTTTTGACATTGAGATACGCTTTCAATCAAAATGTCGCATGTTTTTGGGTCCACAGCACGCATACGTCCTGTTGCACAAGCTAGTGGCAGCAGCAGCTTGTACTTGTCGCTTGTTGTTCGACTGTGATAACTGTCGAGATACTGCGACAGACATAGACATAGACATAAGACTACGGACGGCACTTTGGCGCCGCTTGGTCGGCCAGAGCATTTTTTTTGGGTGTGGTCCCCACAGAGCATTGAATTCCTGTTTGTGCGTATTTATTTATTGCAATTGATGGGCAAAACGACTAACTTCAAATATGCTTCAACGCTCTCGAGGGTTGTTGCTCAAACTGCTCCCAACATGAGCTCAGACTTTTCATATACTTTTCATGTGTATACCCTGTGCTAGCGATAAGGAGTATAAATATTCTTGCATATCAGCAAGTGGCGAGCTCTATTCACATCTTTTTATATATATATATGTGGATTGTCGTTTAGTTTATTTCGCATTTTAAAAGTAAAGATAAAGCTGCGACTTTTATTTATGTTCTTAAAATTTCTTTTTCTGGTTCTATAATATGATATGCATATCCTTATCACATTTGCACAGTATTTGCAAAGTCGAACACTTTAGTTTTCTACTCAGGGTTGACAGTGAACAGCGTATTAGTATTACCCCTCTCTGTTTGCTTTGGCAATTTGCATTCGAGGTATTTTGAGACACATGACGTCATTGAGCAACCAAAATTTAGCTCGCAACGAATGAGGAAGCTGCTCAGAGCAGAGATTCGTAATATCTGCTTATAGTATACATATTCTCTAGTCCCTTAAAGTATTCGTCATTTGACTAGAGCCATTTGCACGTGATGTTTTCATTAGGCAACGCTTTTGTTTTTTTTTTTTATATTTTTTATTTGCAAAGTAGAGCAATTAACAGCATGAAAAGGCGAGTGCTGTTGTTTTGTGTGCGGCTTTTTGGGTCAATTAGGCTGGAGATTTGGACAAGACATGTTCTTAGCTCAATGACGCTGCTTCAATTCAATTCAGAGATATTATTTGAAGAACGCCCACGAAAGTGCCAAATGAAGCAGCCCACACTGAGTTTCAGCTACAGCTACAGATACAGCAACAGATATCGCAGCAGATACAGCTACAGATACAGCTACAGATACATAAACAAGCATGCAAACGTGTGCATAATGAAATCAAGTAAATTCAATTAATTCGTCAACAATGGTTGCTGCCTGCAGTTTATACACGCTCGCTCAGCTACAAATTGCTGAGTAAAAAGCAAAAACAACAACAAAAAAAACCACCACAGTAGCAATAATGACAGCCAATATAAAATTTCACAATTTGCATAAACTCAACGCAAATTGCCTTGCACCTTGAACTTTTTGTGTCTGCTTTACAGCTGTGATTTTTCCAACACACACACCCCAATGCTACACATTAAAAATCTATATACAATGAGATGGCTCTTATCTTATCAGCTATACCTTGTACCACTGTGCGCTTATGCTTGAGTGCAAACAAACCCAAACGGGGCAGCTTACGAGATGCCGCATGACCAAATATTTGTCGATAGTAGTATGTAGTATGTAGTATGTATACTAAATATAGTACACATATGTACTTAAGCTTTTGCGTGTGCATTTTGTATTAAATGAGATGTCGCTCTTTTTTCTCTTTTCTTTAATTCATGCTAAATTAAGGCAACTAGTTAGCTGGTTGCATTACGTAACCGGCGTACATTTAATAGCCATTAGCCACGTACTGTGTGGTGTCTTTTATCCCTGAGGTCAGTGCGACCGGGCCCACTAGTAATTAAGAATTGTTATAATTTATCATTGGCATGCTAAATGCCCCCCTCTCACTCACACGCACTCACGCTCACTCGCTCGCTCTTTCAATTAAACAAAATTAGCGCAACATTGTTGAATTCAACTGTCCACTGTCAACTGTCTGTCTGTCTGTCTGTCTGTCTGCTGCAACTACAACTGCAGCATTTCCCTTACGCAACTGCGCTCTCTGCTGTTTGTGACTCAATGTGCCAGTTATGGCACCTACTAATAAGTAGTTGAAGTGCCAGACTTGGGTTGAATCAACTATACACACAAGATAACTCATAACATCACCATATGAACCACAATGCTAACGATTCTTTGAGCATGAGTCACCATGAAAGTACACATTGTACGCTTTATGTGCAACCGGAAATGTGCCAACGGAAACCAAACTTAGGAATGTAATAAATTTAACAAAGATTAAGTCCGATTTGTATATGATATGCTTAAAATGTTTAAAATGATATAGAAATCACATCAAGAAAAGACCAAAACTTGCTTATATAAAATAAAATATAATGATTAATTCTCTATGATCTTACCATTTCCAGGTTATCGGCATTTTGGGCATTGTCTATGGCGTGCTCATCCTGCAGAGCATTGGCACCATTGAGGTCAATGGACAGGTTGGCTTCCCCGCAGGCGGCTCTGCCGATTATTATGATCACGCTGGGCTCCATTGTGGTGTTCATCTCGTTCCTGGGCTGCTGTGGCGCCATTCGCGAATCCGTATGCATGACCATGAGCTATGCCGTCTGTCTGCTGGTGCTGCTCATTCTGCAGTTGACAATCGTTGTGCTGTTGTTCACCAATAAGGACAAGTTCGATACCGCCATGGGTGAGGTGATTGACAAGGCTTGGGCTTCGCGCGAGGCACGTGAGGGTGGTGTTTTTGATGCCATCCAGAAGTCGGTATGTGATAACTGCAAATTCCTGTACACCTAACGCAATTGTTTAACAATTTGCAACTGTGTGTGTATTTTGAACAGCTGCACTGCTGCGGACGCGATGGCCCCCAGGATTATACGTTGAGCGTGCTCACCCAGGGATTGCCATCCAGCTGCTGCGAGGGTAGCTGCGTCAACCCCTTGAACATTTATGGCGGTTGCCGTGCCAAGTTTGTTGACTTTATGTCTGGCAGCACTGAGAAGGCCAAATACTTTGGAATCGGCTTGATTGTGGTGGAGGTGAGTTCGATCATTTATTAGCTGTGGAATTTGTTCATAAACAATGATTTTCCTGTTTATATTTTTGTAGCTGATCGGCTTCATCTTCGCCTGTTGCCTGGCCAACAATGTGCGCAACTACAAGCGCCGCAATGGCTACTAAAACCAACGCCACAACACATAAAAACCACCATAATAATACGCACACACATACACACAACACACACACACCACACATTCGCATTAATTCTTTAATATGTATTGTCGTAGAACGCACATGATGAAAAATGAAAATATTGAGAATATATTTGAAGTAAACCATTTGGTTGGAAAAATATTAAAGTTATATATTTAAAAATCTGTGGAAAGAAATGTAATTCGAAACGAGAAATACCTAATGTAAGACGCTGACATGTTGTCTAATCACCGCTTTCGAATCTAATTGCTCTTAAAGTTAAACAAACGAATCCAAAGTCGTTGTACAAAGCTACAAATAACAATGAACACATACAGCTATAACATTAAATACGAAGTTACAACTCGCTAAGAGCAATCTCAATGTTACAATTTATATACATATTTTTGTTTTCCTTTTTATAAATTTATACATATATACTATGTAGTGTTAAAGTCTTATGCTATATTTGTACCAGTTGGCAAAAACAAGTGTCCAATACCATATATGTACTATAAAATTTATATATATGTTTACATTGAAAGCTGTTCATCATTTTACTTGTACATTGGAATCTCTTGAAGTTTTAACAACAATTGAATTAAATTGTGAAATGCATAACCAACAAAGAAAGAAACTCAGACAAAACTCGAATTACATACAACGTGAATGAATAAAGCATTTAAAACGTATTTATATACATAATATACAAAATAATAAAAACAACCAAACGAAACACACATATTCCACATATTTTGATCATTGCTAATGCTCCTCTATGAATCTACATTTAAGTTTCAAGCAATTTGGAGCTGAAAGTTTTTTTATAAAAGAAAAAAAACTTAAAATGGCCATAACTTCGTCAAATCTTATCCGATTGCGATTTTAAGTAATTTTTATACCCAGAACCCATTAAAAATGTGTAAAAAGTCTATAATGAAGTTGTGCAAAACTATGTAACAGGCATAAGGAAGCATCTCCGACCATATAAAGTATATATATTCTTGATCAGTATCAACAGCCGAGTCGATCTAGCCATGTCCGTCTGTCTGTCTGTCTGTCCGTCTATCTGTTTGTGTGTCTGTATGAACACGCTAATATCAGAGACTACAAGAGCTAGAGACTTCATATTTGGAATATAAGTTCTCGTAATCCCGGGCCAAATCAAGTTTGTTTCATTTTATCAATAGCTCGGCCCGTTCAAAAGTTATCGATAAATTTCAGACCAACGTTTTTGGGCCATAACTTAAGTTATAATAGGCCCAAATTTGACATGTATAATCTCAAATACCATACACATGGTACAAAACCCCCTAAAAGTTCAAAAAACTCATTTTTGAAGGTATGACCTTGCTATTTGGCTTGGTCACACATTTTATAGCCATTTGTATGCCCCAAAATTTCAATAAGATCAGACAATAAATACAGAAGTTATTTAAGATTTGACTTTGCATTGTGTGGGGCTCAGTGAAAAAATCAGACAAATCTTCGAAATTGGTCTATAGAAATCAATTAATAAAAATACAAAATATAGTAGTTAATATTGCTCTGAATTGTATACAAAATAGGACAGCTGCAGGTTTGGAATCGAAGTCTCGAGTGACTGATTATATGTCCATATAGTTATTTTAAATTTTTTATTTACTTATTTTTTTTTAATAGATCAATTTTGTTCACGTATGCAACCAAAGGTTGCTGAAGACTGTGTAATTTGCCTTCAGTCGGTTGTGCTTGGAGCTTTACTTGCTGAAAAAGTATACCCCTTTGAGGCATTAACTGAAACCTACGAGTTCGTATCACATATTTTAATTCGGAATGTCAAAGTTGGACAAAGTTGCTCAGCTGCATTTCTATGTGTAATATATGTATGTAGGATGCGGCAGGTCCTGCGTGAAGATTGGGAGTACCAGTAAAAGTTTTGATTGTTTATAATTTGTACCTTGGCAACTTTCTCCTCCGCTTCACTGCACATTGTAACTCGTCAAGTTGAACGTTGATTTATTGCGTGGCTGCTGCTGCGAAAGTATGGCAAAGACTAACTTAATCTTCATATTAAAGCCGCCGTTTAAGCGGCAACTCAAGGCCGCATTTCTTCAATTATTCGCGCGGCTCTAAAATTTATGCAATCCATGTGTTTGCTTCACAAACGAACATATATATAAATAATGTGAATTGTTTTATATTCGATGAGTCGTCTAAGAGCTTTAAGTACATGCGTGAAATTAGTGGTAAGCAAATTTAATGGGCTATACTGGTGTGCTTCTTGTTGTTAAAAAATCCTGTATTTATTTATTTAACAAGTATTCTGCTACCTAAGTGGCAGCTTGACAGAAAACAATACTAATACTATTATAACGCAGCAGATATTATAGTATTTACATATGTACATTTATTTACATTTATATTTATACTCTTTTCGAAGAAAATAGTATATTAAGTTTGTACTGAAGTGTGTAACGCAAAGAAGGAAGCGTCGGAGACCCCCAAAAATTACTGCTTAGAATGACAATACAAATTGATCTAGCCATGTCCGTCTGTGTGTCTGTCTGTTTGTATGTATGCAAACTAGACCCTCAGTTTTTGAGCTATCGTGATAAAATTTTGCACAGAGACTTATTATTCAAAGGGACAGCACATTGGTCGGAACCGGCCGGATCGGACCACTATATCTTATAGCTGCCATACAACTGGATGTCGGTTTCGGCCATAAGTCCCATGTTTTTAAAGCTATCGCGATGAAACTTTGCACAGATACTTGTTATTCAAACATACATCACATTGGTCGGTGCCGGCCGGATCGGACTACTATATCTTATAGCTGCCATACAACTGGAAATAAATTTAATATTTCAATAGAAAATTTAAACTCATAGGATATCAATACTCACAGCTAATGAAAGTGCTGCAGTTGGCAGAGTGAAAATTGAGTAAAGGTTCGAAAAGAGTATAAAATCTTCGGCACGCCGAAGATAATCCTTTCCCACTTGGCCTTTTGCAGCGATGCCATATACCTAGAGCGCATATTTCCAGATATCCAGATATTAGATAGCGACAGCTTGTTGTGGCAGATAGGAGACACGACATTGTTCTTCTGCTTTGCCACGGACCGTTTGCTGAACCATGGTTGTGTGTCTATTAAATGTGAGCCTCTTGTCCAAGACAACACCAAGGTATTTGTAGGCCGGCTTCTGTTGGAGAGATGAGCCTAGCATTGATTTGCCTGGACAAGTGCCTCTTCTGTTGGTGAATATTACACTTGCACATTTGCTGCTGTTGATGCCAATGTGCCACTTGGTAGCCCCTTCTGTGAAGCTGTTGATGATGTACTCCTGTAACGCACTTGCCGCAGTGCCGATCAGTCGGCTCCGAGTTAGCACGGCCGTGTCGTCAGCGTCGTTCCTTTCCACAGCAGTTGCACTCTGGGTTGTTGGCATGTCTGCAGTGTATATCGTGTAGAGAGTGGGACCTAAGACACTGCCTTGTGGTACTCCTTCTTCTAGATGATTTTTTGCCGTCGACAACAACGCAAACGATCGCTCTTCCAGAAAGCTGCCAACTATTTCGGAGAGCTGCGGTGTTGATAGGTTCTTTAGCTTGCAATGGAGGCCAGCGTTGCAATGCTTCTTGGCATTAGTGTCGGTTTATTTGTGCTGCACAAAAGCGAAGAAGCATGCCTTACGGCTGAATACATATGTGTATGTATGTATATATGTATTACAACTTTAGTCAAATGCATACTTTAAGGCGCGCTTTTCGAATATTGTTGCATTTCTTTATGTACACTGTATTATACCGATATGGCTGTATGGAGTGCAGATTTGGGGGATTGCTGCCAAATCAAACTATAAAAGCATACAAGTACTACAGAATAGGGTACTACGTCAGATAACAAACTGTCCCTGGTACGTACGCGGCTCCACACTACATAGAGATCTCAAATTGGAAACAGTTGAAGAGCAAATAGGAAGACATACAAGTAGATACAGCGAAAGATTGCTAAGACACCGCAGCCTACTCGCAAGAGGTCTACTCCCTGCCCGTCCTTTAAGGCGACTTAAGCGGCAAGGTTTTGCCAAAACAATTGGACGCCACTAGGACCTTCTCCTTCATCTAAAATCATCATACTATGTATGATGTTCGGCTTTACTAAAATTTACCAAAAATGTGTTGTAAAAGTACAGTTGATGTACAGGTTCTACACTTAATAAATATATTAACACAAAAAAAAAAATTCTTTTGAGCAGTATTAGAATGGCCAACAATTACGTACATATATTAATTAATTAATTAATTGCTTACATTACATTACAACGGTGTCCCGCGCTTCAAACTCTCCGTACAAATGCGAACTGATGCTGTCAGTGTACATATACTTGACATAGGCCTAGGAATCAAGCAAATACACACACACACACACAGCCACATACAAACTGAGAGCGTCCCGCTTGGAATTTAACGGCAAAGTAGCAACGAGGCAAGGAGACTGCAAATCCACTTGCCAGTGTCATTCAACCTTAGTGAGAAGGAGACAGCATGCATACACCCACACACACACACAGATCTGTTTAGTAGTAGCTGTACTATATTTTACTCGCTATTCGCACTTGTGTGCGTGTGTGTATTCATTCATAGCTTGTGCCACACAAATTCGTAAACAAAAACGTTCATCGGAATATTGGTCAAAATGAAATCGATAAAATGAATGCACGAGTGAATGGATGGGATGTGGATATATGTATGTATGTAAGTATAACTTCAAAGAGCGTAGGGCCCAAGCTAATGCCCGATTCTCGTCTTAACGGTGGTGACGGGTCAGCCTGATGGAGCCCAAATTGCTCAAATTGCTCAATTGAGACGATTTTATTAAAATATTTGTTATTTATGCAGGCGTTCATTTCAAGACGCCGCCAGCGCGCAGACGCACACTCTCCCTGAGAATGGCAGCGAAAGAGAGAGAGAGAGAGAGAGACAGAGAGAGAGAAAAACGCCGGCAAGCAGCAGCGGCAGCACTATCTACTGCGACGCCTGGGCACAACCAAAACAAAGGCACAAATATGTGTCAGCTGCTTTGATTGTGGCTACTCTATGCTGCTGGGCTTTCCACTCAAATTCGCGCTGTTTTTGCGCTGCCTGCTGTGTGTCGCATGCTTCGTCAATGCTCTTCGCCTGTACACACACACACACAGAGAGAGTGACAAACTCAAGCCGATCCACATATATACATTTACTCACTCCTGGGCGCCATTTGGCTCGGCGGGCTCGTTTGATATTCAGTTCAGTTAGTCGTAGTTCAACGGTCGTAGCTTTTGGTCGTCTCGTCTGGGCAGCTCTGCAACGTATGAAAAATGTGCTACTGAAACGCAAATCCTATATACAAAAGTAAAGTAAGGCAGATACGAGCGCGTGTGTGCGTGTGTGTGTGTGTGTGTGCTCCTGTGCTAGTTTGTGTTTACTACTAAAGCATGGGCCGCACAAAGTTGTTGGCTATCTAAAAAAATTATATAATTTGATAAACGACATATGTATAAATTTGTTCAAGTCTAAATTGTGTAGTGAATCCGTTGACAGAGCAGCCCAACAATCAAATCCAAATACTACAAGAAGATAACACATCAAATTACCACTTTCATTGAACACTTGCTGTATTGTATTGTGTGGCTTAGTTTTAGGCACCCGCTGAAACATGTGAGTCCGGTTTGTTGTGCCTGCCAATTTGCGATTCTTGCCACCATCCCACATTCTGCTTTATTGTTGTGTTCTTTTTACGCTCTTTTCTTGCTGTTCGTATAATATTCGTTTCCGTCGGGCAAAATGATACTTAGAAATCCAATCTTAGTTTTTACAGTGCATGAGAATAGTTGGTGTGGCCCACTTTTCTCAATAAATACTATTTTATTCGACTCTGAATTGACAATACTTGGAAATGTAATATCTCAAAGTTATTTGATTACTTCTAGGGAATTGCTTAGTGCAGCAACAAAAAAATTGACATGTTTTAGAAAGAAAGACTTAACCATATTTTCATTTGTGTGCGTAATATACTGCTTGCCACATTTGTTGTTATAGGTCATTCACATGCTGCGCATTCTAGTTATATGTGATGATATCATTGATAGCATTCCATTACGATGGGGCGCCAGCACAATGCACGCTGCTTTTGCCAATTGAAGCCGCTTTGAAGGAGGTCGTTGGCCAGGCGCATTATCGTAACAATTTGATGGTATTAGATGTGCTTACAGCCATATGTTATATGTGACATACTTAGACTGATATGTGCGTCATTCTAAATACCGCCGCATAGATTCTTGGCTATGACGTGAAAGTCCACAACAAAAGCACGCCAATACAAATACAAGTCACACAGCCAAGTTTTGTGGACATTATGAAATGTCGGACAAAGCCAGAAAAGCGACAGCAGAAAAAGAAGGTGAAAGCCAACACACAAAACAGGGCTAAGTGCGCTCAAAAGAGATTTCGCAAAAGGATGTATAGCAAAATAATCCCAACATTTTTTCATTTAAAGCTAGACATAATAAACACACAAATTTATCCAATTCCGGTTCGAAATGCTGTGACATGCATTTGAATTTGTTTGGGTCGTGCTAAAACTTCAGGGAAATTTTAAAATATTTTTTTTTTTTATGCTGACAAGTTAAACAAGAGTTCTGTACAATTAATTGCTGTGTCGTTTGTTTGTTTTTGGCATTCATTAGCATTTGCAAGCAAAACGTTCCAAAGTTTTTAAAAGCAACGTGAACAAATTTGAATATTTCCCTTTATCCTACTGAACGTAGGTTTCTGTCTAATGTTTTCTATTTTCCGTAGAATACCAATTTTACGCCATTCTCTTGAGCGATAATTTCGCCGCGAGCAGGTTATGCAAATGGAAGGGTATTCAGTGCGTCAGCACAGATTTCATGTGGGTGCGACTGCTCAAAGTCGAACGCAGCTGTCAACTTTAAGTGTCAGGCATTGTTATGTTCATCAAGCTGGCAACACGCATACGCACTGTGGCACGGACTAGCTGATGAGTGGCTTAGCACAGCAAACGGGGTGTATCGCTGCCTTCTAATGAAGTCATGTGAAGCATGCGAAGCTGATTTGGCCCCTGATTCATATGCAGCTATGTATTTGACGCCATTTAGCGTTCAAGTGCCAGTTGAAACTGCCACCTGGCACAACAACAACGACAGCATCAATCAGATGGTTCAGTTATGCTTCAGTTAGCCCGGTAATTGCTACGAATTTGGAGCGCAATCTAGTCAACTGGATGATCCTGATTGCACGCAAACACGGCAAGAGCTCAGGGCAGAATTTCTATTGGCCGCCTTAAAGCCTTTGAGTTACAGCTTTTCTAGTGCGCAATAAGCAAAAACTTGATTGCATCGCCTTCAGTTTTATAATAATTGTAATGTCTGGCCAGGAACTTTATTGCAAATGGTCCTTGTCCCGTGCTGCTACTTAAATTAAATGCCATTTTAAAGCTGAGTTTCAAAAAAACACAGATGCAAAGCTCCGTTGCATTTATTTTCCGCTACGCATCGCCTTCTTTTCGTTTCTGTCTTTTTGCCATTGTCTTGCTTTAGAACTGGGCTGGGGCGTTTAATTAATTACCACAACTGCGTGTTGGCCAGGTTAGAAAGAAACAAGAACGCTGTCCTAGGAAGAAAATCTTTTTAATGTTAAATCATTAAAATGTAATTAGCTGCGATGCATTTTTCCTTTACTACATTCAATATGCCATTCTCTATATCCAATATCAATAGTTTTGCTGTCTAAGAGTACTATAAATAGCTGACCTTTTTATCTAGATTGACCTTTATCTTATTGTCAATCGAGGATTATGCGATGCTGATGTCCTTTCGACAGTTTGTATCTGTCAAATTCAATACAACTACTTTAGGTTAAGGATGTTTTTCCTTCTCATTCCGATGGGATAGAATTAACTTTGTAGCGTTGACATATGATCTGGAAATCAGTTGTAAGTTATCGAAAATCACTAAAATCACTATTGAGACACCTCTGCAGACGTTTAAGTGACCAGAGTGTATTGGCTTAACTTGGCAGTTGACATTCGAGAATATTGGGGTAATTGAAAAGCTCATGCGAAAAGAACAACGAAGATAATTTGAATGAATGTTGGAGTGTGTTTGAACTATACAGATAAATGTAAATATCTAATATATATATAGCGAATATACATATTACATTGCGGGACAGCGAACCACAGATAACTAACCATCGCTTAGCCTGCGGCAACACAGCAGGCAACAAAGACATAGGGTGAAATTGGGCGAGCAAGGAAGAAAGGAGGAGGGGGACAGGGTCGCAGGGTCGCAGGGTCGCAGTGGAGCATTGCATTGCTGATTGCTGGCAGCAGCAGACACCACAGCAGGGCAATGACTTTGACTTGGACAACATTGGGTTGGCAATGCAAACGCATCAGTTGACGATAGCTCTGTGGTGTGGGAATATTTTATATTCCTGGCGAAGTCGCGACTTTTGCCATCAAGGGAGCAGCGTTCTGCGAACTGCGAATTCAAGTTTTGAATTAATGCACTACAGTTTATGATAATGGGCTGTCCATTATGCACTGATGCAGAGTTGCAGTCCCTGGTTAAACATTGCACTGCTGAAGTGTCCTTGTTGACTTGTGTGCACATGAAACGGAACAACAACTAGTCGCTCTCATATGGCAGCCATAAAATGCGCATCAATGTTGCCTAATGGCACAGCTTAACCGACAAACTGACCTCCAATGGAAATGGGATTGAGTCGTTGAGGGGTTGTCCTCTATGCCATCTACCATCTACCATCTACTTGGTCATTGAGTCCTTGTGTAGCATAAAAACATCGCATAAGCCGCAAGGTAGAAATGTTTTTATCTAAGCCATGAAAGGCCAACAACCACTTTTGATTGACAGCCTCATTCAATTTGTGCGTCGTCGGTATTTTACTCACCCCCCTTTGGCGGTCCAGTGGCTTATTGGAATTGTTTGGCTACTGTTTTTGCCTATGTATAAACATGCTTCTATTTTCCTTTCGCCTCTACACATCTAGTATTTTCAAGCAATTCCGTCAAAATTAGAACCTTGGTTAGTAGCAAACTAAAGCAAGTCATTCACAATGGAAGGTTCGCACAAGCAGCATTTTGGAAACGTGTCACAATTGTGTTCGGGGGGGAAGGTGGCTCATTCGATGTGGGATCCTTACACATCAGCAAGTAACTTCTTTTGTATCACATTTCAGTTGTCATTTGCAGTCTGAATGACTTTACGAATTCAGATATACCTCTGTGACCTATTCATTGAACCGGAAAGGCAACAACAGAACCATGAATCCCAAGTGCTGACTTGTAGCAAATTGGCATTGGGTCGCTGTGCTGTAGCCTTGAAACTGGCCGCAAAGCTGAGGTGTTGCCAGACAGCACACCATACAGACATAAGACTCTTGCTTACATATCCTTTAGTATACAACAAGTTATGACTACAGTTTAGTCAGTATTTAGCTAAAGGCCACAGAGCCAACTGCGTAATATTCAGTTAATTAAGAGCCCATTAAGAGCCAGCTAGCAAGCATTTGAGGTAAATCAGGCTGTACACACATGTGTATATATGACATAGATTGCCAAGGACCGCTTGGAAATTTCAGACCTGACACCAATTGAACTTTATGCCTACCGAAATCCGTGCGCTCAGCTCGCAGGACACTAATTCCCATAGACCTCAAACTGCGTAAGCACTTATAGTATGTGTGTGTGTGTGTGTGTGTGTGTGCGTGTGTGTGGCTGTGGATATATCTAAAATTGTATTGAAATCCTTTTAACGCCATATCTAAAATTTATGTGCTTGCCAAATTGAATTATTGTGCAAACTCAATTTTGCACGAAAAGCACCAGAGCGGCTTGCTTACAGAGTGGGCTGCTGCTGCTGCTGCTGCTGCTGCCACGCCCATCGATTTTATGGGCTTGCGACTCGACTCAGGCGCATGCAGCTGTGGGTGTGTCCGACCAACTTAATTTCATTCGATTACATTAAAAGTGAGTCCCAAAAGCGCTCATTTATTTAGACGCAAGTCAACCCTGCATTGAGTTGTAACTTATATGTACATACATACATAAGGTAAAACAACTGGGAAAAGATTATCTTCGGCGTGCCGACGATTTTCTACTCTTTTCGAACCTTTAGACCATTCTCACTCTGCTAACTGCAGCACTTTCATGTGCTGTTCTTTTGAAATATTAAATTTATTTCCATTTGTATGGCAGCTATAAGATATAGTGGTCAGATCCGGCCGTCTCCGACCAATGTGCTGTCCCTTTGAATAATAAGTTTCTGTGCAAGCTTTTATCATGATAGCTCAAAAACTGAGGGACTAGTTTGCATACATACGGACAGACAGACATGGCTAGATCAATTTGTTTTGTCATTCTAAGCATACTGGCAGTAACTTTTGGGGGTCTCCGACGCTTTCTTCTATGCGTTACAAACTTCAGCACAAACTTAATATACTATTTAATATACCCACTGCAGCTGAAATAGCACGTATAATACTCTGCACTCCACATGTTTGCAATTTAGCTTTAATTAATAGCGAGCTTTTTCTAGTTATTTTGTCATGAAATTACCATTTTAAATGTTAACTTAAATTTGCGTTTCTGTGAACATTGAAAACTAATTAGCGATTGGCTTTCCGAAATTTAGATCAATTACGGTTCAGTTTATCCAACCGAATTCATTAAAATTGCAATTATAATACCCTTGGAGAGGGTGGTGCTTTTGTTTCTGTAATTAAATTAGCTAGACGATTGCCGCCACTCAAAATAAATGTGTCAATTATCTTTTTGAGAGCCTACGTAAGTCATAATTTATATTGCATATTTATTTATCTAATTGATTCAAGTGTGACATATCTAAAGTCGATCGATTGCCGGTAAATATGAATAGATAATAAACAACAAACAAAGGTCCAAGATGCTATTTGTATTTCTGTTATCGAGCGTTGAGCGAATACCATTTTTAAGCACACCTTTTATGTTGTAGTAAGTATATTTTGGATTTATGAGATTTATAAGTTCCAGGCGAACATTTCTGTCGCCCACTGCAGATAGATTAAAGCCAAAAAATTTGCAGTCAGGATTTAAAACTCTGATGGGAGAATATAAATGGGTGCCGTGATGAGGCAAACATCAATCACACCTGCATTGTAGCAAGCCATAAATAATCCTAATCACAATCATAATAATAATAATCCATGCCATACGGAATCTGTGAAATGAATACAAAATTATCGAATGATGGTTACTCGTAATACGTTTTCATGATGATGATGACAAACTGATTATTATTATTGTTATTATAACTCATTCCAGCATTTCGCCATGCGTTGCTGTTGCTGTTGGTGTTGAAGCCAGTGTTGCGTATGAGTGATTACATATTATGTATTATTAAATACGAGAATAAGTGATAAATCAATTTTCGTTTTATACTTGACTAAACAGAATTTACGTACGCTCAATAAAAATGCCTTAATTGGATGCATACATACAAGCCTTAATGTTAAGTGAAATTCCCAAATACTAAATACTGAAAATGTTTCTAGAGAATTAAGCTTTAAATCACCTGAAAAAGAATCCCTTTTTTAAAGGGAAATGATTCATTTTCTGATGTACAATATATATTGTATCAAAAAGCTTGAAGTCGATTTAATAACATTTAGCTAAGCTTCATATTCACGTAGCAACTTATCTGATAATCTTGCTGCTCACATAACTTTCTCAGAACTGTAGCGATTATATACTCTAGATTGATTTGACTCGTTAACTTAATATCAATTGCAAAATACATTTATTTTTTGAAATTGTAATGCCCATAAATTGCTTGCAAATATTCATGGCTGGTCGCTGATGGGCGTCCTAATAGAAATATAAAACAAGTGGGGAAGGATTATCTTCGGCGTGCCGAAGATTTTATACTCTTTTCGAACCTTTAGGCAATTTTCACACTGCCAACTGCACCACCTGAAATATTTAATGACGCATATCTTTGCTAATTATAACTGAATCGATTTGAAATTTTAAACATTGATGAGTTATAAGGATGTTCAAGTGTACAAGGTAATATAAGGCGATAGGTTTGACAAGATCGGATATATGGCCAAGACCGACTTCCAGTTGTATGACAGCTATAAGATATAGTGGACCGATACGGCTGGTTCCGACCAATGTGCTGTACATTTCAATAATAAGTGTCTGTGCAAAGTTTCATCGCGATAGCTAAAAAACTGAGGGACTAGATCCCATACACACAGACAGACAGACGGACATGGCTAGATCAATTGGTGTTGTCATTGTAAGGATACTGGCAGTAACTTTTGGGGGTATCAGACGCTTCTTTCGATGCGTTACAAACTTCAGCACAAACATAATATACTATTTTCTTCGAAAAGAGTATAATTACGTATAATCAGAAGAGAGGAAGTGAAGGCAGGTGAACTGCCTCTAGGCGACAACAAGGTGTATGCAGAAGGCAGGCAGTGAGGCTTTACAAATGTGCCTGGAAATCATTTGGGAGTCTGGCTTCAGTCTTTGCCTGAAGTTAATTTGACGCACAGTTTGTTGCAGCTACAAATTGTGTGAATTTCAATTCGTGGATTTTTGCCCGACATAATGTAATATTGTTGTTGGCCAGGCCCAACCACTTGAGTCTGACGAAAATTGTGGGCAACGTTTTGGCTTCTGGGGCTTAAAAACGAAAAGTCACTTCGTAGATGGCACAACAAAGAAAAGAAAGCAGCAATAGAAAATTGTCGTCTAATAGGCGGGAGGGGAAACTCGTAAATCTGCAAACAGCGAATAGGGCACGCACGGCGTATACGTAATATGAGAAAATAATTGCTGCGTAGCAAGCGGCGACAACAATGCCAGTAAATTGCTTTCGAAACGAGCAAACACACCCCCTACACACAGACACACACCTCCACACAAAAGCCACGATGAATTTGCAAAAAAAAAGAAGATTTTTGAAAATAACCACAAAATGATTTAATTTAGCTTTGCTTTTGCTTTGTGTTTGCCAAAATACGGCTCTGCTTCTGGCCACATTCGCTGTTGTTGGTCAAACAAATTTGCGGTAACCTGCCCGTCTTTTAAGTTGGCCCAAGTCCTGGCCAAATAACCACACAAAACCGAACTGTCCCATATAGAAAATCATAGATTGTCTGTGCCAGCAATAAATCATGATCAAACAGCTGGCCAAAAGCTTAAATTGGTTTATTGAAAATATATTTGTCTAGAATCCCACAGTGTGTAATTGTTTACGGAATCAGGCAGAGTATAAGTATGTTCAGGTGTTCGGTTGAAAGAGCCGGTAATAGGAGCATCCTGCTGGCAGACACAGAAAACGTGCAACTGTTTTTATTGCTTACTTTGCCGCTGGCAAACAAAAAGTGTCGTAATAAACCAAGAGCAATGTGTATTGTGTGTGTGTGTGTGTGTGTGTGTGAGTGTGTGAGATGGGGGTGTAGCAGGTGTGCCTTGTATGCATATGAGAGATTTGTCAAGCTTGTTTGCGTTTGCCTGCGGCAGTATAGAAGGCAACAGCTGTCACTTTGCATAGTTCATACCCTTAGATACCGAGAAGAGGATACTGACGAGGCCAATCCCAGCTGATTTATAACGCATACAAATTTAATTAGTTAGTTCTACTTGGATTTTACATATTACATATGTATATGTAGAGCATTTGTGTGTCGGCGTGTTGGGCACATCACGTTTTGCCTGGCTATAGTGGAAAGGCAGTTTGTCACATTGCACAAATCCTTGAGTCTCAACAAAAATAGCAACGGTGCTGCCAGGGGGTTAGTAACGAGTAGAAAACTGAAACCAAAGGACGTGCTTTTAATTGCTGGCTGGAAATTATGTTTCTTTGGACTCCCCGCATATAGTAACCGTTGGAAAACCAAACTTTTTACAGCTGCATTTTTAAGGGCAACCGGAAATTTAATTGAAACTTTCGTATTGTTTTTACTCTCGTTTCTAAGCGATTGTTGAAATCTTCTAATTGTGAGTAAGTGGCCATGGAACCAATCTATTGGGGTTCTTGCGTTATATCATTTCATTATCCTCAACTTTTCAGCATTTAAGCATAATACATAAGACGTATATTTCACATTCACACACTAGGCTATTAGCTAAAAGCTTTTCAAGCGGCTTCACTTCCGTTGTAAGCCAGGTAGTTAGTTTTAGTATTTGTAAAAAGTATTTAAATTATAAACTATTATATGTTAATCTTTGATAGCTTTGTAACACTACTAAGTTTTCCGATTGTAAACAAATTATTGTCTTTTCAATTTCAGGTCAATCTAACTGATATTACAAATGGAACACCATTGGCACTTAAATGCTCTAGAACTGCATAAAGCTTAAAAGCAGCCCGCATCAAAGCCAGAAACACTTTTAGACACTCAGGAGGCGTGTCGGCCTGTTGCCCAAAGATTTGAGCACTCTGCACATACACACAGCTGGGATGCTGTGTGTGTGTGTGTGTGTGTGTACGCCTCACGTAAATTTCCGTTCAGAGCATAGCGCTTAAGTAAATAATTAATGTTTTTCAAATTGGAAAAGTTTTAGTTTCGTCTCGTCTTGTCGCAGGCTAAATTGATTGATACGATAATCGATATTACTAAAGAACTTTTAACGGTCTGCGAGACAGAGACAGAGAGATACAGAGATAGAGAGAGAGAGAGGGAGAGTGAAATACTTTAGCCTGTCCGCGACTGCAGTTGAGCGCTGCTGCTGGGTTGCAAGGTGCGCGGCTCAAAGTGCTCTGCGGATGCATTTCATTTCGAAAGGGGCCCGACAAAGACAATACGGAGGGTTTACGGAGTGCTTTGGCCCGTTTACGCAACAGAACGGGCCCCTCAATTCCACAGCCGCAACCCACTCCGCCCGCCTCACCATTGCCCTCCTACTCCAACTCCAACTCCAACACCAGCTCCAGCGGCAGATATACGAGCAGCGTCAATCAGCTGCCGCCCACTAGCCCGCTCACCGGTCCACACCCTCAGCAACAACAACAACAGCACCAGCAAAAGCAGCCGCACCAGCATCCACATCCACATCCACATCCAAACACAAAGCCATCTGCGGAACGAGTGGGGGCAGGCGGAAGAGGAGCATTTGGCAGAGAAGCTGGCGCTGATGGTAACCACATCAATGGCCTCACCCATCATGTGAGTACAATTTGATCATTCTCACTTTTGTTGGCCTTGTGGCATGTATACTAGCTCCGCTTAAAGCTTAATATTCTAAATCGGCTTCACATGTATTTCAACTCGGCTTAACGGGGCTGAGAAGCTCCACATTTCAGGTCCACTCCACTGTGACTAATCATATTATAGCTGCTAATTAAACACTGAAAGCACTAAGCGCTCATAATCATACATTCCTATAGCTAATGCAACCACTAAGTTTACACAAATGCCGATTAAGGATCACGTAAAATGCATGCTTGCAGTAAATGGCTTTATTTGGTCATGACAGTTTATGGAAACAATTTACCAACTGGATAAATTGGATGCTCTAGTCTACATAACATTCGTACTGACTTATATTATTACCCTGAACCAAATAACTCACATCAATTAAATCATCAAAATTACTATAATATATTGAAAATGGGTAGCTCAAAGTTTTAAAGCGCTGTATTTTGTAGTGAAGCTCGTTCCGCTGATTTAAATGTCTGCTGTTATTTTCATTGAGAAGACTTTTCGCTATATGGATGGGGATATTGCGCTCTGGCGCGGTAAAAACAAAAGCAATTTAATTGCTTAACAACATTTTACCATTAGACTTAATTGAATCGCCGAGCCAAATAATTACGATGAGTGGCAGCAGCGAAACTGTGTGCAGAGTGGGTAAAGGGGGCAACAGATACTTCAGGTGAAACGGGCAGATGTGAGCAGATGAACAGCTGAATATTAAACGCCAGACCTAACATGTTAATGAATTTTAATGAGAAATAATGAGAATTGCTTGCCACGACGCCAAAACTCATGCATTGTAATAGGACAGACCACTTCAAAAACGGTGGCGTTGCGGGTACTCTTTGGTAGCGACAGCTTGGATTTTGCGACTTAATTAAGGCGCCATGTAACCTGTTACCTGTTACCCACTTGCCGCACTGTTTTGCATCCGACTGGCAATGGGGATGAGGAGCAAGGACGTGTGGACTTGGTTTCTCATTGAGAATGTGTCATGTGCAGATGCAAAGTACCCAGCCAGCACAAATGGCAGCTAGAAAGCTCATCCATTTTGATGTTCATCATCTGCTGCTTAAGAGCGCGACAAGCAAATGAAAAATATACACACACACACGAACATCCTGGCAACTTTCCATGGCTCACTAAAGTATGCAACATAAAAAATAACTTGAAAAAAAGTTAATTTTCAGTTTTCGTTGAACAAAATATAACTACAGTTTCAGCTGGTCTGGCCACAAAAAGCGAGTTTAAAGGATCTGCGTCTGATTAAAAGCTTACAGCGGCTTCTTCTGTGTCAGCTGCCTTTTATTGCGCACTCATTTCCTCTTCCAAGTGCCGTTTCCGTGGATTATTTTGGCAAATTACTTATGATGGAAGCAACATTCAAGCACTCTTGATTCTCAATTAAAATCAATTAGTACCGCAACCATGTGGCTAGTAAATATTAGCAACATCAAATGTTAGCAGGCAATTAGTGCAAAGAAGTTCAAATAACTTAATGGCACTACAGCTTATGTAAACCAGACAATCAATGAAGTGCAGACAGGGTAAACACATTAATCAAGAGCCTAAACAGTTAATAATAGAACCACCGAAAAGGGATAATTTAAGCAGGAAAGATAGCACGAAAAATTAACTCACAATATCAGATTATCGTTCGCAAAGGTAGCCAAGGTAGCGATTTAATCACTCATACGTATGGTATATATGTTATATATTCATTTGCAATCTGAATGAAATGCCGACTAAAAAATGTCAAAGGAATGCCTATATTTTGGCCAAAAATTATGGTGGTTCCTGTCACGTCTCCGCGGCAATTGGCTTAGTCGGCAACGACAGTCGTTGCCAAGTGCGCCAAATGGAATGAAATTGGAATGTACAATTTTATTCTACTTGTAGATGGCAGCTGGCAGGGGGCACCCAGTCCTGATTCGAATTGCTTGTGCAAGGGCAACAGCTGAAGTTGAAATTCCTCGTTTCGTATTTCTGGTATGCACCATTCAAATTCTGATTAGCTGTTGAGGTGAATTGATTTATTTGACTGGCGTCGATTTTAATTAAGCCATTTGAAGTGACAATCAAGTTTGCAATATCTGAATAACGGTAAGCAACATGTCAATCGCTTACTTCATAAATCTATCACCGGCGCCATTCACTTGTCACGCAAATTGATTGCCCATCCTTTATGGCGGCAAGCACCTTTGACATAAATAAGCAGCAATACATGTTGTAGCACTCATAACTTGAGTTACACGAATCTGGAATCTGCTTGTGGGCGCACTTTCAAATCGATGCCATTCTTGCTCACATGCCATCCATAACCATTAGGCGACGGTGGAGGGCAGCAAGGTGTCCAAAGAGTCAAACTAAATCATGTCTAGGGCAAAGGGGAGCACAAGTGATCAAATAACATCAAGAATTTAGCAGCAGTAATGCAGTGTCACATGCTCAAATGTTCCTCTTTACGAGGGGTAAATACAATCCTTAGACAGCGTTGACGGTTTACTTTGATCCTTTTCCTGTGCGTCCTGCACACCTTCACAATGGCTCGAGTCGCTACAGAGTTGCTGCCAATTGGCTGCCTCTTTGATTTATTTGATTGACGGTTGCAACACAAACTGCTGACAGCTGCTCTGACAACCAACAACCCACAAGGCCGAAGCTTACATCCCTTATTCAGTCTCAACTTTTCCTGTAGACAGCGTGGCTGCCGCTTCGGCAGCTTGTTGAGGAGGTGCATCCAAGTAGGAACTCAAGAAAACCGATAGTATTCAAAGAGCAGCCAATTATTGGCCCTAAGCAGCTATGCCATATAAAAGTAGTTTTCCTAAATCAATGACTATTAGGCTCATAAATAACCTGATCAGAGTCGGTTTCGAGTTTACTTAATGTTATTTCAATGTCCGGAAATGGAATTGAATTCTCAAGCCTGATTGTGGCTGGCTTTGACATGCAAATTGACATGCTTTAAGATTTATGGCCATAAATTATAATGCAATGGAACGTGTCCTTAGACCGTCTCAGTGTCTCAGTGTATCCATGATAATCATGGACGGGCTGAGATAATTGACGCCACATTAAATGCTAATGCATCAAATTGTTTTCTGGCCCAGCCGCGTAATTTACTTGTGCTGAGAGCCTTTAAACGCAAATTGAATTTTATAAACTTTGGCCACGCACTTAATAGGTAGGCTCAAGCACCCACGTGGGTGGCTTAGGGCCCAAAGGCTTGTCCTGTCCTGCGCTTGCAAACTTGACTAAAGTTAGCTAAAGTTAGTTAGCAATGGGGTCGATAGCGATGCGTCATCTGGGAAACCCAAAACCAAATACATTGCAAAAGACGGAGTAAACGGAAAGCTGGCAAGATGTGAGAATATCAAAGCTGTTGCCTTGTTCTTCTTGTTGTTGCTGTTGCTGTTTGTTCAAGTTTGAACGGCTGTTTCTGCTGCTGATGTTGCTTTTCGTTGTCATTCAAGTGTTTTAATCAATTCTGATTTAATTTTATGCCCAATTAAGTGTGAAAAGCGTTTGATGTTGGGCACGCGCGTACTCCTGCTGATGCTCCTGCTGCTGCTCCTGATACTACCACTGCTCCCACTCCTGCCCCATCCAGTTCGCAGCGTGCGACGAGAGGCACGCAAGCGTGAGCATTGAATATGCCACATCAATAGCCCTTAACGAGATGAGGCAAACGATTTGCTTAGGATACACACACACACACACACACACACACACACACAATATATATATATATATATATTTATATATATACATAAATATATATGCATAGGTGCAGTTTGGTTGGCTAACCTCGACTTTGTCCATAATGAAAGCACTCAGCCACACATAAACACAAAAATAATATTAAACAAGTGGGAAAGGATTATCTTCGGCGTGCCGAAGATTCTATACTTTTTTCGAACCTTTGCCAACTGCACCACTGAAATTTCGATAGTAAAAAATCTTTTAATCTCGTGGCATTTATTATACCTGAACCCATTAAAAATGGGTAAAAAGGGTATTATGGTTTTGTGCAAAAGTATGTAACACGAATAAGGAAGCATCTCCGACCATATAAGGTCGATTAAGACATGTCCGTCTGTCTGTCTGTCCCCCCAAAAGTTCAAAAAACGCATTTACGCAGGTACGATCTTGCTATTTGGTTTGGTCACACATTTTATTGCCAATTGTATGCCCCAAGATCGGACAATAAATACAGAAGTTATTTAAGATTTAACTTTGCATTGTGTGGGGCTCAGTGAAAAGCAAGCTAATTGCTTAAACCGCTTGCACTGCTTGTACTGCTTGTACTGCGTCATGTGTGTGTTTAGATTAGTATGAATGGTTGTAAGGACTGGGTTCAGGGTATCTCGTAGTCGGGCACTCCCGACTAGAGCACTCTTACTTTTTTAATTATTATTTGCTTATAGAGTTGTTCATTGATCTGATAAGCAGTAGTCGTAAAACAAAAGGTTTGTCTGGTTGTGCTACCTTTTATATAACCTGTATACCTTCTTAACGTCAGGACATATCTACTGTTACATCCAGAATTTTAATAAGTTAATTGTTCCTAGCTAGAGAAACCAAACCATACGAAAATTATGTTTACATCACTATTTCTATAACATTTCCGGTAATGTAAAAATAACGCATATTTAACATCGCCCTTCTATGCGATTCTCAAGAATTTAAGTGAGGTCTGTCGATATTGATGGGCTGACCTGTAGTCTGAATATTGTGTTCTGTGTTGGTGCAATAATAATATTGTTTTCTGCTCTCTCTCTCAGTGTCAGTAGTAAACTCAGTCTTTCGCTCATTACTGTCTCTCTCTCGCTACTCTCTCATTGCTGTCTCACTCTCTCTCTCTCACTCTCTCTCTAGCTACTCTCTGGCTACTCTCTGGCTACTCTCTCTCTCTCTCTCTCTCTCTCTCTCTTTCTCCCTCTGTCTCTCTCTCCCTCTCTCTCGCTACTCTCTCACTACTCTATCCCTCCCTCCAACCTCTCTCTCTCTCCCTGTTCTCTCCTCCTCTCTTTCTTACTACTCTCTCTCTCCCTCTCTTTACTACTCTCTCTCCCTCTCTCTTTCTTACTACTCTCACTCTCACTCACTACTCAGTTACTATCTTACATCTCTCTCTCACACTTCTCTCTCCCTCTCAAACTTCTCTCTCTCTCTCCGACTACTCTCTCTCTCCTCTCTCTCTCTCTCTCTCTCTCTCTCTCCTCACTTCTCTCTCTCTCTCTCTCCTCACTTCTCTCTCTCTCTCTCCTCACCTTCTCTCTCCTCACTTCTCTCTCTCTCTCACTCTGTCTCTTTCTTTCTCTCTCTCTTTCGCTCTCACTACTCTATAATCTGTTATTTTATTTATAAAATAAACAGGGTATATCAGATTGGATGGATACTAAAGTCATCTTAATCTCAGCAGGAATCTTTCTGTATCCTCTATAATTTATAAAAATATATACATATAATATGTATGTACACGCGGATATCAGAGACTACAAGAGCTAGAGACTTCATATTTGGAATATAAGTTATCGTAATCCCGGGACAGATCAAGTTTATTTAATTTGATCGATAACTCGACCCGCTTAAAAGCTTTCGGTTATTTTTTTTAAGGTATGACATTGCAGCTTGGTTTGGTCACCCGTTTTGTTGCCAATTTGATGCCCAAAAAATTTCAATAAGATCGGACAATAAACATAGAAGTTGTATAAGACTCAACTTTCCATAGTGTGGGGCTCAGTGAAGAAGCAAGCTAACTGCTCAAACTGCTTGTACTGCTTGCAGCATGTGTGTGTCCGTATGCATGTACACTGATAGGTTAGTATGAATGGATTTAAGGACTAGGGTTCAGGGTATCTCCTAGTCGGGCACTCCCGACTAGAGCACTTTACTTGTGTGCTCTAAGAATTGGTATTGAATGAATTTAAATATTTCTTTTAAATCATTGAATTCAAGCTATTTGATATATATTTGAAAAAAAAATAAAAAGCAGTAAGTCGCGGCTGGGATTTGAACCATGTTCTCCCGTTTTTCAGCGTAGCACTCTAATACTTACGCCACCAAGCAGTTTTTGAAATGCGCTGACAAACTCGATTATACTGATCTTTTCTTTTGCGTTGTATGTGTAATGACCAGTCGCCGCTGAGTTTCGTACCTGCGAGCTTTCGTTTGATAGCGCCACTTTACCCCTTACGACACAAGCAGTTTTGATGATCGATGACAAAATCCCTTAAAGAACAGACTGTCAAAAGCTTTCTTGCGCTTGGGTTTGTTTGCTCATATGCACCTGTTTTTCAAAATATTTAATGACGCATATCTTCGCTATTTATGACTTAATCGTTTTGCAATTTTACCCATTGATTTGAAAACATCGGATTTATGGCCAAAACCGACTTAGAGTTGTATGGCAGCTATAAGATATAGTGGTCCGATCCGGCCGGCTCCGACCAATGTGCTGTCCCCTTGAATAAGAAGTGTCTGTGCAAAGTTGCATCGCGATAGCTCAAGAACTGAGGGACTAGTTTGCATACATACAGACAGACAGACGGACATGGCTAGATCAATTTGTTTTGTTTTTCTAAGCATACTGGCAGTAACTTTTGGGGGTCTCAGACGCTTCCTTCTATGCGTTACAAACTTCAGCACAAACTTAATATACTATTTTCTTCGAAAAGAGTATAAACATCCACATTAAGACCATCCACAAAATAAGTCACACTTAAATACATTTTTGGTTTATAGTATATATATATCTATACATATATGTTGTAGTTGCCGCTGCTGTATCTCTATCTGCTATTAACTGCACCACTCTCACCTAAGCTATCGCTTAATCAATATCTTCTGCTCAATGTATCTACTATATTCTATCCAATTCTCGTTGTCTCCTCAATGGCTCAACTCTCTACTTATGACAGAAACGAAACATTGCCGGCTAAGCGTTATCCAATAATCTTTATCAACAGCAGCAGCCGAGCAGCACAGCCTCAACCCCAAGCATTTTGGAAGCACTAGTCTATATGACAGCCGATCCGATCTCTTTATGCTTTTGGATATGTCTACAGGTAACCGCAGATAAAGCTAATACTCGTATCATATTGCTGATAAATAAAATGCCAAATTGTTTCGAGCTACAGAAGAAATCAAGACAATACTTGCACTCGTGTCCTATAATAAGGCAATTGTAATCACCTTCACGATTGCACCAAAGTGACCCACAAATACATAAAAACATCTACTGGCTTATTCCTTAGTTTATGGCAGGTCAACCTTCGAATTCTTGTGCCTAAGGGAGTGTTTGCTTATATGTACGTGCATATGACGCCATAGGGCAATTTGCTTGAACAATTTACGAGCCTCCTTCTTGGATAACCACATGACTAACTGGGCTAACTGTGCACCTTTGCAAGTTATGGC
This sequence comes from Drosophila flavopinicola, assembly GCA_035042425.1. Taxonomy (NCBI): domain Eukaryota; kingdom Metazoa; phylum Arthropoda; class Insecta; order Diptera; family Drosophilidae; genus Drosophila; species Drosophila flavopinicola. The sequence goes on along the minus strand of JAWNLL010000090.1, from coordinate 9,982,301 downwards.
TTTCATCTTGAGCGTTGGCATTGACCAACGTTGTCTTGCCTCAAAACTCTTTGTTTTTCCACTCACATTTTGTTTAAAATACATGTTTTTATTCGATTTTGTTACAGTAATTTCGTTATATATGCTTGTGAATTTAGAGTGTCGGAGATTGTAGTAAGGCTTGAAAGACTACTGAAATTTACGGTCTCAATCGAAGCTCACAATTAGCAAGTTGAGAAAGTTTTGAGCTTCACTCAAAAAAGATATTATGTGTGTATGTATTGTGGGGTATCATTTGTGTCAGCTACATAATACTTATGATATATATTTCCATTACGTGGTGCTTCCCCTTGGATGTCTCTGGTGTTTTACTTTATGTTGGTGTATTTGGTATTTGTTCAGTGTTTATACTGTTGAATTTGAATCTGTAAATTCAGAATGTAACAATATGTTACTTTCTTAAGTGTGTTACATGTGCTAGTGTGGATGAACATGTTTGGGTTGCAGCAACTACAAACTAATCTTAATTGTAAAGAGTAACTTTAATTATCACGAGCGCTGAAACTTGATTAGTGTAGCGCTCAGTTGGACCCCAGATGGCCACTGCCTCTAAAGAAACCTGCCTACTAATTGCACACATACATCTTGCCATGATGCGAATAATACTTCGCTAGTGTTTACAATTTTTAAGCATGTGTACAATTTTAAAGGCTTTTTTCCTTGTGTATAAAATGTTGCGTAAAATTACAATTACAATTTGGTTGATGAAAATACGTATTTTCTTATGCCAAAATAAGCCTTAAAAATTAAAACGCTGGCTCCCTTCACTCTCAATAGGCAAATTTGCGAGCGTTTTCAAATAGAAGGCAGGGCAGTGGACACGTGCCCCAAAGTTATTTGCTAAATTCTCACTGATATCAAAAAGTTTGAGTATGAAAAGATAACTAAAAACGAATTCCTTTTTAGCTGCGTTGCGCTTACGTCGAGCAACGAATCACATCCTATCCTCGTCATTTCCCTTGAATTATCAAGTGTTTGTTCTACGGATACGTAATACGTATACGTATTTTCTGATCAGGATGTCATTTGCGTTGCTCGCGCTTTTCTGCGAGTCTTATTTTAAGTTTCGTGTTTTTTTCTGTGGCTTATCCCATTTTTTTTTAATTATCCCTCTCCGCATTATAGCAGCGCAACGGTCCCTAAAAACTGCATTGTATGTTGTCTGTTTGTGTGTGTGTCCTGTGAGTGTGCGGTTGTGTTTAGGACGAATCCACGTTAGTAGACAATCAGCAGGTTGTTCTCGTTAAATCCAGCCGAGTGTCCGGCATTGCGCACTATGAAATTCGAGCCATCGAAGTGCATGCGCTTCTCGTTGCGACTGCAAAGGTATAAATACAATAATAAATGCAAATTGCCTTTGCTCTTGGAGCTAGAGTTGGAGTTGAAACCTACCGCAAAAACAGATGCGAGGTCTTTCCCAAAGAGGCGGTGCAGTGGATGCCGAGAGTGGTTAGAGTGACTGATCCATTGCCAGGGCTGGTGCGAATGAGGCCCTTGTTGTGCTGACGAGTCACTTTCACCAGGCCATCAGCAGCCTGAATAATGCGAAAACCGTTGATGTCGTACACCTCGGTGCCGTCATCGGCGCAACTGTACGATGATTTGGTAACCACCTCCTGTGCATCCGGCACAAACGAGTGACCGTGTCGTGAGTCGCTTTTTAAAGGGCATTTGGTTATAAGATTAGGAATAGATTGGTTAAATGTGTGTACTTACTCATAAAACACTGCCAGAGTGTAGTCTTTGGTGAGGTCAGTGAAAGTGTCAGTTGTGGTGCGTGTTCCAGCGGTATCCACCAGGTAAATTAAAGCGCAAGAATCGCTGGTGAAGCTCACTCCTTTGTACCACATTTTGGCGTACCGCCTGCAATAGCCAAAGAGTGTTCATTTTGTTTCGTTATTATTATCAATTAAGTTATTAAATATACTTTAAAGTATCAACTTTTGTTCGCGCACAAAATATATTTGACAGCATGTTTCCCTTTTACCGAAATCTTGTGTTTTTACAGAATTTAGTATGTCCATTATCAAGCAATAGCAGCTAGTTAGTTTTATTTAGTTCATAGCATAGTTTCATGTATGCATGACACATATGACAGCATTGAACAGTGTTTATAACTAAAGAGCAGTTCAATATACATTACATATACAGACAAACACGAAAAATAACAGACGATTGCTACGGATATATACATACATATATGTACATGTCACGAAAGTCACTTGCAGACATTGCTATGTGACACAAGTGCACAGCATGTTGCACAACTTATTTCAATAGCAGAGGAAGTTATGTTTTTGAATTGCTATATAAAATTAATAAAATATAATTGGAAATGCTGCACAAATAAGAATATTCAGGCTGCCGAAAATAACGGCAACGTTTTCGTTTAGGTTAACAAGCAGAGAGTCCATATCCACTAAGCTGCAAATGTATATCCACTAAAACCAAGCTGAAAAATATTTGAAACCTGACTTATCGCTTTCATACTTACACAAAGTTATTTGACTTCATGCCGTCGTAGGTGACAATTTCCACCTTGGAGCCGCTCTGCAGAATACGGCCATTTGGGTGGATCAGAGCTGAGTTAGTCCCGTTGCGCGACAATGAGACGGCCACCATGCTGCGCTGATTCAACACGCGCACTGCCTTGTCCAGAGTCATATCAATTCTAGAGGAGGCAGAGTAGGAGGATATTACTCTGCTCACAACAATGTAACTGCTTATTGAGATTCTACTAACCGGACTCCTTCGCGCAGACGCAGCTGAATGGTGCCATTAGACATGGCAATAGGCCCAGAGCCTGGACACGGTGGCGGTGGTGGCGCATTGTTCTCAAACTCAAAGGTGCGCGAGCTGACGCGACCCAAAGCATGGGGTGGTGGTGGCATCGGCGACGGGTACTGCTGTGTGTGGTGCATTTGTGGTTGCGGTTGGGGTTGTGGCTAATGGGTGATACGTGTAAAGCATAGGATTGGAGGCATTAGGTTCCTACTTACAAGGCAGTATGCGGCACCATTCTCGTACCCAAATGGACCAGCATAGCGGGCACTCAATGACTTGGTGGCATGAACCATCGGCTCCAAGTCGCCAGCGACGGTCAGCAGCGGCTGCGATTGATGCATGGTCCCGCTTATAGGCATATAGGAGCCAGGAGCACAGCTGGCATTGGTCTGGCTAGAACACTCCTTGGCTAGCACAGCAGTGTTGGTGCCCACACTGGCACTGCCGCTGTTCAGCGACATGCTGCTCATGCGCGCTGATAACGAAGCAGCCGATCCAGGGAAACTCATCGAAGACTGCTGTAAATTGGATGCAATGAACCGCATTAATAGATAGGTCGAGAGAGCTATGTCCATGCGTCCGTTAGACTATCTCATCATATAGTCTTAAATTTGAAAAATCTGCAGAATGTGTAACCCCGATATGAGACATTATGAAGTGCATTTTTTTATATAAGACAAAACAACGAAGCCACTTCGAAACAAGTAAGAGTGCTCTAGTCGGGACTGCCCGACTAGGAGATACCCTGAACCCAGTTCTGACATCCATTCATACTTGCCTAATAGTGTGTATACAAACAAACACACCACACATTACTGCAAGCTGTGAAAACGGTTTAAGCAGTTATCTTGCTTTTTCACTGAGCCCCACACAATGGAAAGTTAAATCTTAAATAACTTCTGTGTTTATTGTCCGATCTTTTTGAAATTTGTAAGACATAACATTGGCTATAAAATGTGTGACCAAACCAAATTGCAAGGTCATACCTTCAAAAATGAGTTTTTTGAATTTTGGGGGGATTGGGGGTAGGTATCCAAAAAGTGAAAAATTTGTTACATGTGTATGCTATTCGAGATTATACATGCCAAATTAGGGGCCTCTAGCTCTTATAACTTGTAAGTTATAGCCCAAAAACGCTGGTCTGAAATCGAAATTTATCGATAACTTTTGAACGGGACGAGTTATCGATAAATTTTAATAAACTTGATCTGTCCCGGCATTACGAGAACTTATATTCCAAATATGAAGTCTCTAGCTCTTGTAGTCTCTGATATCCGCGTGTTCATACAGACAGACGGACGGACGGACGGACGGACAGACAGACAGACGGACATGGCTAAATCGACTCGACTGTTGATACTGATCAAGAATATATTATACTTTATATGGTCGGAGATGCTTCCTTATGCCTGTTACATACTTTTGCACAAAACCATAATACCCTTTTTACCCATTTTTAATGGGTTCAGGGTATAAAAGTCCTTTCTTTAAAAAAAAACTGCAAGTGATTCCAATCGTTTGCCTGCATATCGCAATATCATAATACACACACAACCAAACGCAAATGTCAGACACATACACACACACACACACACTGTGATGGATAGAAAGTTTTCTTTGCAGAACTCACCGGCGATGGGTTGTTGTTGGTGTACACGGAGCGCTGGCGCACGCCGTTTGGAACTTTAGTCGGCGAGCGCAAGATGTTGTTGATCTTGTCGTTCATCTGCGCCCGCGTCAGAAAGTCCTTCGCATTGAAGATCCCCACGCGTCCGCTCTTCGGGGTGAGAATGAGCTCCTGCTGCTGCTTGGTCTCATCGCACGCAGCGAGCTGGCACTGCACTTCCTTGGTATTCGGCTTGATAACTGGAACCATTTTCGCTTCTTTCTGTGTATTCTTGTGACTAATTAACAATTACAGTTGCGCTGCTTGAGAACGGGAGATGGTAATGCGAAAAACCAAAGACTGCTCGACACAACGACTCTGAGAGAGGAATTTAATTTTTACTTTTTTTTCTTACTTCCAAGAGCTCTGCTCACTGCGACAATTTGTGAAAGAATGACTTGCCACAACTTCTGCCGGTCAGACATCTTTTTTTTTGGGTGACCGTCGCCTACTTTCCTTTAAATGCAGCCCTGTTAAATGTGTGTTGGAAAACGTTACTGTTTCAATACTCCCGCGCTGGAGTATTTTTTGTTATATCAGAAGCAAGTCAAATTTATATTATTTACAGAATTAATATAGAAAGTAAACTCTTAATAAAATGGCCTCATCTACAAAATCAGTTAATTTCTGTCAAAGTTATGGAAGCTTGAAGTTGTTTCGCATGATTTTTAAAACATCACACAATCACTTTTTCATTGGAAAACAATCGATTACAAATGTAATTCAAGATTGAATTTTAAAAACAAAATAACGAGACTCAAAGCTCTGTTTAATAAAGTCACAATTTTTGTTGTCTCTAAATTTATATTTGAGTTTCTAAATAGATTTTGATACATACATTAATTTCATTATACATTCTTATAATTTAGTGGGTCGGAGATTGAAGAAACGCTCATAGGACTCTAGAAGCCTACGGTGTTACCCAAAATTGACAACTTTGTGTGTTTATTATATAATATAATGTATGTATGCATGTGTGTGCGTTGTGGGGTTTAAGTTGTGTCAGCTACCTAAAGCTTAGTAGTTCTGACATTTGTTTTCAATACTTTGCTGGTGTTTCACATTTTCTTAGGGTATTCGGTATTTGGAACGTGTTCAGTGTAGACTGTTTACTTTGAATTCTCAATTCAGAATGTACCAATATTTCACTTTGCGTGTGTTGTGTGTGCAAGTGTGGATGAACATGTTTGGGTTGCAGCAACTACAAACTAATTAATTATAAAGAGTAACTTTTATTATCACGAGCGCTGAAACTTGATTAGTGTAGCGCTCAGTTGGACCCCAGATGGCCACTGCCTCTAAAGAAACCTGCCTAGTAATTGCACACATACATCTTGCCATGATGCGAATAATACTTCGCTTATGCTTAAAATTTTTAAGCATGTGTACAATTTTTAAGGCTTTGATCCTCACGTATAAAATGAAGCGTAAAATTACAATTACAATTTGGTTGATGAAAATACGTATTTTCTTATGCCAAAATAAGCCTTAAAAATTAAAACGCTGGCTCCCTTCACTCTCAATAGGCAAATTTGCGAGCGTTTTCAAATAGAAGGCAGGGCAGTGGACACGTGCCCCAAAGTTATTTGCTAAATTCTCACTGATATCAAAAAGTTCGAGTATGAAAAGATAATTAAAAACGAATTCCTTTTTAGTTGCGTTGCGCTTACGTCGAGCAACGAATCACATCCTATCCTCGTCATTTCCCTTGAATTATCAAGTGTTTGTTCTACGGATACGTAATACGTATTTTGTGATCAGGTTGTTATTTGCGTTGCTCGCGCTTTTCTGCGAGTCTTATTTTAAGTTTCGTGTTTTTTTCCGTGACTTATCCAATTTTTTTAATCCCTCTCCGCATTATAGCAGCGCAACGGTCCCTAAAAACTGCATTGTATGTTGTCTGTTTGTGTGTGTGTCCTGTGAGTGTGCGGTTGTGTTTAGGACGAATCCACGTTAGTAGACAATCAGCAGGTTGTTCTCGTTAAATCCAGCCGAGTGTCCGGCATTGCGCACTATGAAATTCGAGCCATCGAAGTGCATGCGCTTCTCGTTGCGACTGCAAAGGTATAAATACAATAATAAATGCAAATTGCCTTTGCTCTTGGAGCTAGAGTTGGAGTTGAAACCTACCGCAAAAACAGATGCGAGGTCCTTCCCAAAGAGGCGGTGCAGTGGATGCCGAGAGTGGTTAGAGTGACTGATCCATTGCCAGGGCTGGTGCGAATGAGGCCCTTGTTGTGCTGACGAGTCACTTTCACCAGGCCATCAGCAGCCTGAATAATGCGAAAACCGTTGATGTCGTACACCTCGGTGCCGTCATCGGCGCAACTGTACGATGATTTGGTAACCACCTCCTGTGCATCCGGCACAAACGAGGGACCGTGGCGCGAGTCGCTGTTAAAAGTGAATATTTGTTATTATGTGATTAGGAGAGTAACTATCAAGCCGCCGAGTATGTGAACTTACTCATAAAACACTGCCAGAGTGTAGTCTATGGTCAGGTCAGTGAATGTGTCAGTTGTGGTGCGTGTTCCAGCGGTGTCCACTAGGTAAATTAAAGCGCAAGACTCGCTCGTGAAGCTCACTCCCTTGTACCACATTTTGGCGTAGCGCCTGCAAAACGAGAGATCACATTTGTAAAATGTTATTTGTTAACTATAGCGTGAAGTATCAACGATAGTTTCTATCCTATACTATATCGATACTTTTCGTGCTTTCCAAAAGTCTTTTGAGCTATCGATAGTTAAAAGTTGACAGCTGGCGTCATTTTTGAAATTCTGATTTTTTATACTTACACAAAGCTGTTGGAGTTCATGGCGTCATATGTGACGATTTCCACCTTGGAGCCACTCTGCAGAATACGGCCATTTGGGTGGATCAGAGCTGAGTTAATCCCGTTGCGCGACAATGAGACGGCCACCATGCTGCGCTGATTCAACACGCGCACTGCCTTGTCCAGAGTCATATCAATTCTAGAGGAGGCATTTAGCAGGAGGATATTATGCTTATTGAGATTCTACTAACCGGACTCCTTCGCGCAGACGCAGCTGAATGGTGCCATTAGACATGGCAATAGGCCCAGAGCCTGGACAGGGTGGCGGTGGTGGCGCATTGTTCTCAAACTCAAAGGTGCGCGAGCTGACGCGACCCAAAGCATGGGGTGGTGGTGGCATCGGCGACGGGAACTGCTGTGCGTGGTGCATTTGTGGTTGCGGTTGGGGTTGTGGCTAATCGGTGACAGTTGGTAGTTGATGTGTACGTGTAAAGCATTGGGATGCTACTTACCAGGCAGTAGGCGGCACCATTCTCGTGCCCAAATGGACCAGCATAGCGAGCACTCAATGACTTGGTGGCATGAAGCATCGGCTCCAAGTCGCCAGCGACGGTCAGCAGCGGCTGCGATTGATGCATGGTCCCGCTTATAGGCATATAGGAGCCAGGAGCACAGCTGACATTGGTCTGGCTAGAACACTCCTTGGCTAGCACAGCAGTGTTGGTGCCCACACTGGCACTGCCGCTGTTCAGCGACATGCTGCTCATGCGCGCTGATAACGAAGCAGCCGATCCAGGGAAACTCATCGAAGACTGCTGTAAATTGGATGCAATGAACCGCATTAATAGATGGGCCGAGAGAGCTATGTCCATGCGTCCGTCTGACTATCTGTCTGTTTCTATGCTTTGAAGTTATTTTGATGAACCTTTGGCTTTATTCGGCTTTTTGCTGATGGTAGTATGTATATACATATGTGTGTCGGAGTCGGTCGTGTCGAATCATTATATCATATAGTCCTAAATTTGTAAAACCTGCAGGATGTGTAATTCCGAAATTGGACATTATAAAGTGTATTTTGTATATAAGACAAACCAACGAAGCCACTGAGAAAAAAACTGCAAGTGATTCAAATCGTTTGCCTGCCAATATTTTTATTTACTCAAGACAGGAATACATATCAGAAAAAGGAGACTTTCAAAGCCGCTACCCTACACACACAGAAAAATGGAACTAATACACACACAACCAAACGCAAATGTCAGACACATACACATACACACACTGTGATGGATAGAACGTTTTCTTTGCAGAACTCACCGGCGATGGGTTGTTGTTGGTGTACACGGAGCGCTGGCGCACGCCGTTTGGAACTTTAGTCGGCGAGCGCAAGATGTTGTTGATCTTGTCGTTCATCTGCGCACGCGTCAGAAAGTCCTCCGCATTGAAGATCCCCACGCGTCCGCTCTTGGGGGTGAGAATGAGCTCCTGCTGCTGCTTGGTCTCATCGCATGCAGCGAGCTGGCACTGCACCTCCTTGGTATTCGGCTTGTTAACTGGAACCATTTTCGCTTCTTTCTGTGTATTCTTGTGACTAATTAACAATTACAGTTACGCTGCTTGAGAACGGGAGATGGTAATGCGAAAAACCAAAGACTGCTCGACACAACGACTCTGAGAGAGGAATTTAATTTTTACTTTTTTTTCTTACTTCCAAGAGCTCTGCTCACTGCGACAATTTGTGAAAGAATGACTTGCCACAACTTCTGCTGGTTAGATATCTTTTTTTTTGGTGACCGTCGCCTACTTTCCTTTAAATGCAGCCCTACCGAATATGTGTTGGAAAATGCACTTGCATATCAATTGTGGTACAAATGTACCTAAAAACAAGTAAGAGTGCTCTAGTCGGGAGTGCCCGACTACGAGATACCCTGAACCCAGTCCTTACAATCATTCATATTAATCTAAACACACACATGCTGCAGTACAAGCAGTACAAGCAGTGCAAGCGGTCTAAGCAGTTAGCTTGCTCTTTCGCTGAACCCCACACAATGGAAAGTTAAATCTTAAATAACTTCTGTGTTTATTGTCCGATCTTATTGAAATTTTTGGGGCAAACAATTGTCAATAATATGTGTGACCAAACCAAATTGCAAGGTCGTACCCTCAAAAATGCGTTTTTTAACTTTTGGGGGGTTTGGGTGGTGGTATCCAAAAAGTCCAATTTTTTTACATATGTATGCTATACGAGATTATACATATCAAATTTGGGGCCTCTAGCTCTTATAACTTTGAAGCTATGTCCCAAAAACGAAAGTCTGAAATCGAAATTTATCGATAACTTTGAAATGGTAAGAGTTATCGATAAAATTAAATAAACTTAATCTGTCCCGGGATTAGGAGAACTTATGTTCCAAATATGAAGTCTATAGCTCTTGTAGTCTCTGATATCTGTGTGTTCATACAGACAGAGCGAGACGGACAGACAGACGGACATGGCTAGATCGACTCGGCTGTTGATACTGATCAATAATATATATACTTTATATGGTCGGAGATGCTTCCTTATGCCTGTTACATACCCTTTTTACCCATTTTTAATGGGTTCAGGGTATAAAAAGTGGGGAAGGATTATTTTCGGCGTAATTCAAAACGATAGTTCAAACATTGGGGGACTAGTCATACATACAGACAGACAGACGGACATGGCCAGATCAATTATTATTGTCTTTCTAAGTGTAGGTAACTTTAGGGAGTCTCCGACGCTTCCTTCTACTCGTTAGAAAATTCAGCACAAAGTGAATGTACTATTTTGTTCTAAATCTTAGAAAGGTAATTTAGTGCCTTTATAGACTTATATATTTGTTTATTTTTGCATTATTTTTCCGAACACTTCCCATTGACTTTTATTGCAATATTGGCATCGCACAATCGAATAACTAACCACTCTTAAATAAAGTTCACAATTTTTAGTTAGTTTACATTTTTATTTACGCTTTTTAACACATTTTGAGACACATTAATTTCATCATACATTCTAATGAATTTAGGGTGTCGGAGATTGAAGTAAGGCTCATAGGACTCTGGAAGCCTACGGTGTGACCCACAATTGACAAGTTTGTATTCGTTTGCGTCAAAGGCAATAAATAATTATGTATGTATGTGTGTGCGTTGAGGGGTTTAAGTTGTGTCAGTTACTTACTACTTAATAATTCTGACATTTGTTTTCAATACTTTGGTGGTGTTTCACTTTTTCTTATGGTATGGGTATTCGGTATTTGGAACGTGTTCAGTGTAGACTGTTCACTTTAAATTGTCAACTCAGAATGTATCAATATTTCACTTTGTTGTGTGTGCTAGTGTGGATGAACATGTTTGGGTTGCAGCAACTACAAACTAATCTTAATTGTAAAGAGTAACTTTAATTATCGCTCAGGTGGACCTCAGATGGCCAGTAACTCTTAAGAAAACTGCCTACTAATCTTGCCATGATGCGAATAGTTGTTCGCTAGCGTTTCAAATCAGTGGACACGTGCCCCAAAGTTATTTGCTAAATTCTCACTGATATCAAAAAGTTCGAGTAGGGAAAGATAACTAAAAACGAATTCCTTTTTAGCTGCGTTGCGCTTACGTCGAGCAACGAATCACATCCTATCCTCGTCATTTCCCTTGAATTATCAAGTGTTTGTTCTACGGATACGTAATACGTATACGTATTTTGTGATCAGGATGTTATTTTCGTTGCTCGCGCTTTTCTGCGAGTCTTATTTTATGTTTCGTGTTTTTTTCCGTGACTTATCCAATTTTTTTTAATTATCCCTCTCCGCATTATAGCAGCGCAACGGTCCCTAAAAACTGCATTGTATGTTGTCTGTTTGTGTGTGTGTCCTGTGAGTGTGCGGTTGTGTTTAGGACGAATCCACGTTAGTAGACAATCAGCAGGTTGTTCTCGTTAAATCCAGCCGAGTGTCCGGCATTGCGCACTATGAAATTCGAGCCATCGAAGTGCATGCGCTTCTCGTTGCGACTGCAAAGGTATAAATACAATAATAAATGCAAATTGCCTTTGCTCTAGAGCTAGAGTTGGAGTTGAAACCTACCGCAAAAACAGATGCGAGGTCCTTCCCAAAGAGGCGGTGCAGTGGATGCCGAGAGTGGTTAGAGTGACTGATCCATTGCCAGGGCTGGTGCGAATGAGGCCCTTGTTGTGCTGACGAGTCACTTTCACCAGGCCATCAGCAGCCTGAATAATGCGAAAACCGTTGATGTCGTACACCTCGGTGCCGTCATCGGCGCAACTGTACGATGATTTGGTAACCACCTCCTGTGCATCCGGCACAAACGAGGGACCGTGGCGCGAGTCGCTGTTAAAAGTGAATATTTGTTATTATGTGATTAGGAGAGTAACTATCAAGCCGCCGAGTATGTGAACTTACTCATAAAACACTGCCAGAGTGTAGTCTATGGTCAGGTCAGTGAATGTGTCAGTTGTGGTGCGTGTTCCAGCGGTGTCCACTAGGTAAATTAAAGCGCAAGACTCGCTCGTGAAGCTCACTCCCTTGTACCACATTTTGGCGTAGCGCCTGCAAAACGAGAGATCACATTTGTAAAATGTTATTTGTTAACTATAGCGTGAAGTATCAACGATAGTTTCTATCCTATACTATATCGATACTTTTCGTGCTTTCCAAAAGTCTTTTGAGCTATCGATAGTTAAAAGTGGACAGCTGGCGTCATTTTTGAAATTCTGATTTTTTATACTTACACAAAGCTGTTGGAGTTCATGGCGTCATATGTGACGATTTCCACCTTGGAGCCACTCTGCAGAATACGGCCATTTGGGTGGATCAGAGCTGAGTTAATCCCGTTGCGCGACAATGAGACGGCCACCATGCTGCGCTGATTCAACACGCGCACTGCCTTGTCCAGAGTCATATCAATTCTAGAGGAGGCATTAAGCAGGAGGATATTATGCTTATTGAGATTCTACTAACCGGACTCCTTCGCGCAGACGCAGCTGAATGGTGCCATTAGACATGGCAATAGGCCCAGAGCCTGGACAGGGTGGCGGTGGTGGCGCATTGTTCTCAAACTCAAAGGTGCGCGAGCTGACGCGACCCAAAGCATGGGGTGGTGGTGGCATCGGCGACGGGAACTGCTGTGCGTGGTGCATTTGTGGTTGCGGTTGGGGTTGTGGCTAATCGGTGACAGTTGGTAGTTGATGTGTACGTGTAAAGCATTGGGATGCTACTTACCAGGCAGTAGGCGGCACCATTCTCGTGCCCAAATGGACCAGCATAGCGAGCACTCAATGACTTGGTGGCATGAAGCATCGGCTCCAAGTCGCCAGCGACGGTCAGCAGCGGCTGCGATTGATGCATGGTCCCGCTTATAGGCATATAGGAGCCAGGAGCACAGCTGGCATTGGTCTGGCTAGAACACTCCTTGGCTAGCACAGCAGAGTTGGTGCCCACACTGGCACTGCCGCTGTTCAGCGACATGCTGCTCATGCGCGCTGATAACGATGCAGCCGATCCAGGGAAACTCATCGAAGACTGCTGTAAATTGGATGCAATGAACCGCATTAATATATAGGTCGAGAGAGCTATGTCCATGCGTCCGTCTGACTATCTGTCTGTTTCTATGCTTTTAAGTTATTTTGATGGTAGTATGTATATACATATGTGTGTCGGAGTCGGTCGTATCGAATCATTATATCATATAGTCCTAAATTTGTAAAACCTGCAGGATGTGTAATTTCGAAATTGGACATTATAAAGTGTATTTTTTATATAAGACAAACCAACGAAGCCACTGAGAAAAAAACTGCAATTGATTCAAATCTTTTGCCTGCCAATATTTTTATTTACTCAAGACAGGAATACATATCAGAAAAAGGAGACTTCCAAAGCCGCTACCCTACACACACAGAAAAATGGAACTAATACACACACAACCAAACGCAAATGTCAGACACATACACATACACACACACACACACACTGTGATGGATAGAACGTTTTCTTTGCAGAACTCACCGGTGATGGGTTGTTGTTGGTGTACACGGAGCGCTGGCGCACGCCGTTTGGAGCCTTGTTCGGCGAGCGCAAGATGTTGTTGATCTTGTCGTTCATCTGCGCACGCGACAAAAAGTCCTCCGCATTGAAGATACCCATGCGTCCGTTCTTCGGGGCGAGAATGAACTCCTGAGTGGGCTCATCGCTTGCAGCCAGCTGACATTGGACCTCCTTGGTGTTCGGCTTGGTAACTGGAACCATTTTCACTTTCTCCTGTGTATTCTTGTGGCTAATTAGCAATTACAGTTACGCTGCTGAGAACGGGGGAATGCGAAAAAAAAACCAAACGACTGCTCGACACAACGACTCTGAGAGGAATTTAATTTTTTTTTTATTTTTTTACACTTCCAAGAGCTCTGTTCACTGCGACAATTTGTGAAAGAATGACTTGCCACTTAGATATCTTTTTTTTTTGGTGACTGTCGCCTACTTTCCTTTAAATGCAGCCCTACCGAATATGTGTTGGAAAATGCACTTGCATATCACTTGTGGTACAAATGTACCTAAAAAAAAGTGGGGAAGGAATATTTTCGGCGTAATTCAAAACGATAGTTCAAAAATTGGGGGACTAGTCATACATACAGACAGACAGACGGACATGGCCAGATCAATTCGTATTGTCTTTCTAAGTGTAGGTAACTTTAGGGAGTCTCCGACGCTTCCTTCTACTCGTTAGAAACTTCAGCACAAAGTGAATGTACTATTTTGTTCTAAATCTTAGAAAGGTAATTTAGTGCCTTTATAGACTTATATATTTGTTTATTTTTGCATTATTTTTTCGAACACTTCCCATTGACTTTTATTGCAATATTGGCATCGCACAATCGAATAACTAACCACTCTTAAATAAAGTTGACAATTTTTAGTTAGTTTACATATTTATTTACGCTTTTTAACACATTTTGAGACACATTAATTTCATCATACATTCTAATGAATTTAGGGTGTCGGAGATTGAAGTAAGGCTCATAGGACTCTGGAAGCCTACGGTGTGACCCACAATTGACAAGTTTGTATTTGTTTGCCTCAAAGGCAATAAATAATAATGTATGTATGTGTGTGCGTTGAGGGGTTTAAGTTGTGTCAGTTACTTACTACTTAATAATTCTGACATTTGTTTTCAATACTTTGGTGGTGTTTCACTTTTTCTTATGGTATGGGTATTCGGTATTTGGAACGTGTTCAGTGTAGACTGTTCACTTTAAATTGTCAACTCAGAATGTATCAATATTTCACTTTGTTGTGTGTGCTAGTGTGGATGAACATGTTTGGGTTGCAGCAACTACAAACTAATCTTAATTGTAAAGAGTAACTTGAATTATCGCTCAGGTGGACCTCAGATGGCCAGTAACTCTTAAGAAAACTGACTACTAATCTTGCCATGATGCGAATAGTGTTCGCTAGCGTTTCAAATCAGTGGACACGTGCCCCAAAGTTATTTGCTAAATTCTCACTGATATCAAAAAGTTCGAGTAGGGAAAGATAACTAAAAACGAATTCCTTTTTAGCTGCGTTGCGCTTACGTCGAGCAACGAATCACATCCTATCCTCGTGATTTCCCTTGAATTATCAAGTGTTTGTTCTACGGATACGTAATACGTATACGTATTTGCTGATCAGGATGTTATTTTCGTTGCTCGCGCTTTTCTGCGTGTCTTATTTTATGTTTCGTGTTTTTTCCGTGACTTATCCAATTTTTTTTAATTATCCCTCTCCGCATTATAGCAGCGCAACGGTCCCTAAAAACTGCATTGTATGTTGTCTGTTTGTGTGTGTGTCCTGTGAGTGTGCGGTTGTGTTTAGGACGAATCCACGTTAGTAGACAATCAGCAGGTTGTTCTCGTTAAATCCAGCCGAGTGTCCGGCATTGCGCACTATGAAATTCGAGCCATCGAAGTGCATGCGCTTCTCGTTGCGACTGCAAAGGTATAAATACAATAATAAATGCAAATTGCCTTTGCTCTAGAGCTAGAGTTGGAGTTGAAACCTACCGCAAAAACAGATGCGAGGTCCTTCCCAAAGAGGCGGTGCAGTGGATGCCGAGAGTGGTTAGAGTGACTGATCCATTGCCAGGGCTGGTGCGAATGAGGCCCTTGTTGTGCTGACGAGTCACTTTCACCAGGCCATCAGCAGCCTGAATAATGCGAAAACCGTTGATGTCGTACACCTCGGTGCCGTCATCAGCGCAACTGTACGATGATTTGGTAACCACCTCCTGTGCATCCGGCACAAACGAGGGACCGTGGCGCGAGTCGCTGTTAAAAGTGAATATTTGTTATTATGTGATTAGGAGAGTAACTATCAAGCAGCCGAGTGTGTGAACTTACTCATAAAACACTGCCAGAGTGTAGTCTATGGTCAGGTCAGTGAATGTGTCAGTTGTGGTGCGTGTTCCAGCGGTGTCCACTAGGTAAATTAAAGCGCAAGACTCGCTCGTGAAGCTCACTCCCTTGTACCACATTTTGGCGTAGCGCCTGCAAAAACGAGAGATCACATTTGTAAAATGTTATTTGTTAACTATAGCGTGAAGTATCAACGATAGCTTCTATCTTATACTATCGATAGTTAAAAGTTGACAGCTTGCGTCATTTTTCAAATTCTGATTTTTTATACTTACACAAAGCTGTTGGAGTTCATGGCGTCATATGTGACAATTTCCACCTTGGAGCCGCTCTGCAGAATACGGCCATTTGGGTGGATCAGAGCTGAGTTAGTCCCGTTACGCGACAATGAGACGGCCACCATGCTGCGCTGATTCAACACGCGCACTGCCTTGTCCAGAGTCATATCAATTCTAGAGGAGGCAGAGTAGGAGGATATTACTCTGCTCACAACAATGTAACTGCTTATTGAGATTCTACTAACCGGACTCCTTCGCGCAGACGCAGCTGAATGGTGCCATTAGACATGGCAATAGGCCCAGAGCCTGGACAGGGTGGCGGTGGTGGCGCATTGTTCTCAAACTCAAAGGTGCGCGAGCTGACGCGACCCAAAGCATGGGGTGGTGGTGGCATCGGCGACGGGAACTGCTGTGCGTGGTGCATTTGTGGTTGCGGTTGGGGTTGTGGCTAATCGGTGACAGTTGGTAGTTGATGTGTACGTGCAAAGCATTAGGATCCTACTTACCAGGCAGTAGGCGGCACCATTCTCGTGCCCAAATGGACCAGCATAGCGAGCACTCAATGACTTGGTGGCATGAAGCATCGGCTCCAAGTCGCCAGCGACGGTCAGCAGCGGCTGCGATTGATGCATGGTCCCGCTTATAGGCATATAGGAGCCAGGAGCACAGCTGGCATTGGTCTGGCTAGAACACTCCTTGGCTAGCACAGCAGTGTTGGTGCCCACACTGGCACTGCCGCTGTTCAGCGACATGCTGCTCATGCGCGCTGATAACGAAGCAGCCGATCCAGGGAAACGCATCGAAGACTGCTGTAAATTGGATGCAATGAACCGCATTAATAGATAGGTCGAGAGAGCTATGTCCATGCGTCCGTCTGACTATCTGTCTGTTTCTATGCTTTTAAGTTATTTTGATGGTAGTATGTATATACATATGTGTGTCGGAGTCGGTCGTATCGAATCATTATATCATATTGTCCTAAATTTGTAAAACCTGCAGGATGTGTAATTCCGAAATTGGACATTATAAAGTGTATTTTTTATATAAGACAAACCAACGAAGCCACTGAGAAAAAAACTGCAAGTGATTCAAATCTTTTGCCTGCCAATATTTTTATTTACTCAAGACAGGAGCATATCAGAACAAGTGAGAACGTTGCAGTCGGGCGGAGCCGACTGCGTAATACTCTGATACCATTTTAAGAACAGCTGAAAGCAAGTGAACAGAACATTTTTGCTGGTGTTTGGGTGACCCGAAATCGGCCTTCCAAGTTTTTGGGGACTGGAGGGGCGTGGTCGATCTTAAGAGGGGGTGACCAGAAGTCTATTTTCCAAATTTGGTGATTTTAGCTTTAAAACTGTGGAAGATATACATTTTCGCGATTTTTGGGGGCGGGAGGGGCGTGGCCCCAAATTTTTCCGATCTTTAGAGGGGGTGACAAGAAGTCTATCTTCCAATTTTGGTGACTCTAGCTCTAAAACTGTGGAAGATATAAACTTTCGCGATTTTTGGGGGCGGGAGGAGGCGTGGCCCCAAAAAATTTTTCCGATCTTTAGAGGGCGTGACAAGAAATCTATCTTATAAATTTGGTGACTCTAGCTCTAAAACTGTGGATGATATACATTTTCGCGATTTTTGGGGGCGGGAGGGGGCGTGGCCCCAAAATTTTTTGTCCGATCTTTAGAGGACTTGGCCAGAAGTCTACCCTCAAAGTTTGGTGGCCCTAGCTCTTAAAATGTGCGAGATATAGGCTTCCGTGTTTCGTGGGGGCGGGGTGGCTGGGGGGCGTTCTAGTGGGCGTGGCCGGAAAATCCAGGACGCAATCTTTTGGGCTGGTCAGCCCTAGTCTAAATTCCAAATTTTGGGACTCTAGCTTCAAAATTGCGGGAAATATACACGTGTTATCGAATTGTGCATTCATGTATATCGATTTTCGCGATTACGGGGGCGGGAGTGGGCGTGGTCGAAATTTTGTTTCTGTAATCTGTAGAGGACGTCACCAGTAATATATATTCCAAATATGGTGACTTTAGCTCTAAAACTGCGGGAGATATAAGCATTTCAAATTAATTTTGGAGGGGGGGCTGGTGGGCGTAATAATGGGCGTGGCCGATTAACCTAGGATCCAATTTTTTCGGGAGGTCACCAGCAATATACCTACCAAATTTGATTACTCTAGCTTCAAAATTGTGGGAGTTATTCACGTTTAATCGATTTGTGATTTGGGGTGTATCGACATGTTATCGATTTGCCAGCCTCCCAGTGGGCGTGGCATAAATTTGGAATAAACTTGATCTGAAGCAGATAGCTATAATCATAACGCAAAAGATTTCAAGAGTCTATCTAATATCGTTTCGGAAATACGCGCGTTCATCCAGACAGACAGACGGACAGACGGACGGCCTGACGGACATTCGACAAAACCAATATACTATGAGTACCTTCGGTATCAGAGTATAATAAATATTCAATTTATCTGAAAAAATATTAATTTTTACTATCTAAATATAAAGAGACAAACACAGCAGTGCCCAATCTGCAAATTAAGCAAGTGATAATGCCAAACACATTACCCAGAACCTGAAAGCCGTGTAGATCCAAGCGTACAAGGGTGCGAGAGCCAAAACGCGAAACACGACGGCCAAAAACCGCACGCGATTTCTAATAAGCACGAAACGAACAGCAATCACAGTTACACAATAAAGAAAAAAAGAACAACAAACACCAGCCCTCGATTAAGTATTGCAATTAATTGTTCAAAAGCCTTAAGAAAGTTCCTATGCAAAATATATGCCGCGCAAGCACACACACACAAGTTTCTTTGCAAAATATTTGCCGCGCAAATACACACGCACACAATTAATCACCGCCTAATCTAATTTAATTGAATACACGAATTAAAGCAACGTCGCGTGGTCTTACGATGCCTAAATGTATTTATGATGGTCGTAATGAAAATTACGTTTGGAAAATCGTTTGAAAAACCGAGAAAACTCAAAAGAAAACTCAGAAAAAACGCAGTGAAAAATTCGCAAACGCCCGAATCAATCGTACGCAACAAACTGAAGAGCCAAAGCAATGCGTGGAAAACATGCAAGTGTGAGTAGTGCAGCGCATATTTAACGCGCCAAACTCGTACAAGCGCTTTTACAGAGAGAGGGGGAGGGGGCACACTAGCTCATTTTCTGTTAATAACAGACTTCAAATACCAAGGTACAGTTTGTAGGAGTGCAAGCAAAACTATATTACTTGTTAACAGACTTATTGTCATAGTTTTAATTAACATAACAAATGTTATTGCAAGTGTGGCAGGCTTTGCTGGCGCTGCCAGACAGGTGCATTTCCTTAAAACTGACTAACGTCAATAAGTAAACCTAATGCCAAAACAGAAAAGTGCTCTACGGGTTGCCGAAAGTCCAGTCAATATTGTCAATTTGAGCGTAGTTAAATGTATATTTGACAGACCTATAGCAACTACTTAAATAAACATAACAATATTCATATGTTATTGAATGTGTGGCAGGCTTTGCTGGCGCGGCCAGATGGGTGCATTTCTTTAAAACTGACCTATGTTAATAAGTAAACCAAATGCTGGAAAAGAATAGTGTTCTGCGAGTTGCCGAAAGTATTGTCAATCTTGCCAATTTGAGCATAGTTGAATGTATTGTTAACAGACTTATTGTCCTAATTTTAATGTACATAACAATATATATATGTTATTGAATGTGTGGCAGGCTTTGCTGGCACTGCCAGACAGGTGCATTTCTTTAAAATTAACCTGTTTCACAAGTCATTTCATAAGTCACCCAAATGCCAAAGCAGAATAGAGCGCGTCGGGTTATCGTAAATTAATAATAAGATTAATCACAATTATTTTAGCAATTAATATCGGATAAGATATTAGACACTTGTAATTTAGTGTGGCAACTTTTCTACAGCTGGCAGACAAGTGCATTTCGTCAGAACTGACCTAGGTCAATAAATAATAAAAATGAAATCACACAAGCAATAATATTCTGCGTGTTGATCTTATAAAAGAAACAATATTGTTAACAGACAGTTTTTGTATATTTGAATATGGATGTAAATATATATTAATTGTATATGTCTATACTAATCACCTTGCTAATGCTTTAAATACTCAAATTGGGTAACAAAATTTTATGCAATCAATAGAATCGAACAGGTCGGTACGCGCTGGGTGCGTTGAAAGTAACGTGCCAAAAGCATGTGCATATATACATATCTGTATACGTATGTCAATTGTACATTCATATGCGTGCTTGTATATACATAAGTGTGTACGTATTTACATTGCACATACATATTGACTTGATCCGTCTGGCGCTGCCAGACAGGTTATAAACTGACCTAGCTCAATAAGATAGCAAAACATCGAATGAGAAAATATACCTGCGGCTTGTGTAAGGCGCAATCTATTGTTAACCAAAATCTTGTTGTAAAACGTATCAGAGCTATTACCATTACTTAAATTATCATCGAATAAAACAATAATCAGATGTAATGTGTGGCAAGTTGTGCAGGCGCTGCCAGATATGTCTATTAAGCTGACCTATGTTAATAAGTAAACCAAATGCTGAAACAAAATAGTGTTCTTCGGATTGGCGTTAGTCTTGTCTATCTAGTCAACATTATCGTAGTTCAACGTTTTGTTAACGGGCCTATTGCAAATATTTTAATAAACATAGCAATATTCATTTGTTATTGCTTTGCTGGCGCTGCCAGATTGGTGCATTTCAATAAAACTGACCTATTTCAATATGTAAGCCAAATGCTTTTTTAAAACGAGCATCAGAGTTTAACGCTGTTGATTACGTCCGACTAGAACGTTGTTTATTATATTATTATTATATTATTATTATATTATTATCATAGAAATAGTTAATGGGTAACTAGCTAGCGAATTACTATACCTACTTTATTAATGTAAGAATTTTTTTGGCGCTGCCACTCAGGTGCATTGGGTAGATTATTGTACTACAACAAAAGTGATGTGCCAAAAAGTAAACAAACAGAAGAAAGGGAACTGAAGAAAAACAAAATTTTATATATATGTACGTAGGTTATTCCATGTGGAAAAATGTTTATGTGTAATTACACTAATTCGATCGAACAAAAAGAAATTAATTTGACAAATGCAAAACTTTCGCTCTAAAGCTAATACACTCAAAACTATATTTGCGCGAATTCTGGGAAAGGGAGGGGGCGTGTCTCCAAAATATGTGCTCCTTTTTAGTTTGGGTGACCAGCAATCTACCTTTTAAGTTTGGTGATTCTAGCACTTAAACAGGGGGAGATATTGATTTTCGCGATTTTTGGGGGCGGGAGGGGGCGTGGACCCAAAATTTTTTGACGATCTTTGGGGGGGCTGACAATAAGTCTATCCTCCAATTTTGGTGACTCTAGCTCTAAAACCGTGGAAGATATACATTTTCGCGATTTTTGGGGGCGGGAGGGGGCGTGACCCCAAATTTTTTTGACGATCTTTGGGGGGGCTGACAATAAGTCTATCCTCCAATTTTGGTGACTCTAGCTCTAAAACCGTGGAAGATATACATTTTCGCGATTTTTGGGGGCGGGCGGGGTCGTGGCCCCAAAATTTTTTGTCCGATCTTTAGAGGACTTGGCCAGAAGTCTACCCTCAAAGTTTGGTGGCCCTAGCTCTCAAAATGTGCGAGATATAGGCTTCCGTGTTTCGTGGGGGCGGGGTGGCTGGGGGCGTTCTAGTGGGCGTGGCCGGAAAATCCAGGACGCAATCTTTTGGGCTGGTCAGCCCTAGTCTAAATTCCAAATTTGGAGACTCTAGCTTCAAAATTGCGGGAAATATACACGTGTTATCGAATTGTGCATTCATGTATATCGATTTTCGCGATTACGGGGGCGGGAGTGGGCGTGGTCGAAATTTTTTTTCTGTAATCTGTAGAGGACGTCACAAGTAATATATATTCCAAATATGGTGGCTTTAGCTCTAAAACTGCGGGAGATATAAGCATTTCAAATTAATTTTGGAGGGGGGCTGGTGGGCGTAATAATGGGCGTGGCCGATTAACCTAGGATCCAATTTTTTCGGGAGGTCACCAGCAATATACCTACCAAATTTGATTACTCTAGCTTCAAAATTGTGGGAGTTATTCACGTTTAATCGATTTGTGATTTGAGGTGTATCGACATGTTATCGATTTGCCAGCCTCCCAGTGGGCGTGGCATAAATTTGGAATAAACTTGATCTGAAGCAGATAGCTATAATCATAACGCAAAAGATTTCAAGAGTCTATCTAATATCGTTTCGGAAATACGCGCGTTCATCCAGACAGACAGACGGACAGACGGACGGCCTGACGGACATTCGACAAAACCAATATACTATGAGTACCTTCGGTATCAGAGTATAAAAAGGAGACTTCCAAAGCCGCTACCCTACACACACAGAAAAATGGAACTAATACACACACAACCAAACGCAAATGTCAGACACATACACATACACATACACACACACACACACACACACACACACTGTGATGGATAGAACGTTTTCTTTGCAGAACTCACCGGTGATGGGTTGTTGTTGGTGTACACGGAGCGCTGGCGCACGCCGTTTGGAGCCTTGTTCGGCGAGCGCAAGATGTTGTTGATCTTGTCGTTCATCTGCGCACGCGACAAAAAGTCCTCCGCATTGAAGATACCCATGCGTCCGTTCTTCGGGGCGAGAATGAACTCCTGAGTGGGCTCATCGCTTGCAGCCAGCTGACATTGGACCTCCTTGGTGTTCGGCTTGGTAACTGGAACCATTTTCACTTTCTCCTGTGTATTCTTGTGGCTAATTAGCAATTACAGTTACGCTGCTGAGAACGGGGGAATGCGAAAAAAAACCAAACGACTGCTCGACACAACGACTCTGAGAGGAATTTAATTTTTTTTTTATTTTTTTTACACTTCCAAGAGCTCTGTTCACTGCGATAATTTGTGAAAGAATGACTTGCCACAACTTCTGCCGGTTAGATATCTTTTTTTTTGGTGACTGTCGCCTACTTTCCTTTAAATGCAGCCCTACCGAATATGTGTTGGAAAATGCACTTGCATATCACTTGTGGTACAAATGTACCTAAAAAAAAGTGGGGAAGGATTATTTTCGGCGTAATTCAAAACGATAGTTCAAAAATTGGGGGACTAGTCATACATACAGACAGACAGACGGACATGGCCAGATCAATTCGTATTGTCTTTCTAAGTGTAGGTAACTTTAGGGAGTCTCCGACGCTTCCTTCTACTCGTTAGAAACTTCAGCACAAAATGAATGTACTATTTTGTTCTAAATCTTAGAAAGGTAATTTAGTGCCTTTATAGACTTTAATATTTGTTTATTATACTCTTTTCGAAGAAAATATTATATTAAGTTTGTCCTGAAGTTTGTAACGCATAGAAGGAAGCGTCGGAGACCCCCAAAAGTTACTGCCATTATGCTTAGAATGACAATACAAATTGATCTAGCCATGTCCGTCTGTCTGTATGTATGCAAACTAGTCCCTCAGATTTTGAGCTATCGCGATAAAACTTTGCACAGACACTTATTATTCCAGGGGACAGCACATTGGTCTGAGCCGGCCAGATCGGACCACTGTATCTTATAGCTGCCATACAACTCGAAGTCGGTTTTGGCCATATATCCCATGTTTTTTAATCTATCGCGATGAAACTTTGCACAGATACATATTATTCAAAGAGACATCACATTGGTTGGAGCCGGCCGGATTGGATCACTATATCTTATAGCTGCTATACAACTGGCAATGAATTAAAAATTCTTAGAAACGATTTTGTACAGCTTATGAAATTGCAGTGGTGCAGTTGGCAGAGTGAAAATTGCCTATAGGTTCGAAAAGAGTATAAAATTTTCGGCACGCTGAAGATAATCCTTCCCCACTTGTTTTTGCATTATTTTTTCGAACACTTCCCATTGACTTTTATTGCAATATTGGCATCGCACAATCGAATAACTAACCACTCTTAAATAAAGTTCACAATTTTTAGTTAGTTTACATTTTTATTTACGCTTTTTAACACATTTTGAGACACATTAATTTCATCATACATTCTAATGAATTTAGGGTGTCGGAGATTGAAGTAAGGCTCATAGGACTCTGGAAGCCTACGGTGTGACCCACAATTGACAAGTTTGTATTCGTTTGCCTCAAAGGCAATAAATAATAATGTATGTATGTGTGTGCGTTGAGGGGTTTAAGTTGTGTCAGTTACTTACTACTTAATAATTCTGACATTTGTTTTCAATACTTTGGTGGTGTTTCACTTTTTCTTATGGTATGGGTATTCGGTATTTGGAACGTGTTCAGTGTAGACTGTTCACTTTAAATTGTCAACTCAGAATGTATCAATATTTCACTTTGTTGTGTGTGCTAGTGTGGATGAACATGTTTGGGTTGCAGCAACTACAAACTAATCTTAATTGTAAAGAGTAACTTGAATTATCGCTCAGGTGGACCTCAGATGGCCAGTAACTCTTAAGAAAACTGCCTACTAATCTTGCCATGATGCGAATAGTGTTCGCTAGCGTTTCAAATCAGTGGACACGTGCCCCAAAGTTATTTGCTAAATTCTCACTGATATCAAAAAGTTCGAGTAGGGAAAGATAACCAAAAACGAATTCCTTTTTAGCTGCGTTGCGCTTACGTCGAGCAACGAATCACATCCTATCCTCGTGATTTCCCTTGAATTATCAAGTGTTTGTTGTCAGGATGTTATTTTCGTTGCTCGCGCTTTTCTGCGTGTCTTATTTTATGTTTCGTGTTTTTTCCGTGACTTATCCAATTTTTTTTAATTATCCCTCTCCGCATTATAGCAGCGCAACGGTCCCTAAAAACTGCGTTGGATGTTGTCTGTTTGTGTGTGTGTCCTGTGAGTGTGCGGTTGTGTTAAGGACGAATCCACGTTAGTAGACAATCAGCAGGTTGTTCTCGTTAAATCCAGCCGAGTGTCCAGCATTGCGCACTATGAAATTCGAGCCATCGAAGTGCATGCGCTTCTCGTTGCGACTGCAAAGGTATAAATACAATAATAAATGCAAATTGCCTTTGCTCTAGAGCTAGAGTTGGAGTTGAAACCTACCGCAAAAACAGATGCGAGGTCCTTCCCAAAGAGGCGGTGCAGTGGATGCCGAGAGTGGTTAGAGTGACTGATCCATTGCCAGGGCTGGTGCGAATGAGGCCCTTGTTGTGCTGACGAGTCACTTTCACCAGGCCATCAGCAGCCTGAATAATGCGAAAACCGTTGATGTCGTACACCTCGGTGCCGTCATCGGCGCAACTGTACGATGATTTGGTAACCACCTCCTGTGCATCCGGCACAAACGAGGGACCGTGGCGCGAGTCGCTGTTAAAAGTGAATATTTGTTATTATGTGATTAGGAGAGTAACTATCAAGCAGCCGAGTGTGTGAACTTACTCATAAAACACTGCCAGAGTGTAGTCTATGGTCAGGTCAGTGAATGTGTCAGTTGTGGTGCGTGTTCCAGCGGTGTCCACTAGGTAAATTAAAGCGCAAGACTCGCTCGTGAAGCTCACTCCCTTGTACCACATTTTGGCGTAGCGCCTGCAAAACGAGAGATCACATTTGTAAAATGTTATTTGTTAACTATAGCGTGAAGTATCAACGATAGTTTCTATCTTATACTATCGATAGTTAAAAGTTGACAGCTTGCGTCATTTTTCAAATTCTGATTTTTTATACTTACACAAAGCTGTTGGAGTTCATGGCGTCATATGTGACAATTTCCACCTTGGAGCCGCTCTGCAGAATACGGCCATTTGGGTGGATCAGAGCTGAGTTAGTCCCGTTACGCGACAATGAGACGGCCACCATGCTGCGCTGATTCAACACGCGCACTGCCTTGTCCAGAGTCATATCAATTCTAGAGGAGGCAGAGTAGGAGGATATTACTCTGCTCACAACAATGTAACTGCTTATTGAGATTCTACTAACCGGACTCCTTCGCGCAGACGCAGCTGAATGGTGCCATTAGACATGGCAATAGGCCCAGAGCCTGGACAGGGTGGCGGTGGTGGCGCATTGTTCTCAAACTCAAAGGTGCGCGAGCTGACGCGACCCAAAGCATGGGGTGGTGGTGGCATCGGCGACGGGAACTGCTGTGCGTGGTGCATTTGTGGTTGCGGTTGGGGTTGTGGCTAATCGGTGACAGTTGGTAGTTGATGTGTACGTGTAAAGCATTAGGATCCTACTTACCAGGCAGTAGGTGGCACCATTCTCGTGCCCAAATGGACCAGCATAGCGAGCACTCAATGACTTGGTGGCATGAAGCATCGGCTCCAAGTCGCCAGCGACGGTCAGCAGCGGCTGCGATTGATGCATGGTCCCGCTTATAGGCATATAGGAGCCAGGATTACAGCTGGCATTGGTCTGGCTAGAACACTCCTTGGCTAGCACAGCAGTGTTGGTGCCCACACTGGCACTGCCGCTGTTCAGCGACATGCTGCTCATGCGCGCTGATAACGAAGCAGCCGATCCAGGGAAACGCATCGAAGACTGCTGTAAATATAATATAATTAATTTATTCGAATTCAGTCCTCCAAACAGTGTTCAAAAGAGGTATAAATCATAAGTGTCAGTCAGTGAACAATCATTTGTTTGGTCGC
The DNA here is from genome assembly GCA_035042425.1 of Drosophila flavopinicola. Taxonomy (NCBI): domain Eukaryota; kingdom Metazoa; phylum Arthropoda; class Insecta; order Diptera; family Drosophilidae; genus Drosophila; species Drosophila flavopinicola. The sequence continues at coordinate 9,955,657 of JAWNLL010000090.1, read as the reverse complement.
ACTGAAGAGTGCTACAAATTCAATTGGAAATTGTCCGCTTTGTGTTTATTAAGACGATTATAGGCGGGCTTTAAAGGAATGTGTTTAGCCAAAAACCTTTGAAAGTTTCTTAAAGCAACACACACACAAAAATGTCCGTCATGGAAAAACAAAATTTGGGTTATGTAGGTATTACCGGCGAATGGTTGTTGTTGGTGTACACGGAGCGCTGGCGCACGCCGTTTGGAGCCTTGTTCGGCGAGCGCAAGATGTTGTTGATCTTGTCGTTCATCTGCGCACGCGACAAAAAGTCCTCCGCATTGAAGATACCCATGCGTCCGTTCTTCGGGGCGAGAATGAACTCCTGAGTGGGCTCATCGCTTGCAGCCAGCTGACATTGGACCTCCTTGGTGTTCGGCTTGGTAACTGGAACCATTTTCACTTTCTCCTGTGTATTCTTGTGGCTAATTAGCAATTACAGTTACGCTGCTGAGAACGGGGGAATGCGAAAAAAAACCAAACGACTGCTCGACACAACGACTCTGAGAGGAATTTAATTTTTTTTATTATTTTTTTTACACTTCCAAGAGCTCTGTTCACTGCGACAATTTGTGAAAGAATGACTGGCCACAAATGCTGCCTTTTGGCAAATCACCTTTTTTGGCATGACAGTAGCCTACTGTGCTATAAAAGCCAAACGTGTGTTGGAAAACGCATTTTCAGGGCGAGTACTTGTCAGCAGTTTCAGAACTGCTCACTGAGTAGTTACGCAGACTAAGTATATTGCATACTTTCGGGCGGTAACTAGAAATAGAGTTAATAATAGCCAAACTGAATAAAATTCAATGTAGCTATTGAAAAGATATTGTGAAATAATGTTGAGTGCTGCTTTAAAAATCACTTAAGGCACTGTCGACGACTGACGTTGGCAACCAGTGAGCGAAAACGTACAGCAAAGCAGCACGGAGCTGACAATTTAATTAAATACGGCTAAAAGGAAAACAGAACCAATGCCTGAAAGCTGCTTTGCCCTTTTCTTTGCCTGAGTTATTGGCAGTAAAGTAGCTCAGGAATAAAGACATTTAAAGATGCAATTGGCTTATTCAAAGCTATTTATTTTAAATAATTTATTTGAATATAATTGCATAGATATTGGCAAATCGTTCAATAAAGTAGCAAACATATTTTGGGTTTATTAAACTCGGCCGCAGCATATTGTTATACACGACAGAGTCATCCGTTTAGTTGCCAAAATGAACAAATTGCTTCAATTGGCAATATTTGAGATTACTTGGCATTGGCTAGTCCAAGAACAGGGCCTCCCGGTGGCTAGGATGCGAAGACTTCCGTGGCAAGTGAAAGTGCTCAGACGTCAATTAGCCACAGACACTTCATTACGATAAATCCTTCAAGTTGTTTGTTTAACTATGAGGTTAGACGCCCGTGAACTTCTACTGGGCAAATTCTGTGACAAATGTCGCCATTGTTTTGGCCAATTGCGATTGTGGTCTAGTTGAGTAGCTGACACTTATTTACTTATATTGCCATTGATTTATTGCGTTTTCGCCTGGCTAATGAGCGCATTGACTTTTTGCAATGTTTGGCCATTGGCCATTGGCCCACGCCAAAACTGACCATTCAAAATTCATTTATGTTTGCCAGCCAACTTTTCGCTTTCATTTGCTTTGGCAGCAGCATAGAAAATATTTTTAGTTGTGATGCTCATTAAACTGATGTTGCAATTTGCCATTTGCCATTTTTCACCCACGCATTGCATTGACTCAGTTTAAAGAATCCACAAATATTGTTTACAACATGCGCTGCATTCATTTCTGAATCTCTTTCCGAATATGCGAGCGCTGGTGAAATACGGAAATTCATTTGTAAAAAAGCAATGCTTTTCATTTTTCCGAACAAATTGGATAACCTCCTTTTGTAGTGGCACACACGAATGCACATATATATACCACACACACACACACATATATACATATATAAGAATATATATATGAATATTTTTGTATAAAAACAAATTTGTTGACAGCCTTTTCAATGGTTTAGCTTTGTGCTCGTCGTTTTAGTTTTAATTACGGGCACCGAGGTGCATGTGGGTTGGTGGGGTCACATTGTTATTTGTTGCCATTGTTTGCTGCCACAATTGTGCACAGATTTTAATTAACTAGAATGCAACAGACACAAGTTTCCACTAGCCAAAGTGTTTCAATATTCTGTAGTTCCACATACATAGAAAAGCTATGCATTTGAGAGAAAGCATAAATTGCCATTGTTTTTGAGCTTCCGATGATATATGAACCAACAGGCGACAGTTGAAACAATTTCAGTGAAGGTTGTGTCCTGCGAATCTGTATACATAAATAATTCAATTAGCAACGAAAAACGGCACAAAAGACTTTTAAAAGCACTTGTGAGAGAACACTTAAAGCTGTTAGCTTAAAACTTGACTCCAAAGTGCCTATCCAAGCTTTTATCAATTTAAACAAGTAGGAGTGCTCTAGTCGGGAGTGCCCGACTACGAGATACCCTGAACCCAGTCCTTACAATCATTCATATTAATCTAAACACACACATGCTGCAGTACAAGCAGTGCAAGCGGTTTAAGCAGTTAGCTTGCTATTTCGCTGAGCCCCACACAATGGAAAGTTAAATCTTAAATAACTTCTGTGTTTATTGTCCGATCTTATTGAAATTTTTGGGGCAAGCAATTGTCGATAATATGTGTTACCAAACCAAATTGCAAGGTCATACCTTCAAAAATGCGATTTTTTAACTTTTGGGGGGTTTGGGGGGTGGTATCCAAAAAGTGAAATATTTTTTACATGTGTGAATGCGACGAGTTATCGATCAAATGAAATAAACTTGATCTGTCCCGGGATTAGGAGAACTTATGTTCCAAATATGAAGTCTCTAGCTCTTGTAGTCTCTGATATCTGTGTGTTCATACAGACAGACAGATGGACAGACGGACAGACAGACGGACATGGCTAGATCGACTCGGCTGTTGATACTGATCAAGAATATATATACATTATGTGGTCGGAGATGCTTCCTTATGCCTGTTACATACTTTTGCACAAAACCATAATACCCTTTTTACCCATTTTTAATGGGTTCAGGGTATAAAAAGAGTTGCTGGTTGTACAGTGTAATTGAAACATATGTTCTCATATATATGCACATTTATACGATAAGCTCAGACTTGCTAAAAACAATAAGTTTATTATTAAGTGCCTGAAATACATTTTTCTCTTACTTGCTTCAGTATTAATAAACCGAATGAATAGAAATCTGACAAATTGTGCAATAGAACGGAAAATAGCGCTTGTGTGTGAAAAACTGTAAAACTATTTTCGTGGCGACAACAAATTTATAGTCATGTCAATGAACTGTGCACTGTGCATTGCCTCACTGCAAAGAACGAGAGTGGAGATGCTAAGCAGATATGGAATTGGCATTCATAGGACTTGGAAGAAGTGCGTCTGTCCATTGCTGACGTCACTGACGGCAGAGAGAGAGAGAGAGAGATGGAGGGAGAGTGGCGCCACTCAGATTAATAGGGAACTTGTGGCATAATTGAAGCTGAAATGGCTTGGGCTACTTTTAAATATAGCGCTTTTTATTTATTTTTATGCGATTTGCGTTAAAAACATTTTACACAGACCGACACTTGCTTTTGTTGTGGGCATATGTGAAATTAATTGATTGTCAACATCATCAGCAGTGAGTATGCATTAACAAATAAGTACTACATACATATGCATATATACATGTATATATATATATATAGATATATGTAAATAATTGTGTGAACACATACAAATACACATACTATACCCTCCATTCATTGGCATCTTTGTTGGCAATTAATGCATTCAACTCAAACTCATATCCGCAATATAAATCCGAATTCGCATATATGTCTGTCTAGATCTGAACTAAGAGCAGACACATACTAAACTTGCATCATCATTCCTACTCATATTACTACTGATCCTCTTGTATTTGATTTGTTCTGCGTGTATATTCCCGCATTATATAGTCGTAGAGCTATATTTAACCATTCGGAGTCGTTTCTGCCCCCATTTGACATGTGTCTCCAAGAAACCACATCTTAATTAACATCAACTTAGCGGCATTCCAGACATTTTTAGCCGTCTCCATTGTCACTCTTTCAGTTGTTTTTTCTTTTCGACCATCATAAATCGCGTAAGACTCATGAAACTTGAGTGACTTTTGTTTACACAGCCGTCCCAATGGGCGAGCCGAACAAATCCCCAAACATTGAGGCTTGTCGGTTTGTCAAGTGATTCATTGGGATTTCCTGGAACTGGCAATGTCGTAGACCAACGGACAGTGTCTGCGATGGCGATGGCGATTGCGATTGCGACTGTTGCCAGCAATTGGACTAAGATGGGGGCCGCCTGTTATACCTGCGAAGAGAGTGTTATCAACAACGGACTACATACAGCTATTTAGATTACTATCTATCAATGCCTTACGACAGTTCCTGTTAACTAATAATTTGATTACTATCCGATCTGGTAAGGGCATCTCATCTTCGGTGATTCTCTTTGTACACGTTTGACGTCATCAACTCGCACAGCGCTTTGCCAAATGCCCGCAGTGGCTCACTCATTTCGTGAATTCGATTGTGATCCCCTTGCCTGTGCTCTGACGGCGCCTCTGAGACTGCCAAAGGTGTGCTCACATCTTTGGGGGAGTGGAGAGCACATAAGGTGCAGATCTTTCGTAAGATTTAATGTGTGCTGGCGCACTGCCCGTTTGTCAAACCAAATTTTACGCTTAATTTGCGCGGCAAACATCTGAAGTGACGTTGTCGTTTCTACTTTGATTTTTTTTCCATAAAATTGGGCCAAAACATTCATCAATAAGACTATGTACATGTACATTTCTTATGTTAAATATTTAGAATTTTTAATAGATAACCTTAAAAACAATTTCAATATCTCCGAATTTAGTAGGTTGATTGCAAAAATAAGGCCTAGAAATGACTTTACAACACCTAAAACTCCCATAACTTTGTCAAAACTGATACGATTTACGTTCCCCATGCATTTTGGATCATGGCTCGACGTCTAAAATAATTCTGCATTTAAGTTTTAAGCATTTTCGAACTTGCGACTTTCTACTACTATTGAGAAATGTCTTTCAAACACCTAAAACTCCCATAATTTTGTCAAAAACGGCACCAGAACTCTGAGGCTGATTTGAAATAAGAAAATGCACTTGGCTGTTGCTTGGTGTAATTAATACACTCAAAGAGAAAAGCTGAGAAGAAAAGTATATATATATACATGCATAATTATGCAAATAGCTTAAGCAAATGGAAAACTTTTCGCAGACTGTTCGACATTACAATTTGTGAGCTGTCTAATTATCTTACAGAGGCCACAAGCGATCGATGTTGCTATAAATAGGCAAAGCAATCAATTTAGACATATCCTTCAGACTTCACTTGAGAATAGTACTTTCAAGGGTGATTCGTATATTTAGCTATATGTTTATTTATTTTCAGTACAAAAATCTAACTCGAACCCTTGGTAATTGTTGTGAGATAAATTAATTATTTCATTCCTTGATACTTACATTACTTTTATTTGTATCTGTATGAGTTCCAGTTCACCTTTTGTTAAATTTAACCAAAGTTACAGACGTGCCTCCTGAGAGAACAGTCCACACCCACCCAAATATACGCTCCAGTTCTCTTGGGAGTGTGTGTGTGTGTATATAGGGGTGGGGGTGGTAGGGGAGGGAGATGGGGGCGTGGGGAAACTGTCTGCTCTGTGTTGGCTGAGCGAAGGCATAAATCACGCGACTTTTAGTCGAATGTTCCGCCTTCTTTGACTGGGCCTTTATCTGATATTGTTGTTGTTGCTGTCGTTCTCGATGACATGCTCGATTTTTAATTTTTTTTATTATTATGGTCTGTGCTTATATTTTATTTTCTTTAAATTTATAACACATGCATTGCGATTGTGCAATTTGCGAGTTGCCTTTCCTCCTTACTTGTCTTTTCATTATTTATTTTTTTGGCGAATGATGCTCTTTGTTTATTTTTGGCAAATGAGTTTAAAGTCTTCATAGAGCATTTCTACGTGTATTTTTTTCCGGAAAAATTAAAAAAATAGAAAATTTTAACGAATATGAAATTGAGAGTAAAAAATCGCAAAGAAATTGTCCTCGAGCTTTTAATTTGTTTTGGCAAAGCTACCATTCAAAATTGTTGTAAATATTGGCATGTTTCTGGACAGTAAAAGGTGTGCGCAATTATAATGACTATGACTATATATAGTGGCTAAAAGCATTGCGAATATGGCAGAGGATTGCCGTACAAAGTAGCTCACAAAACGGTTGCATAGTTTCCGGTAGAAATTACGCTTTGTTCCCCCTCCCCCAAGCACACAGCAGGAGACGGCAGATTTGAGACGGCAGACGGGAGATGGGAGACGGGAAGCCGCGACGTCAACCGAGACGTTGAGGAATGTCCAATGAGGTCTGGACGGGGAGGTTCAATGCACTACCAGCAGACATCTCCAATGCGGGGGCAGCCATTGTAATGCCATTAAACAGAGCCAACTATTGTCCGTCTCAGTCCTCGGTTTGCCCCTAGGACCACAAATTGCGGTCGTCAATGGATGAGTTTAGTGCACGCAGCGAAAACTAAATGGGTATAATGGAAATAATGTCGAAGCAGTCATTGAACGCGACTTCTCTTCCTCTAGCATTGTAAAACTGTCAGTGGCGGCCATTAATATCTGGGCAGTCACAGGAATGAAAGTCGAATGAAGTAAATTTATAATGTGGCAGACACACCTTTCAAGCAGACAAATAAATGAAACAATCGCTGGCCCACTTTTAGTTGTATATTTTACTTAATATACTGAGAGTCGGCAGGTGTAAGGGGTATATTATATACCGTTCGGTTAAGACATTCACTGAAATCCTTAGCACAGAAGATTTGATTTATTTTCGAATATGTTTCATGGAAGATTTATCATTTTGGCTATTAGCAATTATGAGTTCTACATTAATAGATTGAAGTTTATTTCGGTTAAAAATACACACATATTTAATAGAATATGTCAGTGTTATCCTTGATCCAGTCCAAGTAGCTGGTGACACGTGAAAAACCCGATGGCTCTCCATACTCGCAGCCGTAAACCGAGGAGAAGGAGGTGACACCAATCAGTTTTCCGCTACTGATGAGCAGGCGATTGCCTGCTGGCCAGCATAAGAGGCGTACCTGCTGCTCATGGGGGGCAGTTCGATTTTGTTGATGTAGGCGCTGAAGGCAATCAGCGGCGTGTTGAGCAGCGCAATGTCGTTGGTCAGGGGACGTGGACTGTAATCCGGATGCTGCACAAATTGGGCTCTCATTACCACCTGGTATAGCTTGGCCGTGGTGCGCACCGTTGAGCCGTAGAAGATGACCACATTGGCGGCACTTTAACAAATGTGGGGTGGCATCAATGAGAGAGTTTTTCAATACCCTGATTACTCACTCATTCGTGCAGTGGGCAGCAGTTAGCACCCATTCGGTGCCAATGATTGTGCCGCCACAGAAGTAGGTTTCTCTGGTGCTAGCCTCCAGGAAGCTAAGTCCCACCTGGTAGGGAAACTGACCCTCTGCAGCTGGCTGTCCATTTGTGATGCGTCCCTCTATAGTTCGCACTGCACCCACTGGCTGCTCACCTGAGTTTGGGAAGGCGTTGACGTTGGCTATAACCAAAGCCAAGACTATAGACACTTTCATTGCTGGTCATTCGATGAATGAATGCTTACACTCGGGTAACGCATTATTTAATGCCTGTTATCAATCAATTCTTAGCTGTTCTCAAGTTCACTCTTTAGTTATTTTTAATCGATTGAAGTGGCATATAAGCAATGCTATCCTATCTATCTATCTCTAATAGCTCTTACTTGATTCACACTCTCTTATCAATACCACACACGCTTTGTCATTCATTATCTCTCACATTTGATAAAGATGTTTCAACAATTGCTTTGTTTATTGCCAGCGTCTGTTGTTAAATGCTGACTGCCAAATGCATAATTCCCATTCCCATTCCCATTCTCATTTCTGTTTTCTCGTTGTGACCTTCTCTTGGAATTTGGATTAAGCAAATATTGGTTACGAGTGAATTGCTTCCTCAGTGAAATTAAATCGTCTCTCTCCAGGCACTTGTAAATTTATGTTTCTTGCTCGATAATTTGCTTGTGTATACTTATGAGGTGTAAATATTGAGGTGTAGCTAATTGGGCCACAAAAATTTAATAAAATCAATATAAACTGTTAAATTTTTGCAATTTACTGAAATATTCAGCCTATTATTACAGATGCATGTTGGACAGGCACGCTTAATTAATTTGTTCTCTAAGAATTAAATAAGATTAATAATAATGCCCCCACAAGTACAAAATAAAAAAAACTATTCCCCGAATACTCGTTAGTAATTGACCAGTCTGGCATCCAAATCAGCTAGTTAATTGACGAAAGTTTATCCGCCGAAAGCCAGTTTGCTAATTGAAAATACGCCAATGTTGCTGGCCATTTTCAATTCCAAATGGCAATTGCTGTCTGATCCCAAACCAAAATCAAAAACAGGAATGGGGCGTGCCGCGAGATATGCTGCTGTTTTCTTTTTTTTCCCATGTCACCGTTTGAGCGCGTATGAGGTGGGGGTGGTGGTGCAGTGGTGGGGTGGTGCTGGTGGTGGGGGCTGTTGTGACAGCGATTTGTTTGCCATGCAAACATTTTTTTCGTGTTTTTCCAAAGCGCCAAAAGCATGTCAAGGGAGCAAACGCAAAGCAAAAAGCCAAGCAACATCAAATGTCAGCGACAACGTCAACTGACGAGCATTTTGTAGTTGTTGTGCCTAATGGAAACTTTAATGCGTTAAGTCAACTAACATACACATACACACACACAATTTAAACAAAAAAGTTTAAACTTTTTTAAGTCTACATATATAAGCCTTGTTTGAATGCACACAGTAATGAGGCACCCTACTCAATTATTAAATTTAATTATTTTGTTAAGGTAGACTAATGAGAATGCTGGTGCTTTCTTGGCTTATGTTTGAATTATAGCTGATGTCAGTTAATCCAGCGTCCTGACGTATTTTACCAGAGAATTTTCATTAACTACATTAAATATACGTCTAAAACCTGCTGTAACTCATACTGAGACACAGGAGACAACATATTTACTTAGTTAAGTGGTCCTTGCTCTGAATTTATCCTGCTAAGGCCAACAACTTGAACAAAGACGAACACCAAACGAGGCTCAAGTCTGTTTCTCAATCAACAAGCGTAATTAAAAGGATATATGTATATATATTTTAAGATATATATATATTTGTTTCTTTTTGCCCATTTTGTGTGTTTCATGGCATTTTTGCACTTGACTCGCATGTTGTTTTGTATACTCTTTTCGAAGAATATAGTATATTAAGTTTGTGCTGAAGTTTGTAACGCATAGAAGGAAGCGTCGGAGACTCCAAAAAGTGACTGCCAGTATGCTTAGAATGACAAAACAAATTGATCTAGCCATGTCCGTCTGTCTGTCTGTCTGTCTGTATGTATGCAAACTAGTCCCTCAGTTTTTGAGCTGTCGTGATCAAACTTTGCACAGAGACTTATTATTCAAAGGGACAGCACATTGGTCGGAACCGGCTGGATCGGACCACTATATCTTTTAGCTGCCATACAAATGGAAGTCGGTTTTGACCATAAATCCCATGTTTTCAAAGCTGTCGCGATGAAACTTTGCACAGATACTTAATATTCAAACATACATCACATTCATCGGAGCCGGCCGGATCGGAACACTATATCTTATAGCTGCCATTCAACTGGAACTAAATTTAATATTTCAATAGAAAATTTAAATTCATATGATATCAATTTGTACAGCTAATGAAAGTACTGCATTTGGCAGAGTGAAAATTGTCTAAAGGTTCGAAAAGAGTATAAAATCTTCGGCACGCCGAAGATAATCCTTTCCCACTTGTTTTTTTTTTGACTCGCTAGAAATTTACATAAAAATGTCGTCAAATCATTAGACAGCAGCCAGAGACCAAAAATGTGGCTGTTAGCTGGAATTTATGTCTGCTTTTAACGCGTATTTAATTTTATTTTAATGAGCTGGCAATTGAAGGCCCCCTTCCCAGCCAGCCCCAAAACACACAAAAACAACAACGATAACAACACGAATTGCGGTCAACATGTGGGCGTTAACGGAAGTTTAGTTAGGAGGCTGAACCCGATGACCTCCCTAGCTGTCAAATGTTTTGCAAGGCAAAATGCACAGCTTGCTCCTTAGACGCTTACCTACACTTCGCTTTCCCCCTATTTAGACAAGGGCTAAAAGCGATTTTAATTGCCTGCTGGCGGCGTTTTATTTTCATCTCTGGCCGACATTAGGATTAGAATCTGCCTTGTCCTTTTCGACATTTTTCATCGCATCCATTTTATGCTAATTACAATTGCCGAGCAGCAGCAGCAGCATTAGCGACACGAACTCCAGCCAAACGATGTCTGCCTTGGCTGCTCGGCAATCATTTTTGCCTGGTATAATGGCATTGTGATTGCCACCAACTGAACCAGCTGCTCCTGCTCCTGTTCCACCTCCGCCACCACTCGAGTTATAGACGCGTCCGTTGTGTGCATTGCACAGATTTTGCTGGCAGGAGCGATAGTAGGTGCGAAACGAGCCATCCGTTTTAACTCCGTTCAGTATCTGTAAAGTGCGTATATTTCTTTTATTTGCTACAGGCGAAATCTGTCTAGCAGTCGATGTCCTTTGCCATCTTTAATACTCACAATCGGCTTATCCTGGCAGTCACGTAGAAAGGAAATGACTTTGTTCCCAGTTTGCTAACGGCGACATATGGAGAGCAAAAAATAAGTTGAACGAGCATAAGCCAAAATAAACTCAACAACATTTTATACTGTTCCTAATAATGTGGAAAAGTTTTTCAAGACTTTTTATTTTAAATTTTCGGCTTTGGATGATTTCTTGTTTTTTTTTACTTGAAGTTAGTTGAAGGAATATAAATATCAAATTATACCTGTGCTTGAAACTAACTTGGTAGATATATGAATGTATATGAATCATGTCCAAAAATTATGTTCCCAATTGAAAATGTAGTATTAATCTAAAGGCTGAGCTAGAATCGATAAGGCTATAGCTGTTGAAAGCTTGTAAATGTGATTTGGCTTAAATCCGCTTAGAAAACGGAGCCTGTTCCTTAATCACATTGTACATCCCAACTACAAAAAAAGCTTAAATGTCAGATTATGACTCAACTCTAATTGAGCAATATTCTCTTTGAAAGCTGTTAATTGCGAACATGATAAGTTCTGTTAATGTCACAGCTACATTTTGCTTGTCTAGCAACAGTATATCAGGCCGAGTGCAAATAAAGTTTTAATTGCATTACGCCAGAGCATGAATGGACCATTTGGTATGAAAGACAGCAGATGCTGCTGCTGCTACTACTCTTTGTGCTGGAGTCCAAGTTACTTTGTGCTCATTTTGCGTTGGCTCAGGGCTCCTTTGATCCGGCAAATTCAATAACAAAGAGTTCAAGGCTTTTCGACTAATGAAGCGCTGGCAAATGTTTATCCAACTCGTTGTTAAAATAAATACACAGCACGTGGAGTGGGCGGAGGGTAGTGGATGTGGGCGTGGCAGTTGTTCTACAAGTGTGACGATAGCAGATAGCACACAAAGTTAAAAGATACGTGTGTGTGTGCCAGTCGGTCTGTGCTCAAGCGGCTATTGTGGCTTTTATACGCCTTTCTGGCTTTCCATTAAATTATGGTAATGGACTTTTTATGCACTCCACTTTTTTGGAGGAGATCTCTGTTTGATTTGCTGTGGCTGCGGCTTTCGAAATGAAAGCACAAAAGCTTCAACGTCAACAAAAAGCCCAAAGTCTTTGCCTCTATTTTGCATTCCGGCGTACAAAAACAATCGAGTTAGGCCTACAGTCAGAGTTCTACAACTAAGGCCAACCAGCAGACAAGTACGTGATTTTGCCATCTATCCAAACACTTCATCAGCGTCACAATCAGAATTGCTCCCTTTGCGTGTTGTGTTGGGTCGGCTGCTTGACTTAACCATTTGAAGCTGCGTCTCCACATTTCCATGGCAATCGCTGCATAAATTTGCAATGCAAAATGTACAAATAGGTAAAGAGTTTAACCGACTGCTAATTACTCTGTAAACAATTTTAATAAGCAGATGATGAAACCACAAATAATTTGAGCTAAGTTTGTCCATTTTAAGTGTAATAAAGACGAGGCAGCACAATTTAAAGTTAAAGTTTAAAGCTCAAGTCGACTGGCTGAGTTCTTTTATTACAACTATTGTTGATGTGATCTACAGTAAGATAATTGCCTTAATATCTTCTCCACTTTTTCTTATCCTTTTCAAGCCAAGTTAATATACCCTCGTTTTATCCTTTAAGTTGAAGCTCACATAAAACTGTGAGCAGCTTGCCGAGAGAAATGCACATAAATATAATTTAAAATGGCACTCAAAATGATATGACATTCAGTCACTTGTAACTCATACGCCACATGAGCCCATATAGCCCACCATATATTCAATTACTCTCATAACATGTGTGTGGTAGTGTGACTGTATTGAAGAGCTTAGTGGAATGTTTTAACTGGATACGTGAGTCCCGCTAATTTGTTGTGTAAAAACCTTTCGTTATGCCACATTAAGCTACAATGTTGCCACAACGAACTTTTTGGTGCAAGGAAACGACGAGTCGTGTGCAGCTGCCACTTTGTTGCAAGGCAATCAGCCAGCTGCGGCTTTAGGAGTTAAGCTCGCAATATACGAGTCTAGTTTTCTTAAAGATTATGGCTACGTGGCTGCTACTTGGCACAACTGAAGTGCCACGACTTTGTATAATACTCACAATCGCTTCTTGCCGCACAGTGAGGCAATACTTCTTGGTACAGTTGATGGCGTGGACAGCGCTGCCGTTCGTGAGGCAGGTGGCATCACTCTGGCCGTGCAAGTAGCTGCACACGTAGCACTCGAGAGCTGCAAGTCAAGAACAACAACAACAAATGTTAAAGAAATCCATAAATAAAACTATACTGAAACTATATAAAGCACGAAAATACGCATCTCACAAAATATTGAACGAGGTCATGACGTTGCCTTTCGCTTTCGGTGGCTGTTGATACTTTTCATTATGATGATGATGACAACGATGATGATCGCGATGATGATATTGTGCTTTTCTTAGAATTTATTTATAGCTAAAGCAACACACAGCACAACACAACACACAACATGAGCAACAACAAACACGCACATAAAATGCTATAAAAATACAGAAATCGGTTGTTCTTGTTGTTTTTATTCAAATTAATTGCATTAAAGTGAGAATTTTGGCAACAGACTTTCTGTCTATTTGCCAAGTGGCACGACAGCGTCCTCGACATGTATCTATCTATTCTCTATATGCGTTTTGTGTAATAACAATGACGTCAATGGACAACAACAACAACAGCAATGTGTTACAAGAATAGCAACAGGCACAGCCGATGTCTAAAAATTCGTAAAAACTGATTTCATGACACGAGACTTGGGGTCCAACAAAAAGTTGTAAAAAACATAAATTAACCATTTATTATGGATTGCCGCAAATTTGATACCCTTACCCTTAGGTCTTTATTAAATGGCAACTGTAGCAAACTTTTATATTATTTAAACTAAACAATTATTATATTATTATATGCTTACGTAAAAGCATAGTTTCATTTGTTAACTTTCTGCAAATTGTTGCACACTTCAATTAAAAATTATAAGACATTTTGCTAGGGCATCGGACCAGAGATCTCTCTCTCAGTTCGGTCCCAGACCCCAAACGACCCTGTGCATTTACAACAACCGATTCTCTAACAGCTGCCTCAGCTGAGGCAAATTGCCTCCAACGCCTCCTCTTATTCCTCCACCTCCTATGGCTGCAATCAAAATAATGAGCTGTGCTCTTTTAATAGGCCTTTTACAGATTCACAATTTCGTCGTAAAATTAAAAACGCTGTGCAGAAAAAAAGCGCTAAATATTCGAGATTATTTTTAAAACATTTGCACTGCGATTCTGCATAAAACAAATCCATTGGCACAGGCACGCTTCAGTTCGCCGTATTCACGAATCACTCATTAAACACTCGTCATTCATTCGTGCAAAATTGTAGCACCCAAAGCAAATCAAAATTAACTCGACGCACAGTGGGCTACAGATCACTATTTTGTACAAATATGAATATGTATATAAATGATAAATAATAAATAAACAAGCGAACGTACTTAAAAGGGAGTGTTAATATAATGCAAATTTTATTATACTCTTTTCGAAGAAAATAGTATATTAAGTTTGTCCTGAAGTTTGTAAGTTTGAAGAAGGAAGGTCGGAGACCCCCAAAAGTTACTGCCAGTATGCTTAGAATGACAATACAAATTGATCTAGCCATGTCCGTCTGTCTGTCTGTCTGTCTGTCTATCTGTGTCTGTCTGTCTGTCTGTATGTATGCATCAAACTAGTCCCTCAGCTTTTGAGCTATCCTGATCAAACTTTGCACAGACACTTATTAATCCAGGGGACAGCACATTGGTCGGAGCCGGCCGGATCGGACCACTATATCTTATAGCTGCCATACAACTCGAAGTCGGTTTTGGCCATATATCCCATGTTTTTAAAGCTATCGCGATACAACTTTGCACAGATACTTATTATTCAAAGAGACATCACATTGGTTTGAGCCGGCCGGATCGGATCACTATATCTTATAGCTGCTACACAACTGGCAATGAATTAAATATTCTTTGATAAAAAAAATATTTTTACGTGACAAACCGATTTTGTACAGCTTATGAAATTTCAGTGGTGCAGTTGGCAGAGTGAAAATTGCCTATAGGTTCGAAAAGAGTATAAAATCTTCGGCACGCCGAAGATAATCATTCCCCACTTGTTTTAATTAATAATGATATTTAGATAACTTATTAATAACCAACTAAATAAGGCCTACGTCTAACATAACTAGATAGAATATTCATACACTTGTTCATTACTATCTTAAGTTTTCATTTATTTTGAAATTATCAATAGGTCTGGTTCCACGGCTGGTAGTCGCACGAGATCTAAAAATATTGCGTTACGCCGTGATATCTTTGAGAAATTATTTGTATCATCTTTTGTGTAGCAATCAATAAGTTAAATGCGGTCACTGGAGAGTGGCGTCGACAGCTGAGATCGGTTATTATATACATATGTACTACTGGGCTGATAGTCCGAACTGCACATATACGTAAAGATTTAATTTTACATATATAGTACTTGAAAAACGTACGAGAGCAAAGTTTTCGGAATCGCGTGGAGGTCTCATGCAGAATTAGCCTAAGAGCTTGCCAAGAATAAAATAAAATGAGACAAGTGGAAAAGGATTATCTTCGGCGTGCCGAAGATTCTATACTTTTTCGAACAAAAGTTAAAAAAACGCATTTTTGAAGGTACGATCTTGCAATTTGGTTTGGTCACACATTTTATTGCCAATTGTATGCAAGATCGGACAACAAATATCGGTATAGGCTATTTAAGATTTAACTTTGCATTGTGTGGGGCTCAGAGAAAAGCAAGCTAATTGCTTAAACTGCTTGCACTGCTTGTACTGCTTGTACTGCGGCATGTGTGTGTTTAGATTAGTATGAATGGTTTTAGAGGACTGGGTTCAGGGTATCTCGTAGTCGGGCACTCCCGACTAGAGCACTCTTACTTTTTATACCCTGAACCCATTAAAAATGGGTAAAAAGGGTATAATGAAGTTGTGCAAAAGTATGTAACAGGCATAAGGAAGCATCTCCGACCATATAAAGTAGCATATTATTGATCAGTATCAACAGCCGAGTCGATCTAGCCATGTCCGTCTGTCTGTCCGTCTGTCCGTCTGTCCGTCTGTCCGTCTGTCCGTCTGACCGTCTGTCCGTCTGTCCGTCTGTCCGTCTGTCCGTCTGTCTGTCTGTATGAACACACAGATATCAGAGACTACAAGAGCTAGAGACTTCATATTTGGAACATAAGTTTCCTAATCCGACAGATCATTTTTCACCTTGATCGAAGTAGCTCGTCCCGTTCAAAAGTTATCGATAAATTTCGATTTCAGACCAGCGTTTTTTGGATATAACTTACAAGTTATAAGAGCTAGAGGCTCCCAATTTGACATGTATAATCTCGAATAGCATACACATGAACAAATTTTTCACTTTTTGGATACCACCCCCCAAACCCCCCAAAAGTTAAAAAACGCATTTTTGAAGGTACGACCTTGCAATTTGGTTTGGTCACACATATTATCGACAATTGTTTGCCCCAAAATTTCAATAAGATCGGACGATAAACACAGAAGTTATTTAAGATTTAACTTTCCATTATGTGGGGCTCAGCGAAAAGCAAGCTAACTGCTTAGACCGCTTGCACTGCTTGTACTGCTTGTACTGCAGCATGTGTGTGTTTAGATTAATATGAATGATTGTAAGGACGGTTCAGGGCATCTCGTAGTCGGGCACTCCGACTAGAGCACTCTTACTTGTTAATTATTATTTGCTTATAGAGTTGTTCATTGATCTGATAAGTCTAAACGTGCGTAAAAGGTTTGTCTGGTTGTGCTACCTTTTATATAACCTGTAAACCTTCTTAACGTTAGGACATATCTACTGTTACATCCAGAATTTGAATAAGTTAATTGTTCCTAGCTAGAGAAACCAAACCATACGAAAATTATGTTTGCATCACTATTTCTATAACATTTCCGGTAATGTAAAAATAACGCATGTTTAACATCGCCCTTCTATGCGATTCTCAAGAATTTAAGTGAGGTCTGTCGATATTAATGGGCTGACCTGTAGTCTGAATATTGTGTTCTGTGTTGGTGAAATAATTATATTGTTTTCTGCTCTCTCTCTCAGTGTCAGTAGTAAATTCAGTCTTTCGCTCATTACTGTCTCTCCCGCTACTCTCTCTCTGCTCTCTCACTCTCTCTCTCTCTCTCCTCTCTCTCTCTCTCTACTCTCTCTCTCTAGCTACTCTCTCTGGCTACTCTGACTCTCTCTGTCTCTCTCTCCTCTGTCTCTCTCTCCTCTCTCTCTTCTGCTACCTCCCTCCTCTCTCTATCTCTCCCTCCACCCTCTCTCTCTCTCTCTCTCCCTGTTCTCTCCTCTCTTTCTTACTACTCTCTCTCTCCCTCTCTTTTTTACTACTCTCTCTCCCTCTCTTTTTACTACTCTCTCTCCCTCTCTCTTCTTACTACTATTACTCTCCTCACTACTCAGTTTCTATCTTACATCTCTCTCTCACACTTCTCTCTCCCTCTCAAACTTCTCTCTCTCTCTCTCTCACTCTGATTAATCTCTCTCTCTCTCTTTTTCTCACTTCTGTCTAACTTCTCTCTCTCTCTCCGACTACTCTCTCTCTCCTCTCACTTCTCTCTCTATCTCTCGCTCTCTCTCTCCCTCTCTATCTCTCTCTCTCTTCTCTCTCTCTCTCTCTCTCTCCTCCTCTCTCTCTCTCTCCACACTTCTCTTTCTCTCTCTCTATGACTACTCTCTGACTACTCCTCACTCTCTCCCTCTCTCTCTCCCTCTCTCTCTCACTCTGCCTCTTTCTTTCTCTCTCTTTCGCTCTCACTACTCTATAATCTGTTATTTTATTTATAAAATAAACAGGGTATATCAGATTGGATGGATACTAAAGTCATCTTAATCTCAGCAGGAATCTTTCTGTATCCTGCATAATGTATGTACACGCGGATATCAGAGACTACAAGAGCTAGAGACTTCATATTTGGAATATAAGTTATCGTAATCCCGGGACAGATCAAGTTTATTTAATTTTATCGATAACTCGTCTCGTTTAAAAGTTTTCGGTAATTTTTTTTAAGGACATTGCAACTTGATTCCCAAAAAATTTCAATTAGATCGGACAATAAACATAGAAGTTGTATAAGACTCAACTTTCCATAGTGTGGGGCTCAGTGAAGAAGCAAGCTAACTGCTTAAACTGCTTGTACTGCTTGCAGCATGTGTGTGTCCGTATGTGTGTACACTGATAGGTTAGTATGAATGGATGTAAGGACTAGGTTCAGGGTAAAATCGCTTGAAGAGCAGACTGTCAAAAACTTTCTTGCCCTTGAGTTTGTTTGCTCATATGCACCTGTTTTTTCAAAATATTTAATGACGCATATCTTCGCTATTTATGACTCAATCGTTTTGCAATTTTACCCATTGGTGAGTAATAAGAATGTTCAAGTGTACAAGGAAATTTAAAGCAATTGCTTTGAAAACATCGGATTTATGGCCAAAACCGACTTAGAGTTGTATGGCAGCTATAAGATATAGTGGTCCGATCCGGCCGGCACCGACCAATGTGCTGTTTCTTTGAATAACAAGTATATGTACATAGTTTTATCGCGATAGCTTTGAAAACATGGGGCTTATGACCAAAACCGACTTCCAATTGTAGGGCAGCTACAAGATATAGTGGTCCGATCCGGCCGATTCCGACCAATGTGCTGTCCCTTTAAATAATTAGTCTCTGTGCAAAGTTTGATCACGACACCTCAAAAACTGAGGGACTAGTTTGTATACATACAGACAGACAGACAGACGGACATGGCTAGATCAATTTGTTTTGCCATTCTAAGCATACTGGCAGTAACTTTTGGGGTCTCAGACGCTTCCTTCTATGCGTTACAAACTTAGCATAAACTTAATATACTATTTTCTTCGAAAGAGTATAAAAATCGTTTCAAATGCTACCTGATTTTTTGCCTAGCTGTCATAAATTGTGAACACTGAGTAGACAAGTTTCGAAATAAGACCAGCCAATTTAGTTAAGTGGAAACTGAATATTTTTAAATTGGGACATTATGACACGACTATACTTTATAGAATATAAGTATGTACATATGTATATACAAACCATTTGTCACAGCTGCAGTTCTTAGCAAAGTGACACAAAATGCCAACAGGAGCGAGGCTTTTAGCATCTCAAGTTGTCCGCTGCAGCAGTTTTTGACTTCAATCGGCTTGTTGACAGTTGAGTGTTGACTGTTGCTAATGGTATCGAGTATGGGTATGCAATACGACTGAAACTGACACGAGAGCAGAACAGCAAAGGATGTTGAAGTTGTTGTGCTAGTACTTCATACTAATGTGGCCAGGTCATATCTTATCAGCCAGCGCCTGCTGATAAGTTCTTGGGTATCTTTATTTACATAGACAGAGAGCAGCTGAAGAGCAGGCCAAGTTTACTTTTCATACTAATATAACCTCTATTGTATCTTTTTTTTTATCTGTGGTATCTGTTTATAAGAAATGCTACTCGCTTTTGAACTGTAATTAATGGCATTTCGATTGCAATATCTTCCGATTTATTTACAGCCTGACCGATATGTGCCCGGCTCACCCATCTTTCGCGACAGCAGCAGTGCATCGCCAAATGCCACGCCCACAACAACACCTATAACAGCTGCGCCCTCAGCAGCAGGAGCAGCGACGACAACAACAGCCGCAAC
Source organism: Drosophila flavopinicola (assembly GCA_035042425.1). Classification (NCBI taxonomy): domain Eukaryota; kingdom Metazoa; phylum Arthropoda; class Insecta; order Diptera; family Drosophilidae; genus Drosophila; species Drosophila flavopinicola. The sequence continues at coordinate 9,936,040 of JAWNLL010000090.1, read as the reverse complement.
GGGCGCTTCCCCAACCTCCCGAGTCGTGGTCAAGGTACTGCTTTAATATCAAACTCAATTTACTGCCAGACATTGTGTATACGAGTAGTGCTCCCTGATATTAACATTTCCAGCGGCAGCCGCACTTGCTTTGGCATATTTCACCCGCCACACGATTGACACACTTTCAGTGACATTTGTGTAAATAAAGCTGGAAACATGCTAAATCAACAACAACAACAACAGTTGGCTCGTAATGCATTTTCTCAACGGGGGCGCGACATATGAACAGATTCGACATGTTGCGAATTTTGTTTTTTGGGTCAAAGTCTTTTGACTCCTCTTATCCGGTGGGGCGCTGAGTTGGGGACTGGGGGTGGGAGTGGGTGGTTGTATGCGTTCTAGATAGTTGCGTCTGCTGTTATTTTCAGCGAATTGTGTGGCTTTCATTCAGCAGCTACAGGTAAACAGCAACAACACCTAAAGCATACGAGTGTTTCGAGTAGTATCCAGACATGCATTAAATCTGCCACTCAATTATTTGTGGAATTTTACTATACGATATTATTATTATCTATCTATCTCAATGCTCTCGGCATTCGTCTGTTTGTTTTGCTTTACTCGGAATCACGGTTCTGTTTACGTGCCAAATGGCACAGTTCGAAATCGACGGGGCGGCGTTTCCATGAGCGTTACGGTAAAGTACCCGGAGAGCTAATCGTCCCCAAACCCCTAAATTCTCAATAGCAATGAGTCACTTAGTCGGTGTGTGTGTGTGTGTGTGTGTGTTGGTGTGGGTGATAAAGGTGCGTGTCACGCTACATTTTATTGATTTAGTTTTTGTTGATTTAGAACGAGGGATTTGCACAACCTGATTTTCGTATTTAGAACGTAAGCCTATCGAGTTCAAAGAATACCCGCTTTTTACAATCAAACACATTCACAAGCTTTGGATTAATCTGAACAATTAAATTAAGTTTAATGCCTTCATATGCAACATATACATATTTAAAAACATTTCCTTCAAAAGCAGATTTTTGTTTAACATATTAAAATTAAGTGCAGTAGAGCTTTTCATAGAATTGTCAGTTTAAGATTCACTGAGCTAGAATCATAAGCTTAAGAAGCTTTCACATTCAAAAGGTATGTAAAGCTCATGCTTTTAAGAAAGCTGTAAGTTTCACTTTAGATTCAATTTCACTTTCAGCGAATTGCTGAAATTATCAATTGCTGTAATTAGAATCTCACTTTTCTCAACTTTTATCCACTGTCCCATTGCTAGCCATGACAATATCCCTTTCACATGCAGCACAGAGCACCACTAGCAACAACAAGTCCAAACAGCTGCCCTCCTGCTATATGAGCACTCGATCCGCGGCGATGATGGCACTTACGCTGGGTCAACATTCCAACAGCGAGAAGGCATCAGCCGCAGCAGCTGCTGGCGGCAAGCAATCCACGTCCACGTCCACGACCAGCTCCAGCTCTAGTTCGAATGTCCTGTCACGCACCAACAATAGATCTGTGTCTACGTCGCGACCTGTTAGCCGGACCACGCCCACAGCTGCAGCTGCGTCCACTGCGAGTACTGCTAATCCAACAACAGCCAATACTTCCACGTCCACGTCCAAGTCCACGTCGAAGCCATCAACGCCAACAGCGGTGCGGGCGGCTGCCCAACTGAACGGCATGGGCATCCTGTCGGGCGGCAGCAACTCGAGCGGCTCGGACAACGATGGCTTCAGCACTTCCGGCTCCTCGACGGCAACGGCTCTGCGACGTCTCTACTTCAAGAGTGGGCGCAGCATCAAGAACAAGATCAACTCATCCACCTCGGCCACCACACCACTCAACAGTTTGCCCATGAATGCCGTCTCCAGCGCCTATCACAACTCAGTGAGCGGTGCAACGCCCATGCACGCAATGGGCGTGGCTGGAGTGCCCAAGGTGAGTAAGACTTTTGTCTACAAAAAATATATATATACAAATAATCCCAGTGCCTTCCAAGCACCTGCAACTCGCATATCTTTGTCAATATGCATCCGATTTTCGATCCCGAGTCATTTTTATGATCATTGCTCATGTTCTTTTTTGAAGCTGCACTTAAATTTCAAGCAATTTCGAATTTTCGGTATCTTATGAAACACAAGCTATTATAATGCATAGATAGTCTTTAGAAATGTCTTGAAAAACACCTAAAACTCCCAGAACTTTGTCAGATTTTCGACCCCGAGACAGTTTTGACAGTTATTTTGGATTTTCTATAAAAATCAAGAAATTATAATAGAAAGTAATCAGGTTTCTGTATTACAGCAATGTCCGAATTGGCGGATGTCCGAAATATCAAGATTGTGCTGTACATAAAAAGGCATTTGTCACTAGATAACAATACTTATGAAACTTAAAAATGTAATGCCTTTATATATACATCATTTATATAACTTCTAATGCAGTTCTTATTACCGTTTTATGTATGCTTTTAAAAACATGTGCATATCTCGCATAGCTGGTTGTAATGGGAACTTCGTCTGCTTCCATACCGGACACAAACATCAACACATCCACGGACTCGGCCAGCACACTCATCACGAATGTGACGCACACGGACACCTCGGAGACTTGCGATTCTTTGGATCTAGGTAGGTCGTCGTCAGTTGTTGCTGGCTGCATTGATTGATTGATTGATTGCCATTTTAATTAATCAACTAATCAAACTGGCTCACACCCGACTCGTTCCATTGTCACACAGGCGACAATTCGGGGCCCAGTGAGCCGTTGTTCAGTTCGCTGGAGGAGCCGCTGCTGACGGCCATACAAATCGATTCGGAGCACGAGGCGGGCGGCACTGAAATGGAACTAACGAGCTGCTCACGCTATTCAACGCGACCCGACATGAATCTCCAGGACAGCACCGAGGTGAGTATGTCACAGGCGGTTGTTCGCTTGTTGTTGCCACTTGGCACTTGCTGTGCTTGCTCACCCGCTCATTTGCATAGCAGAGCCAGGAGTCCTGTCTGTCCATATTGACGGGGGAGCCATCATCCACAACGCCGCTGCTGTTGTCCTCGTCGCGCCAGCCCAGCACGGCGCCACCGCCGACACGTGGCCGTGAGCACTTCACCTTCGATCCGCCCCAGTCGCCCAAGTCGGCGCGCAGCAGCGAGAAGGTGCGCAGTCACTTCACCTTCAAGGACGAGCCGCCGCAGGGGCGCCGGGCGAGCAGCACACATTATGCGGCCGCTGCAGCTGCTGGCGGCGGCGATGGGACGCCGGAGGAGGAGCGCGTTGCGGTTAATCGCAGCAAGAAGCTGCGCGCCCGGGAGCCCAATGGCAGTTGTGTGACACGTAACCGCATCTCGCCCAGCGTTTCACCCTCTTCCAGCAGCCGCACCAGTCCCAAGCGCGAACGCAAACGCACCACGCCCTCCGCCTCCACGGGCGCCATAGCGAAAATCAACTCGGCGCCGCCTACCATGAAGGATGGCAACTTCTTTGGCAGCTGCCAGGGTCAGAGTCAGAGTCAGAGTCAGTCCCAGAGCCACGGCCACGGCCAAAAACAGCGTCCAGCCCAGCAACAGTTGTCCCCCTCTTCCACGTCGTGTGCACAGCAGCGCAAGTATTCGTCCAGCTCGTCCAGTGGCAGCAGTGAGCGCTGCTTGCGTGAAGCAGCCGCTGCTGGAACGATGTTCCCCTTTGATCGCGAGGCACTGGACTACGAGCGCATCCAGCGGGAATGCTTTGCACCCAGCTCGGCAACGGCCAGCACCAGCAGCGATTCGGATGAGGCGGAGCATTGTTCGGTCTACGAGCGCAAACTGAGCGCCGACATCTTTCAGCAGTACTCACGCCTCACCCAGAAGGAGCAACTGCAGCAACAGCAGCAGCATGAGCAACGGGATCATCCACCATCGCGCAAGAACTCGAAGCGCATTCGACCCGATTCGGTGATACATACCACCATACGCGAGAATCAGCAGTATGTGCCGCAATCCGACGCCTTCTATCCGCAGGCCAAGTCCTCATCGTCGCCCAGCGATCACTCCTACGCCGAGCTGAACAAGTTCGAGGACATTGCCAGCAAATTTGAGCAGATACCGCCCAAGCATGGCTCGAACTCAACGCTGAATCTGCATATGCTGCACATGCATAGTCCCGGCAGCGAATCGCTGCACTCCGCATCGCTCAGTCCCACGGACAGCACACGCAAACGCTCCTTCAAAAGCAAGTCCAAAGCGAAGGCACAGGCACAGGCCCAGGCACTGGAAGATGCACTGCCGGGTGTGGGCTCCATTAATGTGACATCAAATCCATTGGAGGCAGCTGCCGTCTGCAAGCAGCCGCGTGCCACCATCGTTGTCCAGCAAGTAAGTAGACTCTGCCCCTCTGCCCCTCTGCCCCTCTCCCCTCCTCTCTGTCTCTCTCGTTATATATGCACATCTGTCTCTCTCTCTCTCTATCGCTCTCTGTGTGTTCTGTCTGGGCGCTCTTTGTGCCTCATTTCCGCTTCTAGCTGCGCGCGCACTCTCCCTTATTTTATCTATATCGCGTATACGCTCTGCTCTGCTTTGTTGTTGCGCCTTGTGGCAGCTCATAAAAAGACTCGCACCGCTGGTGGATCGACTCATTCAAATGTTTACGATCCGCCCGAGAGCAACACACACAAGCTGAAACTCTTGGCACAGCATCCAAGCAACAATCAATTCAATAAAGTACACGATATAAACCACTGCGCAAAAAAAAACCAAAAACAAAGTTCTTAAATGGAAATTGCAAGTTTATAATTAATATCAATAACAAAAACCTATCGAAAGTATCGGTGTTTGTTTTGTGCCGCGAACTATTCGTAAAGTCTCACCGACATGTAAACTGTAAGCCCTGTGCTTGCATTTTACACAAACTACAAACAACCAAGCGCCCAAATCTATCCGACTATCAGAGACTCAACTTTGTGCAAACATCTTCGTACTGATACCAAGTTTAAACAACATACGATATGGCGCCCTTCTATAAGCGCATTTGCCGCAGCCTATCCAAGCGCTACAAGGAGGTAGGTGTATCCCAAATGTTTCCAATCCTAGTTTATTGACTTTGCGTCCATGGCTGACACAGGCCATCAGATAAGATACGCACAATTCCCAGTTCATTGTTTGGCAATGAGTGTTGGCCCTGTTTTTTTATGGCTCTCAATACCAATACCAATACCAATACCAATATCGTTATCGCAATGCTCTTTTATTATATGACGTCAATTTGACAATACATATTTCCTAATTAAAAGAGCCCATAGATGGGGATGGAATAATATTCAATTTCTATACATATGAACTCATTTTGGCATGAGTTTTGATGCATCATAGTAAATGGCTATTCCGAATTTGATTTTTATCTTCAATTTTAGCATTAATTTCAGTTATTTGACAAACAAGAAAATTGTATAAGTTTCGATGATCCGCCAGTTTAAACATATTTTAATAAATATTATTATGCATTCGGGTGCAATTTGAAATGTTGTCTTTCTCTGTATATATGCAGAATGCCATTTTTGCATTTTGTTTATTTGTTTTGGCCTTCAAGTTAATTTCTAGATATACACACACACTTCCTTCTACTAATGTGGGGCTTCTTCGAAATATTTTAATTTGCTGACTTTCCTGCATTGTTTTAATTACTTCATTGTTTCCTTAAATTAATTCAAATGAACATATCTTATAAGTTATTTTAAAATAGCAAAATTCTTATATTGCCGTTATACAAAATTAAATAAACAAAAGGCCTTAACAGAAATAGTTTTTTAGCAAACTTTTAATGACTTCATTGTAAAGTTTTTTAATCAATCAGGAATCAAGTTCAAAACGTATAATGCAAGCTCACAAATGGACTATTCCTTCAATTATTTTAAAGCCATTTATTACCAGCTTCATTTCGCAACTCAAGTTCCGAGAAAAGTTTGCCAGCTATTATATTATCATTGTGAAAGCCTCTTAAGTCAGCTCAGACAGCGTAAATGTGCTTGTAAATATCACATATCATCTTTAATTGAATTGTTTCAGCTGACAATTGTACTATATGTAAATATATTTATACGATGTATACCACATCTCATGCCGGGCGACGACAGCTGTCAAAATAAACTACCAGAAAGACCAGCAGAAAATGAAATCATGCCAAGGCACAGGTTGCCAGGTTCCAATACTTACATATATATATATACATATATATGCAAGTATTTTACATACATATTTATTTACTTTTAAAATAAAAACATGAAGCATATGTAATCCATGCCCAGACTGAGACCGAGACCGAGACCGGGACAGAGACTGAGACTGAGGCGAAAACAATGTCCGAGTTGTGCCACCTCCTTACCCACGACTTGTTTTGATTTATTAACTTTAACGATTTCATTGTAAGGCGCAATGAGTAGTTCGTTTTTATAAACCCGCAGGGGAAAAACATGTATGCTATGAGAGCTTGTTCTCATGTATATAAATGTACCTATATATATTAAAACATATAAACATACAGAAGTAGAAGGAAAAGCGGAAAATTACTTATAATAATAACAAACAAAACAAAAAGAAAACAAAACAAAACAAAACAAAACAACATGACATGAACAGCAGCTGACTTCGTGGCAAATATATTTACTAAAATATACCCCATCTATACTCTATTAATTTATCATATCCTGCCCTCAGTCTATGGTTGGCCTTATACACAAAAAAAAAGATACAATTTCCGTAATATGCACTGGATTCAAAAGAAAATTTCCAAAACAACGGAATCATTTCATATAGTATCCGCCATGGTAATTTCGTAGAATCTATATTATAAAAAGCTGTTGTCAGAATTCAGATAAAAGGTGGAGGGCGAATAAACTTTGTGCTTCTGATCAATTTGGATGCATTTTCATAACAATATTTATATCATCAGTTCCCTGACGAAACTAATCCGAGTGCTTTGATAGAAATCTTGTGGATTTCACTAGAAGTGCTCTCAATTACACAATTCCTTGTAATTTTGCAAATACTACGAATGCAGCCTTGGTGGTCACTATCTGCTACTGCCCCTACCTTATAAGCATCGATACTCACACATATGCCATGTAAACAGTAAATGCTTTGCTTTCCATGTTTCCTGTAGCGGTTCTGACACACACGTTGCAAATATCAAAAACAGGCATGCAAATAACATTTTTCCTTGGCTGCAGTTGTTGTTTCTATTCTATTGATTTTACATTGAAGCTAAATGGCGACCAGGTGGATGGGGCAAGGGGACTGCACAAAGTGTTAACGTGCAAATGCATTTGTTTTTGGGCCTTGATACAAACAGGCAAACAGGCAACGTTTAAGGCTATCGCCAAAGTCGCCAACACGAAACCATTTCGCAGAGAGAGAGAGAGAGAGAGAGTGAGAGTGAGAGGGAGACAGGGCAACAGTCCTTGTGCACACCTTGAGTGTCCTTCAGCTGAAATGGCGACTCGCCTAATGGCTGCACAGCTTGAAGTATATTAGATCTCCAGAGACAACGCAGCTTTACCCCATTTAATTGAATATTTAATGGGGATTTTTTTACATTTGATTCTACCCCCAAAGATATTACCCAGCGTAGGTGGTCGGAAGCGAATGCCTTGGGGCCACAGTTATGCACATGGAAACTGGCAAGCGACCGAAATATCCACTTGGGTTCATTCACTGGCATACATGATATCAAAGCGAATTCCAACTAAGGTCAATCTAACAATTTAAGGGTCAAACTTTCCACGCACGGGTTCAAATTATATAATTAAAAGCCATTAGTATTGGCCAAATGGTAACATATTATGCTGGCGCTTTAAAAGCGGTTATTGACTCGGCTGACCACAGCATTTTTTTTTCTTTCCATTTCTTTTCGCTCTTTTCGTTTTTGGCACATTTGTCAAGGCCGCACACGAATTACCGCTAATTATAGACGCAGACATTGCTGAATAATAAAAGAAAACCAAGAGTTCACAGGCCGCCACTCAGTTTACTTGGCATGTTAGATGTTAGACGCTGCGTATACTTAATGTCGCTGGCGTATACTTAATTCCAGCCGTTTTGGCAGTGGGCATTCAGTTAGCCAGTTGAAGATATGTGAATGACTTATCATTAATTGAATATTACCATGCATATCGATTAAAAACAATTTCATTGTGTGGAGCAGGCAGAAGTAAACAAACATCTCAGTAAGATGAAAGTCTGTGAAATGATCTGCAGAACATTTATTAAATACAGCATAGATTTAAGATGTATTAAGAATAATTGCTGAGAATTGCCTTAGCTGGTAAATAAACAGAGTACATTGTGAATATATACTTTAGACTTGGCTACAAGATATTTTACTTGATTTCATTTGCATTCGGCTCACCTTTGTTGCCTGATTGTTTTCTGTTCATTTTCTTTTTTGGGGGCAGTGTGTTAGCCGTGTTGCAAGTGTCTTGTAAGTGTCATTAATTACCTGATACATGGGCTACCCTGGCCAAGTGCCCCGCTCTGACGGCAATTGCAGCTGCAGCTGCAGCTGGACGCGTTGCTTCTTCCTGCTGCGACTTGGCTTGGAATCCATTGACCCCATTCGTACTGCTCGGCAGCTCGGTTGCGTTTTGCTGCAGTTTTTTGCAGTTCCATAAATAAACCACGGCCATAAATAAACACACACACACATGCATACAAGATACATATATGTGTCTATATACCATGTACTTCATTGTTCACCATCTGAAAATAGCTGCAGCACACGGAAATGCTCAAGCCGTAGCGAATAGCGAATAGTTTAGCTGCTGCAACTGGAGATGGGAGCGCAATTGGGATGAGTTCAATTGGGTTGCAGCCAATACACACCTTGAGATTAAATGAGATTTTGCACAGACTTTGCACCCTTACGACAGGCATCTGGCGCGTGGCCAGACAAATTACAAACGAAAGACGTTGTGAATTTCCCCACAGCTTTATTAATAACGAAATGTAATCAACTGGAACAGCAAGCAGGGGAAATTGTAATAATAGCCATATACGAAAAGACCAAATAGCAATTTAGTTAATTACCAGCCAGAAAAACCATGTTGGGCTTATTGATAGGTTTATCATATATGATGGCCAAATTGATTTGAGAATAGGTCTACCACATTCTAGCTGTTAAGTTTTGCCAGCAAGTTGCAAAGCTACTTTAATTCCCAATTGATATAAGCGACCAATAAAAACGCGCAATTACCTTTCAAAGCAATTACACAAACTGTACGACCTGTGATTTGGCACTAACAAAAAAAAACACATATACAATCGATAAATCGATTTGTTTTAAATATTGCTGCAAACGTATCAGCTTCTAAAAACCAGTGCAACTTTTTTTTAGCTATAAACTGATGTATTTTTGATGCGTGCTGTTGCTGGCATCGAATTTTACAGGCTATTGAACACAGATGAAAAAAACGATGGTATAATTAAGAAAACAAGTGATTTGCCTGCCATGGACGATGGCAGAATGTGCGCGCTTATTTTTATACACATTCAAAAGCAAACTAAATGTATTTTTAAACGTCGACATGTTAATGCATGCAAAGAATACAAAATACAAAGAGGCGGGCGCTAGGATGCGGGCTGAGGAGCGACACAGGCACATTGAGGTGTGAAATGAGCGCTGGCAGACGTTGCCAACTCAGGCAACAAATTTATGCACATATTTGGCATACTCTGTCTGCCGTTGGCAAAGCAACCAACCTAGCAAATTCATACATCTTATGGGTTTTGCATCCAGTTAGATATTTATATATATTTTATAGCTGGAAAAGCTGCAAAAACATTAGCCAAATGCAGTGCAGTATAAACAATGTATTCGACTCAAGATCTTGTATACTAAATACGAAAAATCATACGCCCCGTTTGCCTGCACGAACACCCAAGCAAATGCAGCAAAGCAAATACAAACATCAGTGGATTTTATACGCAATTTGATTAGTTCTTTTTTTGGGCACGTTTTCTTTTTGAATTTGTCTATTTAAAAACTGCTCACATGTTCCTCACACTCTGCTAGCCGTTCGGCTAATGGCCAATTCACAATTGATGGAAAACACATTCCCTGCCAACAACAAAAATATAAAAAAAACCAAAACAATTGCTGCCGATTGAGTCGGCCCAACTAGGAAATGCTCTGTGTTTGCATTTAAGATGCAACACTTTGGCTTTATCAAAGCGATCTTCAAGATGATTGAAATTTTGGTCAGAGTTTTGCTGATTATCTATTATCACATTTCTAGAAATATTTTAAACTGACTGCCGCTTAGATTCATTGTTTGTAAATTTGTCAAGTTCCAAGATAATAAACAAAGTCCACAGGTCATTTATGTATGTGCATACCAATCTTTTCTACCATTATTCTGTGCCACATGCCGCATGCATACAATACGCAACATTGCTCATACGCCACGTTGTCAACATAAAAATGTATGTCTTCATCAAGGATTCGCGAGCCACAGGACGATTACTGATTCAAATTGCTCCCCCGTGTGCGTTTGTCCAAAAAGTTTCACTTGCGTCCACTTGAGGCATTTGCTTTGCACATACGGCATTACTTTCACATGTGGCAAGCCGCTCATCAGAGGTGTAACACGCAAACACACACACACTCACACACACACACACGCACAACATATATGTGTTATTAATTAGGCAAGAGAGAAACAGGCGGTTTTTGTCATGCAAGCCAGTAAGGCATACGAAATTAAATTCAATATTTACTGAATAAATACTCAAGTATTTACCGTGTTTACCGTGAGAATGTGTGCTGCGTCTGGCTGACTGTCTGCCTGTCAGCCAGTTAGTCAGTTAGTCAGGTGGAGGCCTAACCCACCCTGTAATTTATGGCAAAACTTTTCTTCTTTGCGTAAATTTGTTGAAAAATGTTCAATTTGTTGCAATTTATGCGTTCCGCTTGTTTATTCGCAGCAAGCTACGAGGGGATTCACTTTCGTTCAAGCCACACAAATATTTAAAGGAAGTTTCACTTGAGTTATAATTCAGCGCAGCTTTAAATGTGTGTTAACAGAAAAACAATGCTGTTTATGTTCACTTTTCCAACGGACAATCTTTCGCACTTGATAGAATAGTATTCGGTGTCAGTTAAGCCCAAGCCCAAGCCCAAGCATATAAGTTGCTAACAGTTATTGGTCTACATTTGACCCTGTTTGGCAGTTGTTGCTAAAGTTTGGAAAGTCCTTTGCCTCGACACCAATTGGCAAAAATGCTTGACTTAGTTTTTGCCAGCAGGCAGCACGCGATGCCTTGAGGCAGTTGCAACTGCCACACTTCAAGGTACAGATTGTAGATAAGGTATCGTGCACAACTGTACAGCTTGGACTCAGCGAGAGCCTTGTGCCACTCCAAACAGCAATGGCCGTAGATCTAAATATAATTGCAGCAATGCTGAGGGATACTTGAATACCTAAAAAAAAGGCAATTCTCAATGCGAATTGCGAATGCGAAAATCCAAGCTGGAGGACGCGAGTCCACTCGATTGTAACAATCCACTTATAGTCAAATTGTGTTTTTACTTTCGTACAGCCCTCACTCAGCATGGACAACACGGTCGAAACGCTGCTGATAAAAAATGAAGGCGATTTCATCAGCGTGGAGCAGGGCAAGGAGCTAAACGCACGCAAGCGGCACTCCCAGCAGCTGGCAGCAGCCCAACTGCATCATCATCAGCATCACCAGGTGCAGGGACACGCCTACTCCCAGCAGCAGCAGCAGCAGCAGCAACAGCAGCAGCAGCAGCAACACAAACGCGACGAGAATATGCGACAGCTGCTGGATGTTACCAATACACTAACCATTGAGGAGTTGCGCGACTTTGAGATGCGGTAAGTATCACGGCACGTGCAGCAGCCATCGATTGCAGCACACATTTGAGGCCAGGCAAATAAAAACGCTGGCGATTTCATTTGTCCGATTGATAACCGGCAAAAGCCATAAAAGCCAACGAACGAAATGCGATCAAAAAGCATTCGTAAATGCATTTGATGAGCTGCAGCTGATACCGAATTTATTTATTACGTATATTCTAAATGCACATATAACGTATACGACCGGTTGCGTCGTTAAATGTTGATATCCCATACGAAATGGTTTCAAAATCATGTGAAGACTCAATAAGCAGTCACCTTGGGTTATGCATCTATATATTTACCAATCTAGCAGCATAAACTAAATTAGTAAATGAATATGGATAAAATGACAGAGTATTAATATTAAATTTAGACAGCCGGACAAACTGTTTTATTTCGGCAGATCTAATATAATTTCAAGTGTTTGCCACTCTCTAAATCTAATCGAATCTTGGCCTTTGGCAATTTGCATTGTTTGACTGGCGCTTAACTTGTGAGGACAACTTGCGGTCGACATGGCTTAGCAATAGACTTCCACATGCTGTGCACACACACATTTGTGTGTGTAAGCCAAGTTAACTGCTGTTCACATGCTGCAAGGCCAAACCACAAAAGCAGCCAACTGTGTTTACGTATGAAATTCCAATTAACGTTTAAATGCTGCAGCTTTTAGTTGGAGCAGCTGTCAATTGCAGCATTTAAAGTGCAGCAAATGGGTTTTGTTTCTAGTCCATCTCACTCACTAGCAGTTTGTTTTCTAAACGCCATCTTTGTCAATTGCAGCTATGGCTCACCACATCACAGCCGCTCGCAGTCGGTTAAAATGCCCGGCAGTCGCGCCTCCGGCCGCCCAAATCAGCTCTGTTTGCCACAGCAAAGATCACGGTAAGTGATGCAGCAGCACTGGCAGCAAACGCTTTGTAAACGCTCTCTATATATATGTATATAGCGTGGCCTCCATGCCCAACACTGGCGTCGAGGAGGAATATTACAGACTGCGCCACTTTTCCATTACTGGCAAAGGCGTTGTGAATCGCGGCGATTCGCTGAAGAGTCGACGCAGTCGCTCCAACAACAGCGTGGCCAGCTCCAATTCAAGCACGGAACACTTGACTGCCCAACAGCAGCAGCAGCAGCAACAGCAACAGCTACAGCAGCAGCAGCAGCAACAGCAGCAACAGCAGCAGCAACAACAGCAACAGCTGCCGGCACCCACCTCAAGCTCGGCACGCACCTCGCTGGCGTCCAGTCGTGAGAGCAGCACCTCCAATCCAGGCAATGGTCCCTACAGGTAAGTGGCCGCCAGTCTGGAGTTGTGCCACTCAACTGCAACTAATCCCTTTTTCGCAGAGTCCTGATGCTAGGCGGCCAGTCGGTGGGCAAAAGTTCGCTGGTCTCGCAGTTCATGACCTCGGAGTATTTGCATGCCTATGACACGAGCATCGGTGAGTAGCACAAGTCCCCCCAAGTCCTTGAAAAACAAACGCTGCACGGCCAAAAAAAAAGAGCTACACAGAAACATTGGCCACTATCAACCCCCTTGAATGCTGCTTAAACTTCGTCTTAGTGTTTAGGTTTAGGCTTTAGTGCTTTGTCATTGTGTGTGTGCTCCTCGTGTTTGTGTCAGTCTGGTCCTCAACCCTTGACCCTTTGATGTGTGTATGTCTAGTTTTGTTTTTGCTTTTGCTTTTTGGTTTTTTATCGAGTTTGGTTGCCTTGGCATTTGCCTTCATAAATGTTCGTTTTTTTTTCATCTTTCTTTCTTTTTGTATTTACGTGGTTTTGGATTGTGTTTTTCTGTTTATCTGTTGAATTTTTGTGTCGTTTTGTGCTTTGCCCTTGACTACAAACATTTTACGACCATTTTACAAATATATATGTTTATTATTCTTGTTTCTTTTCTTTTTTTTGTTGCTTTGTGTTGGTTGACTTTTTACGACCCGTCTTGTACATATGGGCAATGAGATTTGATCTGACAATTGGCATAGAAAACCATAAAAACAAAACCAACAAATTTTTGTTGGCAAATTTTTTCCTAAATCGAAATGGAAAAATTCCACACAAATTAAAACAAAATGGAACAACAAATAGAACATGCTGCAGATGTACAGAGCGGAAAATGCTTTTTAAATTGCGGGAATTTGGAGTGAATATAACAAATTGGAAAGTTATAATATCTTAAATATAAAAAATAAAGTACATCCACTCCAAACTCCTTCAAGTTTTGCTGTAAATTTACCAAAATTTGAAATGCAAGCACCCAAAACTCATATTCAATATTCTGACACCAAACCAATGATATTTATCTGTTCTCTCTCGTCTTTTGACCATTAATCATGTATAACAACCGAATGTTCTCATTTAACATAACAACAATAACAACAAAATTCAACCAAATCAAACTAACAAAATGACGAAACTCAATTTGTTTATAATCAATCCTTAATTCAGATCTAGGCAACTGTGATATACGCATACATATTGAAAAAGCCGCCGACGGTAATAGCAACAACAACAAACAATCAAAAATCTATCCAAAATAATTATTATGTTAATATTTATTCCAATTCCATATTTAATCTATACTAAATGCTTACCAACAAGCTGTATCAACTAAAACATACCAAACCTAACAAACTTACACTTTTCATTTTCATTTTTAACTTGTTTAACGTTTGAGCTGCATTTGCATTGCGTTTCCAATCGAATTCCAATTAACTTACTCAACTAGCTGCTAATTTTATATAATCTTCACACACAGGACACACGCCCACGTACACGCCCTTCCCTAATTAGGCCACTGGCTTAGTCCCAAGTAGCTAGCTCTATGCCACATCCACTCGCAAAGTCCCAAAAGCAAAAACAAACTCACCCAACAACAAAAACAAACAACTATTGTTACCTGCTCTATCAATTGTGCGACCAATAAATGCGGCTTTGTTTGTCCAACAGCTATTCCCTTCCTTCCCCACACTTTATTCCCCTGTGAATGGGTCAAGTTATGCTATAAAACATAAAAGACAAATACAAATACAGACATATGTGTAAATGTGATTAAGTTGAGATAAATTACGCAAGGGCAAGTGGCGTAAAGGTCACTTAACAACATTCAGACTGCATAGATATGCAATAATAGTATGAGCTAATAATAATTTGAATAATCCACACATCGTTAATTGAACTGAGTGCTCAGCTGATAAATGTGACACATTAATAACAAAGCGACTATAAAATCGCATGATATTTCAGATGCATAAACATTACATGCGATAAGTATGGCAAAAATGTCAACTATAGTTGTAATTAATGTGCTGCTACAAACTGAAAGTAGAGAGTAGTGTCAGAGTCCTTCAGATACTAATATATCAAACATGTTCAGTGCAGTCATGCAATAAGCTATAAAAGCAATAAATTCAACAATATGCAACATGGCTGATTAAAGTATACACACACACACACGCACACACGCACACACACACGCACAGTCAAGCACACAGCCATTCATAATTCATTGCATACCTCTGTGGGCGCATTTCGGGGATTTTTCAATTTTAATCATACATTTAAAAACGCTTTGAAAATGGATTTATGCACGTCCGACTCATCCCACGCTATATACATATGTATACGTCCCTATACTATATATATAACTTAGAGCCATATAATGTAATTCAGAATTACTTTTAGAGTGCCCCTTAACACAACCAAGCCACAAATCAATCCGTCAATTGTAAATATATGTAAAATACTATCCGAATGAAACTCACGTTTTTTGCACCTTTTATTTGTAGCTTTAACTTGCTTTAAGTTTTTTCTATACTATATTTATTTATATACTATATCGAATGCGTAGTTTAAAGACTCATTTTAATTAAATGTGTTTTTGTTTTTTAAACATAATAG
Source organism: Drosophila flavopinicola (assembly GCA_035042425.1). NCBI lineage: Eukaryota > Metazoa > Arthropoda > Insecta > Diptera > Drosophilidae > Drosophila > Drosophila flavopinicola. The sequence continues at coordinate 9,920,259 of JAWNLL010000090.1, read as the reverse complement.
ATGATGAATCTGGCGAAAAAGCCGTATCAGTATTACTCAGCGGCGAGGAATCCGAGTTGATATTCATAGATCATGGCTACACTGAGATGACTGTAAGTACATTGACTTCTATGTTGAAAGCATTTGCCATCAAGCTCGAGCTCTAAAATGTCATTTGAAGTAAGGTCAATCCGCACACGCTAACCACTCAGCATTCAACCTTAAGAGATACTTTATCTGTGACATTTCATAATGCCATTAACATACACACACATCTGTTGAACCTCACTCAATGTCAGTTTTGTGTCCTTTTGCCTTCACAGCCAGATGAATGCTTGACCAACTATGATCCACATGGATATTGTGTCATCTACTCCGCGGCGGACCGCAGCAGCTTTAGCATTGCCGAGCAGGTGCTTCAGGTGTTGTGGACCAATCAGAATATCGCACAGAAAGCCGTTATACTAGTGTCGAACAAAGCGGACCTGGCCCGGAGTCGACTCGTCACATCCGAAGGTAAATCAATGTGAACCAATGCAGCTGACTAAACGATTTTCAGATTTCTCTTTCATTAACACTTCAAAATGCGCTCGATTGGGTTTTTTGCTCGTAAAAATAGCTACATAAAGTGTGGGTGTGCCTCTGTGGGTGTGTGTCTGTGTGTCTGTGTGTGTGTATTTGAATGTGTACGTGCGCCTGCAAAGGACACCACAAAGCGGCCACAGACAGCTGCAGTCGCTTTAATTTTGGTCCTTCAATGAAACTTGATCAAGCGGAAGTTGATTGGCACACCTATACAAACACACACACACACACATACACACTCGCCATCTATATAGAGACATGTTTATAAATATAAATATTTAGCAGCAGCAACGAGCCATGGCTAAATGGGAAGCAAGTGAAGGTCACTCAACTGCTTGCTTGCTTGCCTGGCAGGACGCTCATTGCCTTTTATGTATTTTCAAGTACATCCACTTAAAACACCCTACACAATTTCTAGATATTTTAATTCAGTTAGCAGACTTGTGAAGTATTCAAATATGGGATTAGTTACGTAGATTTTGAATTTGTGTCTTTAATCTAACTCGTACATTTATTCTATACTTTATGATTGTAGTTGGCTACCAATCAACTTTAAATAGATTATTTAGTTTGCACAACATGAGTTGCTTTTGTTTTAAATATATATATATATATTTAAACGGCTCGCAGATTTGTACAATGTTTACATGCCTTTAGCTCAGTTTGGCTTTCATCTAACAAATTCAATATTTTCACAAATTACAATCGTTTTAAATGGTCGCTTTCAAAAGTGTCAGCGCCAACAAAAGAAGAGGCGCAGCAAAAAAAAAACGAGAAGCAAATTTAGGTCATGCGGCAGTCCTGGCTGGGAAGGCGAGCGAAGGAGCGCGCTTTTATACCATTATAGCCTGGGAAATTGTTTAAGCGCAAAATTGATTACATTTCATTCCTGCGGCTTATGCTCAAATAAGCCCATTGCTATTGTTGTCAATATAAAGAGGGATGCTTAGGGAATGCTGGGCTACCAACATTTCATAAAATATGTACAGCATTGTGGAGGGGGCCAAAAACATGAGGATACCTCCCAGAATAAGCACATTAAATAAAAAAGCAATTAAGGCGACTAAATTTGTGGAAATTCATAATAGGAAATGAGGTTTCCATGTTAATATATATATATATAGATAGCAACGGGGTCTGTTGTGGTGGTATATAGGTATGCTTTATACTTGAGCAGTTGTTGGGCTGGCTGCACTTATGAATATTTGAAATTGCCTGCATTTGCCATTTGGCTGCCAAGTAGTTTTCATTGTTTATGAGCTTCGTTTGCTTTTAATTAAGCGCCAGAGCGGGAACAAGCTGACTTTTGTTCCAAGCTGCGGGGTACTATGGGTGTGGGGGTGGTGGTCCTCCGGAAATGTTGTGGTGGGGCATTAGCACATATTTTGCACATAAATCGTTAAAGCTCTAAGTACTGCAGATTGTTTGTCAGCTGGTTGTTTAATAAAAGCACCATAATAAGGGGGAAAGAGATGAGAACATGGCTATCAAAATCTAATAAAATGACGCCAACTTTTTCGCACATCGTTAATAAAAATGTATGTGTGTGTGTGTGTGTGTGTGTGTGTGGCTATCATAAAAGCGTAGAGACCCTACGAAAAGCATACAAGACCCAGCTACTTATTGGACTCGCACTAGGCTATAGATTTTTACGACAGCAGGCGCAGGAAACGTGACGAAATCAGTATGGAGCAGGATATGGCAGGAGCGCCAGGAGTCTGAGGTTAATGGGCAACGTGTTTAGGTATAAAGTGTCCAAGTTTCTGGTTTTTATTACCCATCCAAGAGTTAAACTAAGCGACGCAATTTGATTTGATTAACTTGACGCATAACTGAGATTCATCAAGCTCCAACTTTATTCATTTTATTGCAGAGGGCAAAGCAATGGCCACAGCCTATGATTGCAAATTCATAGAGACATCGGTGGGCATTAATCACAATGTGGATGAGCTGCTGGTGGGTCTGCTATCGCAGATACGCCTCAAGCTAGAAAATCCCGAAAAATCCAGGTTGGTAACACAGATCAGCCAATTGCAGCCTTGCAGCATTTATAACACATCATTATCAACCCTTTAGGGATCTGTTTCGCAAGCGTTCCATTCGCAAGTCCAAGCGTCGTGCCTGCTCCCCACTCAGCGCTGGTTGCCTCAATGCCAACACGCCGCTGGGTCCACTGGGAGATGCGGCAGGAACGCCGCCAGGTAGCGCACAGAGCAGGTGAGTTGCCCTTAAAAACACCTTCCAGCTAATTGCGACTGACGAAACTTTTCATTTGCAGCCCACGCAAATATCGCGGCTCTCGTACCTCCACTAGCCTCAAGGTCAAAGGACTCCTCGGACGCGTCTGGACGCGTGACTCCAAATCGAAGAGCTGCGAGAATCTGCACGTGCTCTAAAAGAATCCTACCACATACACACAACGACTGAGCAGGGACAGCAAATGATTTAAGGGGTGATGAGAAATAGTTGGGGGGGCATTTTAGTTATTGACCCATTTAGCCTTTTGGTTTCCCAAAATTCGGTGCATACAAAATCCTGAGGATTATTTACATATACAATAAAAAGAAAGAAAAGCTCCCTAAAATTATTTAACTAAGTTTTCAAACGTACAAGCTACAAATAAACTGTATAACTCATAGCTCTATTATCACTGTACATATGTATCTATTATTTAAATTTATGTAATATAATTTACTGCTAGTCATATTACTATTATAAACATTATGTACATAATTAAATTTGATTCAACAAATGTTTTATTTATGTTTTAATGTTTTTTCTTTCATTTTGTCACCCCATAAAGTGCATCCGACTTCCATTAGAACAAAAGGCTTTTTTATTTAATTTCCTAAAGAACAGCTAAACATTTACCATAAGATCTTTATAACTGACTCATATTTGCAATTTATGCAGTCTATTAAATGAAATTTCTTTACAGGGCTTGAATAAATTAATTACACATTACATTACATTCGAATTGTAATACAAATTAGAAACCAAATCAAAAGCAATAATTTTTTGTAATTTTTTAAACAACTAAATTATAACCCAAAATGAGATATGAATCAATTGTACTGATTTTTAGAAGGTTTGGCAATTGTTCGCCGAATAGAATTTATTCTTAATTATATTATATACTTATAATGCTAATTCAATTGCATTTTAAAATCATATTAATATTCGTGTTGTTCAAATTTATTCTTCAATATTTATACCAAAAAAAAAAAAAAAAAGAAAAGAAAAACAAACCAAAAAAAATTCAAAGAAAATCTCATTCAAATTCAATTTGCATTATGTAGTTCTTAAGTAATTTGCTTATTAAACAAAAGATAAATGTTTGTTGTAGAAACCATGTGCACAGCATATGCACACATTATAGGTTTCTTACATAAGTCGGGACCATTCGAAATTTAACTAGAGCTACCACAAAAAATATGTTTTCTCCAATTACGGGAGACTCGAAAGTTTTACATTAGTTTTTACATAAGATTTACAGAAATATCAAAATACCAAATATGAAAAAGGAAATCCATGTTGACAACAGGGACCGTCTGTATCAGATTTGGAAAGGTTCTGCACGTCGATTTTTTAAAACTATCAATGTCACAATTTAATAACACGTAGCTAAAAATGCATATACATTTTAATATGTTGAGAACATTTTGCGCTCCACAATTATAGATGTGAACAAACACTTATTGTATATCAAAAGTATTGCAGCACAATGGAATTTAAAAGAATATATTATACATACATACTTAAACAAAATTTGGCATTGCCTCATTCTCTTTAAAGTTGCAACAAAACGATATGAATGTAAAACTTATATAAATTGTTTATAAATTTATTAGAACAAATATTTAGATGTATATTTTTTTTGTATCCAGCATAAAAACAGCCGATAAAGGTTAACCAAAATGAATTCGAGCCGTGGAAGTCAATGGGAAATGTACCCAGATGTCAGCTGGTCTAAAAATTGAATGTATAAAGCTATGTAGAAACACAAAAGTCAGCTATAAATAGTTGTCATGAGATAGCAGCCCTATAGAATGTTTAAGCTAGAGAGTCGAATATATTCCATTTACTATTACAACAACTTTATGTGTAATTAATGTATAATAAATGTGCAAACTTTGAACTTAAATCGGCTATGTGTGTTTTTTGAAATCATTCCAGTTGAATAGTTCAGACAATTTTAATTTGTTTAGTCCCACTTTACTGGAAATGAAAACAATATAATAATATTTTCTTCTTTTTTCTTACGCAAATTCAAGTTTTTATATTTATTTCTCAAGACAGTAGCTATTTAGTTTATATCTCACAACTTAATTAAAACTCACTATCGTTTCAGTCACGTAAATCAGTATGCTTCAAAAATACCACTAAAATATAAAAAACGTGTCATACTGGCATACAGCTGGCCGCAGTGAATGGCAAAATGAACAGCTGTTTCATTTTGTTTGAATGCCTGCCTGTGATTTGGTCAGCAGTGACAAATTCACGGCCAACGCCAACGTACGAAATTGGCGGTCAACGTTTCGGCAACGCGGAAGTCGCCCCAGTGCTTTATGTAACATGTTAAGCTGACGCGAGGTAGTCCTCTAGTGAAACGAAAACCGTGTGATATATATACAAATTTAGGCCATAACATGTTGCTCTATCAAATGGGTGCAGTGGTGCGGAGCACTCTGCCAGTCCAGGCAACCAAATTACTGCTTCACATCCAGCAACCAGTTGTGGCGGCCGTTTTTCAATGCCGCCACCTGACCCCCATGAATGAGTACAAGAAACGGGTCGATGCTGGCCAACTGATGACCGATGACAAGCAGCAGGAAACAATGCGGCAACTGGACGCACTCTATAACAGACTGCGGGGCTACCAACCTACCACACAAGCGGGATCATCTGGCGGCGGTTTCTTTAGTTCACTTTTTGGCAAGAAGTCCACTGATGATGCCGACGATGATCTGAATGCGGGCAGCCACTCACCCAAAGGACTCTACATCCACGGCAGTGTTGGCGTGGGCAAGACAACGCTTATGGATCTGTTTTACGACTGCTGCACAGATGTGTGTGAAAAAGAATTATGAAACAAGACGTGAACTTGATAGTGATATAATTAGATCAATATTCATTTAAAATTTGTGTTTATCTAATTTAAACATTATGTATAGAAGTACTATCTTCTATTTCAAATGCTTTAAAATACTTTTGTTGAGCACATTATTTGATTTTTAAACTTAAAGTGAATGTGTATTATGTTTCAAAAGGCACGATCTTATAAAAATTCAACCCATGACCCGATGAGTGCACATATCAAATTTTAATCCTTCAATAGAAAAAGGTTTAATTAAATTCAGTTTCAAGTTCTCCAAGAAGTAAATAAGACAAATTGTAATGCTTAAATGTTTGTATCTGAACAGATTCATCGCAAGCGTCGTGTCCACTTCACCGCCTTCATGACCAACGTGCATGGGATGATCCACGAGGCCAAGGAGCGTCAGGGTCCAGTTGATCGCGCCTTCAACTCGGAGAAGCCGGCGCCCTTTGATCCCACCAAGCCAGTGGCGGATATAATAGCTCATGAGTCGTGGCTCATCTGCTTCGATGAGTTCCAGGTGACAGACATTGCCGACGCGATGATACTTAAGCGACTCTTCACGCACCTCTTCAGGCAGGGCATCGTTGTGGTGGCGACCAGCAATCGCCATCCAGAGGATCTCTACAAGAACGGCTTGCAGCGCGTCAACTTTTTGCCATTCATAGCATTGCTGCAGAAACGCTGCCAGACAGCAAAGCTGGACTCGATAGACTATCGGCGCATTGCCCAATCCGGCGACACGAATTATTTCGTGAAGAGCCAGACAGACGCGCCTGCCTCGATGAATCGCATGTTCAAGATCTTATGCGCCGAGGAGAACGACATTATCCGACCGCGCACAATCACGCATTTCGGTCGCGATCTGACCTTTGCGCGCACCTGTGGACAGGTCTTGGACAGCAGCTTTGACGAGCTCTGCGATCGCGTGAGTATTCCCCCTCCTCAGATAAGGCAATTGGTATTAATCTATGTCTGATGCGTTTTGTAGCCATTAGCTGGCAGCGACTACATTCAAATCGCGAAATTCTTTCACACGGTGCTCATCCACAACGTGCCCCATCTGAATCTGAATGTGCGCTCGCAAATGCGACGTTTCATAACGCTTATCGATACCCTGTATGATAATCGCGTGCGCGTTGTTATCTCAGCGGATGAGACGTTGGACAATCTATTCAATGTTTCCGGCAGGACGGGCCCGATTTCCGACGCGGATCGTGCACTTATGGATGACCTAAAACTCAACGAGAATTCGGTGAGTAACAATCTTGATTTCGCCAAAAAATGCATTATTCTAAATTGAATCGATTTCCAGTCGAGCGTTTTCACTGGCGAAGAGGAGCTGTTTGCCTTCGAGCGCACAATATCACGACTGTATGAGATGCAGAAGCGCGAGTACTGGGAGCAATGGGCGAAGCATCGTTGATTTAGCCACACAATAGCTCCAAATTCAATGCAAAGATATAGTATAATTAGTACAATTAAATTTTAACCAACTTCACTGCTGGCCGTCACAAACTTATAACTATTTGTATTATTATTGAAATTGAATCTATTTAGTTGTTATCTGTCCGCCCACCAAGCAAATCATTATCAGTCTAATATTAGCAATTAGCATGTGTAATACTTTGAAGGTGTGTCATAATCACTATTAGCGTTATGTGTACTATATATATATATATATAAAACAGCGCTGACTGACTATTTACATGATTGATGATAAGGAGCACAGCGCAAAGCGTATTAAATATGTAGTAATTGAACTTATTTTGGAAAATGTATTATAAATAGAAGTGTACAAAATGTAAACATAATGCAATATATTATTTATACTCTTTTCGAAGAAAATAGTAAATTGAGTTTGTGCTGAAGTTTGTAACACATAGAAGGAATCGTCGGAGACCCCCAAAAGTTACCTACACTTAGAAAGACAATACGAATTGATCTGGCCATGTCCGTCTGTCTGTCTGTATGTATGACTAGTCCCCCAATTTTTGAACTATCGTTTTGAATTACGCCGAAAATAATCCTTCCCCACTTTTTTTTAGGTACATTTGTACCACAAGTGATATGCAAGTGCATTTTCCAACACATATTCGGTAGGGCTGCATTTAAAGGAAAGTAGGCGACAGTCACCAAAAAAAAAGATATCTAACCGGCAGAAGTTGTGGCAAGTCATTCTTTCACAAATTGTCGCAGTGAGCAGAGCTCTTGGAAGTAAGAAAAAAAAGTAAAAATTAAATTCCTCTCTCAGAGTCGTTGTGTCGAGCAGTCTTTGGTTTTTCGCATTACCATCTCCCGTTCTCAAGCAGCGCAACTGTAATTGTTAATTAGTCACAAGAATACACAGAAAGAAGCGAAAATGGTTCCAGTTAACAAGCCGAATACCAAGGAGGTGCAGTGCCAGCTCGCTGCATGCGATGAGACCAAGCAGCAGCAGGAGCTCATTCTCACCCCCAAGAGCGGACGCGTGGGGATCTTCAATGCGGAGGACTTTCTGACGCGTGCGCAGATGAACGACAAGATCAACAACATCTTGCGCTCGCCGACTAAAGTTCCAAACGGCGTGCGCCAGCGCTCCGTGTACACCAACAACAACCCATCGCCGGTGAGTTCTGCAAAGAAAACTTTCTATCCATCACAGTGTGTGTATGTGTATGTGTCTGACATTTGCGTTTGGTTGTGTGTGTATTAGTTCCATTTTTCTGTGTGTGTAGGGTAGCGGCTTTGAAAGTCTCCTTTTTCTGATATGTATTCCTGTCTTGAGTAAATAAAAATATTGGCAGGCAAAAGATTTGAATCACTTGCAGTTTTTTTCTCAGTGGCTTCGTTGGTTTGTCTTATATACAAAATACACTTTATAATGTCCAATTTCGGAATTACACATCCTGCAGGTTTTACAAATTTAGGACTATATGATATAATGATTCGACACGACCGACTCCGACACACATATGTATATACATACTACCATCAGCAAAAAGCCGAATAAAGCCAAAGGTTCATCAAAATAACTTCAAAGCATAGAAACAGACAGATAGTCAGACGGACGCATGGACATAGCTCTCTCGACCTATCTATTAATGCGGTTCATTGCATCCAATTTACAGCAGTCTTCGATGAGTTTCCCTAGATCGGCTGCATCGTTATCAGCGCGCATGAGCAGCATGTCGCTGAACAGCGGCAGTGCCAGTGTGGGCACCAACACTGCTGTGCTAGCCAAGGAGTGTTCTAGCCAGACCAATGCCAGCTGTGCTCCTGGCTCCTATATGCCTATAAGCGGGACCATGCATCAATCGCAGCCGCTGCTGACCGTCGCTGGCGACTTGGAGCCGATGCTTCATGCCACCAAGTCATTGAGTGCTCGCTATGCTGGTCCATTTGGTCACGAGAATGGTGCCGCCTACTGCCTGGTAAGTAGCATCCCAATGCTTTACACGTACACATCAACTACCAACTGTCACCGATTAGCCACAACCCCAACCGCAACCACAAATGCACCACGCACAGCAGTTCCCGTCGCCGATGCCACCACCACCCCATGCTTTGGGTCGCGTTAGCTCGCGCACCTTTGAGTTTGAGAACAATGCGCCACCACCGCCACCCTGTCCAGGCTCTGGGCCTATTGCCATGTCTAATGGCACCATTCAGCTGCGTTTGCGCGAAGGAGTCCGGTTAGTAGAATCTCAATAAGCAGTTACATTGTTGTGAGCAGAGTAATATCCTCCTACTCTGCCTCCTCTAGAATTGATATGACTCTGGACAAGGCAGTGCGCGTGTTGAATCAGCGCAGCATGGTGGCCGTCTCATTGTCGCGCAACGGGACTAACTCAGCTCTGATCCACCCAAATGGCCGTATTCTGCAGAGCGGCTCCAAGGTGGAAATTGTCACATATGACGCCATGAACTCCAACAGCTTTGTGTAAGTATACAAAATCAGAATTTCAAAAATGACGCCAGCTGTCCACTTTTAACTATCGATAGCTCAAAAGACTTTTGGAAAGCACGAAAAGTATCGATATAGTATAGGATAGAAACTATCGTTGATACTTCACGCTATAGTTAACAAATAACATTTTACAAATGTGATCTCTCGTTTTGCAGGCGCTACGCCAAAATGTGGTACAAGGGAGTGAGCTTCACGAGCGAGTCTTGCGCTTTAATTTACCTAGTGGACACCGCTGGAACACGCACCACAACTGACACATTCACTGACCTGACCATAGACTACACTCTGGCAGTGTTTTATGAGTAAGTTCACATACTCGGCGGCTTGATAGTTACTCTCCTAATCACATAATAACAAATATTCACTTTTAACAGCGACTCGCGCCACGGTCCCTCGTTTGTGCCGGATGCACAGGAGGTGGTTACCAAATCATCGTACAGTTGCGCCGATGACGGCACCGAGGTGTACGACATCAACGGTTTTCGCATTATTCAGGCTGCTGATGGCCTGGTGAAAGTGACTCGTCAGCACAACAAGGGCCTCATTCGCACCAGCCCTGGCAATGGATCAGTCACTCTAACCACTCTCGGCATCCACTGCACCGCCTCTTTGGGAAGGACCTCGCATCTGTTTTTGCGGTAGGTTTCAACTCCAACTCTAGCTCTAGAGCAAAGGCAATTTGCATTTATTATTGTATTTATACCTTTGCAGTCGCAACGAGAAGCGCATGCACTTCGATGGCTCGAATTTCATAGTGCGCAATGCCGGACACTCGGCTGGATTTAACGAGAACAACCTGCTGATTGTCTACTAACGTGGATTCGTCCTTAACACAACCGCACACTCACAGGACACACACACAAACAGACAACATCCAACGCAGTTTTTAGGGACCGTTGCGCTGCTATAATGCGGAGAGGGATAATTAAAAAAAATTGGATAAGTCACGGAAAAAACACGAAACATAAAATAAGACACGCAGAAAAGCGCGAGCAACGAAAATAACATCCTGATCAGCAAATACGTATACGTATTACGTATCCGTAGAACAAACACTTGATAATTCAAGGGAAATCACGAGGATAGGATGTGATTCGTTGCTCGACGTAAGCGCAACGCAGCTAAAAAGGAATTCGTTTTTAGTTATCTTTCCCTACTCGAACTTTTTGATATCAGTGAGAATTTAGCAAATAACTTTGGGGCACGTGTCCACTGATTTGAAACGCTAGCGAACAACTATTCGCATCATGGCAAGATTAGTAGGCAGTTTTCTTAAGAGTTACTGGCCATCTGAGGTCCACCTGAGCGATAATTCAAGTTACTCTTTACAATTAAGATTAGTTTGTAGTTGCTGCAACCCAAACATGTTCATCCACACTAGCACACACAACAAAGTGAAATATTGATACATTCTGAGTTGACAATTTAAAGTGAACAGTCTACACTGAACACGTTCCAAATACCGAATACCCATACCATAAGAAAAAGTGAAACACCACCAAAGTATTGAAAACAAATGTCAGAATTATTAAGTAGTAAGTAACTGACACAACTTAAACCCCTCAACGCACACACATACATACATTATTATTTATTGCCTTTGAGGCAAACGAATACAAACTTGTCAATTGTGGGTCACACCGTAGGCTTCCAGAGTCCTATGAGCCTTACTTCAATCTCCGACACCCTAAATTCATTAGAATGTATGATGAAATTAATGTGTCTCAAAATGTGTTAAAAAGCGTAAATAAATATGTAAACTAACTAAAAATTGTCAACTTTATTTAAGAGTGGTTAGTTATTCGATTGTGCGATGCCAATATTGCAATAAAAGTCAATGGGAAGTGTTCGAAAAAATAATGCAAAAACAAGTGGGGAAGGATTATCTTCAGCGTGCCGAAAATTGTATACTCTTTTCGAACCTATAGGCAATTTTCACTCTGCCAACTGCACCACTGCAATTTCATAAGCTGTACAAAATCGTTTTTTTGTGCTGAAGTTTGTAACGCATAGAAGGAAGCGTCGGAGACTCCAAAAAGTGACTGCCAGTATGCTTAGAATGACAAAACAAATTGATCTAGCCATGTCCGTATGTCTATCTGTATGTATGCAAACTAGTCCCTCAGTTTTTGAGCTATCGCGATAAAACTTTGCACAGACACTTATTATGTAGTAAGTATAGCTGAGCTATATTTTACCGTAGTTTGCTTAATTATTTCTTTCTCTTTCAGCTCAATGTTCGCAACTTTTGCTAAGCGCACATTTAATTATTGTCTATTGTGGTGTCCACTTATTTTGCAAAATGTTTATCAGCCCAAAACCATTCTGCTGAACGTTAAGTAAGTACTATAAAATCTATATATTCCTATATAATTAGTTAATTTTTGTTTTCCAATAGGTCGCCAGCGCAGCAGAGGATATCAGAACAGACAAAAACAACAACAATCACAACATCATCATCATTATCATCATCACCATCATTATCATCATCATCACCATTATCATCATCATCATCATCATCATCATCATCAACAACAACAAACACAACAACAACAACAAACACAACAACAAACACAACAATAACTACAAACACAAAACAACAATCAACTGACAAGAAAGCAGCAACATCTTAGCTTAATAAGTAAACTTAAAACATTGCTTTTTATATAAATATTGTAATATTAAATGTATTCTTAGGATAATACAAAATATACTATATTTATAGTTAAGAAAAATATAAATATTTATATACATTTGTAGAATAAATGAAGAAAATAAACGATTTATCAAAAATCAACGTTTTTTCATTTGAATGTATTAGTTTAGAGCTGAGAGCCATGCTCAGAAGTTCTACTCAGGGTTATTTGCTCTTTTCCCTCAAGGTCATGCAAAAATTAAAAACGAAAAACTCGTCGTCTATCTGCTGATTTCTGTGCGCCTGGTACTTCGACCAGAGAAACATACGCAATTTGCCTTTGTTCGAGACAAAAACGAACACTGACAACTGCACGCAGCTCCGCTCTGTGCTCTGGGATATTCTCTCTGAAAGGGAAATTCTCCCTCAAGGTCAAGCAAAAATTAAAAACGAAAAATTCGTCGTCTATCTGCTGATTTCTGTTCGCCTAGTACTTCGACCAGAGAAACATACGAAATTTGCCATTGCTCGAGACAAAAACCAACACTGACAACTGCACACAGAAAATCGAAGCAAGCCCAGCTCTGAGTGTAGGGAAATTTTCTCTCAAAGGGAAATTCACCCTCAAGGTCATGCTAAAATTAAAAACAGAAAAATCATCGTTCATCTGCTGAATTATGTGCGCCTGGTACTTTCTGACGAAAAATAGCATTTGGCAAAGCAGATCTGCGGCTTCAGACACCCAAAAATACAAAAACAAAGTTTCTTGGTTTGTATTTCCATTTATTTAAAATGCACTATATAAGGTATATTTGTACACAAAACGGAATTTATCAACAAATAATTGTAATTATAAATGAAATGTAATATATAGTATTTTTAAATACATTCTTATAATAAATTTTAATGAACGGATATAAAACAAATACTTATAAATTAACTAAATAAATTATTTATTTGCTTGATGACATTAAAAATGGTGACGTTGTTGCGTCTGAGGAACTTCAAATTTTCCAGTATTTTTTCCAGGTGAGTTTTCTTTTGGTGGCTGTCCGCATAACATCATCTTGGTAGCCACGCAATGGATCTGTTTCTAGAGATGTCCTTGAAGATCAAAATGTATACCTGCAAAGAAAAATGACAATTATGAAATGATTTAAGATTTAGTCTCATATTATTTTAACTAATTAGGGTCTTCCGAGGACTTTTATACTCTTTTCGAAGAAAATAGTATATTAAGTTTGTGCTGAAGTTTGTAACGCATAGAAGGAAGCGTCTGAGACCCCCAAAAGTTACTGCCAGTATGCTTAGAATGACAAAACAAATTGATCTAGCCATGTCCGTCTGTCTGTCTGTATGTATGGGATCTAGTCCCTGAGTTTTTGAGCTATCGCGATGAAACTTTGCACAGACACTTAATTTTAAAATGTACAGCACATTGGTCGGAACCACCCGTATCGGACCACTATATCTTATAGCTGCCATACAACTCGAAGTCGGTTTTGGCCGTATATCCGATCTTTTCAAAGCTATCGCCTCAAATTCCTTTGTACACTTGAACATCCTTATAACTCATCAATGTTTAAAATTTCAAATCGATTCAGCTATAATTAGCAAATATATGTGTCGTTAAATATTTCGGTGATGCAGTTGGCAGTGTGAAAATCGCCTAAAGGTTCGAAAAGAGTACAAGATCTTCGGCACGCCGAAGATAATCCTTCCCCAGCAAGTAGTAAAGAAGAAACCTTTGAAATAACTGCCATAAAAATTGACTGTAAAAACGTATTGTCAACTTTTGATCAAATCAAATGAATACAGTTTTACACTTACATGAAGAATTTTGCTAAGCGTGGTTCCGTTTAAGTTCAGCTTCCAAAATGGCAGATGGCAAGTCCTTGATTGTAAACAAAACACTGCCCTTTGGTAAGCAGTGTCCTATAGTTGTGTATACCTATCTTCGAGATCCCTATTTCAGATTCGTCCTTGCTCACTGTTAACATTTCGCTGCGACAGGTTGAGGAGATCGCTTTGAACATATCCCGGCGTTGTGTCGTCTCCGGCGTGAATGAGATCGCCTGGGCGCTGAGAGCTCTTATGCTGACAGATCTGACAACGCTGGGTGGTGACGATACCCGTGCGAATGTTCGCCGCCTGTGCGTGCGTGCCTGCTACCCCTTTGAGCCTCAGTTCTTTGACCGATTCTTTGAGCGCACGCTCCTGCTGGACATACACTGCGCCGCCGTCTGCGTGTATCCGGCGCGTGTCAAGGACGCCTTTGCCACGATACAGCAGTTCAATCAATTGAGCCGGGTATCAATTGCGGCAGTTGCCACTGGGTTTCCAACGGGCCAATATGGCCTGCAGACGCGTTTGCAGGAGATCAGCCATGCCATACTGGCTGGAGCCACAGAGATCGATGTGGTGATCAATCGTCAGCTGGCGCTGTTGGGCGACTGGGAGGCGCTTTACAACGAGGTGGTGCTCATGCGCAGTGCCTGCGGTGATCATGCACTGCTGAAGACCATTCTGGCCATTGGTGAACTGGGGACTATGGAGAATGTGAGTAGATGAGAAACCGCTGAATCTTTAATTGACTTCCCGCTGCAGGTCTATAAGGCTGCCATGGTCTGCATGCTGGCGGGCGCTGACTTCCTGAAAACGTCCACCGGCAAGGAGGTGGTGAATGCCACGCTGCCCGTGGGATTAGTCATGATATTTGCCATACAGGAGTTTAAACGGCGCACTTGCCAAATTGTTGGACTGAAGCCGGCTGGCGGAGTGCGCACCGTCCGGGATGCCATTGCCTGGATGACGCTGGTTAATGAAACGCTGGGCAGTCGTTGGTTGACGCCGGAGCGCTTCCGTTTTGGCGCGTCGGGATTGTTGGATGATATTGAGAAAGTTGTGCGCGATGGTGTGCTCAAGTTAGAGCGCGAGGCCGCTGCAAGGGCTAACCATCAGAAGCCACTGACGTCGGAGGCTGGCAGTGAGGATGCCATTTGCAAGGAGTTGCGCAAAAAACAGCAGTTGAAATAAAATGTTACACACCGACATAAAATTTTCGCGAAACAGCTGAAAATATAACGCATTCATACGGTATTCGTTCAAAGAATGTGACCAGCCTGTTTGTTCAATTGCATTGGTATTTTACTCATATTTGGTATTTTAAGCACACAGTATTCCAACGTTTGCCCCAACTGGTCACACTGAGTACAAAGCTATTGAAAAAATTACTTTAATTTAAGAGAATTTCGCATCCTTGCTCCGCCCACTCAACGCTGCTGTAATGGTAAGTTCGCCCCCAACCGAACCGTAATCGCCAGCAGCCGGAAACCACGATTTCACTAAGCGTCCAAGTGCCCATATTCGCGTACACGATAAGTGCAATAAAAGAAAACGCTGACTGCGCCCATCGCCCGCCCCCCACTTTTGCTAGCGGCAAATCAAGCGCAACTTGCAACTGCGGGCGCAAGCATAGCCGGAGTCCACATAACCACATAACCAACACCAACCAACCACAAACAACAATAATTACAAGCACCACAGCACCCCAGATCATTCAGCATGTATCCCTGGAGCTCCTCCTCGTACGGCGGCCAAGTGCCCACTGGTGGACAAACCAGGGTAAATACGCCACGCACTGCCAACGTTAATCAACACTCCACTTCACTCCACCCCCCACCCAACACCCACTATCTACTTGCTACTATTTACAATAATTACAGTGGTCGCTCGCAAATTAGAACTTGCAAAAAATTAGTAATGCAATTCATAAAAATTTTGCTCATTTAAAAAATTATTGTTCGTGAGAAAACATAAATGTTCTGATAAATATATCTGATATTATAATCAGTAAACTATAATATAATCGCCAAATTTTCATTTTTTTTATACAAAAGTAGAAAAGGCAGAAATTAACATATTGCATATGAGTCTGTCTGCACCTGATGAATCATTTCTTCGAGCGATCACTGTACTTACTATCTTTTCGCCTTCAACACTAAGTGCACGCCCCGCGGTGTTCAGGCGCAGTCGGCAATTGGCGAATCCAACAGTTATTCAGTTCGTTCGTGTGTTATCATCGTCTGTTTGCCCATTCCCAGTGCATGGCTTCATCCAGCACCACATCCGACTGAGCTATCGACGCTTATCTCATCTCATTTGTGTTATTTGTTTTGTGTATTCGTTTTTTTTTCTCTCTACGCAATTGAAATTCATGTCCATGTACTTACGCACCGCGAAAGATTGGCCCAGTTTGCCGGACACTGTATGCTATGTCTCGTTTCAGACGATGCCGAATGGTTTAGACGACCAGGAGAAGCTGCTCGCGGAGGCGGCGGGTGCGGCGCGCAAACAGGCATTCCAAATGAATCACTTTCTGGACAAAGAGCGCATGCTGGATGCTCTCAAATGCGCCAGCACAATGCTAAGCGAGCTGCGCACCTCGCTGCTATCGCCCAAGAGCTACTATGAGCTGTGTGAGTACAAAATTATGTTCTTTTCTCCTTGCATATAGTAATTATCTACGTAATTTAGACATGTCCGTTACGAATGAGCTGTGCCACCTGGAACTGTACCTCAGCGAGAAGAGCAACAAGGAGACAGATCTGTATGAATTGGTCCAGTACTCGCACACGATAGTGCCACGCCTCTATCTGCTCATCACAGTGGGCATTGTGTACATAAAGAATGACTCGACGCTTAAGCGCAGCATACTCAAGGATCTGGTGGAGATGTGTCGTGGCGTGCAACATCCGCTGCGCGGTCTCTTCTTGCGCAACTACCTGCTGCAGTGTACCCGCAACATTCTGCCCGATGTCCTGGTGGCAGATAATGAGCACGAGGGCAATGTATATGATGCCATCGACTTTGTGCTCACGAACTTTGCCGAGATGAATAAGCTGTGGGTGCGCATGCAGCACCAAGGACATTCCAGCGAAAAGACACGCCGGGAAAAGGAGCGCGAAGAGCTGAAAATATTGGTGGGCACGAATCTGGTGCGTCTGTCGCAGTTGGATTCGGCCACACTGGAGACGTACAAGCGTTTAATACTGCCGGGCATACTGGAACAGGTGGTCAGCTGTCGGGATGCAATTGCGCAAGAGTATCTGATGGAGTGCATCATACAGGTATTTCCCGATGAGTTCCATCTGCAGACGCTCGATCCGTTCCTAAAGTCCTGTGCCCAGCTGGAAACAGGCGTGAATGTTAAGAATATTATTATATCGTTAATTGAACGACTGGCGGCGTATAATCAACGCAGCGGGAAGGTAAACCCAACAATTCCATGAACGTATTTTATGGTTTAATTTATCAGAGACTATTTTTAGACAAGCGGCAATGCAATTGATGCCATCATACCCGCCGAAGTGGAATTGTTTGAGGTGTTCAGCGTACAGGTGGCAAATATTGTGCAGACGCGCACGGATATGCCGCTGGAGGACACTATATCGCTGCAGGTGGCCTTGCTCAGTCTGGCGCAGAAGGTGTATGCCGATCGCGTTGACTATGTGGACAAAGTCCTGGGCACAACGGCACAAATACTGGATCGCATGAACATGAACAAGTGCGTATGGAATTTAGTCGTATGCTACATTAAATTGATTACCATTTTTCGGCATTTGCAGCATTTCGCATCTGTTGTCGGTGAATCAGGAACTGTCTCGCTTGCTGCGCATTTGTATTGACTTCTACAACAATGCACTGACCATCATACAATTGCACAACTTTTGCCCGCTGTTGGAAAAGTTCGATTACACATCGCGCAAATCGTTGGCATTGTATTTGGTCATGAATATACTGGAGAATGAAACGCTCGTGACCACAGCCGATCAAGCGGACAGCATATTGACGATAATAACGCCGCTAATCAAGGACGATGAGACGAACACGACAGCGGCAACGAATAGCGCCGATGCCGAGGAGTTTGCCGAGGAGCAGGGCGTCGTGGCGCGGTAAGTTTTAGCGGATATAAATTGTACTCATTTGATTCTAATATGCCTTTAATTTGGCAGTTTTATACACCTTTTAAAATCGGATGAGCCGGATATGCAATACAAAATGCTGCAAACGACGCGCAAACATTTGGGCAACGGCAGCGGGCAGCGACTGAAGCATGTCCTGCCGCCGCTTGTGTTTGCCGCCTATCAGCTGGCATTTAAATATAAAGCAATTGCCGAGCAGGATGAGAACTGGGACAAGAAGTGCCAGAAAATTGTGCAGTACTGCCACAGCACAATCAGCGCCCTGGCCAAAGCGGATCTGCCGGACCTGGCGCTGCGCCTGTATCTGCAGGGCGCACTGGTGATTGGTGAGATCCGCTATACAAATCACGAGACTGTGGCGTATGAGTTCATGACGCAGGCGTTTTCGCTGTATGAGGACGAGATATCCGATTCGAAGGCACAACTGGCTGCCATTACGCTCATCATGTCCACCTTCGAGCAAATGTCCTGTTTCGGCGAAGAGAACGCCGAGCCGTTGCGCACCAACTGTGCGCTAGCTGCGTCCAAGCTACTCAAGAAGCCGGACCAGTGTCGCGGTGTTGTGGCCTGTGCGGCGCTCTTCTGGAGCGGCAAGTAAGTGAATTGCCAAACATATGCTATTCAGAGCATCAAGGCTTATATCCAAATGCTCTTCGCAGGCAAAATGGTGAGGAGATGCGCGACGAGAAGCGCACGCTGGACTGTCTGAAGAAGGGCGCTCGCATTGCCTCTCAGTGTCTGGATACGGGCGTGCAGGTGCAGCTGTATGTGGAGCTACTAAATCATTATCTATTCTACTTTGAGCGCGGCAACTCACTCATCACAGTGGCCATGTTGAATCAGGTATGACTGCATTCAATTAGCAAGCAATTGGCACCTGGCATTAACGTGCTATCCATTTGCAGCTCATTGCGAAGGTAAACGAGGAGCTGCCCAATCTGGAGCCGAGCGAGGAGACCAAGCAGATCGAGAGCCATTATAAAAATACGCTAGCGCATTTGCGCAGTCGCATTGAGTCCAATGACACCTCCCTGGAAGTCTCCTTTGCCGGCATTACACTCAATTAGTGAAGAAATTGTATCCATATGCAAACCACGTAGACACAGCAAGCAACGCCCCTCGATCACGCCTATTTTTGTAACGCTACTTATCAGTCAGCAGATGGTGAAAACCCCACTCTTTAAAAGGCTGGATAAACCGAATAATTGCAGAACATTGAAGAAGAAAAAATACGATCAAAACAACTGTGTAAACTGTGTTTTCTCAAAGAAACAGAATTCCATGATAAAATTGTTGATTGTTTAGGGGTAGTGTAAGGACTACCCAAAAAAAAGTGCTTATGACTTTGATTTTCGATTATATATAATTGTAAGTGCAAAGTGTCAACATTCTTAATGATTTTTCTCCTTTATTATCGTGTATTTAGTTAATAATTACAAGTAATTACCCCCAAAAAGAATTATATTTTATTGTATTCTATTATTTAACCCCATGGAAAAAAAACAATACAAAAACTAAAATTGTGAAATAATATGTAAACAAAAGAAAAAGCCCTAATATGAAAAATTATAATACCAATATAAGTAACCAATTATTGATTATATGCAATTTGACAGATTTTTGAATGTGGATAAAAATAAAGTTAAGATCAAATTGTTTTTAGCAAATTTATAGCCAAACTTATGAATATTATTAGTCTGAATTGGGATAAGGAAACAGGACGTAAACATGAAATACAATTCCTTTATTCAAAATATACATACATTATAAACCCGAATACGTTCAATCGGTTTATAAATCAGTTAACTTAGCTTTCATTTAGAATACATGAGTGGATAAGTATGCAAGCAATGCGCCGTACATAAACCCTACTCATTCCTTTGAATACCTTTACGTAGCTCATATCAATCCTTGCGAAAACATTAACCTGATAATAGGACCAAGCGAAGTCTTTCTGGATGAGTACGAATGGCAGTTTTATGGGTAAGGATTGGAGGGCAGGAAGTTGAAGTTAATGTGGCAGTTTCATGTTACGAATTCAATTGCAGTTCGAGTTTGAGTTGAGTAAATTAGTCGTTTAAACTGAGGGATTGCTACAAAAATTCAAGAGTTAATTCGTTGGGTGCTGGAGCTGGGGCAGTTAACAAAAGTTGCGTCGTCTCAGCGCGACTTAAAGCTAATCATTTTAGTACCTAAGTTCTAGCATAAATTTACAATTAGAAGCGCCTAATTCACTTTCAGTGTCGTAGCAAATGGAAAATTTTGAAACATGAGATAAATTGTTCGTCACTGCATATAGCTCGAGATTACGAGAAGCTTCCACTCGGCTCCACTCAAACGGACTTCGTGTTGAAGTAGTTATACACATAGGGCCAGGAGGCCAGCACGTATTCCTCGATGCCGCACTCATTGGAGCCGCGCAGTATGCGGAAATAGCCGCGCTCGCCCCACCAAGGACCCCACGAGTTGGCCGCAATCTGCAAAGAAAGATTTTTGGGTTAGTTTGGATGAGTACATAGAAAGATATGATAAGGATCCTAAGTCCTTGGAAATGCCCTTCCAAGATTACTTACCCAGTACTTGACGCCATCGTGCTCCTCGCCCCAGCCGACAAGCTTCACCGAGTGGAAGCCGGTGGGTGCACCACGATTGGCCGCCGTCTGGTGATAAACGCCGCCCGAGTACGAGAAGAAGTCTCTGTAGATGCGCATGGTGGCCTGCACGGGTCCCGAATGATAGATCTCCGCCATGATGTCCGCTTCGCGACTCAGACTGTAAGCTGGTCCGACTGTATAGAAATTGTCCCGATTGACGCCATACGCAGGCTGGCAGCCATTGGCCTTGAGGGAGCGACTGTTGTGGCGCTGAATCTTGCAAGTGTCTTTGCGATGTGTGTAAGGATAGCATTTCTCATCGACAACGCCCTTCTTGTGCAGATAACGCCATGCGGCATCCAAATGTCCACCCTCGCAGCCCTGCTGGCGACGTGTGCAAGAGAGGATGTTCTGTGCCGAGAGCTGCACCACCTCCTTGCCCTGACTCTGTATGGCAAAGCGATCGGATGCCACCGACGTGGTGGACAGCACCCAGGAGGAGCCGCACCAGCCCTGATCCGGCACCTCCGAAATGAAGCTGGACCACTTCTCCACCGCGTTGAATTTGTGCGGCAGATCGTTAGAGGGATTGGTGAGGCGTGTCATCGCCTTGACGCGATAGGTGGGCTCCTTGGTGCCGAGTCGCAGACGCAGACCCTCGCTGTACTTGTGGCTCCACCACTCGTCGTATTTGCGCGCCGACCAGCCCAGCTGGTTGATCGAGTTGACGCTGTGGACGATCGCATCGTCGGTGAGGCACAGATCCGTGTCGCACTGCACCCGGCCGCCGTCCAGGCAACGGCACTCGTTGCAGTTGTCCCACGTCGTGTTGTACTTGTGGAAGTAGACGCCGTTGTGCAGGCAGCTGAGCACCGGGTCCGGCTCATTGAAGCAAAACGAACGATAGTCCGGACAGCAGTCGCCGGAGTCATCGCGATCGCAGAACTCATCGCAGTAGCACAGTGTAGCTGCAAGAATGCAATTTGTATAACAGTTAAATGGAGCAACGACGCAATCTGGCAGCGCCAAATATGTTTAATGGCTTAAGTTGGCTGCGCCTGAGTAATAAGTGAAAATTACCTTGAAATAAATTCTTATTTAAAAAATGGAAAAGCTAAACGTTTTTCTATACTTTACTTTAAATTGTATTGTATTTTTATATGAATGTTTCAAAATTTACTATAGCCAAAAGCATATTTGTAATTGATTTAACTATAAGTTCTTGTCTTCAAAAATCTAGATAATTCGAATTATTTAGCAGCCATTGTAGCTGGGGGTTAGATACTTACTTGATATAGGCAGCGAGCAGCCGTCTCTGCGGTCCTTGCAGCATGTGTTCTGTCGCGCACAATAAGGACCCGGAAAGTCCAGTTTCAGTGTGTGATCGAAGGCATCAGCCAGGCAGAGGAGCACCAGGAGCAACGGGAGCGCCAGCATTGCGCTTTTGACAGCCATTGCTAAGACCTTCAAATGCAGCTAAGCGCTTTCTACTGAAAATATGAAGGCAAACAAATATTAGTGCGAACAGACAAAAAACATATTTATGTTTTCTAATATTTTATCTAATTCTAAATATTCTTGGTCTCTATGAGCTCATCGCTCGCGAAATGTTGATGCTGCGATTAGATAAAACCTTTGCAATTTGTCAAAAATTTAGCAATCTGAACGCTTATCAGTGTTTTTTTTATAGAAAGCTTCTGAAATTTGCGTATTACGCATACGCCCCACGCAGCGATAACTATGAGCATCAAAGTCTAATTAAGTCTCGATGAATATCAATAATGCATGGCAAAATAAAGCTGAAACAGCTAAGAGCTCAAAACGGGTTACGCTGGCTTCCTAATTCCAGCATTTGCATAACAGTTTTTTTGGATAGTTAAGAACTGGAGCTAAAACTAGAAATCGCAGTGAAATAATTAGGTGATCACATATTTTTGGATTGTAAAAATTAAATTAGTCCCTTTGGAATTTCACGCTCATCAAAAATTCACTTCGTGCATTGTCAAATAAATTGTACAGAGAACTAGGGTTATGGACTATAAGACACCCTAGAACCAATTGATATAAGTTAATAATTAATTTAAAAATAATGAAAATAATTATAAAAACAAAATATAAAAAAATATTTAAATATATTTTAGATTCTAATAATACATAAATATAACATGCAGTAATCGAATTGTTAATCAATTAGCATCACTGTTTATTTATGGGATAATAAAACCATTTCAGTACAACTGAGAAACCCAAAATAAAACCAAGTTTTCGCAATTACAGGGTGAATTGATATTCCCCACAGGGTATCAAAACAATAAACCACAATTGGCAACAACATAGACACAGCCCCAAACGCCAGCAATCACATAACAGTAAACTTTTCAAAAATTCTGATGACGTCAGCTAATAAACCTCATTTTAAACACGAAAGTCTTTTGGCTTTGGTTCAGCAGCGAATCCAAATTTACGCTAAGACAGCAAAAAATAGAAATTGTATAAAAAACGGCACAAAGCGCCCCTTTTTTCTGGGTTCCGGACATGGGACACTAAGAGTTATGACAGAGCATTAAACTTGTTTGACTTTCAGACGGGGCGATTATAAAAATAAAAAAACCAAAAAAAAAATCATAATAAAGAAGGTTTATTATTTATTTAAATGCAAATTGCAAATAGATTTTGCCAGTTTTGTGAGTTTTTATGCTTATAAAGTGATTATTTTTCTTTTGAGTGCTACAAAATGTATTCCATTATCGAATGTATTTTTAAATAGTATCTGAATCATGCGGGGTGTTCAAACATTTGTCTAAAATTCTTATTTGTTTTTGTTTTTCTTTCAATTTCAAGAAGCTGAACCCGTTTATAATTATGTGTTAATTTATTTGAAAGTTTGATTCGCCAATTAATAAGCGAATTTCAACGAGGTAGAGCTCTGCGAGTGCCTTAATTGATATTGGGGAAACATATTTGAGGCAAAACACCTAACGGAAAAATGTTTATCATGATTTTTATTATTATTTGTTGTTCCTATCACTGGTTATATTATTTGGGTCTGAGTAGAAGCTTGTTGTTTTCGACCTGGATTATAATACAAAACAAATATTTACTCTAGCTGAAACTTAACAAACACAACATAATTAAGCCAACGCGCAAAAATATTTATTCATAATAAATATTTTGGGCAGAATTCATTAAAAAGAAGCGTAAGCAACTTAAATCCACCGAGCTACTTGTTCTATTATTATAGATATGTATTTGGAAAACGCATTCACATTTATTTAGCGTGTGAAAAATATTGTTATTTAAAAATTGGCAGTGTTTCACAATTTCACAGTGTATTTTATAAACAAGTGAATATTTCGAGAAAGTTAAGAGTTTATTGGCTTGTAAAAGTTGTTAAATATATTATAGAAATTTTAATTCACAGTTAGGCTTGTTGAATAATTTCAAAAGTATTGATACTAACTTTTTTCTAGACTTGCACAATTTGTGATGGGTATATTTCAAATGTAACACTGTAGCCAATAAGTTATTTTGTTGCAAAACACAAATAATATGCAAATTTTATTCACAATTTTGTTTCCCACACGTTGTTCACGCGATCGCGGCCAGCCGATGACTGAATTCAATAAAAGTTATTGGGCACCATCAAACCAAAGCCGTCGCTGCTGTTGAGGCCTCTTTTACATTAGCCGCTCTCACTGTTAAGCGCTTGCAATGTATGCTGCGTGTGTAGGTGGCAGTGTGCTATGAGAGGAGGGAGTGAGAGATCTTGCTTTAACAGCTCTATTAATTGTACAATAACAGCGCCTGAGAACAAGCTCTGCTGTTACTGTTGACCGCTTACAATAAATACTGCGTGTGTCGGTAGGTGTAGGTGGGCTGCAAGCGGGAGAGAAGAGAGCACATGACTGTAGCAATAGCAGCTCTGTTGAATTAACAGCAACAGCGGCTGACCGCAGCTCTGCCGTGCACATGGATAATTGCTTTATATGGCCATTTGAGAGAAGATGCAAAAAGACACTTTCCAAGTGTGAATGTGTATGTATGTATGTGTGTGTGTTCCTGACTAGCATCACGTATGTACATATGTACGTATGTATGCCAGATTTAAACCTGTGATATGTAATACAGACACGGAATTTTGGTAAATTCCTTAAATTGTTTGCCAAGACCTTTGGCTGGGGCAAAGGCGTGAGCTTTCTTGTGCGCAGTTAATTTACGAATATGTTGTTAGAATGTTTGTTTGCTTGTTTGTGTTTATTATCAAACGACATTGATACGATACACATACATGCGTACTTAATTGCAACCAATTTAAGTTCAAGGCCACAACAAACAAAGCAAACACTAGACTCAATAGACAAACATACATATCAGAAAGAGTACTCTTCTGTTTTGCCAAAATATTGCCCAATTTGAGCAAATACCTTATTGTTTTCAATTAGAACGATTCAATGATTGCACACAAAAATTGTACATCAAACTCGGACATATCGATATGATGTGATATTATCTGGGTCTGTCATCTCGCTTGGCATCATTTTGAGCTTCTGTTTTTCACATAAGCACAATGCAGGAATTTGCATCTTTATTATTTAAAAATTTTTTTTTGCACAGTCTCTGCGAAATCTATTTAAAGATTTGGTATTTCTTTAGAGAATTCATTAAGTTTTAGTGCTGTTAAGGGAGGAATAAGAACCTTTCAAAAAAGAAATTGCCTGCGAGCATGAGTATCGGAATTTGTTTGCGTGATTAAGATTTCTCGTAAACAAAAACCTATTTGAATGACTAACTCAATTTGATGATGCCAATGTGGCAAAGAGCATATGATAATAAACAAAATAAGCAAATAGCGCCAAAGAAACCCAAGAAAAATAAGCCGAGACATTAAGAAAGCTAATTAAAAACAAGTTGGAAAGGATTATCTTCGGTGTATCGAAGACTTTATACTCTTTTCGAACCTTTAGACAATTTTCACTCTGCCAACTGCAGCAGTTTCATTAGCTATACAAATTGATATCATATGAATTTTAAATTTTATATTCAAATATTAAAATTATTTTCAGTTGTATGGGCGCTATAAGATGTAGTGATCCGATCCGGCCGGTTCCGACCAATGTGCTGTCCCTTTGAATAATAAGTCTCTGTGCAAAGTTTTATCACAATAGCTCAAAAACTGAGGGACTAGTTTGCATACATAGAGACATACAGACAGACAGACGGACATGGCTAGATCAATTTGTTTTGGCATTCTAAGCATACTGGCAGTAACTTTTGTGGGCCTCCGACGCTTCCTTCTATGCGTTGCAAACTTCAGCACTAACTTAGTGTACTATTTTCTTCGAAAAGAGTATAACAAGTTGCAAGCTCAGGCCAACAACAGTGAGCCCTCATTTTCATAACCGCCGAAAAGCATAGCATATCAAGCTATGGAAATAAAGCCATCAGACGTTGACATCGCTAATTCCCAGTGTCGCCATTTGCATGACATTAAACTTAAGTTTTATGAGCGATTTCTGTCTCGGGTAATGCCACATTATGAAAATCGCTTTTGGGCAAACGCAAAGCAAAGGAATAACACAAACCGGAGATTGATCACAATAACAACAACAGCAGCACAATGCTGACCCATTACAAAGAGTGGACATAGCACAAAAGACTCTGTCTTTGTAACAAAGCAGTTAGGATGGGACGACTCTGAATAGCTGCAGAAGTTTGACAAATGTATTCATATCTCTTAATGCAATTTCCGGAACCATATCGGAACACGCATCGATGATTAACCAAAATTGCAATCCTATCTAAAAAGCGTCGCAAATGGCATGAGTAATAAATACAGGTACAACCAAATGTTAGTCATTACAGAAAGTTCTAATTAGAGGGGATTATGTGAGAACTATATATAATAATACTAATTAAAATATAGCTCTAGTTGAAAGTGCTTAACTAGAAGATACTCATTTAAAGTTTTTTTTAAATACATTTGCCATTCAATTTTTGTTGACGCAATTGTATTATTATAACAAAAAACGAATGAATAATAAGTACAAATGATTTTAAATCATATTTAAAGTATTGGTTATACATAAGGAAAGAGCATTTTCTATCAAAAGTTATTTGCATTAGAGTACAGCTTCCACAAACCTACTAAATACACTATGTACAGGGTATACAAAGGAAGAAAAAAAGATATATACGTTTAGCTTTGAACTTGAATTCAGTTTCAAGTACATAAACTGAATTGTCTAATGTGAATGCTGATGACAACATGTCCGCAGTGTGTTGTCTCTATAAACAAAGTAATTGAATCGTCATTCGGGTGGCTTATGAATGGTTGGCGAATACCCAAACACAGCTGGCACGCGTTTTGGACATCTAGAATTTGGAGTAACACTAAATATCGATACATAGATAGTCAGATGGATACCATGCCATCTGGCTGTACGAAATTGGCAAATTGATAGGGCCAACAACATGAGTAGGCATTCAATTAGTCGATACTTATACACTATTAAGTAGCTTAGCTGATTATTATTACCGATTCCGGGCACAGTGAACGATATTGTTATTCTGTCCATAGCCAGTCAAGATTGTGCTTTAGTATCGGACACAGAAGTGCCTATAACAACAACAACATGCGGCATTCCAATGTATTTAAGTCATATGATAAAATATTTATGCCGGCCAAATAGCAACAGCAACAAACACAAAACAAACACCTCAAATTTCCAGCCCCAGACGACGCAAAAAACCAAAAACAAAACACAAAGAAAAAGTGCGTGGAATACGAATGTTTGGAGTTCTCAGAAAATGTTGTCAATGCTTATCGAGAAATGAACAAGTTCAGTTACAAAATGCCCTATCATCAGATTGTCAAAAACTGTTTCAAGGATATGAACGTAATTGTATTACCCATGTAATAGCTTATCGAAATCGTAATCAATCACATTGATCAATTTACATGGCATTGTTTTTCGTAACATTCTTAAGCTGTCAACTTCATGACGTTTTGCATTGATGAGATAAGAAAGCTGAGAATCTTGACTATTGTCTATGGCTTATGATTGTGGTATGGAATGCCATCCCAGATATTGATTAGCACAATCATCCGCCTTGGGATTAAGCAACTCAAGCGATTGCATCAGCAGCTCCTAGGCAACAGGCCATAGAACAATAATTTGTTTGTTTGCAACTGCATATAGTATATAAATTCCATGCCAAAGACTTGAAATTGGTTGTCTTATCTAAGCCATTAGGTATACCCTGTATATAGCCTAGAGATTAATGTGTTTTGTTTAGCTGGTGAGGTTTTTCGTCACAGCCTGAAGAATAAATATAGAATATTCTACAACATTTATTTAAAGATATTTTAAAAACAGATTGAACTTTCATCTGATAATGATAATAATAGTTATCAGAATAATACTATAAAAGATTACTTGCAGCACGGCATTTGTTAGTCGATCAGTGTCACTAGTTTTACATTAACTTGGTATATTAGAAAAGTTGGTCATTGTCAAATAGCAACTATTCATAGATGTGGTAAAAATTGCATGTACAACTCCATTGTGAATTGGTTTACAGGCTATATAAATTTACAGCTGGGCGAAATGTTTTCCTGTTTGACATTAAACTGCGCAATTTGGCACAATAAAAATGAATATATTCGTTCGAACAATACGCAAAATATATGTTAACACCTTAATTTCGACTCATGAATACTTTTTCGCTGTTGTTGATAATCAATTTCATGGACATGCCATGTTTATTTTAGAGCTTCTTTATCGCGTGTATTGTCTGCTCTGAATATACGTTTCACTCGATAAGAAATTCTCTTGAGTTTTCCTTAATGATCAAGGTCAATCGATGAGTAAACTTTATATCGAACCAACCTTGAATAATGCACGTACATTCCAAGAATGCAATTCCAAAGAATTTTCGAACCCAGCCCACATTTCTGGCAGCACTACACGGAAATTTCTTTTCAGTATGCAAAATATTTTTCACGCCATTGGTATTTTTTTTTCTCAATTGATTGGAACTCAGATCTGGAGAGTTAGTTAGCGGGTGCAACAGAATGTACGAGTAAGTTTATATGTATAGTATATGGAATCAATATGTCGTCAAGGCTGGCGCCTTTTGCACGCGATATTCGCATCAGCATTTAAAGAGCCCACTCCAATGGGTGTTCAGGGTCTCTCTCTCTATCTCTCTCTATATCGACTACACCACACGTCAACAAATAACGAAATCGAATTGGCTTTTGAGTGGAAGTGTGACCACAAATTCAATTGAATTAAATTCTAGTTAATTTTGACAGCGACAATTTAACAATACTTCACAAAAACAATAAACAAAACGTCAGAGGAAAATGATGTACTAACATATACCTTGGAAACCGTTTTAATGTAGCAGCTCTCAGAAATTCTTTACTACAAACTACAGTATTTGAGCTGAACAGTTTTAGATATTAGTGGTTCTGTTTATATGAAATATATTTCTTAAATATTATTTTAATTTGTCTACAGTTCTTTGTGTGCCTATTTCCGTTTGTTTTTGGTATTGTCTAACCAATTTGTGTAATCGGCAAACCTAGTCTGCTCAGCGTCTTTTACAGGGTATCAATTAGGCGGCAGCAACAAACGGCTGTCAGCTGCTTAACCCATTGCCGAGTAATAAAATATTTTTATTTTGGCATATTTGTGTTTAATATCTGCTGAAATTTGTGTATTCGTTTCATTTTCAATTACAATTTCACTTGTCTGCGGCTTCAAGTGTAACTTTTTTTGATTATGCTTCTTGTGTGTTTATAATTCGCATACTATGCGGTTTTATTCAGGTTTGCTTTATGCAATTCCTAAGGCGGTCATTAGTTGTTGCTGTCTAGCATTGAGCGCGTATTAATAACAATAAAACATTAAAATAATAATAATAAATGCGGCGAC
Source organism: Drosophila flavopinicola (assembly GCA_035042425.1). Classification (NCBI taxonomy): domain Eukaryota; kingdom Metazoa; phylum Arthropoda; class Insecta; order Diptera; family Drosophilidae; genus Drosophila; species Drosophila flavopinicola. The sequence continues at coordinate 9,890,493 of JAWNLL010000090.1, read as the reverse complement.
AGACGCGCTTCTCTTTCATTTTTCAAATGGGTAGACATTCTTCTTGTTGATAAGTTATTTTATATGTAGACAGACAAATTATTGGAATTTGACATTTTGACTTTTAGTCTTTTTATGGGTACTGTTTCCGGGTGCACGGCTGATTCAATACCCAAATGCAAAACATCACAGTTCAATTGAATTCACATACTCTCCAAATTGATATGTACGCAGAGATAACGAAATCGAAGCTATTTTTAAAGAATTATATCATTATTAATACGAGTACGATTTGATTTTATATTGGGTTCCTATGGTAAAGGCGCACAAATAAGCGGATAAGCGCTCTAAATTTAAAACATAGCCAAATACTTTTGACGTCATTGTTGGGCAGAAAAAGTAAATAACACAAACCCCAGTTGAAAGTTCTCAGAAGGGGGCATCTTTTTCGTTAATTGGAAAATTAGCGCCATAACTTTCGCACAGCAAATTACTTATTTCATGTTTTGCTTATCCTAAAATATTGACAGCACTTCGATTACTCAATAGCAAAGTCTTATATCTACTATATGTCCAGGTAATATGGCATTTTCTAGAAATTCCGCATATGCTGCTACAACACAATAGATAATATTTTCATTGCAGTTCGTCACGTGTGCTTACTATACCCTATTAAATGTTTAATGTACAGTCATGCCCGACCTATCAAATTTAATTAAGTATATAATTTTTATCAATCATTAAACAAAACGAGTTTGCTTTAGTTAATTCTGTATAAAATCTAAAAAAAAGATATCTGCCGAACTACATATGTAGCTACAGGGCATCTCACAGTTGAGCAGCTTTCATCAGATTATCAATTCTTGTTTTTGAATGAAAATACCATGTCAGCATTTTGCGTATCTGCTGGTAAACGCTTTAGTAATTTTCAGATATTTTCAGTTATTATGTTTATATAGGTTTGCACAGAAATAAAACCATTGGAAGATCATGGTCTTTTGTGGGCTACGTCGTCATAAAGATTTTTGTATATACGATAATTTACGCATATTTCCATTGTACTCATCGCTCAGATTTTGTATTCAGTGTTCATTGTTGATAATTCATAATTTGCTTATTGGAAACAGTTTTCAAGTTGCGAAGTCATTCGTAAGATTCTATTTTTACCGACGAGAATTAGCAGTGCAGCTTTATCGAACCCAGTGTACTCAGGTACTTATTCGAATACAATATGTATTTTGTTTGAAATGTTGACGCTTTGAATGCACTCAACGCCCACAGAGTAAAAAAAACACAAATGTTTTTTGGCTTGTAGTTAGTAGTAATTATCGGGCGCACTTGACAAGCAGTGCCCGGTCCAAATTAGGTACGCTGTCAATCAAACTTAGTCACAATTTGCTTAAATAATGCAAATAGCAACAACAATTGACACCTGACCAAAATGGAATATGCAACCTAAGCTAAGGTAAATAGAGAATTTATTTTATTATGAATGCATGGCGAGATCAGATGTTCTCAAGGCTGTTCTGTCGTCGTAACAAAATGTTGGGCGAACAAAACCCTCAAGCATGAAGCAAGATCAACCCAATCTTCACTTCTCGCAATAATCTCACGAACCCGGCGGAGTACCTACTTGGCCGCACAAGAACCGCTTGTGAATTATTAGGCAGAAAATGTGTGGAAATGTTGATAACAGCACAACGACTGCTGGAGTCAACAGGTAACAGCTGTTATGTTAGGCACAGCGGGCTGTAGACTTTTGAATTTTGTTTTCACTCTGTGATGTTATGTTAATGTTATGGTTGCGCTCTCTCTCTCTCTCTCTCTCTTGCTCACACCCGCTGATCATTTAGCGTTTTATTTTTGTCGCCCTTAAGTGACAACGTGATAATAAAAATGCTATTATTCTCGTTTGCCTGGCATTTAAGTGAGCTAAAAGTGTTAAAGGTTGATAAAACAAAAACTAAAAGTGTAAATTAAAAGCCAATGCCAAGTAAGTATGTACATATATATTTTAAATTATAGTATCATCATTGCTTAAAATCTTAATAATACTTTCGCCTAATGGCTAGTAAGCCACAGGTCATTCACCGCAGTTATCACATCGTAAATTACTGCTTTTTAATCGCAGATTGCTAATTATATTGTGCTTAAGGTGCATGACAAATATTTTAATTATATTTACAGTGACTTAAACAAAAAGTCTCGGTGATTTATAAATGTAACTGCTTTGCGGACTGTCTGTTCCATTTTGTAACGCCCACAGTATTACCGCAAAACGCCTTTATATCGGCCACTGGGACAGCTTTTGTCGTTCGCGACAGCAAGTGCCCCCCGGCTGGCATAAACCCCCCTCCCCCCTCCGCACCATCCCATATCTATTCTCTATACCAGTATTTATGTATTACATTTGTATGAGCCTACATGGGCCCAAGTATAATTTTGGAATGTACTCGCATTCGTATTCCGTCTGTCTGCGAAACAAATAGCACTCGTCTTGTCCACAAAATAAATAACAGTTGATCTGATTTTTTGTTTTTGATATGCATGACAAACTGTTTATTTGCGGTCTCTATTCTATTCATTCACTCTTTTCTAGAGTTCAAAATCATTTAAATATAATTCCGTTAGGCAAAGTTCATTTTAAGCGATTGTTGAAGCTTTGTGATACCCTATATTTGAGAATAATTTTTAGAATAATCCAGATGAGGGTAATTCAAAGTCGATCACTTGCTGTTCACCTGTTCGGTCAATTCAATTGGGTTGTTTTTTATACTCTTTTCGAAGAAAATAGTATATATTAGGTTTGTGCTGAAGTGTGTAATGCATAGAAGGAAGCGTCGGAGACCCCCAAAAGTTACTGCCAGTATGCTTAGAATGACAAAACAATTGATCTAGCCATGTCCGTCTGTCTGTCTGTCTGTATGTATGCAAACTAGTCCCTCAGCTTTTAAGCTATCCTGATCAAACTTTGCACAGAGACTTATTATTCAAAGGGACAGCACATTGGTCGGAGCCGGACGGATCGGACCACTATATCTGCCATACAACTGGATGTCGGGTTTGGCCATAAATCCCATGTTTTCAAAGCTATCTCGATGAAACTTTGCACAGATACTTGTTGCTTAAACATACATCTCATTAATTGGAGCCGGCCGGATCGGAACACTATATCTTATATCTGGAAATATATTTAATATTTCAATAGAAAATTTAATTTCATATGATATCAATTTTTACAGTTAGCAGAGTGAAAATTGTCTAAAGGTTCGCAAAGAGTATAAAATCTTCGCCCGAAGATAATCCTTTTCCACTTGTTTTATAATAAGTTCTCTTGAAAACAAGTAGACAATTGAAATACCTTAAAAATACCAATTTCATACAGTTTATATCAGCGAATGTGCTGCGAAAAACCTGTTAGAACACTTGCCTAGCAGGCATACTACAACATTTAATTAACAATAAATGCCGCAAATATTTGCACCTACAAGTAATTAAATTGATTGCATTGCGAGCAGTGATATTTTTAGAAGCATCTGCAAGCATTTTGCTATTCAATTCAAAAGAATTTTGTCACTTTAATTGCCATTTTTGTTGATTGGCCTGGGAAAGTTATGGTAACTACATTAAATTTCGAAGACCTTGGCAATGCTTACGAAAATAAAATTTATTTATACCGAAATTACAAAATTAGAACACTTCGCTTTCATTGTAAGAGAGAACCAAGAGATTGTTTTTATTGTTTCCTTTTTCTTTTTGCTGATTTATTTAGGCATTTCGGCCAAAAGTCATTGTCAATGCCAAATGCGAATCATTTCGTCTACAAATGAGTACGTAAATATGTATGTATATATGTGTATCATTCATGCCTATATCTACTTATGTGGCCCCATCTGATGTCAGTGACACTCGCAGCCAACATCTGTGATCTGCATGACAAACAATTCGCAATCCCTTCTCGTCGCTTTTATTCAGACAAAAGCTATAGGAAGTGTTTCATGGGTTGAGAAAATAGACGAAATAAATAAGCATAGTACGAATATCAATCAATGTATGATACAAAAGCCGGACGCGCCTCCTAAGTTATATATTGTAAGACTAATTAGATCATTATTATTATTATATATTGAAATCGTCATTGAGCATTAGCATGTACAAAGATTAATTCTCATTAATAATAATAATAACTCAGTGGAATATTTTTTCTGAATTTTACGCTTTTCGTCATCGTACGGTTGAAATATGTGTCATCATCAATTAATTACGCTATAGTATGCATTTATAATCTAACTGATTGGTGGTTGTCAAAGTGCCGTCATGAAGTGCAAAGCTGTTGGTATAGAAAAAGCTTATTATACGATGGATCATCGAACAACAAATAGAGCTGACTAATTCAAAACATTCGATTGATATAACCGAAAAACTATTTATTGTTATTAATACAGCAACAATTAATTGCGAAACAGAAAAGTTGATAAAGAATTTATTGACATTTAAACTGACTTAAAGTGTAATTTATTTAAATAATTAATTTATACAGCTGTACATGTCTGGAGTGTAAAATACACTTATGACATTTCGTTATGGCTCCAGTTGCTGTTCTCTGAATAGCTAATTCGAAATTGCTCATAAGTAAACAGTAAAAATCCATTACACTCGGAATTAAGTATTTAAACAACTTTGTTTACATTTTGCAATATTCTCAATAGCTTCTAACTTACCCACCCACCTATTATTTGTATCTATCTCTGGGCCGTGCGTTCAATTACCATCTGTTGCTTAATTAAAGAGACAACAAAATCTCACTTCAATGCTTGTTTCATACAACGACTATTATTATAGCGCCACACTAACGGTTAAAGCTATAGACGACAACCGATAAAGAGCAAGGTGTGAACTACTAATTTGACACTCTCGCACCTTTACAAAAAAATGCCAACATGCTTCAGATATTCGGATTTGTAGCTCTATTTATGAATTAGCATGATGGAGATGTGACGTCAGTTGGCCATAACGAAGGTAATTGGTCAGTTAAGAGCTTTATGTAGATCCGTGTTTATACTAGTGATTAGAGTACTCAATGGCGACATACTTGCAAACGGGTACTCACAAATACCTGAGTGTCCAGTCAGCCGGCAAAGCGTATGTATGTATACACGAGTGTTTAGTTTGCACTTTCAATGGGCCATGAGACACAACAATGACGTCATTTGTCAATTTGCTGATTTGTTGACAGCACACGAGATAGTTAAATGCATTTTCTACAAGTATTTAGCATCGCATGCACTTCAATAGCGAAAAACTCAAAACGATTGGATGCAATTTAATAAATGCATTTTATCAACTCACATACGTCACTTAAGTGTGTGTGTGTGTGTGTGTGGGGGGGGCGTATTGCACAGTGTGGCCAGAGGCAAAGCATAATTCAATTAGCATCCACTGAAGAAGACTAGCTAGTTCGAAAAGCACGTTTTATGCCTTAGCGCATATTTAAATTAATTAATTTATGTTTTTAAGTGTAGATTATGCAAACGCAACAGTATTTGACACATGCACAACGAAATATTAAAGTTTAGGCATTTCTGGGTGTGATCAATTGATGTGGCAATCTGATTAATTCAAATGCAAATCGTTTCAAATGACCATAATAATAATAAACATAAAAATAATCATTTCGTATCAATTATAAAAATATGCTAAACTTGAAACGTGTCAATTTCAGTGACTATATCACATATACAACACAACATTTCGCAATGAATTCTTGGCAATAACCTTAAGTCAACGTTGCGTATGCGCAATACAATTGGTTCTAAGTATTCGCTGCTTTGATTATGAGCTGCAATATTTAACTGGCACGCCAGCGGCAAAAACGAATTGCATTTTGTACAATTTGCATTTACATTTTAATTGCCGCGTATTGAATATCACAGCACTATTTAAATGGCGCTTTGTCTGATGATGTCGTCACGCTTTGCATTTATACCAAGCCCCAGTTGAGGCTCAATCACAGCTTGATAATGTTACATGACTAATGACATAATATGATAAGTATAATGGAAAATGCTGCTAAATACACGACAATCCTCGAAATTGCTGTTGCTAGACACTGTTTCGAATTAAAGGCCTGAACTGCACTGAGCTGAATGCTATGTAGTATAGAGGATAGACTTTAACCTCTACGGACTTTAGAGTCTAGACTATAAGCCGATCTTCTATACTGAACCAAAAGGGTAGCCTACATGAAGTTGAGCCCAAATAAAAGAGTTACATACTACAAATTAAGATGCTTTACGGAAATCCAACCGCTACTTAGACAGGAGCTCTGATGTGAATCTGATCTGAACTAGAACTAGAACGCGAACCGAACCGGAGAGCCGAGATAAAGAGGAAAACTGGTATATATAGCTAAAAGGAAAGAAATAAAGGAACTTGAGCGTTTCTTGTGGTTGGTTGGCCAAGTCAGAAATTTATAGAGAAAAGCCTTAAACGAATCGTTCTTAACATTTTAAATACAACTTGGCGAAAATATTATTCAAAAACTTATCCCGCTCACATATATTTATTTTATTTAATAGAGAACATACCCTTCCATATAGAAACGCCAAAAGGAATCAAAACATTCCAATATGCATTGAACAAGTGTTCCCATGATGACACAAGTGTGATCACTTTTCCTTAATGTTTAGCAGCAAGTCGGGAAAGTTCAACACTCTCAACTGTCGGGATTACTCATTAACCACTGCCATCATCACTTGATATGACATCAGCGGATCAGCGTCAGCTGGCCAAGAGCGATCCACAAGACCAGTAGCTGCTAGCCAGATCACTCGGAGCGCTTACAAAGCGACTCACCTTCGTTTTTTTTTTACCTTTTGGTTTTGGGAGGGTTCAGCGCCGTTTTACCGGAACTGGGCTGTCAACGTCAACGTATTTGCGTGTTTCTGTTTTGTTTTTGTTGTGTTTAGTGTTTAGCTTGAATACAACTTCAAAACAAAAACAACGTAGAAAAACAAACAGAAATTTATGGGATTAATGGGTGAATGGTCGAACACGGGGCACTCATATATGCTTATATGTATATTTAAATATTGTTACAATTTGCTCGGGCGAAAATTGGTTTTCCTGTTGTTGGTTTGACGTGTAAGCGAAATCTGGTTAACCTTAACAACAATCCAAAGACAATATGGCTCTTTCATATTTACATTTTGTATGTTTACAATCAAAGCAAATATCTAAATTGTCTATAGCCAGTTTATTGTCGTGTGAATATTTGATTATTATTTTTCCCAACTAATTCCATAATTTGCGCAGTGTAAATTCAAAGCACACAGCCAAATGCATTCAATCACATTACATAAATAAAGGTAACACAAATAATTAGATAACATCAACAAGTTGGATACGGAAATCGAGATAAAATGATGCCTTAATAAATTCTCACATTTGAAACGCTTCTGCTAGCTAATAATAATAATGTGAAATTTTTATAACTATTTGAATTTGGGATATTTTGATCATAAATTTAAGACGCTCATTTAGATAAGGCATCAAAAAGCAACTGTTGACAGTAGAAGTATTATAAGTATAAACTAGATAAGTAAAATATAATAAAAACGCTTGTAAAATACTTAAAATATCTCTTAATAAGCGAGCGTCTAATACAGACCGAAGTTCTGAGATAAGATAGAAAGCAAAAATAAAAATAAATAACCAAAGACACACAGTCTAGGGCTTCAAAATGTTCTCGCCTCATATGACAAGATATAGTTTTCTCACAAATTACAGCAGCTTCTGAAAAAATTGCATTCTGTAGTTGGATGACACGCAAAGAATGCTACAAAATAGCTGTGAGTGAGTAAAGCAAACTCACGAAATGCTCAGGTTCATGGTCAATGGAGCCAAATAAACAGAAATTGAAATAACATGCATCGTGTATCTTTGAGATACATTATGCATATTGCAAACTTTGGCAGACAGGCGCTAACACGCGGATAAACAACAACAACTAATTCGAACAGAAAAGAACAACAACGACGCGCAAATCGCAATCCAAACAGCTGCCTTAATAAATTGCGAATACCTGGAGAGCAACTGATGGATTGCACACCAGTCTTAATTTCTTTGCATACAGATTTTGGCATCGTGTAAGTATAAGTGTATTAGTATTAGTATTAGGCCACATTTTCAGTGTCGGCTGCCGTGACTCGGCTCAGTTTCAGGCCGCTTTATCATAGCAAATGTATCTACACCCACGAATTGCCAGCAGCGAGACCAGATCTTTCATCCCGAGTGCAGCCTTCAGTTAGCCAACTGCCTCTTACCAGGAACATGATAGCCAACAAAAATAAGTAGCACAAACGGCTTGCATAGAGCCAAAAAGCGACTAGGCTGCTCGATCTATACTTTCTAGTGTGTGCTTTATGAAAAATGCGAGTAGATTTCGGGATAAATAAAAATGCTAGCTGAAAGTAAACTTTCGAAAGTGCTGTTATCTATGTGTATTACAGAACTGCATTTGGTAGGTGTTAGGCCCTGGTTTTTATTTCTAAATTGAAACCAAATAAAACTGAAGCATTTACTAGCACACAACAGTAAAACACAAAACGGGTAAACAAATCATTAACCTAACCTCACCTGTGTGTGTGTTTTTGCGGTTATCTGTATATAAATCCCACACCACCATTAAAGTACAGTCAGCTTAAGTGAGTCTGTCTGTCTGTCTGTCTGTCTCTGTCTCTGTGTCTGCTAACCGCAATTCAATCAAATTCGCCAAACTGTCTTATTAAATTTGATATTTGATGCTGATTTCCTGTGCCGCATCGTATAACCAATTGTCAATGCCCAATGCTCCACTTTGAATGATTATAAAAATAGACTAACAGTTGTTGATTCGACAGGAAATTACTTTTAACGCCTGCTTGATACGCTTGCACTTGGAGAAATTCACGTGCGCCTTTAGAATAGATATGCATATAGATGAGTAACTGGTTTCAGTTTATTTCAACTGCTGCTTGATCAGCAATTCATCAATTGAAAGTTAAATTGAGCTGCATATAAAATAAATGCCACTTACCTGTCTGCAAGAATTGAATTGTCAATTACCGTTGCACTCAAACGTATTCGCAATGATTCAAATGCAAACGTGACAAAACTGAAGCGCCTTCTGCGCATGCGCACACAACAAACACAAAGCCTACGCACACACACACACAGAGAGAGAGAGACAGAGAGAGAGAGAGAAGTTGGCTAGCTGCAGTCAATAAAAATTAGCGTTTAAAACTTAAGCCGCACGCGCGTTTGCTGTCGCGACAGATTTTCAACTGAGACTTTGAGATGCGAGACGCTGAAACTGTTTGAGCTGTTGTTAACGACTGCAGCAGCGACAGAGGCGGCGGCTGAGGCGGCGGCAGCGGCGGCGGCAGCGGCTTCCACTTTTCGCTGAGCAAACAAAATGTTAACAAGAGAACGCGCGCCACATGCAGGCCACATTTGCGAAAAAAAACAAGTGGTTTGGTATTATCTTCGGCGTGCCGAATATTTAACACTCTTTTCTGCACTGCTGCACTGAAATTTCATATGCTGTAGAAAATCGTAGAACATTTTTTCGTTTGTTCCAAGAATATTTAATTCATTGCCAGTTGTATGGCAGCTATAAGATATAGTAATCCGAACCGGCCAGCTCCGTCCAATGTAATGTCTCTTTGAATAATAAGTAACTGTACAAAGATCTATCGCGATAGCTTTGAAAACATGGGATTTATGACCAAAACCGACTTCCAGTTGTATGGCAGCTATAAGATATAGTGGTCCGATCCGGCCGGTTCCGACCAATGTGCTGTCCCTTTGAATAATAAGTGTCTGTGCAAAGTTGCATCGCGATAGCTCAAAAACTGAGGGACTAGTTTGCATACATACAGACAGACAGACAGACGGACATGGCTAGATCAATTTGTTTTGTCATTGACAGTAACTTTTGGGGGTCTCTCGACGCTTGCTTCTATGCGTTACAAACTTCAGCACAAACTTACAATACTATTTTCTTCGAAAAGAGTATAAACAAACAACAAATGCAAATAAAAGCCAGTCCAAGCTGAAAGTAGGCTTCGAATTGGGCAGCTCATCTGCAACAATAAGCAGTCGGGCTGTGATGACGCAATGTGCGACCGCAAGGACCCAACCTTGGAATCCTTAATTGCCCGCTGTATATGCATATGCATATGCATAAAATTGATGTTTATTGTCTCGACAAACTGTCTCACAGTCATTTGTGTCAAAAAACGAGCGAAAAACGGCCAACAATGAACACAATTACAAGTCAAAGTCAACGAGTGAAGGAGGCAGCTGCTGCTCTAAAATGCCTGTGTGGGTGCCTCTTGCACCCCGTTGCATCCTAACACACACACACACACACACACACACACACTCGCACAGAGCTACAACCAGACGAGCGACTGACGCACTGGCAATACTTGAACCTGACATTCAAAAAATATCGCACACTGTGAAACACTCGCATGCACACAGAGTGTCGGCACTCCAAATCCAAGTGATATCAAATCGATGCCGATGGTCAAGCGGCAATTGAAACAAATAAGAATGCTGCTACTAAAAGATACTTTAAACTTACAAAGATGGTATGCCTCTATAAATACAGTTTGTTAGTCATTTATCTTTAGTATTACCCATGCCATGGCAAATGTTCGTGCCTAGAGATGCCCGACCTATTTAAAATTTTCAAAAATCGATATACTTTAATTTAGCTACTGCACTTAAACACCGTTTAGCCATTAATGTAGGGTATCTAACACGCATAACATCATACATACACACACTGTTAAATACTCATGTTGAGTGTTTGATGCGTTTTAAATTGAAGTCAATTTTTGAAAAATTTGCATTTCATGTGAGAACAGGAATTCGCATAAATATATGTATGTATGTTTGTGCACAAACAAAACGGGTAATGTCAATTTCATTATTGATTTCGCGAAATACGTAAAATGTGCACACATATGTATTTTAATTAATTAAAGTGGAGACATCGTTTAGCCAGTTGTCAAGCTGAATTCGCAATGAATAATAAATATGCACTCGTCGCATAACACTAACATTAACATTAATGTTAGCATTAACATAAACATTTAAAGGTTAACCCAGCAGCGCATTGCAAATATTCTAGATAGCAGTTAGAAAATGGCTTCAACGTTTTTGTAAATAATCAGTTTTATTGGTACAGACTCCAAGCAGCTCAGTTGTCACACAATTTGGGTCCATCGCCAATGCAGGCGGCGTAGGCCATCAGATGGGGAATCGTGCTCTGTTGCATGACACCACTGAAAAGATGACTTTGTGGTCCAGTGGCAAAGACGCCAACATCATCACCAGAATGCACGCCAATGTTTCCCGTGATATAGCTCGGGTAGATGAAAACTATTGAACAAATAAATATACATAGATTGAAATCGGGGTTTAATACAGTTGGAGTCTCAGCTTCTTACGCGGATCGTCAATTTTGTCCTCCAGGTGCTCACGCTTGCCATTCTCGTCCAGATACGGATTCATACCAACAGCATAGTTCAAGGTGGCATATTTGACGCCATTGACATCGGTGTCGTGATTATTCAGGCCCAGTATATTGGTGCCACGACCCGGATAGCCCGAAATTGACAGTGGATGGGCATGATCGGAGGTGACCACAATCAAAGTCTCGTCGGGATCCGTCATGCCGACAGCAGCCTCAACCGCCTTGGATAGCTCATGCACCTCGTCGAGTCCCATTTGGGGCACATTGAAGTGATTACCGTAATCGATGAGGCCACCCTCGATGAAGAGGAAATAGCCATTGTCGTTCTGGCTGGCCACCTCAATGGCCTTCTTGGTCAGCTCCTCCAAGGTGGGCTTCTGATCCGCATCAGCCAATTTATGGAAGTCCATGACGCCCGAGTTGAAGAGACCAATCAGCTTGGGTATACGCTTCGCATCCACACTCAGCAGCTGAGCCCGATTGTGGGCTAGAGCTCCATCCGGATGCAGTGATTGCCACTTGGAGAGCAAGTTGACGCCATCCGACCGCTCGCCCGGATTGCCAAACGTATCCGTTATGGACTTGGGCAGAAACTTGCCCATACCACCGCCAAGCATCACATCAAAGTTCTTGCCCGGCTCCTTTGTAATCAGTTGCGTGGCAATGTCCGTGCAGGTGGCTGGATCATTTTTTCCCTCGCCATAGGTCACAATATCCGTGTCGCTCTCAAAGAACCGATTTGTCATGTGCGCATATGCGCCCGAAGGACTCGCATGGGTCAACGTAGTCGTCGTCACAATTCCACTCGCTTTGCCCGCTGCCTGCGCCCAAGCGGCAATCGAGCTGACCTGATTAGCGGGATCCTCGCTGCCGCTGCAGTTGTTGAAGTTGACGTTGGCTGTGACGCCCAAGGCAACAATATTGGTCTTAACGCCGCACAAATACGCGGTTGCCGTGCAGGCGGAATCCGGCACTTGGGCATTGGAGCAATAGGTCTGTCGGAGGATTGACAGGTTATAAATTACATATATAACATACATATTGAAGAAGAGCTTTTAATATCGTCTTCAACGCTCACCCTGCTTAGACCCGTGTGTGGGAATTTCTCAAAGCTCAGTGCATCCTCCTCGCCCGTGTTTCCCTTGAGTTGTCCTTTCAGAATTCTGGCCGCGGCCACCGTTGTCAAGGACATGCCGTCGCCCAGGAACATGATCAGATTCTTGGCCTTCCGCTTATCTGCTTGTGGCTGCGCCAAACGCTTAGCTATCTCCTCCTCGGCCAAATCATACCAGAACTGTGCGCTCTTCTCCTCCGGCGGCGTATACTTGTTCTTGGCCATTGCATTGGGATCAATTAGGTTAACGTCTCGGGTCTGTGCCACAGCCGCTGCGCCAACCAGCTGCTCCTGATTATGGATTTCTCTCACTGCAAACATTGGATTGTGATCTTTAGTTAGAAGATGCTTCATTTCATAGGTGACACTACGTCAACTTACTGTCGAAGGAGGCCGCGAAGGTTGTGGCCACGATGGCGCTTAGAAGCAATAGTGTTACGTAGAGTTTCGTCATTCTGAGTGAGTTCCCGTTGAGCTGATCACCGACTGACGTTTTGTCTGGCCCTACTCCCACGTATTTATACTTGGGGTATTGAACGTGCAGCCCGCGTGTCTAATCTAAATTGCTCAATTACTTTAACTTAGCCAGCCTCATTTCGGTTATCATATTAATCTACTGGCTTTTTGGCACTTGTCATTTTATTATCAGTGGTATGTGATACGAGTTGGATGAATTCTTCTGTTTGACCAAGGAAGTACCAAATGAATATCCATCTGCCTTAGGCTGTGATTAGATAAGATCTATGTTTCTATAGACTTTTTATGCAATGTATAAATAATTAAAAATATACAAACGAAGGTAGATCAGGCAAGATAATAAAAGTAAACTCTTCTAAATGATCTTCGCATCAAATGCTTCATGCACAATCTATATAAAGCGTTTAATTTCAAATGGAATCAAGGTACACATGACCCTGTTTAACATATATAATGTAATGATATGTATACTTAGCTATCTTTCAAGTTCAAATACTCAACAGTCAAACAAAAAAGGCTACTTTAAGGCGAATTTGGAATTGATAAGAAAGGTATTACCATAATGTGTTCAGTGTATGCTATAGAAAACTGCGTTTGATTTCAAATGGAATCAAGGTACACATGACCCTGTTTAACATATATAATGTAATGATATGTATACTTAGCTATCTTTCAAGTCCAAATACTCAACAGTCAAACAGAAAAGCCTACTTTAAGGCGAATTTGTAATTGATCAGAAAGGTATTACCATAATGTGTTCAGTGTATGCTATAGAAAACTGACATAATATATATCTAGGGTATACAAGCAAGTACAAAGCCTTAGCTACTGTTTCAGACTAAAACAGCAGCTTACGGATGTAAACGATATTAAAATAACCCATTGTATTGCATCTGGTCTCTGTTTTTATAAAGCTTTTTCATATTGAACATTCGTTTTTATTGCTATATATGTCTGTACTTTACGTTTTTCACAGCTCACGCTGAATTAAGTTTTAAGATTGAAAAAATGAGATTACTTCACATTTTTCTGTGTTTAGTGGTTTGCTTGGTTCGGGTCAACAGTCAAACACTGAGTTTTTGCCGTGGACGCCCAAGTAAATAATAAAATACTTATTAAAATTTAAAAAGTATTTGTAACTGACTACTTGCAGTTTACCAGAGCTGTACGGGCGGTAAAAATGTCGGCTATGGAAAATATCCACGATGCGCCCTCCGGACCATGAACGCAATGTGGTATTATAATCACCTCACTAAGTCCTGTTATATGCTGGACTATAGAGGTTGTGGTGGTAACACTAATCGTTACTGCTCTAGGACCGATTGCCTTAGAAAATGCAAACATTAAAAATATAAAAAATTCTTCGAAATCTTCATAGCAACTTTCAAGGCGCAATGCATCGATTATATTTACGACATCAAATACACATATAACATCTGTCTTTTGAAAATACAAATATATGATACGAAATATATAGTGCTTGCAAAACTAAAGGCTAAGACATATTTTATGCAAATATTTAAGTGCTCGCTGCTAAAACTTTAGTTAACGACAAACAGTTGTCGATGTCAAAAAAAGAAGAGGAAGACGTATGTCACTTTTGGTATATTTTGTTGAGGAAACTGGTATATTTTTACTTTTAAAATTCGGTCACGCTGCTTTTCATTTACGAAACACATAAGGCAGGAATAAAAAGTAAATCGTAAAAATGTCGTTCGTTTTGAACAACGCAATTCGTCGCCAAATTGGCACAACTGCCGCCAGGAATATGTCCGGCACCGCCGCCGTGGCTGGTGACCATTCAGGTAACTATGCCGACAGCAGATAATATCCTCATAGTTAGGTTAAGGTTATGTAATTGGATTTCTCTGCACAAAACTGGGAAAAACTGTAAGGACATTTGCACTAACAACATAACTTTTGCAGGTGGCTACAAGGTGTGGAAGCGTCTGTCCTTCTTCGTCGCTGTGCCAGCTGTCGGTCTGTGCATGTTGAATGCCTACCTGAAGCACCAGGAGGAGCACGATCATCCTCGTCAGGAGTTCGTCAAGTACGACTATCTGCGCCGTCGCGAGAAGCGTTTCCCCTGGGGCGAGGGCAACAGGAGCCTGTTCCACAACCCCCACGTCAACCCCCTGCCCGATGGCTATGAGCACTAAGCTCTCTTTGTAAAGGTGTTGCAGTTGTTGGTAATCACAATCGATGTATTTAACATAATGTAAGCGGAAATTGATGTGGAAATACACACAAACGAAAAGAAAACACATTCGGTAGACTTGAGACTAAATAAAGCGTGACAAACATCCAACAAATCAATGGCTAATATTCAGCAGTGCAGGTAGCCCAGAATTCACTTCAACCAGCTTCATAACAATGGAGCTGCTTGCTGAAGGTGAAATAAAATCCCCTTGACAATTTTCACCTGTATTATACACAAAGTAATTCGATTCGTATAAGCTTTGTGCAAAAGCAATTCAAACTATAATTTAGTGTCTGGCTGTGTGAGTTGTTAATCATTCCTGAAAAACGTAGCTCGTACGATAACTCAATTTTCAACCGATTGTGAATTGTGATACAAATTATAAAAACCCATAAGTATAAGTGTAGTACATACTTTAATTGGCAAAATACAATTTCTCTGTGTGTTAATTACGGCTAAGTTCAATTGTCAGCGCAGCTGTTGAAGAATTCCAAAAGGTACTGTAGCTGAGCAATGTCATCTTCAATTTTATTTGAAGCTCTAATGCCTGGAGCTGGAAACCTTTCCATTCTTTGGCTTGCTGTCCTGCCTGCTCCTATCTCCGCTAGCCCGCCTAGCCACTCTTCTGCTGGGCTCGCTGGGCTTTAGGGTTTTCTCTTTGCTTTCTTGCCGGCGCGTCTGACGTCTGTTATCGGGAGAAACGGACGACGCGGCGGCTGGTGATTTAGAGGTCCTTGGCTTCTTCGAGTTATCTGGCGAAATCCGCTCCTGTTTGATTGGCTTGGTTCTGGACTCTCGTTTAGTTCGGTCGTCTTTTATTGGCGGTTTTGCTATTGGATTCAGTTTGCGCAGCTTTGCTTGCGGTGGCGATGGCGACAACTCGCCAAGCAATTTCTCCATCAGTTCGGACTCCTCCTCGACTTCGTCTTTGCTAACACCCAGCTCGTGGTCGCCTTCATTCTGATACGGCACCATGTCCACCACATGATCGTCCTCGATGTGCTTTTGCAATTGGCTGGAGTTGAGGAAAATGAAGTCACAAAACTCGCAGGCATGTCGCTCGCTCTCCTTGTGCGCCTGCATATGTGACTCTACGCTGTCAAAGTCGGCGATGTCCGCCTTGCACAGCGGACAGACTAGCGAGATACTCGCGTGTATGGCCGAGTGATCCACCAGGCTGTCGTACGTCTGATGCGTATCCTTGCAGATACCGCAGGTGAACGAGGCAGCCGGCGCCTGTTTGTGCATGCGCAAGTGTCGCGACAGATGATGCGACAGCAGGTACGCCTTGGAGCAGTACTTGCACGGATACACACGCTTGCCGGCATGAGCAACTAGATGACGGGCCAATTTGCCAGCAGTGACAAAGCTGCGACTGCAATACTGACATGAAAACGGCAGATTGGTGCTGTGGATAACCTAGTGAAGAGAGAGGGTAGTTTTCAATTCTTGTAATCAGCTGATTAGAGCACAAGCACTCACCTCGTGTCGCTCCAGACCCTGCTTGAAGGCAAACGCCTTTTGGCATATGGCGCATTGGAAAGGTCTTTTCTTGGTGTGACGCTCAGCATGCTTTTCCATCTCCTCGCGCGAGATGAACGGCTTCTCGCAGTACAGGCATATAAACTTGGGCACATCGGTGTGAATGCGCTCGTGGCGATGCAACAGCGCCCGCCGGGTGAAGGCCTTATCGCAGACGCTGCATTTGTACGGACGCTCACCGGTGTGGATGAAGTTGTGCTTCTGTAGATCGTATTTGGAAAAGAAGCTCTTGTCACACTCTGGGCACTGAAAGCTGCGCGTACGTGTGTGGTTCACAATGTGTATGTCGAGCAGCTGCAGCAGTGGAAACGAGCGATCGCAGTGTGGACACGGAAACACATTTGTCGCAACGGGCGCAGCATTTTTGATGGGATCAGCGGCCGCATCGAGCGCATCTGGTTGCAGTATTTCGGTGACAAGCGCCACATTGCCATCCTCGTAGTGCTTGATCTGCGGCGTGGCCAGGCGCGGCTCCAAGGACGTTGTGGCACCCTTGTTGAGCAATCGCATCGAGGATTTGTTGAGCACTTTCGGTTTGCCGGGTGAAGCGGTTGCAGTCGACGGCGTTGTACTATCCATTTCCTCTAATTCGCCCGCCATGTCAGCTAACAAATTGTGCACATCGTCCATGGACAGCTCCTGGTTGTTTTCCACTTTCAACTGATATGACTTTGATTGTTGGCGTTTTTGAGGCGATCCTCGCGGTGGAACCAGCGGCTCTGCAGTGCTCCCAACAGCCGAGTTGAGTAGTTTTTTGGTCACAACTGCAGTTTCCAGCACCTGGACGCTTTCAATCTGCACATTGTTGGTATTGGCCAACGAGTTAAGCAGTTTTTTTGGCTGTGCTTCACATTTCATCTTCACGGGCACAGATTGTTTGGCCTTGGCCACCAACGGTGCCCGGGGCTTTTCCAGTGGCTCTGGCCAATTGCCCGTAAGTGGAAATTGACGAAGCAGCGTTTCTGCATTTTTGCACATCTGCTTAAAGCGGTAACAGTGTTCAAAAAGTAGGCGGCAATCCAAGCAGATAAAGCTGGGCATTCCATCGTTGCTGTTCACCTGTGAGTTCAAAATAGTCCGAATACGTTTAAGTGTGAATGATTAATACTCAGATGGCAACACTGCGCATGCGCTCTGTTATCGCCAGCAACAGTGGCAACGCCAGGCGCAGTCATTTGGCGGCAAGCGGTGCACAACTACAAATGCAATCGCGCAGTTTGTTGTCGTGAGCGCAAATGCACGGTTATCTCCGCGCTCTCGTTAATTAATTGATTAAACACGGTTAACCATAAAAGGATAATCTAGCTATTTTAGAGCAAATGCAATTTGTTGCTGCTGCTTACGTGGCTAAGAGTAACAACAACAACAAACATAAACAGCTGTTCGTAGTACACAAACTAGTTTACTAAAAAAAAAACTAAAGGAAAACAATCGAAGTGCTGCCTGCCTGTGGAAAGGGCGCAACAATTGCAGGCAGCGAACAGCAAACAAAAGCCAGGCAACAAGGAGAAACGCAAACAAGAGAGTCTGAACAAGAGAGAGGAAGAGAGAGAGTGAGTGCATCAAGCAAGCAAAATGACGGATGAGTGCAAAATAAGAACCTTCAGTGCTCTCAGCAATGGCAGCCGCCAAAGAAACAACAACAACAACACAAACAACAATGCCGATTCCATTGATGCACAGGGAGAACCGGGCACTAGTGCAGCCGGAGTCGGGGGTGCTGCTGCTGCTGCTGCGCCCGCCGACGTTGTCGCGACGTAAGTGCATTAGTGCGAGCGTTCTTTGCATTTCCCCATTTTCATTCACACACTATGTTTCAAATCTGATAAACGAATGCGCAAAATTGTGCTTATCTGCAGCGTGCATTGATATTGGCAATAGTTGTTTTCTGATAACCAGAATTATTGTTTCCGCTTATAAAACTAATCACCCGTCCGGCAAACAAGTGTCGCAGTTTATTTTTATCTTTGTTGAAAATGGCACGTTGATTGAGGGGTAAAGCCAGTAGTTGATATTTAAGTTCAATTACATTGATTTTGTTGAAATTAACTTCTCACGATAGTTTTAATAACTTTAACAGTCTTTGGTGATTATTGTTTATTGTTTTCTATTATTAAAACATTCTTAATATCTTCGGTCTGTGCATTTGTAAAAGATGAAACTCAAGTCTTTGAATGAAATACTTATCATTTATGATTCATTATTCAATAGTTCTTATCAATTGATATCATTTTGATTAGCACGGTTAATAAGTATGTAGCCCGTATGCCCGTCGAACGCTATGCGCGGGAGTACAATATGAATCACAAGCACCGCGGACTGGCATTGATCTTTAATCATGAGTCCTTTGATATACCCTCGCTGACGGAACGCAGAGGCACCAAAGTGGATGCTGAACAGCTGACCGAAGCACTGACGAGTTTGGGTTTCGATGTATCCGTGCACAACGACTGCAAATATGCCGACGTAATTGGACACGCGAAGAAGGCCGCGTTGCAGGATCACAAGGACAATGACTGCATAGCAATTGCGATCTTATCGCATGGCGAACACGGCTACATCTATGCCAAGGATCTGTCGTACAAACTGGACAGTATTTGGCAGTATTTCACAGCGTACATGTGCCCATCGCTGGCTGGCAAGCCGAAATTGTTTTTCATCCAGGCCTGCCAGGGCGATCGATTTGACAGCGGCATCATGCTGGATAGGGATGTCACTGAAACGGACGGCGAATCCTCGACCAGCTATAAAATACCCATACACGCCGATTTTCTATTCTCATATTCAACAATTCCCGGTGGGTGTAACCAAACATTTTATTACTTATCACATACTATAATGTGAAATCCTTTCATGCAGGCCACTATTCCTGGCGCAACACTGAAAAGGGCTCGTGGTATATCCAGTCGCTAATCGAGGAACTGAAAGTAAATGGCAAGAAGGACAATCTACTCACATTGCTCACGTTTGTCAGTCAACGCGTCGCACTAGATTTTGAGTCGAACGTGCCCGGTCAACCGATTATGGATCGTCAGAAGCAAATACCTTGTATGACGTCAATGTTAACGCGCATACTGTACTTCACGGATAAAACGCCTAGCAGCCAGGCGGGCTAAAAGAAGACTTTGACAACCTTATCTTAACCCTCGTCACCTAACTTG
Organism: Drosophila flavopinicola; assembly: GCA_035042425.1. Classification (NCBI taxonomy): domain Eukaryota; kingdom Metazoa; phylum Arthropoda; class Insecta; order Diptera; family Drosophilidae; genus Drosophila; species Drosophila flavopinicola. Next base: position 9,870,493 of record JAWNLL010000090.1, on the reverse strand, counting down.
CCTCAAACTGGATTCCATTTGACTTTAAGTTTACCAATTAGTGCAAAATTGACAAAGCAATTTCTGTTGGGTTTTAACAAAGCCCAAGATCCTCTTCCATTCAAATATATTTGTACATTATAAGAATTCAACAAACATATGCATAGATAAGTTAAACAATGAACAAAACTACAATATATATTTTATATATACATATAAATAAACAAATATGAAGTGAAAAACTGAAGAAATGAATAGACAAATGTTATAATATTTACAAGGCGGCCAAAAAAAAAAACTATTTATAATTTAAACTACAAGAGCCATATGCAAGCGATCTGGCAGCATTGCACCACTGTGCGCTTGTATATGTGCGTTTTCTTTTTGTGTACAGTTGTCGCCATATTGATAGATTATTGTTTTTCACTCGTACAATTTGTTTAGCGCACCATTTGCTTTAAAATACATACGTTGTTTGCAGGATAAGCCAATTTGGTGGCTTTTTGTGCGAAATAAAGCCCGCCAAAACAGTTAGCGAAGACGCCAACGCAGCTATTTAGAAACCAACCAGCGATAATAAATATCTTAGCCAAGTTTTCTTTGTGGGTAAATAGTTGACTTAGTCTAATTTAGAACCAAGTCGCAACGTACCTCTATGGATGTTATGGCCATTATCTGAAGCGGCAGCGACGCGGTTGACTTTATGCGTGAGTTTTCTATATAAATTGAGGCAAGTTTGCTTTGTTGCACCAGACAGAAGCGGCAGATTTCCTTTTGGCGTAATTCCACCTCGCGCACTTTGCCAACGTCAGCCATTATGTAAGTACTTTTGCTTTTGTCCGAATCGACTTAATAACAACGTTCCGGTAATTCGTAATTAATATTTTGTTATAATTTTGCAAATAGAAAGACAAGCAAGCACAAATTCTTTGCATCAATACACGAACCTCGTTTAGAGTTGCCACACATTGACAAATACGGCCTACTTGTTGGCGTTGCCAGAAATCTTGCAAACAGTTGCTTAAATGCACTAAATAAGGCATACGAATTTGAATGTTTAAAACGCAAACAAACAAATGTAACGCAGGTAACTACAAATTTCATTGTTGCGCGTTATTGCAACTTTCTTGTTGCGTTATTGTCTGCTGCTGTTAAGCAAAAATATACATAGATAAGATTAACCAGTCACAAAAATAGGTACAGTTCTGAATGATATCAGAACTAGTAGGCATTTTTTATTTACAACAAATGATTCTCCAATGCACTAAGCTGAAATCAATAAAGGAATGCCCACAAAGCAGAAGATATAAAGGGGTAAAATGCACTGTCGCAGGTAGCCAACATTTCAATTCAGGTAGGCGCACTAAAACTGAGAACAATGCAAGATATGTTTCTACGTTTTCGACCATTACAGATAGTTTTAATTGTTAGTCGCATAAACAAAGCTGTAATCGAATTCCAATGTCAATTTGGGGCTTTGCTTGCTGCCCATTTGGCTCATGGTGGAAATACATTATATAATTTCACCATGATTTGATTATTAAATAAATATAAATATATATTAAATCTTCTTGTTAAATAAACAAGCTTTAAATTTGTATCCATTATATATTGCCTACGAGGCTGACGACTATCTTTAGTAAGTAAAACAATGAGATTAAGGAAATATATTTTATTTGTACGGGTGCATCAGTCCATCAGATCGACATCTCGGAGTCGGGCTTGTGTCTGCTCGCCAATGTCATAGATTATATGCTGCTGCAACAGTTCGCGAGGCTCATATTTCAGCGACTCCTCGTAGGCATACTGAATGCTCGTGTCGTAGAGCATCAGTTTGCATTTGGCCAGTGCTAGGATGCAGTTGCGCAGACGAGCAATGACTTCACGATCATTGCGCGGCACCGCCTCACTCAGATTCTGTGCAAAGCCGCCTTCGCCGCCCTCCTCCTCATTGGTCTTGGTGGGCGATATCCAGATGTAGCCATTGTTGCCCAATATAACGGACGCACCACACGACAGATTGTGAAAGTGCATCTTGCGTCGTTTAACCAGTGCTGGAAACACCTTCACGAGTATGCCTTGCGATAATTTACCATATTTTAAACTGCGTGTGTAGAGTGACAACGTGCTCTCCTCAAAGACATTCTGCAGAAATTTATTTTCGATTAATAAACAGGTAGTTATGTATATTAATTGGTGATGCGTACCTGCACTTCTGCTGAGATCAGATCTCCTTCGTCCAGATAGCGCCTCATCATTTGTTCATCTTCGGCGGAGCGTCGTCGCAGTTCACCTCCTGGCAGATTTACGGAGGAAAGCAGCAGTACCGAATCCAAGCGTGAGTTAGTGTCCACGCGCCAGCGCTTTTGTCCCACTTCCAGCACACGTGCCACCACCACATCGCCAATCTCGCCCACGTAGCGACTCTTGAGTGGTCGCACCGATATCAGTTTGTTCACCTTCTGAATCACGCCCGCCACCGAGGCCTTGATGTTCTCATCCTCTACAAAGGTGCCATGGCCGCGCATAAAACCCGCTTCGGGCATTAGTACCTCGCCGGGTGCATAAATGCGCGGCTGCTGGTCTTGGTTCTCGGCCAGTGCATTCCAGTCCACGCGATCCAGCGCTAGATCTATCATTACATTTGTTGACATCCTGCCCAGAGCGCTTAGTCTTCCTCTTGCCTCTTATATTCCAATGCTTCCGCGCTCTTCTTCTTCTGCTCGGAGTGCATGCTCTTTTCTGACTGTTAACTTAACATTTCCATAAAAGTTATTAGCAGCTAATCAAAATCTGTTCCTGAAAACTCAACCTTTTTAATTTTAATTGCAAAGCATAATTTGTATATTATATTATTATTATTACTATATTATTACTATCAAATATTTAAATAACTGAAATTGTTTATCTATTTTGTTCTTAAACTAACAGATGATACTGGCGCCAAACAGTTTAAGGCATATTTATAGCAGAAGCAGCTGTGGTAGACAACATTACATGTCATATCGATATGCCACTATCGATAGCTTATTACAATATGCGCAGCTGTTTACCGATAAGTTTTTCATTACACAGCTGCTTGTATATAAAAAGTATTCGCAATGGACCAACCAGACGATCATTTTCGCTTTATATACAGTTCTTCCCTGCACGAACGCGTCCAAATCAAAGTGTAAGTATTCGGTCCACTCGAATGCAGCGTACTAACTACTCATTGTTTTTGCAGTGGCACACTTGAAGGCAAGAAACGCCAGCCGGATTATGAGAAGCTGCTCGACGATCCAATACTGCGCTTTTCGGGCCTCTATTCGGAGGAATACCCCTCCTTCCAAGTGCGTCTGCAGGTATATAATGATGGGCGCCCCTACTGCCTGCCCGTCCATAATTCATACAAAGCCTTCGGCAAACGCTGGAGCTGGAACGAATGGGTGACATTGCCGTTGCTCTTCTCCGATTTACCACGCAGTGCTATGCTGGTGCTGACAATACTAGACTGTTCCGGCGCTGGCCAAACAACGATTATTGGCGGCACAGCGATCTCAATGTTTGGCAAGGATGGCATGTTCCGTCAAGGCATGTACGACTTGCGTGTCTGGCTGGGCGTTGAGGGCGATGGCAGTTTTCCGAGCAAAACACCCGGCAAAGGCAAAGAGTCCTCCAAATCGCAGATGCAGCGACTCGGCAAATTGGCCAAGAAGCATCGAAACGGACAGGTGCAGAAGGTGGACTGGTTGGATCGTCTGACATTCCGGGAAATCGAGGTGATCAATGAGCGCGAGAAACGTATGTCGGACTATATGTTTCTGATGATTGAGTTTCCCACCATCATCGTGGATGACATGTACAACGTAAGTAGCTGAAAAAACAGTTATTCGGCTGCCAAAGAATCTATATATATACTAATGCCTTACAATTTTTTTCAGTATTCAGTTGTCTATTTTGAGCCGGAAGTATATAATAATAATGATAAATTGCAAGTCAAGCCCAAGTTTGTGCTCGTTCCGGACTCTGAAATACAAATGGTAAGTTGCCACTTAAAACATCAAAAGACACTGCTTTATATTTTATGATCTAAAGGAAAATCTGGTTGAGCGTAAGCATCATCGCTTGGCTCGTTCGGAGCGCTCCGGCATTTCAGATCGAGATGCCAAACCGACGGCCATGTATGTATTAGGTTAACAAATCGAGAAGCTGGTTTAACTTAAAGCTGTTATTCTCCACACAGCATACGCGATCAATTGAACAAAATCGTCTGCTATCCGCCGACTTATGTGCTGAGCAGCGAGGAGCAGGATTTGGTTTGGAAGTTCCGTTTCTATTTGTCATCGCATAAAAAGGCGCTCACCAAGTTCCTCAAGTGCATCAATTGGAAACTGAACGATGAGGTCACGCAGGCCCTGTGGATGCTCGCCAATTGGGCGCCCATGGATGTAGAGGATGCGCTGGAGCTGCTCAGTCCGACATTTACACACCCGGAGGTGCGCAAGTATGCGATTAGTCGTCTGGCCCAAGCGCCCGATGAGGATCTGCTGCTGTACCTGCTGCAACTGGTGCAGGCACTTAAATACGAGGACCTGCGCAATATAATACAGCTGCACAAGATCATCGTGCCCGAGCCGGAACAAAATGTGGTCTGTTCGCTACTGGACGAGAATGACTCACTGCTGGACCAGAGCAGCATCTCCGATATGAGCGCAACGAGCAGCGTTCTGCCCGCCTCAGTTATACCCGCCAATCAGCGTGCTGCTCTGGCGGCCATCAAGGTGGATAAATCGACAATGGCCAGCAGTGCCAGTGCGCCGGCAATCAGGGCCAGCACTCCAGCACTGCGCATGGACCGAACGGATGTCGCCGATGCCAGTGCCACCTCGCTGGCCTCCCAATCGAATTCGATAACGCCATTGCTAGGCCAAGGCGTTGCTCTCAATCTGTGCACATTCCTGATACAGCGCGCCTGCAAGAATGCGACGCTGGCCAACTATTTGTACTGGTACTTATCCATTGAGGTAGAGGATGTGGAGTCGGTGCGTAAACAGGATCAGCGTGCTCACGATATGTATGCCATGGTCCTCAACATATTCCTTAAGGTGCTCGACAACGGTGTGTACATCCTTGAAACTGTCTAGTCGTTATACTCACTTCTCTTGCTCTCTCGCAGGCAACTTTCATTTGCGCGGCATTTCGCACAATCTGCGCAAGCAGCAATGCTTCATTGACGAGCTGGTCAAGCTGGTCAAACTGGTGGCCAAGGAGCCGGGCAATCGCAACAAGAAAACTGAAAAGTTCCAGAAGCTGCTCGCCGAACAGGTCATGTTCAAGGTGAACTTCACCAACTTTGAGCCCATACCATTTCCGCTAGATCCGGAGATCTACATTACCAAAATAATACCATCGCGCACGTCCCTCTTCAAAAGTGCCCTCATGCCAGCCAAGTAAGTTATTGATAAGTCCATAGAAATGCCTTTGAAACACCTACAGCTCCCATAACTTTGTCAGAACTGATCTGAGTTTCGATCCCGAGGCAGCTTTGATATGTATTAAAGACATTTCCTCTTACAGACTAACATTTGTCACATCGATTGCAAAGCATGAATATGTGGCCATTTTCAAGCATGGCGACGATCTGCGGCAGGATCAGCTTATACTTCAAATGATAACGCTAATGGACAAGCTACTGCGACGCGAGAATCTCGATCTCAAACTGACGCCGTATAAGGTGCTGGCAACCAGTTCGAAGCATGGTTTCCTCCAGTACATCGAGTCCTGCACCGTGGCCGAAGTGCTTGCCCGTGAAACGAACATACTTAACTTTTTCAAACGGCACAATCCCTGCGAGAGCGGACCCTACGGCATAGCCGCCGAGGTCATGGACACATACATCAAGAGCTGTGCCGGCTACTGCGTCATCACATATTTGCTGGGTAACTAAATCTCCGCTGAAAATTTGAATTCTCAATGCTTAGGTATTGCGTTTTCACAGGTGTGGGTGATCGGCACTTGGACAATCTGCTGCTGACGAGCAGTGGCAATCTGTTCCACATTGATTTTGGCTACATATTGGGACGCGATCCGAAACCAATGCCGCCACCCATGAAGCTGAGCAAGGAAATGGTCGAGGCAATGGGCGGCGTCAGCTCGGATCACTATCACGAGTTCCGCAAGCAATGCTATACGGCGTATTTGCATTTGCGTCGTCACGCAAATGTAATGCTTAATTTGTTCTCGCTAATGGTGGATGCCACCGTGCCCGATATTGCCCTCGAGCCGGACAAGGCGGTGAAGAAGGTTGAGGAGAATCTGCAGTTGGGCCTGTCGGACGAGGAGGCGGTTCGTCATTTGCAAAGCCTACTGGATATATCCATAACAGCAGTGATGCCAGCCCTCGTTGAGCAGATACATCGCATCACGCAGTACTGGCGGAAGTAGATTATGTATATTCCTTGTAATTATACTCTGTTCGCAGAATTGTAAGATATATTTCTGGTACAATTTCAGCTGTTAGACTGCGAACAGAGTATTGCGCTGTCGGCTTATGTCGACTGCAATGTTTTTAATTATTGTGCTTGTTGTTAGCTGTAAGTTAAATTTAGTCAAATCGCAGTAGGTAAACTCCCTACCTACATCAAAGTGTATTATAAATATATATATATTATGTGTCTGTGTATATGTTGAGCCAAAATGCATAAACACTCAAAGAAAGCCGTGTGGGTTCTTTTCAAGCTGCTGGAGATCTTGATCAGTTCGATTTGCTGCTATGTACACGTGGAATGCTTTAAAACGGAGGGCATTCCGCACATCTTTATATTGTGCGCCACTTATGGAGCCGGTTGTATCATTGGCGTACTTAGCTTGGTGGGTTCGTTCTTTGCGGATCAGCTGACCATGAAAGTGGAGGCACTGACCAGCGCCCTTTTGGGCTCATTGAATCTATTCACCGTTTTTGCACACATGTATCTGGCGGAGCATGATAAGCTGTTGCCGTTCCTGAAGGATCGTGAGAAGTACGCGCATGGATTCTTAAACTGTTGTATCAGGAATGCCGTGTTGGCTCTATATGCTTGTGCCATTTATTGTCTGCATTGCACCTTTGCATTGGATATGCTGCTGACCAATGACCCAGCGAGGATTGCGAGTCGTAATGATGAATTAGCGGATTTATATAAGACGCGCAGCAAACGGCCACTGAAATTATATTTTATAAGCAGGGGCGTCGAGCGGTTTGTTAGCCGTTATCGTTGGTTTCACCTGCTGTCCACCGACGTTCTAACCGTGAATGCCAAAAGGAAGTCGTCGTATATGGAAAGCATCATGCGCAGCCTACCGAGCGGACACATTTAAATTGTATTTGAATTTGTGCGCGTTCGATAACAAAATAGACGCAAATCAGCTGTTTGGCATAACAGCCCTGTCCTGATGCGCGCCTAAATTTACAGCTGTTTTGAAACCTTTGCGTTGCAATGCGTTGTTATTGTAGTCTATTGGCGTTAGTGTGTGCAAAATATTTAGCGTTGAGATAATTTACAGTGTTTGGTGATTTGGAAACCTCAATTACAACAAGAGCAAATGGCAAGCGGTGCGGTAAGTGTGGACGCATGTTTTGTTCGAGTGCATTTTCCTAGAAATAGCTGTCTGCAAAGTTTTCTGATTTTCATAGTTCAATTTCTATGCGTGGTAGTTTTGTGCGCCAACTTTGTGCAAAATATGCGTGTGTAGAATTGTGTGATTGCCAGCGCTGACTGTGCTTAGTTAGTGGCAGGTACTCGGTATCAAAAGTTTTTGCTAAAAGTTAGCCGGGGCTACTAAAGTTTCAGGCACAGCTGCAGACACCGCAAATTTCGCAGCCCGCCCCCACCACACCCACACAAACATCAGCTGCCCGGCCATGCCATGCCAACTAACAAAACTTGGTGAGCGCTCTCTTATTACAAACGTACAAAGCACTCGGTCTCTTTCTCTATGGCCCCACTCTCTTAGCTATGAAGAGCAAGACATACATATGTACAATTGCATTGCATGAGTCAGCCAGCCGCAAAGCAGCTCTCCACTTTTGGCTTTTGTTATTGTTGCGCTTGGTATGCATGCCCGCTCCTCGAATGTAGCCAGCCAGCCGGCTGTGCCTGCAGGCTACCTCTCTCTCGCTCTTGCACTGCACTCCTTGCTCAAGCAGCACGTGTTCATTTTCGTGCAAAAATGTTGTAGTCAAGTAAGTACGTATGTATGTATGTTTGTGTTTGTGTATGTTTGCGGACATATGCAAATGTGTTTGTTTGTTTGACAACAATTTATCGCCGCGTATAGTGTGTGTGTGGGAGAGCAACTAGCCCGACATATTGCAACTGATAAGAACTTTGCAGATCACATCACCTATGTATGTATGTGTATGTACATATATGTGTTAGATGACATCTTGTGACGTCAGCTAAGTAAACCAAAGTTATCGGCGCGCTTCGATAACGCGTTCAAAATTTAAGTGGAACTCAGCTTAATGTTTTGGTGTAATATGACTTAGCTTAGCTTATGACTTCCTATTTACTTCACAACATATGTACATACATATGTACATGTATTCGACGAGCTGGGCATGCATCACCGTTTAGTTGTGCAAATGAGTCGTTTTGTGACGTTGTAAACGAAACTCCCGAACCGAAGGTTCCCATAGACGACAACCGAAACAAAAACAAAAACAAAAGCAGAGCAGCCAATCCAAAGCAAACACTGTACGTGCCGCTTATGCAGCTCCATAGATCGTGAATGGAGAGGGGTGAGGGGGTGAGGGTAATCAGTTTACGCTGACGTTGTTCTGTGCTTCTTGCATGCCCATTCTCAGAGTCATACACACACACACACACACACACATCAGTGATATACTCGTGTTCAAATGCATTGCGACTTATGTAGCTACATATGTACATGTATGCATGTGTGTGCTACTGGTGTGCAATTTTTGTTTGTTTGTCATTTCATGAACCGATACTAACACGGGTGCTACTATTTCAGTTGCTTACTAAATAGATAGTGTCGGAGCGGGCTGACTAAGCGATCGACCCAAACGAGCGACTGTCGCGCCATATTAACCATACTGTGTCAGCTCAGTAGCGCTCACACACACACACACACACAAACACACACACACACACACACACACACACACACGCGCACATACAGCTGCATATGCGACGTTTTTTTGCATATGCCCCAATGCAAGCCAGCCAGCAAACCGCTAGACGCTCCAATTGCTACTAATACCCTGGACATGTACAAAATGGGGTATATTGTGTTTGCATAATATATGATTAAGATTAAGTTTGCATAAGCGAATTTATTATTATTATTTGGCTCTTTAATATGGTATTTGCAGTAACACTATTCTCTCAATAAGAATTGTAGGGAAATTAGAATTATATATATATATTATATTTTCTATAAAGATATTGTGTATTTTTATGAATAATTGTTAATTTATTTCAAATGAAATATAATTTTAAGAAATTCAAAACATTTGACAACTGAAATCACATTGGTAGACCTTTTATAACTTTGGTTGCATTATAGTTGTGTAGCTTAAAGAAGTAGTTATTTAATTTGTCATATAGTCATACTTTGCAGCAGGGTATCTTGTCTTCGTTGGGCTTCAACTCGATTGGCAACGTTCTTATTTGTTAGTATGGTGTTGGCGCTGGCGTCCACAACGTGATAAAAACTTTAAACATTGAATTGTGATACTTCGTCACTTGGTTGTAAATTGAAATAAGACCCACATGCCGCCTGCAGCTCTATTGCTGCTACTGCTACTGGGTCCCGGGTCGGACCCGGCTCTGTCTCCGCCTGTCTCCGCCTGTCCCCGTCTCCCCGTGTCCGATAGCCGTTGCAACAGCAAAGCGTGAAACGAGAACTAAATAAAGCACAAACAAAAAAAAACACACACAAATTCTATTGCAATTGTCAGCAACTTTTCTTCAAATGCACAAAAAACAACAACAGGGCAAAAAGTTAAAATAAATAAGGCACAACAAAACAAAAAGAAGAAGAGCGTAAAGCAAAAGCCGCTGCTCGACTTTTGTTTATGCACTTTGTTTAGCCAAGTTTTCGGTTGCTTCGCTTTATGTTTTTTTCTTCTTTCGTTTATCGTTTTCTTTTTTTTGTTTTAAATATGTAAGTGCATATTTTTTTATTATTTATGTATGTATGTATGTATGCATGCGAATCACTCGTTGCTCCGATGTTTCCTCGCTCTCTCTATTTGGCACTCGGTATCAGAATCACTGTTTCGGTCTCTGTCCGTCGGTCCGTCGGTCCGTCTGTCTGTCTACGCCGGAATCGGGAGTCGGGAGTCGGGGCCAGTTGTGCCAGTGCAGTGCAGTAGTAGTCAGTGCAGTTTCGGCCGCCTCTGGTTCGGTTGTCCTAGCGCGCAATTTTCTTTTAGTCTTCACTACTCTTAATACTACCAAGTGTCTAGTTAGTGTTCGCTTCTTTCTTTCTCACTCTCTCTCGCTCTCTCTCTCTCTCTCTCTGTGAGCGCTTTTCGCACGTGTTTGTTTATTATTTGTATTGCTCTATTTGGAATCGTTCTGTTCTGCTCTGCTCTGTTCAGTTGTGTTGTGTTGTGTTATGTTGTTATCTGTGACGCGTTCAAGTCTTGGAAATTTCTATTTGATTTGACTCATAAATGCATCTATTTGCGACTACGCCTCGATATACTATTTCAAATTTACTTGCGTACGGACGCCAAACAATTGCCGGGGAACTTAGTTCTAGCGCATTTTTGTTTACATGGTAAGTTTTTTTTTAACGTTTATAAAGCCAATATTGTTTTTGATTATAGTAATTAAAGTTGAATTTCCCCGAAAAAAATGTAAAGGCGGGCAGCTTTTGACCGGAAGATGGCATTTCTACATCTTATTCGAGATTTACTCTTTTTATTTATAATCCGTTATGAAATAGAGTATTTTTTCATATATTTTTAGCTACAACTTGTGTATTTGTTGTTGAGTTCTCTAGAATATTTGTGTAGTAATTTTAGTTTTGTTAATCTAAACTCTTAAAAGTATGCTATGTACCAATTGGAGATCTTAATCTGAAATTATATGGCCAATAGGTATTATAACTAAGTAAAAATAAGCAACTGTCGGAACTAAATCCATTTTGAAGCTTTATGCGTTTCTGAATTCTATATAGAACATTTATGTGATTAAAGCTTTCAATATTTCTACCAAACATCATAGGGAATAATTTGAATACGAAGCTTCTAAAATTCTCTTAAATATCTCTTCAGACACCCATAACTGTTGTACTCTACACTAATAATATCTATCCAAAAACCTTTGTATGCTTAAGAATTCCATTTTATTCCGTTCTTAGTACAAATTGTACTTACAATTTTTGGAGCAACATTGCTAAATTTTGGGTATTGCCAACTAAATATATCCTAACCATTTTGTATGTACCAACCTGTATTATATAGAAAGTCGTATGGGAGTAAATCTTGAATCTATGTTTTGTTTTAATGGATTGGCCTTTAATGGCTATATTACCGTTAAGACAGCGACAAGTTTTATGGATCTTGAGTCACACTTTGCCCTCTCGCAACGTAGTCGTAGTCGTTGCTGTATTTGGTCACATTATCTGATAAAACCAAAGCACACGGAGAGCTCATCGAGGGGGTTTGTTGACCCTGCGCCACGAATGTCGTTGATAAAGATTTTTGCAAGACGCGTTCGAAGCGGCAACAACATACGCGAAGATCATGTCAATATAACACAACATTTTATGGCCCCACTACATGGAGCAGTGGAGCTCAACGCCAGGGGGTTCTTCGGGGGCGGCAAGGGGTTAAGTCTCATAAGTAAAACGCACACGTAGCCAAAATAAAAATGGTAGCACAACTTAAACTATGCCGAATAATACTTAAAAACCCGTAGCCAGAGCCGAAGCCGAAGCCCTAACCAAGTATTGTTTCGTTCTTGTCGTCTATTGCCAGTTGCCAGTTTCCAGTTGCCAGTTGCCATGTTCTGTTCCCAAGGCCAACGTAACCATCAGGTTAATTAACCCGCCATTGTTAATCCTCTAGCCAGCATATCAGCTAATAAGCAACTATCCAACTGGTTCGCTATTGTCACAATCGTTTTTTGCCCATAATGAATTCAATTATTGTCACTTGAGTGCGTTAAGTATGCGCAACTTGTGGCCGCCTCAGGTATTTGTGTGTGTGGTACCTACAAGTCCCCCACTACCCCAGTTGAACTCAAACAAACTCACATGCCAATGTGGCAGCTAACCCAGCGAAACCTGCTAGGCGCATGAAATGGGAAGGAGTTTTGGCATGGACTGCGCGTTTTCGGGAGTATAACATATTTTTATACCCTGAACCCATTACAAATGGGTAAAAAGCGTATCATGAAGTTGTGCGAAAGTTTGTAACAGGCATAAGGAAGCATCTCCGACCATATCAAGTATATATAATATTGATATATATATTGATCAGTCTGTCCGTCTGTATGAACTCGCGGATATCAGAGACTACAAGAGCTAGAGACTTCATATTTGGAATAAAGGTTCTCGTATTCCCGGGACAGATCAAGTTTATTTCATTTTATCGATAACTCATTCCGTTCAAAAGTGATCGATTAATTTCGATTTGAGAACAGCTTTTTGGGCTATAACTTACAAGTTATAAGAGCTAGAGGCACCCAATGTGGTATGTATAATCTCGAATAGCATACACCCCCAAATCCCCCCAAAAGTGAAAAACACTCAGTTTAGAAGGTATGACCTTGTAAATTAGTTTGATCGCCCATTTTATTGTCAATTTGATGTCCTAAAAATTTCACAAAGATCGGACAATAAACACAAAAGTTATTTATGATTCACCTTTCCATTGTGTGAGGCTCAGTGCAGAAGCAAGCTAACTGCTTAAACCGCTTGCACTGCTTGTACTGCTTGTACTGCGGCATGTGTACTGTTACATCCAGAATTTTAATAAGTTAATTGTTCCTAGCTAGAGAAACCAAACCATACGAAAATTATGTTTGCATCACTATTTCTATAACATTTCCGGTAATGTAAAAATAACGCATATTTAACATCGCCCTTCTATGCGATTCTCAAGAATTTAAGTGAGGTCTGTCAATATTGATGGGCTGACCTGTAGTCTGAATATTGTGTTGTGTGTTGGTGAAATAATAATATTGTTTTCTGCTCTCTCTCTCTCTCTCTCAGTGTCAGTAGTAAATTCAGTATTTCGCTCATTACTGTCTCTCTCTCTCTCTTTCTCGCTACTCTCTCTCACTACTCCATCTCTCCCTTCAACCTCTCTCTCCCTATTCTCTCGTCCTCTCTTTCTTACTACTCTCTCTCTCCCTCTCTTTTTACTACTCTCTCTCCCTCTCTCTTTCTTACTACTCTCACTCGCACTCTCTACTCAGTCACTATCTTACATCTCTCTCTCACACTTCTTTCTCCATCTCCAAATTCGCTCTCTCTCTCTCTCTCTCTCTCTCTGATTAATCTCTCTCTCTCACTCTCTCGCTACTCTCTCACTCTCTCTCTCTCTACTCCTCTCTCTCTCTCTCTCACTCTCTCTCTCTCTCTCTCTGGCGACTCCCTCTCTCTCTCTCCCACTGTCTCTCTCTCCCTCTCTCTCACTACTCCATCTCTACCTCCAACCTCTCTCTCTCGTCTCTCGTCCTCTTTCTTACTACTCTCTCTCTCCCTCTCTTTCTTACTACTTTCTCTCTTCCTCTCTTTCTTACTACTCTCTCTCCCTATTCTCTCGTCCTCTCTTTCTTACTACTCTCTCTCTCCCTCTCTTTCTTACTACTCTCTCTCCCTCTCTCTTTCTTACTACTCTCACTCGCACTCACTACTCAGTCACTATCTTACATCTCTCTCTCATACTTCTCTCTTCATCTCCAACTTGTACTGCTTGCAGCATTATGTGAGTATGAAAAAATATAATGACTGGGTTCAGGGTATCTCCTAGTCGGGCAATCCCGACTTGTTGATTCATGATTGTTTTTTGTAGGCTTTCACAGATAAAGTTTGCGAAATAAGAACTGCAAGTTGCTGAGTTCTTGTGTGAACAAGGTTTTAATTCTCAAATTTATATAAATCGAAAATATTACTTAGTTTGATCACATGCCCAAAAGTTAAACTGGTTCTTTTGAAAACATTCAGTTGAAATTGCTGTTGATTGAACGCTATAGATATTTGTATATGTCTGTTTCAATTCATGCCTTAAAGTTCCACTGGGTCATTCGAGGGGCTTTGGTATCTGTAAGATACTTTTGTGTGGGGCTCTACGTGCTAGCGTTTCGGGCACATGAAATTAAAATGTAGCTCTCCCCAAAACTTGTTTTTGTGTTTTACTTATGGAGCAGTCGCAGCTTTAAGTTTCGCCTAATATACAATACATAATATATGTATATGTATGTATGCATATATTTGTGTATTTGCGCCCCCGCCTTTAGCTACGTGATTATATAGCCATTAAAAAAAAAATAAGTAAATAAATAAGAACCTTTATCGGCATGCACACAAACACACACACACACACACACACACACAATACAGTTATAAACAGAACCCATTCACACAATCCACATTTATCGTTTGCCAAGTTTAGCGTTAATTCCAACAATTGAAATTTCAATTCTCAATTCCAATTTATTAATTTCATTTAAGATAAGTAAAAGCGACTTTTTGTTTTCGACTTTCGGTTTGGCTGCTGCTGCTTAGCTCCGCCTTTAAGTATAGCGAATGGCTTGTTTTGTTCTTATTTATTTAAAAGCAACAACAACAACAACAACAACAATTAAAATCGCTTTTTCTCATTCGCTCGCGCATTGCTTCTCTCTTTTTTGTTCTTTCCGTGTGTTTGTGTGTATCTGTGTGTTTATATACACATCTACACTCATAAACATGTTTTCGCATTAATAATACATTTTTATTCGCTAATTTAAGCGTTGTTTACTTTAGAAAACCAGTTAGCACATACGTTTTACGATATATGTATGTTTATGTATGTATATATACGTATATATGTATATCTATACTATCAAAGTTTTTGGCTCCACCCAAGTCTCGGGGCACACTTTGATAATTTGTTTAGTGTATTTGTTGCTGCGACTTTTTCATACATTTATCAAGCCGAAAGCATTTGCCAATGGGCAACAACTCTTTATACTGTAAGCCCCCCCAACTCTACCCTTTCTTCCACTTTATTAAGTTGAGTTCCCTTTTGAATCTAGAAGTTGAGCCCCTTTACACGCCCCTTTCTTCACCTTCAAGTTGTCCTTTGAGGCTATTGTTTCTTGTCAGCACGTTAAATAAATGTTGTCTCTTCCTTCGCGCCCCAACGAACATAAATCTACCTAATGATTTTGTCTACTATACATTTACATAGGGCTGTAATAGCTACCATTTTACTTATAATTTCTTTAACTGTTCTTTTGAATACATTTTCTCTGCCATACTTCTTAGTTACGTCCTATATGCAAATCTCAGCTATTTTAAATCTGTATTACTCCTTCTACATTCGATGTGTTTAGTAAGAATACAAAAACTACTACTTGTCCAGATATTCAAGTCGATAAAATTAAGATACCATTCACACATACAACAATATATAGTCGTATTATTTGCTTCTCACCAACAGAATCAGTGGGCTTTAATAAATAACTTATTACAGCTTGAGCCCTTATAATTCTCAAATCGTTTAAGAGCTGATTGATCAAATATCTTGCTTAAGTTTGGAATATAGCGTTGTTCACTTATTCAGCTCGTTACTTTATTGAAATTTATGCATTTGCTTCCATGTTGGATAAGAAATGAGTGAAGCAAGTTTTGAAAAAATCATCTTATAAATATAAATGCATCAAATTCAGTGATTGCTTTGGTTTTTTGAGCTTGGGCAGCCCAATTAAATAAGTGGTGTTGTTTTTTATACCCTTTCCAAAGAAAATAGTATATTTAGTTTGTGCTGAAGTGTGTAACGCATAGAAGGAAGCGTCAGGGACCCCCAGTATGCTTAGAATGACAAAACAAATTGATCTAGCCATGTCCGTCTGTCTGTCTGTCTGTATGTATGCAAACTAGTCCCTCAGTTTTTGAGCTATCGCGATAAAACTTTGCACAGACACTTATTATTTAAAGGGACAGCACATTGGTCGGAACCGGCCGGTTCGGACCACTATATCTTATAGCTACCATACAACTGGAAGGCAGATTTGGCCATAAATCCCATGCTTTCACAGCTATCGCTATGAAATCTTGCACAGAGACTTATTATTCAAAGGGACAGCACATTGGTTGGAACCGGCCGGATCCTACCACTATATCTTATAGCTGCCATACAACTGGAAGTCCGTTTTGGATATATATACGATCTTTTCAAAGGTATCGCGATGTAACTTTGAACAGATACTTATTATTCAAAAATACATCACATTGATCGGAGCAGTCCGGATCGGATAACTGAAAATGAAAATGGTCTAAAGGTTCGAAAAGAGTATAGAATCTTCGGCACGTCGAAGATAATGATTTCCCACTTGTTTTTCAATGCTCTAGACGGTGGGTCTTATAATTTTGTAACGAAATTCGTAACGAGCTGAAGGAGATATCTTCGAGCTGTATAGAGACTAAGCTATCTGCTAGTACTACTTACATCATTAAATTCAAATAACTATATTGTTGAAACCATAGATGGGTTATTGATAATAGTAAATAAATTTAGATGTGAGCGCTTGGACTCCGATCTGCAAGGGTATGCAATCCTCGGCTTGCCGAGGTTTTTGGTTTTTAGTGCTGAAATCGAACACGCTGCCCCAGATGCGACACAGTGTGGCAGGGGCAGAGGGGCAAGGCGAAAAGTATTAATACGCGCATATAAAAATGGAGCACATTGAAGAGTCATTGAAATGTGACAATTTGTTGCCGCTTCTCAAGTGCGCTTAAAGTCGTTTTGAGCAATCGCAGTGGGACAGCGGGCACAAGGGTTAGGGAGCGGAGACGCCACAGGCAGAGGCAGCGGCAGCGGCAGAGGCACATAACACCAATCAATCCGATCCGATCCGATCCGAAGCGAAGCAAAGCGATCTGCAGACAGCAGCTGCGCTTTCGTCAAATAAACAAATGCCATTAGCAAATGTATCTGAGAGATGCGAACGGGGCGACACTTGAGCGCATGTAATCAAATCATAAATTTATACATACAAATACATATATGTATATGGATGTATGTACAGATATTACGTCGTTATGCTATTCTATTAATTTCCATTAGAGTTGCGTCGCACTGAGTTATCTAAACACAATGCGACGCCTCAATTCGGTTCAAGTATCCATTGTGGTTGGTTGCAACAACTGTACTCTGTGCCTCCGAAGGCTGTGAATTTGTTGAATAGACAAAAAGTCACACACCATACATACATACATACATACATACATACGTTCAAGCACAGACTGAGATAAATAGAATCAGTTCAACTCCTTTTCATAGTCCGTGATTTCATCAAACGAACTATAGTCAAATATGGTTTTAGAGATGGACGCGTGCTCAACTTTAGAGGCTAGCTTTCAAAATGTATATTATATTATATTATAATTATTATATAATATTAGCATTTTGAGGTTAACATGTAAGAGATAGTTATATTTAAGAATGAAGTTTGTTTTGCATTTCAATAATAACCTAATTGCAATATGAAGTATGTGCTCTAGCTTTTTATTTATTCTCTATTGTTGAAATATAATAAATTGTGTTTGACATAAGCCAGTCTGATGTTCTGAGAATATATGTAATTTTGATATTGATATATACATATATGCATGTATAACTATAAATACGTAATTACTCAAAATGATATAAACTAAAAGAAAACCACTCACGAATTTCATTTGTTGCGCAATGAGAAATCGTTTCACGCGCCCATCTCTAATGACAAGTATTTTGCATCCCTTTTGAGCTGCTTTCTGTGAGTGAATGTGAATGTATTTGTGAAATGCCAACAACTGTTGTCATTGTTCTTGTTGTTGTAGCTATTGCCTGTTACTGTTACTGTTGTTGTTGTTGTTGTAATAATCCCAATTCAAAAAGTAGACGCATATTTTAAGAAATTATTTCTTGATTACGACGTTTGAAAACAATTTGTCTTTGCTCTCTCGCTTCACTTCTTCGATTCTTTCGCCGCACTCCAAAGTTACTTAATATGTAAATGTATATACATATATATTTATATATGTGTGTAGATGTGTGTACATAAGTTTGTCTCTCTGTGTGTGTGTGTGTGCGCACAATAGCCTCAAAGTTGCCTGACTTGTTGAGCAGTTACTTTTTCCATTATTCTTGCGCCCATTTTGATTTTAATTGTTGTTGTTGTTGTTGTTGCTGTGGCTGTCTTTGGTGCTTTTCCATTGGCTTTTATAAAATTCAAGCTGAATTTGCTGTCGTCACGAGCAGCGAATTTGGCGAGCAATGAATGCTTTGTGTTTAAATGTCGAATCGAAGCGCTCTCGCCATAAATTGCGCTCATACCTAAATAAGTAAAAGCTCTTATCTGGAGTTTAAAACGCAACTCAGACAGTGCGATTGAATGAATGCCTGCCTGACTGCTGCTCTGCGGCTGGGAACAGGAGTGGGGGCAAGGACACGCAGTCAAAACAACGTCACGGCACCGACACATGCCACATGTGCCACGCCAGACAACCGACACCTGTTGAAGAGCACACACGCAACGCACACACACACACACACACACATACACTCTCTCACACGCACACACACACACACACACATCAACACGCGCCAGCGCTTGCAAAAGGACAACAGCCGCAGCAGCAGCAGCAGCAGCAGCGACTGCGAAGCAGAAGCAGCGGCAAAGAGCGAAACCGAAAAAAAAACACATGCTGCGAGCGAATTGCCGTCAAGGTGAGCAAGTGAGAGGAGAGAGTAGAACGCAGGCAGGCAGGCAGGCAGGCAGGCGGCAGGCGGGAGAGGGAGAGAAAGGACGACAGACCCCAGTCGACAGTCTGTTTATTATTGTTGTTGTTATTGTTGGGCTCGATGTTGCTCTCTTGCTGTTCACTTTTGTTTTGGCATTCGGTTTTCTCTGTGTAAACACACACACACACAAACGCACACACAGAGAAAGAGAGTAGAAACACAGGCATTTGCACATTTGGCAACATGTGCACGGCTCAGTTGGCTCGTCAGGACAGCAAGAGAGACAGGACAGAATGCTGCTGCTGTCATAGGTCAGGACAAGCAACAACAGCAACAACAACAGCACATGAAAAAGGAAGCTAAATGCCACTAAATATGCAACATAATGGAGAGGCTTGCGTGGTTAAACGAGAATGAGGACGAGAATGAGAATGAGAACGCAGACAGGACACGGGTCTAGGTGTTGTGTTGTGGCATGTCACAACAACATTGCCCTACTGCTGCTGCCGATGATGGTGATAAGCACAACAGCTACAACAACAACAGCAGCAACATCAATGCAGGCCTCAACAGTTGGCCGGCGGCATTGGTGACACATGTTGAACGGCCAAGTGGCAGAAACGGCGGCAACTTGCAACATGTAAGCGAGTGTAGATTGTAGTTCACATAATTTTCGTGAAGGAAATGACTTATTGCCGTTTAAAGCTTTCAAATGAACTGAATTTCTCAATTACTTTGTTGATTAAAGCATTAATCTAAAATTTAGTTGGAGTTTTAGACACATAAAATTGGATGATATACTAGCTTAATATTATTATTATACTCTTTTCGAAGAAAATAGTATATTAAGTTTGTGCTGAAGTTTGTAACGCATAGAAGGAAGCGTCGGAGGCCCCCAAAAGTTACTGCCAGTAGGCTTAGAATGACAAAACATATTGATCTAGCCATGTCCGTCTGTCTGTCTGTCTGTATGTATGCAAACTAGTCCCTCAGTTTTTGAACTATCGCGATGAAACTTTGCACAGAGACTTATTATTTAAAGAGACAGAACATTGGTCGGTGCCGGCCTGATCGGACTACCATATCTTATAGCTGCCATACAACTGGAAGTCGGTTTTGGCCATATATCCGATATTTTCAAAGCTATCGCCTTTAATTTCCTTGTACACTTGAAAATCCCTATTACTCATCAATGTTTAAAGTTTCAAATCGATTGAGTTATAATTAGCAAAGATATGCGTCATTACATATTTCGGTGGTGCAGTTGGCAGAGTGAAAATTACCTAAAGGTTCGTAAAGAGTATAAAATCTTCGTCATAATGCTTCCCCACTTGTTTTTTTATTTTCTTTATCAATTATATTGCTAATATTTATTTAAATCCAATAATATATATATTAAAAAAAACCTTAACTTTGGTAGCATAATATAATGAATCTTAACTAAAGCTAAAAGCTGTCATTAAGTAAAAACTTTCAAATATTATAAAAGCTATTCTCAATGTTTGTTTCTGTAACATTTGTATAAAATTTAAGTGCCCAGTGAGCGCTGTTTCTATATATCTATATATCCGTAAAAAAGGGCACAATAATTGTTAGCAAAAGTTGTACATAGTATACATATATGTACTTTATTTTTGTAGGATCGCCATTTGAACTCATATCTAAAAAAGATTGTATCCAAAATGAAACTGTCATTCGCCAGCAGGACACCATTAAAATCCAAAACTGAATAGATATTCTTAAGATACTTACGAACTGTCATTCAACAGAATGTTGCATTAGGCATTAGACATCCGCTGCGGCAATATGCCATTTGAGATACGAAGGAGCGACAAAGCCCATATCGAATAACATTGCAATCAAAAAATCCCTTATATATATGTATATATAGAAACGACGACGTAAATCTAGCAAATGGCAAATCAAATACAAGTTTCATTCCATAGCAACGCGCAAAACAATTTCGACTAAAACAAATCCTTGACTACCTGAAATTACAGCTGCTACGTCATCATCAAGTTGCCCGTTAACATTTTTGCGTCTTGTGCAAACACACACACACACACACATCCATATATAAAAGATAAACAATGGCAGAGAACACGTTATCCTTTTTTTTAATGGTTTCCTCGCTTTGAAAAAGGGCCGCTCATAATAACAGCGGCTAATACCAGAATTTGGAAACTCATCGAATGTCGTATTCTAGATTCCCAGATTCGTATGCGAAATACTTCTGCCGGCTGCTTCAATCTGTCTCCGGCTGCTTAGGCTAAACTCGCAGCGTAAACAAATGAATACAATTTTTAGAAATAACTTAATGCCTTTTGTATCTAGAGCTGCAGCTGTGTGTGTGTGTGTGTGATTATTTGTATATCTGCGTTTAGGAGCTGGTTTTTGGTTTTTGGTTTTTCTTTTTGGCAAACGCACAAGCCGAGTTTTTCAATGAGCAGCTGCGCCCTTTTCGCATTTCCCGCAGACCAAGCATGCAAAACTCTACGAATTTGTCTTTTGTCCTTTTGCGGATTACTTCAGTTTCAGATCGAATTTCGCTAGAGCCTTGCCCAAAACAAAAAAAAAAGCAAAAAACAGGTGGCTGGCTCAGCTTTAGATTTAGTGCTCGGTTTGAAATCTTTTCCAGCCACCCTCGATGTCAGATTGTTGAAAAGTTTGCCAACTAATAATGCAACCCCTGGAAAGTGCTTAAGTCTCAAGTGTGCCGCACTGCGAGGGCCGTTCGTTAAGTTACAATTTAGAATTTTTTACTAGAAATACCATTTGTGTTTCTTATATTCTGAAAATAACAATTTTTTAAATAAAATAGTTTCAGAGCCCAGTTTAAAATGAAAATTGGAGTTCCTAGAAAGCGTTGAGAGCCGAAAACAAAAATTAATAACATTTATTTAAGCTATTAACATATTCATATAAAAATATTAAATAGAATAAAAAGGATTTCGGCTTTTAAAATAAATAGTATTCAAGATATATTTCCTATTTTCAAAAGACAGTTTCTAGAACGCGTTTATAAAAGAAAAACAAAATAAAAAAGGAATTTAAGTGCAATAAACATACAAAAATATAGAATAAAATAATAAAGATGGCGGCTTTAAATAAAAATAGTATTAAATATTGAATTACAATAGAACGTTTCTAGAATGCGTGTATAAAAGGAAACCAAATTTAGATAAATTGAAAAATCGAGTGTAAAGTGTATAGAATATACTTCTAAAATTATTAAATGCAACTAAAGGGAATTTGTAAAATGTACGACTGAAGAAACCCTCGTGGTTTTAAACAAATTAAAACGTCTCTAAAACTAAAACTCAAACTCAATTCGCTTTCAAAGCTGCACAGAGTTTTGCATTGTTTAGCGTTAGGCGTCAGGGTAGCAACGAATGTTGGATTGCGAGGGCTGTAGCGGGTGGGTTAGGATGTGGGAGCTAGGAGGGGGTCGATAGATATAGTTATGAAAAGGCGTCATAGAGTATGTCAAGTCAAATATGTGCGCTATCCGTATCTAGATGAACAGCAACTGTACACATTTGAAATTCAAATGTCGAAACTGTTGAAAGCGCTGCGTATTTGAATTTGTTCCCTTTGTGTGGTGCGAGCTTCGAACCGACGGTCGCTGATTGAGCGATTTCAAAATCACCGAAGCCCGCTCTAAAGTTAGGCAAATGTATTTACATTTTTGAGAAAACGCACAAAGATACTTTTAGTGGTACACACAGAGAGAGAGAGAGAGACAGAGAGAGAGAGAGAGAGGGTGGTGGCGGTACAGGGTAGACGACAGTCGAGGCCGGCCTGTAGATGTTTACCCTGAGATATGAGAATACGTAACGTCAACCAGAATACAAAAAAAAAAGGGGGAACTTTTGCTCAGCGCTGGCTGAGGGATAGCTAGCTAGCTAAAGCAATAATCATAATACACACAGATACTTTGCAGCTGTGTGTGTGTGTGTGTGTGTGTGCCTTTAACAATGCGACAGCAGCAGCAAAAATAATATTAATGAGCAAGTTTTTGATTACGCAGCCATTAGCCGAATGCGGCAGTTTGAATTTGAATTGAAAATTTGGGTAGTCAGAGCTGGGGCCAGGAGCAAGGGACAATGGCCCTTTTGTGTGTTAGTGTTAGTGTGTGTGCGTGTGTGTGTGTGTGTGTGTGTGTATTGTTTCATAGATGCGATTCGGTTTTATTGTCTGTCAGTTTTTGATTCTCTTGCGCATTTTGCGGCAATATGGCAGCAGCTCTTAGCTCTCCCTCTCTCTCTCTCTCTCTCTCTCTCTGGCTGATCTCAAGTCGATTCGTCTATATGCCTAGTACTTGTATATAGCTTAACTGATTGCTAGAATCTGTTGTCAGGCACACCCTCAAACGCATTTGTGGGGTTGTGCTCAGAGGGGGTTGCTTCAATCTAACATTAATATAACGGCACATTTAAGGATGTGCAAATTGTTTTTGGAAGCTGGTTGCAAAGTGGGCGTTAGTTCCATGAGTTCCAAATTATCATATTGGCTGATTGAGTTGCACGACACGAATTCACAACGGCTGGAACACCATTAACCCGATAAAAACCAGTACGAACTCTGACCGATCAGAGTTCAAGGGTGATATGTAAATGATATTAGCAATCACTTCCGTTTGGTTTAATCTCAGCGAAAAAATCTCTTTTAAGTCACAAATTGCAGCTCTTATTGACTGGCATGTGATATTTTTGATTAATGATTCATATAGTAATCTAGTCACAAACGTTGTAAAGATTTTGTTTAGTGCTAGATCTGCTTTTTTGTTTCCCTTTTTTTCACACGCACAAACAGTTTTCCTATGATTCTGTCATTAGGGTGTTTATTTTTGTTTGTGAATTCTGTACAGTACCCACTAAGTGGCAAACAGCTCGGTCTGTCTGTCCTCTTCTCTACTATGATAATTAATTTTGCCGCTTCGATATCTTCAGTTTATCTGTACAAATGCCATACAATAAGTCAAAAGCTGCACCCCTAAAAAAAAGAGCAATAAGAGCGAACAATAAAAAGATTTTTAAATGGAATTTTCGTATTTAATCCTCGCTATGTTGTATCTTTCTCACCGATCCCAACACGAAAGATATGTATGCTCTTAACTAAGCCAGCCTTAGACTGCTGCTGCTGCTGTTGGCTGGCTGTTGTTGTAATTCATCACCTACAAATCAATCATTTTGACGAACCTAGTCGCTGGGCACTAAAAACATGAAGAAAAGAAAGAGAGACGCATGCGTATAAAATGTAAAAAGGCAAATGCACACACACAATAGATCAACGCTATCAAAGAACAGGGCCGGGACACAGCCCGATACCGAGACAGAGACCGGGCCCTGACATGAACTGGCATACTCTTAGCCACAACCACTGACCTTTTAACACACACTCACACACACACACACACTCACACACACGACCAATCCGAGAGAGATGGAAGCCTGTCTGAACTAATTGTCCGGCAGTCTTTCACAGTTTCGTCTCGTTATACTCTTTTCGAAGAAAATGGTATATTCAGTTTGTGCTGAAGTTTGTAACACATAGCAGGAAGCGTCGGAGACCCCCAAAAGTTACTGCCAGTATGCTTAGAATGACAATACAGATTGATCTAGCCATGTCTGTCTGTCTGTCTGTGTGTATGTATGCAAACTAGTCCCTCAGTTTTTGAGCAATCCTGATCAAACTTTGCACAGAGACTTATTATTCAAAAAGACATCACATTGGTCGGAACCGGCCCGATCGGACCACTATATCTTATAGCTGCCATACAACTCGATGTCGGCTTTGGCCATATATCCCATGTTTTTGAATCTATCGCGATATAACTTTGCACAGATACTTATTATTCAAAAAGACATCACATTGGTCGGAGTTGGCCGGATCGGATCACTATATCTTATAGCTGCCATACAACTGGCAATGAATTAAATATTCTTAGAGCAAACAAAAAACGACAAAACGATTTTGTACAGCATATGAAATTTCAGTGGTGCAGTTGGCAGAGTGAAAATAGCCTAAAGGTTCGAAAAGAGTATAAAATCGTCGGCACGCCGAAGAAAATCCTTCCCCACTTGTTTCTCTTCTCGTCAGTCTTTGCGCATGCGCATGCAACATGTTTTCATTTCATAGATAGACGTACCTCACCTATAGATTGATATTTCTATACCTAGGTGTACGTGTGTGTGTGTGTGTGTGTGCGTGTGTGTGTGTGTGTGTGTGCATGCATTGCATTGGCACTTAATTTGTTGTTCTTGTCTGCAGCGTTGGTGTGAGATTACGCATTTTCCATTTGGCCGGACACAGCTCTAAGCCTGCTGTATACCCTGTAAAAAGAGCATGTACGAATGTCTTTAATATCATATTCAGAAGATACTATTAGAAATTTACAAAGTTACAATACATTGTATAACTTGCACAAGCTCTTAATATCTAAGAAGTCCGAGGTCTTCAGAATGAAAAGATGTAAATGATAATGATATACTAATAATCCAATATACTAGCTATTTATGTAGGGCTTTTGAAAATTGTATAGTATCGCATACGTAAGACAACTTTGTGTTTATACTCTTTTCGAAGAAAATAGTATATTAAGTTTGTCCTGAAGTTTGTAATGCATAGAAGGAAGCGTCGGAGACCCCCAAAAGTTACTGCCAGTATGCTTAGAATGACAATACAAATTAATCTAGCCATGTCCGTCTGTCTGTCTGTCTGTCTGTCTGTCTGTCTGTCTGTATGTATGCAAACTAGTCCCTCAGTTTTTGAGACATCGCGATAAAACTTTGCACAGACACTTATTATTCCAGGGGACAGCACATTGGTAGGAGCCGGCCGGATCGGACCACTATATCTTATAGCTGCTATACAACTGGCAATAAATTAAATATTTTTAGAACAAAAAAAATATGTTACGCGACAAAACGATTTTGTGCAGCTTATGAAATTTCAGTGGTGCAGTTGGCAGAGTGAAAATTGCCTATAGGTTCGAAAAGAGTATAAAATCTTCGGCACGCCGAAGATAATCCTTCCCCACTTGTTTTTTTTTAAAATGAAATAATATAAATAATATGATTTCAAATCCAAGATAAGTATAAATTCAAAGCGATAACTTCTATATATGTATGTAAATAGAAGTAACAATAGTTATATACTTTATACAGCTCAGCTGAAATATAGGGTATGGCCAATGTCGATCAGTGCTTAGCTAATTTGACTTGCACGCTTCATTCTTGTCGTTCGTTCGTTTTCTTTTTTTTGATTTTGACGAACTCGTCAGTTGATCCTTTAGAATTCGTTTGCTGCATTCTCTACTTGTCTTGTCTCGGCTTAGTTTACAATATTCTTTTGATTAGGCTGGGCTATGTGGCACTGTCGATGGAGGTGGCCCGAAGAACTGGGACTGGCTACGTGATTGGTATTATTCATTACTTGTCCTGTCCTGTCCTGTGGTCCTATCTGCACATAGTGTGCTTATCAGCATTTGTTTAGGCACTTCTTCATCTGGTTTCTTTCATTTTTCGAGCGATGTTTAATTTAAATTTTAAGTATGTCTTTCAGGTAGTTGCTGCTGCTGCCTGAGGATCCAGTAGATTGTGCACGATTCTTGCTTATCTAAAACAGGTAGAATCTATTTAAATGGAAATTCATTTATTTAGTTGTTTTTGCTGTTAGGAAGTAAGTGGCAGGAAGAACTCATAAAACGTGTTCAGTCTACCAACAATTACGAACATTTCTAATTGAATTTATGGCAATTTTCTACGGCTGCATAGAAATTTTGGGCGAATTGTGCTTTGGCGAATGCACAAAAATATTTGCAGGACTTCCAGCCAATGGAAACGGCGGAGCAGCCAGCCAAATTTTCTAGGGCCAACACCCAAAAAAACTTCGGATCCCTTACAATGCAGTCGATAAGTATGGCATAAGTACAATTCATTCGACTCGACAAACATACTTACAGAGAGGGCAGTGGCAGTGGCAGTGGGCAAACGGGGGCTGGTGGGGGCGATAGAGCTAAAGCAAAAGCGAATGCCACTCAAGAAGCAACGTGCCAACCCCCCCAGCGACACTAAGTCGCAAAACGGGAGCCGTGCTCATTGTCGGTCCCTGCTCGGGCGCACAGCTGTTCACGAGAAAATAGTCATTGTAATAAGAAAATTTTGATTTCATTTTTAGTATTTGTATAAAATTTAATAACGCCGCACAAGATGGCTGACTGACTGGGTTTGTTGTTGTTGCTGCTGGCTGCTAGCTGCCAAAGCTGCACAGCAGCAGCGACGCAGCCGTCGCAGTCGACGTCGCTGTCGCCGTCTCAGTCGCCGTCGCCGTCGCCGTCGCTTGCTTTAAGAGAGGGGTGTGCAAGCGGGCAACTAAAACGCTTAAAACACACAATCTCGTTTGGGTTCGGTCGGGATTTCGGGGTTACGCTTAAACTCTAAGTACATTTTAACTTAACTGCCTCTTTTTTTTTGTGCTCGTCTATGTGTGTGTGTGTTAGTTGCGACGACGACGACGACGTCGACTGAGCGGCAGCAGCATGGCGAATTGTAAGGCAAGAAGGCAAGCCAAAAGGATGATGATGAGGCTGATGATTGAGGGCCGACGAGTATGAGACTGAGAAGTGGTGGGTTGGGGTGTGGTGGGGTGTGGTGGGGTGTTGGTTGAGGGGAAGGGTGTCTGCAGCAACGGCTGGTGGTAGTTTGAGATTTCTAACTGTGTGCGCAGCACAATTATAAATTTTTGGAATTGTTGTAATTTAGTTTTGTTTGTTTGCCTGTTTGTTATGTTAGAATGTAGTACTTATATAGCTCTCTCTCGCTCTGCCTCTCTCTCTCTCACGCTCGCCCTGTCGATATGCTGGGCAAAAAGTTGCCTGGGCTGCGGCTGCTGATTATTACGATAAAGCATAATGATTACATTTTTAGTAGCTTGCGTTATGCGAGCGAGAGCGAGCGAGCGACCTGAATGTGTGCGAGCGAGCGAGCGAGCCGGCATGCCTTGTAACTGTTGTTGCGCTCAAAGCAGCAGTTGAACTTTTTCTTGTGCTTGTTGTTGGATTCTTGAATGGGATTGGGTTGCGTTGGTTTTTGCGATGCGATGGGACTGAGGAGGGTGGAGGATGGAGGTTGCAGGGTTGCTGCTCGCACACAGTTCACAGGGTGCTCCGGGGAGTTAACGTTGGCATTGGCTGCTTGCACTTGATTAATTGCGATTTATGCGCTGCGCTGCGGCTTATATGCGATATACGATGTATGTATGTTAGAGTTTTGTGTAATTATGGCTAGCTGTAGCAAAAAAGTGCTACACGAGGGTAACTCGGCGACGGACGCAATTGAAATGTGAGTGGAAAAAGGACACTTTTGCAGCGGCGATTACGTGTGAGGATCATGAGGATAATGCAACAAAGTGCACACAACGCTGCCTGCCTGCCAAGGGGTGCGAAACGAAAGCCCGCTATTCCGACCGCTGCAGTACGCTCAAACTTATGCTATGCATGCAGCTGGGGCAGCTGTGATTTTGTATAGCCATTCCCACAAGCCAGCCAACACTGTAAAACCAGATCGAGAAACGCATGTAAATTCTTAAAACGTCATTTGCCTTGGCCATAAATGCAGAAATTGTTCGCATATTTTGCGCTTTGTAAAATGCTGTGGGTGGCAAATCGTAGCTGTTATTCTCGCTCTTGCTACATTCGTACATACGGTACATGTGTATATTTTTTGCCTTTTTGTTTTGCTTGGCTCATTTGGCAAGCGACACACAAGCGCGTACACCCACACTCATTCATCGCTTGCAAGAGCGCAATATGTGTGTGTGTGTGTGCGTGCCAAAAGAAACAAGATGAAAAGAAAGAGCTAACGTGAGAGAGAGCGAGCGAGCGCGCGTGAGCTACAATAAATAGTTGGCAATGGTCCAAGCGACGGCCGCTGCAAAAGTACGTTACGATTTCAAGCTAAACAATTGCCGCTATTGTCATTACTTTTGGCCCACATTCAAATGGCCAAGAGAGCGCACAGCTGCAAAGAGCACGCCACATTTGCCAAAAGCGTTCTCTTTGCGCTCATCGTGCATTCCCTTCAAAAGACGCCAGCGATAAAAAGAACTCGCAACACGACGCTCTCAGCTCTAGTTCCATGCTCCGTTTCCTTTGCTGCCGCTGTCGCTGCTGCCGCCGCTGCTAGTGCATGTTGTTGTTGCTGTTTTTGTTTTCCAGAGAACAAGAACATCGTGCCTGTAGCACGTCGCATTGTCGGCTTTTTGTTCGTGCTCTTTGCCTTCGGTTCGGTTCGGTTCGTCGCTGCCGTTGCTGTCGGTCGCCGTCTTCGGCTGCTCTTGTGTATGAATATGTTTGTGTGCGTTTGTAATTGATTTTATTAGTTTTTGGTTTTTGTTGTGTGTTTGCTGCTGTCGACGCTGGCGTTGACGCCGACGCTGGCGACGTCGCTGCGGGCAGCGCTGATGAATTTTAAAAAATTTTGAATTGCCCGCCCTTTAGTCATTGACTAAACGTGCAGCAGTGCGAACACGAACGCGTGCAGCGGCATTCCCGGCTCCGGTTTTATTGTTGCATACTGTAATTGCTATATATCCAGTATCCAGCCTAAGCGCCTCTATGATATCCATAACGCCAACGATATATTGGCAATTGTAATTAGCACTAAACAATATTTGTTTATTATTCGGCACGCGCGCAACGGACAGACACTAGTGATAAAAACACAACAAGAATAATAAAAAATAAATATTAAAAAAAAACACGACAGCAAAAAAAGAAATCAAATTAAATTTTGCAGCTGCAACGTGCAAACATTTGAATATGTGCTAAAAGTGAAGAGATATACAACAT
This sequence comes from Drosophila flavopinicola, assembly GCA_035042425.1. Lineage (NCBI taxonomy): Eukaryota > Metazoa > Arthropoda > Insecta > Diptera > Drosophilidae > Drosophila > Drosophila flavopinicola. The sequence continues at coordinate 9,840,725 of JAWNLL010000090.1, read as the reverse complement.
CAAAAATCCAAATCAAGTATATAAATCTAATAAACATTTAACTCGAATTCTTCGCTGGGATTATAATCGTGGATATAGAACAACTGACAAGCTGACAAAATGGTAAATAATAGCTCACTATTTAAATGTGTACATACGGACAAAAGTGTCTGCTATCTGAGTAGAATTGTGATTCAGCGTCGCTAATTTCTATTTTATTGACTAAAATGTTTTCGTTCGGCGCTCCTTAGTCTTAGTCATTAAACCAAAGTGTTAACTGAACAAGCCAAAGTATATACTATGATAACCATGTATTATTCTCCCATTACTATTATGTATGCATGTGTGTGTGTGTGTGTGCTTATAGTGCTATATTATAAACAATTTTATGGCGCAGTCGCACGCATTCAACGCCATGGCGTACATATAAATCGTTTTAATCTCTGCATATTAATTTTTATTATTGGCATCTTATAATTTCCGGCGATTTTGATTAAGCACAAAACCATATAAGGAGCTGTGATTTGATTTGAGTTGCGTTGCGTTGCGAGATCTTTGTTGTTGTTTCACTCATTAATATATAAAGTGCAAGTGACGTCTAAGGAACTTCCGCTCTATGTGTGAACTATGCAATAATGTACACTGAGCGAAATATGGTAGACTCTGAGTGCATTTGCATCAGCTTGATGCGAACTTTAACGAATGAGTTGGGCTTAAGTCGTAATATTTCTATTAAATTGGGATATGCCAGATTAACTTAGGAACTTCCGCTCTATGTGTGAACTATGCAATAATGTACACTGAGCGAAATATGGTAGACTCTGAGTGCATTTGCATCAGCTTGATGGGAACTTTAACGAATGAGTTGGGCTTAAGTCGTAATATTTCTATTAAATTGGGATATGCCAGATTAACTAAGGAGCTTCCGCTCTATGTGTGAACTATGCAATAATATACACTGAGCGAAATATCATTTAAATCAACTTGAAGGCGGCTTGAGTTTAATTATTATTTACCATATTAGGAATAATACAATTTGAGACAACTTGAACGAATGAGTTGAGCTCAAATGTTATTATTTATATTAGATATAATACAGCTTGATGACAAATTTGTTTAGAATTAACTAGGAAACTTCTACACTGAGCTAAATATGGTAAACTCTTAGTACATTTAAATCAATCAATTGAAGCGTTCTTCAACGAATGAGTTGAGTTTAAATAGTAATATTTATATTCGGAATAATAAACTGGTGCCAGCTGACCGATTGTGTCAAGACTATTGCATTTTATTTTGGCATCATTTAGTTATTATACCTTATATGTATATATATGAGTTTTTGTATATTTTTGCAGCTGCATTTTCGAATTCGCATAAATACACTTGGCTAGTTCATAAACGCATTTTAAATCGGTTTCCATAATTCTTGTAGCTGCATATTGAGGCAACTTTGTGTAGATATCTATACATATACATATACTATATGTATGTATATGTGACTGTGTGTGTGTGTGTTGGACAAATATTCGCAATTTTGGCTCAATAGATAGAAATATATTTGGCACATTAAGAACACACGAAGAGCCAGCCAAAATACAACTCATAAGAAATTATTATGATTATGATGTTGTTATAATTAGAGAAGAACAACGAACAGCAAAAAACCAAAAGAACAGCAACAGCAACAACAAGAACAAGAACAACCAGCGCTGCAAAACGACTGAAAAACGATTCATAATTATTCAAAAATTGACTTTAAACAGCCGCCGCAGTCATAGTCATATTCATAGTCACAATCGCAATCAGAATCGAAATCGCAGCCAGTCGCCAGTCGCCTCTCTTGAATATCTTTAGCTATAAAGATTTTAGTTATGGTTTAGAGCAAACATCATCTGCTAGCTGCTATTTATAGTGTACAGCAGCAACAACAACAACAACAACAACACCGAATTACACTTAAAAGTGCTTAATCACAGGCAACTTTTACACAAATCATAATTTTCTGGCCCAAACACACACACACACACACTTACATTCATGAGTACTCATACTCATACTCGCACTGGGTACTCATCATGTGTGTATAGATGTGTATAGAGTATAGCGCATACACCCATACTTGCCCAATCCATAATTCCCCATTTGCAGGGCGCTCGCGCTCCTCTTTCAAGTTGTTCGTTATTCGATTTGTTTCGTAGCTATTCTTTCTGCTCCCCCACCCCCTGGCCCCCCTCCCCCCCTCTTAACCACCCCACTTCCTACCGCATTCGATCAAATTTGTTTTCATTAAAAGGAAACGAAATGTGGCTGGTGTTTCTTCGTCTTCTTCTTGTTCTTCTGCGGATTCGACCAAAAATGCGCCACAATTAAAAGGCCCGCAATGTATGTTTTAAATCAACGAGCACTCAAGACACCATCGGCAGGGAGGCATTTGAAATAGACGCATTTTATTCATTAATTGCCATATTTAACATATGTTTGCTTTGTGTGCAGCACTAGAAATAAACGTACCGTTTGCTCCTAATAACTAAATCAACAGCTAAACGAGCCATTTGTGCAACACTTTGCTTAAACTGCTTGCGAATTAGAAGCGAAAACTTTTGGAAATAGATTTCGTTTGTTGTTGCTAACGAAATTAGCTTATTAGAACTTCCAAATAGTGTGCGTAATGTCGCATATATGTACATATACTGTAGGTCTATAGGCATCATGGACAGCCCTGATTCATAGCGTGTATCCAAATACAATTGCCTTTCAACATGAGCACTTTAGGCCACATATTTCCGCAATATATCTTATGTATATCATATTCAAATCTTGTCTATACAATGAGTTATTCATTTATGTGTGCGCTTGTGTCAATAAATAAACTAATTGTTTATTTCATTAGGAGGCTTTTTAAATATTTATAAGCATGGCACAATAAATAAGCCAACTTATTTTTCAACGCCCAAATACGCTGGGCTTTCAATTCTCAATTCCGAAAGGCATTCACATTTTTATGGCACTTGGAAATTAAGTACTCAGTAGTCACACACACACTCACACACACACATTGAGTGTGTAGCAAGAGAGTGAGAGAGCAATCTATACATCTGGCTATATTGCACATTAAAAATAAATTCGAATAATTGCCATATGAATATATATGTATATATGCAGATATATGTAGATATTTGTGAGCAGCGACAGATGATTGGCTTCTGATCTGAATACTCGTAAATCTACATTTATCTCGCTGCCTTTATCATTCGAGATTTGTCAGCTTTGGCCTTGTGGGCTCTATGAGTGCTCTATGCCATATCAGGAATATCCCTTCCCAACTTCTGGCCACAATCAGCATATCGAAATGGCAACTAATATGGTAATATTAATGCATTCGAATATAAATATTCAGTTTCTTTGTGACTCAAAAACTAGTCGAGCTGGAGAAGACTCGGGAAAAGTGCCGACAAACCAACCTTCTTTAGCCAATATTAAACTAAAACAAGTGGGGAAGGATTATCTTCGGCGTGCCGAAGATTTTATACTCATTTCGAACCTTTAGGCAATTTTCACTCTGCCAACTGCACCACCGAAATATTAAATTACGCATATCTTTGCTAAATCTAACTGAATCGATTTGTAATTTTAAACATCGATGAGTTATAAGGATGTTCAAGAGTACAAGGAAATTTAAGGCGATAGCTTTGAAAAGATCGAATATAGGGCCAAAACCGACTTCGAGTTGTATGGCAGCTATAAGATATAGTGAGCCGATCCGGCCGGCTCCGATTAATGTGATGTATGTTTGAATAATAAGCATCTGTGCAAAGTTGAATCACGATAGCTTTGAAAACATGGGATTTATGGCCAAAACCTACTTCCAGTTGTATGGCAGCTATAAGATATAGTGGTCCGATCCGGCCGGTTCCGACCAATGTGCTGTCCCTTTGAATAATAAATCTCTGTGCAAATTTTTATCATGATAGCTCCAAAACTGAGGGACTAGTTTGCATACATACAGACAGACAGACAGACAGACATGGCTAGATCAATTTGTTTTGTCATTCTAAGCATACTGGCAGTAACTTTTGCGGGTCTCCGACGCTTCCTTCTAAGCGTTACAAACTTCAGCACAAACTTAATATACTATTTTCTTCGAAAGAGTATAATAAACTAATATTGGTTTTCTTGGAAATAATATTGCAAGTTTTAATTCGCTGGCTAAACTTCTTGTTAATTTTATAAATAATACATGCCTGCTTTAACAAGTGCTTAAAAGTCTTCAACGCATAAAAACATTGTGTTCTTTTCCCATTAGTTCTCAAAAGCAAATTAGAAATTTCATATATTTAAATGGCATAATTCCGAATAATTCCGTTGATGATTTAAGAAACGCGCTCCTGAAATATTTCTCATTTCTCAAGCAAAACGCAATTTGATTTTTTAGTATGGTAATTAACTGAATTAGTTGTTGTGGGACTTGGCCACATAATGTGTGTGTGGCATGTTCATCAAAGGTGTCCCTTATACCCACCCCCACCCCCTTCTCTCTCTCTCTCTCTCACACTCATCATTGCTATCATAAAATGTCGAATGCAAATTCGTTCCATCACTCAAATTGTAGTTTTTCCGACAACTTTCCGAGAGCGAGAAAAACGTATTAAATGCTCAAATGTAAAGAAATGTGAGCCTGGGCGATAGACAATGCGTGTCAGTTATTCCGTCAGTCAGTCAGTCAGTCAGTCAATCAGACAGTCATTCAAGTGCGACAGGCTCTGAGTCACTGCGTCTATTTCCATCTACTGGCATCCTTTACACATAATTCGTTGTTGCTTTTCCTTTAACACACAGACAACAAAGAACCAAATGCCAAGTTGAGTTTTCTTTTTTTGTGCTTCTTCTGCGTTTTTGTTGCTTGTACTCACATTTAAGCCGCAACAACAATAATAACATAATAGCTAACAATCAATCATTGCACGTGTGCTTTTTTTTCGTCTACTTTGTTTTTGATTAGGCCGCCTCGACATAATTTCAAAATATACGACAAATCGGTCAGTTTAAGCCCCTGTAATTAAATATTAATTAAAATATTGCCCAAGAGACACACAAACAACAAATATGCATTAAATTCCTTTATATAAAACTTCTTCGCAGTGGTTCGTCACCCAAAAGTCGCCTCAATTGAAGGCGATTTAAATTTATAGATACGTTGCACAAGACAGCAGTTCCAGGGGCGGGGTAAAGGGGTAGTAAGGGGGGCGGGGGTATTGTACTGGGTACCGGGGGCACAGTTAGCCAATGCAGTATAAAATGGCTTAATTAATTTTAATTATTTTCAATGAGCGACTATGAAATGAAAATTTCTTTCAAGGCGCAACTAAAACGTTGCGTTCTACGAACCGTTGCCCCCTTCCAGCCCCTGCCCATCTTCTGCATTTGTATTTGTATTTGTATTTGATAAAAGCAGCAATTAAGCAATGAATTAATGACTAAACATATGGGACAAGCCATCTAATGGCTTCTACGGGCACCCGCTTGCCCCTTTCAGTGGCAATTGGCCAATTGATCGCCGCTTAACCCGCTCCTGTTGCCACTTTAGTCGCACTCTGTCTCTGTTTTTTTTCTTTTTTCGGGAGGGGAGTTGCAACATTTTCCGGCTGACTTTTCATGTGACCGACAGTTGGCTGCAAATGCGGGTACAATATATACTGTACTGTACTCCTATCCCAACCCCTTTTTGCATTTTATTTATTTGTGTGCAACATGCAAAGCAATTGACGACAAACCAATTACAATTACAGCACTGAAAATCACAAAATGATAATTCGGTTTTTCCTGCATAATTCGGAATGTTTGTAATGCTTTCATCTCTCATTCGGATTCTCGATCATAAATTATAAGACAACTCACAGATCCCCCGCATCAGGTAGCTGCGCTCTGGTAACGCCCCAAGTTGTCGGCACTTCGGTGCGAACAAGACGCCAAAAGGCAGGCACAAACAGAGACAGAGACAGACCCAGAGAGAGTGAGAGAGAGAGAGAGCGAGCATTGAGACGCATACAAACGCAACAAAATAAATATATTTGACAAATCAGAATGTGCAGTCAACAAGAACTATTAATCAAACACGCAAAATTGAGCACATAGCAAATAGAAACAACAAAAAAAAAAGAAAAACTAGAATAGATACCAAAGTTTATATATGGAATGATATCAAGCGTGTTAAAAACTGTATCCCTAAAGCAAAACGGTCGAAAAACTAAACATATTTACTCATTAAATTGACATATTTGCTAAATTTTTATATTTTGTAACTAATTTAAACCTTTTTTCTATCACCAAAACATTCTTAAATACATTTATTTTGTTCAATGTTTCTGTAATAAATGCTCTCTTAATTATTATCAATTATTACATTAGTTAATGTTGTAAAACTGGTAATTAATAAAAATTATGCTCTTTTTTCAATGTTTCTATAGTTAATGCTCTTTGAATTATTATCAATTATTGAATTTAAGTTTATAAGACTCGTAGTTAATGGTTTAAACACCAGTTTATTATTATATGTAAAAAACACAGGCGCATAAATTCTTTACCACTTAATAATATTTTCAAGCTCTTACGAAATATAAATTCATGCGAATTCGCAATGTCTGTTAGTTTTTTGCTATTCACAATTCAAACTCTTAACCCTCTGTTGACATACACACACACTAACAAACACACACACAGATATGACGATCCTAAAGTTGCTAGCGCTGACTGGCCAATTAATAAGAAAATCAAGTGATACAGGATTATCTTCGGCGTGCCGAAGATTTCATACTCTTTTCGAACCCTTAGAGAATTTTTTGTATAGCAGCTATAAGATATAGTGGTCCGAACCGGCCGGCTCCGACCAATAAGCTGTCTCTTTAAATAATAAGTATATGTGCAAAGTTTCATCGCGATAGCTTCAAAAACATGGGATATATGGCCAACACCGACTTCGAGTTGTATGGCAGCTATAAGATATAGTTGTCCGATCCGGCTTGTTTCGACCAATGTGCTGTCCATTTGAATAATAGGTCTCTGTGCAAAGTTTGATCACAATAGCTCAAACACTGAGGGACTAGTTTGCATACATACAGACAGACAGACAGACGGACATGGCTAGATCTATTTGTGTTGTCATTCTAAGCATAGTGGCAGTAACTTTTGGGCGTCTCCGACACTTAAGCACAAACTGAATATACTATTTTCTTCGAAAAGAGTATAAATATATGTATATACATACATATATTTTGGTTTTTACTCAATGCCAGGCTAAAGAATCATAATAAAATTTGTATGCGACATACTCTGGAATCCAGTTGGTCAGCTGGCAGCAGCAGAAGGGGGTTGACAGCTTTGTTGTTGTTGTTATTGTTATTGTTGTTGTTATTGTATTTTATTCCTTCCAAAACGAAATGTCTGCGTGCACTTAATAAAATAGGATTAACATTTTATAGTTGCATTGTGTGTGTGTGTGTGTTTGTGTGTATAAAATTTCGACAACTGCGCAATGCTGTCTTTTTTGTTGTTGTTTGATGACTCCTTTGAATAGCGAACATAAGCATGTACAATGTACAATGTACAATACATACATAAATACAACCAGTTATTGAAATGATGACAGCTGCGAGAATTGATAAAGAAAAGGCGTTGCCTTTAAATTAGTCCTGCAATGTTTAAAAAATAGAAAAGAGGCGACATTTTGCCAATGTAAGCAACAGAAGCGTATCCCTGCTTTGATTTTTGAACCGTATGAAAAGTGGTTAAGGATTGTAAGTCTTGGAGTTAGGATGCTGAATTAAGGGTTGTGGCTTCTTAAAATGGAGTTAAATTTTGCAACTGGTTCCAAACCGGTTCAAGAACCACACGATATCTGACTTGCAGCTCGATTAAGAATCAAAAGCAACCTTAGATAATGTATGAGTATAATGTGAACCAGTTCTTAAGTGGTTTCAGGTTCATATATAGCTGAGCAAGGATGCACAAATCTCGACTATATCCTCTTAAAATCGATTTAAATACCTGGCCTAGCTTTGAATGGCTTAAGAACCGGTTAGCAGCTCTGATGTCATAATTGAAGTTATCGAAATGAGAAGTGATTCAAATGTGTACATACGTGCTTCAAGTATCTTCCCATGAATGCATCCATGAGATACTTTAATACTTTCGGGCATAACTTATGCATCAACGCGTACAATATTCGAGCATAAATCGCGCGCTGTCACCCAGTCGACTTGCCTTTTGTCATCATCATCATCATCATCATTCTCATCATCCTCACAACATCATCGGAGTCGCATCGAGTCCCCAACTAGCTATGTACGTAAACTTTTGATATCGTCTACACCCGTCGCTCTCTCTCTCTCCTCTCGCTCTCTCTGTGTGTGTGTTTTTTCTCTTTTGTTTTCTTTTTTCTGCTTTAGCCGTCGTTAAAATATTTTTGGGTGTGTTCTGTATTTTAATAGCGCTACGAGCAGCGTGCTCATTGCCACTTCCTTTCGTATCGCACACACACACATAGATACACACACACACACACATAGATACACACACACACCCATGCGCCCCAACTCTCGCCGTTTTGGTTTGTTTAATTTCTTTCGAATTTGTCAAAAAGTAACATGATTTCAGTATTTTGAAGTCTGTCTGTCCGTCTGTCTGTGCATTAGACGCGTTTCTCAGCTAATCCCTCGTGCGCGGACTCACTTTGAATTATTAAAACCTAATCTTGATTGTATAGACGAATACCGAACAGACGAATTCAGTTACAGTTTCTTTGATCATAATAATATGCCTCAACGTTGCGATCGCACGAACTCTTCTCAGGTATTTCATCAGAGGTGTATTTGCCATTATAACTCCCCCACCTTGAGAAGTGCACATAAAATGGAGCTTCGCTTTTGATTGTTGTTGTCTCTCTCCCTCTCTCTCTCTCTCTGTTTCTCCTGTTTTTAGTCTCAATTTTAGGATTAAAAATGTCGTCAGCATTTTTTAAGCTGAATTCAATTCTTTGCGCAGTTCAGCTCTCCACATCATTTGGCATTGATTTAATAAAAACACACCCAATCTATATATATGTATATATGTATGTATATATATGTATGCCAATTCATCTACTAATTTGCGCTTTGACAGCTGATTTGGGTTTTCGATTAAGCTCCAAACACATTTATTCTTTTGAATGCGTTTCTGATTTGTCTGCGATGATCCAATTGAGCTCTGATCTGCCATCAGCTGTAAACTGTAAACTGTAAATTGTAAATTGTAAACTGTAAATTGCATTTGTTCACAATTCAAGTATGGGCAGAGGCGGCATTGAAAATATTGCCCCTGATCAGTCACCCACAAAAACAATAACAAAAAAATAATAATTTATTAAAATTTAAAGCGCATGACTTTCAGAGCAAATGGCACACAGAAACAACAACAACAACAGCAGCAACAAGTATAACTAGCAAAATAAATTGCTATGATTCATGCGTCACACTTGCGCATAATAACTGGGAGAGGGCTAAAAACTGAACACTGCCAACACACAAATATTAATTCCAATCTAATGCTGCACAATACTCGACTAGCAGATACCCAAAATGCAAACTGTTTAACAAATATGTGCGTATTTCTTAACTTAACTGTTTTGCTTATGAACAGTTGTGCCAAAATCCTTTTCAATATAAGCTACCTGAATGTATAGTAGGATAGAATGTATTTATTCTTATTGATGCTTTGACTCACTTAAAGTCGTTACTTCAGGTTTTTTGCTATGCGTTACTGAATATGTTTTAAACATGAATTAAACCGAACAATCCAATGCGCAATCTGTATGAGAATACGATTAATATATTAATTGAAATTCCAACGGGAAGCTTTTGATATTTGATTGACTGTTAAGCACGTGCCGACTATACGCTTCCTTAAACCACAAACGTTATATTATTTCGATAAGTAAAACTAAAGTCATACAGCAAAATCGATCTTTATTGATTTGTGTATTTACATAGATCCTGCCATAACTCACATACCCTGTCTGTTTGCCTCGCTCGCTGCGCGGTATAGAAACTAAAGGAGCACACAAAAGCAAAGCTGAAACGGAACAGGCAACAACAACAAAAACAAAAACAAAAACAAAGCCAACGGCGCATGCAAAGAAAGAAACTCAAAGGCGCAAGGCAAAGATGCCGACGCTGACGGCAACGTCGCAGCCGCAGCCGCAGTCGCCGTCGACGTCGCTGCCGACGCAGGCGCAGGCGCAGCTGCTGCGGCTGCTGCTGCTGTTTGGCAGTTGCCCAGTTGTCAGCTCAGTTCGTTTGGTATCTGTGTAGATTTGTTGCGCCTTGTGGCATTGTTGTTGCCAGGCGGCTGTCTGTGGCTAGATTCTAGATACTCTCTGTGGGCACCTCTCCAGGTGTGCGCCACAAAAATGCTGCAAGCTGTGTGTCCCAAAAAAAAACTCGCGCAATTTGTTGCATGTTATTTGCGTTTCGTATATGTTTTTTGTTTTTTGTGTATTTTGTTTTATTGGTCTCACATTTTTTAGCGCATTTCAATTTCCAGACCAGCGGAGCGTGTGTGTGTCAGGCCTGGAAAGGCGTAAGTCGCGAAACGCGCTGATTGTCTAATGACAACTTAATTGAGGCTATCTATCACCTGGTACTTACTACTAGTTTAGTCGAGTTTAAAAAGGTGTACACTGTACAAAAAGCCCAAAAGCCCTAAGGCCATGTGTGCCTGCTCCCATATAAACGATCCATGCAATTAGCAATTAAATTTCCGTTGACCTAATGCCTTGGAAAGTCTTTTCGACTTATTTGTCAATTACAATTACGACTTGGGTGCCACCTTTCCCATAGATAAATACAATTATGTAGTTAAGGGGGGGTTACTTTATTTGTTGACCGTAAAAATGAAAAAGACAAAAAACAAACCGAAAATCACTCGCATGACTTTAATTACAATTTAATATTTATTTAGTTCGATAAGCGGCACAATTATTGTACACCGTACGTAGTATTCAGATATGACTACACCTAGTCACACACACACACACACACACACACACACACACACGCACACTGGCACCCTACTTTTGTTGATTGTATTCGAATTGCTGTGCAAATTTATTTAACAAGTCGCTGATACCAAGAAGTAATCGTTGCTTACTCGTTATTCTAGCTAATTAAAATTTAAGTCTTGTTCATATTTAAATGGTTAATCTTGTTGACTTTTCGTGCAAAGAACGGTTAGCTTAACGAGTTTGCTTAAACTGTTTGAGAATTATAAACGAAATTTGCTATTTAGCGCAATACTCCACGATAACTTTGCAATTATGCGACAAACTTCAGTTACCCAAGCAGAACGCACTGAAAACTCGGAAAGAGTATAACATAAACCATGATAAACATTAAACAATGGAAGGTGTCACTTGGCGACTTGCCTTTTAGCTTTTCTTCTGTGTCATTTTATCAGCTGCGGGGCAATTGCCCAGAATTAGTTAACACATTTGTTTTGCTGTTCTTTGGCTTGTTGCTTGTTGCTTGTTGCTCATAATTAAACAATTTGTATTTTTATATGCCATTTGTGGGCGCGCATTTAATTTAATTTCTCTTTGGCTTTTAGCCGCCACCTGATAAGCCATAAAAACAAAACACGCCTAAATCAACATTGAAATTGCGATTGCAAAACGACCCAAAACGGCAAATAATAAACGTATGTAAAACTGAAACATTTGTGTATCTGCACATACCCATAGTTAGATAGATACAAAACTGAAAAGTATCTGTGGGATACAGTTGCAGCTTGATAAGCTGATTAACAGCGGCAACTGCAACTGCAACAAGTCGCAGCAGCTGCCGCACATTTGGCCATAATGTGAGTTCGCATGCGAAACAGGCATTAGAAGAAGCAACAACAAAGCAACATTGTGAGATTTCAAATCCAATTTTTGTACTTTTGGGACTTATTTAAATGGGACGAAAATGAAAAGTCACAATGCGTACGTGCAAAGTCATAAAGAACAACGACAACAATTGATGGTCGGGGTGGAAAAACGTGAGCGACAAGAATACAAACGCACAGATAGTCCAGAAAAAAGATACAAGATACAAAGATACAAATATCGATGCCTGTGTGTGTGTGTGTGTGTGTGTGCCTCAAGCAAATGTGCGTGGCTACATTTTCATTCAAATGCATCTCAACTTGCATTTCAATTAATGCATTGCATAACTCAAGAAACTACAAAGAAATCAACGATAATAATAAACAATTATGCAACTTCTTCTATGACTTCAACTATGAAAAGCAAACAGAAACATTTTGTTGCTTAAATCTTAACAAATTTAAGCAATAGATAGAACAACCCATGTTTCAGTTAAGCTATAAATCAAACAAACTAAGATTTGGAATGGAATTTGTTATGAGATTATTAAAAAATATAAAATTAAGTCTTTGACAAGTGGAAAAGGATTATCTTCGGCAGCACTTTCATATGCTGTAAAAATTCTTTTTATCGCGTGGCATTTATTTTTTGTTGTTCTAAGAATATTTAATTAATTTCCAGTTGTATGGCAGCTATAAGATATAGTGATCCGATCCGGCCGGCTCCGATCAATGTGATGTATGTTTGAATAATAAGTATCTGTGCAACATTACATCGCAATAGCTTTGAAAACATGGGATTTATGGCCAAAACCGACGTCCAGTTGTATGGCAGCTATAAGATATAGTTGTCCGATCCGGCCGGCTGCGACCAATGTGCTGTCCCTTTGAATAATAAGTCTCTGTGTAAAGTTTTATCAAGATAGCTCAAAAACTGAGGGACTAGTTTGCATACATACAGACAGACAGACAGACGGACATGGCTAGATCAATTTGTTTTGTCATTCTAAGCATACTGGCAGTTTTTGGGGGTCTCCGACGCTACCTACTATGCGTTACAAACTTCAGCACAAGAGTATAAACATTGCATTTTCTTTTATTTAACTCAGCATTTTATTAGTGTTTCGTTTCCATTGTAATTAAGCTCGTCATTTAAGTTGGACACCAAATGAAGTGGCTTCAGCTAATTGAATTATGGCAAATACAAGTCGAGCAATAAATAGGCTAGCAAATTCTACGTCTATCTGTTTAAGCTAGTTTGAGGAGGAATAGTAACTCAGGGCATATGGTGACTTGGTGACTCGGGCGCTTACTAATTGAAGCTGTTCGATCACACACACACACACACACATACACAGACATGGTGCTGTGTGTGCACATTAAGATCAGATACAAAGATACATTATCTGAGCTGAACTGAGCTGAGCTGAGCAACGTCTTCGCTTTGTAGGCGGCGTTTGGCGCAATTAAAACGCTTAAAGCTAAGCAGCAGAAAGTCAGACAAGACAGTCAGTCAGTCAGTCAGTTATGCCGACTCGAGACTTGTATGCTACTTAAAGATACATGCCACACACCGCACACAGATACACACACACACACACACATAGTGCCAGAGTCGATGTTGATCGGTTGTAGAGTTTTGATCTGATGTGTGTGTGTGTGTGTGTGTGTGTGTGTGATGTTTGTGGGTAATGTATAGATATAAATAAGCGATACGTGTAATTCGGGTCACTAACCGTTAACAATAAATTTCATTTGTTTAAAAGCAGCGCCAGTGGCTGCTGCCTGTAAGAAATTGACATCTGATCATTTGTAATTATTATTGCGCATTGCGAGACATGAGACATGAGACATGGCAAGCAGCCACTGGGCGTGGCTATCGAGTATCTCTCTCTATATGGCTGCTATAGCTGCTATAGCTGGTATCTGGTATTGGCTGGCCAATTCAAATGACTGTGTGTATCGAGTATTGAGTAGCTGGTTGGCTGCTATACTTGCTTAATGACTGCTGCGTTCTAATAAAGGCCTCAAAACATAAAAAAAAACAAGTAAGAGTGCTCTAGTCGGGTGTGCCCGACTAGGAGATACCCTGAACCCAGTTCTGACTTCCATTAATACTTTCCTAATAGTGTGCATACATACAATTACACACATACTGCAAGCAGTGCATGCGGTTTAAGCAGTTAGCTTGCTTTTCGCTGAGCCCCATACAATGGAAAGTAATATCTCAAATAACTTCTGTGTTTATTGTCCGATCTTACTGAAATTTTTGGGATATACAATTGTCAATAATATGTGTGACCAAAACAAATTGCAAGGTCGTACCTTTAAAAATGCGTTTTTTGAACTTTTTGAGGGGATTGGGGGGCAGTATCCTAAAGTGAATATATATGTGTATGCTATTCGAGGTTATACATGCCTAATATGGGTCCTCTATCTCTTATAACTTTGAAGTTATGTCCCAAAAACGCAAGTCTGAAATCGAAATTGATCGATAACTTTAAACGGGACGAGTTATCGATAAAATGAAATAAACTTGATCTGTCGCGGGATTACAAGAACTTGTATTTCAAATATTGAGTCTCTAGCTCTTGTAGTATCTGATATACAGACAGACAGACAGACAGACGGGCATGGCTAGATCGACTCGGCTGTTGATACTGATCAATAATATATATACTTTATATATACTTATATTACTTATTTTTGCACAACTTCATTATACCCTTTTTACCCATTTTTAATGGGTTCAGCGTATAAAAACGTCGCTCGAATAATGATAATTTACATTGCTATATAGCCAAATAGTTCACTGAACTCGTTCAATCAATCTTAGATTCGGCGCATGGAACAATTAATGCCAAAAAAAACAAAAAAAACCAAGAATAATAACTTCAAAAATAACTCAACTCTGTAACCACATGGTTAAAGGGGGCGAAGCAGTGGTTTTTTTTTTGGAGGGGGAATTGAATATGAGGCTTTCTTTCTTTCAGTTTTCGTTACTTAAGTCCAAGTTAAATGGAACCACAAATTATTTGAACGCCTTCAAGTGCTACACACACACACACACACACACACACACAGATACACACACATATACATTTTTAAAGCCATGGCGCAGATGTCTAAAGTATAAAGTCATAGCGTAATCATGACTTGATGCGATTATAAAATGCTACAACAACACTCCCTAAGTATTTCTTGGGCAGTATAAAAAGAAATTAGATACACACACACACATATCTCACACAACCACAGCAACAACAACAATAAGTTTCAATATTCAAATGAATTTTGGTATAACAAAAAATGACTAACGAAAATTGTTGTTGTTGCGTTCTCAGTGCTTAGAATTGTCGAGTAAGATTTTATAACAACAACGAATTGGAGACTACCAAGTGAAATGCTTAAAGAAATGTTAACCCACATCAAAAAATATCTCAACTTAACACACACACACACATACACACATACTTGCACAACCATGCTCAAGTTATAAACAATTAAAGAAACTTTTGTATAGAAATTCAAAAGTGGCAGCTACGAAAAATGTTCAAATGCCAGTCAGCAATTGGTGGCAACTGCTCTGGAGTTGTGGCAAGGGGGGGGGGGCGGTGGGGGCAAGGGGGCATGGTGCTGGGTGTGGGGCGGGGGCAAACTGAAATGAGTTATGTTGTGTGGGTGTTACTGACAATGAGCCAGAGCCCAAATGCTTAAGCCAACTTTCCAACAACGAAACTAACTCAAAACTAGTCAACTAAAATATTTCTATAGAAACAAATTAAATATATATGTATGTATATATATACATATATATCTCTTCTTTTTGGGGTGTTCAATAGAAATTGCACAGCGAAAGTTCTTGCACAAAAAATTGCCAAGCAGGCAGCATAAATAAAACAAGGAATTCAATTAGAGTCGCTTTTGCAAATTCCTTGCAAAAACTTTGGCTTGACTTTGATAGAGAGATTCTATAATACTAGGTTACAGTCCACTGATTTAATAGATCGAATAGGCGAATACAAATCAATTGCAGACGTCTTACCATTAAAGTTGGACTACACGCCTACTAATTTATATGCTCAGCTATAATAATACAATAATACAATCGGCATTGTCCAAATATGGCGAGGGCAGGCAGGCAGGCAATTCAATTCAATTCTTTCAGTGTATGTGGAGTAATGAACTTGTCAGCCAGCCGTGTTTTAGGGTGTGTGTGAGTGCGGCCGAAGAAAGTCACAGAGAGAGAGAGAGAGAGGGAGGGAGACGGGCAGACAGACAGAGTACTCATAAGTACAATGAACATTCGTAGATATGAGTGTGTATAAATAGGAGTACGAGTCTTAACCACATAATGACTATTCAAATGCGAGCTGCTCCATTTGTTTCCAGGCCGATTGAGTTGGAGATAGGCAATAGAAATACGCGCATAGTGGCCCATAGGTAATCCATTTGGTCTGCCGATATCTCTGCAGCTGTCACAAAGACACCAAAGACACAGCCGTACTACAGTTAGTTTGAAAAGTATGCGCACAGTTGGGCCAACACTCAACTTTTTGAGCCAGCCAGCCAGCCAGCTGCGCCCGAAAGCGTATTCCCCCCATCTCCCATCTCCCCATCCCCATCGAGCACTGCCTTGTGGGCTGACTAATGAAACACAAACCAATAATTTAGTTAGTTTTACCTACGCATGCGCAATTCGCAATTCAACTTACAGTCGATGCCTCCTCAACAATTGTCACTGACTCTAAATAGTTTATTGAGTAGGCGAAGATTGAACACCCTGCGGCTGCTTCATTTGAGTTGTTTTGTGACTTATTCAACTGATCCTTATCTCATGGAGGGTGGTTCTTTGTGCAACTGAACTTTAATTCGATATTGCAGTTAGTTGATCTAAACATTTTTATAGATTAAATGCTTTTTACGTAAAAAACCAATCTTCAATCTTTTTTGATAAACTTCTTCTATATATATACTTGTTGTATACTTGCTTATATTTCAATATACATATATAAAAAACAAATTTCCATAATTTTTCCCACATCTTTGGGGTATATATATATACATTTCTCGTATCAGAGTCCAGCTAAGATCGTTAATCGTGCTATATAATTTTCTAATACATAAGTTTCATTTGTCATTCATTGATATAAAGTACTGATATTTGGAAATATATGCTGTGCAATTGTTCTTAAAAGTTTTTGATCCTTATACTTGTTGTATACTTTGCTTATATTTAAATTAAAAATTAAAACAAATTTGCCATTTCCATCAGAGTCAGAGTCTAGTTCAGAATCGTTAAAAGCAATACCATTGTCTAAAATATAAGTTCTAAGACTTATGATATTATAAAATTGATGCTGTCCAAATGTTGCTGAAAGTTTTTGATCTTTGCTGTTAGAACTCAAATACCCCACTTTATTAGAGTAACCAAAAAAGTAGTAAAAAATGTCACTGAACTCGCGCGCGACGCTTTTTCCAGCATTTTTTATGTTTTTTCAGTGTTTTTTTGTTATTTTTTTGTTTTTTTTTGGGTGTAGGCCAGGCTTGAGCTGGGAAGTAAACAAAGGCACGTTTGGAAAAAAAGTTTATTTCGGTTTTTTTTTTTTTTTAGCTAGTTACAATTGTAAGTAGCACACCACGACGGCGACGACGATATATAGATATAGACGGCGACGGCAGCTGAGGCAGCTGAGGAAACTGAGGCGGCAACTGAGGCAACTCAGGGAGCTCAGGGAACTGAGGGAACTGGGGGAACTGCGCAGGCGCGCGCGTGTGCGTCATGAAATTAGTTTATTTGTTTGCATAAGTCGTTTGTGTGTGTGTGTGTGTGTTTGTGTGTGTGTGTTGTTGTAGCAATTTCTAATAAATTTGTTGTTGGCAGCGCCAGTGTCATGCACACCTGGAGCATAATTCGCCAGCCATGAGTCAATTTCCGTCAGCTGCGACCAAATTATAACAAAATTGTTCAACTTATATATACATATGAATAAAAAGGCAAAAATGCATATGTTAAACTAAAGTGTAGTATGTGTGTTTGTGTGTGTAAGCGAGTACTCAAGCGAAGAGCCGTAAGGGGTTAAGGAAAGCCACAGTTGTCCCCCACTTAAGCCATCAAAATGGGCTTGGAATGGAAATGGGGAAATAGCGTAGAATAGTACTGCGACGTTAGAACAATAAACACTAAACAAATCAATGCTCGTTGGCCACTTGAATTCATGCAGAGCGAACAGGCCCAAATGAGAATTGGGAATTGGGAATTGGTAATTCTGGGGATCTGACTCTTTTGCTACACCCTTTACCCACTTGAACGTTCGATGACATTTCAGTTTTGTATTTTAGTATTTTCTACACTTTTGTATAATTATAATTAAACATAAGTTTATGCCACAACGATGCCCTGTAATGTGAGAATGTGAGCATGTGAGTTGAAAGCAAATCAGTTGCGAGTGTTGTTCCAGTAGTATACCCCATTTGTGTGCATTTGCATATAAGAGGGTATACAAATAGATGAAATCTGTTAAATCATTTCGAGCTGCACAAAGTTTAACGATTCCCAGTTACGTACCTAAATAAATATGAAAAAATATGCCCTCCAGCCAACTCATCTAGCTGTACTTATATGTATGTATGTTGTGTAGGCCCCATTAAAAGAAAAGTGCGTTTTGGGCTGAAACTGTAAGCGAGTGTGAACTGTAACATTGCTTTAACATAGTTGACAAAAATAGTTCACTGTACTAAGTAGAAGGCGGCGCATGCAATAACTTTGTTAATTTGCCGTAATTACTCTTGAGACACACACATATGTAGATAGATTGTTAGAGTAGAGTGGAGTAGAGAGGGGCATTGGGGGAGAGTTGCTGACTGATATTTTTGGTCTTGTTGTGGGCCTCACCATGCCGTGCTTTATTTAAAGGCACAAGGTTAACACATATGTATGTATGTATGTACATACATGTACATATGTACATATGTATTTTGTCGCTACTGCGTGTGTAGGTTCCACACACACAATGTAAAGCACTAGCAATAATTATTTTTGGTTTTAATATTAACAAAACGAGTAGGGAAAAAAATAAGCATTTACTCGCATACATAAACCAGTTTTTAGTTGTTTAATTTCAATGCTTAATGGTCACAATTGATTGGAGTGATTATTTTTTATTATTATAAACGTTATTGTTAGCGCATTACAGTTTTGTTATTGTTGTGAGATCTCTCTCTCTCTCGGTAGCTGTCAAAAACGGAACACTCTCGATAAATACATATAAGGACTTTTAGCAATAGCGACAGTTTCTGTTTGCTCTGCAGCTATTGAGGAATTGTTTCAGAAACGCCCCCTTTCCAAAATAATCATATAATCAATAAGCGACTCCTAAGTCACATTGCATAATTATCAAGTGCTAATAAATATGTGCAAATAAGTAATAATTATAATCACAAGCACAATTTGACATCGCTCAATGACTAAATTCCTGCCATAAAATAAACATATACATATATACATACATTTACACTCGTGTATACCCATTAAATACTCATACATATCCATTCAAATATACAATATGTACGAGTACTCACAAATGCAAATTGTAAATCAGATACGGCATAAAAATATTGAACACATGGCGCAGCGCTAAGTGAACTGAAGTTTGGTGCGGGTGTACAGGGGCGTGGGGGACGAGGGGGGCGATGGGGAGC
This sequence comes from Drosophila flavopinicola, assembly GCA_035042425.1. Lineage (NCBI taxonomy): Eukaryota > Metazoa > Arthropoda > Insecta > Diptera > Drosophilidae > Drosophila > Drosophila flavopinicola. The sequence goes on along the minus strand of JAWNLL010000090.1, from coordinate 9,821,153 downwards.
GAGGGGGGGCACAAGAAGGGGATAGAGAGCTGAAAAATCGAAATGAAATAAAATTAAATAAAGCACAATAAAACGTACTTAAAGATTGACGATTTGTGCCAGCGCCAGCGTTAGCACAGTGGTTCTAAAACTCTAAATTAAATATGATATTACTTAAGTTACAATTTCAATATTTTAAATCACTTTGAATTCGTTATAGTTATAGTTAGAAAATCATAAAACAAATATAATTGATACATTTTTATTTTATATATTTCATCAATTAAATAGCAGTAATTTAAATGAATTTAATATGCCATAGCTCTTTTGAAATATGGCATATTATATTTTAAAACGACATTGATAAACTCCGCTAGGTATATTATGAGTTTTTAAAACTTTAACAAAATGTCTCTTGAGTATTTTTCTTGCTGTTTTCAATAAGCTCTAACCAAGGTGAATAACTTAAAAGTTTTTTGGGTAGAACGGCAGAGATGACACACATACAAGCACATATAATTAAGTACATATATATGTATAGGAATTATGGGCATATAGGCTATATATATGTAGCCGATTATACAGAATTTGTGTGTGTGTATTCGATCTTAATATAATTGGCTGTTAGTGCGACGTTCGATCGCCCCTGAAACACACACACACACACACACACACACACACACACACACACACACCACACACACACATGCACATGCACACACACAAAGGCAGTTTACAAAATGTCGGCAGCTGTTTGTTAGCCGAGAGAACATTGTTATTGTTCTTGTTGTTGCCTGTCTCTGTGTGTGTGTGTGTGTGTGTGTGTGTGTGTTAATTTGTATAAAAAATCATTTGATTCTCTTTTTATACAATTGCATTGGCAGCATTCAGGCTTATTCACAATTTCTTGGCCCATTTCAAAATGGCCTGCAAACAACATTTATATTTTGTGTGAAGCAGCTTCTGCTCCCCTTCCCTCCCCTTCCCTCCCCTTCCCTCCCCTTCCCTGTCCTGTCCTGTTCCCCTTCTTCCGTCTGTCCAGCAACTGCTGTCTGTTGGCTAATTGAGAATCAATTAATGTGGCATCGCATATTGCCAGCATATCGGAATATCAGACGATGTCAGTCGCTTGTCAGAAACCATACGCAAAAACAAAAGCAACAAAAAAACAACCAGCTCAAATCCTTTTCTTTTCGGTTTTTCTGTTTTTCGTTTTGGCTTTTGTTTTCAACAAGCCAGACAATTGGAATTTAAGTCCAAAAAGTCAGGTTCAATGATTCTTCGAGTGCATCTTAAAGCATTTCACAAGTCTGAAGCGGCACAAGCTTTGCATGCCCAAGTAGTTGTATTTGGGTTCAGAATGGAGAATGGGAATTTGAATTGAAATTGAAATGAGTAGCTGGTTTATAAGACAGACAGTCACTAATTGTATGATTTGCAACTCTATTACTTTCAGGTGAACAAACAGTACACGGCCAACGATCTGGAGGCTTTTATGAAAATAGCCGCCAACTGGCAAAGCACCAACCACAATCTGCTGGAGGGTGTCGATCTAAAGACAGGTAAACTAGTAACCCCAAATCTGGCACTCTGCAGCAACTAACCTATTTGTGTGTACACATTGGTGCAGAGATGACGCAATACATGAATAGTCCGTCGATGAACATGTATAAGAAACGCGAGCGCACACAGAACTGGAACCATCAGGAGAAGAAATACTTGCTGGATCTGTGCCGCAAGGACATGCGCATCATTGAGAACAAGCGACTCGATGCCGGCCTCACTGCCGTCAAGAACAAGGCCTGGAAGATCATACACCAGAAGTTCTCCAATCAATTTGGCACCGATCGCACCTGCAATCGCCTCAAGGAGCAATGGCGACGCATGAAAGGTGTGTACTCTTACTCTTGCTCTTACTCTTACTGATTCCTTTCATCACTTAACAGCCTGTACGCGCAATGAGATCCTCGATTATAACAATCGTCTGGCCAGATTCGGCGCTGAGGTTGCCGATCGCAAGAAGCCCTCGCCGTTCACCTTTGAGGTCTGGGATTTCATGCAGGAGGCGAAAAAGGCCTGCAAATCGGAGGCACTCGATGGCATTGACTACTCGAAGATACCGCTGGCACTGGAGGAGGACTTTGAGTATCGCGACGACTACAAATACAATGCCGATGAGCATGACATGGATGAGTAAGTTCAGTGCAATTGATCGCATGTCATAAAGTATAACTATTTGTTATCTGCCATTAACAGCAGCCGCACGCCGCCACAGGAGCTGTGCGATGTGGACATCAAGGAGGAGGAGACCAACGAGACCTTCAATGAGACGTACAACAATCACAGCAACGATATCCATGCCAATGGCGAACGGCTCAGCGTATCGCCCAATCACAGTCGCAATGGCCTGCACGAGCCGGAGAGTCCTGCGGCCATATCGCTGGACACGAGCGCCGCTTTCATGCCAACCACCGGCGGTGAGATGTCCGGCTTTCAGCCCAGCTTCAACATGAACAACATTTCCGCTACGCTCGAGGCGCTCAATGCGCTGCGCAGTGGACAATTTCCGAGTGCGGCGGCTGCAGCAGCGGCTGCCATTCAGCAGCATCAGGCGCAGGCGGTCGCACTCCATCACCACAACAACAACAACAATGAGGACGACGATGAGCTGGCTAAACCATTGGCCAAGCGTCAGCGCACGAGCAGCAGCAGCCTGGCCAACGAGGAGCAGTCACTGCCGCTGCCGCTGCCGCTGCCGTTGCCTTTGCCGCTGGCCAACACTGTGCCACAGTCGGCGGCCGAGAGCCAAGCACTGGAGCGCAGCAGCAGTGGCATTGGTAGCAGCAGCAGCAGCAGTGCCGCTGCCATTGCGGCGGCCAATAACACCACGAGCAGCAGCAGCAGCTCGGCCAGCTCCTTGAGCTGCGCCTGTTCATGGAGATGCAGAGCAAGGAGCACATGATGCGCATGAAGATACTGGAGGTGCAATTGCAGGCGGCCAAGCACAGTCGCGATCTGGTCGAGATCAACAAGACGCTGGCGATGCAAAAGCTGCAGGAGCTGGCCAGCAAGCGGCTGCCCAGTTAGAGTCGCCTGGCATCGACGAGGATGCCGCCTGTTAACTTGTGCTTGATTATCATCATCGTCATCGTCATCGTCATCGACATCGTCATCGTCATCGTTTTCATCGTTGTTTTAGTTGTAGCTGTAACTTTGTAGCACGTAGCACTTAGCACGTAGGGCGTAGCTAAAGTTAAATTTTAGGCTAAGTTATACATTTTGTATCCAGAGACAGTTGACACACACGCTAACACACACACACAGACACACTCACTTTGGGCTGCAATTCACAACATTCCTGGCATCCTTGTTTGACCAGTATTTAAAAGCTAGAAGCACACATACACACACATACACACACACACATACACACACACACACACACACACACACACATACCGACAACAGACACACACACATACATAGACAGACGGCAGCTCATTTCGCTAGCAGCTGCTGCTGCAGCGGCGCACAAAAGTATGCCATATTATTTTATATAGTTAAAGGACTCTCGCCCCCAATACAACAGCAGCCCATGCATATACAGCCTACCTCACAGCACACACACACACACACTCACACACACACTTAGCAGTTGGTAAGAGAGGGGAGGGGGCGGGAGTGGGCGTGGGCGCGTGTTTTGTTGCTTTGCACTTGACCAAGTCAAGTGATTTGTGAATACGCCCGAACGCATTCAAGTTTTTAGTTCTACTTAGTTTTAGTTATACTAGTTGTAGTACTTGTAACAGCTCTCCAAGTTGCTCAAATCTACAAAACCCAAACCCAAACACACACACACACACACACTTACATACACTTTACTTACCACAAATGTATTTTAAAATGTACTTATATAATATACATACTTTTGACTTGAGTTCGACTAACGAAATGCACAACCAACCCTTTTTATCTTATTTTAGACCTAAGTTACTCACTCCACACACATTACGCGCATATTATCGATTAATGACTATGATCAAAATTATGAATGCTGATTTATATATTTATTTTGTATAGTTCTTATGTCGACATGTTTTTCGTTTTTAATTTGCCATATTAATTTCCAATTATCCTCAAACATTTATTGTTTCAAATGTTGTTAAGCTATCCATTGATGATTATATATATATATATATATATGTATCATACATTATGTAACGAAACCTATAATTTGAAGAAGCACCTTATTTTTATTTTGTTTATTGGCGTCTGTTATGAAACGCTTCTTGTAAAGCAATTGTAAATGAAAAATACAAACTATTTTAAATAAAAAATGTGAAGTAATCATAGTGAGACCAGCTCAAATTCCATTTCAACCACAAGTAATCGCTGTGCCGATCACGTCGACTCTTTCCTGCGGATATTATAGAATTTGATGGCATAGTTGAGGAGCTCCTTATTGCTGCGCAATCGCGAATCCACATATCGTTCCTGTAGTCGTATATATTCACTTATATGCGATAGCATTTCACGCTTCTAAGGATGACAAAGCCCTGAATTGTGAGAAGCCAACGATCCGAAACTGTTCCACTTACCCGAACCAAATTGGCGACCTGTTTACTCCACATGGTTAAGTTCTGGAATAACATTGTAAGCAATCGATCTAGGTGATTGGTTGAGTTTACCTTTACCTTTTGCTCCAAATGTTTAACGTTCTTCTCGTCTGAGAACAAGCGCAGCTGTAGAGGGAGCTTCTGTTTCCAGCTGGGGAAATTCGCTCCCACACATCTGAGCCTGCAACAGGTCCACATTGTTGAATTTGAATCTGAAGATTTGGAATTCCGTTTCGAAAATGTATGTAAGTAGGATAACAGATCTGTAGCTGCCTACTGCTCTCTAGATGTTATACTCGGTTGATATTTGTTCCTCAAATGGATTTTTATCAAATACACTTTCTATTATCTGCTATCGGCTGGGTTATCCGATTTTGTGCGTCATTTGCTATAATACTGTCTGCCACCTGTTGAGTATCTTGCATTTCGCCATCCTCGACAATTTTGTTGCGTAAATTCTGAAGTTGTTCATTTTGCTGTTGGAGACATAAAAGACTAGATCCATCATGTATATATATATACCAATACCAATACGAACAATTTTCAAAAAGTGAACGTTTTCGACAGCCTTGGCTCTCTCATATAGCTCCTTGGTATAGTATCGAGATATTGTGAATACATAACCCTGTGGAAAAGCATCCAATATAGGCTTTAATAGGCTCATCGACTTAAGCGCTTTACAAGCAGGCAGCATAATGTTCATACCAAACAAAAAGACAAAAAAACTAACTTGAAATTAAATTTTGAAATATGTATTGAAGACAAATTTGTTGAAAGTTTAACTCACTTTGAATTTTTGAAAAACGCTTACTCAGGTTATGTATTGATCATGAATTTCAACGAGATGATTTATCCTCGCTGCCAAGCTGTTTCATCAACTTTTGGATTTCCTTTTGCAATTTCTTTTGTTTTTGGACGTTCTCTTTTATTAGACGCTGAATTTGCTCAAATTGCTTTGTATAGAAAAAGATAGTAATAGCCATATATATTGTACTGAAGACTGAAAACCATTTTGAATACGAACTATTTTCCGAAAGTGTACGTTTTCCATTGCCTTGCCTCTTTCATGGAGATCGTCGACATAATGTCTAGAAAGCATTAGCAAGCATTTTGAGGGGAAACTTGCGCTTTTCCTAACGGCTTCTTGTAGGTAAGAGAGCCGTTGTGGTCTCAAAATGTTTATTGCGGTTGTTTTTAATCTAACGCTAAAGTTTGCCATGATTGATACTAAAATTTTGTAGTGCTAGCACAATTTAAGAATTATATAGTAATTTTTTGAAGTCGAACTCCAGTCCTACTTGATTATGAATCTGTTCCGACTTAAGTGCTTAATGCTTTATATTTTCCCTCGCATTTTAATTATTCCATGAATGTGAGAAAGAATCGTTTGAATTATATATTTGATTAATTTTATTTCTATATCAAAGTTTGGCAAAGCGTTATAAAAATTGGTCCCATAATAAAAATAAAATACTGTCCAGCAAGTATTGCTTAAAATTTTAAATATTCGGTTGTAAATGACAAACAGATGAAAGCTTTCCCTGGAATTTGGCTTAGACCTTTCTTATCAAATTCAGTAGAAATGTTTAGATCATCAGCTTTTGTCTAACGTTTTCCGAAGTTGTTCCAGTTTTTTGTTAACTTCCTCAATTTCCGAATTCAGTTTCTTTTTATGGAGAAATATTTTCCTTTTTAAATCTCTGAGCTGTTCATATTGCTACATAAATAAGATTTAAACTAACGAGTTGTAAAAAGAAATTTAATAAATACCAACCTGTTTCAGAAAGTGTACATTTTCAGCCGCCTTTCCTCTCTCGTAAAGCTCATCGGAATATCTAGCAAGATCGGTTGATAATATGTATGATTATGATAACAATTAGAATATGTTAAATCGCTTACTTGAAATGTTGTAAAGGCAAGGCAGGTTTTCGTTTTAATAAGGTAAACACATTTCTAAGCTGACAGCCATAAAATCGTTGCATTATGATAAAACAAAAGACGAAAAAAGATAATTTAAATTTAGAAATTTAGATTTCCCCAAACTGACATAGAAATAAAGACTAGTGAGAAATTCTCCAATGAAAACTAGTGAATATGTTTGAATGGACATTTTATTTTAGTTGGCTACTATATTATAGTTATTATAGTAAGGTTATTATATCATCAATAGACTCTATCTAAGAATATAGTCTTGGCTTAAGAATTATTGAAGATTTGTTCACTTTTCTTCGTGAAATCGGGTTTTTTCTGAATAGATTGAAACGAACTCTTCATATTAACTGTCTCTTAATTTTTTCTTAATTTGTTTCATCTTTTCTGTCACTTCTAAAATGTACCAATTCATTTTATTTCGTTGGGTAAGCATTTTCATCCTTATGCATTTTAGCTGTTCAAATTCCTACATGAATAGGAATAAAATTCAATTACCTGATTGCAGATACAATTTAAAGACAAACCATTTTCATAAAAGCCAAGTTTTTGTCATCGGAGTATCTAAAATAAATCGGTGTATATCTTGGATATAATATTGCGAGCATTATTCAGACACTTACTTGAAATATTTAAAGGACCACACCTGCTGTGGCTTAAGATAGGAAAAAGCACCTTTAAACTTACAACAAAAAGACCTTTCCATAGTAAAAAAAGGTGGGAAAAAAATATAAATACTTGAAATTTAGAAAATTTAGATTTCCCAAACTGACGTATAAATGAAGACTAATGGAAATTTCTCCAATGAAATCTAGTGTATGAGTTGACACAAATACTATACTCGAACGTTGTTCAACACTGTTTTGCAGGTGCTTAGCAGCCAATGGAATACAATGCCATATTAAGACAGTAAGACTTGTCAATGTTGTTAGATATGTGCACTACATATATATATGCTGAAAAATATAAAAAATTTTCAACGGGTTTTATATTTTAGAAACTGCAGAATAGCAATTTGATTTCCATTCAGCCACTTCGAGAATATTGTGAATCTTCATTGAATTTATTCAACTGCACTCTGGTATCTTCAATTACTTTTATTTGTCCTTTTATATTCGAGCTTCTACGTTCGAGTTGATTGCTTTTCTGATTTGCATAAATAGCTGATAATATAGCTTCAAATATAATATTTGAAGGAATGCATGATGTCCAAAAAGATGTTACAGCTTTAATGCCACAGATATCATGGATATAAGTCTGACGAAGCTTGCCATTATAAGCATCTCAAAGTAAGTTAAAGAGCTATCAATTTTGAATAGACATTGGATATTTTTAAGAATTGAAAACTGACATTATCTAGTTGCTCTTTTTATTCTCGCGTTCTGTATTTTTCTTTTTGATAGTATCAATTTGCTTGTCCAGATTTTCAATTCTCTCTTTTATAAGATCCCGCTCCTTAAGTATCTTACTACGAAGCTCCTTCAGTTGTTCCCGTTGCTGAGAAAAGATAACCAATTAGAGTGGGAATATTTATGAATCACTGAGAAACCAAACCATTTTCAAGAAGTGCACATTCTCTTTTGCTTTGCCCGCCTCATGGATCTTTTCGGAGTACCTACAAGGCGTACATTATATGACTGGTGATAAGAAGAGCTTGCTCAGAGAGGCACTCACTTAATTATGTGTTGGCAGTAAAATTGCTGGGGCTGCAATAGCCGGAGGTTTCTGGCAGCTACTGTTGTGAGAATTTGCATAATCTGAGACATTTAAAAAATTTGTGAAACCTTAAATTTTGAGAAAGATAAAAAAGGTCGAAAGGATATATACTGGAGTATAAATAAATTTTATTGAATAAATTATATAAAAGTTGTCGGGTGTTGAAAGCAAAGCAAAGGCTAAATAGTTATAGAAAAAGCATATAAATACAGTCCTCATCTTCAGACTCAGCATTCACATTAAATAATAAAAACAGCATAAATTCATTCATAATAGTATATTTTAATATTCACATATTTTTGATCTTAGTTTAGATATTAACTTTAGTATAAGTAGTTTGGCTGCTAGGCGTACATGGTTTTAGGTTGACCAGGTTGACGTACAGGCGAATCGTAATAGAAGGGCCGCTGCTGTGGTTGTGAGCCCGATGATCCTCTCCAGCTACCTCCACCACTGTGTCGAGAGGGACTGGCCAGGATGCCGGCAAAGAGCGCCAACAAGAAACAGCACAGTGCGATTAATTTCATGATGTTCTATGGGAAACTTTAGCTCTTGACTAATGCGCAGCTTAATGGGAAGCGTAGATTATATAGCCAGCTGTTGTCAGTTTGCTGGCTGCGGTGAAGCACCGAGCTGGGGTTTTTTTTCTTTCGTTTTGCATACGAAGAAGCTCATGTCACTGATAAGCGCACAAAAATCACCGACTTGCTCTCTCTCTCTCTGTCTGCCTCTATATCTTTTGTTGGTTCTCTCCGGCTTGACGTGTCTCTGCATTCACCGGCTGTTGAGCTTCTACCACGCCCGGCTTCTGCATCTGCATCTGAATGTCGAACTCCATTTGGTTGATGCTACGCGTCAGATCCGTCAGCATGGACTGAACGCAACGCTGCTTGTGCAACAGCATCTTGGAACGTGCCTCCAAGTCACAGCGCTCCTGGAAATCGAGATGTAAGTGCCGTAATCTTGACAATATGCTATATGCTTTTTATATCAAATTGTTGTTACCAAACGCAGTTCCTCCAACCTCAGATCGACACTGTTGCGCATAATATTCGCCAAATTAAAATTGCTCTTGACCAGAAATTTCCTTGAATGAAAAGTGATCTCTTAATGCGGATAACAACTAAGTTTATACCACCTACCAATTAGTAAAATCTTTAGTTTGCTTTAGAATTTTGCGTATTAGGTTCGACATCTTTCTGCTTTTGGTGTCCGTTAAAAAGGGGTACGAAAATAATGTAGAAACGAAATTATTTATGAATACAATTTTGATGTGACAAACTGAATTACTTGTCAAAGTACATAAAAGAAAACATAGTCGTCTCAAAATACCTCGTAAATAGCATTCATTAGCATTATAATATTAGCTCGAGTGCACTTTATTTCTGGACTTCACTGTGAACGTAACTTTGATCAGAAAATATCGATGCCTACTTTTAGGCAGCGTATTGATTTCATTGCAGAAAATATATAATTAGGTATTAATTAATGAACGATCTTAAACGACCTTGACAGGAATTGAAGCGATATCGTGCTATCGTGTACTGTACCTTAAGAATGGAGGTGGTATGAATTAATTAAAAAGTCGCTTTTTTGATACATAAAAATAAATTTACCAGAGAAATATATATTTTAAAAACAGTATTTTTAGGTCGTGTACTTACTTCCTTTTAAAATTAAACAATATACTAAACACATTTGCTTACAAAATTATCGGGCATTGTTAATATATGCTCTCACTTCGACTTTCCACACCAGAAGTGATATTAACGTTAATTAACAATTGAATGAATGACGCTCAAAAATACAGTTGAATGATATTTGTATTGCGTACAAATATCAGATTGCGAATTAAATTGGTAAACACAAACGAGTTTTGCGTATTGAACAGCTTTTTGAATTCTATTAGATGCAGAGTGTACTCTTAAATTTAAAATACAGTACATATTTAACAAAACAATTCACATTCGGAAATTTCGACTATATGTAGATGTTTATCAATTGCTATTGATCAATTGATAAGCTGTTGACAACCCTAGAATGCAAATGAATTTCAAGTCTTATGCCAAATGCAAATATAAAAAACAATTTTTTATTAAAGCAAAACACTTTAAGATGAATACATACAAATGTTTATAGAAATAGAGAAATGCATTTAAGTTAATGTCACGTTAAAGTTTTGTTGCTGTTGTGAAAGTTGTTGCTCAGCTGCCGAGCTGTTCACTTTTGCTGGTTATTGAGGAACTCCTTGTGACGCTGAATGGCCTCCTCGTGCTCCTTGATCTGCTGAGCATGGAATTCAGCCTGATGGATCTGATCGTTCTTCAAGCGCTCCAGTTGTTCCCTTTGCTGCAAAATGGGCAAAACGCAAATACAGAAAACAGAAGCTTATTACTTTCTGGTTGAATAACAAAATGTGCAATTGCAAAATAACTGATAATAGGGCAAACAAGTTAATTATAACTTGACGGTAATTGACAAAAATGCTCAAGTATTATATTGCCGACAGCACCTACGCCTATAAAGCAGCTTAACTATTTCGCAACAGCCACATTAAGGTCTGAGTGCCAGCACGAATATTAAGTAAAATTATATTTGTTTAGTACACACACATAAAAGACGAAAACAAAGCGCCTAAAACAAAACTCTATAGACCCCATGTCAACTCATGCAAATTAGCCAACGTATTATTAAAATGGCGAGTGAGAGAACATAAAAGCACAAATAAGAGAAAAGACTCGAGGGGCAAAAACGACAACATAATATCGGTTTTTACTGTTGTTGTTGTTGTTGTTGTCGCTGTAGCATCTGCCTAACTTCTCTGGCTGTACCTGTACCTGTACCTGAACCTGATTCTGTATCGGTTTATTGGTTATTGGCTGGCGTTGCTTCCGAGCCCGTTTTAGTTGCAAATTGGCAGCCGAAGTGATAAAAACGTGACCAAAAGCAAAAAATCAAGAAAAAGCCAAGAAAGTAGTGTTTTTTTTTGGTTCAAGGCTGGAGCTGAGTTGATACAACTGGCTAAACAGATCCGAAACGAAGGCGCAAATACTGCTAATTAAAAGTCAACACTCAACTGCTGCGACTCAGCCCAAACAGTAATCAGTTGCTCAAGAAAAAACAAAACAATTAAACAATTAATTCCAATACAAACATAAATAACATAACATAATATTCTATAAAAGCCACTGATAAGCGCTGACCATCACCTCACTGACAATTGAGCAACCATTCAAGATGAAACAGCTACGGGAAAGACTTCGCTTGCCGCTGCTGCCGCTGCTGCTGCTCTTCCTATGTGGCACAGTGCTGGTGGAGGCGGCTGGCTATGGCAGCGCCATGCCCGGTCCGGCTCCAGCCGGCGTGAGGCGCCCCACTCGCAGCGTGGAGACAGTGCATCAGTGGCGGCAATTGGAGTATGGCTTTGCCAGCGAGCAGGATCGCCAGCAGGCGGAGTCCGAGGGCAATCTGTTGGCGGGCTACGGCACGCCGATTGATGTGCAGCCGCAGTATCTGGCCAATGGGCAGGTGCGTGTGTTTACCACAGTGCCGCGTTTCGTCAGCGGCATTCCCTATACGCTGGCAACCGTTTCGGAGCAGCTGGGCGGCGATGGACCACAGCTGCAACCGTATCCGAACTTCGCCTGGCACAACAACAATGGCGACAACTGTGATCAGATCACGTCCGCTTTTCGTGTGGCCGTAAGTTTCTGATAAGCAAATCCTGCTCACATTGACAGACTCAATGTTGCCTTTGCAGATCTCGGAGTGCAATCAGCTGTGGGTGATCGATTCCGGCAATGTGGGCGGCGAGCAGCGCTGTCCGCCACAGCTGCTGCAGTTCGATCTGAACGATGATCGTCTGCTGCATCGCTTCCGTTTCCCCAATGATACGTATACGCCAGGTGCGTCGCTCTTCATTGCGCCCAATTTGCTGGTGCAGGATCCGCCGCCGCGTGGCAATTGTGCACGCACCATGATCTATGTGCCGGATGTCACCTATCACGGACTTGTTGTCTACGACCACCAGGCGAATGCCGCTTGGCGCGTGGAGAACCGTTTCATGTATCCCGATCCGGATTATGGACAGCACACGATTGCCGGCGAGAGTTTCATACTGATGGACGGCATCTTTACGGTCAACAATGACAAGCGCAATCTGTACTTCCATCCGCTGGCCAGTGTCAGTGAGTATTCGGTGCCGCTGAGCGTGCTCAACAGGCGCGAGAATTGGGCAGAGGCAGAGGACGCCATGCCGGAGCAGTTCAAGCTGCTGGGCAGGCGCAAGAGTGAATGCGCCGCCTCCGCGATCGATAGTCGCAACAATCTCTACTGTGTCACCTTCAATCCGATCAAGCTGTTCGCATGGAACACCAATACGCCGTATTCCACACGCAACTTTGGCAACCTGCCCGCCAAATCAAATGAGCTGCAATTCGTTAGCGGCATGAAGGTGGTCCGCAATGAGCGCGGTCAGGAGGAGCTCTGGCTGATCTCGAATCGTTTTCAGGTAAGCGAAAGCACTTTCTTATCGCTCTCTTTTGGCCAGCTGCGTCATATGCTCTGTCACCCGTTGCAGAAAATCGCCAGCGGTACTTTAAGTTCCAACGAGGTGAATTTCCGCATTTTGCGTCGCCCACTCGATGATATTCACAGCGGAGTATTCTTTGCCAGCGACGATGATCTGTCCAATCGTTTGGTCTTTAGTTAATCTCTACGTTAAGCAACTATAGATAAGAGTCCCCATTGGCTACTTAAATAAATAAAGTCTTTAGCTACTGCATGCTATACATATTATATCAGCCTTATTAACGATCCATGTCATTGAGTAATCCAACCTATTGATCACATCCCATGTCATATTTAAGCTACCAATAATACCGCATTTACATAACGCATAACAGGGTATTTTCAATGTCGTTACGATTAGTGTGTGTAAGGTGAAATCATATTTATTGTCACAAGAGTTCAAAAGGCGCCTTATCGCTAATACTACGCATTGAAGATGATTTTGCCGACACGTGGAACGAGTGGAATTTGATTTAAAGCAACTGGTTAATAGCCACAAAACTGGATCCGTTTAAAAACAGCAATGAATGAATTAAATGGGCAGAAGCAAAACGAATGCGAAACACTCTACAGATTGCAAACAGGTTGAGCTACAGAATCAATAAAATAAAGTCAAGCGAAACCTTCTAGCCAAACTAAATATGAGATCACTAACTTCGAAGCTCACTGCTTACAGATCTGCGAAAAGAGAAATCTTTATGTTTTGGGGAAACCCATGTTAATCAGTTATGCTTCAGCAAAACTGGCATAAATATAGTTCTGCGAGCAGAGAAATTGTATTATAGTATATGCTATCGAGAGCATACATAATTCAATGCTGCAACAACACTCAGCGTAGATCAATGGACTCCATTGCCGCACTGAGTGGAAGTGGCTGCAAGTGTTTGGAAGCTTGGAAGCTTGGAAGGCGTGCATAATTAGAGGCCCGAATGGCTGTTGTTAATGACAAACACGATCTCGTTACAATGAGAATTTCAATGCACAAGCTTTTAATGTGCAATTAAACCAGTTTACCCAAAAGCTGACCCAATTGAGCAGGTCTGGTCCGGTGTCGGTCGCTGTCGCTGTCGCAGCCGTTGCCGTTGCCGCTGAAAGATTAGAAAGACATGGACCGATCGCTGGCAGCCCATGCGCAGTTACAATTTTGGCCTTACGTCGTCCACATCACGCGAAAGTGAATGGATTACAGCAGCAGCATGTCTACAACTCAGCATTGCATAAGGATAAGGATAGGGATAAGAATGATCGCAGCAGTGCTCAGCTGCTGCCTGTGCTTGGCAGCAGGACAATATGGCACAGGACCAGGCGCTGCATACGATGCCAAGGCCCTGCAGAAGGTATTTGAGGCGCGCAATCTGGTGCTGGGTTTCCCAACGCCACAGGAGCGGGAGCGTGTCCTGCACGCAGGACTCTACGATCCAGCTAATGTTGTGCCAATCGATGTGGATGTCTACTATACACGTGAGTAACGGCATTTGTTAATTAAGCACTTAATTGCAAAGTTGGCTTAAAGCCAAAAACTGGATTACTGCCAATGCTCCCAAATTGGAATGCTTTGCTGCCAAACTTGATCTTAAGTGGCAAAAAATGCGAAATTTTGTCGTTAATGTACGTGAACGATAGGAAATTAATAATTGTTTTATATTTAATGAATTCTACAGACCGGTTTTAAGGAGTCTTAAAAGTTCTACATTCAAAAGTGCAAAACTGCTAAAACTTTGGCATTTTGGTGTGAAACATTAAGCCATTATTAGGCAAATGGGTGCATAGAAATGCACTTCCAAGATATAAGCTTCTAATAACTTTGTCACAACTTATAAACTAGTTGATTGCAAGGCATTTATGATCATGATCTCAATAGATATCAACTTTCCCTATCCGTCTCTCGCTTAGATGGTGACAAAACGCCCTCGATCTTTGTGACGATACCGCGCTTTGTCAAGGGCGTACCCTACTCCCTGGCGTACGTGACCAACGATGTGCGGGAGAACGGCACAGAGCTGCGGGCCTATCCCAACTACGACTGGCATCAGTCGCATGGCGCCGACTGCAACGGGCTGACCTCCGTGTATCGCACACAGATCGACGAGTGTGGACGCATGTGGATATTGGACAGTGGCGAGATTGACTTTGTGCAGCACTGTGCACCACAGCTGTATGCCATTGATCTGGCCAGTGGTGGTGTCGTGCATCATTACCGCATGCCGCGCCACCTGTACAAGGCGGGAGTTAGCCGCTTTGTGACGCCCACCATTGAGCTGGATGCAAAGAACTGTGATGTGGGACACGTGTACATGGCCGATTCCATTGGCGACGGCATTGTGGTTTACGATATGGCTGCGCAGCAATCGTGGCGCATCGAGAACAAGTACACCTATCCGCATCCGGACTTTGGCACTTTTACTATAGCCGGCGAGAGCTTTCAGCTCTGGGACGGCACAGTGGCACTAACATTGACGCCACACGCTCTGGCCGGACACATGGAGCGCATGCTGTATTTCCACTCGCTGTCCAGCGACTGGCAGATGGCCATTCCGCTGCAGGTGGTTCACAATGCGAGCATCTGGAAGCGCAACGATGTCAGCGCCGGCCTGGATCAGTTTGCGCTGCTGGGCAAGCGGGGCAGCCAGTGTGTGGCGGCTGCGATGAGCGAGACGGGCATGCTGCTCTGCGGCCTGGTGCAGCCGGCCAGCATCCTGGCCTGGAACATTCGCCAGCCGTACAAGCGGGACAATCTAGCGCTGCTCATCCAGGACGAGCAGCGGCTGCAGTTTACGAGCGGTCTGAAGATCGTACGCAACCACGAGGGCAAGGAGGAGCTGTGGGCGCTCTCGAATCGCTTGCAGAAAGCTTTCGGGGCGGGACTCAATTTCAAGGAGGTCAATTATCGTATACAAAAGTGCGGAGTTCATGAGCTGCTCCACGGTTTGCCCTGCTACTAAGCGAGGAGGTCTCAGGCCAGTGTTGTTCCATATCGTTCTATATTACAGCCGAACTCCTCTAATTCGAGCATCCATAAGTCGAATTTTCCGTAATTCGTAACATTGTTGAGTTGCAATAGTCGAAGCTTTTGGCTATATAATCGTATTGCTCTATAAATCGAAGCAAAATTTAGGACAATTAATCCAAAAGCCCTATATTTAGCACACAACGACTTTGAGTATCGTTTAAAAATGTATATAAATGTTAAACTTTCGACCGAATATGTGTATAATTTATGGAAGTCTCCATTAGTTAAACTCGACTGCATTTGGCACATTTACAATTGTGGTCAACATTGCAATTGTATGATGTCAGCTTTAAAAGCTACGCTACTTGAATAAAATTGTACATACATATTTATATTTACAATGCATTTGGAAACTCACCTTGTTGTAGAAGTACTCCTCCTCGCGAGCAGCCTCCAGTTTGCCAAAGGCACCGCCGGCCGCACGGATGGAGCCACCGCCACCACCACCTTTGCCGGCACCGCTGCCCAAGTCGCCCAACTGGCTGCTCATTTTGGACAATCTGTGGAAAGCGGGAGAGGTCATAACACAAGCATTAGCATTTTTGCACTTGTTACATAATAATGGAGTCGTAGGCACACACACACACACACATAAAGATGTATTAAGTACCGGGTCAAGCGAACAGAAATTTGTTGCTCGATTTTTGTTAATCTTATCAGCAGCAATAAGTCATTTACGAAAGTTACGTATGTGGGTGTGCCAAGATAAGAATTTTGTAATATTTTGTTGTTTAACATCGATTTTTGTATAGAGGTGTCAGCCAATGAGCAATTAATTATTATGTGAAAACTTACTGCACTCCAGCAGGGTATAAACGGGTGCTACGACGTACAACGAACATTCTGATCAATAGGTTATGCAAAAATAGATTGGGAAATATCTGGAACAAGATAGAAGAAAAAACCAGCTTTAAAACACGATGATTTGCGAGAAATCTTCGAAGCTAAAGTTGCATTTCATGAAAATATAAATAAAGAAAAGCTACACGCATACACCGCAGCGCTGTTCTGTATATATCTTGATATACATGTATGTACGTGTTGCGCTTTTGTTTATTGTTTTTCACACAAAGAAGATCATTAAAATATATGTACATATGTATATGTGGAAGAATTTTTATTGTGGCGCAAACAACTTACTTGACTCTTCTGCTTGAGAAACTTGTATGCCGCAAGTGTGGCCGAAAGGTTGCCACACTATTCAATAGGTGCATGTCATACAACTAATCGATTTTCGTGACACATATCGAAGCTCACAAACAGAACCGAATTGCTTGGGCGCAAATCTTTTTAACTATTAATATAAATTTACATTGCATAAAGCTTCGATATAAGATCGAATATAATAGAAATATATCGATATAAATCGCGACCAGCATACTAAAAACTAGGTGGCAGCGCCGATTCGGTATTTTTAGCATAGCGCTGTAACGTGCACACTTTGCCTGTTAACAAAAAATTTGCCGACGGACGCTTGTTTGTTTTTTTAACATATAAATTTACTTGCAATAAGTATTATTCATTGTGATTACAAACCGTTAACGGGTCTTTATTGCTAGCCAAAATGGCCGATGCCGATGATGGAGCCGAGTTGCTGTTTTTCGACACGTTCTCACACGAAGAAGTCACCGTGAGTAGAAATTTGCATTTTCCAAGTAATCAACATGTGTGTGATGGAAAAAAACTTCAATAACACCCAAAGGACATCAACCTGGACTTGGTGCAGTTCCCAAAACCTGTATTTATCACACAAGTCCGCATCATACCATTGGGCGCACGCGTCCAAGCGGATTTCCCAGGCGGTGTTCGTCTGGGCGCCACGAATCCCTCGAAATTCGATCTAGAGTTCTTTGTGAATGATCTGGGCATGCCGGGTGCCTCAGCCTTTGAGAATTTGGGCCTGCTGCGCTACAATCAGAACGACTGCATCCACCTGGACTGCTCGCAGGAGAAGATACCCACGGACGGTCTCGTCCTGCGCGGCTGGTATAGCGCTATAACCCTTGCTGTGTACGGTATATTGACTAACTCGGTAACGGAGCCCATTGCTAGCCCCACGCTGCCCTGCGAGCCGGTCATGGCCGTTCCCGAGATGTGTAGTGGCGAGCCGCACAATGTGCTTCTGCCGGACGAGGTACTCAAGGATGATTGGTCGGAACCATTGCCGAGCGAGGTGCTGCTGGTGACAGCAGCTCACAAGACCAGCGTTAGCGTAAGCGTCAGCGACTACGAGCACGATGAGCATGAATATGGCATGTCGCGAGATCATTACCATCAGCATGCGGATGAGGAGCAACGTGAATTGCGACGTTTGCGGCGCTCCACACACTCCACGGATCACTCGCCGCCACCGCTGCGCACGCACACGCACTCAGAGAGCAACGACAGGGAGTACCTGCGCTGGTAAATACTTTACAGCTCTTCAATTGCTTCGACTTACTTTGATTTCTCATCTCTCAGCTCTCGCGACAAGGCGCCGCGTGATTGGTCGCGCTCACCAGAGTATTCCAGTCATCGGTCGCGTCGCAAGCGATCGGAGCGCTCGCGTTCCGATGCCGAGGAGCACAAGTGGCCGCGTACACCGCCCGTTTCCATTGATTCGCCGACGCGACCTCGCTCACCGGACACCATGGACTACGACGACGAAGATACACGCTCGCATTATAAGCTGCAGAGTTCGCACGGCTATCGGCACTCCTCGGAGTCGATGCCGCGCGAGCGCGAGGAGGAGGAGCGGGAACGCGAGCGAGAGCGGGAACGAGAACGCTCGGATACTCCGCAGGAGCAATTCGAACCAATTCTAAGCGATGACGAGATCATTGGCGACGACTTGGAGGACGAGAGCGAGGCCGTGGATGCAGCTGCTGCCGCCGAGTATGAACGCGAACTGGAGGCCGCTGCAGCTGCTGCACCGCCAGCCATAGACGCCTTCGAGCCGTGGCAGCGACCGCTGTTGGTCTACGACGGCGACTTACAGTCGCATTTTAGCAAAGAGCTGGACACGCTGCGGCTGCTATTCAAGAAGCTGTCGATGCAGATACGGTGGGACAATGTGAACGCCTTCAACGAGGACCACGGCGGTGTCACTGTCGATGAACGCGAGCAGTTCGTCTACCTGGGCGAGCAACTGAACAATCAGTTGGGCTACCTCACGCAGCACTACAAGCGACGCAACTTCGTGCTGCAGCAGTTCTTCAAAAATGACGAGTCGCATCTGCGCCAAGCGGCGAATATTTTGCAAATTGCACTCAGCTTTCAGGCGGCCTGCATGCAACCGCAGCCGGCATTTAAGATACGCCACATCAAGCTGGGCGCCCGCATGGCCGAGCTGTTGTGCAACAACGAGCAGCTCTTCCAGCATCTGATGCAGCAGCACAACTTCGATTCGTTCGAGGCGGTCTTTCGGCTCTACCAGGAGCCCTACATGGCGCTGTCGATTAAGCTGCAGCTGCTCAAGGCTGTTTACTCCATGCTGGACACACCGCTGGGCATTCGCCACTTTCTATCCGACAAGACCAATGGCTATCAGCGGATTATCGAGTCCATTAAGACTGCGAAGCTAACGCGCACCAAATACGCTCTGCAGGCCATCATCAAAAAGTTGCATCTCTACGAGGCGCTTGAATGTGTCCGCAACAGTTGCAGTCAGCTCTTTGTTCGCAAGGTGGAGCGACCGCAGCATGAGATCTGCCAGCAAATCGAATATGCCTTCGAGATGCTCATGGATGCGCTGTTGGCCAATCAGCTTAGCTTTCAGCAACCGCGTCGCTTTCTGCCCGTCTCCAAAAAGTTCGAATTGGTCACCGATCCGAATGCGCAGCGTAGTTTTGGCAACGCCCTGCAATCCTATTTCAAGCAGCACGCTCTGGCCGAATCGCTACTGCTGATTTTGAGCAATTCTAAGGAGCTGCCGGCAACAACATTCCTGTGCACACTGGACCTAATGCATGCGCTACTCAAATCCCATGTGGGCATCGATTACTTTGTGGACGATGCGTTCGAGGCGACGCAACTTATTGTCGCCATACTGCTCGGATTGGATGATGTGCCTGCAGAACAAAAGCCGGTTATAGTCAAACAGCCGGAACCGGAAGGTACGTACCTATTACTATATTGTCTTATTCTATTAGCGTCAGTTAACATTATCGCTATCGTACTCTCTCTACCTCTCTGTATACTCAAAATGTGCACCGAAGCTTCTTAGAAAAATACAATAAACTCTTCTCGTATCTTGCAGTTAAGCCAGAGCAGACCGATAAACCCATGGATACTTTGGACACTTCGGAAAAAGATATCTTAGCTAAAGTAGATGCAGCAACGACCACTGCTGTTGCAGCTGTTGCAATCGATGTGGCAGTGCAAACGGAGCCGGGACCTGCGGCACCTGCAGTTATTGCAATGCAGAAGATCGCACACATCCTACGGCCCGTTCTGCCACGCTTGGCTCGCCTGGGCATTGAGTTGGCTTACAAGGTGCAGACACGCTATCACCTGGATGCGATTGTCTTTACGGCCGCAGCGCCTGAATACGATGCGATTAAACTTGCAACGCACATCCATTCGATATACTCGCAGACCTGCGATCCGGCTGGACGACAGCACACCGTTGAGATGCTTGGCCTGAACAACAATCTGAAGATATTCATGGACCTCATCAAGAAGGAGCAGCGCCTGCAGTCGCAGCGACAGCTAAGCTCGCCGGGTACCAAATACAAGAGTCCGGTGCTCAGCTATGCGGTTGACATGGTCGATGCCTGTGTCCGCTATTGCGAGCAGCTCGATTACCTTATCGAACATGGCGCTGTCATACTGGAGCTGGCTAAGAATCACGAGACATTCGAGCCCTCGGTCTCAGCGGTGCTGCAGGAAATGTATGTGTACATGAAGCCACTGGAGGCCATCAATGTGTTTATCTACGATGACATAATGCCACTGGTTGAGGTCATTGGGCGTTCCCTGGACTATTTGACAACGTTTCCGGGTGATTTGATAATGGCCTTGCGCATACTGCGTTTCCTTGTCACAACGAAGTCAGCACCACCGCCCGGCGTTAAGGCGTCCTGCAAGCTCACGGGCACCGAGGAGCTCAAACATCGCTTTGTCGCCCTGCAGCTGTACGCAGCGGATGGTGTGCAGCTAATGATTCAGATACTGGAACGCTTATGCACATATTTTGAGCAGCCGGGCATGCATGCGCCCGCTCTGATGACCATACAGGGTGTCCACTGTTGCCAGATCATGTTGCCCACACTGCAGATACTGCGCGAGCTGCTCTCCTATGCCATTCTGTGCCGCGATGGCACCTACAAAGATCTGACCGCCATCGATCATCTGGTCAAGGTATATTTTCTGCTCTTCTATTATCCCTCACGCTGTCAGGCCGGTGCCGAGGTGGAACTCTGCAAGCTGGAGGTGGTGCAGACACTCTTAGCCTACACGCAGCCGCACGAGCAGGATGAGGAGTCGCTGCACAAGTCGCTCTGGACGCAAATGATACGCGAGGTGCTCAAGAACATCGATGGACCAGCCAATTTTATACCCGGTCTGAAGCTGCTGGCTGAACTGTTGCCGCTGCCACTGCCAATGCCACAGCCGCTGTGCGATCAGCTGAAGCAGCAGCACAAGCAGCGTTTGATAACCGAGCGGAAGCTGTGGTCCGCCCATCTGCATCCACAGAGCGGTCAGATTGCTAAGCTTGTAGAAGCGCTGGCGCCATCGAGTTTTCCGCAGCTCTCAGAGCTGCTGCAGCGCGTCTGCATGCAGCTGTCGGATCTGGCGCCCAACATGACGCTGCTGATAGCTAAAACGATTATGGAGCTGCTCTGCAATGAGTATCAGAGCGCCAACTGTATGCCCACCACCAATCTGGAGCGCTTGCTCCGGTTCTCCACGCGTCTGTGCGCTTTTGCGCCGCTCAAGAGCTCCATGCTGTCCATTTTGTCGGGCAAGTTCTGGGAGCTCTTCCAATCGCTTTTGTCGCTGAACGAGTTCAACGAGGTTGTCTCCAACTGCCAGGAGGCAGTGCATCGCATACTGGACAGCTTTCTCGATTCGGGCATTTCGTTGATATCGCACAAATCAATTGCGCTGCCAGCGCTCAATTTGTCTGCGGCACTGCCGCCCAAAGAGCTAATACCGCGAGTCATCGATGCTGTCTTCAGTAATCTGGCCAGCGTGGAGGTAACACACGGCATCTCCATTCTGGCTGTGCGCAATCTGGTCATTCTCACCGAGCATGAGTAAGCATCAAATAGCTTAAAACTCCTCTTCAGACTGATTTTAATTGTATTCTTTCCCAGCTACACATTTTATCACCTGGCGCAGCTGCTGAAGCAGAAGATAAGCGAGTTTCAGGCGTGGATGGAACGTGTTATACTCCACAATGAGACGGTCGAGTATAATGCGAACATTGAATCCTTGATTTTACTCTTGCGCTCACTGACACAAATCGAGCCACCGCCCACAATGTCGGCGATGCCGCAGCGCACTCTTAAGCTGGGCGCCGTGGAGCTCGCCCAGCTGCTGGAGTTTCAGGATGTGGAACTGGAGAGGGCGCCTGTGCTACTGCGCATACTCAAAGTGCTGGAGAAGTACAAGGCGGTGGCCAATGAGGCGGCGCTGTGCGACTTGAAGCAGCTTATTGCACTGCAGTCATCAAAGCAGGATCCGGAGACGCTCGCAGTGGCAGCTGCCCCAACAGAGGCGCCCAATGAAACGGATGCAAATGCAACTGGCAGCAGCAACGCTGTCGTCCCAGGAGCGCTCAACGTCGAGCCGTATCTGCCACAGGCGGAGGGCATTGTCACTCAGTACGAGGCACGTCCGATCTTCACGCGCTTCTGTGCAACGGCTGAGAACGCACAGCTGACAGCACGCTACTGGCTGGAGCCGCTGCCCATCGAGGTTATTGAGGATATGGACGAGCCGCTGTACGAGCGCATTGCCTGCGATTTAACTGATTTGGCCAATGTATGCCTGAATCCCGATCTGAATCTCACCGGCGATTGCAAGCGCGTGCTGCACTTGTCCGGCTCGCCGCAATCCAATCGCGAGATGACGCCCACAGCGCCCTGTTTCCGCACGCGGCGCGTCGAGGTCGAGCCCGCAACAGGTCGGCCAGAGAAGAAGATGTTTGTGAGCGCTGTGCGCGGACGCGGCTTGCCCGGCCGCCACCCTCACGCGGCGATCTGTTCCGCTCCCGGCCGCCGAACACATCGCGGCCGCCGTCGCTGCACGTGGACGACTTCCTGGCACTGGAGACGTGCGGCGCACAGCCGACCGGACCAACTGGCTACAATAAAATACCCTCAATGCTGCGTGGCTCACGCGTCGGTCGCAATCGTGGCTCACGCATCTCAGCAGCGGCTGCTTACAGGTGCTACACAGTGCTGGCAATAGTTTGCATTCGATTCGTAACTAATCTTGTGTTTCTTGCTTGCAGACAAAAGAAACTGTTGAGAATTGGCTCACCCTCCAACTGGTCGGAGTCACCTGGTACGCCTTATCGCTCCAGCAATGCCGAGTCGCACTTTGGCAACAGTGATTCCCACTACACTTCCCCGCATTACAGTGGACGACCGCGTGGTCGCGGCCTGCGCTCCCGACCGCCCTATTTGCGTTAGAGCTGTCATAAAACGGTTTTTGTGCATATTCGATTTATACAATTTGTGTATGTAACGTGATTAAATTTAAGCTATTTCTGTAACCACACAATTCAAGCGCACGTCGTGATCCTCCACGGGCAGCTCCTCGTTGCCAACGATCTGTTCGTTCAGCGAAAGCGCCATAATTGAGGTCTTCGTATGCGGATACTTTTCGGCATGCTGCAGCAAATATTTATCGTAGTAGCCCATGCCGTGACCCATGCGATCGCCTCGGCGTGTGAATGCCACGCCGGGCACAATAAACAGATCGATGCCGTGTCCTGCACATTACACATTAAACCATATCAACATACAATTTGCCAATTGCTTACCATTTGTCAAGGCATCCTCGCGGCTCTCCTTGAAGTCCGGCTGCTTAATGTTCCATTTGGTCAGTGGCAGATCCTCGTATTCGTTCATATCGCGCAAACGCACCATTTTCATTTTGGTTCCCTGATAGGTGGGCACGAACACCGCCTTCTCCAGCCGGAACATCTCCCGGATTAGTGCTGTGGTGTCCAACTCATTGCTCGTGCTCAAATAGATGCTAACGCGCTGCGCCTGACGAAATGCCTCGTTCAGCAGCACCTGCACAAAGACAAAGATGATCACTTATCTGCCCACTGGTTTAGCGACAGGTCAACTGACCTTTGCGGTCACAGCTTGCGATTGCCTTGCTATATCATCGGCGGTCAGGCCACTGAGGATGTCCTTGATGCGCTTCCTTAACGCTACTTTCAGGCTGTTCTGGACACTAGCTGCCATGTTTCTGCAATGCACAGTTCTCACTTGTCCTAACCGGTAAGAACTGTTTTCTATTTTTGGTTTGCTGTCGTCTACAGCCTATTCTCTTGCGCTTATCAGTTAAATGTGCGCGTTATCAGTTCTTAACGACCGCTTTGCTCTCGTCAAATTCGTAAACAATCTTCAGTTCGAGTGTCATATGTATATGTACATGGGAATGTATTTATGTTTATATGTCAATGTATAGCGCTAGGCAACTGCAAATTTCTTGCTCGGCAGTATACTATTAGTATAAATTTTAAGTTATATGTAATTATGTGATTTCATATGCATTTTTAGTAGTATGCACGAACTTTCGATGGCAGCGTTTGGCAGTTAAGTGGAACCGTTCGTATATTAGAAATTAGTATGGTCACTTTGTGATTTTGATTTAGTAAAAGATCTGTTATGTTTATGATATGATTTTGTCCAACAAAACATAAAGTATCTAAAATCCTTTAATAACCTTTAAAATGTTTAAGAAAGTAAGCAAAATCGAAAAAGTGACCATACTAATCTATCATATATGGTCGATCGCGATTTCCAGCTCATTTCATTTCATTCGAATTAGGCAGAGGCCCTTAGCACTAAAAATTACCGAAAAAAAATACTGAATGAATGAATGAATTAAATATTTTTAGAAAAACAAAAAACAAATCTTTACGCGACAAAACGTTTTTTTGCAGCATATGAAATGTCAGTGGTGCAGTGAAAATTGCCTAAAGGTTCCAAAAGAGTATAAAATCTTCGGCTCGCCGAAGATAATCCTTCCCCACTTGTTTAGGTTCTTTAAGTAAAATTATAAAAATTATAGTAAAATAAAAAAACTATGTTCTAATCCATTATTATTTTTTTCTTGCAGCTCACAGCAGGACGCCATAAATGCTGACAATAACTCCAGGAATTATGGGACTTACAGTAGTAAGTATATCTGACCTATATTTTACCGTAGTTTGCTTAATTATTTATTTCTCTTTCAGCTCAATGTTCACAACTTTAGCTAAGCGCACATTTAATATTTATCTATTGTGGATTCACTTATTTTGCAAAATCTTCATCAGACCTAAACCATTCTGCTGAACTTTAAGTAAGTACTATAAAATCTATATATACCTATATAATTAGTTAATTTTTGTTTTCCAATAGGTCGCCAGCGCAGCAGAGGACATCAGAACAGACAAAAACAACAACAAACACAACAACAACATCATCATCATCAACAACAACAACAACAACAAATACAACAACAACAAACACAACAACATAATCGTCATCATCATCATCAACAACAACACCAACAACAACACCAACAACAAACACATCAACAGCATCATCATCATCATCCTCATCATCATCATCATCATCATCATCATCATCATCAGCATCATCAACAACAAACACAACAACAACAAACACAACAACAACAAACACAACAATAACAACAAACACAAAACAACTGACAAGAAAGCAGCAACATCTTAGCTTAATAAGTAAACTTAAAACATTGCTTTTTATATAAATATTGTAATATTAAATGTATTCTTAGAATAATACAAGATATACTATAATTATAGTTAAGAAAAATATAAATATTTATATACATTTGTAGAATAAATGAAGAAATAAACGATGTACCAAAAATCAACGTCTTTTCATTTGAATGTATTAGTTTAGAGCTGAGAGCCACGCTCAGAAGTTCTACTCAGGGTTATTTGCTCTTTTCGCTCAAGGTCAAGCAAAAATTAAAAACGAAAAATTCGTCGTCTATCTGCTGATTTCTGTGCGCCTAGTACTTCGACCAGAGAATCATACGAAATTTGGCTTTGCTCGAGACAAAAACGAACACTGACAACTGCACGCAGCTCCGCTCTGTGCTCTGGGATATTCTCTCTGAAAGGGAAATTCTCCCTCAAGGTCAAGCAAAAATTAAAAACGAAAAATTCGTCGTCTATCTGCTGATTTCTGTTCGCCTAGTACTTCGACCAGAGAAACATACGAAATTTGCCATTGCTCGAGACAAAAACGAACACTGACAACTGCACACCGAAAATCTAAGCAAGCCCAGCTCCGAGTGTAGGGAAATTTTCTATCAAAGGGAAATTCTCCCTCAAGGTCATGCTAAAATTAAAAACAGAAAAATCATCGTTCATCTGCTGAATTATGTGCGCCTGGTACTTTCTGACGAAAATTAGCATTTGGCAAAGCAGATCTGCTGCTTCAGACACCACCCTAAAAATATGCAACAATGAAATTTACTTCTCATTCAAGGTCGCGCTAAAATTTAAAACAGAAAATCAAATTTTCTTGGTTTGTATTTTCATTTATTTAAAATGCACTATATAAGGTATATTTGTACAAAAAACAGAATTTATCAATAAATAATTGTAATTATAAATGAAATGTAATATTTTATTTTTAAATACATTCTTATAATATATTTTAATAAACGGAAATAAAACAAATACTTTTAAATTAACTAAGTTTATTATTTATTTGCTTGATGGTGACGTTGTTGCGTCTGAGGAACTTCAAATTTTCCAGTATTTTTTGGTGAGTTTTTTTTGGGGGTTGTCCGTATAACATCATCTTGGTAGCCAGGCAATGGATCCGTTTCTAGAGATGTCCTTGAAGATCAAAATGTATACCTGCAAAGAAAAATGGCATTTATTAAATAATTAGAATGTAGTCTCATATTATTATAACTAATTAGGGTTTTTCGAGGATTGTTTTGATATAAGTTTACTTAAGTTTTAGCAAATCAAAATCAAACGACTGAATTTTATCCCTTTTTTAAATATTTAAAATAGTTCAGTGTTGCTAAATCAAATGTTTGATATTTCCCCAAAATATTGAAGATCGAACATAGAGGTTTTAAGAGAAACACATAATTTTGTTGTTTCAAGTATGTACTTACACCAGAAACACGTCGGATAAGACATTAGATGAACAATAAGCAAAGTTATCTTCAGTTAATACAGGCTTATCTCGATAATGAGCACAGCTAAAACAAGTAAGAGTGCTCTAGTCGGGAGTGCCCGACTACGAGATACCCTGAACCCAGTCCTTACAATCATTCATATTAATCTAAACACACACATGCTGCAGTACAAGCAGTACAAGCAGTGCAAGCGGTCTAAGCAGTTAGCTTGCTTTTCGCTGAGCCCCACATAATGGAAAGTTAAATCTTAAATAACTTCTGTGTTTATCGTCCGATCTTATTGAAATTTTTGGGGCAAACAATTGTCGATAATATGTGTGACCAAACCAAATTGCAAGGTCGTACCTTCAAAAATGCGTTTTTTAACTTTTGGGGGGTTTGGGGGTGGTATCCAAAAAGTGAAAAATTTGTTCATGTGTATGCTATTCGAGATTATACATGTCAAATTAGGGGCCTCTAGCTCTTATAACTTGTAAGTTATATCCAAAAAACGCTGGTCTGAAATCGAAATTTATCGATAACTTTTGAACGGGACGAGCTATCGATAAATTTTAATAAACTTGATCTGTCCCGGGATTAGGAGAACTTATGTTCCAAATATGAAGTCTCTAGCTCTTGTAGTCTCTGATATCTGTGTGTTCATACAGACAGACAGACGGACAGACGGACAGACGGACAGACGGACAGACGGTCAGACGGACAGACGGACAGACGGACAGACGGACAGACAGACGGACATGGCTAGATCGACTCGGCTGTTGATACTGATCAATAATATATATACTTTATATGGTCGGAGATGCTTCCTTATGCCTGTTACATACTTTTGCACAACTTCATTATACCCTTTTTACCCATTTTTAATGGGTTCAGGGTATAAAAATAATGCAACACAGTCGGTTTTTTGTGTTAGATAAGCCGATGGTTTTATGAGTCGTATATAGGTCTTCATAGCTCATCTACTAGCAAGAGTTCTTCTAGAGTGACTTTGTTGCTTTGAAGTCTTTCCGCTATAAAACGATCAGCTTTCTCAATTTGCTCGGTTGTCAAGTCGTCCTTATAACCATTCACTTTGCCTCTGCGCACAAAACTGAAAGATCATCAAATCAGATATGATAATCATTAAACTTTAAAAAAAATGCCATTACTCACTTGTAAGCTTTCTTGCCAGCGTTTTCATGTTTGATTTGTGCGCGCTCCCAGAGATGATTTGTTGTTGGATTTTCTAACAAAACAAAATCATTACTTCAATAATACAAATAACGTTCTCACTTACTCTTCATTTCCTCAAACGAAAGATGCTTTAGCAGGTGTTCCATTTGCTGTTCCGTTATGGTCTTCTCTAAAAACTGGCACAGATCTTCAATGACAGCACGAAGATTGCGTTTCATAAGCTCAAAACTGGTGTAATATACCCAGGGTTCACTGCGCAGCTGATAAAACTCAGTTGCATTGTCGATTATATGCCTGTGGCTACTATTTCCCTCAAGACAGTTGTTGACGAACTCCTCCATTGTTTTGCCATAGTTGAAGCCAGTTGTCATGCCGTGATAATATCCAGATACCCATGCATCTTTTGGATTGCGGAACACGTAAATAACTTTGGCTTCTCCCTCCCATAACTGGCGTGGTAATAAGGCCAGTGGCAGATGCGATTTTATTAGACGGGGCGATTGCAGCTCTTCTACACACTTTAAAGCCGTCTTTTCGTCAGAGTGCAGCAGAAAATCAAACCTAGGAACGAGCGTTATACATGGGTTGGGAATTTGGTTAACACCATCTACATACTCTAAAAAGGGTGAACGTAGCTCCAAGTCCTTTGAGAGTGCCGCTTCGAAGTTACATCCGTTTAACAGCAGCCATACCAGCTCCTGCATCCAAGTAGTGCCGCATTTGGGATTTGTCACAATCCAAACATCATCTTTCAATACCTCCATATCATGTACCATTGCTGGAAATGTTTTGGCTGGACTCTTAAAGTAAAGTTTGCGCTCTGGCCAGTCCTTGTCAATCAGATTGACCGGATAACTCTTTGGCGTGATCTGCTCGTACTGCATTTCTGAACTCAACTAAAGTGACACAATTAAGTTCGCATGTGAGAAGCCACCACGCATAACAAAACAATTAAGATCGTCGTAGTCGCATGGCACCGACTGCGCAATACACTTTTCCCAGTGTCAAGTATAAAGCAATCAATTGTTAGACGCTACTATATTTGAGCAGAGTATATTCCAAGCTTGAACGAAACTAGTATATATTTCTCTACCTTGTGAACAGGGCATAAAAAGATGTAATCAGAGTATCGGTGAAAGCGGCTTTTCGTGTTGTAAACAACTTGAAAACATAACTCTTTGAGTAAATATAAACAGATTCCAGCTATTGTTAAAATCAAAATGATAACAAGAATACCATGTAGTGGGAATATATGTACAAGAGATTACTTGTAATGCTTTTATAAATGATTACGAATAAATAAGAGTCTCAGATAACTTGTATGTGTGTAAGCACATGTTTAGTTTATTATTACCTAACAATCAATTACGAAGAATGTGTGCTGCTATCAGCTCGGTTGCGTTTTTGCTTTGCGTTGATAGCATACTGAATATATATGTATATATATGTATATATATACTTAAAATATATAAGTTTATTTCCTTAAGCTGACAAAACTTTTATTCGAGCTGCATCTTTATCTATGATTTATTCATATAAATATATAAAAATGTTTTTAAAAGATAAGTTATCCTCTACAATTTATAGAAAATTATATTCTGATTGCTGAAAATTCTCAACAATGAAGAACTTTAATAAAACAAGTGGGGAAGGATTATCTTCGGCGTGCCGAAGATTTTATACTCTTTTCGAACCTATAGGCAATTTCACTCTGCCAACTGCACTGAAATTTCATAACCTGTACAAAATCGTTCTAAGAATATTTAATTCATTGCCAGTTGTATAGCAGCTATAAGATACAGTGATCCGATCCGAATAATAAGTGTCTCTGCAATGTTTTATCGCGATAGCTCAAAAACTGAGGGACTAGTTTGCATACATACAGACAGACAGACAGACAGACAGACAGGCAGACAGGCAGACAGACAGACGGACATGGCTAGATCAATTTGTATTGTCATTCTAAGCATACTGGCAGTAACTTTTGGGGGTCTCCGAGTATAATAAATTGATTAGATGGATTATAATATAAGTATAATAAGTATCCTATCGTCAAACTTTGATTTAAACTGCATAAGTATTTAATCTTCAATGTTCAACACAAACAGACTTCACTGTTTCCCTATATAAACTGCAGCTGATTGCAAAATTGCGGATACTCAAAAAGCCTAACTGAAAGTTGCAATTGTTTTGCATGTTACTTGCATATATACATATATGAATGTAGTATATTGTCATAAAGTAAATAAACAATATATTAATAACAAATACATATGTATAACTGTTGTATAAGCATACTTGTGTGTATGCGTGTATATATCACTTAGGCTTACAATCTATTAAAATGATTAATCGAGGCGCCTACAACAATTGCTTGATGATTGTTTGCTCATCGTATTTGCTGTAAGTGGCAAAGTCATCCATGTGCAATTTGTACTCCCTCAGATTGATATCCGACCAAAGATCGAATTCGCGTATCACGTCCGCCGTCATTTCGTCCTTGTGGCTGCCGACCACTCCGCGTCGCACAAATCTGTGTGGGGCGACACTTTTTAGCTATTTAGTTTAGTACGGCTGTGATCCTAGTGGCTAAAATGCGCTTCGATTGCTTACCTAAACTGCTCCACTTCGCGTCCGGCGGCCGCTTTCATGCTTTCAAATTCCTTGGCATGATTGCAGGCGGGATTGTCGCGCATGCTCTCAAAGGACAAGTGCGTTTGCATCTGCTTCACCTGCTCCACACTAACCGGAGACTTCAGGAATTGCGCCACATCGTGGATGACCTGTCCCAGCTGCGTCTTCATGCGCTCGTAGCTGGTGAAATAGATGTTCGGCTCGTGGCGCAGCTGCCAGAAGTCCAGGACATGTGGCCAGCAGGGCGTAAAGTTGACATAGCCATCGATGAAGGAGTGCATGAAATCGACCTTTGTGCCCTGGTAGCCGACCATGCCGCGCCAATGATGGAAATATGACACGGCTGCATCCTTTGGATTGCGATAGACGTAGATGATCTTCGGCTTCTTGGTCCATATCTGGCGGGGCAGCAGCCAGGCGGGCAGATGTGATTTGATGAGGCGTGGTGAGCTCAACGCGTTCGCTGCCTCGATGGTGTCATGTGGCACATTCGGAACAACCCCATTGAACCTGAGAAAGCAGACACACAGAATAAGGATTTAAGCTCGACTAAGCCCGCGACTGCTTACTCCAAAAATGGCGAACGTATGGTCAAGTCGACACTTTTGGCCGTCTCAAAGTCGCATTGGTTCAGCACCAGCCAAGTCAGCTCCTGCATCCAGGTGGTGCCGCACTTTGGCAGCGTCACAATCCACACATCGTCCTCGCGCACCTCAAACTCATGCACGCGATCCAGCACGGGCTGGAATGTGTCGGCCAAGCGGCAGAATCGCTGCTCCCAGTTGCCCACAACTGGCACTCCCGGCTGACTGGTGGCATAGATCGAAGAGTAGCCGCCACTGATGGCCAGCTTGTCGATCTGCTCGAAGGGCACGCTCCTCGCAAAGAAACTCGACTCGGGCATGCTTACGAATTGGATGGACTGGTGGATAGCGACACACTTGTTTTCCCCTTTCAATTCAACAACTCAACTGCAAAACTGATTGCGTCCAACCGAACAGCTCTGCAGTCAGCGCAGCATTAAACTACAGCAGCAGTCGACGGCAAATCGCAGGCAGAATTTCTCGCAGAGCGACTCAGTCAGTGGCTCAACAGCAGAGATGCGAACGTGCAGCGCAGCGATGTGATCGTGATCAATAACTGTTCATTTAACCTGCTTACACAAGTGCTTTAAAAACAACAAAGACAATGCCTTTTCTTTCATTTCCATCAAATATCTAATCGGCTTGAAAAAAGTATACAAAAGTGTTTCAACTATTGTCAAAAGTTCATCTCAAAAGCTGCTAATGAAATGCAATGCAATTGCACCTTGCTCAATGCTGTTTTCTGCACTGGTTCTTTATTTTGTTCTCTTGCAGTTGTTAGTCTTGAAAACTAGACCAACATCAAAAACGATTCAAGGCGAACCAATTTAAAGATATTTTTCGGTCTTTAGGTAACTATTTGTTCAAGGCAAATATTTAAACTGTCTGACCAAGCTTACTCTTTTGATAAAGTAAATATAGTGATGTTCTGATTAGTCAGCTTGCTCGATAGTTTGTAGTTAGCATACACAAATTATAATAATAATATTGTGCCAGAAAAGACCTTACTCACTTACTAATAATAATAGTATAATAATATCATAATCCCACAAGAAAATATTATTCCAGACTTTCAGTGACTTTCAGTTTCACATACCACAAGCTCATCTCTAATGGAGCAATACGCATATGGGTACATATCCGTATAAGTTTTTATTATATAATGAGCGCAACGGCACCAAAGTTGTAAGACTGCCTCGGTTTTCGTATTTTGTTTTTTTTTTGTCATCTTCGGTTTTGATTTTCGAAATGCAGTACAACGATATAACGATCGTGTGCTGTAAGACTTTCTTTATGGACGGCTTTTGTTATTGCGTATGCTCGCAAAAGAAAGAAAGTTTTTGGTGCTAACGACGCTTTGTTTACCCTGTGGTTTCGGAAGTGAAATTATGCATACATCTTTGGGCAGTCATTTAGCCCCAAAAGAATCGATCCCAAACAGCAGCGTAAACAGGTTGTTTGAATGCCGAACGCAGCAAACGACTGACGCAAATGTGAACCATTCAAGCGAATGGTTGGGGAATACAATGGATATTGGATCTAACTTCTAAATTAGTCGCATACAACAAACCAGATTGAGAGATTGCCCATATTATAAATTAAATTTTTAACCTTGACCCACAGAGCTAAATGCAAAATTTCACTTTCTCATTTCTGTTTACCTTTCTTCTTTGGCTACTTGAATAGATAAATATATAAAAGCTGTATTTAGTATTTGATTTATATAGTTGCGTTTTTTATTCGCGTTTTGTTTTTGTTTTTACAATAAATTTGACTAAATCTTAACATTTATAATCCTTAACCTGCAAGGAGCAAACAGACGTGGTAACAAATAGACGCCAGTATGTATGTAGTTGTTGTATAAAGATTTTCATGTTTCGTTTTTGTTTAGTAAACCAAACAGTATCTAAAGAATTTAGTAATAGAAATTTCCATGCATTTGTTTAAAGAGCTCGTTTTGAAAAATAATTGTTTCTTTTTCTTTTTTTTGCTTTGATTTGTTTTCTTTTCTTTTGATTTTGTAAATACTTATTAAGATGTAAGCGTGTCCTTAACATACACATGCTTTAAAACACACACACATATTAACAACAATAAATATATGCATATATGTATTTGTATTTGTGCTCAGTTAAAAGGTATGCGTGTGTGTGAATATATATGTATGTACTATATGTACTATTTTGACTGTGTAAATTTGGCCTGGAAGGTGGGACTGCACTCACTAGCATCTTGGAGTACTTTTCACAAATTGTAGATCGGCTAGATCGGGATTTTATGTTGGTTTTCTATTTGCTGGTTTTCCTGTGTGTATAAACTGTATCAAAAATGTAAGCATAAGATAAATGTCGATAACAGATACAAATAACAGTGTGACCGAATGATGATGTTGTGTCTGCTACACACACACACACACATACACACACACACACGTATTCAAACATACATACATACATACATATATAATAATATATAAATATATCCTTTGAATATGCTTATGCTTCGTAAAAGTTGTATAAATTGTATATATAGTTTATGTTGTATATATATATATACTTATTATTTTGCTTTTGCTCTGATTTATAGGTATGTAAACATATATAATTTTGTTATATATATATATAATTTTTTGTTTTGTTTTAACAAGAACGCATTATCGATTCGTATTAATTTACTTGTTATATATAATATGTAATTTGTTCAGTCAATTAGATAAAAAAGATTTCAAAAAGGATTCACTTAATCATAAATGTTGCATTTTGTTTGATTCCTCATACATTAACAATAAACATAGTATTAGGTATTAGATAGAAGGTAGTAGTAGGTAGTAGTAGTAGTAGTAGTAGTAGTACTCGTAGAAAGGGTCCCCCGTAGAATTTCGCATGTTACATATGTGGATTCGAATTGTTGTTGTTGCATTTGCAAATCAAACTGGTAAGTTGTACATTGATTGAAATATGTAGATATATAGTTGTAATTCTAGACATAGTTCGTTTGCGCACTTGCCTTACCTGCTCTACCCGGTAATTCATGCAAAAAAAAAGAACATACACACACACACACACACACTCATGCACACACACAATTACACACACTCACATCGCGAATACTTTGTCATCTAGCGATGCCTTTGCAATTTATCTATATAGTTAAAATAGTTTGTATTGACTGACTGACAATCGACTGATTGATGATTGGCGACTGATGAGCATGAAGTTAAGTCTGAAGCTAGCTTTTACGAATAATTCAGTAGAAAAGTAAGTTATAATTAAATGTTTCTTTACCAACCACTCAAAATGTATATACAAATCCATTGGAGATGTGCTTAATATTTTCTGAATCTTTTGTCTGATCGACTATAGTCAAAACTTAAAAGCATTTGCTAGTCTTATTTATAAAAGTAGTTTCGTCAGTGGTATTTCTTAGAGATTGTCTTCGTGTGTGATGTGGGAAATGGCGATGGCGATGGCGATGGTATAGACTCTATACTATAGAGGGTAACACGTACATACATACATACATATATCTTATGTACTAGTATGTGTTTAGCTGGTTATGCTTGGATACCGTTTTAGGTACTCTATAGAGCGCACGCCATATTGTTCGATGGACAATATGTGACTATGTTTGCTATGTAGTTGTTGTATTTGTATTTTTATTTATATAACTTATGACACGCAGACATACACACACACTCACACACACACACACATACACACGTACAGATTAACATATATATAGAAATTTAGCTTTCTTCTTTTTCATTTTGTTTGTTTGTTTGTTTGTGATGTTACTTAAATATTAAATTTTGAGTCCAGCCCAATAATTTTTTGTTTTGTTTTGTTTTTCTTTTTTTTCATTTCTTTGTTTAGTTTTGCTCTTCAAACATTTGCGACAGTTTTGTATTTGTTTGTTGTTTATTGCATGAGTGCGTTTATTGCTGCTGTGGCACCTTTGTTTGGCACACCCAATCGCTTTAGACAGCTCACACTTACACAGACAGCGTTGTTTTGTTTTTTTGGAAGCGTTATTTAGTCGAGATATGTGTGCAACAAAGGACAACAAACAAGAACGAGACCTATGCCGAGAGACTGCGACGATAGCCACGCCTCTGGGACCGGGTGCCCCGACACTAGAGCATATCCTCCATTTCGTGCTCGCCAATTGTGGATGTGGCTGGTGCCTGGGCCGGCAGCGGCTTCAGTAGACCCGAGAATAGTCTCCGGAAGGCCGTATGCTATTTGGAATTGGACGACTTGCTGCCCACAGGCGGCTGCTTGGCCATTATTTCGGCCAGCGTATTCACGCCCTGCTCATCATACTTCTTCCACTGTGAGTAGTTGATCTGCATGCACGTGATCAGCTGAGGCATATCAATGAAACCTATGCCAAAGAGAGAGAGAGAGAGTACACTATAATATGTGTAATAGATCGTTCCTTGAGCGAACTTACTGTCCCAGGCATGCATCATGTCCTGTATAATATATTCGATGAAACCAATCTGGCTCTTTGGTATGCTGCAGGTGGCCCGATCGAACATGGGCATCACAATGGGCAGGTGCCGCTGCTTCTCCTCGTCCGTCTGCATAAAGTACTCCTCGGCAATGCGTCGCGCCCACTCGATGCAGTACTGCATCGGTCTAGCTGGATTGCTCACATCTGCCACCTTGATGAGCATGCGGCGCATGAGTATCGAGGTCTCCTCCTCCGACTGTGCCAGCTGCATTAACAGTACAAAGGAAAACGTATATTTATTCCGCGTCTACTGGCAGTATTAGCTATATTGTACATCTCGTTGATAACAAACAACATCTCTGAACTATCCACACATTCCAGCCCATACAATCGCGGCTGAGTTTCCTTTAGGACTTGGTCAGTATCATCTCGTTAGTTCAGACAATTAGTGTCAGGCCTGGAATAAATCTAATATTCGGCTCCCAACTGCATAGAAATGCCTATATAACACCTGAAACTGCCATAACTTGCTTAAGACTTATGCGATTTACAAAACCCAGGCAGTTTTGATCATTACTAGAGTGCTCCTTTATGTGGGCTGCATTTGAGTTTCAAGCAATTTCGAATTTTCAACACAAGCCAATATAAGGTATATATAGTCCATAGAAATACCCAAAAAACACCCAAAACTCCCATAGCTTTATCAAAACTGAGCCGATATTCGTTCGCGAGGCAGTTTTGATCCTGGTTTGAGCTCAATTATAAAAATTACTCACCTCACGCGGCTCAACCTCACTGCCAAAGACGCTTACAAACTTGGCTAAATGCTCAAAGTGACGCGTCATCTCCGTGGCCAATATCATATCGATAATTGTGCTGCGCGCCGATTTGTACGTCTCCTTGTCTAGGTTCTTGAAAATGTTGATCTTGTCGTCACCTGCAGGCAAGGCACTCAATGTGAGTTAGCATGAGTTGTAGCGGCTGCACAGCATTGCTGCTCTTACCCAAGGTCAGCTTGAATGTGATTGCCGCATGATGGGACTCCAGCACAGTCAGATCATTGTACAATATGGCCAGCGGATTGTTCGAGTTGCACAGGAAGGCGGACGAGCGGCCCGGATGATCGACATCGTGAGCCGCTGCCGCAATCAAGGCCGTGGCCTCATCCATGCGATCCATTATCATATCCTTGCTGGCCAGCTGTGTGATGAATGCACCCGTCGCCTGTTCGGAATCGGAGTGTTAGTATATGCATACATCAGGTGTTACCTCCAAGGTCTACGCACCTGCATCACATCTGCCGCATGCGTGCTGTTGTGATATGTGTTGCTCTTGTGATAGTGCGCCTCGATAACGGCCAGCCAGGCTTTGCACACGTTCTCATCAATGTTCAGGGTGGCAAAGACGTCGAAGCGCCGGAACATTTCCATGCCCAAGTAGAGCAGCGGATGGTAGTCAGTGATCTCTTCCAATTTGAAAATATCAAAGTCCCAGCTAAGAGATTCTTCTAGTAGTTCCATGATAATGGGATTGGCCTG
Organism: Drosophila flavopinicola; assembly: GCA_035042425.1. NCBI lineage: Eukaryota > Metazoa > Arthropoda > Insecta > Diptera > Drosophilidae > Drosophila > Drosophila flavopinicola. The sequence continues at coordinate 9,783,586 of JAWNLL010000090.1, read as the reverse complement.
TGCAATTAAGTAAGTAAGTTGTTTTGGTTAATTGAACATTTTTAAGCTCACGAACTGAAAATAAATATATCTAGCCTCTCTCTCTCTTGCTTATAATTTTAACTTAATTAAGAACTTTTACTATGTATTTTTCCTTGCAGCAAATGTTGGACTAATCTAATTTTGAATAAGCCCAGAACTTTATTTTAATAATTAACCTTTTAAAAATATTGTATAAATTTTGTTATTTTTAATTTTGTTTTTAGTTTGTAATAAACATACAATATATTATACAAAATATTAATTAAATTCGTTTTTGTGGGTTATCGCTATCGTATATTTGTATGACCTTCGCCTAAAAAATAGCTAACCTGGAACTCAATAAAATTTAATTCTTATTTGTGAGAGTATTTTAGGAAGAAAACATTCGAATATCGCAAAAAATAAATGAAACTAGTGGCAATGGATTATCTTCGGCGTGCCGAAGATTTTATACTCTTTTCGAACCTTTAGACAATTTTCACTCTGCCAACTGCAGCACTTTCATCAGCTGTAAAAATTGATATCATATGAACTTAAATTTTCTATTGAAATATTAAATTTATTTCCAATTGTATGGCAGCTATAAGATAAGATCCGATCAATGTGATGTATGTTTGAATAATAAGTATCTTTGCAAAGATTCATCGCGATAGCTTTGAAAACAACGGATTTATGGCCAAAACCGACTTCAAGTTGTATGGCAGCTATAAGATATACTGGTCCGATCCGGCCGGTTCCGCCCAATGTGCTGTCCCTTTGAATAATAAGTCTCTGTGCAAAGTTTTATCACGATAGCCCAAAAACTGAGGGACTAGTTTGCATACATACAGACAGACAGACAGACGGACATGGCTAGATCAATTTGTTTTGTCATTCTAAGCATACTGGCAGTAACTTAACACAAGCTTAATATACTATTTTCTTCGAAAAGAATATACAATTTATTTGGGGACAGTGAAGAGACAGAGAGAGAGAGAGAGAGTTACCTACCTTCATCTTGGCGGGCACAATGGTGGCCGTCCGGGTGGAGTTGCCAGTGCGGATGATGGAGTCATTCGAGCTGCGTCGCGACGAGTAGACACTGGGACCCTAAATGGAGAAGTTCTCCCTATTAGAAGAAACCCTTTTGCTGTCGCTGTTGCTGTTGGCAATATTTACCGTTAGGAGGGCGCCAATGAGATCGGTTGCAATGGGTTCATCGGTGCGTATCTCCTTCATTTGGGGACTGTAGAGTCCCTCGCGCTTGAGGAACTCCAAGACTTTGTCTATGAGGCGCGCCTCGTCGGCTGAACAATTCTCCTGTACTTGTGATAGTAAATTGATTATCTAAAGTGCGAGTGCGCAGTTTGTGTGTTGGTAGTTGATTGATTGTTTGTTTTATTTATTGTTTTTTTTTTTCGTATATTGTTTTTGTTTTGTTTTGTTTTGTTTGTTGCAAGCGACGCGCAGCGAGCAAAACGAGAACGGGCGAGAGCGAGAGCGAGCGAGTGAACGAACGGAACCAGTACAATAATGTTTATTAAATATATATAGTTGTTTGATTTGAGTGTGTGTGTGTGTGTGTGTTTGGTTTTTGGTGTTTTTTTTTATATAATATTTGCATGAGTTGGTTCGTTGTTTGAGTACACACAAAACATAAAAGTAAAAGAGAACATAACAAATAAGAGATAAATAGAGAATATAAGTATGTGAAAAACAATAGTTTTAGTTGTTGCGGTTGTTGTTGTTGTTGTGGTTGTTGTTGTCGGTGGTTATTCAATTCGGTTGAGTCAGTATTATAGGATTAGCGTTAAATCAAATGCAAATATTTGCCACAAAGCGAGCGGTTAGATACGGATGAATAAGTCAGTTATCAGCCTTATCATTGCCACAGACATTCACACCTGTTGCTGCTCAATTAGAGTTGTGCGTCTCAGATCAATTTCGCTATCTAAGCTTATGATATGAGATCAGAATTTGGTAAAACTATTTATTTCTAGAGCATATCATGAACTAATTGAGTCTTTAATAAGCTAACTATTTTTATTTCATTATAATATGTAAATGGCAGTGCGTTTATTGCCCATTCCCTCGTGTTTTTAAAATACAAATCATTCAAAGTACTTTAATGTTAATTAATTTGTTTTTCTTTGCACAAAGTATCTTCAAACAAACCTATTATATCAAAAGCTGATACTTTCTATTTTTATGTTCAATGCATTTTCCTTTGAGGCTCCCAGCAAAGTACGCTTGCAATTACAGTTTAATTAGCTAAGTATTTAGCTAGTGTTTTCAACAAACCCATTGATTTGAATCTAGTTTCGCACAACTCAAATGCTTTCCATTTAGTAGTCCCTGCCAACTGTCAGTGTGTGTGTGTGTGTGTGTGTGCTCTGTGTTTGTTGTGCGTGCTTGCAGATGTGGTTGGTTATTGGGTTGTTGCATGGCAGGACATAGTGACACAAACATACGCACACAGAGACCACACACACATCACGTGCCAAGATGGGCACAGGAAGGGGATTCGCAGGTTGTCAGATGTGGGTAGTGGGTTGGGTTACGGGTGAGTCAACAGTTTTTAGTCAAAAGGAAATGTGCGTTTAAAATGGAGTCATACTTTGGTGATGGGCGCCTCCAGTGGCAGCGACGTCAGCTTGGCCAAGCTGGTGCGACGCAGTCCATCGGAGGCAATGGAGCGCACATCGAAGCTGCAGCGCCGCACCGAGTGCAGGGAGCCGCGTGGCGCCTCCTTCGGCTGCGGCAGCGGTTGCGCAATGAAGTCCATACCGCCGCCGGGTATATCAAAGTTGAAAATCAGATGCGTGGGCGCACTGCAAATGGCCAAATGGGCAAATGGATGGATGAGAGATTCGAGTTGGAGTTGCAGTTGGCTGACACTCACCTGCCAATGCATGCCACGGGCACGACACGAACGTGCATGGGAATGCCCTCGTGATTCTTGCGGCGCACCGTCAGGATGCCGTCAAACTCCTTGATGCTCTTGCCCTGCTCACTGATGGTGGACAGGTCGGAGACGAAGATGTCGGCTAATGGCTTGCTAATTATTTCATCCTGTTCATGCACAGCAGACAAATGGAAAAGCGCATTAATGCCTGCATTTGCACGTGGCATGTGGCACGTTGCGCCCCTTTGGGGCAACTCACTCACCAGCCGCATGTTGAGCAGCCGCTCGGTGGCCCGATTCGCGTACTGGATGCGCAGCACATCGTCCGTGATGAGCACCACCTCCTTCAGTCGGTGCAGCGCCGTGTACAGTGCCTGTGTGTGTGTGTGTGTGTGAGTGTGAGTGTGGCATGGGGCAAGAGGCAAGAGGCTTGTGGTTTACATTTACAATTTGATTGAAGCGCCAGGCAGGCAGGCGGGCAGCGCTCTGCTCTGCTGTGCTCTGCTGTGCCATTTAATTGAATTAATGCGTCCAGGGGGTTAGCCACTGGCAACTGGCCACGCTGGCCCAGCTGCCACCCACTGGTGGCATTAACTCGATTGCGTGTTGCGCTTACCTGTTGAGTGGACATCACATTATGCGGCCGGATGATCGAGTGCAGTATCTGCTTCACTTCCACGCTGCACATCGCCAGGTTGGTCGTCTCGGCTATGCACTGCGAGCGGCGGGAAACTTGTTTTTAACATGGCCAGCTCCACAGGTAGATTAAATTGAGAAACTTACTCTATTAACGCCAGCGTCCAATAGAGCAATTAGCGCATCATCCTTCTCGAAGAAACTGCGCAAAAAGGAGCATTAAAGAAGGCTGGATGGCAAATTGGCAATTGCTAAGTTAATGTACACTTACCTCTTCTTGCAGACGGTAATTATTGTCGTTAAATGATGGCCGTGCGTGTGACGTATTGTTCTAGTGCGTGAAAGAAGCGAGCAGCCAGTTAAGTGGAAAGTTCGTCACGTATACGCAACGTTAGCTGTCAGCAGACTCACCTTGCAATGTGCTCGGCATCGAGACCTTTTGTGGAGCGCGCATCAATTATAATTAGGTGATAGCACTGCGCTGTGGCATATGACTTGTGCAGAGTTTCCAGTGCCTCCTCCTTGGATTTGACCAGCGTTACGTCCAGTTGATGGCGCTGGCAGGCCAAGGTGACCACTTCGCAGATGCTATCCGATTTGTGAAAAACTAAAAGCGCCTGCAGCGACGACGAATTGGCATTGAATGGGGCATTAGTCAAATTGAACAGCGGAGTGAGTGAGATACGCGGATGACTCGGCGTATACGTTATGTGTGTGTGTGTGTGTGCGTGTGTTTGTGGCACGTGTCAGCTTACCTTAAGTTGAGGATTCGGTGGTAGCACGGTTGGATATTTCAAGTCCATGAGATTTCGCTGCAATACACACAAGTCAAAACAGATGAGATGAAGAGGTGGCAAGCAGGTAAGCAAGCAACGTGTAAAATTTAATAAAAATCTACAGCTCTGGCTTTGCCATCAAAATAAGAGGGCTTAACTCGGCTTCTGTCTGTGTCGTGTCAGTTAACGAGTGTGTGTGTGTGTGTGTGTGTGTGTGAGGGTGTTTGTTTGCGTGAGTATGTGTATGTGTGTGTGTGCCACACACAATATGCGTGGCATGTATGTGTCGCTAAAATGATGATAAATTAAAATAAAATTGCTTGCGCCCCGACGGAAATTGTTCGGGGCGCCATTTGGCCGTATTTTGTGACTTGGTCTGCAGATTTATTATGCTCGTATGAATAATTTCGATATGTGAAAATCGGGGATTTAATGCACACACACTCACACACACACACACACACAAAAGCTGGATATGTGCCGTGTGTCAAATTCGGTAATGAAAACACAGGCTGACATCAAAAGGAACCAATTTCGAAACTATTTATAACCGTCTTTTGAAATTACAACTGGTAATCGTTTGATTTGAAAATCAATAACCAAATTTACTGGCAATAACTCAGCGAAGACTCAAAATATGTTATCTGCAGATATTTAAGACTGCCTGTCTATACTCATCCAAAAAGAAAAGTCTTTGCTTAGCTGAGCATAAAAGCAGCTACTTAAACCCAATTTGGCAATATTCAGATAAAATTACCTTTCAGTTGCCTTTATGCATGACAGACTTATTGATTGAGAAGCTTTTCAATTAGGTTATTTCGCACGTGACGCGAAGAGAACTTGAATATTTTTCTTGAAAAATATTCTCACTTAAATTTAAAGTAATCTTTCGCTTGAGCATAGTCTTAAAAAAATGTATAAACTAGAAGATGAAGCTTACTTAGTAGATAAATATTGCTAGAGTTTTAAGAAGAAGCACATTTTAATGCTTTTGAAAAGCGGTTCAGTTTTGCCAAAGTTATCGTATGTATATAAAATATGGCTTTAGATATTTATTGATTGCGATGAATGAATTTGTTATTTCATTGAGCACAAAATGTTGCTCACTAATTATCAATTTACTCGGCATTTGAAGAGTAACACGCAATATAAAATGTTAATTTATTGTTGCGTCAATAAACACTGGAATTGTTGATAATTAATTTGGTTTTTCTCTGTTATATCACTTCACTGAATTGATCGACTGTTTCGAAACGATTGCACGTTTCGATTCAAAAAAAAATAAATACAACACTTGCTTTTGGGTACATACATATGTTCTTTTGTTATCAAACATTTTTCAAATATTACTCAAGTATATGGTTGTGTTTGAATATGTTTCTAAAAATACATCATGAATCAATGGCATTTATTTCCAGTTATTAATAATGGCAAATAATCATAAAAAGGTCAAGACAGTCGACGATTTCCGCAATTCAAACAAATCAATCAACAGCGCTTTCGTAAGTTTTGAATCATTTGCAGGGAATTCAGAGTTGGACTGATATAAAAAGTAGCTGTGACGATTTTAAGGTTTTTTTTCTTCTTTGTTGTGCGGTAGGGTTATCTATATATTCTTTTGTTTTTTTGTTTTTTCGCCATATCACTTAATAAATAAAAGAGGTGACTTTTGTGTTTATGCTGGCTGTCACAAGCTGTCGTAATTATTAGAATGCCTGTCAGCAATACCTGAAATGTTTTGAACTCATCTTCGTCACTCTGCACTGGCACTGGTTTCTTGCCATTGCCCACCCAAAGGTGCAGCTTGGGTCCTTTGTGCAAGCGCCGCTCGTACAGACTGTGGCACTGGCGATCGAATGTGTACACCTTGGGACGCAGCACTACGCAATCAGTGTCCTCATCCGGCCGTTGCGTCAACTTCATTCTATCATCGTGTGTTAGGTTGTTCAGACGCAATGCCTGCGTGTCCAGATTGCGTATGGCCTCGACTATATCCGGCTGCAGACTGCGTCCGACTCCAGCAGCACAAGTGGCACCTGCCCCAGCAGCGGCAGCAGTGACTCCGAAGGCCATGCTGAGTGACCTTGTATTGCTGCGCAACAGTGGCGTCATTATGTCCCTGCCCTCGGCTGCCTCGTTCGCCTCGTACTCCAGCTCCATCTGCTCGGGCGTTTTGCTGGCACTGTTGCCCATCGACTGCACAACTGGCACTGCTAATGAAATCTCACCGCTAGCTGGCTTCATTTCCTCAACCGAATTCGTGTCGCCCACCTGGCGGCGGATGCTGCCATTTGTCGTCGCTGGCGCTGCTGTTTCTGCTTCTCTGCTGCTCTGCTCCCAATCCAAGCCATTCGAATTAGCGCTTATCAGCCGGCTCTTATCGACGTCATCAGCACACGACTTTGTAGTCGTCGTTGTCGTTGTCGTTGTCGTTGTTGTCGTCGCTTTGGCTGGTGGTCGTTGCTGCTGTTGCTGCTGCAGCGTTTTATTGGCATTATCAAGCAGTTGATCAGATGCCGTATTCGTTGTGGCTGTCGCTACTTTTGCAATGACATAGCGTTCCGTATCGGAGTCCGCGTCCGAATCATTTGAATGCTCAACCGTGGCGGCGGCGCCTCTCGACGATTTGTTGCGAAAAATTTTTGGCAAACAATTGCGCATTCTGCTAATTATACAATAGCACACTCACGCTACACACACGGCTACTTCACAATATCGCTATAGGCTAAAGGCGCTAGCACGCAAACACACACAAAACACTTGACTCGATTCTCAAACAACATATAGTATATATTCCAAATGTCCTTCTACATTGGCAACAACAACACAATTGCAGAGCGTTTGCGTAAGCAGCAGTCTCACATTATTAATGCTTAATCCACTGTTGAGATAGTATTTTTCGAACGAGTCTTGGTCGTTTTGGCATATGCGACAATGTTTGTGTCGTGAGTTATGGGTCTAGAAATCGAATACAATTCACAGGTTTTGCGGTCGGATCGGAACGCGACAGCGATGGCGATGGCGATGGCGACTCTGACTGCGACGGACTGAGTGACTGAGTCAATTAGCTCGGCGGCAGTGGGGCGACAGCTCTACGAGTAGCTGGCTGGCTGGCAGGCAGGCAATGCGGTGGGTTAATCTATTTCTTTACTTTTTGATTTCCCACCTTCAATGTTAATTGATTTGATTTCTCTGGCGGCGCATTGTTTATGTGCCGACTCAATGGCAAATAACCGCACACACACGCACACACACACACACGCACACACTCACACACACACAAGTGCTATTCTCTTTTCACACACACACACACACACACTCGTTTATCAATTCTCCGTCATTGTAAGTGAGCGGCTATTTAAAGCAGCCCAGCTGAGCAAAATGTTAAGCAAAAAGAAAATATTCTACTTTGGCGAGAGCTGCCTGCCTGCTCGCCTGCCCGCCCGCCTGCCTGCCATCATATACCGAACACTCGGTGGTGATAAGATATCTTATCAAAGACGTAACATACATGTGCGTTATGAGTCGCCTAAATGGCCAGCCAGCCAGCCAGCGAAAAAAACCAACAAAAAAAACAAGTAAGAGTGCTCTAGTCGGGAGTGCCCGACTAGGAGATACCCTGAACCCAGTTCTGACATCCATTCATACTTCCCTAATAGTGTGCATACATACAAACACACAAATACTGCAAGCAGTGCAAGCGATTTAAGCAGTCAGTTTGCTTTTTCACTGAGCTTCACACAATGGAAAGTGAAATCTTAAATAACTTCTGTGTTTATTGTGCGATCTTTCTAAAATTTGTTGGACATAACATTGGCAATAAAATGTGTGAACAAACCAAATTCAAAGGTCATACCTTAAAAAATGAGTTTTTTTAACTTTTAGTGGGATCGGATTTGGGGGTGGTATCCAAAAGTGAAATATTTGTTATATGTGTATGCTATTCGAGATTATACATTGGTGCCTCTAGTTCATATAACTTTTAAGTTAAGGCCGAAATCGAAATTTATCGATACCTTTTAAACGGGACGAGTTATCGATAAAATGAAATAAACTTGATCTGTCCCGGCACTACGAGAACTTATATTCCAAATATGAAGACTCTAGCTCTTGTAGTCTCTGATATACGCGTGTTCCTACAGACGGACAGACAGACGGACATGGCCAAATCGACTCGGCTGTTGTTACTGATCAAGAATATATAATGGTCGGAGATGCTTCCTTATGCCTGTTACATACTCTTGCACAAAACCATAATACCCTTTTTACCCATTTTTAATGGGTTCAGGGTATAAAAAGACGTTGGCCCAAACACAACATTTAATCAGCATCAGCAAATGCATGTTCCAATATGTATATAGCTATACTATATATATATGTATGTTTATGTATATATGCTCACCTGATACACGTCCATTGACTCATCCTCGGGCGTGAGGGCCAGCGCCAGCGAGGATTTGCGGTGACCAGGACGACCGCCGCCGGATGAGCTGGTGCCCGAAGTGCCAGTGCCTGCAAGACAAAACAACCAAAATACAAATTGAAATACAATTCAGTTATGTGCGTAGCTGAAAAGCATGCTACATTTTTGTGTGCGCTGCGGCAAATGTGCTGCCGACTTTTAGGAGCACAAGAAGACGACACACACACGCACATTATTTTATTTAATTATAAACGTTGGCATTTCATAAACACTTTATAGCAGGCACACACACACACACACACACACACACACGCACACACACTCCCCCAGCTCTACGTGCATACCAAGACAATCCGCTTACCCACAAGCAGCTCGGACTCGGAGGCCGGACGCGTTAATGAAGCTCTGCTTGTTATAGTTGTTGTTATGGCTGGCGTTGCTGTTGCTGTTGTTGTTGTTGTTGTTTCTGCCTCCACGGCATGCGTTTGCATTTGTCGGGGTGCCCTGCCCATCATTAGAGGCCCGCCTCCGACCACTCCCGCTCCCGTTCCCGCTCCCGATCCCGCACCCACACGATTACAGTCGGCGTCGTCAGCGCTTTCTTCGCTCATGTGGGCCGTGGACGTTGTCCCGGACAGCTTAGCGGGCTGGCTGGATATTATCATTGTGTTTGGCATGTTTTTTTGTTTTTTATATATTTTTGTGTGTTGGATTTGTGTTCGCGCTGACTTTTGCAAATTAACTACAAATATTCAACATAATTAACGCTTTTTTGATTATTTTCGTGGCACTATGTTAATTTGTCATTTAATTTTGGCTGTGTTGGTCTGACTGTTTTGGGCCATGTTTATCTGGCTATATGCTGGCATTGATTTCCGACAATTAGTGCGTAATGATAACCTGCTCCACATGCATAACTATATAGATATATATATTTATATATGGAGTATGCCTTTGAGTATTTATGAACAAAAATAGCCCTGAAACATAAACATGCGGAAATGTAGAGCTGCCTAGTGCTCTGCTCTGCTCTGCTCTGCTCTGCTCGTACTCATATCATTTTATGTATATATATATATATATATATGTATATGTATGTACTTATGTATATAGAGAGAATATTTGCGTATATTCAAATAAATACATGCTGGCCTGCCTGGACTGCGACTGACTCGGCCTGCTGTGTATCTTATCGTTGTTAGCGTCCGCCTGCCTCAGTTGCGCTGGCTAGCGGTACGCCTTGTAATCTAAACGAAAATCGATAAATTGTTTAGATAAAAGCCGCAGCAGCAGCAGCAGCAACAGCAGCAGCCACAGCCCGCTGACGTCGCCAGAGCAATAAGCAACAGGGCTTTTGGTTTTGGTTTTGGCTTTGACTTTGCTTTTGGGTTTGGGTTTGGTTTTGGTCTTAGGCTCTGCTCGAGATACTCTCTGTGGCCGTGTTTCATTTGCAGCTGAATCTCAAACATTTGGAGCACAACACAAGCACACACACACACACACACTTAAATGGGTTTCATGTAGTGGTTTCATAGTAGTGGCGCCAATACTTGCTGGCTGCAAATACTTACAACACTTGCTCACATTAAGGCTCATATTACACACACACACACACACACACACACTGGCAACAGTTAGTGGCGGCTCATTAGTGTGTAAAGTGTACACAAGTTGCCTTCGCTTCGCTTCGCATTGAAGGTGCGCTTGATTTTGATCGATTAGCACTTGGCTTATTTACGAGTATGCAACATGGCCAAAACGACGACGACGACGGCGACGCTGCAGGCAATATTAAAATTTAACTGCTCGACAAACAGGAGCACAGCTACGTTGCCGTTATTTGCAAACAGCAAACAGAACAGAACTGAACTAAGCTGAACTGAACTGAAGTGAACCGAACTTTAATGCAACTCAAATTGTACTTGGCCAAAAGTTAAATTACGAAAGCGTAGCAACTGGGTACAACAACTGGCAATTGGCAACTGGTTGGTTGGCAGCACTGGACTAGACCGGGCCCACTGCGAAACGTCCGCACTAATCCGTTATGGAAAACTGTTTGCCAGATGATAATTCTCGCACGGATTCTGAAACCGCATAGCGAGCACAGTGCGCTACAATCCAAACTGTCGGTTCGCTTTGTTTGTCTATGCTGACCCGTCCTAATCACAAGGCCTTAAAAGAGCCGACTTTAACAGAGTTTAAGCTGCACTCGATTAAAAGTGAAGGCCTAAAACTACGGCCAGCAGAATATGCAAAAATACTAGAATCAATCATAACAAGTGGGAAAGGATTATCCTCGGCGTGCCGAAGACTTTATACTCTCTTCGAACCTTTAGACAATTTTCACTCTGTAAACATTCTTTTTATCGCGTGGCATTTATTTTTTTTGTTCTAAGAAAAGTTAATTTTTTTTTTCAGTTGTATGAGATGTATGTTTTAATAATAAGTATCTGTGCAAAGTTTCATCGCGATAGCTTTGAAAACATGGGATATATGGCCGAAACCGACTTCGAGTTGTATGGCAGCTATAAGATATAGTGGTTCGATCCGGCCGGTTCCGACCAATGTGCTGTCCCTTTGAATAATAAGTTTCTGTGCAAAGTTTTATCACGATAGCTAAAAAACTAAGGGACTAGTTTGCATACATACAGACAGACAGACAGACAGACATGGCTAGATCAATTTTGCCATTCTAAGCATACTGGCAGTAACTTTTGGGGGTCTCAGACGCTTCCTTCTATGTGTTACAAACTTTAGCACAAACTTAATATACTATTTTCTTCGAAAAGAGCATAAAAACAGTTTGTTATTTGTTGTGCTATTATGTCAAGTACATTTAAGACTTATGCAATGCTTTAAAATCTTTAATAACCTGTGCCAAAGTTTCGTATTGATGCAATAACAACTTTAACTCATTCGATAATGTTCAGATATATTTCTCCAAGCGAAAGCAAACTGCGTAAATTTGTAACGTCGATATGAAAGTGAGTTAAGTTTGTAAGATTGGACAATGATTTTCTAGGAATTTTGTGTACAAGCGATATTTTGCGAATTTAATTCATTTATGCCACAGCATCAGTAAAAGGGAATTTCCTCGAATTTGGTAACCAATATTCTTTATATACATGTATTGATGTCCTTGCGCAATTCTTGCATTGCCAAATACGCCAAACACAAACAAATATATATATATATATATATATATATATATATATATATATGTAACTGTGGACAATTACAAATAATATTACTTGTATAGCAGCTACTATTGAAAGTGCATTAGGTATTATCAAAGTGTCCTTAACAAGAAATATTTGACTAACTGCAATTGCGCGATATAAGCTTATTTGCACAAAAAATCCAATTAATTGTTGATCGAATTGTTTCTTGCCCAACCACCGGCACTGCAATATTTGTGAAACGTGATACTTGAAGGGCTTTAACATCCGCAGTGGATATAACAAATATTTATTCTCGGCTAGGGAACAAAAATACTGGAAATACGTAAACGGAGCACGAAAATGTCAGACAACAAAAAATGTCATAAATGACAGACCGAATAAACAATATGAAATAATTTCTACGGATAAACAAAAGCGAGCGCAGCGCATTTAAAGATGCTGAAATTTGAAATTTCAGCTGCTGTAGAGGATTTGTGGGATGTCATTAGCCGGTCAGTGGTTAGGTTAAGAGTGTCTTTTGCGCCTTGGTCGTTGTCATGACAACCAATTAATTTTTGATAAGATAATATCAGGCAAAGTTTGCTCATAGTATTCAGATGTTTAGGCCCCCGTACACATAGAGATACGGATACTGAAACACAGGCGTATAATGCGTTTTCAGAAACACACACACACACACACGCACACACACATACTGATACAAATAAATAATCAAGTAGAAAACAAAACGCGTGCACAATCTACATCTGTATGTACGAGTAGACTCGTAGTACTAGTGGAGAAGAGAGTATGTATGTACGTATGTATGTACGTATGTATGTACGTATGTACGTATGTATGTATGTATGTTAGTAGCATATTTAGTTGGCCTGCTTCTGGGCACGTTGCTCATGTGTCGTGCGAGCCCCGAAATGCGAAACCTTCTCCCGAGGCTTTACTTATCTAGCGGCGATCATCACCGTTGATTGTTGTGATAGTAGGCACAGTGGACATGTCACCAAGTCCAGTGTCGCCATATTGACACTATAGCGGACACTGGGCTCTCTCCCTCTCTCTCTCTCTGTCTCTCTCTGTCTGTCGCAGACAACAGGCCAGTCTGTGCTTTAATCTAATCTGTGACACTCGCGCTGTATTTGTGAGCAGCTTCACGTGGCTTTCGGGAGCAGTGCCACTGGTTACTGCTTACTGCTGCTTACTGGTTACTGCTTACCCACCAACCCACCAAGTATCAACAGCAATCACAAAATTGGATTTTAATGCGACAACTTGTGTTGGGGTGGGCGCACAAATAAGCACAGATTTGCGCCAACTACTTTAAGGGCGTAATCAATTCAATTCCATTCTCAACGTCATTAATGTAAAAACAAAACAAGTGGGAAAAGGATTATCTTCGGCGTGCCGAACATTTTATACTCTTTTCGAACCTTTAGACCATTTTCACTCTGCTAACTGCAGCACTTTAATATGGTGTAGAAATTGATATCATATGAATTTAAATTTTCTTTTGAAATATTAAATTTATTTCAGGTTGTATGGCAGCTATAAGATATAGTCGTCCGATCCGGCCGACTGCGATCAATGTGATGTATGTTTGAATAATAAGTATCTGTGCAAAGTTTCATAGCGATAGCTTTAAAAACATGTGATTTATGGCCAAAACCGACTTGGAGTTGTATGGCAGCTATAAGATATAGTGGTACGATCAGGCCGGCTCCGACCAATGTGCTGTCCCTTTGAGTAATAAGCCTCTGTGCAAAGTTTGATCACGATAGCTCAAGAACTGAGGGACTAGTTTGCATACATACAGACAGACAGACAGACATGGCCAGATCAATTTGTTTTGTCATTCTGGCAGTAACTTTTGGGGGTCTCCCACGCCTCCTTCTATGCGTTACACACTTAAGCACAAACTGCATGTACTGTTTTCTTCGAAAAGAGTATAAACAAAACAACAATAACACATTGATAAATTGCAGAGCAGCAGTTGGACACCTGTCGCCTGGCAGCTGGCAGCTGGTGGCTGGTGGCAGTCGGGGATTAGGCGCACATAATGTATCGACAGCATTTTGGCATTTTTGTTGGCGTCGTTGCACTCGAGTTCGTTCTCTGTAGTTTGTTTTCATTTGCCGTTCGTTTGCTTTTGCTGCCTTTGTGTATTTTGCTTTGATTGATGTTTTGGCGCCATTGCGTGGGGGTGGCTGTCCGATTGTTATTGTTTGACTGCCGATCGCTGCGTATCGTTTCGCATTTCGTGCAGCTCTGGCAACGCCGAACAATATATACATACATACATACATACATATATATCGATGCGTGCGTGTATTAGTTATTTGTGAATGTGGAATATATCGCAAAGATCGCGATCGTCGCAGTCGCGTGTAACACAAACCAGATTGTCATGTGAATCTGTTTTCTTTATACATACGTCAGTTGAAATTCGTTCGTTTATATTGATATTGATATTGATATTGATATTTGGCTATTTGGTTGTTCTCATTAGTAGTTCTTATTTATTTGCATTGCTGGAGCACTCGGAGCTGGTTCGTCAGCCGTTAGCCGTTAAGCTTGTTTGGTTGACAGCCGCCGCAGCATGTAAATGGGCTAGTTTTGCACACATTTGGCAAAGTGCAGTGCGCAAATAGCAAACGCTGCCGAATTCAAGAATGAAAATGCACGCAAATACATAAAGCCAGATACACGAGCACACAGATACAGCCAGCTGCGCTACAGCCACAGATACAGATACAGATACAAATACAGATGCAGATGCAGATACATACATACAGCTGGACAGATCGTATTCTATACTACACTTGTTGTTGCTGTTGTTGTTGTTATTGGCACACTTAGTTGTGAAGTTTATTTTGAATTTTAACACTTTTCGATACTGTGTCTAAATTGTTGCTATTTTTTTGATTTGCTATTTTATTTTTTCTTGCTTCTTATTTGTTGTTATGTGTGTGTTTGTTTTCTGTTTTTTTTTGGGCTTGCTATGCGTCGCTGAGCTGTTTTTTTCCACACAACACACTCGGCCACCAATTGCAGCGATCTTTCAGATACTTTTTGTTGTTGTTGTTGTGTGTCACACAGATATGTGCAGCGCCTTGTTGTTGTTGTTGGTGTTGTTGTTGTTGGTGTCATAAGCTTTAATTGCGCTCGATTTTGGTTCTCAAGTGGTTGGCCCTGGCTAAAACGCGTTGCAGTCACTTGCACGGCTTTTCTAGCCAAATTTGTGCCGTCGCATTAGGCCACTAAAAACAGCGAGTAGAACAAGCAACTGTTGCTGGCTGCAGTTGCAACTGCTGCTGCTGCTGCTGCAGCTGCTGGCGACCAGTTGGCGTTGGCAACACGCCCGCAAGTTGCGCCCGCTGCATTTGTATCTCAGTCGCGCACTGTATCTGAATCGGAATCGGATTCTGAATTTGAACGCCTTCACCTGCTGAGTCTTCGATTTGCATAACGAGCGACTTGGGCGAATCGAGCCAGCGAGCAGACTAAAAATACGTATGTCGATTACGGTGTACGGTGTGTATTATCGTATATTTTATTATTATTTGTTATTTGTTTTTTGGTGCACGGCAGCTGTAAGACACACACACACACACACACATCCGAATCGCACACAGACTTTTTCCCGTTACGTTAAAGCGTCTCAACGACCGACACGGCGAACCAATTCAAAGCAACTGACTCCATAAATGGTGAGCAGCTGTGTTGCGGCGGCGAGCTTCGTTGAGTGCACTTCGTCGGCTCGGGCGGCGAAGCGAAGAGTGCCGAACCGATAAACGCCGCTCTCAGCAGCCGCCAGGCCGCCGATCGTTTGTTTTTGTCGCTGAGCGCGATCAAGTTTCCCAGCCAAAGCATAAGCGCACTCATTCTCATGCTCACTCGCTCTCTCTGCGTCTCTCCTTCTCTCTCTCTCTCTCGGCAGCTGCGACTCGCCCTCTCTGTTTAGCTAGCGTGATGATGGGCTGCAGCTGTGGCTGGCAACTGGCAACTAACAACTGGCAACTAACAACTGGCAACTGGCAACTGCTACCGTCTGCGCTTCCCGCACCATTGATATGTGAAGCTCAGGCCCAAGCTGTTGGCGAACCGTTAATTGGAGTCGACAACAAACATCTGCACTTGGGTACCGGAGACCTACGCTAGCGCCAGCTGACTTGTCACAGATCGTATTACTTCCGTCCGTACTCTTTTGCCCTTAACTTTCGCATAAGTCAACACCGCTGCTTAGATGCCCTTTACTTTTCAATACGAAGCTTATGTATTCACTTGGCAACATGATTCAAATTTTTAGGAATTGCAAATGTGGGTTACCCACATGTTTATCTATGTATATTAAACTGAATCACTTTGAAAATAATAGGCAAGTTCAGTAATAATATGTAATGGACATTTGGTTGCTCTAGAATTCTTGTTCTATACATAAAAATATATTTTAATCTGCATGATTTGTATAGAAAGAAGTAAGAGTGCTCTAGTCGGGAGTGCCCGACTAGGAGATACCCTGAGCCCAGTCCTTACATTCACTCATACTAATCTATCAATGTATATACATACAAACACACACATGCTGCAGTACAAGCAGTGCAAGTTAACTGCTTAAACTTGCTATTCACTGAGCCCCACACTATGGAAAGTAATATCTTAAATAACTTCTGTGTTTATTGTCCGATCTGAAATTTGTAGGACATAATATTGGCAATAAAATGTGTGACCAAACCAAAAATTCGTTTTTTTAACTAAATGGGGGGTGGTATCCAAAAAGTGAAATAATTGTAAAATGTGTATGATATTCGAGATTATACATGCCAAATTTGGGGCATCTAGCTCTTATAACTTTTAAATTAAGGCCCAAAAACGCTAGTCTGAAAACGAAATTTATCGATAACTTTTTAACGGGACGAGTTATCGATAAAATAAAATCAACTTGATTTGTCCCGGCACTACGTGAACTTATATTCCAAATATGAAGTCTCTAGCTCTTGTAGTCTCTGATATCTGCGTGTTCATACAGACGGACGGACAGACAGACAGACGGACATGGCTAGATCGACTCGGCTGTTGATACTGATCAAGAATATATACACTTTATATGGTCGGAGATGCTTCCCTATGCCTATTACATACTTTTGCACAATATTACCCTTTTTACTCATTTTTAATGGGTTCAGGGTATAAAAATCTCATACTGTCTTTGAAAACTGTATTTTCAAAGAAATTAATGTCAGTTATTTGGAATATTCTAAAAACTATTGCTTTAAAATACATTTGTCATCTCTAGCTATTATATCTTTCGAATCGAGAGTGTTTCATTTAATACCAATCAATTGAAAAAAAACTATTGAAGAAATCCATAAATTCCATTTGCCTTTTCCCATCCCATTTGATCTCCGCTTGAGGGCTCAAAATCTCATCATATTCGAAATATCGAATGTTAACTTTTATACCTAATACCCCAAACCGGTATAGTGTTGGCATATTGCAATTTTCGGAATGTTTTAGATAGTGTTTTTGTTGTTGTTGTTGTATGAGTACTTACTGCCCGTTCCCGTTGCACGCCGCACAACGCTGTGTGTGAAGTTGCCCAGAGCTGCCACAGTCACAATCGAGTCCTTTTTGCCAGTGCTGAGCTGCAGGCGGGGATTGAGATTGGTCAACGGTATCAGTGGGCGTACGGCATCAGTGGACAACTCACCTTCTCGTAGTCGGACTCGTTCTTGGTCTGCAACGGATTAAGCAGGCCCTGATTGCACATGATGTTGTCGCCGCAGGTGGCGCTGCCCGTGCTCCCATCCCCGTTCTGATTCTGCAGTGTGACGGCGCCGCAGCTGCAGCGACGCATTCGGCTGCGCCGCAGCTTGATGCAGAAGAGCAGGCTGCCATCCTTCTCGTTGCCATCCAGCGGCAAGGCGGGGCCATTACCACCAGGAGGGCCGCCTGCTCCGCCTGCTCCGCCACCCGGCGCCGTCGATGACGATGGATTGTGCAATTGGCTCGGTGAGCAGCCCATGGCGTTGTCCTGTTGCTGGTCCTGCTGCTGCTGCTGCTCCTCTTGCTCCTCCTCTTGTTGCTATGGCTATGCTAATTTGCTGTCGGTTTCGGTTGGTTTTCGGTCGCTGTTTGCTTTTTGTTTGCTTCTTGAGTTTCAATGGAGCTGGCGACTCTGCGATGCTGCTTCTACTGCTTCTACTGCTTCTACTGCTTCTTCTGCTTCTGCTGGTTGTGTTGCTGCTTAAGCTGTGCTTTTTGGTACTGGCACTGCTTCTATTTGGTGGCTGCTGTTGTTGTTGTTGTTCTCGTTGTGGTTGTTGTGGTTGTCTGCATGTTGCGGGTAACATAATTGATACATTTTGTTTTGGGTATGCGCGTCAAGCGGCGCTCTATCTATTGATTGGCTGGCTGGCTGATTGGTCCGACTGGCCGCTTACATCTCGAGTAGCTGCGCATAAATCAAGAGAAGCAAGCAGTCAAATATATGTATACTAAACATGATAGATAAATGGAGCAAAATATATACTATATAGTATGTCAAGTCAGGTTTTATGAGCCCCCTCGCCCAGTTGCACAAATGATTATTTTTGGCATATTTTGCAATAGTGTTGACCTCCATTTGTTGGTGAATTCGCTTATTGCTGAATTGTCGTCTGCATTGAAGCGGCTAAATAACTAAAGCTGCAATCAGCTGGAACAGTTGGAGTTTAGACCCTAAAAACCAGTTATGAAAAGAAAACAAAACAGAAAAAAGAAAAAACAAATACAAATACCACAAGCTAGGCTAGGTTAACAACTCGATTAATGAACAATTAAGATTAGCTACATGATCATCATAAATCATCGCAAATTGAGTCAGTCAATTCATCAATGGCTGTGCTTATATGCGTTTATAAGCGCTCATATAATTTTTAAATATATTGCCTGGCTAACAAAAACTCACTCAGAGTGATGATTATCAGGCGTGTTCCAGTTAATCTGGTTTTTAAGAATTTATTTTGTTTACTCTTTTTTCTTTTTCAATTTAAAGCTGTTCAGAAGAAATAATTGAAACAGGTGCAAAATATTTGGAAATTCCTTTTGAGCTTTATTTGCAAAATATTGCTGTAAAGTGTAAATTATAATTTTAAAAAAATTATCGACAAACTGCATTCTACGAAAATGTAAGAAAATGCGATTGCATTATTCAATTTAACTATTAACTAATATTATTGGTGGCTTATGAAACTCATTTGATCTATTGATTAGCTAACCTTATCTGATTTGGAGCAGTAAAATACATTAACGCACTATTCATAGACTAAATATATTTTGGATGATAATGGCACATCGTTGAATTTATCATGTGACTGAAAATTATGCATAATCGATTTAATTTCATGGGCTTTATGTGAACATTAGTTGCTTATAGAAACTTACTCATAGTTGGCATCGATTATGTCGCTCGTGTGACAATATACGTAATAAACATATCTAATCGATAATATCAATAGATATTTATACATTTATATGCATGACTTAGATATCACAATTGTTACTAGATTAATGAGGAAGTTCCCAACTCTCCGCCTGTCCAATGAACTAAAAAGCATAACAATTGCCATTTTCTAACAGCAGTCGAAAACATTGAGCGATCGCTTTTCAATGTCTACGACTTATTTATTTTTAATTTTCTGCTTTTATCTACAAGCTCTGTTCACACAGAAAACAGAAAAACAGAGAAACAGAAAAACAGAAAAGCACAAAGTACATGGAAAAGTTTATTTCAATTTTGTTTTTTTATTTTTTATCGTTCTGTAAGAAAGCTGAACAGCTGCCAAGAAGCAGCAGCTGTTTTTAATTCATAATCACGCTTTTTTCTTCTAATTTCTACATTTGCCAGTTGCTTCATTTCGCTGAAGTGTCGCTTTGACTTTCTCAAAGTCAGCTTGACTTTGTCGGCTTAGTGAATATATACAGTGTGAATATATATTTAGATATATAACTATAAGATGATAAAGTTCTGTATCTAAAGATCAAATTATGCTTCAAATAACATTGGCTTTTGGAAATGTGTGTTCAGTTTTTACATACATGGATGAAACTCACATCTTTCTTATTGGATTTGAGTGTTTTCTATAGTTCAAATGCCTGTTTAGACCCACTTGCTTTCCATGGGGCTCACGTGCCAGAACAAAAGAAGGTTAAGTTCATATTATTAACTTGCCAACTTCATTGGATAACTTATCAGTCAGTCAGTCAGTCAGTCAGTCAGATATCGATAAATATTTATGGTAAGTAGCTACAATTTGAGTGAAGCACATAAAAATTTTCCAGGTGAGACAATTAAAAATTGGTTAAACTTGCCAACGGTAATAAACTCATAAAAGCCCAATATTGGCAATGATTATTGAAGCCAAGGTGCCAGTATTGGGATTCCCGCTCACGCATTCAAGATTACGTGATCAACCTGCACAAATATATAAATAAGTAATGCACCAGAAGTGAAAAGCAAGAAAAAAACAAAACAACATATTGGAGGCTAATGCAGCCTCATAAAACGGTCAACGGTTCAGTTTCAGTTGGCCAGAAAACGAGAGCCAAACAACTTTCAGCCAGACGGAGTGGACAAAGAAATTTGATAGCCCAGTGACCCTTTAGCAGGCACGTATCCACAGGGGATTGGGAATGCGATTGGGATTGGGTGGGACTAGTCGTGGTAGTTTTGCCTTAACTTACTTATACTAGGCAGTTGTTTATGGTTTTGTTTAAACGTCTTTATGGCTGTGACGTCGCCTTGCTGCTGGCTGCTTTATCATCGGGGCGACACAAATAGAAATACGGCATATGCCTCATCAGAAGTGCGAAACCAATTTTAAATATTTAGATAAAACTTGAACGAAAGCGAAAGAAGCAAATCAACTGATATGGGCCCAAAAACACTTTAGATTAGCAAAAATGGCCCCGAATGTCGACCTATTTCAAATTTTCGAAACACACAGTGGCTCATGTTCGTGTTCGCCTTCGCACTGGCATTTGAGTTTGCTTCTCAATTCAGCAAAGCGAGAGGGAGGATTGCTTTATATCCTGCACTTGATTGGAAGCTGGCAATGCACGACGTTGATTGACTAGCCAAAGGGATACATATACCATTTAGGGCCACTTGTTGACGTCGCTTTCACAGCCAGTCGTCTATGTCTCTGTCTGTCTGTTTGTTTGTGTTTGCCAGCTTGTATTGTTGGCCAAAAACAAAGGCGTCACAACACGACACAAACTAGACAGGCAGCGTCAACAGCAGCAGCAGCAGCAGCTTCAGTCTGAGACAATGGCCAGTCAATGCCAATGCTGCGAGATTGAGCAAAATTAAGTATACGCATACGTATACGTATGTGTGTGTGTGTGGATATGCACTCGTATATCTTGTGCCTGTCTGTTTGTTGCTTTAAAGCAAATTATTTTTAGCACGGCCATAACTATTAAAAGAAAATTAATGATTTTGGCTCTGCGCTTGCAAATTGCATAAATAAGAGAAGCACATAAATTATGTGTGTGTGGGCGGCAAGGACAACCGCCTGGCGTCTTGCAACTAAAAGCGAATCTCATCAGCAGCAGCAGCAGCAGCAAATTCTATTAGCGCCAAAGGATGTGCGATGTGGGGCAGATTCGGCTGCCATTGCAGCTGACAAGTCACAAGTCAAGGTGGGCGCATATGGAATGCCTGACACGTTATTAGTATGCAGGTGGTCGTTGCTATTTGTATAACAGCAACGTCTGCCTGTGTGTGTGTGTGTGGCACAATATCAACTTAATTGTGTGTGTGTGTGTGTACATCATGTATGGAGAGCCGCTGCCTGGCATCGCCATGTAGAGCGACAGGGGGGCCATATCCATATCCATATTCGAGGCAACTTGGCAACTTGGCAGCCGAGCGGCGCTGACAAAGAAACCAAAACGCACAACAATTTTGTTGTATCTAATAGTTTTAGCAAACTGATGTTTTGCAGCTGCCTGCGCAGCGCTGCACTTTCTGTTTATACTCTTTTCGCACAAAATTGTATACTCAGTTTGTGCTGAAGTTTGTAACGCATTGAAGGCACCGTCGGAGATCCCCAAAAGTTACTGCCAGAATGACAAAACAAATTGATCTAGCCATGTCTGTCTGTCTGTATGTATGCAAACTAGTCGCTCAGTTTTTGAGCTATCGTGATCAAACTTTACACAGACACTTAATATTTAAAGGGACAGCACATTGGTCGGAACTGGTCGAATCGGATCACTATATCTTATAGCTGCCATACAACTCGAAGTCGTCTTTGGCCATAAATCCCATGTTTTGAAAGCTATTGCGATGAAACTTTGCACAGATACTTATTATTCCAACATACATCACATTGATCGCAGTCGGCCGGATCGGACGACTATATCTTATAGCTGCCATACAATTGGAAATAAATTTGATATTGCAAAAGAAAATTTAAATGCATCTATCAATTTTTACAGCTAATGAAAGTGCTGCAGTTGGCAGAGTGAAAATTGTTTAAATCTTCGAAAAGAGTATAGAATCTTCGGCACGCCGAAGTTAATCCTTTCCCACTTGTTTGCATTGTGTTTACTTTCGCAGATGTATCGATACAATTGAGTACGTATTGAGTATACAACTATGCAGCCACAAATGTATCTACATCCTACATATATCAATAATAAGTATCTGCGGCTCGTACATTGTGGCAATATTTTAATCGTGCTATTTATATGCTCTCTCTCAACTTGATCATTGATCACATGAAGCCAGCCCAAAATGTATTTCTTTATTGTTCAATTAATTAAAGCTCTTGCCATGGCAGCTCTAAATACATATAAAATTTAAGTTTTATTCTGGAGTGTATTATCTTCCGCATGTGCGTCATATTTATGAATTTAAATATTTAATTGTATGTGCAAATCAAAAGCATCAAATTCGCATAAATCGCACATTTAAATGCATAATAATGAGAGTTTAATTGGATTGTTATCATTTTGCAAATATTAAAATCGCAAATCGAATTAAAAGACTGATGAACTGCGTATTCAGTTTGCATTCTTGTTTTACATGAATTTAATTTTGTGCTTAATGCGCTCATTTAAGCTACGAACTAACAAGTGAGAACGTTGCAGTCGGGCGGAGCCGACTGCGTAATACTCTGATACCATTTTAAGAACAGCTGAAAGCAAGTGAACAGAAAATTTTTGGTCGATCTTAAGAGGGGGTGACCAGAAGTCTATCTACCAATTTTGGTGACTCTAGCTCTAAAACTGTGGAAGATATAAGCTTCGCGATTTTTGGGGGCGGGAAGGGGCGTGGCCCCAAAAAATTTGGCCGATCTTTAGAGGGAGTGACAAGAAGTCTATTTTACAAATTTCTTGACTCTAGCTCTTAAACTGTGCGAGATATAGGCTTCCGTGTTTCGTGGGGGCGGGGTGGCTGGGGGCGTTCCAGTGGGCGTGGCCGGAAAATCCAGGACGCAATCTTTTGGGCTGGTCAGCCCTAGTCTAAATTCCAAATTTGGGGACTCTAGCTTCAAAATTGCGGGAAATATACACGTGTTATCGAATTGTGCATTCATGTATATCGATTTTCGCGATTACGGGGCGGGAGTGGGCGTGGTCGAAATTTTGTTTCTGTAATCTGTAGAGGACGTCACCAGTAATATATATTCCAAATATGGTGACTTTAGCTCTAAAACTGCGGGAGATATAAGCATTTCAAATTAATTTTGGAGGGGGGCTGGTGGGCGTAATAATGGGCGTGGCCGATTAACCTAGGATCCAATTTTTTCGGGAGGTCACCAGCAATATACCTACCAAATTTGATTACTCTAGCTTCAAAATTGTGGGAGTTATTCACGTTTAATCGATTTGTGATTTGAGGTGTATCGACATGTTATCGATTTGCCAGCCTCCCAGTGGGCGTGGCATAAATTTGGAATAAACTTGATCTGAAGCAGATAGCTATAATCATAACGCAAAAGATTTCAAGAGTCTATCTAATATCGTTTCGGAAATACGCGCGTTCATCCAGACAGACAGACGGACGGACGGACAGACGGACAGACGGACGGCCTGACGGACATTCGACAAAACCAATATACTATGAGTACCTTCGGTATCAGAGTATAATTAGATGAAATTAATTAGAATAAGATGTATGCGAAAGAAAAGCAAGTGAATCATTTTCTGTTCTTGACGCCTAGGCAATTAAATTTATATTTTTGATTAATCCCTCGCTGGTTTATAAACAAAACATTCTTGCTCAGAAGAACATATGTATGTTGAATACAAACATAATTTGAAAGCTATAAAAAGTATTTCAATTTAAAAATATTAAGAAATTTTCCTTGAATTGTATTTTTGAGCTGTTTTCAACCTTACAGTATTACAATGAGAAACTTTTCCACATTAACATTGCACTATCAATATTTTGAAAGAATGTGTTTATAAAATCATTATTTTTATTAGCTAATTAGCCTAGCCCTAGTTATAAATATCAATTGCTGTCTACGTGACTCACACGAATAGCTACTTACATGCACACACGACATAATTGAAGTCATCAATTCCCTTTTGTTTCACATCCGTTAACGCCTTACAGGCAGCGTGACTTTGCTATACACAACAGAAACGAACCCTAGCACGCACATTTGAATAACGAAACCCATTTTGAGCATTTTAAAATTAGCACAGACAATAATAAATATATATATCAACTTTTGCATCTGTAAGAGCTTTAGCCTAATTCGACTTAAAGCGTAAAACATATGAATGTGTAATTTTGAATGTTTACTTTTAACCCTGGTCAACAAATTAGATTTTGCTAACTAGGGTTATAAGTTAATCTTACATAATTCAATTTCTGTTTTCATATCTTGACTGTTGTTTGCATTAGATTCAACATGGCATATGACAGCTATAAAGCTGAATTCTGGCTATAAAAAATATCATGGGTTTCAACGCAATTGAAGTGTAGATATTAAAAAAAACAATCAACAATAAACAATAAACAATATTTATATTTAGTTTGTTATGCTCATTGCAATGGATATCTAATTTTAGATCAAAATTACATATTTATTATTGGCAAATAGTATTATATTATATTATAAAGTATAACTCGATGCGCTGATCCTCAAATGCTGAACTAATTAAATGATATATTTAGTATCTTCAATTTAGCGGAATGGAAAATGGCAAGCCATCAGTTAGCTGAGATTGTTTGTTCGTTTGTTGTGGGTTGTGTGGGTTGTGTGGGTTGTATGGGTCGGTTGGTTGATTGTGTGTGTTTAGAGTGTTTGACCTTCGATGGCCACTGAGAGAATCGAGAATATCATTCTTTGCTTGTGCGTCACCAAAATGTCAGCACACATTTACATTTACATTTACATTTACATTTTGCCATTGCCCTTGAGACAAATGGCAGACCCCCCAAAAAAAAAAAAATTAATCGCTTACAAGCGGAAAGCTGCCCTATTTGATAATGGATGTACATTATATATACTATATATATATATGCATATAACTATGAATATAGTATGTGTGGATTTTGTATTTGAAAGAGTTTTCGCTATTTTAGAATTAGCATTTCAAATGCCGATCTAAACTGGCAGATAAAGGCAAAAATGAAAAGTGTCGTCCACTAGAAGAGTCTTACAATGCGAGTGAGTACAAATAAATAAATAAATAAATCGCGAATCGCGAATTGCGAATTGCGAATCGTGAATGCCCTGCAGCAAGCTGAGCCGACTTATGCATACAAGTAATAAATGTTATATATGGTATATAGTATATGGTATACTACTATATGTAGCTGCTCAATGGGCGGCCTGCTTAGCATGCACAGTGTGATGGGGTATGGGGAATGGGGGGCCGCTTGCATAACTGTAGTTACAAAATATTCGAGTTGGCGTTTCAAATATGCATTGCGCACTGTGACTGATGGAAATCGGTTGAAAATATAAGCGAAATCAGTATGCGATGGCACGGTTCACTTTTATTTGCTGTAAACAACAACTAGAACTAGAACGCCTTGGCAATTTTTAATAAACAGTTAAAATTGAGAATTAATTAAGAAAAACTCACAAAAATATAATGAAATAAAAAACAAAACAAAAACCGGCACTGATTGCGGAGACAATGTATCGCAAAGATAATGAAATCGAAATCGAAATGAAATGAAAACAAAACCAAATCAGACATTAGATAATCACCGAAATGGGTCACTACGACTGCGACTACGACTACAATATGTCTAAAGTCGTAAGAATACATTTTGTATAAAATGAAAAAACCAAACCAGAACCCAAAAACGAAAACGAAACGGAACGAAACGAAACAAAACAAAACGCAACGCAAATTGCAAGTTTATTGTAGCTTGTTTATAAGTACGAGGCGATATTTTTGCATTGTTTATGGCTATGGCTATATAGGTCTATGGATATAGGTATAGCTATAGCTATATAGCTATATAGCTATAGCTATAGGTATGGGTATGGTTATGGGTATGTGTATGGGTGCAAATGTGAGTTTATAGCTAACTGGCTGAGCATGAGACAACTTTAAGCGCCTTTTAATGTGCTTCTGCTGCTGCTGCTAATATTGCTGCTAATATTGCTGCCTCGCCTTGTCTAGAAGAAGAGAGCTGCTGACAGCGACTCAGACAGAGATGGAGCTGCTAGCTACATATACATATATCTATATCTATATCTATATATATATATATATATATATTGAAAATGTGCGCGACGCCAGTCGCATGAAAATTGTCTACAGCTACCGAATATGCTTTTAATTTTAATTTTAATGTTTATTTCATTTTCGTTTGAAATTATTTTATTATTATTTCGTATGTTGTTTTCTCGCTCTGTTGTTTTTGTTTTTATTGTTTTGTTTTGTATGATATTTTATTTTTTTTTTTTTGGAGGGCATTGTTGTGTGTGTGTGTGTGCTATATATGTACATACATATATAAGAATTCATATGGACTAAATGTTTGTGTTAGTGTCGCAACATATTTATTAAGATACATGGACACAAGAAACAATAAACTAAAGTATGTACATGTACAATACATTATCTGCTTGACGTACCACAAAATATAAAAAATAGTCGTTAAGACTTTTTGTTGCTGTTGTTGTTGTTGTTAGCTGCTGCTGCTTTGGCGCTGGTATTTTCTTTTTTATTTTAATATTTATATCAGACTCTAGATATAAATTAAACAAATACACATGAACAATGGGCACGCACACTCACACATATACATACGTATGTACGTATGTATAATGTGTGTATATATAGATACAGATTTCTGTATGGATGTGTGTATGCATAGATACTCGAATACTTCTTCGCGGAATATCGTCACAACAATAACAAAACATTTTTTTTGCTGCTGCTCTTTCTTCACAAATTAGAATTTATTTTAATACACGGAGGTCACGTTCAAAGCAGCGCTGCTTGTTGCTGTTGTTATTGTTGTTGACGCACAAGATATATTGAAATTGCGTTTGTATATGTATGTGTGTGTGTGTGTGTGTGCATAAAGCTGCATAACTAAATTAAATGCATTAAGAATAATAACAGCATCAACAGCAACAGCAACAGCAACAACAACGGCAACTGAAATAAGAGCAGCAGCAGAATGCAATCACAAATTGCGCTCTGACGTCACAAATGCGCCCAGCGATAACACAGACTGTGTATCTGTAGCGAGATACAATTGGCTCACATTATGGTTGCCTAATTTACAAGCGCACGCACACACACACACATAAGCACAAGCACAAATAACACACACGCTGTGTAAGTAGTATTTTGTATATTCTTTTGTGTATTCGGTTTACTTCTGTAACACACAGTTTTGCAGTTTGAGAGCAATATTCTTGCGCTGCTGCGACAGCGGCTACCGGCGAGTTGTGACTGCGACAGCGACTGCGACTGCGACGGCGACGGCGACTTCGATAGCGACTGCGACTTGGAGATCTCGATCCAGATCCACACGGACCGACGCAACGCGACGACGACGACGATTGCCTGTCAAAGCAAACGTCAAACTGATTTCGCTGCGAGCTGCAAAGCGCGGCGGCGGCGTTGCGATACGCTACGAAAATACAAAACAATGCGCACGAAAAAAAACGTAATAAAAGAAATGAAAAACTGAAATAAGCGGCGGGATACAAACGCGAGGCGAACGCACAGCTAGAGAAGTACGAGTGCGAGTGCGAGTGCGAGTGCGAGTGCGAGTCTGAGTGCGAGTATGAGCATGAGTATATCAATATCTGTATCTGAACTTGGCAACGCCAATCGCCAGCGCCAAAGTGCAACAACAACAGGCAGACTGAGAGCGCGAGAGCAGCTCACTGCTGTTAAAGCACAAGACACAACAACAACACATCGAAAAGAAAGAAAGAAGAAAAAAACAAATCAAAGCAAGACACGAAGAGTGCCATGGGCAGCGAGAGCGTGCACATAAGAAAAAGAGAGAGAGAGAGGGAGAGACAAACAGATGGAGCACAAGGTGAGCTGCCGCTGGCGCTGAGCGCGTGAGCCGCTAAAGATAAAAAGACGATCGTGCGTGCGTGAGAGACACGAGCCAGCCGAGCGCTGTTAACAAAGAGAGCGAGCGAGCAAGAGAGTGAGAGAGAGGGGGGGGGTGGCGGCAGACCTTACAAGAAAGAGTAGCACGTGACTCGCTGTTAAGAAGCGATCGTAAGAAACAGCGAAATTGAAATTGTGATGTGTGTGTGTGTGTGTGTGTAGGTTTGGCTTTAGTTGTGCGTCTGCTTTGCCTTATTGCTTCGCTTAACGAGCTTTTGTTCTTTGCTCGTGTAACTGTAAGTGTAACCGTAATTTGCGTTTGCGTTTGCATTTGCGTTTGCATTTGCGTTTGCGGTTTGCTTGCGCTTTGGGCGCACACAAGCGCTTTATCAGATAAAGCTAGTCGGTCAGCTGCCTTAGTAAGTATCAATTAGTTAGTTAGGCAGTTAGTTTAGTCGCTGCTGCTGCTGCATGCAAACAAAATCACGCTAGAGACCCATTTTGCAGCTCCAACCATGCACAGACTTATTTACTGATTGTATTCGAATTTATGGCACGCCATGCACTAAAATATGTATTATTATTATTATTATGAAATATTATTAAATATTACCTGCTGCTGCTGGCTGAATTTGCACACAATTTGCGCAAATGCAATTTCGCTGCTAATTAAATGCTGCACTCACTGCACACCGAAACAGTTGCACTCACTCACTCAGTCAGTCAGTCAGTCAGTCAGTCAGTCAGTCAGTCAGTCAGTCAGTCAGTCAGTCTGCAGATTGGTTGAGCACGCGCTGCGCATAAATCACTTGCGAACTTTTCGCCGATAAAACAAATGGAGCACAAATATGTTTGTCCAATTAGAAGCGAGTTTGCTGCTGCTGTTGAACTAATGCTGATTTCGATTTCGATTTGGATTCCGTTTACCGATTCTGATTCTGATTTCGGCCAGATAGACTCGATAGTCAGTTAGTCATTTGGTCGAGCGATTCAAATATTCAGTAGCACTAGCACAATTTGTGTGTGTGTGTTGTTTTTTCTATCTGCGCTGCTGTTGCTGTTGTTGTCTTGTGTACTGGCAAAGCGCTGCGTTTGTGTATCTGTGTATCTATATATCTAGCAGAAGCGGACGCGCGTTGATGCGTTGCGTTGCGTTGCGCGCACGTTGTGTGCTCGGTGTATCTGACAATTGAGCCCAAGCTGAACTAAAACTCGCAAGTGTGCAAAAATCCTACATAAGTGAAGTATCGCTTATGTTGAGCAGCTGAAGCTGAAGCTGTGGCAAATGTTGTTGTATTGACGAATGCGAGCACGAGCGAACCGAACGCGGCCACAGCCAAAGATACACACACAAACAAGAACAGTTCGTTTTTGGCTTGTTGCATGCCTGCGAGCTTGCCAATGTTGAGATACAAAAAGCTCACCAGCTCTAAGGGTGGTTCGCCCTTGCGACCTCAGGTAGCGCACAATCAAGCTGCAAGTCACACACACACACACACACACACGCACAGTTGCGCCAGCTGCCTGGCCGCTGCAGCCGCCATAAGTGTGCTACAGTTTTCGACTGGCGCAAGCGCCGCACTGAAAATGTTGCCAGCGACATGTTGCCAATTAAAGTCAGCAGCAACAAGTTGCTCTTGGCAAGCCAAAACACACAGTGCTTTCACACATACACACGCACTTGACACTTACAGTTATGTTTGCTATGCGCAAAGCTTTTGCAAATTGTCAATTGCTTGTGCAAACATTTTCGTTGTATTTTATTTATTTATTTATTGTCGACTATTGACAGTCGACACAAAAGAATTTATATAATATTATAAAACATTTAAGTGTATATACAAAATTTTCAAAAAATCTAAAATAGTAAATATATTAAATTAAAAATATAAAGTTAAAATTACGTTTGGGATATCAATAGCAAAATTAAATCATTGGTCCAACATTTGTTGCAAGGATTGGGGAAAACCCAGAAAAATATATTTATATATTTTTAAATATATTAATTAAATTTAATTGATTAATAAAAAAAAAGAATTAAATGATTTGAAGCATTCTCTTTCTCACATTGCTTATTTATATAAATATATATGTTATAATTTTAAAAATCAAATGTAAAATATTTGTTCAAAGACTAAATTGACATACATAAAAATATAGTAATTAAGAGAAGATAAAAATCTATATAATGGAAAAAATTGGAGTGTAATATACATTGTAGATCCGAAGATATTTAGCGCGAAAGTTGAATTTTAATTTTCTTTATATGTTGATGATACACAAAATGATCTTTAGTCAGAATGTTAAGTTATTTTTAAATATATATGATACTTACATACATACAAAAGAAAATATGCTGTTTAAGAGCTGTTTTATGTTTCGTTTAAGACAACTAACTTAAATCTTATTTAAGTTTTTGCACAATTGGAATGTTGCTGTGCAGCAGAAATGTTGCCAAGCGATGTTGCCAAGCGATGTTGCCAAGCGATGTTGCCAAGCATCTGGGCTTTGCAGCAGGGAAAGCAGCAACGTTTTATGCTGTTGCCATTGACAACTGTTGCGTGTGGCCGAAGAGAGAGAGAGAGAGAGAGAGAGCCGAAGGCAGCGAGGAGCCAATACACACACACACACACACACACAAACTGAGACAGCGACAGAGAGGAGAGGGTGAGGGAGACGGAGATGGCAACATAATTACGCGCTGCTCGCTGTGTACTAAAAAGCCACACAATTGTTATATTAAAACACATTTAATGTGTGTGCACTATACAACATGTTTCTGCTGCTGCTGCCCCTTTGTGCGTATAGGTAATGTTGCACACGCACACACACGCACACACACACACATGGCTGTTTTAAGTCATGGCTTGTATTGGTAACTAATAGCTGACTGCTGCGGCAACAAAAAGGGCAAACTGCTATTGTACTTGATGTAGGCAAGTGTTTAAATAAAAGTGTGTGTGTGTGTGTGTGTGTGTGTGTGTATAGGTGCGTGCGTTTGTATGTACAGCAGGGGCACATTATATAAAATTTATAAATACTTCTAAGCGGTGCCTCCAAAGCTGCCTGCGTGTGTATATATATATGTGTGTGTGTGTGTGTGTGTGTGTGTGTGTGTGTGTGTGTTACGGCCAACTGGCGACTTTATTGCTGTATTATTGGCCTTTAATTTGACCATCAATATTTTCGCAGGCATCAGCGTGAATTTCCTGCGTTTTTCCGTTTGGCTAATTTGTGTTATTTGCTTGTGCTTCTTCTTCAGAATTTCAATTGTTTTGTTTTGTTTTGCTGTCGTTGTTCGTGCTGCTTTTGTTGTTCGTTGTCCTGTTATTCTGCCATTCGAATCGCATTTAACTTGACTTTACAGGCTGTGGTGCAATTAAATTGATTTACAGCTGGCATATTTATTTTCAGCCAGGACAGCAAGGACCTGCTATTAATAGCCACTTTTATAACATCACCCCAATGGCGGAAGCTGCAAAATTAACCATGATGCTCTCCATACTATGTAATTGCCAATTGAGCGCAAAATATGAGTTGCCAGCGAAAAGAAAACTTGCTTGAAATGAGAAATTCGCTTGGACTTCCGAGCTAGCCCAAAGTGTGAGCAACCTTTGAGTAATGCAGCAAATGCTGCATATTTTTTCGAGTGTACGCACTAGTGCTCGAATATGCTGTAAGTTGCAACTGCAATTAGGCGAGTGCGGAGTCCAGAAATGAATTGCCGCAACTTAAAGTGCATAATTAACGCTGATGCGAATGTTGCAGGAAGCGCGCAAAAGCGTTTCTGCTGGCCAACGCAAAACTTGAGCTCTTTATGGCCGGGCTCCTGAACGCACTTACCACTTACCACTTACCACTCAGCCGAGTCCTTTTCGATGGGCAGGGGGGCGTGGCAGGGGGGGCAATAACAAAGGGAGCGCTGCGCCCACTCATTATGTGTGTGTTTTTTGGGGTCTCCGCACAGCCCGAAGTTTGCCTTAATGTAGTTAGCACTTGATTTTACCTCAGGTGAGCTAAGGTGGGCAAAGGTGGGGGCTGCCCCCCGCCCCCTTAACGCCTGTCGACAATTTCACGCATCCATTGTTTTCAACAACATTTGTTTTTCATCACTTTGTTTGGTGTGCATTTTGTGGCCACAGATTTTGATGGCTTGGGCAAAGGCACAGCCTGGACTTGTTTCCGCCCGGGATTATACAATTCACGGCCACTTCTGCCAGTTTATGACTTTCATGCCAAAGGGCACACGGCAAAGGCAAAGGCAAAGGCAAATATTTTTGGTAGCATAAGGCAACAGGCAAAGGCAAACAATGTGCATTATGCCAGAGACTCGACTCATCACATCTTGTGCAGCATCAAATGTTTTCCTTTTTTATACCCCGAACCCATTAAAAATGGGTAAGAAGGGTATTACGGTTCAGTGCAAAGGTATGTAACAGGCATAAGCAAGCATCTACGACCATATAAAGTGTGTATATTCTTGATCAGTATCAATAGCCGAGTCGATTTAACCATGTCCGTCTGTCTGTCTGTATGAACACGCAGATATCAGAGACTTCATATTTGGAATACAAGTTCTCGTAATCCCGGGACAGTACATGTTGATTTCATTTATCGATAACTCGTCCCGTTCAAAAGTTATCGATAAATTTCGTTTTCAGTCTAGCGTTTTTAGACCATATCTTAAAAGTTATAATAGCTAGATGCCCCAAATTGGGCATGTATAATCTCGAATATCATGCACATATTACAAATATTTCACTTTTTGGATACCACGCCCCATTTTTGAAGTTATGACATTGCCATTTGGTTTGGTCACACATTTTATAGCCAATGTTATGTCCTGAAAATTTCAGAAAGATCAGACAATAAATACAGAAGTTATTTAAGATTTTACTTTCCATTACATGTATGATAGATTAGTATGAATGTAAGGACTGGGTGCAGGGTATCTGCTAGTCGGGCACTGCCGACTCTTACTTACTTGTTATATAATGTATTTCATGTTGTTTGCCCAGCCACTTAGCGTTGCCAACTCTCTCTCTCTCTCTCTCTCTCTCTCGCCCTCTCTCTCTCTCTCGCTCTCTCTCTGTATTTCGCATCCTGGGGTCGCTCTGCTAATTAGACGCAATCAGCCAACAGAGCAAAGTTTATAGCTGCGACTTAACGATTACTCTTACTCCCAATAATGCCAAATACCAAATGCCAAATGTCAAATGCCAAACTTCCAATTCGAATTGAGCTAAAATTAAATCGATTTATTATTCAATAAATTGAACGCTTACGCTTACAATAGTTGTAGATACGTTTTACTTGGCTTTGGAGTAGTGGGTAGAAGTGCTTACATAAGATAGAGATAGAGATAGACAGAGATAGATAGTGCCACATTTGTTTAATGCCATAATATATTATTATTATATTATTATTATATATTTGTATATTCGTATGCTTCGTGCTTTAGGCTCATATTTGTATTTATGTCTATCGTTTATGGTCTATTAATGTGATCAAAATGCAAGTGTATATGTGTGTGTGTGTGTGTGTGTGTGTTTGAATGTTCACTTAGAATTACATAATGTATATATAGATATATGCATATATATAGATATATATATATATTTACTACTACATAGCATTTATTGATATGTACACAAGCTTTACAGCCTAACACAATGCTTATAAGAAAAGAAACTGAGCAAAACGGGGAATAAAACAAACAAAAAAACATTGCTCGCTTAAAAACAAATTTCCAAATGGGGGCGTGGGGGCGTGACCTTACGGTAGTCTAACAACTAATCAAAATGTGTTTAACTATATATATATATATAGTACATATATATATGTTTTATTGAATTGTTGCAGCCACTTATAACTAGGGCCTATTCAAATTAAATACAATGCTCGCAAGCTTGTCTTTTATGCAAAATGTGGAAATCGAACAGACGACGATCTTTATATATATATATATATGCTATTATATATGTGTGTGTGTGTGTTTGTGTTTGCTTGTTGGTGTGTGTGTGTGTGTGTGTGTGTGTGTATTTATGGGCATGTGTGGGTGCAATTGCCAACTGCTGGATGCACTTGTGTCTTAGCCAGGCTAACGAGTT
This sequence comes from Drosophila flavopinicola, assembly GCA_035042425.1. Classification (NCBI taxonomy): domain Eukaryota; kingdom Metazoa; phylum Arthropoda; class Insecta; order Diptera; family Drosophilidae; genus Drosophila; species Drosophila flavopinicola. The sequence goes on along the minus strand of JAWNLL010000090.1, from coordinate 9,749,012 downwards.
CACACACACTTTTACTTTTATCTGCTGCTCATGTGTGTGTGTGTGTTTTCTGTTGGGTTTTTTTTTATTTTTCTGAAAAATATGACTTTGGTATTCCTTTTCTTTATATACTTTCCCGCGCACTCTACGAACTGGCCACAGCATCCTTGAGCAGGCTGGCAGCAATAACGCCCACTCCCCCACCCACTCCTGTACCCACTCCCATTCCCACTCCCACTCCATTCACAATGTCCTCTGAGTGCTGCTGCTGCGTTGTTTCCTCGTCAATTGCCTCGTTCTGGCCGAGTTCCTGGCTGTTCTCATGCTTGAGCACAGTGCTTAGGTCCTGCTCGCTGCTCCTTGCTGGCAGCAGCATCTCAGCAGCAGCAGCAGCAGCAGCATCGATAGCAGCCGCATCATCGATAGCAGCAACTGCATCCTCTTTGTGTCCTGCTGCTGAACTGGACTGGGCTGCATTGCTTGCGACGAGCACACCCGAGTACTTGATGCCATTCAGCTCGAGATTGACCATCAGCTGCTGTTCGCCACTGGCATTGGTGCCTGCGTAGAGGATTCGATTAGGTTTCGTTTCGTTTCGATTCGATGCAACTTACCATTGCGTGCCACTTGAAACTGCAGGCCCGAGAGCAGGCTGAGCGTCTCGAGGGCGTTCAGCTTGACGCTGTCGCTGCTGTTGTCCTGCTGCGGGGCATCCTTGGTGCCGCAGGACTGCTGCTGTGTCTTGTTGTTGCCGCTGTTCGCGCCACTCTTCTTCTTGGTCGACACCGGTGAGCTGTGGCGTTGCGATGCCGTTGTTGTTGTTGTTGTTGTTGTCGATGTGCTGGGCGAGTTCTCAATGGCCGAGTCATCCGATTTGTCAGATGATGGTTCTGATGGTGACTGCGATGATGATGATCGTGCTCGTGATCCTGATCGTGATCGTGCTCGTGATGATGATGATGGTGGTGGTGTCCATTTAGCTGCTGTGGCTCGCTGTCGTCCTGCAAGGACGATGAATTGCCGGTGGTATTGTGCTCCCCATGACCAAAGTCATCCTCTGGCTCGCCATCGGATGCTGCATCCTGCTGCTGTTGCTGCTGCTGCTGTTGCTGCTGCTGCTGTTGCTGCTGATGGTGATGATTGTTTGCCGCCTGATGATGAAAGCCGGCAGCAGCTGCCACCGCGGCCATGTTGTGTGGATTCAAGTAGAAGTTGGCGGGAAAACCGGGCGGCATTAGACCGCTGCCCACACGCTTCGCTGGCGGCGGCTGATGCGGCTGATCCTCGTGGTCCGCCGGCTCCGGCGTTGGATCGCGTTCCCGTTCGCGTTTTATGTGATTCAAATTCAAAGTTGGCGGCGAGTCGGAGAGGTTTAGGGCTTCGCTAAAAGTGCAAATAGAGGCGAAAAGCTAACGGTTTAGTGTCTTGGCTTATGCAAAAAGTGCGTGTCTACGCTAAGCGTTAAACAGTCTATGAAGTTATTTTGTGTCTAGGCTAGCTTGGTACAACTGTACCGAATCAATCAGACTTAGATCAACTGACTAGTGCTAGTAGTTTAAAAGCTAAGTTCGTATAACAGAAGGTTTTTTTGATTGATTGAATGAAGACGAATGGAAAATGAATAAAGATATAATGAACTGCAAAAACAATATAAACAAGATATGTATCAAGTATAATGAACGAATGAATGATTTCAAATTGGCCACTAAACGCTAATAGAACACAATTAAAAGCAAACTGCGCTGCGTGATGTGTGTCTGCGCTAAGGCGTATAACAGCTGTTAACTTACCGTTGCTGTGGTGAGGTGTGCGCCGAACCGGTTGGACTGCTATTGTGGTACATATGCCAAAGCGCCACCTGTGCACTCAGCGCATCGCGTGTGCTCAGCTCGGGACTTTGGGAGCGCTGTCGCTGCTGCTGCTGCTGCTGCTGTTGTTGCTGCTGTTGTTGTTGTTGTTGCTGGTGAAGGTGCAGCGACTGTTGCTGCTGCTGCTGCTGCTGCTGCTGCTGGTGGGGATGTGTGGCGCCCAGGACTGGCGCACTCTGCTGCTCCTTCTTGGCCTGTATGAGCTGCAGATACTCCATCATGCGATTCTCGATCTCCTGCGTGACCAGATTCGGCATCTGGCCGAAAGCCGGCCCGCCCATCAGACGACGATGTGCTGCAGCAGCAGCTGCCGCCGCCTGCGCCTGCTGATTGCTGGCGGCTGCCGCGTGTGTGACCAGCGCCAGTGGCGACATTTGTTGCATGCCACCAGGCAGAGATGGTCGCGAAATGGACGACTGTGAAGGAATCAATCAATTCATTATTATGCAGGAGGCAGCTACAATATCATTCAAAGTAGATATGTATGTAGTTTAACAAGAGGATTAGCTGAGTCTCGCAGCTGAGCAGCTATATAGGGCATCTGCCAGTCGGTCAGTACTCACCAGCGGCATCTGATTGTGCATGGCCTCGTATTGGCCATAGCTGGAGCGACGTCCTTCGCGCCGATTGCCATCGATGGCCGCCTGCAGTTCGGCCGGTGTGCTCAGGTTCTTCTTCTCGCACTCGTACGGATACAAATACTTCATGTATCTGAAAGATGCATAAAATTATTAATAAGCGCAGCAAACATGCATCGAGTGCAAGTAAAATACATCACAAGCAGTCAGTCAGTCAGTCAGTCAGTCGTCCTGTCGCAACTGCATTTATGTTGAATTATCGTGTAAATACGAAACGTGACGAGCAATGAACAAACAAATCAAAACTGAGAGGAGCACATCAACAGGCAACAGGCAACCAGCAACAGGCGACTTTCAGCTGCGAGTCGAGTTGCTCATCGATAGCCCCTTTTGATCGGTTTGCCGATGTTTGATTGTCCCGGTTTGTTTGCTCTCCCTTTGCCCCTTTGAGCACTGTTTGAGCAGCGCATAGTTCTCAAGCAGGTGCTGAATGGGAATGGGAATGGGTTATGTATGCATGCATATGCATTATAGTATCTATACCATAGCATTTGTATACCTAGTTGCCATTCATAGTGGCTAGAAAGGGTATAATAAAGTTGTGCTAAGAAGAATCCTATTATATCCTCCTATTATTGCAAGAGTCGATAAAAGGCCTGAAGAGTTAGATACTTTAAATCACTGAGAACACTTCAAATTGCATAAAGATGTATGAATATCGATTCCCAACACCCTGTTATTGAGAATATATGTGAGACTGTACATAAGACCTAGTGTCTAGAAAGGGTATAATAAAGTTGTGCTACGAAGACATATCCTATTATATCCTCCTATTATTGCAAGAGTCGATAAAAGGCCTGAAAGTATCTAACTTTAAATAACTGAGAACACTTCAATTTGCAAAAAGATGTATGAACATCGATTACCAAAACCCTTTTATTGAGACTGTATGAGACTGTACTGTATGAGACTGTACAAAAGACCTAGGAAATGAAAGCTACAAATATTACTGTATAATAATCTTCAGTTTTTAAATACTTTACAATATGGATCTGTCGTTAAACAAATGCAACTGGTTTCAAAAATCATTACTAATTTATACATTGAATGCAATGAAATTAAGGACTTTCAGCAAAAAATAATTGGTATTTCCCACTTTCTTTACTTTATTTTATCTTCGTGTTTTATTATTCACATTTGAATGGCATTCTAATATTCCGAAAATTGTATTATAGTCGAGTAATAATCACAGATATTCATCAAATGAGACTGTATAACCTTTGGGCTATTGCACAACGGTTTACAGGGTATCTGGGGGTATTCGAGGGGAAGGCAGTACTTACTGGGTGCGCAGCGTGAATGCGGCACTGGTGATGCTCGATGGCAGATGCAGTCCCTTGATAATCTCCTGCCAGAGCTTCTTGTTGATAACATCGACGAGGCCGCCGCGCGCTATCACCAGATTGTATAGCTCATATAGATCCAGCACCGATTTGGCCATTATGGGCAGGCGATTGATCGGCGTGCGTGTGTGTGTGTGTGTGAAAATAAAACGAAAAATGTTATCATGAGAAAAAAGGGGGTAAAAATTAGCACTGCGTCTGTTTGCGCTATAAACGATCCACTTGTGGCATGTAAATGTTTTCCAATGCGCTTGTTAAATGCACCAGCAAGCAAAACACGATTAAAAGCTGCCATAAAACAGATTTATCGTATTGTAGTCGTATCTTGTTGGGCTGCTGAGCATCACCCCCGCAGCCGCAACACGTTCATGGGGCCATGGGGCAATTAACACTAGTTGCCTAGGCTGCAACAACAACAACAACAACAACAGTGGAGTATCTCTGCTGCCTGTGCACCGATAAAAACAGAAATAAATCCAAATTGTTGCCGACTCTACAATACAATACAATACAAAAACAAAAAAGGCGTACACATGTTTGTACATATGTCGATATGTTTATGGCGGCTAATCATCATCATCTTTGGCATCAGTTCTATTTCTCATTGGAATCGTATTATTCGATATTCACTTGCCACGCCCACTGCCCATCTCGTTTGTTTGGATGCGATCCAGCGTCCAACGAAACAGAGAAAAACTCGCAGCAAGGTTCAAATTGTTGAGCACTTTGACGCATTTACAATGCCCTAGACTTTGAAATTAGTTGACATTCAACTAACGCAGACTAACTACATAAATACTAGATTTTCTTAATTTATTTCGATTTTTATATATATGTATATTTGCTATATTTTTGTATTTATCAGTTTTGTAATTTTATTTTTTATGTTTTTTTATATTTTACAGGGTATTTCCGGCAAACACTCTAGACATGTGTTTGATTAGATTTGACTTAGGTATTTTCTAGAACCTAAGCAGTTATTAAGTTAGTCACAAACTCCTCTACAGTTGGCATGGACTCAACTTGTGTAGCGCACTGGCTCATATAAAATCGAAATCGACTTGCATAATTGTTGTTGTACGTGAGTAACTCGAGTTTGTACAGTACAGTGCCGCATGCCATATAGCCATCTGAACGATACAAAATAAACAACAACAACAACAACAACAGCATATTTGTTCAATATCATTTAGTGCTGTTTGCTGGCAGAGTGTAGTTTGTAGTTGGTAGTTTGCAGCTTGTGCCAGTGCCTAAAGCCTCTCGACTTTTTATGAGCCCAAAGGAATCAATCAAACTCGTTGATGGACGTGTTGATTGAATGAAAATACGTTTTTGTTTTTTGTGCATATAAACAAATGCGAGGCGAAAAGGGGCAAACGATGATTGCCCGTATGCATATCACAAAAAATACAATAAAAAAAAAACCAGAGAAAAAAACTAGTATAGCTAAAAGGAATAAAACGAGTAAATCGAACGTTTTATTTTGTGGTGTGGGGGAATCGATTGCGTTGATGCGATCATTTGGATTGCTGCCCTGGTCTGGTCTGGCCTGGACTGGCACTGCACGAGCCACAAAAGCCAAAACATAATCAATGGCAATTTAATGATTAACTTTGCTCCCCACTCTCAGCGATCATTAAACTCAACTTCAAGAAAAGAAAAGAAAAAACTCACAAACATATCGCAAAGTGCGCCATCGCCTCTGGGGATGAAGTTGTCGATTCGGATCGGATCGGATCGTAGCGGATCGGATCGGAGCGACTTGCTCCAATCCTGGCCAAAGTAAAGGCAAAGGCAAATTCTTTGGCACTGGCACGCACATGTCAAAGCACATAATAACTATTATACTTATTATCACTGTTAGTGTTATTATTATAATGCTTTTAATACATTTTGAATGTCTGACATGTCTGTATTTGTCAAATATGTATTTCAATTGATTGTATTTTATTCAAATTATAGCCCACATTAATTATCTCATATATCTTGCTGCAAGTTCGATATATTTCTTTTACTACTACATCAGCATTAAATTTGCATTCATATTAATTTTAAGTCTTCATATGCAATGAAAAAGACCATCAATATTTTAAGAATGTGTAATAATTTCCTACAATTTTCTAACTTCTGGCATACGTACTATATGTACATATGTCTGTATAAGTTCGATATATTTCTTTTACTACTACATCAGCATTAAATTTGCATTCATATTAATTTTTAGTCTTCATACGCAAAAATATTTGCAAAAATGAAAAAGACCATCAATATTTTAAGCATGTGTAATAATTTCCTACAATTTTCTAACTTCTGGCATACGTATATGTATGTATATATGTCTGTTTCTATGATATTGGTATTAATATGATTTGGCTTTGAAGCTTTTCGCTATTGACCAAGAAGGCCCGTGGCGATGAGCTGTATTTATTTATTTGTATGCATTGTTTTCTTAGATGTCATGGCATTTTAATGGAATTTAACGAAATTTGATAGAGTCTGAAATCATAACGCACCTAGCGAGTCGCCCCCAGCTTGACAGCTGATTTAGTTGGCTTTGCTTGGCTTGTTGTTCTTGTTGTCGCCCCCAGCCCCTTTGGCGCTCGTTTCGGGCTGATCTGGCAAGGGTCTGTCAGCCGAGAGCAGTGGGAAATATCTAGAGAAGCTACACAATCTACAGAAATAGCGCGACCGGTTGATAAGTGATTGACGGCTTTTAATTAAGAATTGCGCCGCTCTTTGCTGCAGCACAGAAACAAACACACACATATTTAGTTTTTATATATTTCGTTTCAGCATAATTTCCGTTATACGGTTAGTTGTACAATTGTACAATATCAGATACGCGCAGATACGTGTATATAAATATAGTTATGGATACAGCCTAGCTAAATGGGCTATGTAGTCAATGCGCTGCGCATTTGTTGTATTTGTATTTGTATTTGTTTTTGGGCGCTTCCACCAAAAAGACTGAGACAGACAGACAGACTGACTGAGAGACACTTTAGACACAGACCCAGAATCGGTGGCAGTCGCAGCGGGGCAGATACATACATACATACATACATATGTCAAAACTTGAACGCATGTGACAGATTAAAATCCATTAAGTTGTCAAGTTTGTTGCGAGATATAGGCAAGTATATAGTATAGAGTATATAGTATATGTGTGTGACTGCACACGTTGCTTGTGCTTGTGTGTGTGTTAGATAAAATAAATAGGAAAAGACGTTGCAAGTCGAGCTTTGGCATTAGCATGTTTATAGTGCAACAGCAACAGCAACAACAACAACAAGAGTCTGCACACATATGTATATATGTTTGTATATATGCATTGCTTGTAATTTAGCTGTGGCTTTTTCTTTGCACGAAACATTTTTGCTATGCATGTCGCAAATGCAAATATCAACAAATTTAATGCACTCTGCAACTAGCAAATACTTCAGCGGCATTCGCGACTGTGACTGTGACGATGACTGCAACTGGACAGCTCGAGGACCCGCGACAGGAAGTGCAACCAAGGCAGCCAAGGCAGCAAAAGCTCGCCAGTTGCATGCCACATGCTAGCAAACAACACTGCAATTCTTAATGCTTATAATTAATGACGAAAACTGCATATACATATATTTCAAACATTTGCCATTTAAAAATAGTCGACACTTGCTCACTGTAGCACATTTTAAGTACCAATATATGGTACCCCCCCTTCTGACCCCCTTTTTAGCCTCGTCGCGTTCTTGAGTCATTGTCTGACGTTAATTTGGAGTGACAAAACGACAAAAGTGCGGCATCATTTTGATGCCGATGTTTTCTCTGTTTGTCGTTTCTGCATATTTTAATGCACAGTGAGAAACAGCGACAAATCAAACGGCAAAGTGCCGAGAAATTTATTCAATTAACATAATTTGAGTCCGTCCGAAAGGCAAAAAACACTTCAAACTTGGCTCGCTGAGTCAGCAGAGTTGGTAAGACAACAACACAACGCACATATGCAAATGCAGTCCAAAGTGTGGCTCAAGTGGCCCCCAACACACACCACCCAACCCTAAAGGGGGGGGGGGAAGGGTTGCTGCAGTCAAACTTACCGCGCTTTTGCATAAACGAAAACAAATCATCGAGAAACTCCTTGCGCTTGGGATCATCATTGATTTCGTAGAGCTGCAAATAGAAGAGAAACGGCAATATTCGAATTATTATACAATATACCATAAAGAACAACAATCAAGAGAGGGAGAGCGAAAGAGAGAGCGAGAGCGAGCGAGCAGCGGCTACTTGACTTGTGGGCCAATGGATTTGCGCAAAATGGTTGCCACACGCTGCTCTATTGTGTGGCAGCTTTGTATTGTTGGCCAACAGACAGACAAACAGACAGACAGACAGACAGACAATAGACGGCTTGACATGCGTCCTCGGGTGTCGCGTGTTCTCGCTTCTCTTCTCCTCTCCTCTCCTCCCTCTCGTTCACTCCTTTGGGGTTGGAAACGTTCACGAATTGTAAACGTGTGAAACACCCCAATGAGCATTAAAAATGGGCAAGTTTTGAGTTGCGTGAGTGGCTGGGCACAATGCATAATTAGGTGATAAAGATGAGAATGTGCCAGTGTGTGTATAAGTACATTATACATAATACTTAGGTATTTATTTATGCAGACGCAAACACGAAATACGAAATGCATATATAGGCATATGATAATATGATATGATAGTATTTGTTGTTGCTAAATTTATAATTAAATGTAGAGTCTACTAACAAATTTCAAATTTCATATATTAGAGTGCAACTTTTATAATTAGTAAAGTGAAATTGCTTTTTAAAATTCTTTATGGAAACTATATCTTGAGTTCGTTCTGTTTTCAGGCAAAGTAAATATTATATTTTTTGCAAAAATAATGATTTTAAAACTGTTTACACAAAATTCATGAGCGTAATTAGAGAAAAACTTTTTATTTAGTGATGTCCAATCTACATAAATGTAGTCTAGTTGAAATTTACAAATTCATAGATTAGAGTGAATCTTTATTATAATTTGTAAAGTGAAATTGTTATTAAAGTTCTTTATTACAACTATATCAGAAATTGGTTCTGTTTTGTAGTAAAGCAACTATTTTATATTTCCATTGAAAAAATGCTGATTTTAAAACTGTTTACACAAAATTCAAGCAATAGCAAATAGCGAAAACCTTTTCAAATTACAATTGAAAGAAATTATAATATTTAAGCGCTCTTTCGTCAAAGATATCTTTGTTTTTGTTTTGTAGCCAAAATAAATGTATATAATCCGTATATATATATATTTATTTATAATTAATTTTACTTCATCTGTTGTCTTTCGTTACTCCGCGGGCGCACACTTTGACCTTTAACCCATTTGCCAGCGCAGTACCTTGAGCATTATATGACTTAAGCAAAAGAGCTGATAGAAGCCTAGCTGAGGCAAACATATACATACATACATACATACACGTGCAGCTGTATAAAATTAATGACAACATCTGAGTGAACTCATCAAATTTGGAATTCATCATACTTTCCGCCTACTGCAAAAGGCAAAGGCAAAGGCAAAGGAAAAGGCAAAGGCAAAGGAACAAGCGCTTTGGAGAAGGCAATGTGCAAAGTTGGAGTTGCTGTTTGCCATGTTGCAGTCTTTGGGTGCACATTCTAAGTCAATGCGAATGATGATGAACTGCAACTGCCTCGCTGCCCCACTCGCATAAATGATTTAAAACGCGACTGAAGTTGCAACAGCAGCAACAACAACAACAGCAGCAGCCTGTGATGGAGTCGCAGCTCTCTCGATCTAAAGCTCGAGTTCAACAAGTTGCCAGGCAGATGTTGAAGCTGACTCAGACAGAGAGAGAGAGAGAGAGGGAGCGAGGCAGAGCGAGAGAGAGAGAGAGAGGAAGGCGGAGGCTGATGAGCTGCCAGCGCCCGATTCATTGCCATTGCCCCCAACTTCGACATCGACTTGGACTCGCGACTCCAACTACGACTTCGACTTCGACTTGAAGTTGGACTTGGACTCCGAATTCAACTTCAGCTTCAGCTTCAGCTTCAACTGCAACTGCAGCTCACAACTCACAGCTTCGACTGGCTGACTGTTTTTTATGATGCACGACGCCCACATGAGTTATTGTGCATGTATATGTACACACACACACTCGCACACACACACACAGCGATTGTTTATATACATCTCCCTTTTTTTTTGCTTGCCGGCCACAGGAATTGATTGAAGCTCAAACTTCAAGTTGTTATACGTTTAATGCTTTTTGGCATTTATTTCATCTGACTCGAGCGCTTGCGGCAGCCAAACAAAAACAGAATCACGCGCTTTTTTTAATTAAAAATTTTGCCAGTTATCTGCGGCTTTTAATATGCCAATGAAATTGCGAAAATTTTGTAATTTATGATGGCGCATCATGATTGAATATATATATGTATATGGAAATACCTCCTGTATTTGATCCTCCGAGATGAGCATGTTGGCTATTTATATATATATATATATATATATTTACGCGCACAGTCACAAATTATGATACGATATATTATAGTTATGGTTTTTATTTCGCTTTGTGTTTTATCCACTGTATTTTATTTCAATTGAGGATATATAGCCACATTGATCGATCAACGCGACGATGCAACGCCATCAAAGGTCGTTTATCAACTAAAAATGTTGAAAGTATCGCCAGCGTCGCAGTCGCAGTCGCAGTATGCAGTCTTCAAATCAAAATGACAAACACACACACACACACACAGCACACACACACACACGCACACACACACGTACACTCACGCATCGATTACCATGTCTGCTTCTTTGCCTGCCTGCCTGTGTATCTGTGTGTATTTGTGCATTGTATCTGTGCATTATTAATATGTAAACCTCTCATAAAATGAAGTCCGCTTTGGGTTATTGTGAAAAATAGTAAATCGCATCAGGCAACCCTTGTGTGGCAAGCGAACCTGCCCAGAAATCTTCAGGACTTGCATCACAGCAGCAGCAGCAGCAGGAGCAACCAAATCCGCTCGTCCTCCGGCAATAAAACGATAAAAATCCCCTAACAGAAGTTCTGGACCAATCATAATCGTTTTTATAACTACACACATATGCATGTAAGTAACTGTTGTTCTGGTTGTTGTTGTTGGTGTCTCGTCTTGAGGACACATGGCACACACACACACACACACACACATCTATATATATATATATATATAAGTAGCTGTGCCTTGGGTTCGGTTATAAAAATAATCTCACTTATTTGTCGCTAGCAATTTGGACTAGTACCTAAAAATGCAGCCTGTGCTTGAAATTTGAATCCTTGATTCTGGGAATTCTCAAATGCGTTTTGCCAGATCAAAGTATGTGTTAATGTACGTCTGTGTATGTGTGTGTATTAGTGTGTGTATAATTTATAACTATCAGCTAACTGCATATGGCATTGAAAGTGCAAAGGTTTCCTTCCAATGGATATGCTACTAAAAATGATATAGCTAGATCCCGTTGCATTGCATCGATCGTCTCATAATTTGTCCAGTCTCATTTACACATGCTCATTACCAACTTACACACACACACCACACACACACACACACACACATAAGGTACTGTATTTTGTTGAGAGTGTATCTTGTGCACATATTTATTTAAGAATTTCACACTCGTTATTGAAAATCTGTTGACCAGATTTTTGTTGTGTTCATTTTAATTAACTGAAATTCGTTGAGGTTTCGTTTCTTTATTGCCTTTTGTTGATTTAAGAACTTCTTGAGGCAAGTACAGTGTTCGCTGATTAAAAACGTTTCAAAGTCGAAAATATTAACAAATATTGACGACTGTAGCAAAATGTGCTGCATTTTATTGCTGAATGCATCAAATCTACCAGATTAAAGTTTTTATTTATACGAAAAAGAAAAATGCAATTCGTTAGCTAAAAATAATATTATAATACTATAATAAACTGTCCGGCTGTGCTTTGTTTGCTCAAACAGTCAGAGCGGATAAACTGTTTTATTTATATGTATACACATTTATAATTTCAAATTTGAAATCATTTTAAAAAGTTTACCATGGCCATAAAATGATTGATGTGTGATTTGAATAAGTTAAATATATCTTTATCGATATACTAATGTGAGTGAAATGAATTTTGTGTAGCATGTTGCCTCAGCTGTAGTTAAATTGGTATTTGTGTTAATTATTTTAGAACGTTTGGCTGGCAATAATATAAAGAATTTCATTGCCTTTTGTACGAATCAGCAATACAATTTATAATTATTAACACTAAATAATAAGCGAGAATGCGCAAAAACCGTTTCGTAATCCATATGGAAATGGAAATTGCAATTGAGAATTCGGTGTGGAAATGAAAAAGTACATTAACATTAACACACAAGCGAAATACGATAAAATAAAATAAAATAAAATAAAGAGGAAAAAAAAGAACGTAATATTGGAAAATGCTTTGGGGTCTATAATTAAACATAATTATTCAGTATGTACAGATAATTGACATTGATTAATGAGAGCAAACGAACTAGAGTACATACACATTTACATATATGCATATATATATATATATGTATATATATGTATAAAACAAAACTAAATCATATAGAAACGAGGAAGAAAAATACCAAAATAATATATTTTGTCTTCGTCTGCAATGGGATGGATAGATAGATGTAGTAGATGTAGATGGACGGATGGATGGATAGACGGATGGTTGGATGGACGGATGGATGGGTGTCTGACGAGCGGTTCGCAGTTCCCGCTTCAGACCCAACGTACACAGAATGATTTTCTTTTGGCATCTCTCGCGCCGCAGACAAATTCAAAATGGCTTTTTTCATACGCGGCAGCTACTCACTCAATTAACATAATTATCGTTTTGTGAGGCGGCGCACAAAGTGTTCACAATTAATGAAAGCCGCCATTTTGTGCAGCATGAATATCTGCTGAAAGGGATTAGGCAAGCAGACACCTACTGGAAAACCAAGCAGCTGGGTCGCCTGGGCGGTCGGTCGGTCGGTCGGTAGTTTAAGCCGCTTTCCGGCAAATGCAAGCTCTTCTTGGCCGGTGCAAAACGAAGGTGTTAAGAGCGTGAAGATGCCACAGCCAGCTACAGATACTTATGTATCTGTGTGTGTGCAAGGGTCAAAGTTTTTATAGTGCATAGTGAATGCGGGCCGTTTGATGAATTGCTCGCGCTGAGCGTTGAGGGTGTACGATTGTGCAGTTCAGTTCATTTCATTTTAGTTCATTTCAGTTAATCGAAGTTGAGTTTTTATGGCGGGCCCAAAAGCTGTTGCGGTTCACACGGCGCAACATTTTTGGCAACTACTACTACAGAGAGCGGAGACGAGCTCGTATTTTTAATTACCAGATTGTGCACTTCTTGTGAGCAAATTTCACGCTGGCTCTGCAGCCATGCGTAAAAGTTCAGGCCACAGATGCCGCAGCATCTACAAAAACTGGCTGTTTTCTCACCAAAAAATGACGCAACGGCTCAAGAGATGCCCGGCGATAATTGCTCAATTGCAGCGGGCCTAAAACCGGAACTAGCTACGTGAACGTGAAACACACACTAACACACACACTCTGTTTTTTATTGCATTGTGAGCAAGGCTTCGGGGCAAGCAGCGTCAAAACGAGATCAAAACTTGGCGCACATCCCCCTCTTAACTACTTGCACACACTCGCACACACACACTCGCACAACTGGCTCAAGATGTTGGCTATTAGCCGTTAATTGATAGTTTACCTAAATGGCTGGGTTGGGTTGGGCCGGGTCTCTCGGGTTTGTCGGGTTTGCCGGCCGGACCCGTTGCCCCTCGCTTGTTTGCCTTGTTTGCGCAGCGATTAAATTGACTAACACTAACACTAACACTAACACTAACCTGTCGGACTTGTTTGTACTGCTCTTCAAAGCTCCAGCCATTATTCTGCTGCGATGAATTGGACGCCTCGCTGGACGTCGATGAATTGGATGCGGAATTAGCTGCAAAGTGGCGCGCTGAGTTCACAAGTTAAACACTGGCAACCCCACAGCCCCATACCAACCTTCTTTGCTGCTCGGCGCTGTTGGCGATGCAAATGAAAAGGGATGTCCATTGTTGACGGCATTACTGCTGCTGCTGCTGCTATTGTTGTTGTTGTTGTTGTTGTTGCTGCCAGCACTGCTGCTAACCCCACCGACAGCAGCGCCTGCACCTGCTCCTCCTGCAGCGCCTCCTCCTGTCGCAACTGCTGCAGTCGCCACTCCATTGTAGCTGGCGCCATTGCTGGCCGGCGGCACGACAGCGTTTGTGGCATGGCCGAAGGATGCAGCTGCCACAGCGGCCGCTGCCACCGAGTTGTGGGGCAGCGGAAAGGCCGAGCTGATGGTGGTGGGCAGCATGTTGGCACCAAAGGCGGCTGCATGGGCCGCTGCTGCATAGTCCTGCTCCTGCAAGTCGGCCAGAACGAAACGAAGCCATTGAAAGTAAGTGATGCTACTCATCGGAATGGTTCAATATAGAGCAATTTGTGAGAATTATTTATTCAAATCATATTCATGAACGATTACAATTCCAAATCCAACACATTTTGATATAAAATTTCAAGCGTTTATTTCAAATTATGCTTGTCATAAAGACTGATAAAGAATGAATTTAATATTGGAAATAGATAGTAAGTAGTTTTTTATCTAATCAGAGCCAGCTGCATTAAGGACTACTTTTTGAATTATTGTATATTTAAATTATTAGCAATTTGTTAGCAAGTGATTTTTTTGACATTTCTCACGCCTTGACGATATCTTAATACAATTTGACACTAATGATGGCTACAACCAAAATAAAACTATGATATCATATAGGAGTATATGATATGATAGAGTTAGAAGGGTAATAAAGCTGTAGATACTTTGGCATCAGCAATATTATGCTGTTGATTATCAATTATGTTTGTATGTAAGCTGTTGCCTTAGTTTTAAGAATATGCTAATGACAGTTGATACAAGTAGTTCGGACTGATTGAATTGCAACTGCAATGGTCAACTATAGGTCAACTGTTATTGTTATTGTTATATGTAGCCTTGGACTCACCATGAGACCAACTTTCATGTCGCGCACTTGCATCTTGAGCTTCTCCAGAACATCGCTGTGCTGCAGATTTGGAATGCTGTGTAGTCCGCCGATGCCCATGAAGCTGCCCAGGGCATTGAGCGGATGATTCGGTGGCAGCTGATGATGGTGGCTGCAACATTGGATACATTGATGTATACGGTGTATTTGATGCTGCCAATAAGATACCCACCTGAGTGGCAGATCTGTTTGCTGCTCGGGACTGGCAAAGTTGAGGCCAGCGCCGCCGGCAACTGTGTGACTGAGACGGGCTGCAATTGCCGCCTTGGCGCTCAGCTGATGATGCTCACCGTCCACGGAGTCGCAGTCGCGCATCTCGTCATCCGTACGATCGCCGTGAGACTGCAAAGAGACGGAGAGAGGGAGTGACAGAGGAATAGGTGCATCAGTAGTGGCCTCAATTGATGGCGGCGCTTATGTCAACATGCCGCATCGCATTGCGCTCCATGAATCTTTCTTGGATCGCCTCGATCAGGCCACAATCAATCGCCCGCTGTGCTGGCGCAAATGTGCAACACTTTGTCACATAACGCGGCTTTTGCTTTGCCAGCAAGAGGATTGCGTGGGCAACTTTGGTCCGTGGCACAGGAAGGCACAACATTAGCACACATCTAAAGCGCAGCCCCATTTCAATTGAATGGCACCAGACAAAGGCGACCACTTAATAAATTAACAATGGCCAGCCAGGTAATGGCAATCGAGCGACAACACAGAGTCCAAGTGCTGTTGTGGACTGAGGAGTCACATCCAAGGCGTATCCGTGGCCACAAGCGTTTCAAGCGTACTATTGCCAGCCGTGACTTTGGCAAGAAGTCAGTCAGAAAGAGAGAGAGAGAGAGAGAGCGAGAGGAGAGGAGCAGGTCCGGCTGGTCTTTGCCTTTGGTTTTATGCATTTGGAGAGGTGCAAATTAAGCGCATCTGTGACTGTGTGCAAATCGGGAATTTTCAATTTAAACACATCCAAGCGGCAGCCAACCGACAGCAGCAACAAACAACAAAGCAACAGCAACTCAATGTAACCTGTAACGCTGCACAAAGTAAGCCAAACCATGCCCAGGTTAAGCCATCATCGCCATCATCATCATCGCCATCATCATCATCATCATCATCATCATCACCAACGGACCACAGTTCGCAGCTTGTCCATATGTGTATACAACATTTATCGTCGTCGTCGTCGTCGTCGTCGTCGTCGTTGTTGTCGCGTTTGTCGCGTTGCTGTATTCATAAATGCAAGCTAAACCAAAGCACACATAGACAATGCCCATGCTGAAGAAGAAGGGGCTTTGGGAAACGGGTATGCTCCATGGAGCTGTGCTCTATGGATCTGCGCTCTCTGCTATTCACAGCAGAGAGTTGTGCCGTTTTCCAAGAATTCTTTGAAGTCGGCGCAAAATGCAATCGCATTTAACAGTACGAATACGCGACTGCACTGGCCAAAATATCTTGGCTAGTTTCATCTCAACATAACATATATAATGCTAGAAGAACTTATGATGTACGAAAAAAAGTTTAAGCAGAAGCAATACTGTTTTTTGAAACTAGAGAATATATGCATTTTTGCCAGTTGCTAATAAAAAGTAGCCATATTATAATATTATATCATCAATTGTATTGTTAAATCAAGTTTTAAGTCGAAAATCTATAGCAATTATTTTTAGAAATATTCTATTTGCAAGGTCTATCTTAAATCCTTACAATCCCAATTTGTCTACTCAGCTAAGCTGCGTTTCATAACTCTAAAAGTTATCAAAATTAACATTAAAACGATTGAGAGTAGTTTTTTTTATACTCTTTTCGAAGAAAATAGTATATTAAGTTTGTGCCGAAGTTTGTAACGCAAAAGTTACTGCCAGTGTGCTTAGAATGACAAAACAAATTGATCTAGCCATGTCCGTCTGTCTGTCTGTCTGTATGTATGCAAACTAGTCCCTCAGTTTTTCAGCTATCGTAATCAAACTTTGCACAGAGACTTATTGTTCAAAGGGACAGCACATTGGTCGGAACCGGCCGGATCGGACCACTATATCTTATAGCTGCCATACAACTGGATGTCGGTTTTGGCCATAAATCCCATGTTTTCAAAGCTATCGCGATAAAACTTTGCACAGATACTTATTAATCAAACATTCATAACATTGATCGGTGCCGGCCGGATCGGATCACTATATCTTATAGCTGCCATACAACTGGAAATAAATTTAATATTTCAATTCAAATTGATATCATATGATATCTATTTTTACAGATGAAAGTGCTGCTGTTAGCAGTGTGAAAATTGTCTAAAGGTTCGAAAAGAGTATAAGATCTTCGGCACGCCGAAGATAATCCTTTTCCACTTGTTTTTAAGAAATATTTCTTTAAAATAATATTATCGTCTGCAATTGAAATATGTATGACATTTGATATTAAAGTAACTAAATCTAAAACGTATGTGCGCTTTGCTTTTAAGTTCACAGTAAATTTGTGTACCAAAAAAAATCGTATTTTAAGAAATCTTAGTGTAACCTGCTGAATTTCTGTCAGTGTTTGAAGGCGATGGCAAAAATGTTGCTAACAGCATTTGCTTAATTTGACTGATATACGTCAACTCTTATACCGACTAGGCTCAAAAAGCGGACGCGGACGCTGACGCGCATAATGAAATCGTAACGTCTCGCTCTGGGCGCGCTTTGGTGGCAACAGACTCCGCCAACGTCTCGGCGTCTTGGCCATCTTCTGCTGCCTGTCCTTCGTTCGTTCCTTTGTGGCCATAACCATGGCACATATTGGCGCATTGATCGCTGCTCGCATTGGACGTTTTGCTGGCTTCAGTTGCCTGGTTGGCTGCTTGGCTGGTTGGTTAGTTAGTTGGCAATTCGCGGTTACCACATGCATACGGCCATATTTGCATATGTGTATGTATGTATGTATGTATGATGTGTGTGTGTACATCAAATTAATGTAAGTTATCGAATCCGTGCGAAATATGCGCACTCAGGGGCCGATGGACGCTTCGCTGGCAACATTTTAGTTGCGGTTGCCGTTTGCTGTTTTCCGTTTTGTTGTTGCCGTTGTTGCTGCTGCTGTTGACCAGGCCCAAACAATATTTGTGGTCTGGGGCTGGGGCTGTGGCCGTTGCTAAAGGCGTGCAGTTTACGCCGTGTTGCACCTATAAAATGTCTAATTAATGCACAACGAATTTGTGCCGCTTTAATGTTTCGTGTTGTTCGCACAAAATTGCAGCTTTTGATGCCCTTTGTTAGCTGCTCGATAACCAATCGATATATGTACTATATTGCCAATGCGTATGGCACTCCCTATAGTTAGAAGTCGAACTAAGTCAACTAAACAATTCAATGCGTTAGTTTCATCTAACAACACTGATCAGATGCTCGTTTCAGCTGCAGTTTTGTTCATGGTTTGGATTCTTTACCAAATCTGAAGCACTTCGATTTTCTATGGAAAACAAGACTCCAAAGTCTATGAAAATGCCTTTATCATATTTAAGACTCCCATAAGTTGATCAGAACAGATCAGATTTTTGCTCCCGAGCTATTTTTGATTGTGGGTTGAGTTCTACATTTGCTAAACATCGATGCTTCTCATAAATAAAAGACACCCAAAAGTTACTGCCAGTAGGATTAGAAAGACAAAACAAATTGATCTAGCCATGTCCGTCTGTCTGTCTGTATGTATGCAAACTAGTCCCTCAGTTTTTGAGCTATCGTGATAAAACTTTGCACAGAGACTTTATATTCAAAGGGACAGCACATTGGTCGGAACCGGCCGGATCGAACCACTATATCTTATAGCTGCCATACAACTCGAATTCCGTTTTGGCCATATATTCGATCTTTTCAAAGCCATCGCCTTAAATATGCTTGTACACTTGAACATCCTTATAACACATTAATGTTTAAAATTTCAAATTGATTGACGTATAAATAGCAAAGATATGCGTCATTAAATAATTCGGTGGTGCAATTAGCAGAGTGAAAATTGGCTAAAGGCTCGAAAAGAGTATAAAATCTTCGGCACGCCGAAGATAATCCTTCCCCACTTGTTTTTTGTTTATTTAAGTATTTATTATTGGTTTCAGTATATGATACTCTGTATATGATTTAAAGATACCAATAATTGAAGCTTTTCAAATTCTTTTTGCAAAAGGCAAGAAATAACTGGGTGTCCAATGAAAATTGCGCTTTTTATATATATACAATGAAGCGAGTGAAATTGTGGTTTTTTTATTTTTTAAACTTAGGCGTGGAAATTTTTTGTAGATGCACAAACGATGATCAAAGGCAGCGCATTGGTGAGTATTATAAGTAGCACTGTACTCTATATTTTACATAGCTATCTTTATGGCAGACAACAATGAATACCTGTATGCAATTATGTACAACTGTCGCATAAATCATCGTCTATGATAAGCTGTACTAGTTTCAAGTAAAGCATTAAGTCATTTTCAAAGCAGTAGGGAAAAACACAGCCACTAATGATGGCCAAGTATCTCGAGGCTCAAAAAATAAAACTTAAAATACAAAACAAAAACAAAATAACTGTGTCGCAAGCCCCATATGGTATTAATGCTTATATATACAAATAGGTAGAGATAGACAGTATTTAGTCGCACACCTACAAGCTGGATCCATTAATAATGGGCGGGAGGCAGTGTTATCGGCTCAACATTTGCCCAAGCACTTTCATACGAAAGCCGAAAAGACATTAAATCGCAATTAGACCTGCCGCAGAAGTTCCGTACGAAGGAAATGACAAAAAATAAATATGTACGTATACGTATTATAAGTAATAGATACGGATACATGTGTACTGGCATTGTAGTTGGCTAGATACGAGATACGAGCGTTGCTCGTGGGCAGGTAGAGGTATGACTGGGTCGGGTCCGGGTCCGGGTCCCCGTTCATTGCAATTTACTTTAATAGCTTTCAATGCACCACAAAAAGACGACAACAACAACAACAATGTCGACAGTGACAACAACTGTGACAAGATGGGGGCACAAAGAGCCGCCTGGGGGCGAACGTGGTGACTATCTAATAGCAAATTGTGCTCGTATATGTAAAAATGTCAATTCATTTGCCGCTGACAGTTTTTATCACTAATTAGTTTACATTATTTTCGATAGACGTGCTGCAAAATAATGTACTATTATTTATTATCATTGCATTTGACCACAAATGCAATTTAGCTAATTTCCCATTGCTGTTATTGCATTCACCAATTGTCGGCAGCACTCAGGGACTGTATTTGCCGCTGTTGCCGTCGGCAGCTCAGCTCAACTCAACTCAACTCAACTATCCGAGTACTCCGGATCCGGAGCATGTTGGCCGCAAGGACGAAGCGGACAGCGCTGCGCCGCATGTGCAACATGCCGTGCTAATTTAAAACAAAGGGACGCTCCGTTGCGGCCACTGGAAATCCGTAATGTGACAAAAGCGAGCCAAGCTGTGAAGGGCGCAGCATGCAAACAGGATCAACTAACTAGAAAGCAGATAACTACCGCAGCGGAGGCAGTTGTCCCAGCCTGTGTGTGTGTGGCAGGCAACCGTTTATTGTGTGAAGGATTAAGATTATATTGCAGGCATATGCATGTATCTTCCCACTCGCTACTCCTCCCTTCTCCCTCTCCCTCTCCCGCTCTCTATCTCTCTCTCTCTCTCCCAGTTTAGCTTAGGTTTCATTGTTGTGCGTTGGTTTTTTTTTAGCCTGAATTGTCGTTGTCCTAATGTCCTTATGATTCAAGTGCTCTTTGGGCGTGCTGGCGTCTTCAGTTTATTAACGTCCTATTTACATGGTAAAACTTGTGAAAGATATGTATATTTTACATTGTTTTAGCGAGAAAAACGATTTCAAATAAAAATGGAATAGGGCAATAAATGCAGTCCTGCTATTGATTGCGGATATACAATTGACAGGCTTTAAGTTTATAGATATCATCATTTTGTACATGTCAATTATTTAAGAATAGCTGCATATTGCAAATAGCAACCTAATTTATATGCAAATACGAGTTGAGTTTATATTAAACCGCCAGTATTCAAGAAATGGTTTTAAGATTATACAAATTTGAGTTTATAAAGATGATATGTGCAAAGTTTCATCGCGATAGATTCAAAAGCATGGTATATATGGCCAAAACCGACTTTGAGTTGTATGGCAGCTATAAGATATAGTGGTCCGAACCGGCCGGTTCCGACCAATGTGCTGTCCCATTGAATAATAAGTGTCTGTGCAAAGTTTTATCGCGATAGCTCAAAAACTGAAGGACTAGTTTGCATACATACAGACAGACAGACAGACGGACATAGGTATTGATCATTCTAAGCATACTAGCAGTAACTTTTGGGGGTCTCTTTTCTTCGAAAAGAGTATAAAAAGTGATTTAAGTCAATCGAAACAAGTTGTTTATGACTAGCTAATCAATGAGATTAGTTAAATAAGTTTTCTTAGTGTTTGCTGTCTATTAGCTGCGAATATGTTAAGGTCTGTATTAAAATGGAAATTGGCTTGCAATATTAAATTGTATATGGAAATTGCGAGCACCAGCAAAATGTGCCGAATGTAAAATACATAAGTATTTTCTTTTTATGTTTGCGCATACACAGAATATAATAATAATTTAATGATAGATATACATATGTACATATTTTCAGATGCACACACATGTGTATGCACTTAAGATATATGTATGTATGTATGTATGTATGTATATGTGTACACATGTGCAATACATACACCAGTATAGTGCATATGTATTAAATGGCGGCTCTTCTCATAACTGAATAAAAATGCGCACATACATAAATAAAGATTGCTCATTTACGCATCTACCCCGTGGCGAATTATTTCAACGCGTTGCAACGGCGACGACGACAACAACAAAGCAGAGTATAAACAGCAAACAGAAAAAGCACACAGCTATGAAGAAGAAAAAAATAACAAGAAAATAAAAGACATATTAAGGGCAGGACCAAAAACATGTGCAACGTGGTCGATACGGAAACAAGCTGCTGCAAGCCGGAGAGCATGAAAATAAAATTAAAATGCAAAACGTATCTGTGAGATGCACGCTCAAATACATACGCATACAGCCATACACACATACATACGTATACGTATGTAATACGAGTGCGAGTGCAAGAGTAAATGTATGTGTGTGTGTGTGTGTGTGTGTGTGTGTGTGTGTGTGTGCTTCGCGTATTTCATTCGCTCGCAACGCGACGAAGCGGAAAAAATAAAGCGAATAAAATATAAAAAAAACAACAACAACAACGAAACAGAAACTGAAACCGAAACGGGCAGCAAACATAATGGCGCATTCGCTGTGCCGCTTGCCCGCTGGCTGACTGGCTGACTGGACGACTGGACGACTGGACGAAAGACTCAACGAGTGAACGAGCCCACAACGCTTAACCCCCACTGCCAACCGGGTGCCCCTCAACCCACAACCCACAGCAACCACCTACCCATTATTATATGGGCGCTGCACGCACGCCCATGTTAGCTGAGTACTTATGTATGTACAGTGGCTCACAGCTTATTTCAACCAGCACCTCAAAAAATTTTAGGCATGTATAAAATCTAAACTAAACGAGATATCAAAATAATTTAAACGCAGTTTGTTAGTCTGATGCCTTAACTTATAAAATATGACTTCATTTATTTTTCAAATATTTTTAAATCATTTCATTTTAATTAAAAACTAAAAAGTCAACCAAAATCAATGTCACAGCTTATTTCAACCACTTTAGAAATTATATTGTTAAAACTATGTTTTTCATCAAACAACAAAAATTAATACTTTCTATGACCACCCATTTGGTCAACCACCATTTTGAGCCTTTTTGGCATGGATTCGACCAACTTTTGTGTAACTTGTGGTGTAATCTTGGCCCTTTCGTCAAGCAATGCAGCTTTAAGGTCAGATTTGTTAGAAATATTGCGTTTTCGGATATTTGTATCCAAAATGGCCCACAAATTTTCAATAACATTCATGTCTGGTGACTGGGCTGGTGGTTTCATAACATGCGGACAGTTGCAGATCAGCCAGGTCTTCCCAATGTCTGCCGTATGTTTCGGGGCATTGTCCTGGTATAATCTGTTGACGTCCCTAAAGCTCAGTTTCCCAGCACTTTCAATCAAATTGGACTTAAAAATTTCAAGATGTTTAGTTTTGTCCATTGTCGTCTCAATAAACTTCAAGTTTCCGACACCGGTTGCCGACATACAGGCCCACACCATAACGTTACCACTGCCATGCTTAACTGTAGCCCATAAATTTGTTGCTTCCAGTTCTGTGTTTGGCTTATGCCACAGATATGAGGCTCCATCTGACCCAAAAATATTAAATTTAGACTCGTCACAGAATAACACTGTATTCCAGAAACCATTATCCTTGTGCAAGTGCTCCTGGGCAAACTTTAGGCGACACATCTTATTTTTGTCGCTTTTAAAAAACTTCTTGCTCGCTATTCTGGCCTTGAAGTCATGCTCCCGAAGCACACGGCGAATCGTTTCTGGGTGGCATGACTTGCCCAACTCTGCCTCAACATCACTGGCCAGTTTTGGAGCCGATAGCCTTGGATTATCCCGTATTTTCCGGACAATATAGCGCTCGTCCGTAGAATTGAAAATTTTGTTCGGAGCAATTCTACCCTTATCATGGGTTATATTTTCTCGGACAAATCGGTAAATGATGCTCTGGACTGTGGAATCACTTAGTCCAACCATCTCACCAATTTTCCTGCGCGAGCAGCCCGTTTTAAAATGCCTGAGAACAAGTTCTCGCTGCTCATTAGTTGTGCGTGGTCCCATTTCGATAAATACACTTTTCTGCAAGATCCACTGTCAAAATTCAGCAGAAATATATTTCACCATACTCCGAAAACAATGACTAAAGCATAGAAAAAGATACTACCGTTGCATAGTAAAATAACGGATCTTTGCGCAGCTGCAAAGTATGTGGTTGAAATAAGCTGTGGCATTGATTTTGGTTGATTTCTTAGTTTTTAATTAATATAAAATGATTTAAAAATATTTGAAAAATAAATGATGTAATATTTTATAAGTTAAAGCATCAGACTAACAAATAGCTCTTAAATTATTTTGATATCTCTTTTAGTTTAGATTCGATACATGCCTAAAATTTTTTGAGTTGCTGGTTGAAATAAGCTGTGAGCCACTGTATGTATGCAAGTGTATATATGTATGTATGTATGTATGCATGTGTGCGCGGCAGACGAAAATTTCGCGTAAACAGATAAAATAATGAAAAGAAACAAAAAGAAATAAATGAAACCGGTTAACAACAAAAAAGCAGCCAGAGTCTAAAGGGCCAACGACTGTTTGTTGTTGTTGTTGTTGTTGCTGTCGTTCGTTGCGTCTAGTTTCGATTGCAGACACGCAATAATTAAAAATTGCATTGTTTTTATTACGGCGAGAAAAAAAAGAGGAACAGCCCAAAAATCGATCAGCGCAACCAACTTCACTTCTCATTCACTCGCTCTCGCTCTCGCTCTCACTCGCATTCGCTTATTCACTCATTTAATTTGCGCGAGCGAGAGGCAAGCACTAATAAATAGAAGTCACGCCCTTTTACTCATTTATTATTAGTGTTTTGATAAAAAGTGTTCATGCACAGTGTACATTATGTATGTATGTATGTATGTGTGTATGTATGTATGTATGTATGTGTGTATGTCTGTATATTCGCACTATAATTGCGCATGTATTGTGTATTTTTCTTTGCAGCTTTATTGCGCCTCATTCGCAGCTGCAGCTGTGCTGAGCTGCCCATTGCCAATATGCTGGAAAAAATCTAATTAACAATTTTATTAGCTATGGTCGACAAAATAAATAATTCATAAATTCATTCCAAAACTTCCACACTAAACTGTAGCAGCAATCTTCATTTTTATGAGCTATACTTTTATTGTTATTATTTTTTTGTCACCATTTGTCGCCATTGCTTTTGTATTTGTATTTTGTTTTTTTCTTAAATTAAATGAGGAAAATAAAAAATATGCATGCTTGTTTTGTTCTGACATCGATGACGCACACATTATGCACATTTTCAAGATCGTGCCACAAATAAAATGGCGCCCAAAAGCAACAAAACAAATTTCTAGTGTCATTGTGGTTGAGAAAGCTCAGCAGCATTAAAATTGGTCATTTCGACTGCTCTCAAATACTTAATCAAATATTTTTACCGCTCTGATACACAGCGAGTGAGTGTGTGTGGGTTAACTTTGTGCAATAACAATAACAATAACAGCAACAACAACAACAAAAGACAGACACTTGCCCCTTGAGGCTCGAGAGCGCAACAAAGAATTTAATACAAATCGCTGCCTGTCAGCGTACAAGAAGCCAAACAAATTATAACAGGTGCCGTTTGCTGCCGCTGCTGCTGAGTGCATTAAGAACCGTACACACACACACACACACACACATGCCCCCAAGTTATGGTGGGGGCATGGGGCTTGTGGCAAGCGAAGGAAGCAAAGGGGTTCGCTCCCGAAACAGCTAATTTTCCATAGCTGCAGCCAACAACAACAACAAGTGCTAAACTGTTAGCTAAATCTGTAAATGCCAAAAGAGCAGTTAACGTCACTGAGATTCAAAGTGAACACACACACACAGAGAGAGAGAGAGAGAGGAGAGAGAGAGAGGGAAAGACAGCTCCCACAGCTGGGTGATTTAATGTGGGAACAGCAAATGACGATGATGCCAAACACGTGCGGCGCCGGACACCCCTCCAAAAACAAAAAAACAAAAAAAACCAAAAATAAAATTAACAAGTGAGCAAGGATTATCTTCGGCGTGCCGAAGATCTTATACTCTTTTCGAATCTGTAGGCAATTTCGACTCTGAAATTACATAGCTGTACAAAATCGTTTTGTTGCATAACATTTTTTTCTAAGAATATTTAATTCATTGCCAGTGGTATGGCAGCTATAAGATATAGTGATGCGATCCGGCCGGCTCTGACCAATGGGCTGTCCCTTTAAATAATAAGTCTCTGTGCAAAGTTTAATCGCGATAGATTTAAAAACATGGGATATTTGGCCAAAACCGACTTTGAGTTGTATGGCAGCTATAAGATATAGTGGTCCGATCTGGCCGATTCCGACCAGTGTGGTGTCCCTTTAAATAATAATTCTCTGTGCAAAGTTTAGTCGCGATAGATTTAAAAACATGGGATATTTGGCCAAAACAGACTGTGAGTTGTATGGCAGCTATAAGATATAGTGGTCCGATCCAGCCGGTTCCGACCAATGTGCTGTCCCTTTGCACAATAATTCTCTGTGCAAAGTTTGATCACGATAGCTCAAAAACTGAGCGACTAGTTTGCATACATACAGACAGACAGACAGACGGACATGGCTAGATCAATTTGTATTGTCATTCCAAGCATACTGGCAGTAACTTTTTGGTGTCTTCGACGCTTCCTTCCATGTGTTACAAACTTCAGCACAAACTGAATATACTATTTTCGCCGCAAAGAGTATAAAAACCAAAAATCAAACATTATGTTGGAGTTTGTTGAATGGGGTTTGCCACATTGCTTGATTTAATTTAAAAACGATTCAAAAATCAAGCCAACTTCTTCAATGGTTTTAAACTGTGCGTTTAACCCAAGTAATTAAGCTGCGCCTCAAATGACATATGTATGTACAACACACACACACACCACACACACACACTTGCAACATCAGCCAGCCATGGGGCATGACTTTAACTTTAACTTTAACTCCGACTCGGACTCGCTTCATTTGGAAATTTATGACTTTCTGACAGCCCACATTATTGTTTAATCGTGACTTTTGAGCCAAATCTGTTTTCAGTACTATGCCCTAGGATTTGATACGAGCCAGTGTTATTTTCAAATCGGACGCGCGAATGACACCAGCATTATGCGATCGAGCCTTTAATTAAAAGCACCCACATATATATGCATACATACATATATATATATATATATACATAATCACATATATGGTTTTGGCAAACTGTCCACTTGGCTGGCAATTGTAAATTGATACACCCTCTCGTAACGATGTGTTCAATTAACACAAACGTCGACTTTGATATGAAATTTCATGCAAAGTAGCTGGCGTGGGCAACGAAGGAAGGAACAAGAGTAGCTGGATGACCAAAAACGTTGACTGCGACTGGGCACACTGTTTGCACAAGGCTAGCCAACGAAAGAGGCAAATTCGGAGGAGCTGCGAGTGCTATTCGAAAGACAAGCTATTAAAAATTATGTAAATATGCAACACTGGACACTGACTCACCGTACATTTGCATGCAGACAAACATACATACGTACATACATACGTACATATATGTGAAGTTGCACAGTAAAGAATTTTGATCGGTTTTCGATATATCAATTCTGAGAATGATATTTAATAATTTTGGTAAATTTAATAATAATTTGAGTTAATGAACCGAATTAACTGTATATTTTCTTTATAATAAAATTTTTTAGTAAATCAACTGGGAAAGGATTATTTTCGGCGTGCCGAAGATTTTATACTCTTTTCGAAGCTTCATTTTTTTTTTTTGTTCTGAGAATTGGTATCATATGAATTAAAATTTTTCTTTTGATATTAAATTCAAGCATTGATGAGTAATAAGGATTTTCAAGTGTACAAGGAAATGAAAGGTGATAGATTTGAAAAGATCGAATATAAGGCCAAAACCGACTTACAATTGTATGACAGCTATAAGATATAGTAGTCGGATCCGGCTGGTTCCGACCACTGTGGTGTACATTTGAATAATAGGTGTCTGTGCAAAGTTTCATCGCATTAGCTTTGAAAACATGGGACTTATGGCGAAAACCGACTTCCAGTTGTATGGCAGCTATCAAATATAGTGGTCCGATCCGGCAAATTCCGACCAATGTGCTGACCCTTTGCACAATAATTCTCTGTGCAAAGTTTCATCGCGATAGCTCAAAAACTGAGGGACTAGTTTGCATACATACAGACAGACAGACAGACGGACATGGCTAGATCAATTTGTTTTGTCATTCTAAGCATACTGGCAGTAACTTTGGGGGTCTCCGACGATTCCTTCACACTTCAGCACAAACTTAATATACTATTTTCGCCGAAAAGAGTATAAATATATTAATATTTGATTAATAATGTTGAATTGTGCAAAAATTGCAATCAAATGTCTGTATACTTTTTGGTTGGATTGAAAATTTAGTAAAATTGGATTTAAAACCATACAAATGTTTGGTATTAGATTGAAATGCTTACTCTTTTGGCATATAGATATGTATATATAATTGCAAAAATAGCTTCTGCATTTAATATCAACATTTTTTTTAGAGTGTACGTATAAAGTCTGGCTCATTGTTGATCAACGCGGCACACTGTGTATCAACAGTGAAATAAAAAACTGAAAGAAAAACAAAAGGCCTAACAAGAGTTTTATTGAAGAAGAGACACATACCTGTAGCTATGTACACACACACACACACACACACACACACACACATTCACATTCGGAAAGTGGCTGGCAGGCAGAGAGGCAATAAAACCCATTTAATATTCATTTAAGGTACTAACAAATAATGCAAATATTTGAACATTTTATTTACATATGAACGCCATCAAAGAGTTGAATTGAAAGAGATCTTTCAATTGATGAAAGGTGAACGAGATCCCACAGTAGGCCCATGCCTATAAGTATACCTATACCTATACCTATACCTATACGTATAGCCTAAGCCTAGGCCTAGACCCATGTGAGATGCTGCTGCTCCAAGCTGTCCAGCTCACAAAACAGATGAATCTATTTGTATTTATGAGCATGTGTGTATGCACTTAGCTCTCCGTATGTATGTGTGTGTGTGTGTGTGTATAATAAATGCGTTGTATGACCATTTAGCATGTCACCTTTTAACGGCTCTATAGCAAACAAAACGAATACATCAACGGCAACAAGAAAAAAAAGAAGAAAACTCAATACCCAAATACTCGATGCTTCGTCTTAATTTTGAATCAACAATTTAACATTATAATTACGTTTCGAATCATCTGCAAACACAGTTGCGAGTCGCGACTCCAAGAATTGCAACAATACAAAGCTTTTAGTCATAACCTAATATAACAAATACGTTTATACATAATCAAAGCAAAGCAACGATCGAGACAGAGACAGGGAGAGAGAGAGAGAGACAGAGAACAACAGATAGACTGCTTTCCGTCGGCAAAACTGCGGGACAAGAACTTAAGTTCGATCCTGACACCTCTATAGGGCGGATCCGTGTTTCAAATACAATGTAGAATGTAAGCATCCAAAGCTGGATTTGCGAAATATGAATGTGTGTATGTACATATATTTTTTCATTTCAGCAGTAATGTGTGAGTAGCAATTTCTTAGAATGAACGGCTATAAATACTAATGGATCACAAAACTGTTAAATAAATCAATATATATGCAGTTTTAAATACAGTCAGAGGGTATTAATCGGCTTTGAGCTTTGAAAGTGGTTTTCTAATTAGTCGCAGAAAAAGTAACAGAGATGGTGAATCTTCTCAAACATCGTAAATAATTTTTGAAAATAAACATATATCTGAAACTAAAACTGATTTTTAACCATTTTTCACCATTGTGAGCGAAATTGTTTTAAACCCCGACGTCGTCTTTTTTTGCATAATAAAAACTATCAGCTCAGATATAATTTTGTCTAATGCACTAATAGTTTTTTATATTTATAATATATATATTTTTTAAAAATCTATTTAAAATATGCATAAAATCCATTCCTTGTTCTTTCAACCACAGAATTTGTTAAGTGAATAAAAGACAACCTCGCTATCGAGTACTAGTTATTGAATACAATACACAAATTATATGGCTGTAAAATTCCATTCTAAGTTTCAATGCTATTCTCGCAGAAACACTGTTCAGCCTGGTTATTTGTTTTTGTTTTTTGTTTTTGCTTACCAAATCGTCACCCAAATCGGAATCGCGCTCAATATTGTTATTTGAACGGCCGCTGCAATCCATAGTCGGATGCACTCGGAGTTGCATTAGAGCGAGATTTCTATTTGAGCCTCCGGGTGCGAAACGTTTGTGTTTGTGTTTGGGTTTGTGTTTGTCTTTCTTATAATGGCAAAGCACAGATGGCAAATTGTTTCGATTTTTTGTTGTATGTACGTATGTATTGCGAAATTAATGCGCGAGCTTTTAACTTTCTACGTAATTTACACAGCACACTCTTCTTTTTTTTGTTTCTATCTCTTTTTGCTTTTGCTTTTGCTTTAGCTCCTGCGTTTATATCATTGAATTACCGTTTTCAAATAATCGAGCTATCACCTCGCTTTGCTTTGCTTTGCTGTTGCTGTTGTTGTTGTTGTTGTTGTTGGTTATTTCGGTGCAGCAGCTGTGTAAAAGGGAATTTGCGTTAAAGCACCGTTTATTGATCAACGCGTCTCTTTTTCATTTGTCGTTTCGCTTTTTGTTTGTTTAATTTCGGCACATTCTCATACTTTGCTTTAGCCGCTGATTGAATGTAATGAAATCGAACACTAATTGTAATTATGTCAAAGTTTGCAATCGTTCTCCTCTGCACACACACACACAACACTGAAGCAATTTCAGATTACATTTGAAAACACTGTTGTTGTTTGTTGTTGTTGCTGTTGCTGTTGTAACTGTTACCTGATGGTGCCTGATCGGTAACGGTTTGGAGATCGGCTCCTGTTGCTGATTAATTAACAATTTGTTCATTTATATATTTCACGTTTGATATCGCGCACTGTCCGCCGCATTCGCCCGACGCACACGGAACTCCAATTGGGAATAAAAATGATTCTCTCCGCACATCAAAAACGATGCGTCAAAGACAGCGCGCGCAAACTAGTCGCTCTCCCTCGGTTGCTCTCTCTGACTGGCTCTCGGGAACGAACGGCAAGCGGAACACGAGAAACGGGCTGCGCGCTTGTGTGCGTGTGCCACTTCCACTTCGTTTTCAATACGATGCCGCTCTCTCGACAGCTGCTCTGGCTGGCTGGCTGGCCAATCGGATTGTCGCATCGTCTGCGCTCAGGTGGCATTCAATTAAATTTGTAATCGTAATCTATGCAATACGAAAGTCGTGTATGTGTACAATGCGCTCGCCGCTCATTCGTTCATCGCGCGCACACACACACACGCACACACACGTCGCTACCGCTCGCACTCGCAAGCGTCTGTATAAGTTGTGCTCCCCGAGTATTAGTTGGGCTACACTACTGAGCATGTTTTTAGTGCTTGATTCAAGTGCTCTTTGCGC
The DNA here is from genome assembly GCA_035042425.1 of Drosophila flavopinicola. Classification (NCBI taxonomy): domain Eukaryota; kingdom Metazoa; phylum Arthropoda; class Insecta; order Diptera; family Drosophilidae; genus Drosophila; species Drosophila flavopinicola. The sequence continues at coordinate 9,717,753 of JAWNLL010000090.1, read as the reverse complement.
AGTTTGTAGTTTGCGCGTTTTGCATAACGAAAAGGCAACACTAACGTGTTGCGCAGTGCCAATGTGTGCGTGTGTGAGTGTGTTGTATATGCATATGCATAGGTGTGTGTGTGTGTATTGTGTGTATCTTTCAATCATAAATGCGGCGCTTTTTTATACGCGATTTGATTTGAAATACGCCCTTTTCATGTGGAGAGCCGTTGCTTTTGGGGCGTTAACATTTGTGGATTGTGGCCAGCCTTTGCCAAATGGCGTTTGATATGCAGCGCAAAGCGGGAAAAGCAGGCGTTTCCCCCCAATTGAGCAAATTACACACTTTCCACTCGCATACCTCGAAAAACTGCAACAACAGCAACACCAACAACACAAAAACCACGCTGAAACTTGATTAATGATTTGCGAGATAAATTACACTTGTAATGGCCCAAAAACGGTAGGTGGAATGAATGGCTGGCTATATATAGATAATATAGAATACTGTTACCGTTACCGTTACATTTCGCAGCTGCCCCCGCAAATAATTTCAGCTGCTCTTCGATTTTCACTAATTTGAAATTGATGAAAGCAGCGACGCAGCAGCAGCAACAACAACAACAACAGCAACAACAACAACAACAGCAGCAGAGAGTAATATCAATTTTAGCCGGCATGTCTGTTGAAACGAACATATGAATGTGGACATGTACAGTGAACGCTCGCAAGTGTGAACTTTGCGAACTTATAATTATTCAGTTACTGCAAATGTAATAAATGCGCTTGAAATGTAACAAATTTTAGCTTTCTTATATATTTAGTGTATGTACATTATTTTTATGTATATTATATATTTAATGTAAGTACGTTGTGTTTACAATTATTTGTTTGGTCATGCCTTTTATTATGACATTTTCGAGAGCTTTGATTTTGATTCATATTAAACAATACATTTAACATAATATTGATAAATATTTAGAGCTAATACAGACGGCTATCGAAAATAAGATGATAAATAAGTTTTCTTTAACTTCGATTCAACAAAATGCTGAATAAATAAATATATTTAGGCATAGTGTTGAATGAACTTAGCACAAAATATGTGAAAAGATAGCATTTTCAAAACTAAATATATGACCCGGGCAAAGCCGCGTGCTACTGTTTTCTAGATTTCAATGTATGAGTTGCTTTCTAACTAATATTTCATCTTTTGATAACATATTTTTTTAATATAATCTATTTTTGAAACCTTTTGAAATATAATGAAAATAAAGAATATTTCATTTATAACTTTTAATTATTTATATAAAAACCTAAGACTTTATCCAAAAATGAAAAGCAATATAAATGATATAATTTTCATGTTTATCTATAAACATAAGACTTTGGGAATTTAGAATCAGTAACTAGCCATAATCACCTCAAGTTGAGTGTTCTACTTAATGAGCGCCCACTGTATATGCACATTGTGTAGGGAAAGGAATATTACATTTACAGTTTTTGTTTGTTTGTATATAAACATAAGAATTTGGGAATTTAGAATTATGAACTAGCCATAATCAGCTGAAGTTGAGTGTTCTACTTAATGAGCGCCCACTGTATATGCACATTGTGTAGGGAGCGCAGGCGCTCATCAGAACACCACCACTACCAGAACCAGATCCAGATCCAGAACCAGCAGCAGCACCAGAGCCAGGACCAGCAGAGGGGGTGGGAGGGCGTGCCACACCCCCTAAGCGCCAATGACGAAGAGGCAGCGGCAGAGGCAGAGGCAGCGGCAGCGGCAGAGGCAGCGACCCACAGACTTGACTGATGATGAAGTGAGAAAGTAATTAAATACAATTTTAAATGTGACTAATGAGACGACGTCAAATTCGTGGCGCAAATGAGTTGGGCCAATAGGGGGTGTTAGGTGGGTGGGTGGTGCTGGGTGGTGGGGCAGCTAGTTGGGGGCTGCTACACCAAGGCATTTATCAATATTCAATAAATAGAACGGCATTTTCGCACGCACACCACAGCAGACAGATCCGCTGTGCGTGTGAAACAAAATGTATCCATCAGATAGCTAGATAGATAGATGTACACAGCAAAAGTGCGCTCACACACACACACACACACACACACGTACACACACTTGGCAAGTATAACAATTACCGTTTGTTGTTGCCGTTGTTAACTTTCATTTGGGGCCACAGCTATTTGATTTTCAAAGTACGTCCCGTCCGCATTTCAAATGCTAAAAATCAACCAAAAAAGAAACAACAACAACAAAAATAAAGCACAGGTGAAATTTGTTGTGTGCTGTTTTTGTGTTTAATTCATAGATACATATATTGGTAAATATGTACGCGAACAGCGTATATTTGTCAACACGTCCATTTCCTGCATTTTGTGCTTTAGCCGAAAACAAAAAAAAGCACAAAAAAACAAAACAAAACAAAATGAAATATGTACCCGAAACAATTCGAAAATAAATGAATATGAATAGAGAGATATGGCGATACCGCAACATGTAGATACATTTGTATCTGTATCTGTATCTGTATATACACACATATGTATGTAAGTATTCCATTGTCCACACATCCGTTGGCTTTTAAAGGTCTCATTAGTTGAATGAGTCTTACGAGTTTGTGATTTGGAAATTACACTTATCCATTTGGGCTTTTGCGGGTGTGACTTCATGGGAAATAGTCTATAGCATTATAAGTCTTTGGGAATTTGATATTCTGCCTGAATGGGCGAGACTCGCACATAAAAAACATTAAATTTTGAAGACTCATTTACATAATTACAAAACTAAATGAAAGACTAAGCGTAAGCTATGAGAAAATGTGAATCATTGCATTAAATACTTTAATTGCAATAAATCATAAGTCTATTATATTAAAATACACTTCTTTCATTTTCTCCCAGCTAGAATCTTTATAAATTTTTGTCTTTTGATTTTACTCAATTAAAATAGAATTAAACTACATTTAAATGATATTAATTGATTGTTAGACTAATTGATATTAATCATATGCACACGTTATAAAAAAAGGATTAACATAAAGGTGAGCGTATTTGCAAAAGTAGAGCCTGAACCCTCGATAAAAAAAAATGCTGATTTAATTACATGTAATTTACGAGGCATTTACATTTGGAAGATCAGAACAGGTTCAGGCGGCTTTCAGGCCGGCAGGCCTGGTCAATTAATAAAACACCATTTAAGCTATCATTAATTCAGAAAATGCAATTTGTCAATCGGACTGCGACAGACAATCACCGAGTTTGTGGCCAAACGTGTGAGAAAGCGATTTCGTTAACTAACATCTCAGAGGCAAAACATTCGATTCCAACTTGGAGCTGGAGTTGGAGTTGTAGTTGGGCTTGGAGTTGGACTCCAGACGTTTAAGCATTCGGTTAGAGCCCTGGGCCAGTGGCCAAAGCCAAATTGATTGACCAGATCAACATGAACGTCGTCGTATGAATGAACTCGAAAGCATCGCCGATAATTGATGATATTTAGCTAGCTAGCTAGCTAGGTATGCCAGTATGAAAATGGCCAGCGGATCATTTTCGAGATCATTTCACACACTCACCCCAATTGGCTTGCGGCCCCAAAAGAACCCAAGAAGCAAATACAAAAACAACAGCATCAACATCAACAACAACATGAAAGCTTTCATTAATAATTTGTGCTTATTGGTTGGGTCGACTAGATAGATAACTTTTCAATATAGTGAAAAAGACAGTTAGAAGCAAACGCCAAATTCATTCACAGAAAACAATATGTGCAGTTATTGTTCATAACTATAAGTTATAGCTCAGTGGACATCATTAAGTCGAAAAGTTCGTTTTGTTCTCAAACTTCCTCTGTGTGTGCTTGGTATATTTCTATTTATTTGGTTTTTTTTTTTTTTTTAAATATTTTTAATGAAGTTGAACCAGCGCTGCCAAAAATAGAATATCAATTTGGGCAAAAACCAAAAAAAAAGAAGCATAACGGATGCGTCTGTCAATATTTTGACAGTTTCTCTCCCAGCATCAAGAGGCCCACAAAATGAAGCATCACGAGACTTTCTGACGGCGCATCTGGCAAACAGAAGAAGAAGACGAAGAAGAAGAAGACTACGTCTGGATCCGAATCTGGATCCGTGTAATGCACTTTTTTTCCGTTCCGGGAATGTTGGCTGTTAGCCTTTTGATTGAATTTCACTGGATGACTCTTGTTGGCCGCACACATTCATATTTTATTTTGGAATCAAGGCAACGGACGAAACAAATGAATAAATGGAATTTCGTATAAAAACGTTCAAAAATGATTAATATGCGCTAATGTTTTATAACTTTGCCCTTAATATCAAGTTGAAGTCGAAGTTGAAGTCGAAGTCGAAGTCGAAGTCGTCCTGCCCCAAAGAACTCGAAACAATAAAACCGCTGCGATCGTCAGAGTCCAGTAAATGCCTTCCCATTCCCCCATGTTTCCCCTTTTTGCCCCATTCACACAACAACCACAGCATTAAAATGCCAAAAGCGATAAAAGAATGAACTGTATCGCCTTTTGTCTGCCACACAGTATAAATATATATACATATATATATATATCTGTCTGACGGTACGACACATCAACTGTTTGACTGATCTCGATCTTAACTGCTAATGACTTTAATCGTTAATCTCTGACATAAAAATTCTGATTGAAGCGCAATCTGAACAAAACTGCAATAAATTTTAAATATGCCAAGCATTTGCAGGCACTGAAAGAAAAACAAGTGGGGATGGATTATCTTCGGCGTGCCGAAGATTTTATGCTCTTTTCGAACCTTTAGGCAATTTTCACACTGTCAACTGCACCACCGAAATATTTAACGACGCAATTATTTGCTAATTATTACTGAATAGATTTGAAATTTTAAACATTGATGAGTACAAGGAAATTTAAGGCGATAGCTTTGAAAAGATCGGATATATGACCAAAACCGACTTACATTTGTATGGCAGCTATAAGATATAGTGGTCCGATCCGGCCAATTCCGACCAATGTGCTGTTCTTTTGCACAATAATTCACTGTCCAAAGTTTCATCACGATGGCTCAAAAACTGAGGGACTAGTTTGCATACATACAGACAGACAGACAGATGGACATGGCTAAATCAATTTGTTTTGTCATGCTAAGCATACTGGCAGTAACTTTTGGGGATCTCAGACGCTTCCTTCTATGCGTTACAGACTTCAGCACAAACTTAATATACTATTTTCTTCGAAAAGAGAATAACGAGTTTACTTTATTTCTCAGTTTTGATTATGGATGGTATTCAATTTTTTGGTGTTTTATTCCTGGTATCGATTAGTAGAATTGAATTGTCAGCATTCTTTCAGTCTTTGAATACCTTCCAAAATAACACTTAAGCTATAACTTTAATTTTATATTTCCAAATATAGTTTTTCTTATTAAAATATTTTGAATATTATTTTATGTAATTCTTTTCAGCTTTTAATTTCAATATAATTTTCTTTGTACACTGTTACTTGTCAAAATCAAAAAATAAATATATGTATAAGCTAATACAAGGTATAGATTTTAATATTGGCGTTTTCTTTTATTAAAGACGGTTTTTATCCAATTCCATTAACTAGTTGTTAATATTTCAATCAATAAATCAATCCAATGTTACGAGTAGGAAAGCAATTGCCGTATATACGTTATATACGTTCGATTCCCATACCTATTCAATGCAAACATAATGTATGCACTAAAATGCGATAATTTCATTATGTTCGCATATATATAAATGCTAAGTATCTCAACACACACCTAAACAGCTAACAATGCCTCTGGATGGCGGTTATAAAACCATAAAAATACAAATACAATGCGAATGACATCAATAATGACATTGAATTGGTAGCTGTTGCTGCTGCTTTCTTGCCACAGCCTTGAACAGGGTATGCTGATTTTTTGAACGCATTTGTAACACAATGAATTGAATATTGAACGTGTTTCTTTCTTTTTAGAATCTAAACTTTTATAGAATATTTTTTTAAGAATATCAAAGTCTTTGCAGAGCTTATCAAACAAATTATTGCAAATTATAGAGTGATCTACACTTACCGAAATTATGAATAGTAAATAATTTAAATTAGATTATTATTTTCCTGTGAATATATTTTATATGCCTATCAATCCTCTACCTCTATCCATCTATCTGCTTCTAAATATTACACTATTGTCAATTGAGGGCAATAAATATTCGACATTCGCTAAAAAGAGTGTATTTGGTTCTTGTTATACTCTTTTCGAAGAAAATAGTATATTAAGTTTGTGCTGAAGTGTGTAACACATAGAAGGAAGCCTCGGAGACCCCCAAAAGTTACTGCCAGTATGCTTAGAATGACAAAACAAGTTGATCTGTCTGTCTGTCTGTATGTATGCAAACTAGTCCCTCAGTTCTTGAGCTATCGTGATAAAACTTTGCACAGAGACTTATTATTCAAAAAAACAGCACATTGGTTGGAAACCGTCGGATCGGACCACTATATCTTATAGCTGCCATACAACTGGAAATAAATTAAATTTTTTCTAGAAAATTTAAATGCACATGATATCAATTTTCACATTTAATGAAAGTGCTGCAGTTGGCAGAGTGAAAATTGTCTAAAGGTGCGAAAAGAGTATAAAATCTTCGGCATGCCGAAGAAAATTCTTTCCCACTTGTTTTCTGCTCATTTGCCACCCTCTTAGTTGGGCATTCTGTTGTATACTTTTATACGTGTATGCTTGCGCCCGCTGCTTTATTTATTGTGTGTTTATATGCGCCGCAATTGAGGCAGCGACATGGGCAATATAAATATATAATAATACTACCTATGGCTACTGGTCGACGGATTGGGCGGCGCTTGTGGGGCTTCGATACGTGGTTACGTATACGACATGTTGCGTGGAGAAGGAAGGAGGAGTGGGTGGCATGCCTGAAATCACATCGCAGACAGACAGACAGACAGACACATGCAGAGTGACGCGTTTGCCCACACGTAAGCAGAGCCAGAGAGCGAGAATGTCATGTGAAATGGCGCGGAAGTCAAGCAACTATTTCGATAGAGAAATTATATTAAATTGAAAGCGGCCCCAAACATGTCCAGCTGTTGACGTCCATTGCCCGATCCGACTAAAACAGCAACAAACAATACGAATACGAATACGAATACGTATACGTATACGAAAATAAATAAATAAATTAGCAGTCGCTCGAGCTGAATTCAAAATTTCAAACTAAATAAGATTGACGACAGCGACACGTTGATTAATTAATCTGATGCCTGGCTGACATTTCGGGGCGTCCAAATGGCGCTCTAGCCCCAGACAGCTATGCTTTGCAAATATGTATCCGTTAGATACGCACATCTATCTAACTATGCGTTTGCACAATGCGACACAGGAAGTGTTGCGTTTTGGTTAGCCCACATTTAACACAACGCCAACGCCCACGCAACGTTTTAGCTCCAACTTTCCAACAAGTTGCCCCCCTTCTCATATCAAAATCTTTAAATCTGTGCATATGTGTGTGTGTGTGTGTGCTGAAATCAAATCCCATATAGCATGACATCAAACAATTCCACAGTTGCTGCTGTCCATTCGATGCTACACATTTAATTTGGGTGACTTTTATAAATCGCTACATATCGCACAATGTTTTGGAATATTATAAGAAACCAAAATGAGAAAATATAAACAGCATCTATGAGCTAAGAGCAAGTTGCTTTTTTTCCTATTCTATTTATCAGAATGCGCCTTGTTTTGATATGAAAACAAAACACAAAAAGGCAAAACGGCAGCAGCAGCAAAACAACAAGCTGTTTATTTTTATAAATCTGTATTCATTAACTCACATATATAGTGTGTGTGTGTGTCTGTGTGTGTGTGTGTGTGTTTGTGCACGCCACGTTTTTGCGTAAAGGCAGCGATTAGCCTTAATGCCCCCAAATCCATTTCTAACAGACGCGAATACAGGTATGGCGATACCTGGTATGTCAGCTAGTATAGTATATAGATTTAAAGCTATAGCCAAATTAACTTGTCTACGCTTATTAGCGGCCTTTGACCTTTTTGTGTCATCGCCACTCACTTAATTAATGTGTCAAACAATTAATTGCAAACAACAGCAACAACAACAACAACTACTACTACAGCAGCAGCCAACAACGGCAGTTGTGGCCAACGATCGTCTATCTTTTGAGATTCATTCAGATGGACACTCGTATGCATGTTTATGGCCAACGGGGCGTATTAAATTTACGACCGTGCATTAAAATGTTGCAACAAAATGGCCGCTGGCCACGGGCTCGACACTGGCGGGGCCAAATAAAAAACAAAAGGTTCAAAATTCGAATTATAATAAACGTCGTCTTCCCAACAGCAATAAATAATAGGCAGCAGCAACAACAACAACAACTACAACAAAAACTAGGTATAACTTTTTACATCGAACTCGTTGATATGCCCAGTCAACAGACAGAGATAGCAATACCTATATAGGCACAAAGAACGCCGGAAGATACAACATGTGCGAAAGAGAGAGAGAGAGCGCGACAGAAAATAAGAATAAGTAAGTTATGCAGAGATAGACAGAGATAGGCAATAACAATGCGAATAAGCCAAGTAGTAAATTATTTGCACAGTGGAACACGCTGAACAACAAATTCAGAGCGCTTTTTCCCGGCTTACAAATGTTAATCAAATAATAGAATTTTTAAATAGCTAAGTAAAACAACTATTGAAGAGTTAAGTCAATTTTAAAAAACATCTAAAACTCACATAACTTTGTCAAAACTGATCCGATTTTCGTTCCCAAGGCAGTTTTTTGATCATGGCTTGGGTTCTATAGAAGATATGCATTAAAGTTTCAAGAACTTTTGAATTTTTGATTTATACTAAGCACAATAATGCCTGATAGTCCATAGGAATACCTATAAAACACCTAATTCTCCCATAACTTTGCCAAAACTAATCCGATTTTCGTTCCCAAGGCAGTTTTGATCATGGTTTGGGTTCTATAGAAGATATGCATAAGATTTTTACTAAGCACAAGCCAAAATATTGCCTGATAGTCCATAGGAATGCCTATAAAACACCTAAAACTCCCATAACTTTGCCAAAACTTATCTGATTTTTGATAATTGATTGTTGATAATTGATTGATTAAGTCAAGTCTAGAATGTTGGTATAGGGGTAATTTGGTAATAGGGTAAAGGCAGGTTTTTAAGCAAGAATATTTGTATGCGCCACATTCATTAAATTTGAATAGAGTGCCAACCACTGTGCAGCTGGTCGAGCTGCTAGCGCTCTTGCTGTACTTTTTGTCATATAGAAAATGATATTGTGCTATGTATATGGATGATGTATTTTCGTTTTAAGATACTCTTTTCGAAGAAAATAGTATAGTAAGTTTGTGCTGAAGTTTGTAACACATAGAAGGAATCGTCGGAGACCACCAAAAGTTACTGCCAGTATGCTTAGAATGACAATGCAAATTGATATAGCCATGTCCGTCTGTCTGTCTGTCTGTTTGTATGCAAACTAGTCCCTCAGTTTTTAAGCTATCGCGATAAAACTTTGGACAGACACTTATTATTCAACGGGACAGCACATTGGTCAGAACCGGCCGGATAGGACCGCTATATCTTATAGCTACCATACAACTGGCAATGAATTAAATATTTTTAGACCAAAAAAAAACTAAAAACAAACACAACAACATCATCCTCATCATCATCACCATCATCATCATTATTATCATCATCATCATCATCAGAATCATCATCTTCATCATCATATTCATCATCTTCATCATCATCATTATCATCATTATCATCATCATCATCATCATCATCATCATCATCATCATCATCATCATCTTCATCATCATCATCATCATCATCATCATCATCATCATCATCATCATCATCATCATCAACAACAACAACAAACACAACAACAACAACAAACACAAAACAACAATCAACTGACAAGAAAGCAGCGTAATAAGTATACTTAAAACATTGCTTTTTATATAAATATTGTAATATTAAATGTATTCTTAGGATAATACAAGATATACTATATATATAGTTCAAAAAATGTAAGAATTTATACACATTTGTAGAATAAAAGATGAAAATAAACGATTTATCAAAAATCAACGTTTTTTATTTGAATGTATTAGTTTAGAGCGGAGAGCCATGCTCAGAAGTTCTACTCAGGGTTATTTGCTCTTTTCCCTCAAGGTCATGCAAAAAGTAAAAACGAAAAATTCGTCGTCTATCTGCTGATTTCTGTGCGCCTAGTACTTCGACCAGAAAAACATACGAAATTTGGCATTGCTCGAGACAAAAACGAACACTGACAACTGCACACAGAAAATCGAAGCAAGCCCAGCTCTGAGTGTAGGGAAATTTTCTCTCAAAGGGAAATTCTCCCTCAAGGTCATGCTAAAATTAAAAACAGAAAAATCATCGTTCATCTGCTGAATTATGTGCGCCTGGTACTTTCTGACGAAAAATAGCAATTGGCAAAGCAGATCTGCTGCTTCAGACACCCTTAAAATATGCAACAATGAAATTTACTTCTCATTCAAGGTCGCGCTAAAATTTAAAACAGAAAATCAAAGTTTCTTGGTTTGTATTTTCATTTATTTAAAATGCACTATATAAGGTATATTTGTACAAAAAACAGAATTTATCAATAAATAATTGTAATTATAAATGAAATGTAATATTTTATTTTTAAATACATTCTTATAATAAATTTTAATAAACGGAAATAAAACAAATACTTTTAAATTAACTAAGCTTATTATTTATTTGCTTGATGGTGACGTTGTTGCGTCTGAGGAACTTCAAATTTTCCAGTATTTTTTGGTGAGTTTTTTTTGGGGGTTGTCCGTATAACATCATCTTGGTAGCCAGGCAATGGATCCGTTTCTAGAGATGTCCTTGAAGATCAAAATGCATACCTGGAAAGAAAAATGGCAATTATTAAATAATTTATAATATTTTTGTGATATAAGTTTGCTTAACTTTTAGCAAATCAAAATCAAACGACTGAATTTGATTTTAATTTCGCTAAAAAGTTGTTTATACTCTTTTCGAAGAAAATCGTATATTAAGTTTGTGCTGAAGTTTGTAACGCATAGAAGGAAGCGTCTGAGACCCCCACAAGTTAGTGCCAGTATGCTTATAATGACAAAACAAATTGATCTACCCATTTTCGTCTGTCAGTCTGTATGTATGGGATCTAGTCCCTGTGTTTTTGAGCTATCGCGATAAAACTTTGCACAAACACTTATTATTAAAATATACAGCACATTGGTCGGAACCAGCCGTATCGGACCACTATATCTTACAGCTGTCATACAACTCGAAGTCGGTGTTGGCCATATATCCGATCTTTTCAAAGCTTACGCCTTAAATTTCCTTGTACAATTGAACATCCTTATAACTCATCTATGTTTAAAATTTTAAATCGATGCAGTTATAATTAGCTTGTGTCGTTAAATATTTCGGTGGTGCAGTTGGCAGTGTGAAAATTGCCTAAAGGTTCGAAAAGAGTATAAGATCTTCGGCACGCCGAAGATAATCCCTCCCCACTGGTTTTTTTTATGTTTTTATGCTTAAAAATGCAGTCAGTTGAAGAGCAGCACACACTCGCACACTCACACACACAGTTACAATGTAATACCTGACACTGGCAAACAGCAAGCAGCAACAACAACAACACCTTTGACTGGGCTATGACAGTGAATGAAGCGAGTGAAGCAATGCAGTCAGACAGAGAGAGACAGAGAGAGATAGAAAGAAAGAGAGAGAGAGGGAGAGACTGGTTGGTGTGTTGGGTGAGAGTTGGAACAGCAAATGGCTCATAGGTTTTCCTTAACGCTGATCGATTGCAAATAGGTCTAGGGATCTAAACGCCCCGTTGGCCTCTCTGGCTGGGCTTAGCTCTTTTTTTTCGGGCTCAACTTCATGATGGCGATCGTCAGCTAACATGCTTACAACGTGATCATCAGCTCGATAATTGATTGCCACATAATTTATGTCATTTCATGTGCGTGCCGTTTGCAAAATATGAAATGCGCCGATGCGCAGCGAATCTGGCAGGCAGGCAGTCAGTCAGTCGCACAGTCCGTCGCAGAGTCAGAGTCACAGTCGCGACGTACAACAGTAAAAATAAGAAAATCGTTGCTGTTAATAGGTTTCGTACTATTGTTATAATACGTCGGCTCCACCTTCCCACAACTACGGCCAAAGCTTTTTACTTGGGCCAGCTAGCTGGCCTAGCCGCACAATGTTTGCTATGTTAATGAACTCTGGGCAGCCTGGCGAGGAGGCACAGGCGAATCCCACACACACACACACACACACACACACACACATATGTGCATATACTGCAAGTCAGCCAAAACTTTCATCATTAAAGAAAATTATAGCCAAGTTGCTGTAATGCAGACGGACGACAGTGACGTTGACGACTGTGGCAGCGCCGTCGACTGAGGCACGGTCTTAGCCACAGAGGCGGGCGACGACAACAGCAACAACAACAACAACAACAACAACAACAACAGCAGCAGCAACAACAACAACAACCACAACATAGCCGTCCGTTCCACACACAAAAAAGTGTTTATGGCCAGAAATCCGTCAACATATTAACACTAAATATTAAAACGTACAAGCGTGTTTATGCATACATACGTGCAGCTTGTATGTTGTGTGTTGCACACACACTCACACACACTCACACACACTCACACACTCACACACACACACACACACACACATTTAAGTACCTAAAGCTGGTTCTGTGCCCAGGGCAAGGCTTTGATTTGCACTCAGCTTTGACTTATTTTCGCAATTGTTATTTGAAGTTCGTTTAAGAGTCGAATAACAGCATATATAATTGTTACGCTTACAATAACAATGTTATATATAATATTTGTTAATGAATTTCATGTTTAATATGCTAAATAATTTATGAATATAGCTTAAAGCTTTCAGTTGGCAAACTTTATGCAAATTTACCGAATATTTTCCTTAGAATTTTAACAAAGTATTCGTTTTTTTTATAAATGTATTGTTTATTGCAGAGCTTTGAGCTCGATCAGGTAAAAATACCACTATTATTATTATTATTATTATTATTATTTTTATTATTATTATTATTATTATTATTATTATCATTATTATTATTATTATTATTATTATTATTATTATTATTATTATTATTATTATTATTATTATTATTATTATTATTATTATTATTATTATTATTATTATTATTATTATTATTATTATTATTATTATTATTATTATTATTATTGCAGAAAAATAAAGGAACATGCTTTTACTGATTGTTCAAAAAGATCCAAAACAATAAGGGTTGTAAACCTGTAATATGCCTTAACTTTCTATTGAAAGTTTACAAAATAAGCCGAACGTAGTTAAAACTTTATTTAAATATATAAAACACAACTCTAAACTTTGGCATATGTGTACATATTTGAAAATAAGCTGATGTTCATGCTAAATTCACATTGGTGTTTGAAAAAGTCTAAAATAAATCGACTCTTTCTTCAGATTCCAAGTAACAACGTAGTTTCTAATAATATAAAATGTATGTTTTATGCAGCCCTGAGCAAGCCAAATGCCATTAACTTTAGCACACTTATAGAATCATTAGGCACATGCATATAAAGATCTATAAAATGAGACTTAAGAAGCGCGCTAATAACATGTATTTAACACTCTCTGGACCCGCTGCTTCATGCTGTTATCCTCGTCCTCGAGCTCATCATAGTTGCATCGATCACTTGACACCCGCACAACTTGTGGCTGCTCATTTTTGGGTATGAGGTATGGGGTATGGGGTGTGGGGTGTGGGGTGTGGGTTTGTGGGGTGTGCGATGTGGGTGTGGCGATGAAATGATTATTGAAAACATTGTTGTGGCCCTAAGACGAGGCACTCCTGAGGGTCTCTGTGGTCTGCGGTCTGTGATGGGGCTGCGCCAACTGCCAACTGGATAGTTGGCTGACTGGCTGGCTGGCTGCATTTTTATTTTGCTTCCGCTGTGGCAGCGATGAAAGATGCCGAAATACTTAAACGATTTTTAATAATTTTATGCCTTTTCCGCGAAGATGTACGCATAAAATACAACAAATGAAGAGCAAAAGCAACGTTATACGCCCTCCATGATTTACACACACACAACAAGCCAGAGCAGCGGGCGAGGCAGTGGACGAGGACGAGGACGAGGACGAAGGCGACTGGAACTGAGACTGGCACTGGCACTGGAATTGGACCTGACCTGGTATCTTGCTCTGTAGGCGAGCGCTGACGTCGCACACTGGTACGATAGCTAACCAAAAGTGTTTGATACTGTTGACAAGATTTATAGAATTATAGTAGCGAAAAGCACAAAGGATTTCATTACTCCATAGTTTTGTTTTAGACATTTACTAAGAAAAAATTGTATGCAAATAATAAGTGTATTTTTCTTTTTAAAAAAATTAGTATTTTCCTTTTACCTGAAGTTTGTAGTGTTTGAAAGAAAGCGTCGGAGATCCACAAAAGATATCTCTAGCATGCTTAGGACGACAAAACAAATGATCTGCCCATGTCCGTCTGTCTGTATGTTTGCAAACTAGTTCCTCAGTTATTGAGCTATCGTGATCAAACTTGTCACAGATACTTATTATTCAAAAGGACAGTACATTTGTCGATACCGGCCGGATCGGACCACTATATCAGGAAGTCGGTTTTGGCCATATTTCACATGATTTTCAAGCTATCGTCTTCAATTGTCTTGTAATCTTGAATATTCTTAATGCTTCAGATTTAAAGTTGCCAAACCATGTTCAAAACTTCACCTAATATTGGCTTGGTTTCTATAGAATATCTGAAGTTCGAAAATGCTTCATATTTATTTATTTGCCATTTGAGTCACTTAATATTTTGTTATATGCTTAGCTTGATTCACTCAAAAGACAATTGAAGCTTTAATTCTTTAATAGCACTTGGACTATGTTCGATTTTAGTCGCACTCACTGTAAAGCTGGTCACACTGTGCGATGTCTTCAAACTG
Source organism: Drosophila flavopinicola (assembly GCA_035042425.1). NCBI lineage: Eukaryota > Metazoa > Arthropoda > Insecta > Diptera > Drosophilidae > Drosophila > Drosophila flavopinicola. Next base: position 9,702,660 of record JAWNLL010000090.1, on the reverse strand, counting down.
AAATGTTTTCATTTTGATCTCTTTACGCTGCGTTGATGTTTGGGGTCTTTTGTCGATGGCACGGTTCTGGTTATGGTTCTGGCTGCCTTACATGCATATAGTATATTGATGTGTATGTGCAGTTGAAAGAGAGAGAGAGAGAGAGAGAGAGAGTAGAGAGAGAGAGAGAGTCGCATTGAGAATATTTTTTTTTTCATCTTTTGCAACAAGTTTACAGCTTGTTGCGCATCGGCTGTGATTTGCAGCATTTAATAGGCACACTTCAAATGCTTCGCTTTGCCGTTGCTGCCGCTGCCAAACTGCAAATGATTTCCCTGAATTACTTTATTATAAGTGCCACACGTGGGCGCACAGAATAGAACCGAACTGAACTGAACAGAAGAAGACAGAACACAGAACACAGAACAGCTACCCGGTTTCTAGTTCTGAGCCGAGTGGCGGGCCCCGGGCTTTAATAAATTTTATAGTCACATGCGAATCGTAGAGTCGACGTTGGGAGCCGACTTTGTTCTGCCCGGGGGCGCTTATCAATGCCTTGTTTATTACTAATTGAATTTGCTGCCTTATGCCCAATTGAAGAGGTGAAATCAATTGATTAGCTGCGCCGCGGCAGGTGTGAAAATTGAAAAGTTATAATAACTGAAGCGACAAGTTGCGAGAGCGGCACTCAATTTCCGTTTTCCCACGCTGCTTGCGACTGCATTTTGTTGGACGATTGTTGGGCAATTAATTAGCACTGCGTGAAATTATTGGACGACAGTGCGACAGTCTGAAGTGTGTGCATAGCAATTACCCAAAGTCACAGCCTGGGAAAAAGAGGAAACGCCCAACCAAAAACTCTTCCAAAATACATATACTTGAGTTAAGCTTAAGCAAAGTCTTTGAGCTATTGCCGGTTTTGGTTTAGCCCACAAAACGCATTAAACTGTGTGTGCTTATGTGTGTGTGTGTGTGTGTGTGTGTGCAGAGTTTTCAGTGCTGTCCAATCACAATAAAATGCCACCCAACAATTACACCGCACATTTTTATGTCCGCCAAAGCTGCTGAAGTTCCCACAGTGCACGGTCGCCTTGGTGGGTGTTCGCTTTATCGACCGGCACAGACGGCCACAGTGGGGGTCGGTCACTTAATTAGCTAACTCAATTAAAAGACCGTAAAAATGCGAATTGTGCCTGGCCGGCGCCTGCCCAAAATGCATCAGGTGTTACGGCTATTAAGCAATCAAGTGAACTTGCCAGCAAAATGTGCCAAATTTATTGAGCACACCTCGTCATTATATTTTGGGTGTGGTAGACAGAAGACGCTTTATGCTCAGCTAGCTACGAATTTCAATACACGAGATTTCGCTTTGATACGACAACGCCAATAGCTCTCACCTGGCAATGAAACGGCAATGCGATTGGCTGGCTGGCGCATCAGATCAAATAATCGGCGAGAGAGCGAGCGAGCAGCAGCAGCCGCAGTCACATAAGCGCGTGCGGGAGAGAGAGAGGGCAATGGGCGAGAGAGGCGAAGAGCGGCAAGCGGAGAGGCGAAGGCACGCGCGCGAGCGAGAGCGTGCGCATGGACAGCAAATTCAATTCGGAATTGGAATTGGAATTGTAAATGGGAAATGCTGGAAACGAAACGAGCGCCAAACAGGCACTTTAGCATTGTGATAGCACAAGCATACAAACATACATACATACATACATACATATGTACGTAGCGTTTGCATATATTTATGTACATACATACGTCTAGTTGCTCGTAATACGAGTAGCTGGCGAGCATTAAACAAATGCAAAGCCCGATGGCAGCGCGCCAATCAGAAGCTGGCTAACGACAGCTTCTTAGCCAGCTTCGGAACGTGCCACAAAACTAATCAAATGCATTAAGTTGCAAACATTTACAAAAACCGTATCAGCAGCCGCACCCAAAATCGAAATAAATCCAAAAACCAATTGAGTTTGTACTTGAATTGAAGTGTAAATTGTCGCAACAACAATGCCAACATGTCAACACTTCTTCTTTCTGCTTTGCTCTGCTTCCCCCTCTCTTGTCCGCCTGCTTTAGTTCCTTTGCCCTCACCTTCCCTAGTTAAGCCTATTAAATGCTGCAAACGCTTTGTTGTACCGGTTGTCTGTCCGTCCGTCCGTCCGTCCGTCTGTCTTCACGTCCCTCGCTATTTGCCCGCCTGTTTAGTCTGTTTATTTGTTTGTCTTTTATGTTTGTCTCTTTATTTGTAATAAATATGTTTGGCCAGCAGTGCAGCGAGGCGGGGCAGGTAAGTTATTAATTTCACGACTTTGTCTGCGTCTTTTCACTTGCGCTTATCAGGTTACATAATTGTCCTGTTATAATGTCCGTATGCCTCTTGCCTCTTGCCTCTTGCCACTGGCTCCCCCCCGTTTTATGGGGTGTAATTATCGCGCACATTGCATTGCTTTGTAGGGTTTCACTCCTTGGCTATCATACGGACCTCCACCTTATATAACCATCAATAGGGATTAGAGATGGTCGCGTGACACGCACAGAGCACGGCATAAGTGTCATCACATTTTATATACAAACTATAAACGATTAGTCATTACAGAATCGGTTCAGCTATGAGGACTGTTAGCAGAGAGTCAGAATTAGAAAAAAGCACGTGTAATATAATCAAAATTTAAGAATTTCTGCTAAGCATTGACATGGACTTTTGTATTTTGTACACTTCCAACCACAACCTATATTGAAAATAGCAAAAGAAATAACTAAATTAGTTAGAGGTTTAAAATCGTATAAAATCAAACATCTATAATAAATATAATTTCTGTCTATCCTATATCTATTTGATAAAGTGTCAGATTTGTATAAATTTTAGTTTCAAAATATAAAAAGTAGAACCACAATCTATTCGAGTTAGCACGAAAATTCGAAAATGTAGTAAGACAGGTATGCATTACAGAAGTGCTTTCAATTGTGAGTTAAGTTCGTGTTGCACGCCTTGCACATGTCCTGTTGCGAGTCGTGACACGCTGCCATCGCTAGCAAGGACACGCACACGGTCGAGAGGCGCACAAGTGCAAGTAGTAGTTGTGAAAGTAATTCCGAAGTCGGCCCACAGTTAAGCCACTGGTCAATGGGGGTGGGGGGTGGGTGGTTTATATTTGTTGGTATCATGTACATACGTGTTTCGTGTTCATTTTCTAGTGCCCGTTGTAATTGAGTAATTTCCACTTGAATTTCCCCTTTCAATGTGTATTTTCTTTGTGACTTTGTGTGGATTTCAACAGATTGGCACCGCCTGTGTGTGTGTGCGTGTGTGCGTGTGTGTGTGTGTGTGTGTGTGTGTGTGTGTGTGTGTGTGTGTGTGTGTGTGTGTGTGGAAAAGGACTTGGGTGTCTATTTCGCAGAGCTGTGGTCAGCTTAGAGGATTTGTGGTGGCATTACATTTAATATAAGTTGCCTGTTTGCGACGGCATGCGACAAATGTGCTAACAAGTTTGGCTGAGACGAACCCTAAACACGTTAAAACAGAAGGAATGAAATGCAAATCAAGCGAACTGCAGTTGGCAGCGTGACGCGTCTGAATTTCAATTTGAATGTGAAATGTAAACTGTTAGCTCTAGAATGTAAAATGTAAAAATGTGTAATTGTGACAATGATGCGGCCCTTTTCTACTGTGAAAACAAATACTACAAAGCTGACAAATAACTGAGGGTAATAATGATGCTGCAGTCAATGGATGGTTGGATACGTGCCTTCAGCCTTCAGCCTTCCGCCGCCAGCTACAGTTCAGTTCAGTTCTTTGTACCTAGTAGTACCTTTATAGAATATCAATTTGGCCTGCAAGCGAACGCAATAAAAAATCTATTAAATTTCCACATAATCACAAAAGCAATTAATCATTGACACTATTTAGGCGCTTTGTGCGCTTTTTTCTACGCTTATTAAAATGGCGTGCCTAAAGTGAGACGGACAGATATGGAGATTGAGACTGAGACTGAGCGGGGCTTACAGCAATTTGTTCTTTGTTATGCTGATGCCATTGTTGAGATATATATGTATACAGATACATCTACAGTCTGAGTCGGCGACTGAGACTGAAACAGATACAGATACAGATGACAGTGTCGTAATTACAATTCTTTTGGCATGTTAAGAAAAGAAGAACAACTGCGGTCATCGCTACAAAGATCAACAGCCAGCCCTCAACTCCCCCCTCCCATACATGCATATAAAAACGATATTGTATCTGTGTGTATCGGTTATCCGTATCTGACGTGTGTCCGTGCGCTGGATGCGCGACATTGAATTATCACATCGCATCAACGCTGTGTTTAGTTGACAGAGTACAAAATAATAATGTGGCATTCATCACGCATATGTGAACAGAGTGTGCAGCATGGAGCTCATTTCTCGCTCCGAATCGGCCTATTGTCATGCAGATATTTACACACATATTTTGCCCCCTGTTCCACGCCCCTGCAGGCGTACTTGTACTCATGTATTTTCACATACGGATTTTCTTTTTCAATTTACGTACAGAGCTAATTTATCATCAGCGAGAGTACAAAACCCAAAGTCAAACTGTAAGAAACGTTTTTGTTTTGTTACTCTTTTTTTGTTTTGTTTTGTTTTTTTTGCGTCACTGAATGGCCGACAATATTTTCTGTAAATACAATAAAAAGGCGAGTATAAGTATTATAACCGCAAAATAAATAACAAATATAACAAACGACGATGGGTGACGAGTGCGGACTGCGGACTGGAAACCCAAATCGATCCACGGCTCAAACTCCGCTCTTTAGGCCGGGCCCGAAAGGCGGCGATTGAGGCTGTCAACGAAAACGCACAATAAAAACCTTTTGTGTGCTAACTGCGTGAGATACTTGGGGGCCCAGTTCCAAGTCAATTTGTACAGTTGCCCTACTCCTACCTCCCTACTCGCAGCCGTTCCCGTACCCTTTTCCTGTCCCCGGATTCCGGGTTTTTGGTTTTGTTTAACTTTTCTCGCTGTGCGCAAACAATAAGTGTTTTGTAGTGATTAAAAAGTAGTGTGAAATCGATTACATACATTAAGCAGACGACACAACGGCGGTCAGTTGTTAAGACCGGATATATTCCTACTCACAGTCACAATGACAGTCCGTCCCGTCCGACCGTCCGTCCGACCGTCTGTTATTTGTGTCAATATTAAAGCCGACTTTGACTTTAGCGTTACATGCAGCACATGTTAATTCCAGCTAATCGCAGTTCTTATGCCTGATGCGGGCTGCTAATGTCTTGGATCTTATGGCGCTTCTGATGCCGGATTTCATCACCAAATCACTCTTTCGGTTCGTTTGTTTAAGTTTGCAAAACGGAATTTCAGTTGGAACTTCAAAGCACACAGCAATTGTGCATAGCAAGCAGCTTTTGGACAAGCATGCTTTAAAGGTTCTTGTCATTGGAGCTTTGGTGCTATGAAGTGACTACTTAGCATTTGTGGTTGTGGAAACACGCTAAATATTTTAGCTTTATTGGCACTGAATATTTAGATTAAACTTATTGCGTCTTAAAATACATATTTTTGTACTTTAACATACATATTACAATATTATACTATTTAGTTTATTTGTCATAAGCAGCTTTAAGTTTCCAATGGCAAATAATCTTGGCTTAACAATAAAATTGATTTCGGTTTTGGTTGCTTCCCTAGACGCAAACCTTTTTCAGCGACAGCGCCAAAGTATGCTACACTTTTGTACTGAATTCAAAAGTCAGTTATAGTTATATGATATAGTAATCCGATGCTGATAACTTGTATATATGAAACATTATAGCACACGCAAATATCTTAAGTTAATATATCTTAAGAAAACAGCAAGCTGCTCATACAAATCTCCACTTTCGCCCATTTTTTCATATTGGCGCCATATATTTAATGTTATATATATATAAATATTGGGTTAAAATATATTATCTGTAGTCCAAAATCCAAAGAATTGGTTTCTTTGATGACCACTGGTTTCATTTTAATAAGCCGAATTGAATTGGATTGAATTGAATTGATTAGCTATTATATTTATATGCTTATCACATTGGACTGTGCAAATAATAGATAGAAAAGTATAAAATGCAAAATAATAGACAAAGAAAGTTGTCCACTTGATTTGCATTGCATTTGCAGCACTTACTTATCGCTCTACAAATTTATTGGATGTGTGTATATATAGAGCAATTGATTTCAATATCTAAGTATTTATTTATTGCGATTTTTATGATCGGCAGCCACTTGTACCGGTGCCATAAACCGAACCAACAACATTATCACTATCGAAAATAAGTAACGATATTTGAACGGATATAATACATACATATATTGTTGATAAAAACGCAAATGCAGCGCTTAAAGCACTGAGAGAAATTCAAAAGCTGTTTCAAATCAAATTCAATTAGAGCTGTAAACAAATGACCGAAAGTGTCCAAAAAAAGCAGCTGGACCCTTGAACCCAACTTGATCCACATTACGCAAGGTAAGAATCGGAATCAAAACAAAAACCGAGAGCGTATCGAGCGAAAGTCGACAACAACAACAACAGCAATAAATACTTCAATAGTCAGCAGCAGCAGCAACTAAAAAAAACTAACAGTTTACCCATCGCCAAAAGCCGTTTTACACGACACTTGTTGCGCTGTATTTGTGTTCGTATTTGTATTTGTTGCTATTTATATATATATGTATGTTTTTTTTATTGACGCTGCCATCTGCGGTGAATTTAAGCTTCGTAGTCGACGTGTCGACGGTTACTCTGTCAGTCAGCTCGCTGTGGCTGCGCAAACCATAAGCAAAAATTCACATGCGGCCGTGCATGCAGATATAGATATATATATATATATATATATATGTATATACTCGATAGCGAAAAAACAGACACAAGTATAAATATAATTTGCACGCAACATTGAGACGAACATCGAGACCAAAGCCGCATCGCAAACACAATAGTTCCTCGTCCGGCGTCTGCAGAAACAGAAAAAAAGCCAACTTTTGCATAAAGAAGCAATTTGCATTTCAAGTGTCGCTGTCGCGTCGTGTGTGTGACTAAAAGAACTGCTACAGTGCGTATAACAATACAGTGAAATCATGTCAGCACAACAGCAGCAGCAACAACAACAACTCAATCAGCAACTGCAGCGAGTGGAGCAGCAACAGAATCAGCAGCAGCAGCAGCAATCGCCAATCAAATTACAGATGAGTGAGAAGAAAACGCATAAAAGGTGCGTTTATTGTAGTTAAGTTCAACCATCGCTCATAATCAAAGCAAAAAAACAATAACTGCACTATTTGACACACATTTGCTGCTTTGGCTGGGATAATGCCAGCGCCACGTTGCGTATACGTCACGTGCAACGTGTTGGCCGCTTTATTTCGGTTACAGAGCGCAAAGCTCTGTGAAAATTGCATGCAAAGTGTCCACCGCAGACAGTATAGGCGATCAGTTAGCCGATTGCATTTTTAGCATTTTACTCAAATAGCCGAAAACCAGTTTAAGCCGATTAACAAGCTTGACAAGTCTCAAGTGTGCGGCCAGACACTATAATAAATCATTTGAATGGGCACAACCAGAAATACTCACCAATTGGCAGCTGAATGGTTTACGATTTCCAATTTTTCTTCGCCCCTTAACCCATTAAAGACCAAGCTAAGCAAGATTCATCATTGGCCGCTATTTGAGTTGTCATACTTTATACATGGCTTCATTGACTTTTCGGCTTTTGTTTTTGTTTCTTATTTTGAATTTGCGCTCGAATAGCAACAACATTAACATACTTAAACTGTATCTCATTTGATGGCTGATGGCTGATATATATCTATCTATCTATATATGTATTTTGCGTTTAATTAAACTTCAAAACAATGCCGCTGTTTTTGGGCACAACTTGAAGACAATAACATAAAATAATTCTTACAATTTAACGCGTCTCGCATCATAAAAGTCAAGGCTGAAACTATGGGAAAATCACAGCGAACGCCAGTGATAAAGTTTTCCACTTCCCACAAGTGACGTCAAATGTCTGTTTGTGAAATGTGAAATGTGCTCAAAGTGATATTGAATTTGAGTGCAACCCTGACGAACCGAACCCAATGGAAATTTTACTCTACCCAACTCTAAACACCATGCAGGTGAGTCTAATAAGGTAAGTGTATATAGAGGTTACTCGATTGGAATCTCTCTCTATATTTTTTCGATAAACACTCGCGCAGATTAAAAAAGCTTATCAAAAGAGGGCGCGACAATTGGACTTTGGGAATAGTATGTAATAAAAAAAGGCAAATCACAATAAACATGTATCAGTGAATGAATGAGTGTTTGAGCAGATAAAACAGCTGTTAATTGTATTTAAATGTGCTCAGTCGAAATTAGATCGGATTTTGAGGGATTAAGCTTAATATACATATTACGCTTAAAAACGTTGAATGTTGTCAATTACATTTGATAAGGAAATGTAGTAAGCAAAAAGCTGTTATGAAATTTAACAAATTTCGGATACAAAGTTGATGCAAAACCAGTTCAGGCAACTGAACAACTTTAAAATGTTGTCAGATGTAAGCCAAAAATAAACTGGAAGATGTAAAGTGGGAAGATATAATGCAAGCAAATGTTATTTTAAGACATGCGGAAAAAGTTTAAACTGATTTAAATATGTGTATTTTATTAGTGCCACTGTTTTGACAAACTTATCTCTATGGTAATTGATTCCCATGTAGTATCTGCTTAACATATTATCCGCATTTGAATGACAAAAATATGACATTAAGCGTGCTCACAACCATTTTATTTGTCACTATTGTTTATATATTCAATACTGACCTGGCTAAATAGTGAATCGACCTCGGCGCTAGACGAAGTCTCAAATCACGTGAGAATCGCAAAGGTCGCCAGTTCTTTAAATTGGTTATTAACACAAATCGATGCTGCTTAACTTCATTCAGTAAATTTATAAATGAACTAAGAAATTGTACTATATTCTGATAGCTAATTGCGGTTTTAAATAGGTCTTTATTAAAGAGAATAAATATTCATTGATATTTGTATTAAAAATGTTAAAACAATTAGATTTATTGGTAAAGATACTAAGCTGTGTATATATTAGTATATATGTATTATAAAGAAGATTATCATGATCAGATCATCACAATGCCAGTTCTCACAATGTTTATGGTTCAGTGCTTCAGCCATTAGAATTAATTAATAAGTCTAAGGTCACTATAACTGAAAATGACTTTGATAATAATGTTATTAAGTGGCAAATATTATATCATTATAATGTTGCTATCATAAGTATGTTTTGCTGGGGTGGAATTTATATGGTCTTGTGCAATGTTCGCCTATAGAAACACAATTCTTTGCACGCTATTGAAGCGTGTAAAATATACAAGTGTTTACATATGTTTGTATAATATATAATTCGAATACTTGAATCGCAAATGTTTGCAGCTGATGACCTCCTTTGAATGCTCGGTCTTAAAAATATTTCCTACTTCCTAAAAGGTACTTCAAAGACCTTAAACTTCCATAACTTTGTCAAAAGTGATCCGATTTTTGTTCAAGCAGCAGTTTTGATTGTGGTTTGGGTTCTATTTATAAATAAATCTGCATTTAAATCTGAAGAAGAAGAAGATAAGTTTCCCAAGTTCCTAGAAAGGCTTTTCAAACACCTACAACTACCATAAGTTTGTCAAATCTGATCCGATTTCGATCTAGTTTTGATCATGGTCTGAGTTCTGTAGAAAATCTGCATTTAAGTTCTAAGCAATCTCGAATTTTCGATTTTTTACTAAGCATATGCCAAAATAAGGCCTAGATAACCCATCTAACACCTAAAACTCCCATAGCTTTATAAAATCTGATCCGATTTTCGAGCCAGAGGCTGTTTTGATCATGGTTTGGATTCTTTATTGTATTTGCATTTAAATTTTGGGGAATTTTGATTTCGTATGAAAGTTCCAAGTCCCAAGAAATGCCCTTTTAAACAACTCAAACTCGCATAACTTGAACAAAACAGATCAGTTTTGACCATGGTGTGAGCTCTTTAATATTTCTGCATTTAAGTCTGAAGCAGCCAAGAAATTCAAGTGCCGCATTGCCGTACATAACGTATCAATAGCCAAAAGCCAAAAGCCAAAAGCCCTAGCCAGCACATCTCTAACGCTAATGTTGAGCATAAATAGGCAACCTTCGCTGCAAAAGCTCGCAGCACTGGCGTACACAAAACGAAAACGAAGAGAGAACGGCATTCGCTTCCGCTGCCGCTCTCTCCCTCTCTCTCTCTCTCTCTCTCAAGCTTTGCTCTCTGGCGGCGATAAGCAGCAAAGTTTCGGCGCCGACTGCGCTGCCTTGGAAGCAACAATAATACGCCCCGGTGGCCGAAGCTTGTTTTCATGCCGCCGAAGTTGATCGCAAGTCGATCGCCTTTCGCTGCTGCCACTAGCAATCAAACGATCGACAAAAGCGCAGGTTAGTTCAAGTTGCCTGTGTCTGCAAGTGTCTGCTGCTAATTAATTAGCGAACTTGTACTAAATTCTCAATTGTAGTGAAATGACAACTTGCTGCACGTGACTCCAAATTGGGCAGCCATTCAGTTTGATATAAAAAGCCTTCGAGTGCATAGACTGTTCAGTATTAGTTGAAGAAGTTTCAGTTCGAGATCCTGTGACTTTTTTTGGGTAATTGTTCGTGTCTACAATTATTTATAATACGAAATTCCTACGTGTGTGTGTGCGTGTGTGACTTAGTTACTATCAAATTTTATACTACATTTATGTATTCCTGCGTGGTGAGCGTTCAGCACTGAGCTGCCTCTAAATTTTCGATATCCAAGCTTATCAAACGTATATAGAATTTGGCGGGCAAAACGCTATCTACATGTGTAGCTTCTTATGTACTTATTAAATGATTAAATGGAATTTCAATTGTTGTTGTGCGCTTGCTTTGAATAGCAACAACAATGCACACACACAACACCTACCTACCCCCGACAATAAACAAAGTAACTTCGCTTGTTGCTGTTGGGGTTTTCATTATTGTTTATTCACTACCGCATTATTAGCTTATAATTATGTGCATTATTTTGCATTTAATGCACTTGGCTATCAAACGGCCTGCCCTGCACGTGGGATATAGCGCATAAATTTAAAAAAAAAACCCAATTACATAACACACAATCTATATGTTTTTTATTTTCGCCAAATGTGCAAAGTTACACTTTCTAATACGGCTGAGCTGAACTGAATTGAAATGAAATGAAATGCTGATGCGTACAGTTCAAAGTCAAACATTCGATCCGTATGCGTATAAGTGCATTTGCTGCTTTCCCAATGACATTCAATTATCAGTGAGTCAAAAACGACAGAAAGCCAAACACATTTTATACGCTTTTTAACGTGCAGCGGAACCAGCGAGTTTTTATTTTTAAACCATGCCAGTTTTGCTCTTTGGAAATATTCACATTCATACTCTTATATATATGTATATATATATATATACATATGCAGCTGGTATTTATGTATGCATATATATGCTGTTCCACTTTTAGAGCTTTATACTCAGTACACACACACACACACATATATGTATATGTATATTTGCCAAGTATGTGTATAAATATTCTATATTAATTAGGCGGACACGCGTTCGCATTTCAAACGCCTCTTATCAAAATTATCATTAAACAAAATAAAGATTGCAGTTGGTTTTGGCATAAGGTCACTAAAGAACGCAATGCTTGATAACCAAGTACTCCTTATGCCATAATAAGTAGTAGTGTACTAGACAATCGGATCATACGATCCACGCACGCCTCTCAACCAAACTTCAATTGTTTAGTTTAAAGACTTTAATCGCTGGCAAGCACACAATTACTGTGTCAATATCAGTAAACTAACTATGTGTATAGCAATATCGTCATTTTTTTTTTATCTGAGTTCCAAATAAGAACAAACAACCGAAAAAGTTTTGTTTCGCCTTGCGAAGCTGATAAAATTTTTATGTGCCTTTTTCAAAAACATAATTTGAAAGCCGCCAAAAACGTGGGAGCTCGTAATAAGAATACTTCTGGCAAATACCCTGTAATACAAATGATAGTAAAGTAAAGCAAATTAATTCTAGAGCTTTTATCATTTACTAAGAAAATGAATATATCAATAGAAGTTTGAATTTTTAATAGATTTAATAAATGAATTGTATGCAATTTTCGCGATTAATTTATGCAACATGCAAACAATTCAACATTTTAAATATTTATTTATGTAAACTATTAGAAAGGAATGCCTAGATCAAATGCAAATCATTTTGATGGCGCTTTTAATATTATTGATAGCCACAACAATTTAATTATTGTGAGCTGCCTATTGAAAAGCGTTTAAGCCATAAATTTAAGTCTATGCCTTGTAAATTAACAATATTGATATGAGGGGTATAGTTAATACAATATAATACAGATCTGAAGATAAGAATTGAATATCGATGTCAAATAGTCGAGTTTATCCAGCTAATCCCAAACCTGCCATATGTAGATGTTAAATACAACCAGCTTGAATCTATTCTAAAACAAGTGGAGAAGGATTATCTTCGGCGTGCCGAAGATTAAATACTCTTTTCGAACCTTAAAGCAATTTTTACTATTTTTCCGTGACTGCTTATTTAATTCGCAGATATTAATGTCGCATACATATAACCCTACATATAAAATAAAATATATAAAGGTATTCATGTAAACAGGGACGTTTCACTATCCGCAGCTCGTGGACGCGTCCCTTAGCATTCATAAGTGCTACCGAATTGAACAATATACAAGTTTCAGTTTTTCAAAAAAGTGAAAACTACATTACATAATATACATACCAAATTTTGTGTCTGTTGCTCTTATACCTTTCAAGGCTGCTGTCGGAAATTGAATTGTCATAAAACTTAATCTGAACATACGAGAGCTTATATTCAGAATTTGAGATCCATATTTTTTTTCGCGTGGCATTGGTTTTGCCAATGAATTTAAATTTTTTCTTTTGAATTATTCTATTAAAGCTACTTTATGTATGAAAAAAAATTAGAAACAATTTAGGAAATTGAAAATAAATGAATTTGACTACAGCTATTATATATTTGAAAAGAAGAATAAGAAAAAATGAAAATAAATGACCAGTCGCCGCTGGTTTCGAACCCGGGACCTCTCGCTCACCAGTTCGCAACTTTACCCACTACGCCACAAGCCGTTTTGATGATCGCTGACAAAATCCCTTGAAGAGCAGACTGTCAAAAGCTTTCTTGTTTTGCTTTGTACTGCTTACACCAAGCAGTTTTAAGAATCGCTAACAAACTCGATTTATACTGAGCTTTTGTTTTTCGCGTGGCATTGTTTTTGTTCTAAGCCATTGAAAGCAAATGAATTTGATTACAGTTATTATATATTTGAAAAGAAGAATAAGAAAAATGAAAATAAATGACCAGTCGCCGCTGGTTTCGAACCCGGGACCTCTCGCTCACCAGTTCGACTTTACCACTACGCCACAAGCCGTTTTGATGATCGCTGACAAATTGCTTGAAGAGCAGACTATCAAAAGCTTTCTTGCGCTTGACTTTGTTTGCTCAGACTATCAAAAGCTTTCTTGTGCTTGACTTTGTTTGCTCATATGCACCTGTTTTTTCAAAATATTTAATGACGCATATCTTCGCTGTTTATGACTCAATCGATTTGCGATTTTACCCATTGATGAGTTATAAGGATGTTCAAGTGTACAAGGAAATTTAAGGCAATTGCTTTGAAAACATCGGATTTATGGCCAAAACCGACTTTGAGGTGTATGGCAGCTATAAGATATAGTGGTCCGATCCGGCCGGCTCCGACCAATGTGCTGTCCCCTTGAATAATAAGTGTCTGTGCAAAGTTGCATCGCGATAGCTCAAAAACTGAGGACTAGTTTGCATACATACAGACAGACAGACAGACAGACAGACAGACAGACAGACAGACAGACAGACAGACAGACAGACGGACATGGCTAGATCAATTTGTTTTGTTTTTATAAGCATATTGGCAGTAACTTTTGGGGTCTCAGACGCTTCCTTCTATGCGTTACTAAACTTCAGGACAAACTTAATATACTATTTTCTTCGAAAAGAGTATAAAAAAATGGACAAATAATTCATGGTTTTTTCCATGGTTCTAAAAAGCGTCGCGTTAGATAGCCTTCATATCTGACACGTGTCGCCGTAGTTTACCAACTTGTTGTTACTCGCTCTATTTATTTCAAAATTATATTTACTCAAAATATAAGTGAGCAGCACTTTGACAGATCTTTCGGCTGGGCGTGCTTATTAAATATGAATGTGGTTCAATCTCAAATTATATAAGATTATAGATTTATTAGCACGCTGTCAGTGGCACATGACTTGGTTTGGTTTGGTTTAAAAATCGAATGATTGATTAGCTAATTGAAACATCTACTGCAGCTCTCACACGCAACTTGTTAATATGTGCTAAACATATTTGATAAATCAATCAATATGTAGTAAAATGTTTAAGTCACACGCATGTGTATAATATATATATATATCTTAACTTAATAACGCCGAATTTGATTATCATATGATCGCTTGCCGGTTTTCTGCATGAGAGAAACGCTTGGTCTGAATTATTTGGAGTTGGTCCGGTGTCACATTTGTCACATTTGTCACCTAACGTATGACACCTTCCCTTCAGAAGCCAATTGCGTAATTATATTCACGTGATGCCGCCACTATCTGATTATATTTACAATCTGTGATCTACACGCTGTTTTTTAATGATCCATAAGTGCTATACAGTATTTGTGTTCTCTGACAATTCGGCAATGAAGGCAATTTAAATGCTCTCTCCACACTCGAGTATTACGTTTATGGCTAGGAATTTAGAGCATTTAGGTGCCTGACTAGTTTCCATTTGGGTTTCACTTAATACAATCCGAAACCCACACTTTTTTATATTTTGCCAGTTGCGCTTTAATTTATGGCAGCCACTTACAGATATCTTTGGCTTTATTGCACAGGCTTTGATTACAAATCAAACCGCATTATACTGCCAGAAGGCAGGCAGGCAACAATAATTATAACCTAGGGCAACTGAGCAAGTGCCTCTATTGAGTATTGGGCAATGTGATAATTAATCGCACTCGAAGTTAAGCAAACACAATAATCAAGTAATATAAAGTAATTGTACTAAAATAGATAGGCATCTGCATAGTGCATATATCTTAATATAAATAATGTAAATAATTAAAAGGGAAAACATGTGAGCTGTTAAGCAGGTGTGTGTGTGTGTGTGTGCGTTTGATAAGGCGATAACAAGTTCACCAACTTTTGGGCGGCATTTTAGCCGACTGATGTCAGCTAACTGTCTTGGCCAACAAACCAGATGGCTTATGCCTGTCTGGGCGGCAATATGAACACTTTCAGCAGACTTTTTATTGTTACTGCGCAAACGGCTTTACTTAATGTCATTATCAGATGTGATTGGAGTTTGCCCAGCGGGGCCCATAAAAAGAATCTACAGACACACACTGAAGTAGCCTGGCGTTGACGCTTTGCTTTTAGCTTGTTGCGCAATAAAACGTCAACAGTTGGCACTGATAATCATGACCAGTTGATAAGCGTCTTATACTATACAACAAAATACACACACGTGTGTTGTTGTGTGTTGCTCCAACTGAACAGGGAAAGGGAAGGACGCCTCAGATGCTCAATGTCGTCGTCGTCGTTGTCATTTGCAGCTTGCTGATGATCAATAGAGCTTATCAGCATAATAAGCAGCAGTCACAGCCCGGCCCGTGGCGAATATAATGAGCTAAATTGGTTATCAATGCGGGCCTGGAAACAAGATGCAGCCCGTTTCGAAAGCGCGACAGGCGTATCAAAAAGCAGATGCGCCTGAATAAATAGATAGCTGGCAAATAGGGAAGCAGAGACACGTTCTCTGTGTGCAATCAAATATTATATAAATGTAACAAACAACAGTGTCTATATACACACATCAGATAGAGAGGGAATGGTGAGCTGTGTCGAAGCGTAGCTGTCAAACCACTTAACCAAAAAGCCCAATTAAGTCAATCCAAATTGAACTATTCGTCAGGCCTAATTATCACGCAATTAGGCACACAACAAAAATATGTTTGTAGTAACAGATTTGTGTTTGTTATTTGCCAGAGATTTCGATTAGATTATACATATACACTTCTTAAGTGGATCACAATTCAATTGAAGCTTATCGAATAATTATAGTCTATGGCCCATTTTCCCATCTTCATTATAGCTTACAGTTGATTGGTTTCGTTTTCTCAAGTTCATAATTAGCTGCTAAGCGTCTTATCTCTCAGAAGGTAGTTGAACCAGCTGATAGCATTCATTTTGCAGTCTGAAAACTAATAGAGTCTTTAGAGATCTTTGAAAGCTTTCAGTTTTGAATTAGAGCTTGGCAAGCTTTTGGCGCAATCCTCTTGCCAAGTCTACAAAAATCAAGTCTACACAAAAGCTATACGAAAAGCTCGCACCAAAATTCTATTAGCAAGTTTGCACGCTCCGCAGCAACAGCAATCGTGCCTTATCAATGACATTTATAAAATATATAACTCTAGAAACACCCTCAGCGCTTGAATTAGCACATTCATTCTTAATTTGTGGCACACGCTTATTATAGGAAAAATACTGTTTTGATTTTTAAAAATAGGACTTATCACATTAATCAAACGCTAAACGAATCGAATTGTTTTGCATGCAGAGATTTCATGACAACCCTCGCAGTCACTGCGTGATCCTTCTGGGCATATTAGCAATTAACAATGAACAATTAGCAAGACTTATGAATAATAAAAGCTGCACGTTTTCCGCTTTGGATAATTGATTTATTTGCATAGCATGCTTACATAAGTAAACACAACTTGGACAAGTTCCGTTTTGGAACTCAATTCTGGTTTGTTTTCGTTTTACTTTGGCCATAAGTCGAATCGAAAGACAACAGTGCGTATGCATATTTACTTGTATTTTCTTTTTGTCTTAGCTGTTTTGTTAGCTTGCCAAAACGTGTCCGTCTGCCTACTGATCTCTTTCTCTTTCTCTTGCTCTGCCTTTCCACAACCTGTCAATCAGCTATCTAAATATTTACGTTGGCCATTTGCCAAATGTTGCTCGTAAGCCGCACAAAAGACAATTACAAATATTGTTATTGAGCATTCATAGAAGCGCTAAACAGTTAATCAAATATTGGGAGAGGCTATTGCAGTTAAACTGGCAATTGAAATTGCACTTTTCAAATGACTATATAAATATCTAATTTATATTTTGTATGCCCATAAAAGCGTGCCGGAAATGATTGTCTGAAAAGTAATATATAGAAACGTATCTGGCCAGATCTGGCTTGTGTTTAGGTGTACATTTGTTATGTGTTATTTTACCTAGGCGATTACGAGTAGGCGTTCATCTAACAAGACTAAAGCTTTTTTTATGACTATGGGATTAAGATCAGAGAGGTTATCATGTCGAGAAACTAGAAAAATATGAAATAAAAATACATTTCTATTTAGACTTACGCATTTATGTATGTATATACGAATATATACATATTAAAGATTGCACATCTCTGCTTCCATTCAGAATATATTTTTCCATTTGCTCAATTTAAAATGCACATTGCGATTGAGACACTCAACGCGAATTGCGTGCAATTATGGGCCCACTTTTGATAGATAGAATGAGATTCCAATAGTGTTTTGCAGTGATTTATTTATATTTATTTGTTTGCCCACATTGCGTAGCGCATGAAACGCAATTTCAATTTGCAATTTGCAATTTGCAATTTGCAATTGCGGCTGCTGCTGCTGCAATTGCCAATGTAATTGATAGTCCAGCGTGATTGACAGTCGACTGTTGTTGTTCTTGTTGTTGCGATAGCAGCAAGTGTCATACAACTACTTAAAACATGCTAAGTATAGCCATGTGAATGGTTAACTGCTGCTGATCATCCCCATTCATGCCATGCCAGGCAAGATTTCACAGCTGATAACCGCGCACTATTTGCTTGCACAATAGTTTAAGGAAGAGGGCACAGAGCACAGAGCACAAGAGCGAGATTGTCCAACGTGCAGTCACGAAAGAGGGAGAGAGAGAGAGCGCGAGAGAGAGAGAGCGAATGCTCTCTCGAGTGGCAGTCATATTTTTTTTAAGACGCTCATAAATTCTGGAGACTTGACTTTTTATGCTCGGCTCGCTCAGCGACCGACACTCGTACTCGTAGAGGATTTGCTAATTTCCATGCGAACGTCGTTTATATGCCTGCTTGCCTGCCTCTCTAGGTTAGGGTCTCTCGCCGCTGAAAATGGGCTTTTGATTTACGCAGAAAGATATATGCACAATATAGATACACATATAAATATTTGTCTACGGCCACTCCAACGCTCAGATTGACATTGACAGTGGAGCTGTCACTTTGTACATTTCCTTGCGATCGCAGAAACCCGTTAGGAGTTGTAACCACATAAAACCGAAATCGTTTTGAGTATATACACATATATATATATATATATATATAATAGAGAAATATTGTCAAAAATGAGTCGCGAGTGCTGGAAACGGTAAATATCAAAGAAATGTTCATACATAAATATATGTGGCTATAAAAAATATATAGCTTGTGCTTTTTTGTGACAAATTATGCAAAGTTTTGACCTTCAAATGGACCCAATATACATAAGTGTTGAGAAACCCCTGGATTGTTTTAAGTGTTTACAAGCCCAACGGTTTTATTTTGAGTGTAAACATTTTGCAAAGTAATTGCAAAGGTTATTTATATATTTCATTGTGTCGTCTCTTTTAAAATTGGAATTGTTTTTACGTTTAATACTCGTTTTGTTCTAAAAATAGGCAAAATAACAAATACATCTGCGATCAACATTTGTCTAACTTCTTCAACTCGAAGTTCTCTATTCGAACTTTTTTTGTGATAAACCGATTTATAATTAGCTGAGCTCAAAGTCCAAAAATCTATTTAAAGTACTAAAGATAAATATGCAGAAAAAGGTGCTAAGTTGTTTATGTTAGTCTTGTGCTAAAACCAAATGCACTCGATAAATATCGTTTGCAGAACAAAACTGAAGTTACATCTGTTTGTCATCTGGATTCTAAACAAACAGTTTGGAAAATCGATGCTACAGCTGCGACTTGATAACAGCAAAGTTATCAAACAACCCCAAAAAAGCAGGCTCGCTTCAAAATGAGCAAAATGTCTAGACAAGCCGTTGAACCAAAGCAGTTAGTTTCAAGTACAAATGTATATATCTATATATATATATACATAATCAAGTCAGGAGCAGCTGCATGTGTGCGTGTGTGTGTGTGTGTGTGTAAGATCACATTTAATTGAAAGGCTTCGAATGGATGGCCGTGCGCTAATGCTCGAGCATGATTGATGAAGTTGATTTGATTTTTGTGTCCGTATGAATGGTAAAGGTAAACATGCGCGTAATGTCAAATACTTATCAAGCAACGAAATGAATAATAGTAATGGAAAAATGGAAATGAACTCAGTTTAGTTGGTTCCATTTGGCCCGTAATTATACGCTAACGAAACTCGCATTTCAGTTGTTTGAAGGTGTTCAAAATGAAGGCATCGACATTGGATAAAATCAGCTGCTTCCTGGCCGAGCTGCTCGGCACGGGCATACTCGTCTTCCTCGGCTGCATGGGCTGCGTCAAAACGGACCTCTTTCCCAACAATCATCTGCAGATTGTGCTCAACTTTGGCTTCGCCGTCCTCATTGCCATCCAGTGCTTTGGCTGTGTCTCGGGCGCTCATCTCAATCCCGCCGTCACTGTTGCCGCCTATGTCTATGATCTGGTCTCGCTGTCCATGGCCTTCATCTACTTTGTGGCCCAAATGCTGGGCGCCTTTATTGGCTATGGCCTGCTCAAGGCACTGCTGCCCGCCTCCACACTCGATGTGCCCAACGGACTGTGCGTTACACTGCCCCATGCCGAGGTCTCCAGTCCGCAGGCCTTTGGCATTGAGTTTGTGGCCACGGCCATTCTGGTCATTGTCTGCTGCGGCGTCTGGGATCCACGCAATTCCAAGCACCATGACTCCGTGGCCATTCGCTTTGGCCTGGCCATTGCCTGTTTGGCCTGCGCAGCGGTAAGTTGAAGTCAAAGCCGCAACTGCTAGCTAAGTATATCTATAATTTCGCGTTTGTTCGCCTGGCAGGGCCCCTTCACTGGCGCCAGCATGAATCCAGCCAGGTCCTTTGCCCCAGCGCTGTGGAACGGCAACTTTGTGTCCCACTGGATCTACTGGCTGGCCCCGCTGAGCGCTGCTGTCGTCACCTCCGTCGCCTACAAGGCCGTCTTCCGGCGCGAAGTGGTCGAGGCGCAGATCATGACAGACGAGAAGCTGCGTCAGCTCGAGGATGTCCAGCTCTCATAGACAATCAATCAATCAATCACACACACACACACACACACAAGTGCCAAAACACGCTCTGTATTCAGTTAAGAGCAGACCACTTAAGCAAATCTAATTAGTTGTAAGCTAAGATCGATATGGACGAATTTTATATTAATACAAATGCTGTACAATTAATATAAAGCCACGACAAATAAACAACATAGACATTTTTTCTATCTCAAAACGTGCCTTTTACTTTATTCATTATTATTATTATTAAAAGAAATAATATTCCTATGAGCTTGCGAAAAAACACTACAAATTCTAAATAAATACTAAATAAATGTATTATTTCTTAATATTAACATTTTTCTTATTTATTTTTATCTTCAGATAGTTAGAAGATCCGAATTAATTACGCAATAAAGATAACATCTTAATTGAATCACGACTTCAACTTAACATTGCTTGCCTGTTTTGAGTATGCAAAATTGCATCTCCATAATAGCACAATATTTATCCTATAAAAAAACAATGGATTATATCGAAAAGCTCTCAAAGTATGTGTTATATTGAGTTCTGTTTACAGACCAATAAGTTTAATCAAGACATCTGTGAATACGAACAAGTAAGAATGCTCTAGTTGGGATTGCCCGACTAGGAGATACCCTGAACCCAGTCCTTATATTTTTCATACTAACCTATCAGTGTTGATACATGTAAGCACACACATGCTGCAAGCAGTACAAGCAGTTTAAGCAGTTAGCTTGCTTCTGCACTGAGCCCCACACCATGGAAAGGTAAATCTTAAAAAACTTCTGTGCTTATTGTCCGATCTTTGTGAAATTTTTAGGACATAAAATTGGCTATGAAATAAGCGATCAACCCCAGTTATAAGGTCATACCTTCAAAATTGAGTGTTTTTATACTTTTGGGGGGATCGGGGGGGGGGGGGGTGGTATCCAAAAAGTGAAATATTTGTTACATGTGTATGTTATTCGAGATTATACATGCCAAATTTGGGGCCTCTAGCTCTTATAACTTTAAAGTTATGTCCCAAAAACGCTACTCTGAAATCGACATTTATCGATAATTTTTTAACGGATCGAGATATCGATGAAATGAAATAAACTTGATCTGCCCCGGGACTACGAGAGCTTGTATTCCAAATATGAACTCTCTAGCTCTTATAGTCAGACGGACGGACAGACAGACAGGCGGACAGACGGACAGACAGATAGACAGACGGACGGACTCGGCTGTTGATACTGATCAAGATTATAAATACTTTATAAATTCGGAGATGCTTCCTAATGCCTATTACATACTTTTGCACAACTTCAATGCACCCTTTTTACCCATTTTAAATGGGTTCAGGGTATAAATATGCCATATACTACAGCTAAATGGTAACAAATACCTTATCGTTCCTCTTTCTTTATGAAGATACTTTAAAAACTTAAAGTCTGCTCTCTAAACAAGCACAGACAAACGGTTACACATAACTATATGTATATATATATATATCGTGCACAACAATTTATAAATTTATGAGCCCGACATTGCACACTTTGTAGAATTATAGTCACATTATGCACAGGCAATAATAGCTAGCTGTGTAAATGTAATTAATTTTATAAAATGTTAAACACTTGGAATAATTCATTTAACAATTGCCAGGAGTAATGTAATTGCACTTGCGGTCAGTTTGCACACAGAGCGACCTGGGCACAAATCCAGTTGAGTGGATTTATAGTGCAATAATCGTATGTGTTAATTACCACTACAGTTTGCACTGGGCCAAGTTATTAGAGGCGCCTCAAAGTAGGCCAGGCATTGGCCATGGCCATTAATCAAATGTACTTAGCGGCCATTGCGATAGCAGGGAGTATTGGCCAAGCCAGGCGCCGTATTCGCCACTGTTAAACACTGTTAAACATCTTAATGAGAGATAAGATTACGCATTTAAAGCCAACTAGATGGGAAAGTTATGCTTGTGTGTCCATAGCATGATTAATTAATTATTAATTTGCGATTGAGCTTGACTAGGCATTTGGGCATAGTGGAATGCGTAGGCGCCCGGCCCATATCTAAGCAAAAGATCCGCATAATAATTAGCATTAAGGTTTTATAATTCATATTGATTGATTACCGCACAATTGAAAGTCGAAACGTTGCGCTGGTCCCAACTGCCAAAACAGCCAGTCAGCTCAGTTCCATTTCGACAGCATGTCGCAGCAGAGGTTAAGTTTCAACAACTCCACAGCCAGCTCCAGCTGGCGCTATCTGAAGATGCACTCCGCCCACCGGGCGCGAGTAGCCGCCTTCTTTGCCGAGCTGGTCGGCACGGCGACCTTCATCTTTATCGCCTGCATGGGCTGTGTGACGACGCCGCTGTTCCTCAACTCCCACTTCGAGCTGAGCCTGAACTTTGGCCTGGCCATACTGATCGCCATCCAGAGCTTTGGCGCCATTTCGGGCGCTCATCTCAATCCGGCCATCACACTGGCCGCCTGGATCTATGGCGCTCTCAGCTGGTACATGGCAATTGCCTATTTTGTGGCCCAGATTGCTGGCGCTCTCATCGGCTATGGCCTGCTGAAGGCAGTGCTGCCCCTGAATGCCATCGTTGGTGTGGACAATCCCGCTGGTGTCTGTGTCACAGTGCTTAGCACTGATATTTCGGTGCTGCAGGGCGTCTTCATTGAGTTCATCATCACCAGCTGTCTGGTCATGGTCGCCTGTTCGGTGTGGGATCCTCGCAATGCGAGCCTCAAGGATTCAGTGCCACTGCGCTTCGGTCTCACCGTCTCGAGTCTCAACTTGGCAGCGGTCAGTATAAATACCATATATATGTATCTAAATGCAGCGTTAGCAATTGACATTTCCACTCGGAACAGGGCCTTTTCACTGGCTCCAGCATGAATCCGACACGCTCCCTGGGTCCGGCTGTGTGGAACAATTCGTGGCAGCACCACTGGATCTACTGGGCGGGTCCACTCGTAGGTGCCGCAGTCACAGCCATCATCTATCGATTGTTCTTCAAGGGTCGCAGCGACGAGGAGATTGAGCTACGCAACTCAAATGCTAAAATAATGTTCATTAATAAGGTCTAGCTTGTACTTTAGTAGCCCAACTAGTTTTAGTTCATGTTTAAGTTCAATAAAATGCAGACATCCGTGAGTCTAGAGAACTACATATCAAGTATACGTATTTAATTTGTATATAATTCTGATACCGAGAAGGAATCACGATTGTATTAAGTACAAATGCCATGAGTTCAAAGTATCACAACTTTGATACAATTATTTTGGTCATGTTCATGCCTAGATCGTTTACACAGGCCTTTGGCATTTCGAAGAAATAAAATAGCTTGATAGTTTGCTAATGCCATATGACTCTTGATGGAAAAATGCGCTTTGACAATTAGCTGTCAATCATTGAGATAACATAAAATCAAGAAAAGTTAAGTTTTGGTCTGACAGTTGGTGCCACGGTTTATATTTTCAGTTTATTTTAGTTCTATATCAAATATGAAGGTCACAATAATGCAATATGCATGAGATTTTGTTATATCCTGCACTCGACAGCATATGCAACTCATAAAAACATTAAATTGTTGATAATACTACTCTCATGGTAGTGCGAATCATTCATGAAAAGCTTTGCTAACAACGTATTCTTCTGAAACCACAAATGAATGGGTTCGCTTTTATGGTAGTAACTTTACCGTTATATATTTCTTTTCATAATCATATTACTTCCTAACTAAACGTTGTAAATAAAAGGATTTCATAAAAAACTAGACCGCATGTAGAAGATTAAATGCCCTGTATGCATACTTGATTAAAATCGATTGATAGTAAGGCGCTATTTAGATTATCGGAAGAAACGTAAATAACATTTTATACAGAAATTAAAATAGCCTCGACTGACATTATTATTTTTTTTTTTTTTCACATAGTTAACAAAGATAACATTAGAAATTAATGGCACAATAAACACTTAACTTAATCACGTCGCCTGATATGTATTTGAGTGAATGCAAACCTTAAATTTGAAAACAATTTAATGCGTATACTTGATGTGTGTGTATGGGAAGGGTAACGGCATTTTATTTGACTGTTCGCAACATGGAAAGTTTTTTGCAAATAAAAATCTAAATTATTTACTTTTATAGTATTTTCTTTAAATTAAAATATTAGAATTTTTGAGCATAATTAAAAAATTAAAGGAATTATTGCAAAAATGTTTAGATTTAAAACTATAACGATTGTTATTTAAAAACGCAATGAAAATTTCAAAAACAGTAGACGTTTTATATGCCTAGATTGTCAAGGGGGGATTTGGAATGCAAATAATATCCGGAAGAAAACCCACTTGAAAGATCTAATCTGAAACATAAATGATTCGATTGCGATGACCGCTAGCTGGTAAAATATATAATAACAATAAAAATATACGCATTTAAGTGTGCAGGAGCGTCAGCTGATAATTGACTTTAGCGTTTGATAATTTGATAATTGATAATAACCATTGTTGAAGATTAGTGGGCAATTCAAAGTCGCGATTTGAGAGAATGAGAGAGTAGCTAACCGGCTAAGTACCTGCCAATGGGTCGAGTGGTCGCAAAGCTAATCAGTCAGCGGCAACGACCGACTGCTGCACTGCATTACACACTCTCTCTCTCTCTCTCTCTGTCTATCTCTCTCTCTCTCTGTCTATCTGGCATATGTACGTCTCCGAGTTAGACGCCAGCGATTCAGTTGCGTGCTGTGCGTCCGCGTAAAACGTTGCCAGACTCTTAGTTTAGTTGTACAAACCTTGCATTATGAGTGATCCGAATTTGAGCACAAGGCAGGTAGCACACCTGTCCTGCCCTTCTATGATAACTGAACGTCGAGTCTAATCCGCCTACGTCTTCACTTTGCAGAGGCGTCATTGTGGACAAGCTATGCATCATCCTGGGCGAACTGGCGGCCACGGCCATCCTGATGTTCCTCGGCTGCATGGGCTGTGTGGAGACAACGGAGTTCATTAACTCGCATCTGCAGTGCTCCCTGAACTTTGGCTTCGTCGTGCTCATTTGCATTCAGTGCTTCGGCTGTGTCTCCGGTGCGCATCTCAATCCGGCCGTAACGCTGGCCAGCTACGTGTACAACATGATATCGCTGCCGATGGCACTGGCATATTTTGTTGCACAACTAGTTGGCGCCTTCATTGGCTATGGACTGCTCAAGGCGGCGCTGCCCAACGATGCTGTCTGCAGCACGGAGACACCGCTGGGCGTCTGCCTCACCACGGTGGCCAGCGGCATTGGCGTGTGGCAGGGTGTGCTAATTGAGTTCCTCATCACCTGTGTGCTAATCACTATCTGTTGCGGCGTTTGGGATCCACGCAATGTCAAATTCCAGGATTCGGTCGGTGTGCGCTTCGGTCTGGCCATTGCGTGCTTATCCCTGACTGCGGTATGTACACTTTTAACATATTTTACTCGACATACCATACTTTACTTTGATATCCATACTGCCTCCGGTTCAGGGCCAGTTTACGGGCGCCAGCATGAATCCGGCACGTTCTTTCGCCCCGGCATTGTGGAACAACGTGTGGGAGCATCACTGGATCTACTGGGTGGGTCCAATGCTGGCCGCTTTGGTCACATCACTCACCTACAAGCACGTCTTTCGGCGCCAGACGAACGACACCGAAAAACGCATCCAAGCCAACGACTCACAGCCGTAGTTATCTCCAACCGTCAAATGTATATAAAGTTAACAAAGTGCACATTAAATTAGTAATTAGTTTACTCACAGTTCAAATCGTGATTGTATTGCATGTATATAACAATGTAAAATATTATCATAAATAAATAACAAGTACGATTTGTAGGGCAATAAGGTAATATATCAGTTATGCTCAGGTATGCTCAAAAATGTACGCGAATTCTTCGATTTTTGCATAAATTGTATTCATACATATTTTTTGCAATTAGTTTGCTGTCAGTTTTTAGAAAGTTTCATTTTGAGTTATTAAATTTTAACTTAAATAGATGATCTATAAATTCCCGTAACTTTTTGAGCACACCTTATATTGATGCAAGGCTATACAAATAAGATATATAAATAAATGTATAAACAAAAAACACTTGTAGTATTACTACATTTTTCTTTCACAGCTGGCAGCAGTCAACAAAGTGTTTCACTTTTTTAAGGCAAATAACTTGCATTGAATCGAGGAAATTTCCGCTCTTATCTATTAAGTTAGTTATTACAATTCTGTCTGCGCCAGTTAGCATAAATTATTTTTAATTAGTTGTATTAGCAACAGAGATAACCAAGAACCTCTCTATAAATATATATGTATATGCACGTATGTAGCTAGATAAGGAAATCTAAAATGTATCTAGCAAGTTAAGACACTTATCGCACATTAAGCTGCGCTCTAATCCGCATGAACCCTTGACTTAAATTAGCCTGGCAGGGTGCCCAGCTAATTGCTGATAAATGGCCACAAGTACACAAGCACATCGCTCCAGGTAGTAATATATGCATGCATGTATATTTATTTTGAACAAGCATTGTTCTTATGGGGTTAGATAGAGTTCGGTTGGGGGACGCTCGCTGCTCTCCACCTGCAGCGGACGATAGCTCGGCAAATTGTAGGCAAATTGCCAGAACAGTGGCACAATGATGCAGGCCAATAGCTGCCCGCCCAGCTGCAGCAGCACCGTTTCCGGATTGCCCCTGTACAGTGTGGGTATGAGCAGCTTGGCCGGATTCATCGAGGCGCCCGTCAGCTGACCCTGCGCACATTAACAAACAGTTAATACAGAATACTTGAAAGAGCATAAAGCGAACTCACGCCAGCCAAGTTGCATGCCGTGACCAAGCAGCCCATTCTCAAGGTGACCGAGTCCAGGAATCTGCCGCTGCGCACATCCCACAAGGCGCACCAGGCCAAGACCAGTACCGTTGTGAGCATGCCCTCAATGCTCAGGATTTGTAGGCTGGACAGACTGTGTGCGGGCTCCACAGTGCAAATGCCCAGCTTGTTAGCGTCTATCATGGCCGGCGTTTGCATTTGCAGCAGCAGAAAGTAGCCGAAAGCTGCTCCCAGCAGCTGGCAGACCACATAGAGCAAGATCATCTTTGAGCCAATATAGCCGAGCAGATAGCAAGCGATCGAGACGCAGGGATTCGCATGTGCGCCCGATATGAATCCAAAGATGTGCATAATCACCACAATGGCCAATCCATAGCTCACACTTGACATGAGATTCCCATTAGCATCCTCGCTGGAGTGTCCTTTGCAGCCCATGCAGCTAAGCATCATGAATAGAGCCGTTGCGCTGAACTCGCTGAGTCCCCGCATTAGTGTACAACTATTAAATATCATTTTCGATGTGTCCAACATTCAATTTGGCAAATGGTACCATAAATAAAAGTGTTATTGAAACTAGTTTTATCTGAGCAGTTTAATTCGAGATATGAGTTTTAATGAAAGTGTTTACTGTAAGGAGTTTGTGTTATATATAATGCCTTGTGTATAATTTTGACAGCTTTGTGCGTGTTTTCAGTTTAAATAATGTGTATATACTTGCTCTAAGTATATTAGCATTTCGAAATGATTGCTTTTGGAGTATATATATTCATAATTAGCAACAAGACAAATGAAACAGCAAGGCTTTATCTCCCCATCTCACTTTTTGTTATAGCTGGAAGGAATAGAGGAGTCTTTATGGCTGCCCCTCAAATTCGAAATGAACAAGTTTGCTAAAGCACACTTCTTATCCAGTTGCTGAACCAAGCGCTTTTTAAGCACTATTTCTAAAGCTTTTAGTTCCAAATAGCTTATTAAGATACAATTTATAAATATTTTACAATGAATGTGTAAAAATGATTAACTTAAAATCATGATTACTATATTATTGTTGCGTATGTTCTTGTGATAAATTATATAGCTAACAACTTTAAGAGTTTTGTATTGTGTTCTTAAAATCTAATAGCTATTAAAGCCTTCATCACTTAGACAGATTACCACTAGGCAGATAATTATAAGAATATGTCGCAACAAAACAAAAAACGTAAATATATTTTAAATTAACCAACCGTTTCTTTAATTAAGCTGACCGTACTACACTAACGAAAAATACCAAAAATAGATGCACACAATATGGACATAATATACCGCAAGTGTGATGCCACATCTAGCTGTTTACAAAGTGTGGCAATAGGAGCGATACCTGCAGACACGTATTTATTTATATTAGATGTTTTTTTATATAAATTCAATTGTGCCTAAATTAAGTAGTCAACGCAGCAAATACCAAGCGCAGCAACTGCCCAACAATGTTTGCCAATCTGAAAAATAAACTCATCGAGGAGGTGAAAGCGTCGCCGTCCAAATTCCAACAATTTGCAAATGCAGCCCAGGCAAGAAACGACAAAAAAAAATGCAAATTAACGAAAACATACGCACACAAACAAACAAAATTTGTAGTGTGTGTGTGTCTGAGTGTGATAGAGACAAGTGCTGCGGGGGTAACACCCAAAACAAGCAAAACAATTGGCTAAATCTGTTCAATTTGACCCATTTCAAACAGACTGGCAGCTGTGCGCACACCCAACCCCCTCACACACACACACACACACACAAGCTCACTGCACAGCAAACACTCACTATACACACACACAAACACACACACAAGTAAAATAACTTTATCGGTTTGCTACTTTTTGTAGGCCGCCGTGAGCTCATCGTCCAGCACAACAACACCGAATAGCTCGGAGAATACCGATACCGGCACTAATGAGAATTTCTTCAGCATCACCGAAGAGGGTAATGTTGATAGTTTTTATCGAAGAGACTTCCAATACTAATTGAATGTTTTCTGCAGATACACCACAGAACTCGCCTTATCGCATACAGAAGTTGCCGCGTGGCGGACGAGCCTCGACTCAGTCCCTTAATGGCATGGGAGCAAGTGGCGCCATACCGCGCACTCGCAAGCTATCCAATTCGTCCATGGCCAGCGACATCTCGTTCCGCCTGCCCTCATATGATGCGCCAGCGGTGAGTGCGTTAATTATCTAAATGCCGTTCATTTGAATTAGAGCTTAATGTAAGCTCTTCCATTAGATGTATCACTTGCAGTCGGATGTGGATGAGACGAGCAGTGAGTTTGATGACTCTGCATCAACGGCACGCCTGGATGTTATCACCAAGGATCAGCTGTACGATGCGTACAAGAAGTCGCTGGATCGCTATCACAAATACCGCTGCCGCTACACAGATCTGGCCAAGAAGTACAAGGAACTGGAGCGGGACAGCAGCAAGGCAAGGGTATGTGAAAATTGAAAGAAATATTCAAAAAGCTAAAGAATTTAAAGCTTTGCAGAGAGGTTGAAGTCCTATTTAGTTAAATGAAAACTCAAAAACTTAGTAACTATGGGCTTTAACGTATCTTATGGCTTTAGTAAACACGCACATATATTTTTGACATTTGTACAATGACAACTCTCGTTGCTTTCAGTCCGTGCTAGTGGAGACGCAGGACAAGGCGCTGCGTCGCATCAGCGAACTGCGAGAGCAATGCACACTGGAGCAACAGGCGAAGGCACATCTGGAGGAAGCGCTGCGGATCGAAATGGATGATATGAGCTGCAAGATGCAGGCCTACCAAACCAAGCTGCAGCTGCTCGGTGAGAATCCCGATAACGTGACAGCCGCACTGGAGCGCGGCCAGTCAAACGTAGCCGACAAGCTGATCGATCTGGAGGAACCATTGGAGACCACAGTGGCAGCGCCTACGGAAAATGGCAGTCAACCCACAATGGATGTGGAGATGGTGGTGAACGAAGATTTGACTAAACTACGACAGCTGCTGGCCAAGCAGGAAGCGCAGTTGAAGGAGCTGCGGAAGAGCAACGAGGAGGCAAACAGCACAATTGGTGAGCTTCGCAAACAGGAGGAGGAAAATGTGCTGCTGCTGGCGCAGACGAAGCAAGCGATACACACGGAGCTGGAGCACAAGGAAACCGAGGTGCGCCAGCTGCAGGATCAAGTAAAGCATCTAGAGATTGAGCTGGACCTGGCAAATGGACGCGAAACTCAGTCCGGTGACATCAAGGCGCAACTGACGAAACTACAAAGTGGCAAACAGGAAGTAGACGCTAAACTTATTGCCACGGAGCATATGCTGAGCACACTGCGAGGAGAGCATGCCGAAAAGAGTCAGAAGATGGCAGCTCAACTAACAAGAATTGAGTCGGAGTTGGTCAGCAAAGAAAAGGAGTTGCTGCAGCTGCAGGAGCAGTTCAAGCAGCAAGCAGCTGAGCTACAACAGGCAAGTCTTAGTGAAACGCATTCAAAGGACATCAAGGAACAACTAAAACAGCTGCAAAATGCCAAACAGGAAGCTGAATCGAAGCTGGCATCAACGGAACAACAACTAAATGAGCTAACGGAAAAGGAACAACAATTGGCATCTCAGTTAAAGAAAATATTGTCTGAGCAGGAGCAACAGCAAACCAAATGCCAACAACTGCAGGAGCAGTTAAAGCAGCAATCAGCCGAGTTGGAACTAACGGAGAGCATAAAGGAGCAATTAAAGCAACTGCAAAATGCCAAACAGGATGCGGATGACAAACAAATTGCAATGGAGCAACAACTAAACACGCTGAGATTAGAGCACACGGCAAGGGAGGATGAGCAGAAGCAACTTCAGTCCACGCTGGAGCAGCAGAACGAAAACGAAGTGCGCCAGTTGCAGGAGCAACTGAAACAGCTTGAAGCTGAGCTGGCAAGCTCAAACAGCCGTGAATCGCAAGCCGGCGATATCAAGGAGCAATTGAAGCAGTTGCAAAATGCCAAACAGGAGGCGAACAACAAATTACTTGAAACGGAGCAGCAACTGAATACGCTGCGTTTGGAGCACACGGCAAAGGATCAACAAGTGGCTGCACTGGCCGAAGAACTGAACACGTTCAGAATGGACAGCGAGCAGAGCCTGCAGGACCTGCGTTTGCACAACAATCAGCTGAACGAAATTGTGCAGCGCAACCAGCAAAACGAGTCGACTTTGGACGAGCTGCAGAGTCAGCTGGAAGACGCCAGAGCACGACTGCTGGAGCAAGAGCAGCGTGTGCTGGAAACGGAAAAGAGTCTAGAGAAGGAGCATGAAAACGTTGCTGCACTAAGCGTTGAAAAACTAGCGGCCGAGGAACAGACGTTCAAATTGCAACGCGAGCTGCAATCCTTGAGCGAACAATACGCGAGCAGTGAGTCGGAGGCGATATCATCGTTGCGCCTGCAGATTGAAGCGCTCAACGGTCAACTGAGCGCTGCTCAGACCAAGGAAAAGGAGTCAAAGACGGGCGCCAGCAAACTGAACAAGCTGAAGAAACAACACGAGCAGTTGCAGGCGAAGCACAGCGAACAAAGCTTGAGTCTGGAGCAGCTCAAAGAGGAGGCGGCGAAAGCCGAGGAGCTGCGCAACGAGAAGCAGGAGCTGCAGGAGCGCGTCAGTGTCATTCTCGAGGAGATCACAACGATGCAGACGCATCTGCAGGATGTGCAGGCGGCGCAAACGCAGCTCGAACTCGAAAAGCGCCAACTGGAAACGCACATTGAGGCGTTGCAGCAGGAGCAGCAACAAAACGATGCACAGGGTGAATTATCCACGGCGCGTATTGTTGAGATTGAGAGCGAGAACAGCAAACTGGCCGAGCACAATTGTCTGCTGCAGGAGCAAAACAATCACTTGCAGAAACAGCAGGACGAGCTGAGCAAGTTGCAGAGCAAGATGCAACAAGTACTCGATGAGCATTCCAAGCTGCAGAATGCACAGGAGATCATGGAGCATGATCATCGCACGCTGCAGGACAAATGCGATGCCTACGAAAAGGAAAATTTGCTGGCCAAGGATGAGCTCAAGTGCATGCAGGCAGCGAAAGCGGACTTGGAGTCGCAAGTGTCCGCCCAGCAGCTGGACTTGGATCAGGCCCAACAGCAGCTGGCCGAGGTGCGCGAGCGCCAGCTGGAACTGCAACAGCAACTGCTGGATCAGACGAAACGCGCCGCCGAACTGGAGGCCAGCACTGAGCAACTGTCAGCGCTGCAGGCAACTGTGCACAATCTGCGCGAGCAATTGCAGGCACTCAAAGAGGCGGAGCAGGCTAGTCTGGATAAAGCTCAGGCGGTCATCGCCGGCCATGCCATCCAGCTGTCAACGCTCGAGACGCGCTGCAGTGCCGCCAATGGAGATGTGGAGCGTCTGCACGAGGCTAACGATGCACTACAGCGAGAAATCGAGACACTGAAGAGCGCAACGCCGGAG
The DNA here is from genome assembly GCA_035042425.1 of Drosophila flavopinicola. NCBI lineage: Eukaryota > Metazoa > Arthropoda > Insecta > Diptera > Drosophilidae > Drosophila > Drosophila flavopinicola. Next base: position 9,669,911 of record JAWNLL010000090.1, on the reverse strand, counting down.
CGCACCAATCCCGACTATGAGCAGCTGCAAATTGAGAACGAATATCTGAACAAGCATGCCAAACAGCTGGAAACGGAACTCGCGCTGGCGATGACCAATCACGGCGACAGCGGCGAGAAGCTAAAGTCGCTGCAGTGCGAACTGTACGTGCTGCAGGATCAGGCTCAGCAGCATAACATCCAGCTGGAGGAGAAAGACCTCGCCAGCTGGGCTGCCAATGCGGAGGCAGCACAGCTAAAGTCAACGCTGGAGGAGCAGGCGCTGGAATTAAGTCGTCAGAGCGAGCACGCGAGATTCGTTAGCGAACAAAACGATGCAGTGCAAAAAGAGCTGCTGCAGTTGCAGCAAACTCTGCAGGAGCGCCACGCCGAGTTGGCCCAAACGCAAGAGCGCTGCCTCAGCCTCGAACAGCAAGTGAGCAAGGAGCAGCAGCAGCAGGAGGCAACGTCACTGCCCAACGATTCGGAGCATTTACGCAGCCTCAATGAGCAGCTGCAGCGCGAACTGGAAGACCTGAAGCACAAGAGCAACGGCGAGCAGACAAATCTGCAGCAGGAAATCGATGAGCTACAGGCGAACAACAAAGAAATGACCGAGCGCATCAACGAACTGGAGACGCTGCGCGCTGGGATTCAGGCACAACAGCTGCTGGCCAGCCTGGCGCCCAAGAGCGTACAGCAGGCAGTGGCAAGCGATGAGAAGGCCCAGCTGGAGGCGAAGCTCAAGGAGATCATGAGCGAAGTGCAGGATGTGACCAATCGCAATCTGTTTCTCGAACAAAAGTGCGAGAACTTTTTGATCCTAGAGCAATCCAATGAGCGACTGAAGCTGCAGAACGCAAAGCTATCGAGGCAATTGGATGAAACACTGGTGAGTGGGCTGACTTAACGATCCATCCGATCAACGATATATGTATTTGCTAAACATAGCTTTATCGTGTTTTCAAGGTATCCATGCAGCATAGCGATAGCGCTCCCGCTAACACGGAATTCGAGTATCTACGCAACATTATGTTCCAGGTAATTAAGCGAATCGCTTGAGCGTTGAGAGTGACAAAAGCAAAACTTGATTTAAGTCCAGATCTAGTGTAAAAATCAACTAGGATTGAAGTTTTTTTATACAGTACAGTACAGTTCGTTGAAATTCGACACTTTTATTAACTGGCATTTATGTTTGCAGTATTTAACCGGCAATACGAACAACGAAACTTTGGTCAAAGTCATATCGGCGGTGCTGAAGTTCTCGCCACAGCAGGCACAGGTCGCCCTCGAAAAGGAGCACCAGCGACGCTCACTTGTATGTCAAATCAATTTGTATCCAACTACAGCAGCATATTCATATTGTGTTCCATTCATTTCTTGCAGCTAAACAAACTGATCTAGCAAGAGTTGTTGGCACTCGATGGCAACAACTGGTGGTGGCAGCCTTGCAATGAAACGCTTCTAGACTACTACAAATCAAAGCTGAACGTTTAGCCCAAGTTCACAACAAGTACCTTACCTCAACTTAGCCGCAAGTTGTAGCTGTGTTTTCGTTGCTTTAACTGCTGCTTGAAGGCATTTCGACTTGAAGGCATAGTTTATGATACATACACATACATATGTATATCTATCTATATATCGTATACAATTGGCATACTTGCTTGCATATGTATGTATACATCCGCATGTTATTGTACAGTCAAAAATTATTGTAAATTTGAAATTATGCTACTTTATGTTGCTCGATCGATTGAGGTAACTAACACACAGACACATTCGACACTCTACGCTTTTTCCATTTAACTGTGCAATCATTTCAACATTTAATGTGTTTTCCTTTGTTAATTGAAATTCATTTTAGCCGTAAGTTCAAAAAGTGTAAAGATATCAATTGCAGTGAGCATTTAGTTTAATTCAAATTAATATACATTTAAATACAAATAAATAGTTACAAATTGATGCATTGCAGCTGATAATTCAGCCTGCGTTCCGCAAAGCTGCGCAACATCGCACGTGTCATGGGCGACAATGCATAGTTGGGCCGATAGCTCTGCAGCGCCTTCAATGCCAACGCGAAACCGAAACGCTGTGTACGCACAATGGCCTGAACGGCTGCCTGCTGGACGGCCGGGCGTGGCACCGCCACCATGACGCGCTTGAAGAGCGCTAGGTAGTTGGAAATGTTCAGCTCGGTGTCCAGCGGCAACTGTTTGACAATCATCGATATGCACTGCAGCAGGCACACCATGCGCTCGTCGTACTCCTCCATCTGGCTGTACAGATCACAGTAGCTGTCGGCCAACGGCAGCAGCTGTGCCACCAGCACATCCCTGAGCACTAGCTGGGGCAAGCAGCCCTTGCAGAATATGGCAAAGGCATAGCTCAGCTGTTCGACGCGACCCGCCTTGAGTTTCTCGACTAGATTCTCGATCACTTGCGGCTTGGTGGGCTCAAATGGCTTATAGTGATATTCAAAGCGTAGCATCGAGAGCAGCGCACGATCGCATCCATCGGCTGGATTCACCTCGTACTTGTGGGACATCAGTCTATGCTTGATGACCGTTATTAGGGGATCGCCATTATCGTAGTCACGCTCCTCGCGATGCGGCAGCACCGTTGGAAACTCCCGCAGCACCGCCAGCACTAGCAGCGTCATGTCCCTGGTGTAGTGATAGAGTATTTTGGCCAGCAACAGGCGTGCCGGATTCACATAGCTCTCCGGCGGTTCAGCGAGGTTCGCCTGAAGGGAAATCAACTGCAAATAGAGACGCACATAGACGTGTGCCTGCTGTTCTTTGTTTCGACCACTCGGACGAACCAAATGCTGCTCCAATGCGTGCATGAGGCGCTCAATAAATGAATATCGCTGGTGCCTAAAAGGCTGAAGCACAATTAGCAGACGCTCGAGATCAACGGTTTCCTTCAGATCGCTGGATGCGGTTATGATTGCATTGCTAACAACATCCACTTGATCGTCCGCTAGTGCAAGCTGCGCCTGCGTCAACTCTAGCGGTGTCGCTCGCTTTAAGAAATTGACTATTTGGCGCTGAAGTTGCTGCATTTCTTTGTTGCTGTTTAGTGTTTGCTGCTGCTGCGGCTGCTGTGTTCGCTTGCCACGTTGCTTGCTGTCCGCTTTGACATCGTTGACGACGTATGATAGCAGCGCCTTTGGCTCAGTCGCGCCATTTACGACGTCTGGCGATTCCAGTGGTATTTCAATGGGCTCGCTGTCGCTCTCGTCGCATCTCCATTCCGGCGACAAAGGGGAACAATCGTATATGCAGCTTGGCTGCACTTCACTAGTCACTTTGATCGAATCCTCATGCACGTCACTAGTCACTTTGATCGATTCCTGTTGCGCTTTACTAGCCACTTTGATCGATTCCTGCTTGACGGTTACGAGCTGTAGCTGCTTGGCTTGCAGTCGCGTTAGACGCTTCTCAACCGGCTGAGATTCACACGCGCTTGCCTTGCGCTTGCGTTTGGCAGCTGACGGATCGATAGGCACCGCAGCAATAGCCACCGGAACAACAGGCACCGTATCAATAGGCATCGCAGCAACAAGCACCGGAGCAATAGGCAACGAAGCCATAGGCACAGAAGTAACAGGCACCGGATCAATAGGCATCGCAGCAACAAGCACCGGAGCAATAGGCAACGGAGCCATAGGCACAGGAGTAACAGGCACCGGATCAATAGGCATCGTAGCAACAAGCACCGGAGCGATAGGCACAGGAGTAACAGGCAACGGATAGGGTGCTATAAATTCGGGTGAGTTGGACTCCAGATTGCTATAATCGATGACTAAGCTACTGGAGTCTTCACTTTCAGTATTGGAATAATTTGCTTCTTGTTCAGTTGCTTCAGTCTGCTCAGTCAGACACGATCCTTTATACTTGAGGTCTAGCTCTTGTGCTTCTTCATCGTCCGAATCATTTAGATTGCCAAACAAGGACGAAAACAGCTGCTTATTGCTGCATTTAAAATTGGCAGCCACATGCGGACAATCAGCAGTTACGGTACTCTTGTCTTGCAATCGCTGCTCCTTGACAACCAGTTGTGTGTTTAAAATGTGAGGCGACTCTGCCTGTACATCAGGCGACAGTTTAGCAGTGCTTTCCGCATCAATTTGTTCGCAATCAAGTCTCATCTCTTCATCAAAACTTTGAGCAGCATCTTGCGCACAATCAACAGCTGCAACTAGTGACTCTGGACTGTCCTTAGGTGTATGTGCATAAGGTGAAGCTGGAACTGAGCTTCCCACAAGAATTTGCTCGCAGTCAAGTCTCATCTCTTCATCAAAACTTTGAACAGCATCTTGCGCACAATCATCAGTGGAAGCTGGTGACTCTGGACTATCCAATGCTGCATAGCTTATGTCTGGCAATGGATGTTGCCTTGCCTTCAGTTGTGTGTATGAAACATGAGGTGGATCAACTGCTGACTCTGGACTGTCCGTTTCTGTAGAGATAAGATCTGACAATTGCTGCTGCCTTTCCTGCAGTTGTGTGTATGAAACATGAGGTGGATCAACTGCTGACTCTGGACTGTCCGCTTCTTTAGTGATAACATCTGACAATTGCTGCGGCCTTTCCTCCAGTTGTGTGTTTGAAATATGAGGTGGATCAACTGATGACTCTGGACTGTCCGCTTCTGTAGTGATAACATCTGACAATTGCTGCTGCCTTTCCTCCAGTTGTGTGTATGAAACATGAGGTGGATCAACTGATGACTCTGGACTGTCCGCTTCTGTAGTGATAACATCTGACAATTGCTGCGGCCTTTCCTCCAGTTGTGTGTTTGAAATATGAGGTGGATCAACTGATGACTCTGGACTGTCCGCTTCTGTAGTGATAACATCTGACAATTGCTGCGGCCTTTCCTCCAGTTGTGTGTATGAAACATGAGGTGGATCAACTGATGACTCTGGACTGTCCTTAGCTGCATGTGCATCAGGCAACGCTGGAGCAGTATTTTTCGCAACACTCTGCTCGCAATAAGCTATTATCTCTTCATCGTTCTTGGCCGCAATTTCATTTTCCGTCCATTTATCAAAGCCTTGTGCAGTAACTTGCTCACAAACAGCAGCTAAAACTGATGACTGATAATTGTTTGCTGTTGCCGCAGTCAGTTGAAGCAATTGACGCTCCTCGGCATCCAGTTCTATGTCCAAATTATCACAGTTGGGCTTGTAGAAAGCATTTAGGTGGCGCAGGAAATCAACTGCAGTTTCAGTTGACTCCAGTTGAGGCGCTTTCGTTGAGTAGGGTGCCGCACGGATTTTGTTCTTCTTTGGCTTGATTTTTGGCAACGGCGGCAGACGTATTGGCGTCAAATCCAGACTAATTTTCGGTGGTGGCTCCTTCATGGGATCAGTGCCGACGTTATTGTGCGCCGTTTCCTTGGTCGCTGCCATAAATTCTTCGGCATCTACAAGCAAAGTATTGAGTTGATTAAACTTGGAAGGCTGTGAAAATGAAAACTTTTTACCATTATTATTCTTATTACTATTGTTATTATTAGTTGTGCTGCTGCTGCTGCTGCAATCTGCATTCTTCGCCCGGTTTAGCGAGCTTTCGTATAGGGCATCGAACCAGCTGTGGAAATCCGCTTGACTGATGGAATTCGTGGAGTGCGTCTGCAGAGCAACGAGCACCATTTTGCCCATGACATGCCAGACCTCCTCGAAGACTTGCGGCGGCATTTTGGCGAGAAAGCTTTGATTCTGCGGCAGAAAGCTGAGCAGATCCTTGGCCATGTGCTGGCTGTAGCCACCAATAGCATCCGCTGGCATGGTCCACTCATCCTTGACGCTATTATAGTTGGCACGCGACGGTGGACGCGAATCCGAGCACTTCAACTGTGCCGGCAACTCAGGCAGAAAGTCAATCTCACGCAGCACATTGCACAGATCCGTGCAAGTGCCCATGCTGGTTGTTGCTGCTGCTGGGGGATCACCGATGGGACTGAGTGGTGTGACGTTCCACGATAGCACCTCCTCTAGGATTTGCTCAGCACTTAGTACTGTCTTCGCTTCCGGACAGTAAGACGTGCCCACATCGCTCGTTTGTATTAATGACGCCGTCGTCGTTCCACGCGTCGTTGTCGTATTCTTGTGTTGTATGCCCTTATCCCGGGTTATCACCTTCTCCGTTTGTACGCCAACCGAACAAACTTTCGGCCTGAGGGGCACCTGCTGTTGCATAAGCACTAGCGGCTGCTTCAGTCGCTTCTTTGCGGGCGAGTTCTTGACCGAAGGCATGCAAATATTCCATAAATGACAGTAGTCCTTCAGCTGTAGGATCATGCTACGCTCGGGGCGTGTAATGACGCCGGCAGGCAGCTCGCCGCCAATGCGCTGCATAAACACTTTGACCAGCTCCTTGACATCCACGGGCAGCGACTTGCTCTCCAGCTGATCCTGCAGCTGCTCACAGTTCAAGCGCTGCACTTCCAGTTGCTCTTCGAGGTCGGCGCACAGTTTTCCATCTGCCACAGTGCGGCGCTCAAATTCGATTCGCTGTTGCTTCTCCTGCTGGTAGATCTCGGTTACCTCGGTCGCCGTTCGCTTCAGATCCCGCAGCTGCTGCTGCTTCTCCTTCAGCTGCTGCACCAGCTTATCGTTGTCGGCAATTAGTTCGGCGAGTCGTAGGCGCTTCCCTGGTCGTTTAGCGGGTTGGGCGGTAGTTTGGGACAAAGCCGCCGTTGTGTCGAACAGAAAGTCGAACTCATCGAACCCCAAATTCTCTGGCATGGCAGTATTGCGAAATTTGTTGATTTTGGTTTCACGTGTTTTCTTTTTTTTGTTGGCGTGCTTTGGGCGGCAAACGTTTACGTTTAATGCCAAGGCGATTGCGGCTTACCAAGCAAACGCGTACACATTAAAACAGTTACTATGAATATTAAATATTTCATTGCCGCAAACTAGCATCTCAATAAAATTAATTAATACACATCAACTAGGAACAGCGAAATTAAAATGGTTATTTGCGTTTTACGCCGGCATGTCAATCACAACATAGCAAACTGTGAGTGGCAAATAGTGTGACCGTAGGTGGCGAATATTTTTCCCGATCTGTACACACAATACAATACAAAATCATCCAAGCAGGCATTAAGCTACACAATATAATTTCAAATATTACAGTAAACATATATTAAAAACAACTCACCCTGTTTCTTTGCAAATTTTCGATTCAATATCATACAATCCAAGTTGGCAGCCCGGAGAGTCGCAACCAACTTCGCGTTTTACCAGGGCTGCTACAGCACATTGAAATATTGTGGTATTCTCGCCGTCTTGCACAGGTACGTAACTGCGGCATTCGCAGCGAAAATTACATAATTTTTCATAATTTACTAATTTTATCAAATTGGCAGTAAACAAATCACAGCCATGGCCGACAAAGTTGCTGCTGAAAAACCCGCTGGACGTCCAATGAGATATCCATACACTTTCTCGGCTAAAATCGCCCAGTTCCCAATCAAGCATTACATCAAGAATCAATGGATCTGGCGCTACTACTTCATTGCAGCGGTCGCATGTGTGCCCGTTTTCTACAAGATTAGCAAGCTGGGTAAGTAACCACTCTTTAGTTTGTCTGCAATATTATTGCTAAACTCTTGCTGTTTTCTTTTGCAGCCAATTCGCCCGAAAACAAGAAGGCCTGGGCTGACAGTCAGGCGAAGGAGGCAGCTGCCCACCATTAAATGAAGCTCAGCTGGTGCTGCCATTGATTTAGTTGTTTAAAGTTGCATCTACATTTCAAAGCCGCTTCATGTGGCTTAATATGAATAATAAATTGGTGAATAAATGATTTGAAACCTACATTCGCTTTTATTCATAACATCAATAGTAAAGATAACCTGCTGAGTTGCTGGTTGGTTAGCCGTTCACTTGTGTCAACGTGTATTTGCCATTCACAGCGATTACCCGCAGAGCTGCCAATGTTTTTATTTAAAATGTGGCAACGTCCAGCATCCAGCTGCTAGAATTTGCCATCGTGAGCAAACTTTGTGAAACCGTTTTGCAACAAATTCATACAAGGTAAATATATTATAGGGGCTTTATTGTTAATCTGATTATGACCCTCTACCTCTAAAGTGTCACATATTTTGTCTTTTCAAGCCATCAAAATGGTTATAATAAGCGAACAGGTATATTTTCAGCCTTACTAACGTCAACTTTCATACACAAATATTTGTTAGAAACATAATTTGGCATGTCGCACGCGTATATTTAACTTTGAGACACTTGCACCAAGTAATATTTGTTGTTCAAATTTCACAGGGCTCAACTAGTACTCCAGCGTATAAGCCGAAGAAACAACGTCAACGCAATCGACCCAGAAACAAACGAAACCGTTTGGAAGATAACGAAATTCAGGCACAAAACAACAATAGTGCAATGCAAAAAGCCAGCAGTAAGCAACAGCCCAACGCAGCAGCAGCGGACAAAAGCCGCGACCAAGTGTTGGCCGAGCGCGAGGCCAAAAAATTGGCCAAACAATCCAAGAAACAGAAGTCGCCCAACACGCCGGCAACAACAATCATCACCGAAGTGGAGCAAACGACAATAACAAAAACGCTAACGACCACAACAACAACTACCACAAAGGATAATAGTAATATCCAACTGCCGTTAACTGCATCAACCAACACGCCCACAAATGTTGCCGTTGCTGCAGAATCGATCTCCACGGCAGTGGAAGCTGGCGAAAAGACGCGCGACCAAATCAAAGCAGAGCGCGAGGCGAAAAAGGCTGCAAAGCAAGCGGCCAAGTCGTCCAAGTCAAAACACGTGGATGGAGCGGCACAGCAAATAAATGACCTGCAGCTTGCTGCCAAGACTACAGTTAATGAAACTGCTCATACGAGAGGAGCTGCTGCAACAGGAGCAGCTTTATTAGCAGAGCAAGAAAATGTAAACAAACTCGTTCTTATGTCTTTCTTGCCCTAATTTTGTAAATTGTTTATGGGTAGTGGATGTGAAATATTCAGTATTAAATAACCATGCTTTCTACACTTGCAGAAAAAGCCAGCACTTAGCAAGGCGGAGCGACGTGCCCTACAGGAAGCGCAGCGTGCAGCCAAGGCGCAGGGACAAACTAATAAAAAAACAGCCGCAATGTCGCAGGCTGCAGCAAAGACAGTGGTCGCCAGCACCAAGACGTCGCCGAAAGCCAGCGCCAGTGTGCTGCCTGTCAAGGAGCCCAAGCGTGACAGTGAATCACCCGCCAAGTCACCGTCTAAGTCGTCAACGCTCAAAGCGGATCGTGAGTGCAAAGTGAAGCTGTTCAATCATTTGGCCAGCGCTGACAAGGATGCCAGTCTGTTCGTCAACGATCCCAACGTACATCCCAGCATGGCTCGGCTGGGCGTCCAGTATGCCGAGCGTACTGTTGTGGGCTCCAATGCACGCTGCATCGCCTTCCTGCATGCACTGCGTCAGGTGGTGCAGGACTTTGTGACACCTGCCAAGAAGGAGTTTGGACGCAGTCTCGATGTCGCTGTCAAGCATCATGTTGATCATCTGCACAAGTGCCGACCGCTGGCCGTGTCCGTCTACAATGCGTACAAACAGTTTAAAAACCAGCTGACGCAGTTGCCGGCGGACGAACCCGAAACGGAGGTGAAATTATGCAGTGAGATAAAAGTGCAGACAGAGAATTAATTGTTAATTTGTTGTGACTTTCAGTTAAAGGAGCTGCTCGTACACTTTATCGACACATACATAGAGAATCAGATTGGCAAGGCCGCCCAGGCAATAAGCAGTTCAATGCAGGAGAAGATCACCGATGGCGATGTGCTGCTCACGTTTGCCTGCTCCTCGCTCATACAGTTCATCTGCGAGGAGGCCAAGCGCCGGCAAGTGGCCTTTCGTGTGATTGTCGTCGATTCGCGACCATTTTGCGAGGGCCAGGAGATGCTGCGTCGATTGCACGCCCATGGCATACCCTGCACCTATGTGCTCATCAATGCCATCGGCTATGTCATGCCGGAGGCAACGAAAGTAATGCTCGGCGCGCATGCATTGCTGGCCAACGGCTATGTTATGGCGCGTACGGGAACCGCTCAAGTGGCGCTCGTCGCCAACGCGCACAATGTGCCGGTGCTCGTCTGCTGCGAGACGCACAAGTTCAGCGAGCGCTTCCAGACCGATGCCATTGTCTACAACGAGCTGTGCGATCCCAATCAGCTGGTTATGAATGGCAAGTGCTGCCTCAATAATTGGCAAACAAAGAGCCGGCTGACGCCGCTGAATCTTAGCTATGATATTACGCCACCGGAACTGGTCAGCGCCGTTGTCACAGAGGTGGCTATTCTGCCCTGCACCAGCGTGCCCGTCATTCTGCGCATCAAGCCAGATATTGGTTATTAGACTCTTCTGTCTCTCTCCTGTGGCTTTTTTTAAGGATGCAAAATACACCCGATACAACAACAAAACTCGTCGCATTAACTGTACAAGTTGTTGCAATTGTTGAATAAATAAGCTTCGTTTTATTATAATTTGATCAAACAGTAAATTTACGGCTTGTTGGGCAGATCAGTTGCCTGACAGCTTGATCGATATTTTGATTGTTTATTTTACTTTAACCATGCAATTTTACGCTAGTGGAATATGCCATATAAGTATACATAAGCAAGCAATTGTACTCTCTTCTGTGTGTGTAGAGTAATGAGGCAAGAGATCTGTTCACACATTGTACTACAGAAATATCAATGATATTGTTTGAGTCCATCCAAAATGTGAAAAGGCTCAAACATATATTGTAATAATTGGATATGGAATGCTGTCTGAATCGAGATTCTGTAACATTAAGATTTATTTGTGTTAGCTGTCCTATAAAATGTAATACATAAAGCCTTGTCAATCCATTTCAAATTCGAATTGTGTTTGGGAATTTCAACTCGAATCGACGTTGATAGTTTTTAAACGGAGTTGGGTTTTGGAACAGGCATGATAGTTACAAAAAATTATACATTTAAAAACAACATTGAATAGTTTTTGTGCACGACTTGACTTACATATATAATTAGGATCGATGTTGGGAGCGATGCCTAGCTTGAATGTTTGTATGTATGATTTGCACGCTATAGCTCGAATGCTGAATGTGCTTTTAGGTAGCTACAACTACAAATGCAACAATAAATATAATATAACATATGCATGTCTGTATATCTATATATATATATATCTGTATGTAATATTTGTATATGTATTTCATGCCACAAGAACACACACTAAACACTGCTGTCTACATTCACTCCACTCGCCACATGTTCAACAATTAACAAATAGTATTAGGCTAGAATTGGGCTTATGGACTCTGCTTTTGCATCTGTCGGAAGCAGCCGCGACACACGGGCACCGGCTTGCCGCTATCGTGTCCGGGCAATGCCACATTCTTATCAATGCAGCGCTCACAGAAGATGTCCCCGCAACGCCAGCAATGGGTCTGCAAAAGGATGCCGCATTAATTCGTTGAGCGTTGCGCTTGTTCATTTTGGATACTCACCTTTTTGCTAAACTGATCAAATGGCGTGGAGCAGGAGCAGGTGGTAACATTCCGCATGGACTTCCAATCCAGGGCCACTGACGAGATTTCCTCGGTCAATGCTTGCGGGCTCGTTTGTTCAGCATTTAACGAGAGACTTGCAAATGACATATTGCTCGCCTTCAGCGGATGATCATCATCGGCGGCGGACAATTCGCTCAGCTTTTTGTCATAGTTGTATCTGCAAAATGGCATATGAAGTTTAAAGAACAGTACGAACTATATAGGATGTATAAATATTGGCTACTTGTTGTCATTGATTTCGTTAGTTGTCGCCTCCTTGCTAACTTTGGTAGTTGTGGTGGTGGTAGCATCCTGTAGCTTCCTGGCCGACTTGGAAATGTAGTTCTTGAAGCTAGCAATGCGTTTGGTCAAGTGCGTCACATGATCCTCCAGGGAGTTGCAGTGCTCCTTGCTGTCCAGCAGCAAATCGCCCAGCGGCTCGCGTGGATGAATGCCGCTCTCGAAGCGACTGTACATGCCACGCCAGAACCTATAAGAACCACTCAGATTAATTAGCAAGTTAAAGCCTGGATCGATTGGCGTCGCTTACTTGATGCACTGTGGCGCCAGATTGGCTTTGATTGCCTCGTCCACGTTGGGTTTGTACAGCGGATTGATATACTCGTTCAGATGGTTGGCCATGTAGCCCCACAGCGAGAATGTGCGCTCTGCCAGCTTGAGGTCCAGGCGATCCTTCTCGCAGTTGCCGACGAAGGTGCCGAATTGGCACGAGTGCACATGATCGTGCAGTATGAGCAGGAAACGCTCGTTGAACTCAAAGGATTCGCTGCGCTGCGACATCAACTGCCAGGTGCAGTCCAGGAACTGCGTAAATATCGGCGACACCTCCCGCGCATCCGTCTGGATGTGGCCGCAGCGCTCACTGAACTTGTGCCCAAACGCCAGCCAGTCCTTCTCGATGAGCGCTTGAAAGCCCTTAATTGTGCGATAGTACGGATTCAGCATTAGTTGTGCCAACGAGCAGACTTGCGCGGTCCGATCCCAGCCATCAGAGCAGTGGACAACCACCGAAACGCCCTTATCGACAGCGTTCGCAATGAAACTGCAAAGGAGCGAAATCAGTGTAACTAATACGTAATCTGCACAATTATATAGTATATCTTAATACTCAGTGTTTTATAAGCTACAAAATATAATACAATACAAAAAAAATAGTAAAATGTATACTGCTGCTATTTGCTGTTAGTTTAAGGATGTGCGCACAATGAAATCTCTGGCTGAAGGTCAAACAGCAAACAAAAGGAAGGCGGTGCCTAGTTCCCCAAATATGTTCGGACTGCCTCTGGGCATACACAATATGCTTAATGTGTTTGCTTACCTCGAAGTGTCCAAAATGGAGCGAATGTGTTTGAGCCAGCCGGACGACTCCAGGGCATTCAGAAATGCGCTCATTGTGGGTGACTTTTGTTCGCAAGCCTCCAGGACCTTTTGCAGGCTGGCGCGCTGTACGTGAATGTTCTCAATGCCAAGGAAATGGAACTTGATGTTCTCGTAAAAGGCCTCGTTCTCATAGCCCTTGCCAGCGGCACGATTGGCCATGGCATTGATCTATAAACGAAAAATGGGCTCGTTATTTACATACATATTTGCCAGTTGGTTGCTTTGGGCAATACTCACGCGCGGTCGCGTATCCACCACGAACATGTAGTCGGTATTGGGATTTGTTTTGCGTATAGCCTCCAGCATTTGCTCGTCCTCCAGGCAACGGGCACTGAAGCCCGACAGTGGCTGGCTGCAGCGGCATATCGATGCCTGTTGAGATGGTTGTGCGTGCATTAATATTATTTCGAAAGTGCTTAGCTGTTAGCTGTGTAGATTTGCAGATTACGTACGCTGTTGTTGTGCAAATAGGTCAATGCGGGCAGGCGGCCCTTGGAGCGAAAGCGCGAGCTGCTTATCAGCATCAAAGTGGTTGCCTCCTTGGGCACATAGATCTGACGCGGATATGTGTCGCACAGCTCGTACTTCTCGTTCATGGAGCACAGCGTCCAGTTGTCATTGGGCACCAGCATGTGCTTGAATTCTGCCTCCAGCTTGAAAAAGTCCCAGCCAGCATTCTTGGGATAGTCATCCTTGGCCGGCTGATAGTTGAAGCAGTACAGCTTGTTGATGGAGACTAAACGAATAGACTTGAGATTAGCAGGCATATTCAGGGGATTTCTTTCGATTGCTACTTTACCCGGCTGAAAGAGTTTGATTAGCGAAGTATAGACATCGTGGCACTCGGAGTCCTTGGGTATGACAAAAGTCACCGACAGAAACGTCTTGCAGCGTATCAAGAGCGGCGAGCCCGTAGTGCTTAGTGGCAGCTTCTCAATACTGGCAATGTGCATGTGTAGAATCTGTAATGAAAGGCAGAAACTTATCTTACTAAACTTACTGCACTCAACTGACAATCTCTCGAACGCCTAAGCACTCCACTTTGGCTGACCACGCACGTAGCCACAGTTAATAGCCTCAATGCCCGGCGGATTGGAGGTCAGGCACTGAAACTTTCGCAAGTCACAAGAAAATCGATGCTTAAAGGCAGCCCTCAGCTCATAATTGGCAACTAGCATTGCACACGAGTGCCCTAACTTTTAATTAACAACATGGAACCCTCGAATGCGATGCTAATATGCTCATTTCGCTCATTTCCACTTGTCGCGCTGACGAACGACGACAGAGTGCAGGCCAAAGTGCATAATTGATATAATTATGATGAAGCAATTAAAAACGCCATGCTTCTATGAGCACCAAAAAACAAAAAACACCAAAAAACAGAGAACCATACACTACAAAAGTAGTCAGCAATTAGAGTGGGTCACAAAAACGAAAACAGAGTGAAGGTGAATGGGCAAATTATGATATAGTAATTAAAGAGTCATTACAGGATTGTAAATAAAAATTGCTATTCATAAATTACAATTAGATAAGGCTTAAAGGTGTATATTATTTCATTATAAGTTTTGTATTCGGTAAAAAGTTCTCACACGCATTACAAATTCCGGATTCTCTTTTAAAAAGACACGATAAGTCCCTAGAAATGCCTTGAAAAACACCTAAGACTCCCATAATATAAGGTGTAGATAGTCCACAGAAATAAGTTGAAAAACATCTAAAACTCCCAGAACTTGATCAAAACTTATCCGATTTACAAAACCCAGACATTTTTGATCATTGCTAGTGCTCCTTTATGAAGCTGCATTAAAGTTTCCATTTTCGATTTCTTATGGCAAATAAAATCCCTAGAAATGTCTTGAAACACACATAAAATCCCCATAGCTTTGTCAAAACATATCCGATTTTCGATCCCGAGGCAGTTTTGATCATGCTTTGAGCTCTATATTAGATCTGCATTTCAATCTCAAGCAGTTTCAAAAATGTTGATGTTCTGATCAATTTAATTTGTAATCGATTTAAAAGCACGCTGTGTTGAGTTTGGTTTTTTGTGACACGAGCTTAACTCTTTAGCTTTAGCTGGGGCTCTCATTGGGACAGACAAATTGCGCATGAATTGGAATTGAATTGCAGCCGCTTAGCAGCAATTTGTTTGCCTGTGTCAGTCGTCAGTTGTCGGTCCCCAAAGTACATTTGGAATATTGGCAGTGAATTTGTTGTTGTTGTTGTTGTTGCGCTTTGTTATGGTGCTGAATAGTGTATTTGTATTTGTATTTGTATTTGTCGGGGGCTTAGCTCAAATGAGAATGCATGTTTTCTGCTCGAAATATATTTTGTACGCCCACAGACAGTTTCGCACAGCAGGAACGCACATAGTGTTTTAATTTGTATTTATGCAGTGCCTGTGCGTGTGTGTGTGGGTGGTATCCGTTAAGCACAACAAAGCAAACACATTTTTAATTAAATTTGAGCATAGTGTGGTTCTTAAAGCCGACACAACTTTAACACACAGCCTTGAGAAGCGCCAGCTAAGAAAACGCAAATGTAGAAAAAACAAGTGGGAAGGATTATCTTCGGCGTGCCGAAGATTTAATACTCTTTTCGAACCTTTAGACAATTTGCACTCTGCCAACTGCAGCACTTTCATTATCTGTACAAATTGAAACAATATGAATTTAAATTTTCTAGTGATATATTAAATTTATTTCCAGCTGTATGGCAGCTATAAGATATAGTGGTCCGATCTGGCCGGTTCCGACCACATTGGTCTGTCCCTTTAAATAATAAGTATCTGTGCAAAGTTCGATCACGATAGCTCAAAAACTGAGGGACTAGTTTGCATACATACAGACAGACAGACAGACAGACAGACAGACAGACATGGCTAGATCAATTTGTTTTGTCATTCTAAGCATACTGGCAGTAAGTTTTGGAGGTGTCCGATGCTTCCTTCAATGCGTTACACACTTCAGCACAAACTTAATATACTATTTTCTTCGAAAAGTGTATAAAAAACAAGTGGGGAAGGATTATCTTCGGCGTGCCGAAGATTTTATACTCTTTTCGAACCTATAGGCAATTTTCACTCTGCCAACTGCACCACTGAAATTTCTTAAGCTGTAAAAATCGTTTTGTCGCGTAACATTTTTTTTTGTTCTAAATTTATTTAATTTATTGCCAGTTGTATAGCATCTATAAGATATAGTGATCCGATCCGGCCGGCTTCAACCAATGTGATGTCTCTTTGAATAATAAGTATCTGTGGAAAGTTTCATCGCGATAGATTAAAAAACATGGGATATATGGCCAAAACCGACTTCGAGTTGTATGGCAGCTATAAGATATAGTGATCCGATCCGGCCGGCTCCGACCAATGTGCTGTCCCCTGGAATAATAAGTGTCTGTGCAAAGTTTTATCGCGATAGCTCAAAAACTGAGGGACTAGTTTGCATACATACAGACAGACAGACAGACAGACAGACAGACGGACATGGCTAGATCAATTTGTATTGTCATTCTAAGCATACTGGCAGTAACTTTTGGGGGTCTCCGACGCTTCCTTCTATGCGTTACAAACTTCAGGACAAACTTAATATACTATTTTCTTCGAAAAGAGTATAAACACCTGTCTTAATCCAAGTAGCGGAAGTGCGGGAAATGCAGCTGTCGGACAAAAGCACACAGGGCTATATACATATATCTATGTATATGTATATATATATATAAACATATGTACAAGTTAGTACTCTGGGTATTATGACGAATGCGGCGAGGCTTTGAGTTGTCGGGGCTTCAGTTTCTGCTCAAATGTTTAACGAGCGAGGCCAAAAGCGTAAGCGCCAAGTGCACATTTGAACACGTTCCCCATTTGAGATGGTGCCGGGCTCTTATGCATTCACTACTTTGCTCATCAAGTTGAAGAAACACGAAAAACACATATAAAGCGTACAAGTTTAACGAGCAGGACGAAACAGGCAGCTGTGTTCCTTTAAACAATCAATAACAACTATTTCAAATAAATACCTAACTAAGCAAGTAGATTTCGCATTTATAATAACAATTTCAGTGGTTTCATAAATAAATCATAATTTTAGCTACCGCTTGCTGCCGTTTGCATTAATCCAGCTGCATAAATTTATAACATTTATATGTGGCAAAGCAACATGTTTTCAAATATATGTACATATGTGGGGCCAGCAAAAAATTGTCATGCCTCTGCTGTCTACTATATTCTGGTAACATACTTTTGCGGTTAGTCAAGGAAACACACACACACACACACACACACACACACACACACACACACACACACACACACACACACACACACAGCGCACACACACACAAGCGACAGTTACTTAAAAGTCAGGACACAAAACTGGCGAAAGAACTTTTCGCTTGAACTTGCCACACCGAAGCAGACCGAAAGTAAAGAAAGTCGAACGGCGCACTCGAGCCGACTGGGTCATATAATAATTGATGATGTAATAGGGGCAGGCGCAAGTGGGCGTGGTGGGTGCTCCTGGCCAGTCTTACCCAGGTCTCCTTGTTGCTGTCGGGCTCCACGAATATCAAATGTGTGGCCGTCAGATACAAAGTGCCAACGGTGGGATTTTTCGTATTATAGCGATCAATCATTCGCACATTTTCCACCTGCAAGAAAGAATGCAAATAAACGATTTAAATTCACTATTATTTTCAGGTAAGAAACGCAAATATTTCATATTTATTATTTGCAATAAATCGCAACACTTTTTTTTGCTTGCTTCTGCCGCTGACGTCAGCTGTAAGTGTACACCACTTTTTTGCACTCTATGGTTGCACCACTCAAACCCACTCAACCCACCCAACCCACACACAAAAATACAAAACAAATACACACAAGCAGAAGGAAACCCAAAACTGAGTAAATAACATGTACAACAATTTTACTGTCGGACAGTTGAAAGCAAAAGTTGCCATGAAAAATATATGAATGTAAAAGTGAAGTTAAACAAAGTGTATGGGAAACGAAAATATTATTATATAAAATATTTACAAACTTTAAGAAACACAATTATATTTCAATTGCATTTAAAGTGAATATAAATAAATGCAATACGTTATCCTATCGTCATTCTCAATACTATTCTTCTTTATTGTCACAATCTAGTCACAATTTGAATAGCAAATAAGCTGAATCAGATTGCATTGCGGAGATTCACGGAATTTCCCCAGTGAATGAGAAAACGCAAAGGACAAATAAACCGCTAGCAGGCGATGAGTTCGAGTTCCGTATTGATTGCATCTAAAAGGATTGCCAGGAATGGGTTGTTATTCCAATATTCAATTTACGAGCAGAAGGGAACTGTGTGGCTGTCATCATAATACAAAGGACCCGCAGTTAGTCCAGTTAGCTGACTCAGTTAACATCCTTTATCAGGAGATGAAAGCGTCGGAAAGGAGAGACACATTTGTTACTGACAGCTCAACAAGTTCACAAAGGGAATTGCATTCGCTTTGATTTATGTTATTATCCTATTCAATACTTATATTAAAACAAGTGGTGAATTTTCACTCTGCCAACGGCAACTGCCACGTCTAAGAATATTTAATTCATAGCCAGTTGTATGGCAGCTATAGGATATAGTGGTCCGATCCGGCCGGTTGCGACCTATGTACTTTTCCCTTGAATAATAAGTGTCTGTGCAAAGTTTTATCGCGATGGCTCAAAAACTGACGGACTAGTTTGCATACATACAGACAGACAGACAGACGGACATGACTAGATCAATTTGTATTGTCATTCTAAGCATACTGGCAGTACGTTTTGGGGGTCTCCGACGCTTCCTTCAATGTGTTATACTTCTTTTTGCCTTAAGAGAAGTATACAATTCTTAAAATAAGTTGAAAAGAACGATGAAATCCAATAAAACTTGAGCTAAGTATGAGGTCCTTGAATCGATCAATAGAAACGAAATAAACTATGCAAGTGGAGTTTATTCGAGTTTCACTGTACTTCTGGCACCACTAGCTAACAATTTAAGTACGGATTATGCTTGTAACAATGCAAGTGTCCGGCTTCAAGCACCAGATGCATAAATTAAATGTCCTGTCATCCTGTTGCCCTTGTCAGAAAATGCAATTTAAGTAAAAGCCAAATCGCTGCACTAAAAACTATATTACACATGCATATATATTTTAGTGCCCAGCCAGCAGCAACAAGGCAAACAATTTGTAACTCAAAATATACGACAGGCAATTGCTGCAGGACGAAAGGAGCATTGACGCAAGGAGAACGGCCAGGATGAATGACACATCGATGGATGATAGTGCTGATAGTCGACCTACATAAAATATATGTACATATATATATAGATATAGATACATATATATGTAGTCGAGTAGGCGGCGTGTCAAGAAACTCAACATATTGCGGACAATTTGCATATTCCGGACGTATAGCTGCCGGCTGCACGGCGTAGCAATGTGCACAAAAGGAATGTGAAAATGCGGAAAAATTAGCTGGATTTCTCTTGATTACTTTGGCTGCGTATTTGCAAAATGGAACAAAGGAAATTAGTTGGCGCGTTGGATGGCTGCTATTATATACTCTTTTCGAAGTAAATAGTATATTAAGTTAGTGCTGAAGTGTGTAATGCAGAGAAGGAAGCGTCGGAGACCCCCAAAAGTTATTGCCAGTATGCTTAGAATGACAAAACAAATTGTTCTAGCCATGTCTGTCTGTATGTATGCAAACTAGTCCCTCAGTTTTTGAGCTATCATGATCATACTTTGCACAGGGACTTATTATTCAAAGAAACAGCACATTGGTCGGAATCAGCCGGATCGGACCACTATATCTTATAGCTGCCATACAACTGGAAGTCGGTTTTGGCCATATATCCCATGTTTTTAAAGCTATCGCGAGGAAACTTTGCACACATACCTATTATTCAAACATATGTACATTACATTGATCGGAGCCGGCCGGATCGGACCACTATATCGTTCAAAAGAAAAATTTAAATTCATATGATATCAGTTGTTAGAACAAAAAAAAAAAAAATAAATGCCATGCGATAAAACGAATTTTTACAGCAAATTGTCTAAAGGTTCGAGCAGAGTGTGAAATCTTCGGCACGCCAAAGATAATCGTTTCCCACTTGTTTTTGTATACCTTTTTCAGGACACTGTTGCCATTGTAGTAAACGGGCGCCTCGTTGAACTCCTCCTCGATCCAGGAGACGACCTTATCGGAGACAAACGGCGGCACGGGAACACCCCACAGCCGTTTGCCATCCGGCGGCTCCTCTGTCTCCGGCGATATATTATCGAAGCTGAGACGGAGTGCCGATGTGGGCGAAAGTTGGCGTTCGATTTCGTTGAATTTATTCATGAATCTCGTAAAATCCATTGTCACAGACCACGCCAGACCTGCCAAAAATGTATATCCGGACTATCGCTGCTGCTGTTTGCTCTTGATAAACGTTTATTGATTTTAAATCAACAACAAAAACAAGAGCGGCAGCACCCCACCAGCTTTAAATGAAATCACGTGAATGTTTTCTACGACTTTCACTTTTTCGCCAAACACACACAAACGCCGAATACGCTACTTATTCGCACAACTCTACATATTTATTTATACATGTATGCTACTTTGTTGTTGCCTCTATGAATGGCTGTTTGTGTGTAAGTAAGTAACGAAAACAGAAGCGCAACTTCCCGACAACGAACCGACTTCGAGTGCAGCTCTATGACGACTGTTAAAGGCGCGCGCTTAAAAGCATGCTACGAGCGCCTTAATGTTGGGGAAATTTACGCAAGAGGGACATTTTCTCTGACAGTGCTGAGCGCAACACAGTGGATTTGTTTATTTTGAAGTGCATTTTGTAACAGTATCATAACTAATTACATTTAAACGCTATCTATAATTTGCAATAGGTTCAAATATTGAAATTACTTTGCTTTTTAATGACTTAGATATGCAGATACTAAATATTCGCAAATTATAATCACCTCAGTGAACCGAAGCATTTTAATGGGCGAGTTACCACTGTATTACCCTGACGGGGAATTTTAATTACAAAAGCTAATTTATAAAATACAGATTTGAAATTTAAAAGTGCAGGTTTACTATGCATTTGCATATTTCCCTACGCATAGTGCCATATTTAAATGACAATTTGCATTAACAAATTAAATTTCTAACATTGAATTTGCCTCATGTCTTTTATTAAAGAGTGTTATGGCCAATCATTTCAGTTGAAGCGCCAATAAAAAGGGCGTTGAGGCCAACACGAAAAACAGTAGCAAGGTCTTTTAGAGATGTGCGATAAGGTTGCCGCAGTTCACAGTCAAGTATGTATGTATGTATGTACACATTAACTTACATACGTACATACGTCAGTAAGCTGGCGTTAAAACAACCTGGGTTTATTTACGTCTAAATTGTTTCAGTTATGCGCATGATTTACAGCTATGTTCTTGTGTAAATGTGTGTTGTGAGTATGTATGCTGTGGAACAGGTGTGGGCGTCGTTACTGGGAACGTGTCTCCTTGGCCAGCGAGAGTCTGTCTCGTCCTTGGCCGTAGCCAGTGGGTGGCGCAAGGGTTGCCTTTTGGCCGGGCCAGCCATATGTGCAACTGTTGTTGCTGCTGCCTTTTTTTTAGAACAGGAAGAGGCTGCCACCTGATCATTGATTTTGAATAAAACACAAATGCATGACTCACAGCTGGCATCCAGGACAGGTGCGCAAAATTGATAACCGGGCATATATTTGCATGCTTGGCGGATTGCGGCATTAATAAAAATATATTACTTATTTACATACCTTTGCAAGCTTGATATCGTCCATTGTTTACGTTTTTTTATTAGTTTCACCTTCAACGATTTGCTTAAAACACTTTGCGGTCGTTGCACGCCCCGTTTAGTCACTCAGGCGGCAACTTTTATCAATTATGCACGTGCAAATTAGTCGAAATTTAACAAATTTGCCAGCAACATATTGCAGTTTATAATAGTTATAAATTGGGATTGTTGATACTCTATCGATATTAGCGATATTGTAATTTTCGATACAATATCCAATGTGTGGCGGCTGAGCGATTAGCGCGGGTGGTTGCTTAAATTGAGCGTTGCCACATTGTCACAGGGCATCGTCAGTGCAACCTTAAGGTGGCAGCACTGATTTCATTAGATTTGAAAATGTGTTTGTGATAAAAATTCATTTAATAAAGTCAACAATTACCACACATACAAATCGATTAAAGACAATTTCAACTATATAACAATAAGTGCACTTCACGATCAGCTCTAGTAGGCTTAACTCATTTACGCAGACCTACGTATTTGGTCCACACACCTTTGTTATCAAAGTAAGGTTTGTTCCTTGAACAAATAATCGCTTGTTTGAAGATGGCAGCATATGCTAATGGTATGGAGGCATGCTTATAGAGATTATAGAGAAATTCATATATCTGAAATGAATAGACAATATTACAAATATTATAAATAAGGACATTGACTGCAGGCGTATGCTTACTTTGGCCTCCTGATCCTTCCAAAATATATGATCACAAAGATACTGCAAGCTCTCGGGGAATAGTGCAAATCGTTCCTTGGCATCCGTGGCAACAACATCCACACTGCCCAGGAGCACAGCACAGCCGGACATTACGTCCACTGCTAATATAAATATGTCCAGCAAATACAGAGCTCGATTGAGTTTCTCCTTGTTAGAAGCCTCGGCCAGCAACATTTGAATCTCTAGAAATATCTCCATCGTCCAGTTGCAGGCGTGCTCATCGCTGCCAAAGGCATACAGCGTTGTGGCCAGATGGCGATAGAAAAAGGGGCGTTCCTCCGCTCGCCGCTCGTAGGCGTCGATAATGGGCGTAAGCCATTTTAAGGGATTCGGCAGCTTGCCATTGTATAGCACCAGATAGCAGCGTATTATGGTGGCCTTCTTAAGCTTGCCCACCGGTGTTTCCCACCAATTCGCTGGCGTGGTTAGTCCATCGATGGCGTTGGGATGTAGCACAGAAACGACTTCCGTATACCGTTCAAATAATCTCGAATCGAGATTCATCGAGTCCATGTAACGCTCCACAATTAGCGTGAATACGTCCAGCACCTCGGGCACCTCACATTTATCTGTGTATATATACTTGACGCTGTCCAAAAACTTCTCAAATAGACAGCCTGCAATCAAAAGTGTTAGTATCGTAAAAGTTTTACAAGGATAATTTAGCTCACCCTCTGCAAAGTCATTTAGTTGCGATTCCTTGAAGCAATAGACGGCCACTTTCTCGGCAAAGGTCTTCAGTATTTGCAGGCTGACGCTGTTGGCGATCTCCGGCAGCAAGGAGAACAACAGCAACAGATCTTCCTCAAAGCAATTGGGCTCGAAATCAGCGAGGAAATTCTCCAGCAAACGTCTGGCAGTTCCGCTGTGCATCGCCTGATTTTTGGCCAACATGATGCAGTATTTGCGTGCATCGAACGACAGGTGAAAGAAGCTGGTCAGACAGCTCCAGTCCATCGGTGGTATCGGCTTGGCGAATCGCTTGGACAGCGCACGCAGCGCATAGGTGACCGCATACGGTTCCGGCACATAGTCGCCGAAACGCGACTGATTTACCAGGTAATTGCTGACGGCACGCAGCGGACTGGCTGCGAACAGACCCACCAGCTTGCGCGGCTCCGGTTTGCCCTCGGGCAGGCGATAGACGCCGCTGCGAAAGCCGCTAATCTCGTTGCCAATATAGTGGGCCACCAGATCGGCAGCCGCATCACCGCACTCGGGTCGTATCTTCTGCAATAGCTGCACCCACACCTCACCCGGTATGGACTCCTGCTGCTGCTGCTGCAAGTTGATAACCTCACGCGAACCGGCAGCCACAGCACCCACAGCGCCAATTTCGAAGCGAAACTGCGGAGGAATGTGGCGCAAGACAAGCGTGTTGCCCGGCTCGTAGCTCTTGAGGGCAACCAGTGCATTGCGCACCTGTGTGGCGTCCGTATTTGGCCGGCTGACCGCCTGCCAGAGCTGCTCGAGTGCATCGTCCGCCAGCGTCTCATATTCCAGCGTCGGTGTTTGCAGCAGCGGCACCAGTCCAAACAAGTGATAGAGCGACTTCAGTGTCTGGGGACGCTGCTCGCTGCGAAACTTGCTGCCCAGCGCCTGCCAGGTGGAAGCAATGTTAACCGTATGACTGTCGCATAGCGCATAGATTGCGTCCAGTGCCAGCGATGTGGCTAGATCGCCGGATTCATCGATGCAGCTGTTCAGCGTGTTGCTCAAATGTGGCAGCAACTCGGAGCCATGCAGCGTGGGTCTGTGAAACAAGCAAACAATATATTAATATTATATTTAACTAATCATTTTATGCAAATGTTGTCTATAACATTTGGACTGATTTTTCCAGCTTCATAAAAACGCAAGTTTACTTTTCCTGACAGATTTCGCGCATGGCGTGCGTTCGTGCTATTTCCATCTCCCAGCGTTTCTCGTTGTCCGGCAGCGGCTGTGCGATTTGCTTCAGCAGAAAGGGATAGGTGCGAGTCTGCACGCGCCAAAGACGCAGATATAGATCGACGCACAAGGTGGCATTGTCGGTCGACAGATTGCGAATGGTGTTCAGTATCATGGGCACATTGTCCTGGCGAACAGTAGCGAATTAGATCGGTCTATCATCTATCATTATATTGAATCTATGCATATGTACCTTGGAGACGGCAAAGCTGGCCAGACCACGCAGCAGCTCCAGCTGCAGTTCCGGATTGTGCTCGTGGGCTAGCTTAAAGATATACGTCATGAGAAAATCGTAGGCAATGCTCTCGTTGATCTTGACGATCTGCAGTATGACCTCGTAGATCTTGAACCAGCAGTCGACGGGGGGTTCGCGGGACAGGAAGAGCGCACGCAGAAACAAATGCAGGCGCTGGCAAAAGGCGGTATTGGCCTTGACATTCAAGGCGTCGACGAAGGCAAACACATCCTTGTTATCGGCCACATCAAAGGACTCCACCAGATTGGCCAGATCGAAGGCAATAGCTATGTCCGGATGATAGTTGCGCATATGCGCCGGCTGCAGCTCCTTGGTGCAGATGCGTGTTGCAAACTCGGTGCTTTCTTCAGCCGATGGCTTTTGCTGCTCGAGGACACGCTGGACAATTTGATGGGCTAGCGCCAGGCCCTCTGCGGGTATGAATGCAGTCTGAGACATCCACTGAATGATGCCGTCCAGACACATGTTCAGAATGTATTCATGGCCACAGCGCTCCTGGACCACCACAAACACAATAATGCGCAGCAGATCGGCCAGATAGAATGGCGACAGGACGTGCAGGCACTCGGCCAGCAGCACCAGCAGCACATGATAGTGATGTCGCGTATGCTCGCGAGTGGCATGCAAGACGCGCAGCAGACACTGCAGACTGGGACGCGGATCGATGCCAAAGTGGGCCAGCTGTTTAACCAGCTGCGCCTGATAAATGCACAAATCGATCGACTGCGCGTGATCCGACTGCTGCAGGAAGTAGTCGATGGCCTCGATGACCAGTATGCTGGTGCACAGACAGGTGCTAGCATTGTTGAACTTGCTCCACGACAGCAGCTCCTGCATCAGCGTACGCGCCTCCGGTTGGCTGTGGCTCAGTCCAAGCAAGCATGTCCAAATGGGTTTCACGTCGTGCAGCGTCTGCGGATTGCACAGCACATAGAGGAATACAGGACGCAGATACTCGATGCTGTAGTCCCGTATGCTGCAAATAAGAATTGATTAACTATTATTATACTCTCTTCGTAGAAAATAGTATATTAAGTTTGTGCTGAAGTGTGTAACGCATAGAAGGAAGCATCGGAGTGCCCCAAAACTTACTGCCAGTATACAAAACAAATTGATCTAGCCATGTCTGTCTGTCTGTCTGTATGTATGCAAACTAGTCCCTCAGTTTTTAAGCTATCGTGATAAAACTTTGCACAGAGACTTATTATTCAAAGGGACAGTACATTGGTCGGAACCGGCCGGATCAGACCACTATATCCTATAGCTGTCATACAACTCGAAGTCGGTTTTGGCCATATATCCCATGTTTTTAAAGCTATCGTCTTCAATTTTCTTGCATACTTAAAACCTTCTTATAACTCACCAATGCTTAAAATTGCAAAACTATTGAGTCGTAAATAGAGAAGATATGGGTCATTAAAATATATCTAAATAAAGTAACAATTTTCAAAAATGGCTCAAACTTTTAAAATTTTCCCCCAAAAGTTACCTCCAGCATGCAAAACAAATATAAGCTAGTAGAAATCTATCCATAGACTCGAAAAGAGTATAAAATCTTCGGCACGCCGAAGAGAATCATTCTCCACTTGTTTTTAGTTAGTTACTTAGTAGTGCTCTTACTTCTTGTCGTGGTGCTGGCAAATGCCAATAATCTTGTTGCTGACATCATGCATGTTGGCGCTTGTGTTCTGCAGCAGTGATATCAAGGGATGCAGCTGCGTCTTCAGGCCATACGGACACTGATACGACTCCTTCTCCTTGAGCAGCGAAGTCTTCCGCTTCAGAGTCAGCAGCTGCAGTCCAAGAATGCCTTCCGTTATGATTGCAAAATGCATGGGACTGCAAACAAAAATATAAATAAATAAGTTTATAACATATACATTATCTTACTACATACTTACTGAGTATGATTGTGTTTAACGTATTATGAACTACAAGCGCAGAATTACTCTCTGAATATATGCCATTTCTATTCAAGCTAATTGATAAATCCATCATACAAAATTCACGCCTGTTCTTAAGCTTATTGCGTGCAGACAGAAAGTGACCATTAAAGGCGGACAGGCAAAGTAAAAAAAGCGTAAAGAAAGGGGAGCAATTTGAAATGCAAGTGCAGACTCTGTGCTTGAGGAGGGTTCGGGGTAAGTTAGATGGGTATCAGTTGCTGGATGCCATTAAGTTTGAACGGGTTTTATTCGCTTTAAGTAACCACTTCCGCTGCCGACACACACACACACATACATGGGGCAGGACCGTTGGCAAATCGTTTGGCGTTGAACGCGATAATTACAATTCACACGGCGTTCTCAATGGCTGCCTGGTTTAATTGCTCTTTTGTTGTTGCTGCAGGGGCAATTAATATGCAATCCTTTTTACTTGCACTTGCAGCCGGTGCACTCTTATCAAGGTTAATTTCTGTATTACATGCTGTTTACATTTTTCCTTTGACTGTGTGGCTGTTGGGTGGGCGCGTCCTTCAGAGTGTGAAAACATTTCAAGTTCAATGCCGCACGATTGGCTCGACCGCCTGCCTGCATATCAAATATTTGCCTGGCGCGTAATTTGAATATATGGTTACAGTTACAGCCAGCCCACAAGGCCAAGACGCTGTCCTTGATGTAGTGCTTCCTCAGGGAGTGGTCACATTGCGGAAATGGCTAATAGATTTTCTTTTTCTTTTGTGGCAGCTTACAGTCGCATACATAATGCGTGCATACATTTGAATTGCTACGTGTAACTGGGCAGCAGGATTGCGGACATATTGGGGTCAGTGAAAGCTATGCAAATTGCTCACGCACAGCTCACAGGTCAATGCCAATGAGCGCGTAAAAGCGTTAATAACTTGGATTTCCTATTTACGACCAGGTCTCGCCATTCATTTTCGCTCTTAACACATGCCAGGCAATTAATTAGGCCGCGGCATAAACGGAAATGCGAGGTGAGTCCTCAAATTGGTAGCTAATCAAAAAGCGCTGCAGCATATTGTTCAATTGCTTGGGATGCACAAGCAGCAGACACAATTGTAATTTATGCGGCTAGTGTTACCCATTTGGCAAGTGCAATTGCCAATTGGCAACCCTTTTAAGCGGAAGTTGCCCAAGGCAGGGCGCGCCCCTAATACATGTGTGTTAGTGTTAGTGTGTGTGTTTGGACTTACCCCGCATTGGGCAGCATTGACAGGAGCGTGTTCTGTACGCTGTTGGCATCTAGGACACCCTCGTCGACCAGGCGCACCAGCGTCTGACAGCTCATCAGGCTGAGTTGCATGTGCTCGTGCTTGCATTGGGTTTTCAGGAACTCGATTTCCTTGATTTGGTGCTCCGCCAACTTCTCTTTGGACTGCACTATTTTATTGTAGATCTTCTCCAGACAAGCGGCTAGCTTCACAACCGAACTGGTCGGCTTTATGCTGCTAAAGGCATCCATGACAGCGCCGTACAATCTGCAAGCGACCAAATATATTTCAGTTTTAAACAGGACAACTTGGAAACAACAAAAAAACCAAAAACCAAAAAGGAGAACGCTCAAGTCGAATGTGAATTTGACTTCCGCGAACACACACAACAGCAGCGCGATTTATTGTTTGTTTGGGCACAAGTGTATCCCACTTTCGAATTCCGCAACGCCCGCAACGCTCGTGTGTCCTTTCGCCAGCTCGCTCGCCACTCGAATGACGGCGCGGCGTTTTCAAATCAAAACAATATCCACGTTGCTCACCTTCGGCTTCGAGCGCCTTTGGCGTGTTGGGCGCTTTGCGCGTGCACTTCCAATTCCTCGTTGTCCAGCAGCAAGTCATTTAATACCAACTCTGAAGGTTTTAAGACGCTCTTTACAACTTCACTTTAGTTTTGTTTATTTCTTTGATTGCTGAACTAATATTTTGCGGCACGCCAATAATTGTAAACAAACTTTGAGGTGAACGCAGAATGAGCAAACGCAAAGGCGAGAAACGTAAACGCAAATATGAGCACATATGGCAACGCAAGCACACGGGCAAACGTAAGCGCAAAATGAGCAACGCAGACGCAAATATAATCAACGTAACATTTAAATACGTTATCAACTGTATTTTGTTTATGGCTAGCTTTAAAGGTTGCTAGCTGGCTTTGCATGCAGCACATGAGTTTCATTAAATTTAAATAGGCAGTTGATAAGGCAAAATGTTATCGTCATAGTTTTTATACAATTCTTAAAACAAGCGCGCAGAATAGTCGACCGATCAGCGCGGCGCACGCATACGGACTGAATTCACGCATTGAGCGCGGCCCACCTCCCACCACCCACTCTACGTTTGCTCTCCGCATACATACAGTGTGCAGTTCTCAACAGAAACGAATCGGCACTGCAGACTCTGCATACATATATGTACATGTATTAGTGAGAGGGAGAATTACAGATGGTGTGAGCGTGGGAGAAACTGCATGCTGCCGACAGAGAACACTTGTGCAGAGTGTAAGCATTACAGATGCTGTGTGAGTGGCTGCTGGTGATCATGCTATACTTCTGTTAGATAATGTATGTACATATATAAAGGGCGGCGCTTAATGAGTTTATTTAGTCTGTGCGCGCTTGCTGTGCTGCTCGGTCGTGACCTTTGCGCGTATTTTTGTGTAATGCTTTCTTCCATCAGTTAGTCCCATTATGCTTTTTACACAAAACAAAATGGCGCCTTCAATTACTTTAGATGACACAACAACATCAACATCAACTATTAAATTCTATTCGCATTGAGTTTTGAATTACTTTTATAGAACTAGTGTGTTTATACAGACTTTAAAAATAAACAGCTGAAACTCAAATTAGTTGCGCTTGTCTGCAATGAATCCTACTTGATTATAGAGTTGATTTATTATATCATGCTTAGTTAAGCCGCTATATCTTCTTCCTGCCTGCTCTTTCAGTTAATTGACTTTATACATTTTTGCAAAGCGCCTTGCCGTTAAAGAAAATTAATTATGCTACAGCAGCCATAAAATTGTAACCAGCCGAAAGGGCGAAAACGAAAGGCAACATGATACAAATAAAAGGTAAACAAATCTCATAAATGAGAGTCGGCATTAAAAGCGAAAAGTTGCGACCTGACCTATGACCCAAACGAATTCCCCGTTACTTAGCACATAAAATAAGCCTGACCAATTTTAAACTGCAATCGCTCAATGTGCAAAGCGAAGCAAAGCAAAATGGTTGAGATAACAAAAGGCAGCTGGCTAAGCCGTAGACAGGTTAACATCACTTCCGCTTCCTGGCTAAAAAGGCACTAGTAAAAGTCAGCTGGCAAAAACCTGGTTCGTTTCGGTCGGGGATTTATGATTTTTGTACATCATCGCGATGCAGAGCTCAACCTGTGAAATGCGCCATGAAAGAAGTTTTCTCGTTTCTTTTAAAGTTGCTTTCGCATTCAACATTTTGCGCAACTTTTCACAGCTCATCGTGAGTGGCCAAAGTCTGCCAAAAGAAACAAAGCAAAGCAAAGCTTCGATTTGCTCACATCACTATCAATGCCCAAAAAACAAAACAAAAAATGAACAAAATGAAAAAATACCTTCTGACCGACCACCACAAGTGAAAAAGTTAATTTCGTTACTTTTTGTTTGGATTTTCATGCACATATTTGTAGCTGTTTTTTTTATGACGCTTGATTATAGCTTCTGCATATAGTACCTGGCTGTCAGACTTAAGCTGCTAATCCCTTGAGCTTTTTTATACATTAAGATTAGTTTTTGTCACGAGCAAAAGTGTGTTTAACACACAGTTAATATGCATGTATTTATGTATTTACTTTATGCATATTTAAAAGCTGTTTTTACACATTAAATATGTGCGATATCTTTTAGGGTGTCTTTTCAGTTGCTTTTCGTGCAAGAATAATTAGGTTTTCTGAAAAATTACACTATGATAATATCTAAATAACTGTCACATTCACATTTTTTCTTCTTGTTAAGATGTTTGCCGTAAATACACTAAAATCTTTAATGACTTTGACAGCAAACTTGTATAAGTTTGTTTATGGAATAAGTAATTATTTTCTGAGAAATAAAAGAAGAAATACAAAGTTTTGAAGTTCCTAAAAACGACTTTAAAGCTGAAGCACTTATAACTTTGCCAAATCGATGTTCACTTGAATGGTATATTATATAAAATGATTATTATTAGCAAACATTATGAGGCACAAACTGATTTAGGTTGCTTTTATTAAATGCTTGTTTTAATTATCACACCTGATGCTGTTTTTTTGTTTGTTACTTGTTTGCTACTTGTCACTGAGCCATCTCATTAACATTTCCATATGCTGACGATTTGCATAAAATGTGTCACACGCTTGTTGCCAGGAAGCACAAGTACACATTGTGGTTGTTTCTCTCAGTGTGTTTGTGTGTGTGTGTGTGTGTGTGTGTGTGTGTGTATTGTGTGTGCTCATGAGCCGTTTGTTGATAAACTAAAGTCATGTTGGGCAGCACGTGTCAAACTGACTGCAATCACATTGCTTCAGTTAAATGTTATTAATTAGTGACAAACTTACCATACTTTTGCTTAATGTGCTTTAAGCGTAAGTACACAAAATGAGAATGTTTTTATACCCTGTACCCATTTAAAATGGGTTATGGTTTTGTGCAAAAGTATGTAACAGGCATAAGGAAGCATCTCCGACCATATAAAGTATATATATTCTTGATCAGTATCAACAGCCGAGTCGATCTAGCCATGTCCGTCTGTCTGTCCGTCTATATTAACACGCGGATATCAAGAGCTTGAGACTTCATATTTTGAATATAAGTTCTCGTAGTCCCGGAACAGATCAAGTTTATTTCATTTTATCGAAAGTTATCGATAAATTTCGTTTTCAGACTAGCGTTTTTGGGCGATAACTTAACGAATTTTTGAAAGTATGACCTTGCAATTTGGTTTAGTCTCTCATTTTATATGTCCTAAAAATTTCAGAAAGATCGTGTGGGTCTCAGTGGAAAGCAAGCTAACTGCTTAAACCACTTGCACTGCTTGTACTGCTTGTACTGCAGCATGTGTGTGTGTATACACTGATATATTCGTATGAATGAATGTAAGGACTGGGTGCAGGCTATCTCCTAGTCGGGCACTCCCGACTAGAGCACTCTTACTTGTTATACTTATATAATTATACAACAAATTTCAAGATTAAAGCCCAGCTGAAGAGACCAACTTCAACTTCAATTAAAACCGAAACTTCTGATGGAAAGTTGTTGTTGTTGCTTCTAAGGCAAGTGTGTGTGTGTGTGTGTGTATATAGAAAATATGAATATTTATGTTTACCTGTTTGCACTCAATTTCCAACAAACTGGAGTAATGAATATTTATAAAGTGCTGGCAGTCAGCCTGTGTGAGATATGTATAACGCCAACAGGCACTTGATTATAAGTTATTCGAATATATACGAATACGTTGTGGAAATCTGTGTGTGTGTGTGTGTGTGTGTGTGTGTGTGTAATTCTAGTCAGGCTGCATGCATCTCTGCTGCGCGCTCAACTAACAATTAGTTACTGACAAATTACTTATCCGATTATGCACCACAATGCATCTCGAACATGAAACAGTAATTACAGTGCTTAGCTGCTTAGCAAGTGCATACAAAATCGAGCAGCTAAATTCCGGCAAGACTTTCACTTATCGCATCAGTTTGCAAAAGAATGTATTTCGGTTCCATGTAGCTGAAGCTGCACAGTTGTAAGCCGATTTACTATTACATACTGCAGATGCCGCAACGAACTGAACTCGTGCGGTGTTTTCAAGCTTCATTTGTGCGTGCAACAGCGCATCACGCATACGCCATGCTAGCCGCCATTTACAGTTGCCTACCTTTCGGCGCACACAGTCGCCTACGGTGTCGTATGTGTGTGTGTGTGTGTATTGGGTTGCCTTATTTCCTTTTGAAATCTGCCCCAGCAAATATGAAAAAAGCACATATATAAACATTTTCAGCGCCTCGCCACACGAAACAAAGCCCGAAAAAAAACCTTTTCAATTTTCAACTGGCTATTTATTTTGTAAATTAGAAATTGCTTTCTCTATGTATATATATATATATATATGTATTTGTATATATATACGCACGCGTGTGCTGTAAATATAATTTGTGCGGCACGTGCGTAAAATTTAATGTGGCGCCGGCAAATTGTGAATGGAGCTGCTTTTTGTTAACCCTTGGCCTACAGACGCGTCTGAGTTGAACAATAATGTGTTGGCTTTTGGCTTCAAATGATGCGAATGCACTGAATACACAGCCACTAACACATTTACTATTTACACTCAGAGGAAAATAGGTGGAAAATCTTTGCCCAGGCTGGTAAGTTCTTCTTGTAATTTAAAAAATCCTTTGTTGGATTAGTTGAGCTTAGTAAATCATAATATTATTTATAATAACCATGAATACAGACTTCTCAAATCTTTAATTAGAAACAGCATAGTTTTGTACTTGATTCAAGAATTGTTGTTCATATTTATTTAGCAACGCTTAATTTTAATATTAAGAATAATTCATATTTATTTCAGAATATTTTTGAGCAAAAGTTACAAGACATAATTACAATATGGTGGACACTTTAATATATTCCCGTTTGTGCTCTGATTTTGAACAGTGTACGTATATCAATTTGACTTGGTTTCGTATTTTCTTATGATTTTCTTAAACATTATATAGAGATATTTATAACTTACTTGCAGACACATGCCGAACATTTCTTTTGTTTATGTTTATGTGCTATGTTGCTATTGCTTAAATGGAATTTTAAAATACTAGCAGAATTTAGTAAGGTTGCTTGGTCTACCGAAAAGCGGGGGGCAATTTGCGTTTGTTAGGCATAATTTGCAGCAGCAGCAGGCACCAAAGTGTTTTAATCGCGCTAAATGCCAATAAATTGCAAGCGCAACATTAATTAAGAAATTCAAAGAGCAGCCACAAACCGCTGCACGGGCATTCATTCTGGCCCCCAAACAAATGGACGCTGCTGCTAAGGCTAACACACACACACACACACACATGCATACACACACACACAGCTAACGGCACATTCACACTCATGTAGTGGTGACTTTGTGCAGCAAGGGTTAAAAGCATAAAAGCCCGAGGTGTTTAAGCATATTTACACAATACGTGCATATACTATGTGTGTGTGTGCGTGTGTGTGTGTGTATGTCCGGGTGTATGTCCGGGTGTATGTGTGTGTGTATGCTTAGCATTCAAACATGTTGTGTAGTCGGACCGTTACCCACTCTTTTGTCCCCTTGCCAAGCCACCACACCACACCGCACCGCACAAGTGCCTGTGGCTGCAGAGTGTGAAATATTTTGCACTCTCACATCCTCACACACACACCCTACACACACACACACACACACTCATACACTCATACACTCATGTGTCGGACATATCTTGTCTGAGGGTTTCTGCCCAGCAGCTCCTAAATAAACAAGTGCAACGCTTTGGCATTTCCCGTCCGTGCCAATATGTTTTTCGACTATTCCCATTTTCTAGATCTACATACGTTACATGGCACATACATACATATATACATACATACATACACAGGCCATTTGAACTTGGACCACAGATGAAACTATTTAACGTATTGCTGTTGCTGTTGCTGTTGCTGTTACTGTTGCTATTGCTATTGTTGTTGACGTTGCTGTGGTTTTTGACTTTATGGAGCGACCCTTTTCACCCAGCAGCCTTAAACCATTCGCATCTTAAACCAAAAAAGCAAATGACGCATCTTCGTTTGCTTGATTTTAAAGCTGCCTTGAACTTTTCATGCTCTCTCATAAATATGGCAAGCATTTATAGTCAGTCGGTTTTGTATACTGGTATACTCTTTTCGAAGAAAATGACAAAACACATTAATCTAGCCATGTTCGTCTGTCTGTCTGTCTGTATGTATGCAAACTAGTCCCTCAGTTCTTAAGCTTTCGCGATGAAACTTTGCACAGTCACTTATTATGCAAATGTACAGCACATTGGTCGTAGCCGGCCTGATCGGACCACTACATCTTATAGCTGTCATACAACTCACAGTCTGTTTTGGTCATATATACGATTTTTTCAAAGCTATCGCCTTAAAATTCCTTGTACACTTTAACATCCTTATAACACATGAATGGTTAAAATTTCAAGTTGTTTGTGTTATAATAAGCAAAGATATGCGTTATTAAATATTTCGGTGGTGCAGTTGGCAGAGTGAAAATGGCCAAAAATCTTCTGAAATGTCAACACGAGCTGAAAAATGACTAAATTTAAGATGTGAAATCATAAAAGAGGTATTGCAAATGACAATCGATGGATAGATTAGCTAAAATTGTTCTTATTACAAAACGTTTAATCAGCATTTGATGACTTTATTGAATATATATTTTATGTATGTTTTTATTGCTTGCTTATTAACTTTGACTGCTTAATATGTAGAATCAACCGTGGAAGGGCTGAGCGGGATACTGGGGCGCTGTGTGTCCACCGGCTAAAGCGCCCAGGCTCACCTGCAGCGACCGCAAAATGCCAATGGGAATCTATGGGAATGCACAAATGGACAATTAAATCGACTGCGACACAAAGGACACTCGCGTGATTCGTTCACTCACATCAAGGGCGCTGCCCACAACTGTGCCCTGGGCCTGTGGTGCAATGACATGACTGCTGGCAACCTGTGGTCTCGGGGCGGCTACCTTGGCGTACTTGTGTGTGTGCACCACTTTTGCCTCACCCTTGGGCGTTGCCTGTGGCGCAGAATTGGAAATTAGTTGGCATATGCAAATAGCAAAAAGGCAATCAAATAAATATATGCGCCGCAAAACAAACCAAATTAAATAATAATATAAACGCATGCAAAAAAAACCGTAACAAATGATTGAAAACAATCTCAGCAAGTTGGTGCACCGCTGAGCCACCCGCAACTATTTGCGAAATAAATGTACAGCATAAAGTGGTCAAATGTTTTGACTGAAAGCCAAAAGCCAAAAGCTGATAGCTGCTGGCTATTTTCCACTAGCAGCTTGTGTGTGTGTGTGTGTGTGTTGGTTGTGCGTGTGTGTGTGTGTATATGTGTTTGCCACACCGCTGTCTGCTTGTTTGTTTGTTGTATTTTGAGTGTTACCTTCGCTGGCTCATCTGAGTGCGACGCCTGCAGGACAGTCTCCTGTTCGACCTGCTCCGGCTGCGACTCCGGCTCCTGCTCCTGTGGCTGTTGCCGTTGCCGTTGCCGTGTTATGTAAACGGTGCGCTGGCGTTGACGTGGGCGTTTCGCACGTAGGCGTGGCCGTTTGACAATTATTAGAGGCGTCGGCTCCTGCTTACTCAGGACGACCTCTGCGGCCGGCAATGCGGCTGTTCTAACATGATTTTCATTGATTTCGCTCGCCGCACTGTGGTCGGACTAACATGCATCGATTAGGATTGATTCAACATACACTCACACTCACACTCAAACACACACATACGCACAGTTGTCAGTTCATGCTTGATTAAATACACCCACACACATGGGTTTTTTTTTGTTGTTTGAGCACCACTGAGCACGCATTTAGTTTGTTTCAGTATACAATTCTAAATTATCTATAGATTTCATTGATGATTTATGTGTTTCTATTGGCTGGCTTTAAAAATATTCTTTTATAATACCTATGTTAACTAAACTGCTAAAAATGCAAAATAAAGCTATCGGACAGCTTCATGTAATTAGTATTACGCTAATTTTTTGTATACTTTATTTATTTTCCCCGTTTTGTTTTTGTCTTTTATTTTAATGAGTAACACAATCGTTTATGAACTCATTTATCTGGTCATTGTCGCTGACTGAGAGTCCAAGTGTTGTCAGTATTTTTTATAAGAATAAAATGTTATTTTTTAAATCATAATGAAACATATATACAGAAAGAGCATATCTAAATTTTAACTCTTAAATTGTTCTCATATGCTAATATCTTTCTACTCTACTACTAATGCACATCATAAATTTGTTTCTTTTATATATCTGCCGAATTGTGTATTACTTTTGAGTACTTAAACTTCAAGATTTGACAGGAATGGGTTCCAACGACACTATATAAACGATTGAGACATTCCTAATTGCTTTCCTTTGTTTCATTTTTTGTAAATTCATTTCATAAACACAATTGTCTAGACTCTCACAAAGTGTTTGCTAAGCCATTGTCTTATCTTCAACGTCAACTTTTACTTACACTTTGCGCAATCAGCGAATACTTCTTGGGTGGCTTGACCTTCTGCACATACGTGGGCGCTGGAGTTGGCACCAGCGGCGGCAGATCCTCCACGGATGCTGGACGAGATGTGACATGGTGTGGATGCAAGTGGACAGACGAGCTGGATACTTTGCCGGGCACGTGAGCCTCTGAGCCGATATAGCCATGCTCGCCGGCACTGCCGCCGAGAAGGGCGCTGGCACCGACTTCATCGTTGGCCTGAGCCGCTGCATAGGCACCGCCAGTGGCGCGTCCTGCGAGTGAGATGTGGCGAGGCATGAGTATGAGTCGTATGGAAATCAATTAATGCCACAAATACCGTTGAGGTTGCCACCGAGACCAGCTGCGGCACGCGATCCCCAAGGAGTGCCCGCCGAGGCGCTGAGTCCGCCGTGGGCTGCGTTGCCCGTCAGCAGGCCGCCCAGTCCGGCATCCGCATGGTAGCCGGCGAAATTGACGCCCACCTTTCCATCGCGCAGTGTAATCAGCTGGAGGCCAGTTGGCGGGCGAGAGATTAGAGCAAGATGAGAAAGGTGCAATGATTTTGGCAAAACTTAGTTACACGCTGCGTATACTTAATGCTATTGAAAGTTGTGCTCTTTGTTTAGGCACGCCAAACTTTGGCATAAGATGCCTGGGCCACAGTACTTTTTTTTTTTACAAATAGTCAAAGTTTTGTGGCCCGAAAACTTTGAGTGAACACCTTAAGAACGCAGGTAGGCAACAAGTTTCCTACACATAATCATTTTTCGGGACTAAACAGAGGCCAGTGCGGTTTTTGGAATTTCCTGCCTCCGGCTCTAGTTGCCCAAGAGCGTCAATCAATTTAAATTAGGTTTTGTAACTTTCTAATGAAACCGAAATATGAATGGGATTCAATTGAACACCTGCTTTACTGGATTTCACAGATGCTGCTCACCTTCAATCAAGTTCCAATAGTTTTTCTTTTTTTGGCAATATATCTAAATCAGTCGCTTAGCTTATAACATTCTATTTGTGATTTTATGATAGTTTTTCCCTATTGGGGAATAGAGTGTAAATATTAGTATGAGAGCATTAAAGTATCATGTGCTCAGTTACTTTATTTGTTATTCATTTGTATCGATAACCAATTTTATAACCTGCCTAAAAGTAGTTTACACAGAATGCAATTTTCTGAGTTAGAATAAAAATCGAATTTTATAATTTTTTTAAAATGTGCAATGAATTTGATATCAAACCATTTATTTAGTTATTTTTAAGCATCTTCTGCCGGAGCAGTCTCGAGTAAAGACTTGTCAGCGGTTTGCATTGTTATTTACGATTTTTCTTTACTTTTATAGTTGAGAGTTTCTTATACTGGTTTTAGTATGACCTTTATGTTAAGTACCCAAAGTATTTGTTGATCTAGTTTTTCTTCCGGTAAATATGTACAAGTGTTTGTCCCACTAAACATATGTTTCTACATTTAGAATTTGTATCTGATATCTTACATTACATGCCTCAAAAAAAATACTTTAAATATTTGCACAGCTTGGTGTTGTTGTTCTGTATATTAGTTCAGCTTGCTCGCTTAAATTTACGTAAAATGTGAGCACAACTGACACACTAAAATCTATATCTATATGAACATAAATGATAAGCTGATAAGCGTCAGTCGAAATGCTCAAACAGTCGCAACTGAAACGCGAATGTGCTGGGACATGATTATGGGGTACAAAGAGTGGGTGTTGTTGTTGTTGTTGTTGTTGCAGTGAGCAACAAAAGAACATAAAATAAACAGGGCGATATTATCAGAGTTGCTGTCAGCGAGAGGTGCAAAACAAACAATAGCGAAACAAGCTGCAATAAAGAGACAGAGAGAGAGAGAGAGAGAGAGTGTGTGTGTGGGGTAAACAAAAGAGCACAGAGTACAACAATAGCAACTGATAAGCGATTTGAAGGTAGACAGGCGGGCCAATATTTAACTTGGCCACTTTGGACGCGACTCATTTGAGTTTCACACCTGACACTGCTGCTGCACATGAAGTCGCCAAGCATATTTGCTGCCAGCGAAAGTGACAGCCAAACAGTGGTTAAAGGTGGTGCTGCTGCTGCTGCCTTTGCCTCTGCCTCTGCCTGTGTGGTTGCAACTCGGCCACATTTGTCGTCATGTTGACAAGCGCAAGGCCGCTTATCGAGTGCTGCAGCCTGTTGCCGTTGTTGTTGCTGCCACTGTTGGCGGGTGGCGCCACTGTCACCTGGGGCCAGGTCAACAAATACGCCAGCACGCTGTACGCACAAGATATTTACCTCAGCTCGGATGCGAATGCAGATGCAGATGCAGATGTGGATGTGCCTGTCACGGATGTTGTATACGGCTCACAGGTAAGCAAATAAACATGGGCTTGCTACAGCTTAAGTACAAGCGTACATGATAACAACAAACAACATGAACATGCAAATCACACAGTCCAACAAAATATATATGGAATAAAGTCTTGCTGGTATGGCAAAATATAAGAATATTATGAATATAGTATGAGCACTTGCGAAATAAATCTGTAGCAATGCAACTTTTATGTAAAAATACATTGGATCACTAATGTATGAGCAGAACAATCATGTTACAAGAACCAGTGGAGAATTCTAAGTAAGCGTATGAGCAGAACAATCATTGTACTAGAACCAGTAACTATTTGTTCTGACCAAGTTTCTAATTAGTTACCCAATTAGTTAAATATTTTAGAACTTGTTTTGGCATGCATAACAAATTTGGTGCATCTAGTTCTTAAAACCTTTGATAAACAACGAATAAACAGAACAATCATTGTAGTAGAACAAGTTGAGAATTTTAAGTAAACTTATTAACAGAAGTTGATAATTCTAAGTAAAGTTGATTACTATTTGTTCTGACAGACTAAGTTACCCAAATAGTTAAATATTCTAGAACTCTTTGTGGCATACCTAACATATTTGTTGCCTCTAGTTAGTAAAGCCTTTGATAGATAACGTATAAACAGAATAATCATTGTACTAGAACCAGTTGATAATTCTAAGTAAACTTATGAACAGAACAATCATTTTATTAGAACCAGTTGAGAATTTTAAGTAAAGTTGCTTACTATTTGTTCTGACTGACTAAGTTACCCAAATAGTTAAATATTCTAGAACTCTTTTTGGCATACATAACAAATTTGTTGCCTCTAGCTCTTAAAACCATTGATACAATATTTAATTGAATATGTCCGAGCAATCATACAGACGCAAAGGAAGGACATAGAGCTATATTCTGCTAAAGAACTTTCCGTTGAACTTCTCTAAATTGAACTTTTATAACTCAAAGTATATGATACTAGCTGGAGTGGCAATAGGTACTCTGAGTCAAAGTTCTCTATAACTCTAAGTTGTTTTGTGGCAGATGGTGGTTCGTGTTAGAGAAGTTCGACTGTATATTACCTAAATTCGTGGTTTATAACCAACACGCTCTCATCTCTAGCAAGTAGATTACATTCGTTTATCTCATCCAGAACTCTAGTGCCACTGATGACTATACGATAACAGCGTTGCACGCTTATGATATGACACCGCTGGACGTGAATGGAGGCGATGGTGGCACCGCACTGCTGCTCAGTGGTGGTGTCGGAGAACAGTATGCCAGAGTACGCTTCCAGAGGCACAAGTCCGTCGACCAGCTGCACTTTCAGTTGGTCATTTACGGTGTCGAAATGTGAGATAGCGTAAGTCTTTAAGCACACTCTTGAAATATTTGCTATCTCACGCTGTTTCTCGCTTAGAACTTTGCAGCAGTGTTTAATAAGTTTTTGTTAAATTCTTTTTTTGCAACTTAATTACTCTTCCAATTAAACTTTGAATGCAACGCAGCGAACTTCCCGTTTCCCGGTGGCAACCAACGTGAGACACAGCAGCTAACTAAATTATAATAATGACATAATTAAGAGCATGAGTTGCGTTTATTAACATGAAAAATGCAACAACAACAAAATAGAAGAAGAAAAATGCCGCGCCGAGAGACACTTGAGAAATTTTACACGTTGGAATTTAATAGTGTGCGACATCTTGGCAGGAGTTTGCGGCTGCTGCTGTTGCAGCTACTCATAATGAGATGCAAATGCACTGCTGAACAAACACACACACACGCACACACACACGCACACACACATACACAGACAGCCGCTTAGCGGTTTGGTTTTGCAAGCGTAAGTCAATTTAAGCGCCTGATAAATTCATTTAAGATGCCTCCCTTATATCGTTTATCCTCCCTTCCCTTCCCTTCCCTTCCCTTCCCTTCCCCAACCAGCTTGCACTTGACAATATGCACGTAAGAGGCTTCAGCACGATTAAGAAATAATTTGCTTCGACATATGCGAGATGTGAGAAATCGCATCATTTGCTCTCAAATTCAATTGCTCGGCAATGATTTTGCCATTTCTGGTTTATCCCCCCTTTTCAATTTAAAGCTGCGAATTGTGGGCGTAAACTAACATGCCTCGAAGCTAATTAATAATAAATATATGTATATGATGCCATAAGGTTGAGCATGTGATTTACTGTTATGAATAAGCGTAATTAAAGCAGCCAAATGTGCTTAATACGAAGTCCGGATACACTAGCTGAAATATGTGTATAAACATATAATAACTACTTTAATTGTAACTACTACGTTGTTAGCTAATAAGTAATGTTTTAAATATGGAAAACAAATTAATAAATATTTTATTAGTTTGGTTTGTATGCATAAATTAAATGTTAATAAAGTATATGAGTGTATCGATAGAAAAAAAAACAAGTATTTATCTAATTTTCGAATAATATTGGAATGAGCAACAACAATATAAAACTGCTATAATCTATCAATTCCGAATTATTTAATAAACAAGTTCATTCAATTAAACAATATACATTACTCATTGTTTGTCCTTGCCATGTTAAACAATCAAACAAATGCTGAACTCTCGAAAGTTTAGCTTAAAAGTAAGCCAAAGTCACTTATAAATTGTAAAACTTATTCGCCATTGTACGAAAATATCTTCACTGCGATTAGAAGATATTGAGAGCCAGCTAACTGTAAAGGAGCAATGGCAGGACCTTAAGCTTGTCTGAACTATTTGAACTGCAGCCGTAAATTGAAAACATTTATTTGCCATTATAGCGTAAAGGGATGTTTTTGTGCTTTGTTTGCTTGTTAAATATTTACACGAATCCTTTGAAATTTGCTGTGACTGAACAAACATGGAGTTTGTGTTCAATTGAGCTGTCAACTTTGGCGAGTCGCCTGCAAATGTGTTTATATTTGCACTATTTACGTATCTGCCATAATTTTGCTGATAAACATCCAATTCCTTGGGGTGAACAACATCAACAACCCAAGACGACTTTGTGTTTAGCTAATTTACGTTTATTAATGCAGATTACAGATTGCACTGGTCTCAAGACCAAAAATGAAAGTGTTCCCGTGGATCCTTAATAAGTCTTAGCGGCTACAGCTCTCTTTACATTATAATGTGCCCGCAAAGCATTTGAGCGCTTAGAAATTTGCATGTTTTTTTCTTGGCTAAAACTTATTACTTCCAAAAAAAATGGACATTACGCAGACCTTAATTTCAATTTCAATTGTGTAGAATTCCCACACAAACACACACACACACAGCTTAGTATATTTATACTCTTTTCGAAGAAAATAGTATATTAACTTTGTGCTGAAGTATGACAAGACAAACTGATCTGGTCATTTTCGTCTGTCTGTCTGTATGTCTGTCTATATGTATGCAAACTAGTCCCTCAGTTTTTAGCTATCATGATAAAACTTTGCACAGAGACTTATTATTCAAAGAGGCAGCACATTGGTGGGAACTGGCCGGATCGAACCACTATATCTTATAGCTGCCATACAACTGAAAGTCGGTTTTGGTCATAAATACCATGTTTTCAAAGCTATCGCCCTAAATTTGCTTGTACACATGAACGTCCTTATAGCTCGTCAATGTTTAAAATTTCAAATCGACTGAGTTATAATTGGCAAAGATATGCGTCATTAAATATTTCGCTGCTGCAGTTGGGTTAGTGAAAATTTCCCAAAGGTTCCAAAAGAGTATAAAATCTTTGGCACGCCGAAAATAATCCTTTTCCAGTTGCTTTCCCTCTTTTGGCAACAAATTCAAATTTCATGCATGCGTTGATTAAAATCTAAATTCAACTGGCGTCCGCAAAGCTGGCTACCCCTAAACAAATAGAAATAAACCCGAGTGCCAAGATTTTTCAAGTTGTGGTAAAGTGCCTAA
Source organism: Drosophila flavopinicola (assembly GCA_035042425.1). Taxonomy (NCBI): domain Eukaryota; kingdom Metazoa; phylum Arthropoda; class Insecta; order Diptera; family Drosophilidae; genus Drosophila; species Drosophila flavopinicola. The sequence continues at coordinate 9,626,714 of JAWNLL010000090.1, read as the reverse complement.
ATTGTTACAGCGAGCACAACAAACGTTGTCCCGACGACATCCGGCGAGCGGAAAATAACTGCAGCAGACAAAGGAAGCAGCAACAAAGCAAAACCAACAAAAAGAAAAATGGGCAAAAAGGATACGCTACAGCCAGCAGGCAAACATGCTATGCTTTTTGCGAAAAGGATCCGCCACGCTTACGTGCATTTGGCCCTTTGCCACCTGGGCTCAAGCTGAGGTGCGATGCAGCACACAGCTAACACCCCGAAAGTGACAGGATGCGCGAAAATTGCCAAATAGCTGTTATGCGGACAAGCGTTGCATTGTTGTTGCATGCAAATCTTGGCCGCTTGCATAATGCGGCGTATGCGTAATTAGCTGAAAAATTACCAGCCATTTGTGTCTGCGGCATATCAGAGATGACATAGGCCATAGGGCCACAAAGTTCAAGGTGGACGCTGTTATTAAAATGAAATATAACTGTGCTCCCCCTGCCGCTCCACATCCTCAGTTAAGGAGTGTGCAGCCAAAAGCTGGCTTTAGTCGTGCCTTTAACACGTAGATTAATGATAGGCCAGCTAGCAGCTAGCAGCGCTGCGCTGCGGTGCTTTAATGTTCAAATGTAATTACCGCAGGTGCCTTGGCATGCAATTATATACATATACATATACCTACTAACTGCTGAATAACCATGCACTAAAATTCTTCATTACCACATTTAATAGTCGGTGCATTGCGCAACAATTTAATGAGCCCAAAATCCACACCGGCGACCACTCCTCTCACTTCTCTCACTTGCCACTTGCCACTTGCCACATTCCAACTGCACTTGCTGCCAAATTGCTCAAATCAAGAGCTTCGGCCTGTTGGCCCGTTGCCATTTGAATATGCAAGAAAACCGCAAATAAAATCAACACCAGCGATTTCGCGTTGTGCGTTTCTCGTTTTACATTTTTCTGGCCCGTTGTGCAACACTGGCAATCAGTTTGATTGTTTGCAAGTTCATGCAGCACTCTATTCGGCTTTTAGTGGTGTAAATTAATTAAGCATGCATTTAAAAATTGTTTAATTATTTCATTTATAATTAAATTTCGTGTCTGCGTTAATCGACTTTTGTTCTTCAATCAAGATTTGACTTGTAAAGGTTTTTTTTATAATTTAACTATTCGTTTAACCTTGCAGCTGATAATATGATTTAAGAGCATGGAATCTTTAGCATTACGTAAATACTTGTATTTGTATACCAAAAACCCTTTAAAAAGGGGTATCAATTTGCTAAAATTTGTGTAAAATCTCATAAACCCCATAAAGTATATATATATTCCTGATCAGTATCAACAGTCGAATGGATTTGCCTCTCCGTCTGTATATATATATTTATATATATATATATATGACTAAAAGAGCTAGTAAATATTTGCAATATACTTTTTCGTATACCGAGTCAGATCAAGTTTTATTCATTTGATCGATAACTTGAAAATATCGATAAATTTCGATTTACTTTGGTCTAAGGCCATAAACTTTGTGGGGTATGTTCTCGCCTAGCATACAGACCTACAAAAAAGCAGTGCACTGCTTGCAGCTCTGGGCATAGGCCATCTCCCAGTCGGCCACTCGCGACTAGATCATTCTAACCAATTATTTCATATTTTTGCAAGCCCTTTGTACCATTACAAAAGTTTCTTTTTATTTTCAAATATTTGATGATATTTTTACATAGAAAATACACGAAAGGTTCTGTTCAATTAAAAACTGTGTCCATTGATATTTGTTTAGTCAAACTGTGCAGAGCAGTGGTAAAAGGTAAATAATACAATTTGGAGGCTAGTGCGCAGTGCAATAATTGAAATATTTGCTTTTTACAAACAAGCTGGGCCAATTTCTAAAAGAATTAACCGCAAAATAGCTTTGCAAAGTTACTAACGAAGTTTTAAGCAGTGGCCATAGTTAGTTTATTTAATCACAAAGTTGGCAAACAGCACACATGAGTGCATTGCTGTGGATGGATGGAAGTATGGAAGGAAGGAAGGTCTTCGAAGCGCAAACAAGAAATTCGAGTTCATACTTATACTTAGTTGGTACTTGAGTAAAAACACTCACCTGAGCTGGGGCCAGTGTGGCTTGCAGCAGCAGCAGCAGCAGCAGCAGTGGGCAAAGTGCTCCGAATTGGGCAAACATTTTGCGGCTAAAAAACAGGTGAAACAAAATTAATTTCTTGCTTGGCTAGCAGCTGCCAAACAGCCGAAAGCCTCAAGCTTGTGCGTTGCAACATTTGCTTGCTTGGCAAACTCAAGCTTGGCAAAACAAAAGACTCGACTGTTTCTGTATGCGCAGCGCGTTGCCGGACAGCTCGGACAGCTCGGACGGACGGACGGACGGACAGTCGAGAATGTGGAATTCTTGGAGCCAGAGAGGAGCATAGGTGCGAGTAATACCCTCAGTCCAGTCATCCATCCACAAGCTGAGTGGCCGGCAGCCTCTTTGCGTTTGTATACATGCAAGTACATAGTATCTACTTAATATGTAGATATACGTTCTTGCCAGATTGCATAACACATTTTGTACCTGTTCACTTTTTAGCTTTTGCTTTTGCCTTTGGCTTGTTCTTCGGTTTTTGTTCGGTTTAATAAATCTCAGCTAGATAGAAACTCGTCCACTCGCGTCGCGTTTTCGTTTAGCACTGAGTCTGAGGCTGAGTCTGGCTCTGAGTCTGAGTCTGACTCTGAGTCCGAGTCTGGGCTTAAACTTGAAACTCGCAATGGAAATTGCCAGTGTGTGTTGTAAGACTGAACTGGATTTGAGGCGCAATTAAAATGCAAACGTCTGTTTATATAGGAATCTTGTGTGTTCAATGTCTTTCGTTAATTTATAATAGGCATACAGAATAGCTGCGAGATAAGCGGCCAGATGATGAAAGCATGTGTCATGCTATATATAATTACACACATCAAATTGTTGCAATTATAAATAAAATAATAAAGCCACATATCTTGTACAAAGCTATAAAATATAGCTTAATATTGTGCTACTAGGATAATAAACCTATAAATAAATACAAATAAGTAAGTAAATAAGTAATTATGCAAATACATTTGCAGCTCTTGCATATTGGCTTCAATTGCGTATACGCCCCAGTGGCGAGTATTTAAGTGCTGCAACGAAAACCGGTTGAAGTACTGCAGTTACAACTCCATTTTATCACTTAAGCTCGCCACCAGGCCACAAGAGAGCGAGCGCTTTTATTTCAATACGAGTCAACTGATTCGGACTAAATGTTTGGCAACGCTGCCGTTGACCATAAAGTCGAGGTTGTCGTTTAATTCGCTTGGCTGCCGTTACGATTCAATTTCCATTGCGGTCGCAACGAAAGTTTCTCAACTGCTGCACATGCGGCAGGCAAGTGTGCTTTGATGGACTACTACACCCTGCACTTTCAATCATACACCACAAAATTCGAACTATGCGCAATTGCCACGCGAACGCAGAAATCAAATGACAAAATGCCCAAAACCATTGACCATTGGGCCATTGCCCGTTGTTGGCCATTTCTCTTTAGCTGCTCAGCTTGCTTTTGTTACGCTGGTGAAACGCTTAGTTCGTCTTCTTTTGTGTGTGTGTGTGTTCGTTCTTGTCCTAATAAGCGCTCATTAAGTATTCAAATGACAGCTAGGCTGCTGTGAGCAAATGGATTTCGCTTTTGTTCGATTCTTTTGACCACGCAGCTTTGAACGGGCACGTGCTTGATGAATTTAAACTCGTGAAACGGCCCAGAACAGGGCCGCATTTAAAATATAATTAAATGCGCTAGATTTGGCGGCATTTCTTTCGTTTATTTCCACCAAAAAGGCTCAATCTGTGTGCATGACTTACTGGCGCGTGTGTCCTTTGAATTCGGGATCGGCCTTATTTAGCTTGATGTTCTAAAAATAATGTAGGCCCTGCGCTACGTTACGCCTTTTTCATAGAATTGAATCATTAGCCTTTGACATTGGAAAAACGTATAAATTTATGCACTAATTGATTTTCACATCAAGTATACGTATTTTTCCACATTTACTTGAACGACATTCATTAGAGCAAGCTAGCGAGCTTAGGGTTTAAGTTTGTATTCTAATAACATGTCGAGCTAATTTCCAAACAAGTTTACATTTCTATTGAGCGGGTTAATATATTTATACATATTATAACAAATTTTCAGCACTTAGCCTTAAAATAAAATCAATTTTTAAATCTTGTTTAAACAGGCTTATTTTTGCTGATTGCTGTCTCTTAAATTCATGTGTATAGTCGAAAATTGAAACATCATTTCCAAGAATATTCTTAGTTATATTTAGACAATATGTGCCAGCATACCAGAAATATATTTTATATTGCTACAAATATGTTCAAAATATCTTATAAAATGCGGATGCCATTTCTGGGAAAGTATATTGTCTATTTCAATCAAAAATATTATTTGATAACATTCGAAATACACTTCCTAGAAACAATGAGTTCTTTAATGAATTATTCGACCTTTAATCACATGTATGCACATATGTAAGCTTTAATCTAGCTGCTGTTTTATTTTGTTCTGTTTCTCGGAAATCGGTAAGCATTGATTTCTTGTTGTCGACGCATTGCTGATATCGACACCATCGGCTGTTGACACTGTTTGCCGGCGCCTCTTTGTTTTTCTTTTCAGTGTAAAAAGCTGTTGGCATTTTCCAGCGGCGCACAAAAGTATGCACCATTTTACGCCTGACATTTTTTCATGAATAAATCAAATATCATAAAAGCATTGCCTGCTTTTGGGCCATTGGCAAAAAAATGTCGGTTGAAAAAAACTGGTGGTTGAAAACGTTCAATTAAATCATCAGCTGCTGCTTTAAAATTATTTTCATAATAGAACTGTGAACTTTTCATTATTTTTTTTGACAGCAAATGAATCTGTGCAAAAATTTCGCGTTAAACCTTAAATTCAAAAGCACACTTTAATTATTTGCTGATCAATATATTTGTATTTTGTGTTATTTTATCATTTTTAAAGCGTAAATGTCATAAACAAGTTTATTGAGAAACCAAAACACTAACATTTTGGCACATTTTCATTTGCGGTAAAATCAATAAAGTTGGTTTTTTTTAGATTTCGGTGTTGATGGACATTTAAATTTGCTCCAAAAGCACAGTTTGGATTTTGACAGTTGGTTCTTTTAGATACACAACCAATATAAAGAATATTGCCATTTTTGTACTACATATATTTATATATTTTGTTCTGTTTTATAAATACAATTAAATTAGTCTTACAACAATTTTACATATATCACAAATTCAACATTAAAAATGAAAACATCTAAAACTAATTATACAAAAAAAAAATGCATCAAAGCACATACACGCACACACATGCACACACAACATTCACACACACTAACTGTTTATACATATACACATAGAAATGCCCATTAAACACAACACTGAGAAAACGTGTGCGCCTAGACCTTAGCCCTCGGCGCGGCCTAAGGTCAAAGTTGAGTTACAAACTAATTACGGAATAATGTAAACGCAAACTTATATGTAAATGTAAGTGTAAATGTCAAGTGTCGCTGTTTTGCAACAACTACGACAACTCCTCGCGCATTTGCTGCCGCTGTGTGGAGCCCATTGAGGACAGCTTAAAGTTGCCGGGCACAGCCACCGAATTGCCCGCTGGCAGTCGCAGAGGCGCGTCCGCTTCGATGCTCACGGATTTGTGAACCCCTTCCGGTGTTTGGGTGTAGCTGCCAGTTAGGCGACCCACCATGTTGTTGACCGCACGCAGCGTGGAGATGGGTATCTGCAGCGAAAACGGGAACAGAGTGGCAGCAAAGGCTAGTTAGCTATCAAATCGGAATTGCTTTCGCCACGGGTTGCACCTCAAAGGCGCTGCGGGCGGCCAAAAGCGATTGGATGATGCCACTGTGCACACTTACCTCGAAAATGCTGTCAATTAATGGACGTAGGCTGAAGAACGGGTAGGTGGGCTCAGCGGCATTGTTACCGTTACCGTTACCGTTAACGTTAGCGTAACTGTTAGCAGCAGCATTCGCAGCGACGCCCAAATTGCCCAACAGCAGCGCCGCATTGTGTTGGACAGTGTTGCTGCTGCTGCTGCTGCTGCTCAAAGCGGACGCAGGACGATCGTAGTGGGCATACTCCTGACCAGGATACAGCAGCATATTCTGCACGGGCATTGGCTGCAGCAGCGTCTAATGAAATAAACAAAGCGACTTCTATAATTGCTCATGTAATTAAATAAATCAAATGTTTGTTAGTCGTTTCTGATAAATATTTAAATAAATCAAATATTTATGAGGCAATTTAACACTACATAAACGGAAGTTGAGTTAATTATGAACTAAGCTCAAGTTAATTTAATCGCATTAAAATATGGCAGGCATTAACGTGCTAAAAGCGACTTCTTTAATTGGCCACGTAATAAAATAATATGCATCAAATATTTATAGGCATTCCAGTTGATTATTAAACAAATGTAAGTTCATTACCAACAGTTAATGCAAATATTACACAATTTAACAAAACGTTTTTCCATACCATAAATTACATACAAGCGATTTTATTCATAAAGATTCTTATTCATACATGCATAACGCTTACTTACATCATTGATCAGCAGCAGTTCGTGTCGCTGTCCTCTCGCATATCCTGTGACGCGTGTGAATTCGGTAACCAGATGCGTCATGACCACCAGCAGGACAAACCACACAAATCGGTCCATGGCTGTGATAATTATCTGCAAGAGACATTTGAAGAGCAGAGCTTTGATTAAATGCGGTTTCATCAATTTGGCATCGAGTGCAATTAAGCGTACATCGTTGTCAAAAGTCATTTTGATTGTCTAGCTCAAGCACATTGATCTTGCAATTAAATGTGAATTGCACTTGCGAAAACGGCAAACTCAAAGTCAAGTTGATGCAGTATGTCCAATTTGGTAAGCGATCACAAAGCGGGCTCTTTGCGACTTGGCCAACAGCCGACAGCGTTCTGTGGCGCATACTCGGCTAGTCGAATGGTTTTGTGGCACACAGATGTGTGTGAGCTATCGACTATTCGAGTTTGGCGCACAAAGCAGAATTTTCAGCTGGGGATTCTGAAATGTGGATTAGCACAAGGCCAACTTGCCGCGTGGCGTTTGCCAGGCGTAACCAGTTTTTATTTTTATTTCATGTTGTGGCTTCGAGCATCGAGCATTGAGCATTGAACACTGAGTTTTTCCACCAGCCAGCGCATTTTCCGCCCGCTTAAATGTGTGTGCTTTGAAAGCTGCCGGGCGGCCAGGGCGTATGAGCAACAATTTAAGTTAGAACAAGACACGCTTAAATTGAAATTGAATTGCAAGTTCAGAGTTCGCAAACTGATCGATGCAAGCAGACATCTTTAAATATTTAGTCATCCCGCATAAAAGCGCACAATGTCTGTGTTTGTTGTCTGCAGCTTGTTCGTGATTGCAATCAAAACAGCAAAAAACTTCACAAAACTCTTTGCAATTTGTGACTTTGCATAGTTGTGGGACCTTAGAGACCAGCGATTGTAAGTGTGCCAAGTCTAATTGTACAATTGCTCAAATTGTATATTTATTTATCTATCTATCGTATTTGCGTTAAGATTCTGCCAGTGCCTTGACATGGATCGTCGGCCAGATGCAACAATCACAATAAAGCAGCAATTAAACAAAAAATAATTAAGCAAATAGCCCTGACCCTTGGTCAAAAGGAGAAGGTTGCGACACCGCTGGTCAAAAAATAAATAGTATTCTCTTAGCTAATGTTTAACCTATAACAAAACGAGAAAAACGTAAACAGAAGCACACACACACACAAAAAAAAAAACATTGAACAGCTAAATGCTGAAATTATTAACATTCGTTTAGGAAATGCATAAATCAAGAAAACTGTGATTCACTGAAGCGACAAACAAACGGCAGAGTAGAAAACAACAATAAAAAAAAAGAAATGAAAACAACAGCAACAGCAAAATTGCCATAAATATGCGGGCTTTAAACGAATTTGAGTCAGCTGGCAGACGGGGCGTGGCAGTGGGCGTTTGGGCGTGTCTTTTGTTTGAACAGTTTTGTGTTTTGTTATTATTATTATGCACATTTGAAGTGGGTAGCCAAAGTTGTACTTTTGTCATCTTTTCTTTTGGCAAAGGGCTTCAAAGTAGTCTGCTGAATTGTCGCTAATGGCATAAAGAAAAACCTTAATAATACCATAAGCAAAAGCTAAATGAGAGCCGTTTCAAATTCGCTTCATGTTGTTTTCTTTTAATTACAAACTGTGTATTTGCATATTTTTTACATGACACTCAACTACTTTATCAATATGTAATCACAGCCATTCATTCCAGTTGAGTCCTTTTTGCTCAGTACTCAATATTTGCAAATAGTTGCATTTTGCGTAATTAGAAATGAATTGTAAACATGTTTTTGATTTATATGCAAAGCTTTTGTTCAGCTCGCATCAAATTCAAGCTGGAAAGTGGCTGAAAAAGCATTTGTATTTCGTTTCTATTTGCATAGAAAACTCGGCCACAAACTTTGTCAGTTGTCATTTGGTCTCTGGTTACGATGGAATTGTTGTACGACAGACATACTCAAGTATTTAACAAACAGCTTATGCACATATATATGTACATATATATTTCCATTTCAGTTGTTGCCACTCTTTTATATGTATATGTATATGTATATGTAATTGCGATTTGTTGTGAGGCTTTGTAAATTAGATTTCGGTCACTTTGCTGAACTCAAGACTTCTTTTGTTTTCATTTTTCGGCAACATTGTGTGTGTGTGTGTGTGCTCATCGGTGCACCAGGCGTATACGTTATGTGCAACGTATACGCAACTTTGAACCGCCACTAAGTAACTCTTGTGCATCACTTCTGAGTGTGTGTGTGTGTGTGTTTGTATTTGTATTTGTTTCTTCTTTGCTGTTGATTTCGCTTTGCCAGTGACATTGTGTTTACTTAACGCGCAAAAATCGTTTGTTATTCTTTCTCAAAACTTTGGCAAATATTAAAAATGCAAACAAGGCATAAACGCGTAGCACACACATAATGCCAAACTGGCTGACTGTCTGTCGTATTATGTCTGTCTGACTTGCCAGGATATGCAACAGGCTCGCCCACACACACACACACACACACACATAAGCACTTTTGTGCGAGTTTGTATCGGTGTCACAAAACCAAACAGAATAAATTTAATTCAACGAAAATGTAGCGGCTGAAAAAAATTCAGATTATCTTGAAGTGGCTCATTTGTTTGTTGTATGTCAATAAAACTTAATTACTCTGCTTGAACACGCGGAGAAGAGGGCGGTGGTTAAACTACCCAGGGTAAGGATGTTGGTTAAGCCGAACGCTTCCTTCATTTTTTTTTTTTTTTGTGTTTATATATTTATTAAGTGTAGAACCTGTACATCAACTGTACTTTTACAACACATTTTTGGTAAATTTTATTAAAGCCGAACATCATACATAGTATGATGATTTTAGCTTCCTTCATACTTGCTAAAAATATGATCATACGCTAAATTTTGTAAACGAAAACCGCTTTAAGGTATTCGTAATAAAGTTGCGTTAGCAAGGTGTGAAACACATAAAATTAATGTTATCTGTCGATTTGGTTGAAAAACAAATTATTTTAAGAATTGGGTGGTGGGACAGGAAACGCCCTCAATAAATCCACAAAAATATAACTTGTATTAGAGATATTTGAAGTTATAATTAAGTTTTATAAAAAGTAATTGCAGCGAAAAGTTTTGTGGTTTTTTTCATGTAGTCTTAGTTTACATGTTGACTATAAATCGTTTCAGTTTTGACTAAACTCTGTAATTATAAAATAAGAATTCCCTTCCAATAGTGTTTTTTTTTTGCTCTTATCCATCCATCCAACTATTTATCTATCTATCAATCTATGTATCCATATATTTACCTTTCTAACTTTCTCACGTTTGGGAATGTCTTGACACATTTTGCCACACCATAAAAGCACATAGCTTGGGGGATATCGCTAATGGCTTATTGCTTTTACATTCCAATATTAATACATCTTTTAATAACATTTCAGCAGATTCAGTTATAATTGCCAAAATTATTTTTGGTGCCAATAGGAATTTGCATTTTCATATTTCCGGCCTGGGGCCAGGCAAAAAAACACTTCGGACTCCATCCGCAAGATTTTCATTGGTTTTCGGTTTTCATTTTGCTTACTTTCTATTTCTGTTGTTATTTCTATTGATTTGTTTTCATTTGGACTAGCTGGCTGGCTGTTTGGCTGGCTGCCCTCGAGCTGTTTATGTTACACTGCTGCAAAATTAATACTAATTTATTCTAATTATAAAGATAAAGCTAGCATTTGGCCGCTGGCTGTCGAGTAAAAGTTTCCCCCCCTGGCCCAAAACCAAAACCGAAAAGCAAAAGTGTTGAAACGGGTTTGAGAACCTTAAGAATTAATTTGGTTGCGCTCTGCAGTCTCTCAGCTGTTGTTCTTGTTTGTATTTGTTTATGCGCTATTTGCGCTTATTAATTATACATATTTCGCAGACCTTTTACGCCTCAAAGCTTAAGCTGGAGCATTCGCCAGTTACGACATCTTGTACATTATTGTTTCATTCGGACCAAAGTTTCGAGCAGCGTCTGCTCTCCAGTTGACTTTCTGTCCGCTCGTCTCTCTCTCTCTCTCTCTCTCTCTCACTCTTAACAAGCCAGCACTAATTAGCCGTTTGCACTGGAGTGGTCTCTTCAAATGCAGCCCAAAGTGGCTGGGAGCCAACTGTATATACAATATTAATTTGCTTACTTTTTGGCAAAGCAGGAACTCACTCACCTCGTTTGTGATGTAGACACTGCGAGCTGCCATTTTGTCAGCACAACTGACAACTGAGAACACTGAGCTGCGCTTATTTGGCTTATGGATATGGACGACTATCGTCGTCAACTATTCTATATATATATGTATATATATATGTGTATAGATCTTTTTTGCTTTCGTTAACGTGTAGTGCACATGAAGGCGTCTGCGCAGCAACTGACAGCGGGCAGCGCATGCGCTGCTTATATTCAGCACGTAGCACAGTTCTTTCCATAAGTGAATTGAATTGTAGTGAAGTGCAGCTGCAGTTGCTCACAGACTGAGCCGGAGACTGAGACACAGCTGATCTTGCACGCTCTCGAGTCTTGTTTGTATTAATGTGACTGCAGTCGCTGTTTGGCCTCAGTTTGCCACACTGAAATTGAGCGCGGCGAGAGAATTTCTTTGAGCCGCGCTTTCTCAGCGTCTAAGCAAACTGGTTTACAAAAAGAGTATACGAAAAAAAGTGGATTGGCTACTTTCAGCGCAATTGACGTCGACTGGCTGACACACTTACTGGTTTCGATCTATAATTCGGCTTTTTTTTTGCTCTTATTCTCCACTATATTCGCTAATCGGCTGTCGGAATTTCAGTGCCAGCAGTGCCAGTGTAAAAATTGATCTGTATATCAGTGAAGTTCAGTGAACCCCGCTTTACAGGGCCCAGTTGCTCACCTTACGTTGAAAGCTGACCGAGTTTCAGTGGCAACAATGCCAAGCAAGCAGTCAATGTCCACCGGTCATATCAGTTAACACAGTCTCGCATTCATTTGAGATGAATGCTGAGATGGGGTCGCCGAATAGTATGTACAACATATGCAGCGAGGTATTTGCCTCGTTGCCTGTCATCGTCAGACCGGAACTGCCTTGAACTCGAACGTAGCTGCATATTTAATTATGCGATGCGATAATCGAAGCAGACCCAAAAAAGCCTGCGAATGCGACCAAAACAACAGAAGCAAAGACGCTCAAGTGCTCAACTAGCAAATACCCTGTGTATAGGTTTTATGGTGTTCGAAAACACTTTGCAACTATCGATTGTTTGCTTATCGATTGCTTTTTCGTATAACTAGACCCAAAAAAGGCTGCGAATGCCACTAAAACAACAGAAGCAAAGATGATAAAGTGCTCAACTGGCAAATACCCTGTGTATAGGCTTTATAGTGGTCGATATTATCGATTGTGTGCTTATCGATTGATTTTTCTTAGAACTGGGCTGTTTTTTTTTTAACAATTAAATAATTTAAACATTTTGTAACTGTTTTGTTTGTTTGTAATATTTTCAGTTACTACCGCTTGTTTAAATGTTCGGGCTGGATTACTTTTGTGGTACTAACTTGTAGTATTTAATACTATCAAGCTCCGAAGAAATTTTCAGACCAATAAGATGGTACATTTTATGTTTTTTAGCTATTTTAAATTAGGAGGATTGGACTGTTGAAAAGAAAACACAGTCTGCGAATAATATACGAGAACGAACATATTAAATTCGGGTTTTTATTCATAAGGTCAAACGAAGACTACTAAGAATAGACATACATATTTTTATTTTTATAAGGTCAAATTTTGTATGTTCACATACACTTACAAAATTTGATTATACCCTTTACTAACCATTTTATTGAAACGGGTTCTAATAAGAACTGAGCGAAAAGGTCACGCGTTTAAATCAGTAGGCATAATAGAGGCCGGAAACAGGCAGGCAAATTTGAAAATTATACCTTTAAACGGGATTTAGAACTTCAAAACATATTGGGGGTCAGCTGTGCTTAAATTACAGATAAGGTTGTGACCTCAAATCACAATATAAGTTATTAATATGCGCACAGAAATGGTAAGTTTGTATAGGCGAATATAAAATATAAATACTACAGCTACTTGGACTTTAAAACTCAACTAATCTGGCAACTGTTAACTAAGCCAAAATGTTAAGCTTTGTAACTTTTTGCTATTTGGAAACTAATCATAATTGCTCTTTACAAGTACTACAATAGACATGTTGTAGGAATAAATTCCTGCCAGCAGCTGATCAAGCTCGCAAAGTTCAAGTCCCTTTTGTCTGCTGCGGAAAACACAAACAAATGTTTGTTTTTATGTGAAGAGCAAGTTTGAAAAGTTTAACACACACACACACACACACTCGCACTCGCACACAGAGCACTTGAACCTTTAACCTCCATTTGCATTATTGCAGGCAAACATATAGATAGATGATGCATTGAACCTGCTATAAAGATGCTGCTCGTAAATCGCAAATCGCAATCACAATCACATTGAACTTGCTACCAGTTGTGAATTGTTTGAAGCATTTGCTTTACTCGTGATTCACTTAGCACACCCTTTTATTTTTATGCCAAAAGACAAACACAACAAAAGCGCACTCATACCTAGCTACCGATTAAGATAAACACAGACTGACGAATAGATTGGATAGATATTTGAATTCTTGTTTGCATACAGCTGTTGAGCATTTCGATCGGCTATGTGTGCATAGCAACGGTAAATAGACGATATCGAAACTTGGCTCTTTCAGATTCCTAGTCTAGACAAATATTATGTTTGATATATATTTTAAGCTTAAACAGCAAGATTACTCTTTAATACGAAACATTTATGGCAATAAAGAATATAATCAAATAAATTAAGTATACGTTTGCTATGGCATAAAATCGAAATATTAGTAAGAGCATGTTTATATGTTCCATACTATATATAACGTTACGCTAAAAATATACTAATATGCACAAAAAGTGTAAATAGGTTTCGTTGTGGACTACAAATATGCTGGCCGCGCTTTTATTTTGTATGTATTGTTGGTAAACTGTTTGTTAGCCAATTTTACAAATTGTAAATCAACAGTAGCCACAGCAAACAATGCCAGCAACAACAATAGCAACAGCAGCAACAGCTGCCCGAGAGCAACTTAGTTAAAATGCAATCGACAGTTATTGACCCTAAACTTGAACTAGAAACCAAATAACAAAGCGGCATAAAGCGTTGAAATTGAATTTGGCTGAAACGGCTGTTGTTGTTGTTGCTGTTGCTTTTGCTATTGCTGTTTCTCTTTTGCTCTTGTTGCTGCTGTTGCTGTTGCTCTTGCTGTCTCTGTCCACCCTTCCTGCTGACAATGCATAAATTTGAATAGTTAAACAATTGGCGGCAGCAGCAGCGTCCAACGGTTGTGCACCTTTGCTCTGGTCACACTTACGACTTATTCCCAGGCATCAGCAGCAGCAGCAGCAACAACAACAACAACAACAATAACAACAACTACAAATAAACGGCGCCAAAGCGACAATGAGCCCCTGACATTGCTCACGGTCAGCTTTATATTTGATTACCTGTTTTTCGCTTTTGGCTTTTTTGTCTCGCTGTGCCACACTTTGTCATCAGTCGCTTTGCGGCTCTTTTCTTTGGCGTTTACTTTTTTTGATTTACTTAAAATTGCTGTTTGTTTATTTTCATTTTCATTTTGATTATTATTTCAGAACGTGAACTTTTTGCGGAAAACGCCAACCTAAGCGCCCAGTTGATAGTCGGGCGGGTTCTTGTCTCTCGCCCCAATCGCCGCTCCAAAAGCCAAAAGCCAAAAGCCCTGAACCTGAACTCAAACACGTGCAAGCAGCTCGGCGCAAACGATTGCAGATAAGTGATTATGTATGTATGTCTTAATGTACATGTAGTCGAGGCATGACGAGTTCTATTATTGCTTATTATTATCGGTTTCGTTAACTTTAACTTTAACTTTTACTGTGCCTTTTGTTTGCATTTGTGTTTGTGGCTTGCCATTGTTATTCTCACATTCGATAAGCATTTCGTTCGATTGCACAAAATGGCTTCAAGAGCCGCTCGGAAAAGTCCTAAAGTCCTGCTCATGTGACTTTAAACAAAGACAAGACGATAAAGCCGTCAATTCAATTAGCTTTTAGCACTTAAGTGCGCCCGGCTTAAAGACTTAATTAACTATCGTTAAACGAACACGAGAGAAAAAAAGGGAAATGGAAATGAAGTGAGCTCAATGAAAAGTGAAACTACAATTACACTAAGCAAAATTGAACAGTGGGGGCGTCTCAATGTATCGTAAGTCAAGCAGCTAATTAATGGTATTCAGCAGCAATCACACACACACACACACACTCGCACACACACTTACACTCGCACACACACAGTGGCAGACAGTTTGATGTACATATGCCGTAATTTGCCGCAGCAGCCACAGAAATGGCGGCCACTTAATACCCAAATAATCAATGCAATTAATTTGCAATAATTAAATTACACTCACACACACACACACATACGCTCACTCATTGTGTATGTGTATATAAAAAAGAACAAACAACACAACAGCAGTAAACTGTGTGTGTCAATCCATTTACAACATTTTATAGGCAGTCCGTAATTAATGCACATATTTAAATCAATACAACAACAGAATAATATGTTGGTGTCGGGGGAAAAACAAAAGAAGTCATTTATTCAATGTTAAATATGCGGCACGTGCAATGTAAAGATTATTATAAAACTTAATTATACATACTTTAATCTGTTATATAAATGACACTCGTCAAATGCCCAAAAAGCTCTTTGTCAAAGCTGCTGGATTTATTGAATTCAAGCGTGTGTTAAAGTAAATATGTTTTTCGACTATGCTTTTCATCTTTCATCAATAAAATAAATTAATTAATTTCATCTTCGTAATAGTAATTTAAGTATGTTTTTTTTATATATTTGTTTATTACACTATGGCTGGCTGAACTGTGGGATTTAATGAGCTTTTGAGACCTGTTCTTGATTTTATATTTTATATTCTTCAACGAGATTCGAAATTATACATGCCAAATTTGGGGCCTCTAGCTCTTATAACTTTTAAGTTATGACCCAAAAACGCAGGTCTGAAATCGAGACTTATCGATCACTTTGCAGCGGAACGAGTTATCGATAAAATTAAATAAACTTGATCCGTTCCGGGACTACGAGAATTTATATTCCAAATATGAAGTCTCTAGCTCTTATAGTCTCTGATATCCGCGTGTTCATACAGACAGACGGATGGACATGGCTAAATCGACTTGGCTGTTGATACTGATCAAGATTATAAATACTTTATAAGTTCGGAGATGCTTCCTTATGCCTGTTACATACTTTTGCACAACTCCATAATACCCTTTTTACCCATTTTTAATGGGTTCAGGGTATTTAAAACATAATCTGAGAAATGTACTTGAAAATATTCGTTTATTTATCCCATTTTTTGCTAATTATTTTTCATTTACCTGATAAAATATAAAATGGTAGTATTTAGTGTTAGAGTTAGAGTGCTTCAGTCTTAAGAATGTGGTCAACAAGTTTCACAGCAAACGCAAAAACATAATTCATTAGAAGCTTTTCTGTGTGTGTGTGTGTGTGTGTGTGTGTGTGTGTGTGTGTGAGCAATATACATTGTTGCGGCTGCTGCTCATAAAATCAACTTGATATCTGATCAAAGCCGTTTGCCCAGCTTCTGTTGGGATTAAACTCGCTTGTCTGTCAATCAACTCAGGCCTGTGACTCGCTTAATTGCTTAGCGCTGTGTTAATGAACTTTGTCTAACATTTGCATGCGGATTAAGCTCATCATAAAAAAGTCAAGCGAACTTGTAATATTTTTTCTCTATTGCTTTCATAAATAATCCGTAGCAGTTGCTTCGACTCGGATTTGTTGTCACTCTTTGGCACACTGATTAGTATCGATTCGCTTAATTGTGCAGTCGACAAAACAAGACAAAGTGCCGCTGGGCACGTTCATTTTCCCAGGCACTTATGTTAATTTGGGCTCACAATGGTCTGCAATGATTGTTGCCATTAGTTGCCGCGACTCGACTCGACTAAGCTGACTCGATTCTCGAGTGCATTTCCTATGGCGAAGCTTACGTGACATGGAACACATTCGCCAAGTGGCTGCCGAGTGAATGGCGGCTTCCAAACTGACTCGCTGCCCACTTCCTGTGGACCACAGACGTGAGCTGCCTGTACAGTGACGCCTGTGCTGACGTCTGCGAATTGTTCGTTATATATGTCGATCAATCCAAAATAAGAAAAACAACGTCACACTCGTTAAATTTAAAATCAAGCTGCAGCACGGAATTTAAATATGTTTCGAAACATCCTCAATGAGTTTGGTATTTATAATTATACATAACTTGGGCTTATAGTATATATATGATATAAATAGCTGGGCAGTTACTTTGTGTCTGCCAATGGGCTGATATTAATCATATGCTCGTATAATTCTGAAATTCATTAATTATTCATATCAGCCAGCGATGCCTTTCTCACAAGTATTACGTAACTAAAAAGCACGTCATTAATTAGAATTTGAAAGCATTCTGCGAGCGAACCACCTGAAGCCACAACAAAAGCAAAAGTTATCGCATTTTGATAGATGTATTATCAGTTGGCTCTAAGCAATATTTAAATGACTCAAACTCAAACTTCGTCAGAGTTTTTGAAACTGAATCACGAACAGATACAAGTGCAGGTTGAGATACAAAGAATTTGTTTAATATAGACAGCAGAACATAATGCTTGGCTCATGATCTCACTGTGTATACACAGAACTCTAGACAACACAAATCAGGAAACCGGCTTATCAGTGTGGCGAGAACACATGTTAAGATACTCTTATATATATATATATTTGAAAAGGAATTCGGTGTAGTGAAAACTTCAACTGTTTGAGCCACTAGCAGAGGCAATTTCAATAATAATACATTGACTGCTCTATTTACTTAGAACCCATTTGCATTTGATTGCATAACGATGCTTATAATATTCTTGGCAATTCGTTAGACTCAATTATCATTTTAGCAGCTGTACTTGAGCAGCTTTAATAGACAACTACACTCGTAAAGTGGTGAGCTTTATGGTAATTGGCTGCACTTGCAAAGTACTTGCGTACTTTTAATTAAGTAAGAGCCTGACCTTTGCCTAAGGCTAAATGTTAATCTAGGGTCTGATGGCAAATTGTTTGTGAACTGTATTCAAATACAGCGCGAAGTTTTCAATTCGATCTACGATCTACGATCTACGCCTACCTTATCCAATTGACTGCGTCTCTCGATCATGTTTAGCGTCTATTTGAACAAAGCGTTTCTTAAATAATGTGCTGGGATCTTGTTGGTTGCGTTGTACACAGAACTTCACTTTATTGACTCGACTAATTTCCGCTTAAATGCGAAACTTCTATTTGGCACTTAGCCCGAAGTTTATGAAGAGATTATAACCGAGCCGCACACACGGAACACACAGAGCAAGCAGATACAGCAGCGACCGTTCCGTTTTGTATGAGATTCGCAACTGAATACTCAAGAGTCTCTTACAGATACTCAAATAAGCCTGCCTTCCAAAGCCGGCAACACAAACGAAGCGTGCTTGGCGGCTTTTCGTTTTCGATTTCGATTTCAGTTTCGGATTCGGTTTGGGCTCTGCCTAACGTGTTTATTATGGACGAGTGGCCGGCGGAGGGGGCGGGGTCAGATGGGCGACTCTCGTATCTCGTATCTCGTATCTCAGCTGTTTGCATCCGTGAGATACTTGCGCTTGCGCACACTGCCGCTACTTTTCGCAACACATTTCGCGCTGTGTACTCGACTTCGACGTCGACGTACAAATTGTTTCACCGAGCGCAAAGGCAATAGGCAACAAGAGAAATAACTGAAATAAGCACGCATGGCTGCCTGCCTGACATGCTGATTAGCTGGCGTTGATTTTCAGCCAAGTGGCGCTGCTTGACTGATTCGTGTGTTTGGCCGATTGGTCGATTGGCAGACGATTGACTTTCTTTTCCGCATATGCGGCAATAGTTTAACGATCATTGCAACATGTTGCAAACTGCATGTTGGGCCAAACAATTAGCAACTTTCACTACCGCTACTTCTCACACAGCCGCGCTAAGTGCTGAACTTGTTTGCATGTAAAACCGTACCGACCCATAACTGACTCATCAGGCAGCTGCATCACTCATACGCCGCGTGTGACGCTGTAAGCTGCAAATATTTGGCGTGTTGAAGTGGTTGAGTTTACCTGTTTTGCAATTGATTCACGCTTGAATACTCGAATCGCTTGCCCCTTTAAATGTTAACTGCTCTTGTGGGCTAGAGTTATTACGGTATTTGTATTTTATTGCACTGCGCACTGGTCTAGAAACTTTGCTGTACTGGCACTTGCATCCCGGCACTTGCTGTTATTTATTGCGGAGAGTGGTCGAAAATAGTATTTCGGAAATTTATGAAGGTCATTTAGCCTTAATTGCGTGCCCATTAAAAAGCAGCCAACCAAACGCGATTTAGAGCGTAACGATATATATTGATGAATCTAGAAACTATCACAGCTGATTAAAGCGCAGCTTCAAATTATATAGCCTAGCACGCGCTCCGACGACAACTCAAATCAAATATGACTCGAATTCGAGGCAGCCTGCATAATACATTTTGGAATATATGTATATATGTGAGCGTGTCGCTGGGCAAGGACAATAATTGTTTGAAAGCGTACGTGAGACTATTTGGGCCAAAGGACGCCCGAATTGTATGAATAAGCGAATGATTTGCCCAGGCCCACTAAATTGCAAACGCAGATGAATGCGAATGCGAATGCGAATGCCACAGATTGAGAATGCTTCCGAGTTGCTGCCATCCTGCACACGTGTAGCCATTTGCCTCAACTGAATTATGGTCACTTGTGTGTGCCTGTGTGTTTGTGTGTGTGTGTGTTAACCATAATCAACAAGGCATTACAAGTGAATGGCTATGGGTGTACTCGCTGATGTGACCACAAGCACAAGCACTAGCACAAGCACAAAGCTGCTCAATTTCAGAGCAAGCGGAAATTATACCAAGTGTCTCTGTCTTTACTTTACTCTGATCATTTATCATTTAAATGCTGATGCTTTTTTCTGGGTTGTTGCGAATTGCGAATGGCGCTTTGCTTTTGTTTTGACATCTTTATTTTTATTTATGCGACACGCAATTTTTTGTTTAATTTTTCGCCAATGACCTTAGCAGCAGCAGCATCAGCAGCAGCATCAGCAACAACAACAATAACTGCACGTGTAGTTGTGGTTTGGTGTTTTGTCGGCAATTGCCTTCAATGCCACTGGGCCTGCATTGGCAGCAGCCCAAGGTACATATGTAATAAGCAATTGGCCAGCTAATAAGCCGCTAATTTTCAATGCCTTTGAACTTGTTAATGTGTGCTCACAGTAGACATTGAGCAAATATGCAACTTTACACATTTTTAAAGATGTTCTTGGTATTTAGTATTTGACTGTTTGTATACAATCAATATACATTTGGCATTTATATTTATAAGAGGATTTTACTAAGTTTTTGATATATTTTTCTATATTATTTAAATTAAATTTACATTTATTAACATAAAATAGCAATTCATACAAAAGGCAGCAAATATATATTTGTATCATTATATCAAATTAGAAGAATTAAATATGCCTTTGTTTTAATAATTAAAACTTATCTTTGTATGTTTCACAAAAGCTTACAATCAAGTTGAACAATATTCTGTTATTTAATCCATATTCGAGCTCATCTGAGTGAGTGGATTATGTTTGTGGAATAGTTTACGATTACTTCTAGTACATTTATAATGCTTTAATTTCTCCTCGTCTGACCTTTTCAACTTGTTCAAGTCTAAATCTAGTGCTGGCTCTATATCTACATCTAATAGTCCGCATTTGTTCTTGCTGAGATGGCAATGGGTACTCGGTTTATTCATGCAATGAGCAACAGCTAATCTGCCTGTGACATTTAATGATCGCGAAATTGCTTTTAAATTACTCGTCTGCTGACATTCAAGTAATTTAGCGTTATTTCGACGGATGCTTATCTATTTGAGGTGCGCGTAGCTATAATTTCATTGTGGCATAAATCACAAAAACAAAAAACAGTGTCAAGGTTGCGTGGAGGCGGGGCAGTTGAGATTTATGGAAAGGTTTAGAATGCTTTAATTGGATTTGTATGAAAATGGAAGGAATTTTTTGTGTGAACACTATGCGTATGAGTGATGCTATTACAATGTATAACAATTGCATACTCAGCACGCTTCACATTTTTTCATAAACTCAATTGATTGAATTACGGCAGCATTCAATAGCACATTTTTGTCCCAAGTGGCTAAAAAATGCTGCCATTTGGATGGCAGCAGCACGATAAATGCACAATAGAACCAACAATTGTTTACGGTTCATGTGAGAATACACCTTATGTGATGCATTCAATCGTGCACAGTCTACAATGAAAAAAAGGCACACACAAATGCAAATCGATATAGAAGTGCAAAGCATTCGGTTTCTTCTTTTTTGCACAACATTGATTAGCTACAATTCCAATAGATATACATATATATGGCTTGGAGTATGGCAGCAGCATGAATGATGCTGATATTGGCCAGAAGTTGTCGCACAACTATTGTCACGCTCCGAGCTGTTTGTGTGTAAAAGCTTTACGCAGCATTGGGCCTGCACACAAAAACCCTCGCACAAAATGAAATAGTAATCAGAATTTATTGTGTGTGATTTGCAGGCATTTATTTATTGCGGTACATACAAAAAAAAAACCATAGCCATATAATTTATGCAGTAAATATTTAAAATTTTTACAAATTTGTGTAGCTTTGTTGTTTGACATCAAAAAATTCAACAAATGCGGATTTATTTTCGGTGTAGCATCCACTGCAACCAATTATGTTTTTTTTCAGAATTGTGTTGAAGCCAATAAATTCGACGCTGGAGCTTACCCAATTCATACATTTCCTCCGAATTCGTGGTAACCTTTCGTATTTCCCTTGAATTGGGGCTCCCCATCAAAGAGCCACAATTTACGCGGAAGTTCACGATTTACAACGTCGAATTTGAAAGATATTACGTTCAGGGCATGGTTGTTGTTCTTGAAATTCCAGAAACACTCCGTTGAATAAATTGTTATTATAAATAATTGCGACTTCTTTATGTCATACTGAAATAGTCAAAACAGATGTTTTCTTTCCATTTACAATATGTCAGAAGTTGAACAAAATGTCATATGTGGTCACGAAACTTAACTTGAGCCCAAATCATACATAAAACTTTCCCTATTTTGGCAGCTATGCATTTTGGCGCAAACACAATGTTGCATACTCTTAGGCTGTTGCATTTTTTGTTTGCACAATCAAATTAAATAGGTGGCTTCTACACTGGATAAGCGCTGTGGCATGTCAATGTTAATGGGGGGCCACAAATCAATAAGCGGGCCAAAGGCCAAGGCAGCGAGAGCGTGGGGGCGTGGGGGCGCGCCCAAAGGACACGCCTCATTTAACTGAAAATCGCACGAAAACGCGTTAAAAACACATTAAATCACACGTTATCAATTTCATGTGTGTGTGTGTGTGTGTGTGTGAGGCGAACCGTGGCCCGAAAAGCGGTGCTATTGGTATTAGGACCGACAATACCATAAATCCGCGTAAGCCAGCGGCTACAGCTACAGCTATAGCTATAGCGCTGAATGCTCATCATCAACATAAACGGCTGTCATCGCCGGCAAACGCATTTGAAATTTCAATTGTAACGTTTGCCTTACGCAAATCCGCCAATTTCATTTATTGAGGCGTGCATGTGTAACGCTGCGATACGCCTCCGCACTCATATTGTGTGTTGCCTGTATAATAATTGCCCCTTGTGGCAGCGGCAACATCTCGTATACGTGTTTTATTTATTTTTGTATACTTGCGCGCATACGTTATTGACATTTGCATTTGCACGTTTCTTGTGTTGTGTTGTGCTGTGCTGTGATTAAAGTCAATTGCAGCCGCCTCATAATCACCACATTTAATCAGTGGCACAATTTATTGCAATCGTTTAACTCAACATTGTGTAAATCTGTTTGCAAAGTTTTTGCAACAAAACAAGTTCAGATAAAAGCCCTTAAATGTGGCCGTAATTATGTTTGTCTCGGCCCCACTGCCACACGAACAGCCCAAGTTGCCGACGCCAGTAAGCGTAATCCGCTGCCAAAGCCAAAGCCAAAGTTGACATTCATTTGCCACAAGCGTGTCTCTCGCTGTGTGTGTGTGTGTGTGTGTGTGTGTGTGTGTGTGTGTGTGTGTGTGGCAAGTTGTCTGCGCCAAGTCAAGTCAAACTAATTTCGACCTATGGCGCTGAAGTCGAGGCTCATGCAAAATTGAGTTTGTTATGCGCCAGGCACAAATAACACTCATTAGCCATAATGAGTTATACTCCTCGTTTCGGACTACATTTAGATGGCACTTTAGCGGCCATTATGCGGTTGCGAATGTTGTTTTGCATTTCAGCACTGCCAAAAGCTGAGTCCGGTGCCAAAGCGTCAAGTTCTTCAGCTATAAATACTGGCCGAGTTTTAAATAGATCTTGGCGCTCAGATGCTGGGGCTGGGGCTGGGGCTGGGGCCACCGCAAATTGTTTGACATTCGGCACTGGCATTGGCTGTCAAGCCTTTTACTTTTTAACCGGCTGTTATTGTCACTTGCCAGCAGCAGCAGCAGCAGTTTCAGTTATTTTAGCTCAAGTTTTCCGTCACAGGACGAACTTTTGTTGTTAATTCGCTCAAGTTTCAGGCAAGTATTTACGTGCCCCCGAAAACCAGAGACAGCGACTGAGACTGAGACTGAGACTGGGATTGAGGCAAAGATAGAGAACGAGCCGCATAACCAGGCAGGCAGGCAGGCAGGCGGTTACAAGTACCCGGAAAGTTTTACATGTTAATGGCATAGTTTAGGCAAATGTTTTCCCTCAACACACACACACACATAGACACAACACATGCCATGCCTTAAGAAAATATATGCGCATAAGCTCTGTACATATTTTGTATATGCATGGCTTATGTACACATCTACATTTAGTAGTCTCGCCCTCACATTTTAGCCCTGAAATTAACTTTCACTCGGCCACATTGAGAGCCCAACCACCACATAATGTGCCATTGCCATCGCCAGCGGCTACGTTAAGTGACTTTCTTATGCCGGTTGTAAAATTTCTCGCTTTATATGTCTGTGTGTGGCTTCTTTGTGTGTGTGTATATACAAATACATACATATTTCCAGCCCGTAATTTGCTGGAGTACATTGCGCCGTCGGCCAATCCCAAGGACATGTGCGAGGCGAGGAGGGCTTGGAGCATCTCCAACTCAAGCCGTTGACACAAAACTTTTCCGGGCAAATGCATAGTTGCGTATTTTTCTTGATTTGCCCGACAACTTTGACAATGTGCGCAAAAGTTTCTGTCATAAGGAAACTATTAATTATATGCATAAAGTTTTAAACTATTTGCTACGCATCGCAATTTGGAATTCAAGTTTACCTTAAAGCTGCCACAAGCAGAATTCTCGTATTTTATATTCTATACCTGTTGCCAGGCGATTTGGACACGTTCGGACTACATGTAGGTAAACATCTTCATGTCGCCATGTTAAGCCTCATTGGCTCTAGTGGCCACTTGTGGCTGCCGCAGCAGCAGCAGCAGCAGCAGCGGCAGCCACTTGCAGCAAGTGTATTAACATTTCGCTTAACAACAAATTGCAGATGGGCAGCCGCAGCAGGCGAGCTGCCAAATCCAAATAAGAAATGAAAACGCCAGCGGGGCGAACTGCTGCGTTGTATGATGTTGCTGTAGCCAATGATACACAGTGAGAAAAAGTCGCCTTACAATTTAATTCCATGTCAATTCCATTCTATACCTGATTTGCTTACATTTACCATTTAATTTAGGTCCTGTTTTGCTTACATTTTCAATTCAATTTAATTTCTGAATTTTTTGACTTTTTAATTCATTTTAATTCCATACTGTTTTAGTTTGGGAATTTATTAAATTATTTTCAGCAGACTTAACTACTCTTAGTCTGATTCAAGCTAATATTTAATGAAATTGATATTTCAATTTATCTCATACAATATTTATACTTTTTATACTCTGGTAGAACATATTTTCACTTAGTAACGAAATGTATATACAATCTTAAGAATCTAAATAAATCAGCATTTTTTTCAATTAATAAATACAGTAAACAATATACCAACTTATTGTAAGCTACCATTCTTTGAGCCTATATTTTACTAATTTTTTTATATGTTTTTAATCTGAATCAACATTTTGTGGCTGTGCATTTGCCACTTGAGCTGAGTAAGTTTTGCAAACTAAACAAAGTGACTTGCTGGACTTTTGGACTAAGAGTTTGCATGACTTATACAGTTGGACAGCGACAGATAACGATACTCAATGATGATGCACAAGATAATGATGATAGCCATGATGATGATGATGAGGGTCTGGACAGAATGGCGACACACTTGCAAGCTGAAATAAATGAAGCAAGTGGCGCAAATACAATTTGCGACTGCCAAGAAACAGCTGAGTCTGCTTAATGCTGAGAATGTTCCCTCCCACTCCCACTCTCTCTTTCTCTCTCTCTCTCTCTCTGCTCGACTTAAACACAAAAGTAGTTTCGTTGCTAATTTGTTGAAGACCAAAAAAGTGCGTCCCTTCGTTTTGGCGCGGCTTCCCTTGATTAAAAATTAAAAGAGCTCGCATATTTGGTGAACGATTTAGGAGCGGCTGCTGCTGCGAAATGAATTCTAGCAGCAGAAAGGAGGCGGCAGGCGGTAGGCGGTAGGCGTGGCAGGCACCGCTACGTGCTTTGCATGCGCATGCCAGGATTCGCTTTTATTCCTGGTACTAGTTCTAGTTCTAGTTCTCGTCGCGATATGTGAATGTGTTTGTGCTATAAATTCAAATCAACTTAGTGCCTGACTGCCTGATGCTGCTGCTGATGCTGCTGCTGCTGCTGCTTCTTCTTCTGCATAACATCATCAAATCGATTTGGCCCCCAGTTGCCCGGCTGACGCTGACCTTTGGCCATAAATTGGTAGCTTGCTAGTTGGCCCTTTTGCCATTTCAGTTTAGAGCAGCAGCAGCAGAAGGCGCGTGGCCTGCTTTTTACAATGTTACAATGTTACAATGTTGGCTTTGCAGCTTCAACATGACTTAGTGCCGACTTAAGCGCATTAGGCCTTTGCCAAAGCCCCCAAAAGTCTTTTAATGTCTTATCTTGGTGCAAATAAATAAACGAGCAGCAAACAGCAAAATAGTAACAGCAGCATGACAATATATATATATCTATATATATAGACTATATACATTTGCATAGACGGCTCAATTAGCAGCGTATGTTAGGGTCCTGCAATGAAATTTTATGAACATCATCATACAAGAATCCTGCCAACTTCCGGCGCAGCGGAAACCCACTTTGTTATGTTAAGCTAAGTGACTTCCGCTGCTCCATTGTTACGAGTTTAACTAGTGATTTGCATTTGTATATTTGATGGGCATTCTGTTGTAGTAATGCAATTGACTACGTTATTATTTCACTTGCGCATGCGAATCAAGATGGTGAAGAGTGAGTAGGCAAACCGCAGGGTAGAGAAGAATGTGTCCACATGGATGCGCAGCATGCCGCCAGCTATAACTGATGTGTTCCTCAGGGAGCGCTCCACAAATATAATTAGTTTCTTCTTGAAGCTCCTGCTCTGCGATGGCCAATTGCAGCTGAAGGCCGCATAGGACAGCTTGCCAATCCAGAGCTCAATGTCTGTGCCGTAGTAGCAGGTGGGAAAGATCTGCAGCGGCACGCCCATGGCATAAAACAGGAAATATGCCCGAGTCATGGGCTCGGTAACGAAAAACAGCAGTCCGCCCACGCTGATGCAGACGGTGAGGCCAGTCACACCGAACTGGATGAGCATCGGCAGCGACATGAAGGACTCGGCGGTGCTGAATAGCCTGCAATGTTAAACGGGAAGAGCAAAATGAAATACTATATATATAGAGAGTCTTTTAAGGCGGCTACCCACTCCATTAGGCGCTTGTGATCTGTAATGCAGGCCTCCAGTTCAGTCTCAGCGTCCGCAGCATCATCCTCGCCAATTTTCTCGAAGCGTAGGTAGAGCATTTGGCTGTGAGCTGAGATCAGGCACAGCACCATTGCGGGAAAGCAGTCGTTCACATAGTTTTGCAGTAGCATCAGTCCGATTCCCGCAATTTGATACACGTTGGCTATGTAGAAGTTGCGTGTGGAGTTCTGCCAATCAAAGGGAAACCAGGCGGGATACATGAGGCCGCGTTCCTCCTTGAAGATGAAGGCCACTTCGGCAAAGGTGCCAGCTGGCAGATAGATGCACACAAAGGCATACACAATAGCTCGCAGCTGAGTCTTTAGCCGGCTGTAGATGACTTTCTGTGCCGCTCCATCCACTCGCGAATCCAACAGTTGTAGCAGCTTCTCCATTCGAAGGACCTTCTGAAAGTTATAGGCATATATAAAGAACTTTAATGCACAGGCCGATACGGTGGCAAAGGTTGTCAAGTTCAGGATGTCATCCGTAAGGCTGCTGTTGCGAAAGAGTGATAGACCCAAGTGCATTGGATATGCAATGGTCACAATCATATTCAATATGATACTATAGGCGATGTAGAGCTTTGGCCACTTCATCTCCCAGTAGGTGACTCCAAGTAGTTTCCAGACTGCCCAGTGACTCCTGAAGAAACTCAGGCTGTTGATTTCCATTGTGCTCGCTGCTCTGCTGCTGATTGAGTTCTAGTTTTCAGTGGTGTCCCGAATTTATATTGGTTTTATAATTGCCATATAATTGCTTAATTATAACATAGCGTTCGCGTGCTCAAGCCAATTAGAATAATTACAATTATTAATAAGTATAGAACGGATGAGCTTGAAATTGTCCAAATGTTTCAGCCAATTCGCAACATTTGTTCCTTGGTCAATATTTAATGTGAGTCAATCTGTCATGGTTCCTTTTATATACATTCTTTTTTTTATTCGCTTGCAAATGTCTTATGCTTATAATTTATTTATAAATATCGGGTCTTTTTCTTAACTATAAAAGTCTGTTCTTTAAATCTGATTTTGTTAAAGCAATGAATAATAGAAAGGTATCCAGTAAAGCCTAAACAACCAAAAACAATACCAAATTTGAACTCAGCTTTCATCACAGCAGATCCTAGAGTAGAGGCTTCCAGGAACTTTTGCTAATTATAAAACCCAAGTTATTCAGGTGGCTCTGTTGTTGGCTAGCAAAGTACCAGGAAAGACTGATTTTACATTCTGTTGAAAGCGGAAAGGATTCTGGCTAAACCACATAGACTTCCCTACGATAAGTTATCGTATACTAGATGAGCAGCACTTTTAGTTAGAACATTTTTAATTTTCTACTTATGCAATCATTACTTTCTCATGCGTATTATGACTGTAAACAGTGAGTAGGCAAACTTGAGGGTAGTGAAAAACGTGTCCACATGAATGCGCAGCATGCCACCTGCCATAGCTGTAGATGCCTTCAAAGAGCGCTCCACAAATATCATTAGTTTCTTCTTGAAGCTCCGGGACTGCGATGGCCAATTGCAGCTGAAGACCGCATAATGCAGATTTCCCATCGAGATCTCGATTTCAGTGCCGTAGTAGCAAATGGGGAAAATCTCCAATGCGATCGCACTGCCATAGAACAGGAAATATGTCTGAGTTAGGGGCTCGTTGTCAAAAAACAGCACTCCCGCTATGCTAATGCAGATATTCAAGCTAGTCACTGCGAATTGTATGAGCATGGGCAGCGACATGAAGGATTCAATGGTCTGGAAGAGACTGCAAGTATAATATATGAAATATTGTATTGATCGAGTAATATTCAGATATTACGCACTCCAGCAAATTCTTGTGGTCCGTTATGCTGGCTTCTAGCTCATCCTCAGCGTTCTCACTTTCGTCAACGCCAAGTTGTTGGAAACGTATATAGAGCATCTTGATATGAGCTGAGATCAGGCACAACGTCACGGCTGGAAAGCAATCGCCGACGTAGTTTTGCAGCAACTGGTAGCCAATGCCCACAATCTGATAGACATGCGCTAAATAGAAGTTTCGCGTTGAGTTTTGCCAATCGAAGGGAAACCAGGCGGGATACATGAGAGCTCGCTCCTCCTTGAACAGAAACGAGAGCTCGGCTAAAACTCCCACTGGCAGATAGATGCCAATGAAGACATATAGAATGTTACGTAGCTGAGTCCTCAGCTGGCTGTAAATGGTTTTCTCAGCGGTGTCCTTGACGCGAGAGTCCAGTTGCTGCAGCAGTTGCTCCATCCGCTCGACCTTCTGAAAGTTGTAGGCGTAGATGATGAACTTGAGGGAGCAGGAAAAACAGGTGGCAAAGGTTGTTAGATTCACGATATCTTCCGTAAGGCTGCGATTGCGAAAGAGTGATAGACCCAAGTGCAAAGGATATGCAATGGTTACCATCAAATTCAATATGATACTATAGGCGATATAGAGCCTTGGCCACTTTATCCGCCTGAAGGTTACTCCAAGTATTTTCCAGACTGCCCAGTGACTCCTGAAGAAACTAATGCTGTTGATATCCATTGTGTTCTGCTCAACGTTCTGTTTCTGATTGAGCTCATGAGTGGTGTTCCGAACTTATATTGCCTCAATAATTGGTATTTAATAGTCTTTCTAATTTCTTAATTATACAAGAAAGCGTTCGCGTGCTAGCTCCAATTAGAATACTTACAATTATTAATATCAAATGCATTGGCCTTAAATTATCCAAATATTTCAGCCTTTTCGCAACATTTGCTCCTTTCTGAATATTTAATAGTATGCTATCCTCACTCTTGAATACATTATATCTTATTTAAATATCCGATTTAATTACAGTGGCATAAAACTATGAGTTTAAATGGGTATATTCATTATGAAACTCATTACTTATTCTAATACTAATACCTAACATTTCACGAGTACTCTTCTCCCTACGCAGTTTATTACAATCGAACTTACATAATGGCTGTTAAATTGTCTTTAGAGTAAATACTTATAGCAAAGCCTTTGCGTGATTGCAGCAATTACAATAACAATTATTATATAAAATGAATTAAACATAATACTCCTGTTAGGATATCGGTTGCACTTTAGTACTTTTATTCGTATTGAGAATTGCTTGCCAAACTTTTAAGCGTACATCAACTGTAAATTTCACTAAGCCCAAAATCATTCAGGATGTTGCTAAATTCGCTGTGAACCTGATTTGACATTTCGTTTTCAAATGCAATTGAGAGGCTGGTTAGATAACACACGCAAATTCCTGTTGTATTGCATAAAATGTGCATATTTAAGCCTATTATGAATGCTCATATATTTTTGCACAACAACGATTCAACGAATAAATGTTGCACAAAGTGCATACGCAAATGATGGATGGAATCATAGATATCACGAATTTCCACACAAAGCACATCGCGAATGACAGAAAAATGCTTTTGATAATTAATAAAAAGTGATAGAAGTGCTCGTTTAGGTTTTGTTGCCAACGCTTTTGTGGCATGTCAAATTTTGACAACGCGTCGCTTAAAAGTGTGCTACACAATTTATGTGCTCTTATTGTCCATTTCGCATGCATTTATTTGCACCAGCCATTCGCGACAGCCAAAAAGTTATGGCGCTTTTAATAACTCGATTGTTGCATTGGCAAAACTAAAGCACCCGCCATGCCAGTCCTGCTGATTCCATAGCCGGAATCGCGTTGATGGGTCATGCAATTAGCATGTTCAAACAAGCACTCACACACACACACACACACATGCACACGCACATCCGTCGCCATTTTGTCAACCAAAAACATGTTGCGAAATTGGTGGCAGACCATAAATTGTTGCATGCATATCCAAATGACAGCTTTAAAGCAACCGAATAAAATATAAAATAACCAAAATTCGCCACACCAATTTCGCATTTTCCCCAAATGCCAAAATGTGCTCTTAATTTGTGCTGAAAGAAAATAAATTATTTAAAATATATCCCACCAACTAACTATATTCGTACAGAGGTTAAGCTCTTTAATACCAAAATGGAAATGCCTTCGGATTTAAATGCAGAATTTATAAAGAGCCCAAGCCATGAAAAAAGCTGCCTCGGGATGGGAAATCTAAAGAAATGTCTTGAGAAACACCTTAAACTCATATAACTTTGTCAAAACTTATCCGATTTTCGATCCCGAGGCATTTTTGATCATTGCTAGTGCCTCTCTTTCATCATTTGCATTTCCCCCGAATTTTCCCTTTTTTTTATGGAACACAAGCCAATATAAGGCATAGATAGTTCTTAGAAATGTTTTGAAAAATACCTAAAGCGGCCGAGGCAGTTTTAATCATTGCTTGTGCTCCTCTTTGAACGTATGAACTTGAAATTTGGTTTAATATGATCGGACATTAAACACAGAAGTTGTTTAAGATTTAACTTTATATAGTGTGGGGCTAATGTAAAGAAGCAGCCAACTGCTTAAACTGCTTGCACTGCTTGCACTGCTTGCTGTATAAGCATGATTTTATGTATGTGCACTGATAGGTAATTATAAATGCATGTAAGAACTGGGCTCAGAGTATCTCATAGTCTGGCACTGCCGACTAGAGCACTCTTACTTGTTTTTAATTTTATTGGGACTTTTGGATCCATCAATTCAATTCTAATTCTAATTCTAACACACACAGTTAGTTTTTAGTAATACTTCCCCGGCTTATGTAGAATGTCTGCAAGTATAAATTTGCTGGGTTGCAAAAAAAACTACTATGCCAGACACACATTTTGCAGTTAAGGAGCGTGTGGATGGTGCTGTGTGAATGCCTAATGATGGAAATCGCAGCAGCAGCTGCTACAGCAAATGAGCTGAACAACAATGTAATTATCATAATTAAAAGGTTGCCCCGTTCTGTGCTTGGCTGGCCTTGTCTAACCAGCGCCAAAAAATGGTCACAGCGGCCACAAATTTGCTATTTAAAGCAGCCCCTCCACGACAAGCAACAACAACAATAGCGACAACAACAACAAGAATGAGAGCAACAACGACAACAACTTGGCAAATTGTAGGGCAAGAGTCGAGGGCTCGCATCTGTCGATGCCGACTGAAGTCGACTGCTGACTATAATTGAGGTGGCTGCCTAATTGTGCAACGCTGCTCATTAATTGCGTTTGTAGCGAAGTTCATTTATTAGTATTAGTTTGCATGCACAGCCACCTCACCCCTCTCTGCACCACTTGCCCCACACCCTTGCCCCTTGCCCCGCCCCTTGCAGTTTGCCATTGCATCACTTTAGCCGACTTGTGTCATCTCTCACACTGATTAAATCATGATGTAATTATTGTAGCTGCGGCTTGCTGTCTGCATCCGCAATGCATTCTTATCAGCTCTTATCAGTGGGATCACTATTCACCACACCGGATACTCGCTCAACAGCTGTCCTTGCAGGCACTCTCACCAAATATGCGCATGTCCTGGAAACTGAGCGCGC
Source organism: Drosophila flavopinicola (assembly GCA_035042425.1). Taxonomy (NCBI): domain Eukaryota; kingdom Metazoa; phylum Arthropoda; class Insecta; order Diptera; family Drosophilidae; genus Drosophila; species Drosophila flavopinicola. Next base: position 9,594,426 of record JAWNLL010000090.1, on the reverse strand, counting down.
GCCAAACACAAACATCGAATATTGTTCTTAGACTATGCTTCAAATGATTTCCATTTCAAGAATTCACTTTGTATGCAGGTTTTTGCAAGGCAAACTTATTTCTGCTTATAAAATTCATTTTTATCAAATTTACATTATTTTTAATAAATATAAACGGAAGTAATTAGCTTAGATATTTTCGATTAGTAGCCAAGTCGATTTATTCAGGTTTTTATTGGAAATAGAACTAGTCTTTAAAATTGCTAAGTTAATCATTCTGTACCAAAGGTAAATTCAGATTGTTTTTAATGTTGCAAATCTTTACATGTCATTAATGAAATACTAAAAAAATCAGTTGTAACAAAAGAATAAGCTTTACTTTTGAAGCAACCGTTTATGTAGCATACAATTTTAAAAATATGTGCTAATGGGTAAAACGAGAGTACATACATTTATTTTAAAAAAATAATTCCGATCTTTGCTCGTTAATATTTGAAAGGATATATATTGTTTATATTGCATAAACTTGCGTATTAAAATTCGACTGACATTCGACTGACTCAGCCTATGCACGCAACAGTTTACTTGCAAGCCTTCAGCTTCTTATCACTGGCCAATAACATCGCACTTCCAGTGTAATCAAAAACATCGCTGGAGCTAGCCGACAGCCGTAAGCGAGTGAGGGAGAGAGAGGGAGAGGGAGAGGGAGAGGAAGAGAACGAGAAGGAACGAACTCACTAACCTGCCTCAATAGCAGCACGGTGCTTTCACTTTTCGGCTATTCAGATTTCGGTGCTGCTCCACAGACCCACATCGTGGAGCCGAGCGTCGACTCGTTCATACTCGTGCTCGTGCTCGTGCTCGTATGCTGTGGTGAATTTCGGGGCACGACAACAACACGACTTTGCCGTGAACGAATCTCGGACTTGGACGCTGGCCAACGATTTGCAGTACGTTTTGGAACGCGTCGCGTCGTGGTTGTGTGCTACTCGGGACAGCTCGAGGCATCCAGCTTAAATCACAAGCAGCCAAAGGCTCACGGACCAGAGTCGAAGGCGCGAAATTTCAAATCAAAAACGAGTGCAAGTGAATGATTTAAGTTGCATAAATACATATTAAAAATAAAAACAAACATAAAATGTAGATTGTTGCAGCCAAAAACAATAAGTGCGCGCAATAGAAATGGCGATGACAATGCCGCAGTATCTAACTAAATAATAGTTTATTGTTTTATGTGGACCAAAAATTAAAAAAAAAAAAAACAAAATCAAAATTGGTGCAATTAAAAAAAATTAATGGGATAAATTGTTGTAGAGGTAAGCTCATATTTTTTTAAGAAAGTGGTTTAAAATGAATACAAAGCAATAGTACTTTAAAAATTGTTAATCAATTTATAAACTTAGCAATAATTTCTTTCAATTAATACCTGTAGAAACTTTAGTGGCATTAAGTAATAACAATCTACAACAGTACATAATATGCTAAGCTGCCCTAGTTGACAGAACAAGCCACGACTTTTTGACATTGTTAAGCTCTTTGCGATTAATTCATTAATTTGGAGGTGAACACTTGAGCAACAAGGGGTATTTATAGTTCAGGCAGCCAACCGGTCGTATGTGTAATGCAATCGTTGTGCACTCGACCATGGCAATTCGATTGGAAACGCATCCTGCCCCGTATGAAAGGGCTTAAGCTCGGAAAAGTGTTGTGGACACGTTTTGCAGAGCAAAGAACTCATAATAAAATAATATCCACCGTATGCCATCTGAACTGCGAGCCCCACTCGACTCGACTCGACTCAACTCAATTCATTGAGCTGCACAATTTAAACGTAGCGTGCAAATGCGTTGTTGTTGTCGTTGTTGTTGTTGTTGTCGTTGTCGTTGCCGCTTTCTGTAGCTGCTGCACGTTGCCAAGGCCCGCCGTCATTTTGCAGCCATTGAATATAGTGGCGTATATGTGGTAAACAGGTTTCGATTCAATTCAATTACACTGAGAGCTCGGCTATAAAAAATGAAAGGCCCCAGACTGCATATGAAGTGCTCCATGGAGCATGTACCTAATATGATCCTGTAATCAGTAAACTCGAGAGAGTTTCTAGAACAATTAACACAATTTTCGTTAGAAGGCATACCACATTAGAATTATTAAAGATTTGTTTTCAATTTTATTGGAATTAAATTTGGAAAAGTTTAAACTCTTTTTTATAGATAAAAAACTATTTTTAATCGACTGTTGACTTTAACTTTTGGTTCTAATAGTTTTGCTTAAACTATTATGCATTATTTAAGCTTATTTTATGTTTTTCTTGTTAGAAAAGGTCAATTGCCTTTGGGTTAGTTTTGGGTCTCTTAAAGTTGTGTGGGCTTAAATTTCTGACAAGTGAAAAGTACTCCCAAAAGTATATTCTTTTTTATGACTTTGACATTTGTTCGATTAGTTTTCTTTCGACTTTTCTTTACTCTTTAAAATATTAATTAGCTGTTTGTTTAATGTCGTGGATATTTATTAATTAATCGAAACAGTTTTTTCCTGTAAATAAATAAAGAATAATGGCGCATATACATATGTAGAATATACATTGTTTTGTCAATTTTTTAGCTGGCTATGAGAAACAGTTTTTCCCGTAGAATAAATAAATATATATATATGATGCATACACAATGTATGTACAATGTACATTGTGCTTTTTGTATCGCATGCTTGATGTTCGCTGCTTGCTGCTTGGCTCGAAATAAATTGCGTTATATGGCACGTAATTTTGCGATACGCTTTCAAAGTTGTGCTCAAAGAGACGACTTTTGCCACAATTGCGTTACCAATTGGCAGTTGCACTTTGGGCCACACCCCAAAATGCCACGGCCAGACAAACGCGAACGCACACAAAGCGAATATAAAAATAACGCAGGAGAGTTAATTTTGAAGCAGCAGAATGCTAGAATCCGGATCCTGGCCTGCCAAACAGCTCGAGCGTAGCAAGTCAATTAATTAAGCACTGAAAGGCGGCAAGGCCAAAGGAAACTCAGTGAGAAAGTCAGCACATTAAAGTCAGAGCTGGCGCCAGAGACACCCAGACAAAAAGTAGGCCTACTGTTAAAGTTCGGCATAGGCTTGGGCTATACGCATCTGGCACAATGGGCGCCAGACGAAGTGTGAAATTGTATTTGGCTGTCGTTGAGTGCGTTTTTCAACTTTTTCTCGCTCTCTCTCTCTCTCTGGGTTTTTTTCTGCTGCCTTTTGCAGCTTCGGCATTCCGTGGCGTTGTTAGGTAAATTAATTAAACTCTTTTTGTTTGCTCAAAATTACAATTAACGCCTAATTAATTTCGCAAAATTTCTTTCATCAGTCGTTGTCGTCCTGGCTCGCCAGGACATCGCTCCACTCCGCTGGGATTGCAAAAGAAAAGTGAGCGACCGACCTGGCAACAAGGAAGAAGCCGGAAATGGACATATTTAATGCCATTAAGGGGATTTGTCTAACTGTGCGTTTAATAAGTGTGTGCGTGTGTGCGAGTGTGCGAGCGAAGATTCGCATTCACACAGAATAAATAATTATACGTTTCATTCGCCTTAATTGTTTCCGTCGCTGATTCTGATTATGCTTTTAATTGCGAGCGTTTTGTTCTGAATGTGATGCGGTATGTGAACTATGTGCGGCACCTTGGCCAACCATGGATCTAATTCAATTTGCCCCCCACCCCCCCCCCCGCATGCGCCACACAGCTCACCGCTCACAAGTGGGGCAGCTGGGGCTAATGAGCGAAGTGTGCTCTAATTTATGCATGCAAATTCAGTCAGATTCATGCTGATGACTGCACTTTGCCACTGACCCGTTCACACGCGCTCGCTCAGCATTTGCATTTTCGCATTAGAATGGCCATAAGAACAGCAACAAACGGCTTATAAGAAGTTAGCTGTCTGAACAGTGTACAGTGTACTACTTGGCAGTTGTTTTGCATTCGCATTCGCATGCTCTTCGCTTGTTATTTTTTGTTCGCCTGCCAAGAAATTGTTGAAAGTTGTGCCCGGCTAAGCTGTTGGACAGCAGCACAGTGCTGGCATTAGGATAGGCTTTAATACGCTTCAAACTGTGCACAAACTTTTGGCGGCCCTCAAAAGTAGGCAACACAAACATATACAACAAACACCTGGCCTATTGCGCCTATTATTATTTACCTGGCTTTCATCTGGCGCTGGCGCTGGCGCTGGCAAGTTTGTTGTGTATTTTAGCAGTGGGCCAATGGCTGTTTTGGTTTTGTTTTTGTGTGGTGTCAGGGTCAGGTAGGCATTTGCATAATTATTTCATAACTACTTAATCGCCAGCATGATTATGTATACGCCGTGTGGGCGCTCAATTTAATTATGATTTTACGCAAGCGCCTTATGCATCAAAATGTTTACATAACCAAATGTAATTAAAAACTCTCTGGCAAATGAGTGCCGGCCCTCTCGTCTATATGTCTAGAGCATGTTTAATTCAATTCAACTTGGCCACAAACATTTCGCAATTAACTTAATGCCCACTAATTATGGAGACGAGTGCCAATGCGGCTTAAGTCCTCAAGACTGGCACCGCTGCTGCAATTTGCGGAATTATAATGTGTGCAAATCTGCTGAGCAGATTACTGAACGGCAAACAAAAACAAATCGAAACATAATGCGATATTTTGGGTGTTGAATTAAAAAAATTAATGTGGCTTTTGGCTTAAGCATATTTTTGTTATTTGTTAAACAAACACTGCTTGTCTGTTTGTAATTCAATTGTAAATCGGTTGACAAAACACTGATTAGCCGCGCCCATTCACATATGCCGTCTGCGACTGCGAATATGTTGAAGTTTTGGCACAAGTGGAGCCACAAAGCTGACCAATTAATTAGCAACTGTTCATGGCTCATTTGATCGAGCTCCATTACCTGAATTGCTGCGCTGGAAACGACCGCCTGGCAATCAATCTAATTGATGGCGGCTCCTCTAGTGCCCAATTAAAAATCTAAATTTCAGTTAAGCAGTCGTCAAGCGCAGACACAGCGATAACTGGAGGTCAGCCAGGCAACCACGCCCCCCGCCCCTCGCCAGCTAAACGATTTAGTTATTTGGTCGTCTCGTCCTGCCAAGCAGCACCACCCATCAAACACTCCCTCGGTAAACGCTCCAACACACGCACAACAAACAAACAAACAGTGTGTGCGGCCTGCAATTTGCCGCTCTTTGGTTTCACAGTAAATTAGTTATGAGTCCTGCGTGTTAATCATTAATTAACTTGGCTGATTGCGGCCTGACGAACATATCTATTATTAAGCAGCCTTAACTGCTCTAATGGCCAGTTGATTGACAGGCAACAAGGAGGCGTCTACTTCATCCTGCCACATCGCACAGTCCACAGTCCGTCAATCGAGATTACGGCTTTGATGTATCTAATTTTCGTATAGGTAATTACACACAAATTGCAAAATTGATCCATATTCAATTCACAAAGTATATATATACAATTTCCACGAATCCATATTATTTGAGCTTGGATTATACATTTTACTGATAATTCTATTGAATGCAATTGTTACATTTATTTGCTCATTTATTTAATTGAAATTAAGCACAATTTGCTTAGGAAATGTCCATGATTTTTCTAACTCATGACAGACTATAAGCATTCTCAGGGACATACAATTGCCTATAGCTAAATCCTTTGCTTGCTCTGTACAAAATAGAGCTGCACAGCACAAATCGACTTAAAGTAGTAATAGCTTAACTTAAGTGAAACCTTGTTTATTGATGAGATGTTGCTAAATATAGCATTTCTGACAGCTCTAAAATTCTGGAAAATATCTTTTTTCTCAGTTAAAGCTTGCACAAAACCTATAGACACTTTTACCTTTTAAAGGTAAACCAAAATTCAAGGAATTCTTCCAGTACCAATGGAAACTGTCAGCGAGTTGATTTGGAGGCGGACTCACTTTTGCCCGCTGCCTTTTGAAGTTTTCTGTGATAGAGGACTTTATTGCTGTTTTCCTTTACTGTTTGTTTCTTTAGCAAATGATTTCTTGCGTCTCTTGTCTATTGTTCAGTTTGTAGAGGCGGGAGTGGAGGCTAGGAGGTGGCCAGGTGATTTGGGTTTGGCTGAGCTGAGTTTGTTTATGGCACAGAAGTTTTGTGGTCGCGCTTTGATTGAACATCAAGGCGAAAGCAACAGTTCCGGCCAGCTACAGGCTTATGAAAACAAATGGCCAACTAGCTTTATTGCTAGCCAACCACTCGAAGGACATGCCCTGTGGCTATGTGCTGCACTTTGCTCTGAAACTTGTTTGCCCAAGTGTCGTTAGCAAGTTTGATGCACGGGTTGCCGCCTGTGCTGATGCTGCTGCACGAGTGAATTATGGCGACAGTTGTCAGTTGTGGTGGCCCCGGCAGCAGCAAGTTTGTGTGGTGCACAAACTGCACCACTGCTAAACTCGGCTGCCAAGCGTGTAATTTATCAACACACGGTGCCTTAAAGCCTTCGCCCAGCCGTCAAGTGTCAAGGTTGTGAGCCGCAGACGGCAACATCTTAAACTTTTCACATGCCCCCGTCTGTGTGTGTGTGTGTGTGTGTGTGTGTGTGGCTTGTATTGTCCTGGCACAAAGGCCAACAATAAACGTGACGCGACCGCTTCACCGTCGCTGCTCTGACTGACAATTCATGCGTGTGCTGCCATTGTGACAATGGGGCCCACAGGCCAAAAACTGAGTGAGTTTGCCGCGTTGGCAATGAAGCTGTCATCATACCCCGATCCCAACTGGCCCCGCACCCTAGTCAGATATGTCCTTTGTGCGTCTCTCATCGCCAGTGCTTATATATTATTTAACGTTTTCGCCTTTCAGAGCGTAATGCGTTGTCTGTTGTCGTCAGTCGCGTACTCGCTGTTTATTTTATGCGCTTATTGTCGCTCGAATTTCGACTGCAGCTTGTGTTAATTTACGACACGACCAGCAATAAAAGTAAAACCTAATGGCCACACACCGACCAGCTTTAACAACTCTTATCCATCGGCTGCCAGTTATGTACCCACGTGTGTTGTGACTGTATCGCCAGTTGATACACTCGCTACAGCAGCGTTTGCCCTTCATTTATGAATATTCAATTTGTATTTTCACTCCCTCTCTCTCTCTCTCTCACACACACACACCCATACAGGTGTATTTCACGTTCAAGGTCTCGGTGATGGGCTGTCGCTTGCACTGATTGACATGGGCAGGAAATTAAAATCAGCTTTTTTGCATGCGCACACTTTTAGGCTTTAGACATCGCAAAACAGTCGATGAACGCACCTACAAATATTCAGCATTGTCTAACACACGAATCAAAGCCATTAACCAATTGGATTTCATTATTTATACATGACCAAATACGTACCAAACACACACACACATACACACACATAGTCAGCTTAGCTAACTGATAAAATAAAAGAAAGAAAGAGCGAAAAAGAAAAAACGATGTCATAAATCACGCCAGACCACTGAAGCGCTGCTCTGGCTGGAATATTTGAGCGGAAGTGTTATTGATGAGCGTTTAACTTTTGTTATTTCCGCTGTTGTGTGCTTTAAAATTTCATGTCCAGCCAAAATGCTGGCGTCATCGCTTAGCAGCTTCTGTGTGTGTGTGTGTGTGTGTTTATAAGTATGTGTGTGTACATATGTTTGTGTGCTTTGTACTTCTTGTAGTCCTTAGCAATGTTTGCCGATAATTTACTTAATAGTTGCCAGTTTGGCTTTGTTTGTGCTTACGCGCACTATTTGGTTTTATTTTCAAAGCATAAACACAGACACAACACACACACACACGCACACCCTGGCGGCCATTTTGCATGTGGCGCTCAAATGTAAAATGGCCCTGTGTTCGGCTTTGGCTTTGAAGGATTTGCGTCTGACGAATACGCGAATCTGGTTGGTCAATAAAGTGCGGCGTCATGTTTTATATTAGCCATGTTATTGAGCCACGCCGCCTGCCATAAATTAAGTCAAATTCCATTTGACTGGCTTCGGGCATTTTATTTGATGCCATTTTGTAAACTTTCGGCCAATTTATGGCTACACGCTTTGTCCATTACCAGCTCTGTTGTGCTGTGCTGTGTTCTGGGACACGACTTCAAAACATTTGACAAACTAACGCTGCCGCCACAACGCACAAAACGTAAAGTCGCGCTCACATGGCGTATGAGTTATGTGACTAACCAAAAGCAATTGTTATGTATTTGCCATTGTCTCTGGCATTAATTTATGGGCCAAAAACAGAAATGTTCGACAATTTAGCTAATGCCCCAAACTACTCAATGAAATTATTAGAAAAATTTAAGAAAACGTTTAATTGAGTTTCTGCTTTGTGTTAAGTTTCTAAATTTGTTATTCTTCCCCGGTTCCTGCTTTTGTCATTTATGGCTACTACAACAAATGGAATGGGTAATGTACTTGGCACTGCGTACTGGTCTTCCACTGCTGCTGCAGTCCTTTTAGCCATAATGAAACATTAGAATGTTGCAACCGCAAAACGCTTTGACAGCGCCACAAAATTGAAGCGTCAATTTTGCGAAATATTCTGAAAATTACGAAAATTATGCGCATAATAAATAACCAGCGGTTGCGGCTTTTGGTCTCACTCTCTCTCTGTCTGCCTCTCTCTCTATCTCTCGCTCTGTATTTGTTTTGACAATTTGAAATCAAAACTTGTTTTAATTATTGCAATGATGTGCCACAAAAAAATAAAGAGAGAGACAGAGAACACATGTCAGTATGTAGATAGGATAATTATATTTAAAATAGACTTTCACCATATTAAATCGAGTATTTTCCAAAAGGCAATATTATTTTAATAATTATGACACAATTCGCCAATGTTTTTCACATTCCAATGCAAATAGCTTTAACCACTTTTCGTTCTGGCTTAACAAAATGCTAAAATTTGTTTATTTAATTGAGCATATTACACTTATATTTAATTGTAATTAAATTCCCATTGAAACAAGACTTACAACCATTTATGACAATAGTCAATAGTAAATTATTCAATTAACTAATTTATATAAAGTTGCTGGTATTATTTGCTTTTAATCCTACCTTTGATTGACAAGTATTTTATTGGTATTTTTTATGTGTAAATTGATTTTGATATGTTTTTACTAAGTTACAGTTTGTTGTTATGATTTGGTATTAGTTTTTAAGTGTTATTAAGTGTTTGCTTTGTGAATTAAAGCTTATTGGAATTTACAAAATGATGCAATAATGAATGCCATAGCTTCTTTTGGTTTGTATATAAATTAATTTGCCTTCAGCATTCATATAGCTTGATTTCAAGCATCTTTCACTACAGTCACTTTGCCCACAAGATAAGCCGCCTACGCTAAACGCTCTTGGTATAAAGTATTTGTGTGGGCAAGAAATAGGCTTCTGAATAACTGCCGGCGGCTGTTTATGTCTGCGAGCTGACTAATTGAATATATGAAAGTCACACTTACAACTAAAGAACATCGACACGTGGCATTTAGCGGGATACGCTGAAGGATTGGCCGTTGCCCAAAGCGACGCCCACAAGATGATAGTGGATCGTGCACGTGGATGTGTTTTGAGAGAGTTAAGGGAAGGGAAAGTTGACAGGATACTGGCTGTTGGCTGCTGACTCCTGGTTGTTATACCCTGAACCCATTAAAAATGGGTAAAAAGGGTATTATGGTTTTGTGCCAGTATGTAACAGGCATAAGGAAGCATCTCCGACCATATAAAGTATATATATTCTTGATCAGTATCAGCAGCCGAGTCGATCTAGCCATGTCCGTCTGTCTGTCCGTCTGACCGTCTGTCCGTCTGTCTGTCTGTATGAACACGCGGATATCAGAGACTATAAGAGCTAGAAACTTCATATTTGGAATATAAGTTCTCGTAGTGCCGGGACAGATCAAGTTTATTTCATTTTATCGATAACTCGACCCATTCAAAAGTTATCGATACATTTTGATTTCAGACTAGCGCTTTTGGGCTATTACTTACAAGTTATACGAGATAGAGGCCCCAAATTTGGCATGTATAATCTGGAATGGCATACACATGTAAGAAATTCTTCACTTTTTGGATACCACCCCCCAATTCCCCCCAAATTTTCAAAAAACCCATTTTTGATTTTTGTTTGGTTACACATTTTAATAAGATCGGGCAATAAACACAGATGTTATTTAAGATTTAACTTTCCATTGTGTGGGGCTCGGTGAAAAGCACGCTAACTGCTTAAACTGCTAGTGCTGCTTGAGCTGCAGCATGTGTGTGTTTATATTAGTATGATTGATTGTAAGGACTTGGTTCAGGGCATCTCCTAGTTGGGCACTCCCGACTAGAGCACTCTTACTTGTTTTGTATTTGTCGCTGTTTGGTAATGCCAGTACTAAATATCACTCGAAATAAACAGCTTACCGCTGGCTTAGGCTTAGGTTGTGATTTAGGCAACTGCTCTATTTTATTGCCATTTAACATGTGTGTGTTTCTGTGTGTGTGTGTGTGTGTGTGCCACTTTCTGCCAGTGTGGGAGTCTGTGTTGTGTTGTGTTGTGTTGTTTTGTTGTTTGCGTGTGCTCGCAATTTATGCACTCACGTATAAATAGAATTGATTTTGCTTAAGCATCGCATATTTTACCTGCAGCCAGTGATTTAATGCCCGGCGACATAATCTGCCATTTGGCGCTCGGCTTCGCTGGCATCACGTACAACTTCGCACACATCATCAGCATCAGCAGCAGCAGCAGCAGCAATAGCATTGAGCATCATTGTGTATTCCTTATCCCAGTGCCTGTGCCTGAGCCTGAGCCTGTGCCCGTGAGCACTGTGCAAATCCAAATCCATTTTCACCCAAATTCCATTATATGCTTGTGCACCGTAACTGGAGAACAGGCACAACCGTATGCAATATGTTCCCAGCACCCAGTTTCCCGTTGCCTGTTCCCCCATCGTTGCTCAACGAACGAAAGCAATTATGTTGAAATAATATCGCAGTCCTGGCACGAGCGCCTTAAGTGAATTGTGCGCGCTGAATCGATTGTTTTTACTTCCACCGCCGAATAAAGGCTCTCAATCAAAATAAGCCACACAAACCTTTACATATCTACATATGATGTGCTCTTTATCACAGCTGTGTCTATCTGCAATTTTCACTAGACTTTAATTTCAAGCATCTAATGATTGATGCACAAGCTTGGCGTTGGCTTAAAACATTCGCATTATGAGCATATCAAATATGCATAGCACGCTGCTCGCTAGCTTCATTCAAATGCCAAACTTAAAGAATATAAATGATGCCAGCACATAGACATATATGTGTATATGTATCTATTAAAACCCGCACTCAAACACGCTGCATAATCACAGAGCAGTCAACAAATGAAGCCTAACGAGCCAGCGCAGACTTCACTCATGCCAAAGCTATTTCATATTCATATTCGAAAATTGTTTCCTAAATATTTGCAAATAGAACTCACAGTGAAAGCGAAGGAGTGCGAGTGAGATAGAGATTAGTGTCAGTTCGAGTAAAAATCGTTTCCTGCCTCGCAATACATTCAATAAATACACGCAGCGTATTGCGAAATAGAATAGAAACAAGTGGGAAAGGGTTATCTTCGGAATGCCGAAGATTATATACTCTTTTGTAACCTTTAGGCAATTTTCACTCTGCCAACTGCACCACTGAAATTTCAAAAGTAGTAAAAAATCGTTTTATCGCGTGGCATTTATTTTGTATACCCTGAACCCATTAAAAATGAATAAAAAGGGTATTATGGTTTTGTGCAAAAGTATGTAACAGGCAAAAGGAAGCATCTCCGACCATATAAAGTATATATATTCTTGATCAGTATCAACAGCCGAGTCGATCTAGCCATGTCCGTCTGTCCGTCCGTCTGTCTGTCTGTCTGTCTGTCCGTCTGTCCGTCTGTATGAACACGCAGATATCCGAGACTATAAGAGCAAGAGACTTCATATTTGGAATATAAGTTCTCGTAGTCTCGGGACAGTACAAGTTTATTTCATTTCATCGATAACTCGACCCGTTAAAAAGTTATCGATAAATTTCGACTTCAGACCAGTGTTTTTTTGGTCATAACTTGAAAGCTATTAGAGTTAGATGCCCCAAATTGGGCATGTATAATATCGAATATCATACACATATTACAAACATTTCACTTTTTGATCTGGTAAGCAGTAGTCGTAAAGAAAGGGTTTGTCTGGTTGTGCTACCTTTTATATACCCTGTGTACCTCATAACATTAGGGCATATCTACTGTTACATCCAGAATTTTAATAAGTCAATTGTTCCCAGCTAGAGAAACCAAACCATACGAAAATTATGTTTGCATCACTATAACATTTCCGGTAATGTAAAAATATCGCATATTTAACATTGCCCTTCTATGCGATTCTCAAGAATTTAAGTGAGGTCTGTCGATATTGATGGGCTGACCTGTAGTCTGAATATTGTGTTGTGTGTTGGTGAAATAAAAATATTGTTTTCTGCTCTCTCTCTCAGTTCATTACTGTCTCTCTCTCTCGCTACTCTCTCATTGCTCTCTCACTCCCTCTCTCTCGCTACTCTCTCTCACTACTCCCACCTCTCTCTCTCTACCTATTCTATAGTCCTCTCTTTCTTACTACTCTCTCTCTCCCTCTCTTTCTTACTACTCTCTCTCCCTCTCTCTTTCTTACTACTCTCACTCGCGCTCACTACTCAGTCACTATCTTACATCTCTCTCACACTTCTCTCCCCATCTCCAACTTCTCTCTCTCTCTCCTGATTAATCTCTCTCTCTCCACTTCTATCTAACTTCTCTCTCTCTCTCTCTGATTAATCTCTCTCTCTCTCACTCCCTCTCTCTCACCTCTCTCTCTCTCTCTCACTCTCTCTCTCTCTCTCCCTCTCTTTTTTACTACTCTCTCTCCATCTCTCTTTCTTACTCTCTCTCCCTATCTTTTTTACTACTCTCTCTCCCTCTCTCTTTCTTACTACTCTCACTCACTCTCACTCACTACTCAGTCACTATCTTACATCTCTCTCTCTCACACTTCTCTCTCCCTCTCAAACTTCTCTCTCTCTCTCTCTCTCTCTCTCTCTCGATTAATCTCTCTCTCTCTTTCTCTCTCTCACTTCTGTCTAACTTCTCTCTCTCTATCCGACTACTCTGTGCTGTCCTGTCCCCTCAAAAACTGAGGGACTAGTTTGCATGCATACATCAATTTGTTTTGTTTTTCTAAGCATACTGGCAGTAACTTTTGGGGGTCTCAGACGCTTCCTTCTATGTGTTACAAACTTCAGCACAAACTTAATATACTATTTTCTTCGAAAAGAGTATAAAAAACTAAATAAATTGAAAGCACTTCCATTTGGTTTGATTTAGTGCTGTTGATTGGGTTTGAAGCATTTTATTATCTGCAGCTATTGTTTGCAGGCATTATACATATACTCTGATCGAAAGTAAACTATTTTAAATATGTCTAATGAATAAGAATACACTGATATTCTATCTGTCACTCTGCGCTTACTCTCTCTCGCTTTTGAAAAGGCTATCTCCCGGCCAGGCATCCTCGATTTGTGCACTCTACTTGTTTTCACAGGAAGCAGCACTTCCAAATCACCTCCCAACTAGAAAGTTTTACATATCACGCACGTGCTGCGGAATTTCCGCTTCCTTTTCATACGCTTTTTGCAGAAAATAGTATATTCACTATAGGCTGATGTTTGTAACGCATAGAAGGAAGCGTCGGAGACTCCCAAAAAAGTAACTGCCAATATGCTTAGAATGACAAGACAAACTGATGTGGCCAAGTCCGTCTGTCTGTCTGTATGTATGCAAACTAGTCCCTCAGTTTTTGAGCTATCGTGATAAAACTTTGCACAGAGACTTATTATTCAAAGGGACAGCACATTGATCGGAACCGGCCGGATCGAACCACTATATCTTATAGCTGCCATACAACTCGAAGTCGGGTATGCCTATATATCCCATGTTCTTAAAGCTATCACGATGAAACTTTGCACAGATACTTATTATTTAAAGAGAATTAAGAATTTTTACAGCATATGAAAGTGCTGCAGTTGGCAGAGTGAAAATTGTCTAAATGTTCGAAAAGAGTATAAAATCTTCAGCACGCCAAAGATAAACCTTTCCCACTTGTTTGTTTTCATTTCATTTTTTAAATAAATTTTTGAAAGTGTGCAAAAACACACGCCACGTTCGGCAAATATATGTATATATATCTGTATATATAAAGTTGGGGCAGTGCCCAAGCGGCACATAATCTGAGCAATTTGCGTGCGTTTTATGCGAATTTTGTTACTAGCATTAGTGGCTATAAAGCACACACACACAGCACACACACACAGCACACACACACAGTTGTATTTGTCGCAGTGCTTGTGCAACATTTATATGCAAATTGAGAGCATTCCTCAAAGCACATTCAGTATACGTAAACATATAGTTAAAGTTAGTCAGGTATCATGTGAAAATATGTTAGCTATGCTGCTTTCAGTGTTTCCTGTCACAAAATAACCGTTGGCAATATGGCAGCAAGCTTATAAGCGTTAGTATTTGTGAGAGAAAAATTAATTAATGCTATTGTTAGTATTGGGTTGAAGCATCTGTGTGGAAAATTAATAAACGCTGGCCAAACTGGCAATATTTGTTTCTATTCAAGGCTGTCTGTCTGTCTGGCCGTCTGGCTATTGGGCTGTATTTCTTGCTGCTGATTGGCAGCCAGCCATCAAGCAAGGAAAGCGGAAAAAAATTATCCAATTTAAAAGTCAAATGTCATTTTTTTGTTTGCCGCCAACGCCTTCACATTATGTGAGTTACCTAACAAAGGTGCTGCTGCTGCTGATGAGTTGTTGTGAAGTGGGAACGACGACTACTGAGCACATCTATGTTGTGTCGAGAGTATGGCAAAAAACTGTGAGCCAAGAGCCATTTCATTGTCAGCAAAGAAAGAGCGAATGGAAAAGGGCAGAAAAAAATTACATAAAATTACGTGAATTTCATTTAACGGAGCAACTTTGTCACCAGCCAGCAAGCCGCCTACCAAACAAAAAAAACGCAAATGCGTTGAGTTTGTTAATGTGTTTGCATAAATTTGAGCAGCAACAGGGCCCAAAGTGAAAACTTGGCATGTACACATACAAAAGCAGGCAGCAAAACGAAAGTGTATAAGTAGTAAGCAAGTATGTAGAACTCGCATCGCATCTGGCCAGAGACACAGAGAAACAGAGCTGCCAGCTGCTTGTTTGGTTCAGTTTACTTTACTTGAGGCTGATAAACTTTTTGGCCAGCCAAATCCTAAGCAACGTTGCATGACCGAATCTTATGTTTCAATTTGTTTTAAGTTTTTGTGTGGCCCTGTTAGCATATGGCTCGCAGCACATTAATCTCAGGCAGCCAACTATTAACTCATCCAGCCAATCAATATACAGACGGGTACGGATACCCGTAATGCAGCTCAGGTTGCATTTTCCGCTCTCAATTTGTTCTTAAATTGGTTGTGGGGGCGTGGCACGGGTTAAGTGCACAACTTTGGCCCCGATTCTGGGTCTTGACTTGGCCAAATGTCTGTATTTGTTATACTGTTACACTGGCATCAGCCATCAGTTGTTTCCCGTAATGCATTAGCGCTGTCAGGGACTTCAAGTTAAACAGCAAACACGACATGTGGCTCATGGATCTTAGACTCGACATAGCTGGCGCGTGTCGAATTGGATAAGGTTCAGGTACTCTAAAGTTGCCAAATGCGTGCGCTTTAATAGCAACTGATATCTTTTGTTTTTCCAGTTTTCCAGCTAAGGTTATGGGCCATATTTGCTTCAGCTTGAAGTGCCATGAATATATATCAGTGAATTTGCGATTGGTTGCTTGATTTGATTGCGCTGGCAAATAGAAAAAATAAACACCTCCTTTGGCATTGTTTGTTGCGGTCTATTTGAGTTTGAGTACAGGAATCATATCAAATATTTATTACATTTGTGGAATTACAATTCACAGGAGTTTAGTTACACTGTTTACACGAAATCAAATCATGAAATATGAAATAATATGTGCTATGATTGTATTTAAGCTACATAATATTTTCCCATTTTAATATATATATACAAATCTATGTAAAACTTAAAATTAAGACTTGACTTGTGCAAGTTTAAGAACATTTGTCGTATGAACAACTGAAATTGGGTGTCAATATCTGTTTTCTGCTGCGCATATTCTGCTCTATTTCATCTACATACACATATATTTATATATATATATAAGTATGTGACCATATGTATGTGTGTGTGTGTGTTTTCCTGATGCTGTTGTTTGTGTCGCCTTGGCGCAATTTTTATGGATCATAAAACCCGAAATTAGAAACTGTTCTACAGTCATACACCCACACCCACACACACACACACACACAAACAAACACACTCACAGCAAGCATTTTTATGCTGTGTTCATCCCACTAAAGCGTGAAAATCTGGCCGTCCACTGGAAGCAGTAGGCAGCAGGAGGGGCAGCCACGAAGTGGATTTTCTTATTAGTATTACATTTAAATGGCATATAATTTGTTTGCGTCATAATATTTATGTGAGCTGTGTCGCTACCCGAAGCAGTTTGTGTATTTATGTTCACTTGGCTGCCGCTCGAGGAGCGCTCAGAGCACTCAGAGCTCAGCAGACGTCGAGACAATGGCCGTTAGCAATTCGTATTTGTAGCCAAGACTTTTGTGCACTCAGAGAAATTCGGAGTTCCAGGTTCTAGTTGAAACGGATTGTTTGATAAAGTACGCATGGTACAGATATTTCAAAATATTTATGCAAATGACAGTAAACATTTTTCACTGAAGAGTTTTCAGTAGGTAATTCGAAATGTACTCGAAGGGCAGATGTCAAGTATATTGGGATTGTGAAAAACCTAATTAAATCAAAGAAATTAGTATCTCATACCTCAATCAGCTAGTACGTTTTTTTCCGAGTGTGTGCAATTTGTAAGTGCAGCGCACGCGGCGTATGCGCAATGTTTCAGTGCAAATGCTCAACGGTCAGGAAGAAGCAAACAAGCACAATTCGCTATTTATCTTAAGCGCTGTGTTATTGTTGTTCTTGTTGCCGTGTTGGCGTGCGGAAATTTTTAATTGCCGCTTTAACGGCTGTGGCTTTCGTTTGTCCGCTTTTGTTGGCCGCTTCCGTGTTGTTCCTTTTAAGGATTAGTTAATGCGGTTGGTGGCTTCTGGCGCTGAAGTGCTTGTCATGAAACTTGCTCTCGGCGCATAAAAATGCGTTTTCTTTACATTGCCTTTTATTTGCACGCACACAAAAAGGTGGAATGAAACAAACACACACACACACACACACACACACAGACAGTCACACAAACATGGCCAGATGTCCTTGGGCATTGTGCTCTTTCAGCAACGTACAAGTAAATGAGAAAAATGCATATATATTTATATATATAATAAAAAAAATACACATAAATCAAAGCAAATATTTTGCTTACGTTTTGAAATCCAAATAGAGCGCCCTGGGCGACAACTCTTGGCCCCTGCTCCAAACTGCTGCGCATTCAAAGTGATTTTGAAGGCTAATCATTGGTTTTTATCCTCTCTCTCTCTTCCACTCTCTCCCACTCCCGCTCTCTCTCTCTCTGTCTGTCTCTTTTAAATCGCAGATTCATCAAAGCCATACGGAAGCAACAAACACACCCAGGTACAGGAAATGAGCTCAGCGGCCGCAACTCCGGCTCCCCAGGCCGCTGCCTGGTTATGGGGGCAGCCAAGTTTACGCTTTGGCCTTTGAAGCTTAAAGCCCACCAGAGGTGCGCTGGCAAAGCTAACAATTAGCAGACAAAGGTTGATTGCAACGCCTGCGATCTAGCAAACGATCAGGATCAACAAAACACACACCAAGAAACGCAAAACAAACGAAAAAGCAGCTCAAACAAAAAACGCAGCACAAATTGCTACTTGAAGCGCATCAAAGCCGCCAACAATGCAGTGGTGCTGCAGCAATAGACTGCTGCTGCTGCTGCTGATGCTGCTGATGTTGCTGCTGCTGCTGGTGTGTGAAATGCGTGCGGAGACTTTGGAGCCTTTGTTGGGAACAGAGCCGCCTGGCACCGGCACCGGCATCGGCACCGGCACCGGCACCGGACGCATCAAAGCGAAAGCGGACAACATTTCAGCGCTGTCATCGAATGCTGGCGACAGCTTCAACATTCGCCACAGTCGCTCGCGGGCCCACCTGCCCCACAACAACAACAACAACAACAACAGCAGCAGCAGCAGCACACGATTAACGCTGGTCAGCGATGCTCCATTGTTGTTGTTGGGCCTGTCCTTGCCAACTCAGCAGCCGGGCAGCTTGCAGGCATCCGCATCACAGGCAGTCACGCATAAAATACGCAAATTGCACAAGAAGAAAATCAACGAGAGCATACGCAAGAGTGTCGACAAGAGTTTGGGCGTGGTGCGTCCGGTGAAGAATCATCGCAGCCTGGCCGAGGCGGAGCATTTGCAAGGGCGGCCGACAGATGTCGATGATGCGGACGAGGAGACGGCGGCGCTCAGTGAGGTGATGCAGCTGGCGGACGAGATTGATTTGGAGAACTCATTAGAGTCAGCTTACCACAGTGCGGCTGTCGTTGTGGAGTCGGCAACGCAGGAGACGCCGGCCGCCAAGGACATGAGTATCACAGCTGGCCGGCAATTTGTGCGTGGCAACAGTGATGATGCTAATTATGAGGACGAGCGAGAGGACGAGCGAGAGGACGATGAGCTGTCAACCACGCAAATGGCGACATTTGCGCCTCGTCAGCAAGCCGCAAATGGGGGCTGGCAGCTGCAGCAGCAGCAGCAGACTCGACTCCTGGGCCGCACACGACTGCTGCCAGTCAACCACAGCAGCAGTGGCAGTGCGAGTGCGAGTGGGAGTCGTCCGGTTGTCGACCCATCGACAGGTGCGCTCAATGTTAATTTGCCAGCAGCTGCTAGTGATGCCGATTACCAGTTCGAGGGCTCGGCTAGAAACAATGCAAACAGCGAGAACGACGAAAGCGCCAATGACAACGACGACGACGACGACGACGCCGCCGATGAGGAAGAGGATGCGACGGAAGCGGAAACGGGCCACAGCAGCAACAGCAACAGCACTGAATACGCCCTAAGCGAATGGCCAGAGACGGAGGCGGAGACGGAAGCGGAGGCACGCTCCCAACCCAGCACGCAACAGCAGGAAAGCGACCGCCTCGAAGTCAAGCAAATCAACTTCAACTTCGAGCCAGAGTCGGAGTCGGAGTCGGAGCCGGGGCTGGAGAGTGACAACTCCGAGGTGACCATGGACGATGGCTATCCGCCCGAGGTGCTCATTGATGAGAGCAGCAAGCAGCTGGTCATTGACGATGTCGAGGGTGCGCTGGATGGCGATGGCGATGGCGATGTCGATTCCAACCAGATAACAGCCGATGTGATAAATGCGCGCGATAGCAAAATCGACCTGGTATCCAAGTTCCTGCAATATATCGAACAGCAGCATTTGATGGGCTCCAATTGTGTGGCGGGCACATCGCTGAATCTCGGCGAGGGCGTCGTCGACCGCTATGCCCAGGATCGATTTCGTGTCGAGGCCGAGGTGGCCGTCAATCGTGCCAATATGTTGACCAGGTGAGTTCACAGTCACAGTCACAAGTTTCACCTACACACACACACACACACAGTACGACATTATTCGCATGCCAAACTTTTCCAATCGAAAGTTGGCCAACGGCAACAGACTGCGCATTGTGAAGCCAAATGGAATGGCCACGCAAATGGCCGGAACAGCGCACATATGCGTCCGCCCACGTCCTGCATCCTGTGGGCAACCGTGGCAAACCAGCGTGACAGCATTTCATGACACGACTCCAGCCTGTCCGGCACAACTGATATTCGAGCATTTAATGCAAATACATATTACCTAAATAAGAGATGCAAAAAGTTTTGATTGCAAATCAATTTCCAGGCCTGTACTCATATTTGTTAGTAAATATCCTTTGCTATTCTTATCCTTGAGCAGAGTTATTACTAATTTGCAACAACTACTTAGTGCATATATACTCCACAAGCTATACTTTTCTCACCATTATCTTCTTTCCATATATAATTTATACAATTGAAATAATGCAATAATTATTTGTTTATTTGAAGCAAGCTTTTCGTATATCATACGAATTTTATATATTTATTAAAGTTTTTACTAGGCATTCATATTATTTTTCTACTTTGAATATAATCGCCTTATATTAAAAACGAACAATTTTTAGTTTGCCTTTCACACTTCTTTTCATAATTTTCTTCATTTTTTTATATTTATATATAATATTTTTGTTGTCACAGCAAGATTTAAAATGAAAAGCTGGCATATAGAGGAGCAAAATGAATATTCAATCATATTTTTCACTCCACTTTCGCGAAGCTTGTTGAAAAGTTGAATTCGCATTGCTTTAAATGCGTAGTTTTACATCATAAAGCTAACTGTAAAAGTGCTAAGAAGAATACGTAAAAAAGAATGCAGGATTAATATCAAAAGTATTTCTTGCAAGACTTCCAACATAACTCAAGTAAAGTTCCACTTTCAAATAGTTAAGCATACTTAAATTTATGCCTGGTTTCCTTAGTCAATCATCATTTAGCTTCTAGCAAGCTGACAATGATCATAATTTCATACAAATGTCCAGTAGCAATTAATTATTTATATTAATTGCAGACATAATATGTCTAATTCACGATGTTTGCTTATGCGAAGTTTGCCTACAGTCGAGATAAAGGTTCAATTACTTAGTTGACGAAAGAAAGATAGCAATAAAAGGAGGCCAGCACAAAAAGTTGGCCAAAAAAAGCAGACGCACGTCATGGGCCAAGGGCTTTGATTTACTTTGACAACCGCAACAATGGCAATTCTTGTGGTTCGTTTTTTTCTCTACGAAATCGCAGCTGTCGCTATGTGAACGCCCAGTTTTTGTCCATTTCAGCAATGACTTCAGGGCAACTGGCCGCTGGCAACTGGCAAGCTCAAGGACATGCCACTCCACTCCCTTCCTGAATGTCGAGGGCTTCCCATCCAGTCCAGTCCAGTCCAGTCCAGTATCAGGCACTCACACCCAATCAGCTGCTAACTCACAGTGACATTTGTCCTTCCCTTTTGGCCAGTCTGGCACAATAAATACCAAAGTTTCCGCTAACCCATATGTGGGCTCAAGTCCGGCTAAAGTCTGAGCCACACAGGACTCTTGCTGTGTCCACCTGCATTCGACTCATTGCCAGACATTGGACATTGAGTGTATGTCTCTGTGTGTCTAGGTGAAAAGCGCTTTAATATTTTCTTTTTCACTCATGATTTGGTTAGCTTCGTTTTCTGAGTGGAAAAATAACAAACTTTTCAGCGAATAGCAAGTCATGCATTCACATATTTTCTACCCATGTTGTTTTCCTCATCATTTTCTAGTGGTTATAAGAACTTTTTCGCTACGCACATTGAAAAGCGAAAGAAAATGCGTCCAATGGCTTTGATTAGAGGACGCTTTCATCACAGCCATTTGTTCGACCCGAGTAAAAGGAATTTTATTAAAAGACAGCAGCACAAAAAGAGGCCAATATAGGAAAAATTTGCCAGTGTGACGCACATTAAATACCCTATGATTTCAGTAATTGAAATTGGTTTATTTCAATTAAAAGGCTTGTCTATTATTCATCTAATGGGTATAACTACAATTAGACGGGCTCTGATCTTTTACACATTATAACATTTATATTTGTTTAACAATTTATAGATGATAAAGGCAATTACTATTTCTATCGGTTGTATTAGAATATAGATATATTATATACTACTCTGACATTGATTTATAATTTTCAAACAATTGTTAGAAAAACAATCATTCAAAGCTCAAATTGACATGTGGTGTGGTTAATTGTATTTCCCAAGGGTTCTCTAATGTATTGCACATTTGGTGATACATTTATAGCATACCTTCTAAAAGAGGCAAACACTTGGGACCACCAGCTGGCAAATCTAATGTACAGTTGATGCCTGTCAATAAAAACACAAATAAACAATTAACCGCTCCAACAACATGACAAATTAAGTGGATCGCGAACAAGAGGGGCCAAAAAGCTTTGCAGGAACAACAACAAGAACAAGAACAATGACCATCGATTGGGCACCACCGAAAGCAATAAAATGCCAGAGTGCTGTTGCTAACGTCAAATGTCAATAAATTAAATTGTGTCCTGGCTGTGAACAGGATCAACATTATTGCATTTAGTGTCATATGTTAGACGTTTGTTTTCATTATATCGCCCCACCCACTCTATTGTATGTATTTTTGTTGTGTGCATGAAATGTGGCCCACGGGAATCGTTGTTGCTGTTTATATACATATATATATATATATCTATTGTCGAATATTGTAATCTAAAAGGCAGCCAAGTGGCCGTTGCTGTTAAAGCAACCCCAGATTTATACAGCTTGGCGCTGATAAACTGGCAAAATTCAGTTGAGCCAGCTGGGCAAATCCCTGGCTCATAATTTCATCAGATATTCATCAGTTATTTTAATCAGTTCTCGATGGGTTGGTCGCCAACGCAATTTGTTTCATGTGCAAACATAATCAACGACTTCCTGTCGCCCACACGGCGTTCAAAGGACTCTCGCTCTCTCTCTCTCTCTCTCTGTCTTTGGCAACTAGGGAAATCGCACCCCTTAAATGTGCTCAGAGTTTGGAGACGACGCCTGCACAACATCCGGTGCAGACAACAGATAACAGCTAGAGAAGTTGCTTGGGGGGAGTAGGAGTAGGAGTAGGAGCTCCTTTTTAGCTGGTCTCACGTACCGACAAACTAATTGAAGTTATTGTTTTGTGATACATTGTTATCGTTGTTGTTGCTGTTGCTGCTGCTGCTGCTCCTGGTGTTTGTGTCTTAGCATTTCCGTTTATTTGTTACGCAAACAAAAACAAGAAGAACAGTTAACAAAAACACGGCCAAAAACAAAGCAAAGCAAAGTAAAGTAAAGCAAAGCAAAGCGATGCAGAGAAGACGCTGCTGGAAGAAAGCGGCAGGAAAAACAATATCAATTCAAGTTGAAATTACGAGCTTCAATTGTTTTCTTGCCTTGGCCACTTTTCCTTTTAGTTTCCGTGCGCGCCGCAAAAGTGTTGCCAGTCAGCTAACTTGGCTAAAAAGGGAGCAGCAACTCACACATTCACACACACACACACCCGCACACACACGCACACCTTCAAGCCCCAAAACAAAGCGTTGCGAAAAGAGCAAAAAGAGTTGGCCAACTTTTAAGTACTTAAATGTGTTGTCGTCGCTCGAGTTTGGCCAAGTGCCACGCCCACCCGCCCATAGCCGCCCCGTCATGCGACTTAACTGAAATTGAGTTTCCGGTGCCATTTTGTTGTTGTTGTTGTTGTTGTTGCTTCTGCTGCTCTTTGCCGGCACGTCAGCACTGAAGTCGCCTTGTTCGACATTCGCGTATCTATTGAGCACAATTTTGCTGCGTTCTGCTTCTGTTTTTTTTTCACTCAAACTTTCGAACGTCGATAAACGAGAGGCGGCAGGCAAATGAATTGCCTGTTGTTGCGTTCGTTTTCAATTTGTGGCGCAACTTTTTGCCACATCGCTGGCATCCACACATCGCGCATCCACAGTCGTGTATTTGTTTTCCACACAAATCGAAATCTGCATAAGCGATGTGCAACGGCAAGAGCAATTGCCACGCCCACGCCGCCGCCTCCGCCGCCGCCTCCGCCGCCGCCCAGCGGCAATAAAACGAGTCGCGAGATGGCTGACATGACAACAACAAGGTCAGAAAGGAATAGCACACCCGCGGGCCTACTCCTGGCACTGCCATTGTCAACATCCTTCAAAGTTTGCCAGCGCAAGCAAATAAATATGTAAGTGCTTGCAGATGGAGCAACAGCGACTCAGATACAGATACAAATACAGCTGCAGATACAGATACAGATACAGATACAGATACAGATACAGAATAGAACACATGGCCAACATGCGACTTGGCTTTGGCATTTTGTGCCGCTTGATTTGCTCGGCGCCGCGGGTGGTGCTAATAACGTGCCCCCGTCTCCTTTTGCCTCTCTCTCTCTCACTGTATCTCTCTCTCTCTGTCTGTCTGCCACTGCAGCGCTTGACTCAATGCGTTTTGCTCTTTTCATTATGCGCCCTGTGGCAGCAGCGGCAGCATGGAAATTGTTTTCATTTCGCACAAAATATGTCTAATGTGTATTTTAACCAGTGCCTGCTCGCACTAGCAAATAGTGCAACAACAACCAAAAAAGACCGTGCAACAATGCAACATTGCAACTGTAACTGTAACTGTTACTGACAGCAGCGCTGCGGTTTTTGTGGCAAGCTGGCAAGCTAGCAAGCAAGCCTTAGGCACTCAGCCTCAACCAGTCAGCTCTGTGGCGCGGTCTTTTTCCAGTTAGTTGGCTTTCGTAAGCGCAGAGTCTGGCTTTGACTTTGCCTGCTGCAAATGCAAGTGTAAATGTGTGCTGTGCTATGCCTTTTGTGCTGTGCCTGCAGTCAGCCAGTCAGCATCAACATCACCATCAACATCAACATCCACATCCACATCAACATCAACATCATGCTGCCACATTCGCGTCCCTTTAAATGGGTTTCTTTTGGGGTCGCCTCACAGTTGTTGCAGCATATGTTGCCATAACTTAACAGCTTAACAAACTTGTCGACCCAGCCAGCAGCAGCCCTCGAGCCCACAACGCCCACTGCTGCTGGCCCACTAGGCGTATGCGTAACATTTAAGCCGAGCCGAGTTTATTTTTACGCAATAAAAACGCTGCTCCTTTCTGCAGTTAATCCGCTGCCAAACGAGCGCGCACCAGACCGAGTCGAAAAGTCATAGACATGCGCCGCATTGTGGCACCAAAGTTTCCTTCTGCAGCATCCCTTGCCGCTCGCGTACACTTAGAGAAACATCCGACCTAGATTCTTGATTTATTTCCAAGCTTACTGAAAGTGATTTTTGAAAACGCTCTGTTTTGTCGTTATAAAAACCAATGTAAGCATTTTGCATTCTTCAAAATAATTAATTGATATTAATTCATAAGAAAAAAAATATAAATATTTTAAAGGTTATACAAAGTACTCTTTTACTCTATCTTATAAATGTCTCAATTAATGAGAAACTTTTGGAAAATGTCAAACAGCAATGGCAATTTTGTTTATCAGTAATATGTTTCAATATAATAAAAAGATTAAAAGAGTATAAGTATAAGAGTATAAAGCGAACACAATTGAATAAACTATGCTTATATTTTTAAGAAATTTATTTGCTGAGCTTAGATTGTTTTTTTTTATCATACCAAAAATGATTTCTGGCTTACAGCTTAACTTTAATGTTTTATGAAAATTTTCAAAATTTGAGGGAGCATATATATTTGTCAGTGTAGCCACCACAGCGACTCGGTGGGCTCATTATGGCCGGGCTGCGTGTTGCTCCTGGGCGCTGCCAAAGAAAATCAAAAGAAACTTTTGGCCAAAATGCTTGCCAAGTTTTTCGTTGTTGTTGCCGTGGTTGTTGCTGTGGTTGTTGTTGTTGTTGTTGCCGCAGCAATAATAATCATCAGGCGCGAGCAAAGAAGTTAGCAACTTGAAAGCAATTAACGGACTAAATCAAAAAAACATTTTTCAGAAAAGCCAAACACAAAAGAAATATAAAAGCAACGCAAATGGGCGATGCCTGCTGCTATCGGTGTGCTATGTGTGTGTGGTGTGTGTGTGTTTGTGGTGTGTGTGTGTTTGTGGCTTGCATAAAAATGTCAACAGCAACTGCCTCGGACTGTGATTCATTTAATCATTGACTTAGCTCGAACCACAATGGAAAACAGCAAGAGCAGAAAACCACCAAGCCCGGAGTGCAGTTGATTGGAGGCGGCAACAATTTATAATTAATTAAATCTACCACTTAACGTGGCTAATTGAACAGATATAGAAGCTGGGAATCAGCATTTACATATATTTTTGTATATATATTAAATATTATAACTTAATATCTTTTTGAAGTTTCCATTACTTTATCTGATTTCCATATCTATTATAAACTTGACTTGCATCAAATTAATTTTCAATCAGATTTACTTTATAGGCCCATGTCTGGCATTTTGTTATTGCCTAATTAAAATTGATAAGCTCCTTGGTCGTTATGGACCAACAAAAAACCAGAAAAAACAAACATTTGCCAGCGTAGGCTGAGCTGGCCAACAAAAGCCCAAAACTTAAGACAAAGGATGCTTTCAGTCAAAAAGGTCGCTCTCTGCTGATAGGCCGCCATCGAGGAGCACGCAAAGAAATTTCAATACGTTCTAGTTGGCGTCCCTTTGACACGAGGCTAGTGGCTCTTTGGATCCTTGGATCCTTGCAGGCAGGCAGCCCAGCAGACGTTGCAGGCCAACAAGCGCAACGGTGTGCTTTGAATAATTAAACTGGAACATTTCGCTTTCAATTAAGACAAACATATACATATACATACACATACACATACACATACACATACACATACAAGGTGCTTGAGCAGTGGCGAAGGACACGTTGGTGGCGACAGAGTGTCCTTGTGCAGGCCGGAGTTTTGTATGTTTGTTTGTCTGCGTCTGTATTTGCATGCTGAAAATGGCCTGCAGCCGGTCTTGCTTCTTTGCATACCCTTGCCCAGGGTATCATAATTTGCTCACGATTTAAGAGAGTATAGACGAGACTATATAAATCTCAGCTTTAAGGCTGTCTGGATAAGACTTTGGCCATAATTGGCGTTTTGTTTTTCTCTGATATAGATTTTATTTAATAATATTTCATTTACTTAATGCAGACTGCTAAAATTTTAAATTACAAAAAATTAAAATAGTAATTATTAAAACAAATTACACAAAGATTAAATTTATAAATGCAAGATTAATGTATATTTAGAACATAAGTTTCTGTTGCTATCTTAGGTGTAGTAGTTCAGGAAAACCCAGTGAACACTTAATAGAACCAATTAAATAATTAAATACTATAAAGTTAGTACAGTCTTATGAAGATAATATTAAATGCTCATAACATTTAGGGATATATGACTACTAGATATTAAAGCTGCCATAAAATAATCACTTATTTATCATTAGTGTATGTAATTGTCGTTGTGGCGAAGCTGGCATTTTGTTTTTTGCTTATGGGCTTTTGTTTTTGTTGATTCGACCGTCGATTGCTTGTTAGCCTTCAGAAGGTTTTTGAAGGTGCCGCAATGAGGATTTAATTTGCCAATTTTGCTTTTAGCTTGCTTTGCGCTTATAATTAATTGCTTCAAACGCATAAGTTGATGTAATAGAATTAATTTAATGGTATTTGTAGCATGCAACTCAAATACAAATATATATATATATATATATATATATATATATATTTTCACTTCTGCTGATCCCAGCAAAATCAATATTAACTGCGGCTCCGACGGCCTTGGCATCAGCTTTAAAGCAAATTGGCATTTGTAAATTATATTCCGTATTGCAGGCAGGTTCTGTGTCAGCTGCTTGTCGGCCTGCTCAAGTCAAATAAAAAGCGGCTTAAATGCCTGCCATTCAGCTCTGCCTTGTTCTCGGCTCCTTGCTGTGTGTGTGTGTGTGGTGTGTGGTGTGTATTGTTGCTATACTTCTACTTATCCCTGCTTTCACAAGTTTGTAATATAATATTTCAACTGTTGGGAAAGCGGACACCATATGCAAAACAAATAAGCAACAAGGCCCGCGGCTCATGGTGGCTTAGACGCCATTTTGACTGTCATGGGGATACATAATAGGAATACACAATGGCAAAGCCTGACGGAGCAGCACGGTTATTAGCCTGCCTGATCAAGAGACTTATTAGCGGGCTGGTCAATGATTTTTAATTAAATGTCAGCGACTT
Organism: Drosophila flavopinicola; assembly: GCA_035042425.1. Taxonomy (NCBI): domain Eukaryota; kingdom Metazoa; phylum Arthropoda; class Insecta; order Diptera; family Drosophilidae; genus Drosophila; species Drosophila flavopinicola. The sequence goes on along the minus strand of JAWNLL010000090.1, from coordinate 9,566,464 downwards.
TTAAAGCACGACATCACAAGTTGCGGCAGCTTTGTGTAATTACACACGGAGTAGAAAAAAGTGTCAGCATAGCTCAAAGTGTAAATGTTAAGCAAGTGCTTACACTCCATACTAACAGTAAGAGACAGAGAGAGAGAGAGACAGAGAGAGAGAGAGAGAGAGGGAAGCGAGTGAGAGAGAAAGAAGGACACTCTGCTGTCTGTAGTTACAGATTTACTTACTCATGAGTGCATCAACAGCAACAGCAACAGCAACGGCAACAGCTTTTGCACTTTGCCTGTCTAACTACCTGGATGGTTGTCGCACCTGCAGCTTACTTCAGCTTGTTTCTACCCTTTGCAACACTTAAGTGTGGAGAAGTGTCTTTAACACAATTTGCAAATGACTGGCAAAGGGGTTGTGTAACTTCACAAGCATATTGCCACATTTTCACAAATATATATATATGCAAATGAAGAGTTCAAGTGGTCTGGCAAGGTGACAGAGACAGAGACAGAGAGTGCGAGAGAGTGCGAGTGAGAGAGAGTGCGAGTGCGAGACTAAGACCTTATCATGACGCTGTTCAGTTATTTGTGGACAGCTAATTAAACATTTGAAACCACAACGCACAACTCGAAGCTGAGCGTTTTCCCACTCTGCAAGACCACATCCATTATATACTTATCACAGCCACTGTTCTCGAGAGTAGTGTGTCGGTAAATTATGTGTGTGAGAAAGTGGACAGCTCGGCCAAGCCAAGAAGCTGTCTCCAAATTGTTGCACAGTCAGCAAACAGCCAACCAGCATCATCATCATTAGTACTCCAGTCCACCCCTGCGAAGTTTTTGTGACTTTTCAGCCTTGACGCTGGGCTGGCCAAATGACAAAATGCCGCTGACATTTACAAATGAACCTCGACCTCGGATCAACTAATTAATGAGCCACGCCCCCAGCTAGCGATTGTGTCAAATTCACACACGAATTAGGCGACTTATAACGCACTTTGTTCACTCGATTGGAAAATCTAGTCACACACACACACACATTGTACACACATATATAAATTCCAGCTGCTCAGGTTTAACAGTCGAGCAAAGAGTTCTGAGATATAACATTATCTGGTAACTTTGAGCTTTGAATTGCTTATATACCAGGTGCATTTTAATAAGCAAATTCAGCTCAACATTAACAAACATTCTTTGGGAATTCTATCTTAAGTTTGTCCTGCTGCAGATTACAACTGTCAAGCAAATTATAAGTACAGCAGTGTTGGATAACGAAGGAGTTTTAGTATCTTTATCAGATCAATAAGCAATACCTTTTAAATATATATTGACTCTTAAATTGGAAGTATTTGATAGAACTATTGACATATGAGCAAAGTTTATTCTTGATGGAATTTTGTATGCATTTATTTAATGTAAATCATTTCATGGTCAGCAGTGTTGGATATCGAAGGAGTTTTAGTATCTTTATCAGATCAATAAGCAATACATTTTAAATATATATTGACTCTTAAATTGGGAATATTTGATAGAATTATTGACATATGAGCAAAGTTTATTCTTGATGGAATTTTGTATGCATTTATTGAAAGTAAATCATTTCATTGTCAGCAGTGTTGAATAACACCAAGACTCAGTGTATTAAAAACGACTCGTAAGCATGTCTAAAGTCTTTTGAATGATTTTGCCAGCTAGCTGGCCCCGATTGACAGTTCCGAATGTGGGTCAAGCGTAATCGTTATTTGTATTATACTTTATTGATGTACTTTGAACAACGCTTGTCTCTTTTGTACTACATATATTAATTTACTTTTGTGGCTAGCCAGAACCTTGACCATTAGACAACTTTATTATAAATTTTGTATACAAATTGAAAAGAAAAACTCCTGTGGTTTCTGTGCGAGCTCAAAGCAAATGTTGTTGTTAAAGCGACGTTTTTAATTAATACCGACCAGGAGGCACGCACTAGACTGACACCGAGACAAGGACTGGACGGGGACTGGGAATGGGACTAAGCGGATGGCACTCAGGGCACAAGCTTGAACGTAATATTCTCGTTTACATGCACAAACACACACCTAGTTGGCAACAGCCAGCGAGATGAGAGCTGAGACGGCACAATAGCCGTTGCCGGCAGCAAGCAGCGCTTGGAGCACTTGAGCACAGCTTGAAGCAGCATAATGCGCTGTGCCTATAAGCGCACTTGGCCCGACCCAGTCCGTCCCGGCTGGCGTTATAAAAATATAAATGACAGCCCCCCCACCGGCAAACAATAATAAGTTTGTTGTAGGCAACCAACCACCACCCACTGAACTACTGCGCCACTTTTGGCATACTTACTCTTATATATTACATTCCATGGATTTTTAATGCAATTTCCGCTTGAATTGTAACATGCTCGTAAATTCAACTTGTTTTCTCTCTCTCTCTCTCTCTCTCTCTCTCGCTGTCCATAGAATCTTCAAGACGACGGCGCATTCGGTGCAGGAGGATGTCAACCTGCTGCATGCTTCGGTCCTGTCCATGGTGGAGTTCGACGATGATATTTTTGCAGCGGGCAATTGCTTTGATTGGAATGAGCATCCGGCACAGCCAGGACTGTTCTGCCCGTTTGCCTATCGCCTGCCGCCGCCCAATCTGGGCGCCATATTCGCCAAGGATCTGGCCATGGAGTACCACTACCTGGGCAACACATCCGAGTGGTTCTTTCTAGCGCGCAAGAATGCCGAGAAGGTGATTGCGCGCAACGAGCAATACCTCAAATGTGAGTAGCAGCTAGCCCTGATTCTGATTTATGCATCCTTTGTGGACTGCGGACGGGTCGGGTCCCAGCTTATTTATGCGCCGATAGCGTCGTCAAGGCAGCGAGCGAGCGCAGCGTTCTCTTTGTGTATCTGGCATTGAATATTTATATTTGCTGCGTGCTTTAATCTGTGACTTCATTAGTCACTGTCCTGGAGACAACAGAGGGGCACAGCGCCAAGGGAGATCGGGCCATAAAAGCTAGCTTCTGCTGCTGCTGCCTAATTGCGATGCCGTCGCTGGCCATTTAGAGTCGCATATTTTACGGCCGCTTTATCATTGCCAGTTGGGCAAATTTCTATCATAGCCCAGCAATTAAGCAAATAAATAAGACGAGAATGCCCACATATACATATATACTATATAGCAGCAGGCCACTTAAAATGTAAATGAATGTTCCTTTCTAATTAGCTGTGATTCTTGAATGCGCACCTGGCACAAGCAATCCAAATCCAGCTTACCAAAAAAACAAAAAGAATTGCCGTAATTTATGCATGTGTCGCAGTTGCCACTTTCTCGATATCCTGTGTGTGTATGTGTCTGTTGAATGCAAGGATCAACGCAATTATAGCATACTTAATCAGGTTACTCGAATTAATTACGAGTTGCCAATCAGTGCATTAAATGAAACTGGCAATGCGCATTTTTCTCAAATTACATTTAATTATGCGTGCCCGTTTCTTCCACAGTCAGTCAGTCGCTCGGTCAGACAGTCCGTCAATCCTCTCGTTTATTTAACACTTTACACACACACACACACACACGCACACTCGCGAATACAGGCCGCAACATTTCGATATGCATAATTTGCAAATTAAAGGTTACGTATACGCCACGTGTCGTGTTTGCCTGGCTCATGTTTGGTATGCAAATGAATCGCCGCCGCTTGCCTGCAGGCAAACAAACACACAAACACACATACACACACAAGCACACACACACACACACACACACACATGTAATACGTGTGTATTTGAGTTGTGTGCACGCGAGTGTGGGCTATTTTGTTGGTATGCGGTTTGGCCGACAGCATTTTCTAGCCGACAAATTGCATGTGATCGCCACAGAGCACATAAAACGCCAAAATGACAAACGGAATCGAAAACAAACACGCTAGCGCCAAGGTTTCGGATCCACCACACTCGGATCCATGCATACTAATGCATACCGTTTTAGGAGGCCCCGCAGATTGCGGCCCTGCTTTCGGCCGGCCAAACAAAAGGGCCACAGATAAAAATTCATTCATTCGCTCGTTTGTTTGTTTACCTCTGCTGGAGGGAGGTTGATTGGAATTGGAAAAGAAAAAACCACGCGGCGAATTATTATTTGTAGCTCACACAACTATTACGTATACGTATTGGATTTGATTGCTGCCAGAATTTACTCCTTGCACACAAACGTCGTCTGCAAATATACAGTATTTAAATCGCTTTTATACGGGCAGCAAATTGTCTTTAAGAATGCATTTTGAGCACACATTTTGATAGTTTCATGACCTACCGATTAGTGCTGCAATACATCGACTTCTGGAACTATCGAGGTATCGATATTATCGATTGCCTGCAGGTATTTAAGCCAGCCAACCGTTTGAGGTGACAAAGTAAGTCGGAGTGCAGCCAATCCATTACAAAATGCACGTGCTAACTTTATCAAGTAGATATTTGCTATTATATACCAGATATGAAAAGACATTTTGCCGTGCAGCAAATTCCGCCTTCATCGATTGGCTGCTTGTACCTCGCATATGCAGAATGTTGTATTAGCTGCTTGTATGTGTGTGTTTTGACCAGCATTTGACAACGAGTCGTGTATCTTTGGCAACCAGCGACCTCGCAACGTCCTCGTTGTAGTTGCTGGCATAAAATCTATTTGAAAGATGCCTCACGGTCTGGCTGCAGCTATGATTTACGTTCAGGCGGCTCACACACACACACACACACACACATAGCGTCTATCTGTGTGTGTGTGTGTGTGTGTGTATGTGTGTGGCAAAGGGGCATTTTGTAGCAAGTCGACACCAGAGCGCCTTAAGGTCCGCATCGTTGCTGGAATATCTGCATAGCGGCGCTGACTTTCAATTTATATGCATTTGCATATTTGAACTTGCCTCAGTCGCGTTGCCTTATTCTCGACTCCGGCCTTAGTCCCCGGCGTATTCGTGGCTCCGCATTCAAGTTTGCCGAGAAAAACTTTGTCCTGGCTCAAAATTCGCTTCTGCTGCGCGGCTGCCTTCTCACAAAGTGTCGGCGAAATGCAAGCGGCAAAGTTTATTAAATTTTCAGGGATTTTCACACGACCGTTAAAAATATACATAAATATTTTGTAACCGCAACAAATTGACGGCCGCCAATTCAAGCGCAATTAATTTGATTATATATTTGCGGTGTACACATTTGATTTTATTTCAATTTTTATAATAAGAATTGAGCGGCAATTTTTGGTCTGCTTCTGCCTGCGTTTTGAATACGCCATTAAAGTAAGTGATTTCAATTATGGCATTTCATAATTTATTTTGATTTTGCCATTCTGGCCTGCAATCAGCCAAAAATTACATAATTATTGCCAGAGTTGACTTAATGGCTTCATCAAAAAATAAATAAAAGACTTTCATTAATTAATGTAATTGCCAAAAAAATCACAACCAATTCCAATTCAATGCACTTAATGTGCAATTTTTCGGACGCCATAATCAAAATGTTAAACGAGCCAGTTGCCAAATACAAAACATTTATTGCAATTTGAATTCAATTCGAGTACAATTAATACAGTGTGCTTCGCATGATTAGATTCAGAACAATCATGTGTATAGGAAACAAATTAAATATGTGCAACGAATTATCCTAATTTATTAATTTGTAGTCGTTCATATGTGTGTGTGTGTGTGAATCTATAAACAGAGGTAAATTGGGTTTTGTACACTTTTTCTGCCACGTCGGACTAGGACGAAGTAGATCCGCTTTGCTTTTGCATTTCACTGAAAGCGATCAGCTAGATTCATTTGCTTCACTATGGTAATAATACTGAATGCAAACTTGGCCACCTGCAAATACAAATTAGATGCTCAAACTGTCTTATATATTGTAAAGAGTCTACTCACGCTCATATTGCTGTTCATTGAGATGGGAAATATGCCGCCTGCCATAAAGATGATCGGCTGTTGTACGTGGTGCATAAATTTAATCAATGTTCTTTTGTAGCGCGGTTCCGCATCGATCCAATTTGAATGAAAAATGCTATTGGACAAGTCCTCGCTGTCCTCAATCAGCAAATTGCACGTGTAGCAGAAGGGAAATGTCTGTAGCAGAATTGTGAGCACAAACAGAATGGAGGCGACGGATTTAGATAAGTTCGCAAAGAAGAACAAGTTAATTAGGGTCAAGCCGAGGACCGAGCCAATCAGTAGAAACTGTACAAATATCGTCAGATATATAATGGGACGTATCATATTGCAGCATCTACAAGAGAAATAATGGTTTACTTAAAGCCCTAACTTAGATAAGGTCTCACCTCAGAACAAGCTTGTAATCCCTGACATAATCAATAAGTTCGTCGTAGTTTTCCTGCTCCGTTCTGTCGGAATCCATGCGTAGATTTCCTATGTGATCCTTCAAAATATCCAAATGAGCCCGAAAGATGAGCGTGTACATGAGTGGATATGTGTCCGCCAGTTGAGCCTGCAGCACGGCAAAGGACATAAAGAAATACTCGCAGATCGACTGCATCCACAAACTCGCTGGTCCATCGCGCCAGTCCAAAAAGGGATTATAAATCGCCCACGGCGGACTTCCGTTTAGCACCATGGAGAGGAATGTGGATCCGGCAAAGCCACAATAAATAAAGGTATAGATGAGAAAAGCGAGGTTGCAACGGGCCACCACAGCGTGAATCTTCTGGCGATCACTATCGGTCAGTATTCGTTGATCTAGTTTGTCGAGCAAGGTATCTGTTTTACCCAAGCGCCAGAGCAGGTAGTACGTGAATATGGACTTGGTCGAGGCTCCATACACATTAATGGCCACCTGCAATGAGGTGAAAAGCTCGCTGGGCGCAAAGTTGTTGAACTCCTTCAGATAGCTAATCACAAAGGCCACTGGCAGGTAGAATACGCCAAAGAAGAAGGTGAAGAACGTCCAAACGAGATACACATTGCGCCAGAATCCCTGCTTCGGTGGTCTCCAGCCAATCAGGCACATGCCCCGGTACAAATAGATGCAGCCATCCCGAGATCGCAATCGTTCCGCCAGCGGTGCAGGTTTAATCAACTTGAATGTCGACGCCATTATAATTGTCCAACACATTCAGGCACAGGCTTTTATAGCCGAATAGGTGGACAAGTGTTCATTTCACTCATTAAAAAATTATTGACTAACAATAGGATATATTTATTTGAATACGGCACATAACGCAATAACATTAATAAACCATATTGTTCATTTGATATATTATGTATCAAGTGCCGTATGAACTACATAGCTAACTCCAACAACTTTATTTAAGCGGATTTTAGTGTGTGTGAGTAAATTTGTATGTGTAGTAAGGAAACCACAAATATATATCTTACGAGCTATGACCTACACAATTTCTGTGTTTAGACAATAAATAAAGATGGGAATTTACGTTTAATATAAAAAAGGATACGCCCTAAAGTGCTGCCACGTTGCAATAGAACGAAGTTGATCCGCTTTACCTTTGCATTTCACTGAAACTGATCCGCGAGATTCATTTGCTTCACTATGGTTATAATACTGAACGCAAACTTGGCCACCTGCAAATATATATTTATATTTAAAGAGTTAGATGCTGGATGGAACATCTAATTATACTGTTTTCGAAGAAAATAGTGTGTTCAGTTTGTGATGAAGCCTGTAATGCATAAAAGGAAGCGTCAAAGGTCCCTTAAAGCTACCTCCAGTATGGTGAGAATGACAAAACAAATTGACCATGTCTGTCAGTCTGTGTGTCTGTCTGTCTGTATGTATGGAAACTAGTCGCTCAGTTTTTGAACTATCGCCATGAAACTTCGCACCTAGACTTATTATTCAAAGGGACAAAACATTGTTTGGAATTGGTCGTGTCAGACCACTATATCTTATAGGTGACATACAACTGGAAGGCGGCTTTGGCCATAAATTTCATATTTTCAAAGCTATTGATTTCAATTTCCTTGTACACTTGAACATCCTTACAATTCATTAACGTTTAAAACTTCAAATCGATTGAGTAATAAACAGCAAAGATATGCGTCATTAAATATTTCGGTGGTGCAGTTGGCAGAGTGAAAATTTCCTAAAGGTTCGAAAAAGTATAGAATCTTCGGCACGCCGAAGATAATCCTTTCCCACTTGTTTTATTTAAACTTTAACCAAGAACTGTCTATGGTAATGTGTTTAAATTAAATAAGATGTCTTATATATTGTATAGACTCTACTCACGCTAATATTGCTGTCCATTGAGATAGGAAATATGCCGCCTGCCATAAAGATGATCGGCTGTTGTACATGATGCATAAAGTTAATCAATGTGCTTTTGTAGCGCGGCTCCGCATCTATCCAATTTGAATGAAAAATGCTATTGGACAAGTCCTCGCTGTCCTCAATTAGCAAGTTGCAAATATAGCAGAAGGGAAATGTCTCCAACAAAATTGCGAGCAAAAACAAAACGCATCCAACTCCTTGCCATAAGTTCGAGAAGAAGACCAAGTTGATCAGGGTCAATCCCAGGACCAAACCAATCAGTAGAAACTGCACAAATATCGTCCGATATATAATTGGACGTAACATATTGCAGCATCTACAAGAGAAATAATTGATTACTTAAGGCCTTAACCTAGATAAGGTCCCACCTCAGCACGAGCTTGTGATCCATGACACAATTAATTAGTTCTTCGTAGTTTTCCTGCTCCGTTCTTTCGGAATCCATGCGAAGATTTCCTATGTGATCCTTCAATACATCCAAATGAGCGCGAAAGATGAGAATGTACATCAGTGGATATGTGTCCGACAATTGATCCTGCAGCACGGCAATGGACACGATGATATACTCAAAGATCGACTGCATCCACAAGCTCGCTGGTCCATCGCGCCAGTCCAAAAAGGGATTGTAGATGGCCCAAGGCGGACTTCCGTTTAGCACCATGGAGAGGAATGTGGATCCGGCAAAGCCACAATAAATAAAGGTATAGATGAGAAAAGCGAGGTTGCAACGGGCCACCACGGCGTGAATCTTCTGGCGATCACTATCGGTCAGTATTCGTTGATCTAGTTTGTCGAGCAAGATATCTGTTTTGCTCAAGCGCCAGACCAGGTAGTACGTGAATATGGACTTGGTCGAGGATCCATAGGTATTAATGGCCGCCTGCAATGAGGTGAAAAGCTCGCTGGGCCCAAAGTTGTGGAACTCTTTCACATAGCTAATCACAAAGGCCACCGGCAAGTAGAAGATTCCAAAGAAGAAGGTCAAGAGCGCCCATACGAGATACACATTGCGCCAGAATCCCTCCTTCGGTGGTCTCCAGCCAATCAGCCACATGGCCCGGTGCATATAGATGCAGCTATCCCGGGATCGCATCCGTTCCGTCAGCGGTGCTGGTCTTATTAGCTTGAATGTCGATAACATTGTAATTGGCCAACACTTGTGGGTGCCATGCTTTTATAGTCGGCTAGGTGGGCAGGTGTTCGATTCTCTCATTAACAATTAATATACCTGCACTAAGATATATTTATTTGAGGAGTACACGTGCCAATAACATCAATAAACCATGATTGTTGATTGTTTTTGAACACCACAAATTAATTATGGTATTTAAATAAAACAAAACTTTTCAGCGTCATCACTACAATACAAGGAGTTAGATTATAATTGCATATGTATTGTAGTGTATCATGTTGCCAGATTCTTATGAAATATATTAAATATCATGTGCATTATGGTAAGTTTGCAAACATTAAAGCCAACTCCGGCTCATTTAGCGTCGTCTACGCCGCTAACTCAACGGATCACAGCATTAGCAAATTAGGCTGAAGAGTATGAGCTACATAACTGACTCCAACTACTCTATATGGATGAGGCAGGCATTCCAAGGATTCCACCTCTTAGGCCTACGACATTATTTTGTTTACCAATTTTATGGGAACAGAGTATACATACTATGCTGGCATAGCACATTAATATAAACAACTTTTACAACTGCTTACAAGTATTTATTTAAGCGGATTTAAGTGTGTGTGAGTATCTAGCTGAGTATGTGTAGTAAAGAAAACACAAATCTATGTAACCGCAGCCCCTTCGGGTTTATTCACTTCGGGCGTCTGCTCCTTATAGGTGCAGTGAATATTTCTTGATATTGGTAGCATCGCTGTCGTCATTGTTCTCGTTGCTGTTGTTGTAGTTTCCGTCTGTTGACACAATTTGCAAATTTTCCAAATCTGTCCAACTCTCGTCCCTTGTCCTTTCCAAGTTGTATTCCGTTCACTTGCGGCTTTTCCATTTCCATAACAATTATAGGCTCCGAATTGCGAATGTCGAACAACTACAACAGCTAAATCTTACGAGCTAAACTATGACATACGCAGTTTCTGTGTTTAGACAACAAATAAAGATGCAAATTTTCTTTAATATAAAACAGGATAAGCCCTAAAGTGCTGCCACGTCGCAATAGGACGAAGTTGATCCACTTTTCCTTTGCATTTCACTGAAACTGATCCGCGAGATTCATTTGTTTCACTATGGTTATAATACTGAATGCAAACTTGGCCACCTGCAAATACGAATTTGTAATTAAATATATGTTTATATAAGAAGGTACAAGCCGGCTTAGACCGGGTCATTAATTTTGCTTAAAATGTTAACTACGTACAGTATTATCTCGTTAATCCAGAAAATATCTTAAGCTATTTTAGATTTTGCATTTTCCATGAAGAAAAAACCAAATAAGGCTGATCTGTTTTTCAATACCAAAGCATTTTTGATCATGTTTCATGTTCTTATTACATCTGCAATTAAATCTGAAGCAATTTAGAATTTCTTTCAAACACAAGCCAAGCTAAGGCACAAGATATATCTTCCAAGTCCCTTATAATAGCTTTATCCAAGCTGATGCAATTTTCGATACCGATGCAGTTTTGATCATGGCTTATGTTCATTTAAATCTGCATTCATGCATATCGGATTTTCTAAGAAGAGAAAGCCAACAGAAGTTGCCAAGTGCCTATAAATCTTTTGCGCTTGAGAGTTTTGATGATTGACAACAGTATAACATAAATGTTACACAAGTCTTTCAGGGAATTTAGGTGAACGAGAAAATTGCCAGCACTTTGCATGAGAAACTGTCTTATGATTTGTACAAACTCTACTCACGCTAAAATTGCTGTTCATTGAGATGGGAAAAATGCCGCCTGCTACAAATGCGATCGGCTGTTGAACATGATGCATAAAGGTAATCAACGTGCGTTTGTAGCGCGGTTCCGCATCGATCCAATTTGAATGAAAAAGGCAATTGGACAAGTCCTCGCTGTCCTCAATTAGCAAATTGCACGTGTAGCAGAAGGGAAATGTCTCGAGCAGAACTGTGAGCACAAACAGGATGGAGGCGACGGATTGCCATAAGTTCGAGAAGAAGAACAAGTTGATCAAGGTCAAGCCGAGGACCGAGCCAATCAGCACAAACTGCACAAATATCGTCCGATATATAATTGGACGTAACATATTGCAGCATCTACAAGAGAAATAACTGATTACTTAAGGCCTTAACCTAGATAAGGTCTCACCTCAGCACGAGCTTGTGATCCATGACACAATTAATTAGTTCTTCGTAGTTTTCCTGCTCCGTTCTGTCGGAATCCATGCGAAGATTTCCTATGTGATCCTTCAAAACATCCAAATGAGCCCGAAAGATGAGCGAGTACATGAGTGGATATGTGTCCGCCAGTTGAGCCTGCAGCACGGCAAAGGACATGAAGAAATACTCGCAGATCGACTGCATCCACAAACTCGCTGGTCCATCGCGCCAGTCCAAAAAGGGATTGTAGATGGACCAAGGTGCACTTCCGTTTAGCACCATGGTGAGGAATGTGGATCCGGCAAAGCCACAATAAATAAAGGTATAGATGAGAAAAGCGAGGTTGCAACGGGCCACCACAGCGTGAATCTTCAGGCGATCGCTATCGGTCAGTATTCGTTGATCCAGTTTGTCGAGCAAGATATCTGTTTTGCCCAAGCGCCAGAGCAGGTGGTACGTGAATATGGACTTGGCTGAGGCTCCATACACATTAATGGCCACCTGCAATGAGGTGAAAAACTCGCTGGGAGCAAAGTTGTGGAACTCTTTCACATAGCTAATCACAAAGGCCACTGGCAAGTAGAAGACTCCAAAGAAGAAGGTGAAGAGCGTCCAAGCGAGATACACATTGCGCCAGAATCCCTCTTTCGGAGCCACCCAGCCAATCAGCCACATGGCCCGGTACATATAGATGCAGCCATCCCGGGATCTCGTCCGTTCCGTCAGCGGTGCTGGTCTTGTCAGCTTGAATGTCGATAACATTGTAATTGGCCAACACTTGTGGGTGCCATGCTTTTATAGTCGGCTAGGTGGGCAGGTGTTCGATTCTCTCATTATCAATTTATATACCAGCACTAAGATATATTTATTTGAATACGACAGGTGTCAATAACTTCAAGAAACTATTGTGTTGATATATATCAAGTTAACACCAGTGTTTTCACACTACATATTAATTGTTGTGACTAAACTTTTCAGTGTCATCACTTCAATATAAAAGCTTAGATAGGGAGGAAACATATCAGTGAATATATTCATACAGGACAAAGAAAGGGGCTTCTTCAAGACGTGTAAAGTTAAATAAATAGACAGGGTCAATATGCTAATTAATTAATGCTGGACCTCAATGCACGATAAATTGTGAAATGTTGCCAGAGTTGTGTCGAATATAACATGTTATTTCATGAAGCTATGCAAAATTAAAATCAAATCCAATTTACCAGTTTAGCCAATATCCAGTTTACCAAAATGCAGCATTCAGTGGACAGATCATAATATCTTCTTGGCTTCTAGGTTAAGCTGGAGAGTAATAACTACATAACTGACTCCAACTACTCGATATGGAGAAGAGGCAACCATTGCAACATCTGATGCAAAAACAGGCTCGCATCCTTGCATACCACAGAGATTTCTTCTTGAGCCTGCGATATTATTATACTCTTTTCGAAGAAAATAGTATATTAAGTTTGTGCTGAAGTTTGTAACGCATAGACGGAATCGTCGGAGACCCCCAAAAGTTACTGCCAGTATGCTTAGAATGACAATACAAATTGTTCTAGCCATGTCCGTCTGTCTGTCTGTCTGTATGTATGCAAACTAGTCCCTCAGTTTTTGAGCTATCGTGATCAAACTTTGCACAGAGACTTATTATTCAAAGGGACTGCACATTGGTCGGAACCGGCCGGATCGGACCACTATATCTTATAGCTGCCATACAACTGGAAGTCTGTTTTGGCCATAAATCCCATGTTTTCAAAGTTATGGCGATGAAACCTTGCACAGATACTTATTATTCAAACATACATCATATTGATCGGAGCCGGACCGAATCGGATATCAATTTTTACTGCTAGTGAAAGTGCTGCAGTTGGCAGAGTGAAAATCGTCTAATGGTTCGAAAAGAGTATAACATCTATGGCACGCCAAAGATAATCCTTTTCCACTTGTTTTTTAAAAATTTTGTGATAGCCCTTTTAACATTTGTATGGGATCAGAGTATACAAACTATGGTAGCACTCAGCATAGCAATATAAACAACTCTTACAGCTATTTGCAAGTATTTATTTAAGCCGATTTATGTGTGTGTGAGTAAATGGGTATGTTTAGTAAGTAAACCACAAATATATGTCATTATATTTGTATTTTGCTCGGCCATTGTTATTGCTGATGTCGTCATTGGGGTTCAGAACATTTTATACGAATGTAGATATGTATTTGATATTTTTGCTGTCTAAACGTCACGTTTAACATAAAATTTAAATAAAAATCACATACAATATGTAAAAAGTAATATATATATGTGTTCCTGCGAGAGAAGCTCAGTCCCTTCGGGCGTATTCACTGTCTGCTCTCTTTTTATGTACAGTGATTATTTCTTGGTAATGGTAGCATCGCACTCGCACTCGTCCTTGTCCTTGTCCTTGTCCTCGTTCCTGTTGTTGTAATTTCCGTCTGTTAACACAATTTGCAAATTTCAAAATCCCTCCAACCCTCGTCCCTCGTCGCCCCCTTCCCTTTCCCTTTCCCTTTCCGAGTCGTGTTCCGTCCGCTTGCGGCTTTTCATTTCCATTACCATTTTAGGCTCACAATTGCGAATTGCGAATGGCGAATTGCGAAGCACAACTAAACGCGCCAGACTCGTTTAAGCGTGCAATAAATAAAGATGGAAATTTACGTTATATTAACGTAACAGGATAAGCCTTAAAGTGCTGCCACGTTGCAGTAGGACGAAGTTGATCCGCTTTGCTTTTGCATTTCACTGAAAGCGATCAGCTAGATTCATTTGCTTCACTATGGTAATAATACTGAATGCAAACTTGGCTACCTGCAAATATAAACTAGATGCTCAAACTGTCTTATATATCGTAAGCAGTCTACTCACGCTAATATTGCTGTTAATTGAGATGGGAAATATGAAGATGATCGGCTGTTGTACGTGGTGCATAAAGGTGATCATAATCTTTTTGTAGCGTGTCTCCCCATCTATCCAGTTCGATTGGAAAATGGTGTTGGCCAAGTGCTCGCTGTCGTCAATTAGCAAATTGCAGTTGTAGCAGAAGGGAAATGTCTCCAACAGAATCGTGGTGACAAGCAGAAAGGAGCCGACTGCTTGCCATAGGTTCGAGAAGAAGAACAAGTTGATCAAGGTCAAGCCGAGAACCGAGCCAATCAGCAGAAACTGCACAAATATTGTGCCATATAAAATTGGTCGGATCATGTTGCAGCATCTACAGAGAAAAAAGCAATTACTTTAACCCTTAAACAATATTTGAATCACCTGAGAATTAGCTTGTGATCCAAGATGCAATCGATTAGAGCATCGTAGTTCTCCTGCTCCGTTCTGCTGGAATCCAAGCGCAAATTGCGAATGTCCTTCAGCACTTCTAGATGAGCGCGAAAGATGAGCGTGAACATGAGTGGATATGTGTCGGCTACTTGAGCCTGCAGCACGGCAGAGGACATCGTGATATACTCGAAGATCGACTGCGTCCACAAGTTCAACACTCCGCTGCGCCAGTCCCAAAACGAATTGTAGACGGCCCAGGGCGGACTCCCATTAAGCGTCATGGAGAAGAATGTGGTGCACGTAAATCCACAGTAGACGAAGCTGTAGTTACAACGGGCCACAACAGCGTGAATCTTCTTCCGATCGTCGTCGTTCATTAGTCGCTCATTCAGTCTGTCCAGTAGGATCTCTGCTTTGCTCAAGCGTCCGAGATAATAGTACGTGATTAGGGACTTGGCTGAGGCTCCGTACACATTGATGGCCACTGGCAATGAGGTGAAGAACTCGCTGGCCGAAAAAGTCTTCGACTGCATCGAATAGCTGAAGATGAAGGCCACCGGCAGGTAGAAGATGAAGAAGACCGTAAACGTCCACACGAGATACACATAGCGCCGGATACCCTCCTTCGGCGGTCTCCAGCCAAGCATCCACATACCTCGGTACATATAGATGCATCCTTCCCTTGATCGCACTCGTTCCGTGAGCGGTGCTGGTCTTATCAGCTTGAATGTCGACGCCATTGTAATTGGGTTACGCTTGTGGGTGCCATGCTTTTATAGTCGGCTAGGTGGGCAGGTGTGCGATTCTCTCATTAACAATTGATAATAACACCGGTTCCAATTTTTAATTTTTGTTTCCTTTCTCAATTTAATGTTTGCGGCAATGGTTGGTGGCTGAAAAGGAACTCTTAAAATGGCGTCGAGTATGTTGAAGAACGCGGAGCAGAAGCAGGAAATGGAGCAAGAAACAATTGACGTAGTTAAATGACAATTTCATTGAATCTGCCGCTATTGTCAGCCCAAAATATAAATATTTACGAGCCCCCAACTAGCGCTAAAGAATATATTTGCCAAGCAACACCACAGGAACAACTAAATAGTGGTTATCTCATAAATGTTAATGGGTCACGACCATTAAAAATTAGCGCAAGTTTTTCCAATAACATGAATAAATCACGCTGTTGACATTTATCAAATCAACACCAGTCCTTTTCACGCCACTATCTAATTATAATATATCGAACCGAACTTTTCAATTGATAGAAAGTGTTAGATAGTGAGAAAAACAGTTTGCTTTCAATTATATATACATGTATATATAAACATTTAAACATGACAAGCACTTTCTTAGAATGCGAACAAATGGAAAGTGGGACAAGTGACTTGTGCTGAGTTTAAAAACAATACAAAGTTAATATGCTTACTGAGAATTTAGTATTGTTACTATTAATTAAAACTGTTTCACAACTCTGGCAAAAGTTTCTGCTTAATGAGTTGACTGGCTTCCAGGCATCAAGATAGGTTTATATGAGAACTCTAAAGTACTTAAACAATATGAAATATATATATATATATACAATTTGTCAAATATGTTACACATAAAGTAAAGTAGTCTAGACGACCTAAGCTCTCCCTTGAGTGGCATCCAATAAAATGTGACATCAGCTTTTTATTGTTTTTTCATTGACACTTTGAGACATAGCCAGAAACCCTGTAAAAGTATTAAGTAATTGAACTTTTGATTTGTGTATAGGAGAAGATTTATGCTATAGCAAATGAAATGTATGCCTACAATATTTCATTTGCTTTTGTAATTCTATTAACTAAACTTAGGTAATACATTAATATTAGATATTAGTGTTTAAACTCCCGACAAGCCTTTTGGCATTTGTTGCAATACAAATGTCAAACGTTTCTTGAATGCATAGCTAATTTGAGCTAGACTCAGACAACTTACAAAGTCATTAGCTTACTCAAGTCAAAGGTCAAGCAAATGACATTTATCTCAATCTGTGCGCTGCCTGATTCAATATTGATCCCCATAGCAACAGCAACAGAAACAATAGAACACTATTTGAATGCTTCCTTCTGCCTTGCAGCCTTCCATCTGTACTCGAATCGCACCGAGGAACGCATCGAGGACGACACGCTGGCCGTGAAGTACGAGGATGGCAGATGGTCGAAGCCGTATTACGACTGTGGAGGCGGCAACATTTGGATGCTAACATACACAGTGCCATTCTTTGGCTACGAGAATGGGACCTATCACTTCAAGTAAGTAGCAGCATCAAGTCACAAACAATTGCAGCGCACAAGTCGCCAGGGAAATCACAAGGGAAATGCCAGCTATGTACAGGCCCTTAAGTGTGGGTAGTGTGGGTAGTGTGGCTGTGGGCGTGGCACATTCTATAAATAATTTGCAACAAGAGGAAACTGCAATGGCCTGAAAAAAATGCCAGTGCGCAGTTTTTCGACTTTGCTTTCCCACTGCTTTTTATATTTATCTAGTGTGTTGTTGTTGTCGAGCGGCGTTTTCAGCTGCCAGCGACAGTTTGCAGCCACGAATCACACAAATATGAAATGAGAGCGGAGGCAGCAACAACATTTTCGGCCTTTGTCTCTCCGACATGCCACATGGTTGGAACTCTAAGCTAAGCCTTCTCGGTAATTGGATAGCATACGAATCGAAGCAATAACAATGACTGCCACAAGACTTAGTTGGCTTGCAGCACGTGCAGCATCAGCCGGAGTGGTTGCTTTTAGCACATTTCAATCACGCACCGGCAAACGGAATACGTTAACATGGACATAACATTCTTATATAAACTTTATGATGTGCTGCTCTCTCCCACTCTCTCTCTCTTCTCTTACCTCCGCCGGTTGCCTTTTACCAAAATTTTTAATTTTTTGTTCGCTTTACTTTTTGCTGTTCTCATTTTTTGTGTTTTTTTCGGACATAGTTCTCTTTGGGAAACTTTCTCAATTGAATGTTTGAGGCAAAAGTTGGTAACTGGTGGGCAAAAGTCAGAAATGGAGTCGAGCGTGCTGAAAGAGAAGTAGCAGGAGCAGGAGCAGCAGCAGGACCAGGAGCAGGAGCAGGAACAAGAGCGTAAAACAAGTTACGCAGTTTAATGAAAATTTCATTGATGTTGGTCCGAGACGATTGGCCAAATCAATAACGTTGAAAACATTCCGCTTGCTGAGGGCCAATTAGGGAATGAAGAGAGTGCACTTTGAGCATATTTAATTAATTCACTTCGTTGACAGCGTGAGGATGTACCCAGACAATATGTATCAAAAGTTACTGGCCGACATTTCATTAAATTTGTTAAATCAGCTGTAAGTGTCAGTCGCTTTATGCGAAATATTTTGCGAGCCCAAATACCTCTAAAGAACTAAGAAAACTGTTTTCAACATAAACGAGGCCATTGGACAGGCAACAGCAAAGCAACAACAACAACAACACGAACTTGTTCACAACAATTTACAGCCTGGTTGACAGAAATTCTATAGTCTGAGCACTGAGCACTGAGCACTGAGCAGTTAGTTACAACATCAAACTGAGTGCCTCACAATGTTGCATCCCCATCAGAATAATGGCACAGCTGAAAGCCATTCTGCTGTTTATGACTAAATGGCGAACAGTTGCCGAGCGTAGTCGGCGGCGGTTGCTCCTGGATAGTGGTTTGGGGCAGGACTCCTCTACTCTCGGCACAATTAGCCAGTCGCTGTCCGTACTTCCACATCGTTTCATGCATAATTTGTAATTATTGCCTGGCAACCAACAACAGCAACAGCAACAACAGCAACAAATGCCCACGAACAATCTGTTTTTTAGTCAGTTTCTTATGATGCTATTACTACAGGAATTTATTTTGTTATCCCATGAAGGCAATTATAAATTATCAGTACGCTATAGAGTAGCTGTTTAAAAAGCTTCTACTTAGATTGTCTTCAATAATCTATATATCTATATATACATATATATTGCTAATGCGAATTCAATTTACACATAAACAGATTGAAAAGTAATTGGCAACATTTTAATGAAAAGTCAAGTTTGATGCGAATTCAATTTACACATAAATAGATTGAAAAGTAATTGGCAACATTTTAATGAAAAGTCAAGTTTTTTATAGCAAAATTGTAATGCTTTGAAACTGTTTTGAAGTATTTAGTTTAGCAGTATTACTTATCATTTTCTGATCTTATGCATAAGAAAACGCAGACACATGGTATTTTGAATACAAATCTATTCTTAAATGGGAAATCGGAAAAATTGATCTAGTTTACTGTATAAGTAGCTCTTAAATGTCAGATTTTATTGTTATGGGTTACTTTCAGTGAGAGCGTCTGTAGGTCTGTACAATTTGCTTCAGTTTTACCAGAAAGAAATGGAATTGAAGCCGTCAACTCCATCGATGAGTGTATAGCTATACTTGAACACAATTCACTGCCGATCAAGTCGACGTCGACGAAGTATACTAATTTAATATGAATATATCTTTAGTCTCCTGCATATACTTCTCGTAGGCCTCGGTTGTGGCATGTCCTGGCTGTGGTGGCCGGTAGCAGTAGCAAGGATAAACCTTACGCAACTTGTCCGGCTCTGGCGTGGCACCTGGCACAGCCTTTGTGGTAAATCGCATGCGCTGCCTCCCTGCGTATACAAAAGCAATCGGTTCGGCTGTAATCTTTTACCGGCGGCCCTTTTGTCGTACTCACAGCGCTGCTGATAGTATTCCTTTTGGTGCCACGAGAGCTGAATACTCTTGGCATTGTTCGCCTCTCCCTTTTTGCTGCTGACGGTCGCCATCAAAAGCGTCAAAAGCATCAGCAGCAGCAGCAGCAGCCGCTGACTTGCCAACATTTTGTCAGGCAAATGAAATTTAACGCAACGCTTTGGCTTTTGCAACTTCGCTAATGGCTTGCGTAATTATTACAGTTACACTCACTTCACGGCCAAGGCATTTCAAATTTCATTAGCAGCGCCAGCTGCCATCAGTCTCTGCCCTATCCCAGTCGCAGTTCACTTGACTTTTCCACAGGTGGCACACAATATGTAATGAAAGCAATCAATTATAAGAAGCAGCAGATAGTGAACACATGCCTACATACGCCACTCTCACTGCTCACTGACTTTGCACACGCTCGATAAATTTCACACACATCACACACACACACACACACACACTTGCACACACACACACAGCTCTCAAAGAGGCAAGTGTCCGTCGCGGAAGCACGTTAACTGCCTGCAATTAGTTGCAACATAAATTTCAGCTCGCCTAATGGACGCATGCAACAAAATTAATGTCGAAATGTTGAAAGTTCGCTTCAGTTCTTTTAGGTGCACTGACCAGCCCCACTTGCCCCTTGGCCCCACAAAACTGCAGCATCCACAGCCTCTGCCAAAACAAAAAAAAACAAAGCTCATTATTTTCAGCAGCCTGCAACATACTCGCTTTTCGCCTGTCCCTTCTAGAAAAACATATGAACAACATGCTGGCAAAGTTGACTTTTGAGAAGTCCATGCCTAAATGCACTAACAGCCATCTTTAGAATTTATTATAATTAATTATTACACTTTCAATTTAAAACAACAATTTTATGTTCATGAAATTGTGTGATAAACTTGAAAATATTTTATTTTCATATAAAAAACTTTCTGGCTGATATTTTCAAAATAAATGAATAAAATATTTAACATTGTAAAGTCTAGAATTTATTATAAAGAATTATTAGACTTTCAATTTAAAACATCAATATTATGTTCATGAAGTTGTGTTATAAAAGAATTTATTTTGATAGACAAAATATGTAAAAACAAAAGCAATTGCAAATATTTCATTTTCAAAATATATAAATAAAATAGTTTAGATCGTAAGATAATTAATTATATATTTCACTCTATAAAAGCTATACTAACGGCTATAAAGCACAATGAATTTGATCAGGATATCATTTAAATAAGAACTGTTTATTTCTGCCATCAATTATATTCATTTAGTATATAGACGAAGCAATATTGCAGCCACATTCTCATTTCCACATGCTGCAAATTGGCTAACAATGCTCAAATACCCCGCTTGTAAGTTAATATAAATGCAGCAGGAAAAAAGTTAGCGCTCGCTTTCATGGCTGGCCAAAGTTCAACTGGGCAAGCGAAGCGGGTCGTGTTAATAATGTGCTGCTATCAGTATTCCATTAGTTGTGAGACTGGCCGCAAAATTAATTTGTTTACGTCGTGGCAGTAAACTGGCGGCAACTAACTGGAACGAGCAAACGTGGCCAAGTTGAAGTCAGGCGACGGCCCGGAACGGAAAGTTGCTAATTGATTTAATTTATGTATTACGCTGCGTTATACTATGAGAAATGCAGGCGGCAGTCGGGGGCAGGCGACAACAATGGCCACATTGTTGGCAGCCACATTAACTTAATAATATTAAAAATTATTTGGCACTTCGCAAAATGGGCATTAGGAGCAGAGAAACAAACATGGGAGGACCCTAAACGTCAGCCAGGACCCTCAAGCTCAAACTCCAACTCCAATTCAACCTCAATCCCAAACGAAACGAAACGAAACGAAACGCAAATAAGTATAAAGCACAAATCACATTAGGCGCCCGCTGTGAGCAGCAAGAGAAAGGACATGCCATCCAGTGGGCGTGTGGGCGTGGCAGTTGTGTGAATGGCCTGCTGAGGCAATAACTTTATTTGATTTAATTTAAGTTTCTTTGGCGCTACATGCAACAAATTCTCAATATTACATCAGGGCACACAGGGCTGGCAAAGCAATGCGCCATTCAAATAATTTTGTATTTGTATTTATTTGACTTATACTGCAATATATACACTCACACACACACACACACACAGAGAGAGACGTATAGACGTCTATACATATAAGGACTGGCAAAGCATAATGAGGCAAACGGAAACGGAAATATCAAATATTGCAATAAGCACTGCTTTGTGTGTGTGTGTGTGTGTGTGGGTGCAACGAGAAGACAGGTTGTTGTAGTTGCTGCTTGTTAGCTTGTCGAGCTGCATCATCTGAATATACATGATTATGAGTTCTGGATGCCAGTGCCCGCCCCAATCCCTCGCCCCAAGCCCGCTTGCATGTGCAAGCACTTACGTCTCTTACATAAGTCTTCTACACGTATTTTGTCTTTCGTATATATGCTCTTTCTGCGCCAGTTGTGGTTCGGTTCCTGCTGCCTCGAATCGCTCCAATCTCAAAGCTTGCCCGCTTACATATCTCATGCAACTCATATTGCGTGATACACACACACACACACATACTCTTACATATGCAGCAGCTTAGCCCTGTCATATTCCACCTGCTGGGATGTTGTAGCTAGTAGTTATTTCCATCATGTTTTCAACTGCGCCAACAGGACGATTGTCATTTCATGTTGGAGCTACAATGTCAATGTGCTGTCACCAGCCAATTACACGCAACATTGCAACATTGCAGCATTGCAGCATTGCAACATCCACAACGACTACTTTATATACAACAAAAGCATTGGCATTTGAATGCAATGCAGCTAATGCCAATTGCCAAATAACAATAACAAGGTCAGACAGTTTACAAATAACACCAGCAGGGAATATTCCAATTGATTGAAGCGTTTCACTTGAAATTACAATTCAAGAAGCATGCAAGTAACTAAAATCTGTTGCTGCTATTCGATTCGTTGATGCATACCTAAATTGAAATTAAAGCAATCTTCATTTGTTTATATCTAGTAGTTAAATTTCAGATTAATTTAAGTGAAGTCAGCATTAATATATTTAGTTTATTTATTCGAGAATGCTTGCTTACATAATACCCTGTAACCACGGACAAATATTCGATTTCTAGTCTATACGTATTTAAGCGCATTTGTACACATGCACATGGCAATTTTGTTTACAACTAGTTCGACCAAATAGGTTGTTAGGCTTAGAGATGGTCAACGCAGCGTGCCTACCACATTTGGCTTTAAGCCTGGCCTCGTTTCTAGCCACGCAATTTCGGGATCAAATGTGGCCATGTCATCGCATTTTTTTTGCCGGTTTATCAACCATGTCATCGAGGCGAAAACTGCAAAAGTGAAGCTGATTATGTGCATTTGATGAGGTCGCGCTATGTGGCACACACACCCACACACACAAACACCCGCACACACACACACAAACCCATACATGCACACACACAGACATTCTGCCGCCGCTGGAAGTAGTTTCGCAAACAGAAGCGCGTACATGGCGTATACGTAATGCGACAACAAATCCAACCAGGCGAGTTGTTTGCAAACTGATTGCAAACTGCGTGCGTGCGATGAGTAGCGAAAGCTACTTGTTGTTGCCCATAACCAAAATACGCACTAGCAAACTTAATGCACTCGACAATATAACACACACACACACCGACACACACACACACACACAGTATTGGAAAGGACTCTGTGCGGAATGCGTATACGTATTAGCTGTCGCAATTTTTAAATGGCGCGCACGTGCTATGGGTGTGTGTGTGTGTGTGAGTATCTGTGTGCTTGTCGTGTTTTCGTGTTTAGGCTGCGAGAATGCACTTTATCCATGCACGTATTGCGTGAGCTGTGCACGTGCTTGACTGTGCTTAAGTGTTTGTTACGTGTATCCATATGCTGCATCCTTCTGTTTGCTGTTGTCTCGCCAAATATTTACTTTAAATTCACTGGCAAACAGCGGCAACAGTGTAACTTCACTTCCATTGTGCAAGTTTCGTGCACAATCGAACTTATCCAGCTCTAAACTAACTAAACTACTAAAGCGAACTTTTTGTAATTCGAATCAAATTGTGTGGCAATTGCGTTAGAGAATCGAAAAAATGGTAACGTTTATTTTCCGAGTGGATTTTTAAGCGGAATATTGACACAATAGCTGTGAGTAGCATTGGAAATTATATGTATTCCACTTTGGTTTGAAATGGCTATTGTTATAAGCAAAAAAAGGTGTTCAAACAATATCTATTTTTGTTGTTGTATAAATATAAAAATATCGAAGTCTCTACAGATAGAACTTTCTTTTCTATCAAATAATGTTTCCACTTAGCATAGTTGGACTTTATCTCAAGTTGCTATAGACGCAGCTGCTGTGCGTTTAGAAATCGTTTAATTAGACAATTTTGAAATAAACTGCGTTAGCGTTCAGCAAACAAGACGCGCGAAGGAAAACCAATTATGCTAAACAGTTGGATGCTAATCACAAGCGACACCAGTCCCAGCAGAGCGAAACGAAGATCGTAAAAAGCTTAATAAAAGCCGCATGGAAACCGTATGGTTTTTGCCAAGCAAAATTGAAAATCAACAGGCGCTGGCCATTTACAGAAGGAGAAGGATACGGAATGGAAAATCTCACGACAGCAATTAATTGACAGCTCATTTGTAGGCATTGGGCGACACTTAATCAAAGGCGCATCAAGTATACGCCACCAGGCACTTTGGCACGGCAGGACAAAGTGCCGCATCAGCAGTGTGGCTGTGACTGGGGCTGTGGCTGTGGCTGTGGCTATTAAACAGGACAGCATATATCCTTCTCAAGCACAGGCAACAGCAATGAGAGCCAAAGGCGCCAAACTAATAAATCAATATGAGCCACAGCAAACTCATTCAGCCAAATACCCGGTCAGCCCGATAAGCCTATTTTCCGATATCCGTTTACAAATTATCTTCAAAACTGTCAACAGCAACAACAACAAGGACAACAACAGCGTCGCCAAAGCTGACAAAACGAAACCGCACCAAATAAAAGGCAAGCAAATAAGAAAGGCAATGGAGAAGGGATACCGAACGGACGAGACACAAAAGGCGTTGGGATCAACTGCAAGGAGAATTAACATAATCATTATTATAATGTAATATGGCCATTGTGTAGTCCTGCTACGTTTTACACCCGCAATGGGCCGCCGCTCTCTGCCAAGATATCCTTTTATTATACTCTGATACCGAAGGTACTCATAGTATATTGGTTTTGTCGAATGTCCGTCAGGCCGTCCGTCTGTCCGTCTGTCCGTCTGTCCGTCTGTCCGTCTGTCCGTCTGTCCGTCTGTCTGTCTGGATGAACGCGCGTATTTCCGAAACGATATTAGATAGACTCTTGAAATCTTTTGCGTTATGATTATAGCTATCTGCTTCAGATCAAGTTTATTCCAAATTTATGCCACGCCCACTGGGAGGCTGGCAAATCGATAACATGTCGATACACCTCAAATCACAAATCGATTAAACGTGAATAACTCCCACAATTTTGAAGCTAGAGTAATCAAATTTGGTAGGTATATTGCTGGTGACCTCCCGAAAAAATTGGATCCTAGGTTAATCGGCCACGCCCATTATTACGCCCACCAGCCCCCCTCCAAAATTAATTTGAAATGCTTATATCTCCCGCAGTTTTAGAGCTAAAGTCACCATATTTGGAATATATATTACTGGTGACGTCCTCTACAGATTACAGAAACAAAATTTTGACCACGCCCACTCCCGCCCCCGTAATCGCGAAAATCGATATACATGAATGCACAATTCGATAACACGTGTATATTTCCCGCAATTTTGAAGCTAGAGTCCCCAAATTTGGAATTTAGACTAGGGCTGACCAGCCCAAAAGATTGCGTCCTGGATTTTCCGGCCACGCCCACTAGAACGCCCCCCAGCCACCCCGCCCCCACGAAACACGGAAGCCTATATCTCGCACAGTTTAAGAGCTAGGGCCACCAAAATTGGAGGATAGACTTATTGTCAGCCCCCCTAAAGATCGGCAAAAAATTTTGGGGCCCCGCCCCCTCCCGCCCCCAAAAATCGCGAAAATGTATATCTTCCACAGTTTTAGAGCTAGAGTCACCAAAATTGGAGGATAGACTTATTGTCAGCCCCCCTAAAGATCGGCAAAAAATTTTGGGGCCCCGCCCCCTCCCGCCCCCAAAAATCGCGAAAATTTATATCTTCCACAGTTTCAGAGCTAGAGTCATTAAACTTGGAAGATAGAATTCTGGTCAGCCCCTCTAAATATCGGTAAAAAAAAATTTGGGGCCACGCCCCCTCCCGCCCCCAAAAATCGCGAAAATGTATATCTTCCACAGTTTTAGAGCTAGAGTCACCAAAATTGGAGGATAGACTTATTGTCAGCCCCCTAAAGATCGGCAAAAAATTTTGGGGCCCCGCCCCTCCCGCCCCAAAAATCGCGAAAATGTATATCTTCCACAGTTTTAGAGCTAGAGTCACCAAAATTGGAGGATAGACTTCTGGTCACCCCCTCTTAAGATCGACCATGCCCCTCCCGTTCCCAAAAACTTGGAATGCCGATTTCGGGTCACCCAAACACCAGCAAAAATTTTCTGTTCACTTGCTTTCAGCTGTTCTTAAAATGGTATCAGAGTATTACGCAGTCGGCTCCGCCCGACTGCAACGTTCTCACTTGTTTTTTTTTTGCAATCAATAAGTTGTCAGAAACAATCAAATAAATACAAACTGATATGTCAATATTAACTGACAGGCGCATGAAACTTCAGACCCCTAAAAGGATGGGACACACACACTGTCTACGTGTTCGTGTGTGTATGTATGTGTGTGTGTGTTAAAGAAAAAAGGCTCACAGCTAAGGACAGGCGGGATGGTCTGACAAAGTAGGAGACAAAACATTATTTTTAAATTTTTGACTTGAAAAGAATATGTGAAGACTTGTTCGCAAATTGCAATAATAGGTAAGAAATAAATAAAAAATTCATAAGCAGCGCAAGTCGAAATATGTTGAGCAAGGACATGCCTTATAATAACTTTCCAATGAATTTAAAAAGTATTTGTACCTCATTTATTCATAAGTCAACTGCCAACAGATTTTTATTCATCAAAAACTACTTATATTTTCTATTATATTTATTTAAGCCATGGTAATATTAATAATATTTTAATTATTTTTTCCAAGATGTCTACTTGTGGCCCACTGTGCGCGGGTGTGCAAATGTGAACCTTGGATTATGCGTAAAATTCTAGATGTGTTCCGGCTGCCTGGTCGTCCAGAGTCGCTGTTTAGGAATGCGTGTAATTGGGTGTTGCCAGCTGCCCGCTCCAGAGCGGACATGTATAGAATTTGTGGGTCGGCTGGCGTGGGACAGTGGGACAGTGGAACAGTGGGAGTCCGGCCGGGCGGCCGGCTTAGTGCACCCTTTTCAGGGCTTTATGTCTTTGTAAAACGACAAGGCAGGCAACGACAGCGGAACGACAAGAAAATAATTTTCTACGACTTTTTTGCGTTCGTTTTCATTTCATTGAAACCGGAACCAGAGCACGCTTGTTAGTTTCCGCCTGGCCTTTATCCTTTATCCTTTTCCATTTCCACTCACACACACTGCTCATATGCGCAATCAAAGGCGGAATTTATTGTTTGTTATCGCTCGCAGTACACAACAACAACAGCAGAATGCTATCCAGCGGGTTTTGCTCTAGTCTGGCTTTTGGGCACACACACTTACTTATTTACTTACGAATACATAAATATCAGCCGCTGGCGCTGCGCACGTTTTATTGAATTGATTTTATAAATGGGCGCCAGTTTGGCTTAAGTGCCGCCCAGTTGATTGTTAAACTGACAAATTAATAACATAAATTGCTTAACGCCTTCGCTCATCACAAACGACTTCTCTTCCAGGGGCACATCTGGCATTGATATCGACTTGCGGCGCGTGGACATCGACCAGTGTCCTCAGCGGCACACGCCGGGCACAAAGCGGCCACTGAACATCTTTGCCGGCACTGACAAGTGCAAGCAGCGCACCACCATGGTGAGTACTTTAATTGAAATCGCTTGAAAAAGAAAAAAACTAACAATAATAATAAAAAAAGGATTGGTTTTTCCAATGGAAGTTATAAAATAGAATTCACGTACTATCGTATATGTTTACTAAGCTAGCAGCTTGTAGCATTCATTCTTCGTCTATCTATGTACTTTTGTATATTTATTTACTATCGAAACAGGAATAATAAGGAATATGATAAGTTGCAGAAAAATTAATGCTATACAATTTAAAATTGTATTAAGAATGTAAGCCATTGAAAATTTGTTTCAACATTTATTGCAAGTATTAAGAAAACCCCAAAAATGGATCCCAATCAAAATATATAAAAAATGCAAAAGGATTAGTAATAAATTATTAAGTATACGCATGCAGACAACAAGTTAGTTACATTCTAAAATGAAGTTTTTGCTTAGAGTAACTGGCAAAAAAAATAACATTCAATTTATATTATGAAAATTGCAAGCAGCAATCAGCCGATAATTGCTTTCACTCTCACTCTCACTGCCTACTTTCACCTTCTACCTGTGTGCTTTCACCGACAGTGCGAGGCGATTATGGGTCTGGGCTTTCGGCGCGGCTCGTACAAATGTTTGTGCCGCAAGGGCTTCTACTTTCCCGACATTGTCTCGCTGCACAAGTTCTTCAATGGCAGCCTGCTGGAGGAGGAGTACGAGAAGCTGATGCTGGTAGGTTTTGTGGTATAAATTACCATTATCATGGCACGCGGCAGCAAAGGCCAACGCCTGAAACCGCTGACTCAGGTGGTTGCAATAATTGCCAACGCTCAACCGAAACACTCATTAAATATGTAGCCGCCGCCAATGTCTGCTTCTCATCCCATCTCTCATCTCAGGGCAAGAACTCCACGTACAACAGCAACAGCGAATACGAGTGCCTGCCCTGCGCCGAAGGCTGTGACTCCTGCGAGGACTCGTCGCCCTGCATCGCTGCCCTCAATTGGCCCATGCGCACCAGCATCCTGGCGCTGGCCTGCATTGTCATCGGCCTGCTGCCCCCGGCCGCCTGGTTCACATTCCGCTATCAACAAGTCAAGGTAAGTTGTATGTAAGTGACCAGCACACGTTTCCCTCAACCCAGCCACCGAAATAAAATGAAATTATATTGCCTGCCTGCCTGCCTTTCACTTGCCGGCTGTTTAAAGTGGCAGGCAGGACAAGTTTTGATAAGCCAGTGGCTGGCAGGACTGCGGGGCTTAAGCAAAGTTGCCTTTTGGGCGTCGCTGTCAAATGCCTCAGATTCTGGACAAGGCCAACCTAAGCTGCTGTCATTGGAATGCTAAGCTGCTTAGCATTGTTAGTTGCAAGTTAATTTGGTCCTGGACATGGACGTCCAACAGGACCGACGCCAAACGGATATTGTCGCGCATATAAAAGGATGTGCAAACATTCGTACAGATATCACTTCCACACTTCCGACAGCCAACTTCCAGCTTGCGACTGCACTGCACGTTGTCACTTGTGTGCTCATTAAGTTCGCTCATGGAGCAGGACTGCAGGACTGCAGGACCAACTGTCTCTGGCGTTTAGTTTTTAAACCGTTTTTGAACTTTGGCCAGGACTGAAACAACTCCGACTACGTACAGAGAGAAAAAATAGTTCAGTCTAGAAATTAAAGGTCCTTCAATCTGCAATCAATAATGAGTTCTTAAAATTATTATGCAGCAATCAAAAGTTTAGATCCGTAAATAATATAAACCAGATGTGAACAAGATCTGTTTTTATCATTTCACATTTAACGACTTGAAAGCGTGGTTAAGTTTTTAAATAAATTGTTTTAGTTACTTAAGTCACCATTGAATTGAAAACATTTTGGTAAATACATTTCTTTCGATTTTTTTTAAAGATATTTACTATCTCAAAATGTTCGTTCTATGAAAAACCGAACATTCACTTTGGTTAACAATCGAGAACATATTCCTAATTTATTATATATATATTTCTTAAAATTTCTTTAAAAATTTAATTAAGATCCAGTTTGCCGTTTAAATCCATTTAAATTGTCGCCAAGTTTAATTTAGTTAGTGCTTTTTCTCTCTGTATGTATACACACTGTATGTGAGCATAGTGAATTATTAAATTTCCTTTGCTGCGTTTCCGGTCTGTGTGTGTCCTTTAGTTGAGCGGGGGGAGAAGGCGAAATCAGCGCAGTCAGCAAACTAAACTGTTTTCATTTCTAATGCGATTCTGTCGCATTTACTTCCCAGTCTGCATCCTGTGAGAGCTGTGAGAGCTCATTCGCAGTGCGTTCCACTAACTAATTAAATGCCGCTAAATCCGCCTCAGTCTGACAAGCAGCAGCCAAGTGTCTGCAGCTCTGCCATCCTGCCTCTGTTATCCTGCCAGCCTGCCAGCCTGCGTAGCCTGTGTAGGTGACCTCTTTGTGCCTTTGTGCTTAGTGCTTAGTGCTTTGTGCTGTGCGCAATTGTGGAGATGAGACGATTTCAATTTGAATCTTAACTAATCCGCGCTACGCTCTACACTTTTATGGCCGCCATGCATCCAGTCTTCACTTCCCTTATCCGTTAATATCCAATTTGACAAACTTTCAACATTCGCAGGTTGTGCGCGCCGCTAGTCCAGCTCTACTGCGGGTCATTGCACTCGGCGCGTTCTTCATCTATTGCACGGTAAGATACAAATATAAAATAACTGTAAACTACACTAAGATACTGATTCCAGCTGAGTGAGCATATTTTTTGCTTAAGTACTGATACATTTGAAGTTCCTAAGCCCCAAAGAATGTCCTTGGGAGGACTCGCTTTACTTGAAGCTCAAGGCAATGCTCATGATTTGTAGTCTAAGGGAAGTTTACATATTAAATTTATGCTATTCGAGCAAGCACACTTTCCAAGTCCTTTAAAAATCACTTACAAGGATTACACACTCAAATAACTTTGCATCAAGCTCTACATTAATTCTGTATATAAAACAAGAAACACTAAAAAGCTCCACATACTCCACCCTAATTGTTATGGACACAAACGGAAAAATCTGTTTTAAATATTTACATAATATTTAGATTAAACAATCTGTTTTATATATTTACATAATATTTAGACTAAAGTTCGATTGGTTTTTAGGCTCAAACTATCTGTTGAAACCAATTTAAATGGCTGCAAAACCAAATCCAATTTA
Organism: Drosophila flavopinicola; assembly: GCA_035042425.1. Taxonomy (NCBI): domain Eukaryota; kingdom Metazoa; phylum Arthropoda; class Insecta; order Diptera; family Drosophilidae; genus Drosophila; species Drosophila flavopinicola. The sequence goes on along the minus strand of JAWNLL010000090.1, from coordinate 9,535,636 downwards.
AACTGATTTCTTAAGCGTTTAATTTGATTGATATATGACTCGTGACTGGCAAAATTGGCATATTGCCCATGATAATAAAGAACTTTAAACGAGAGTTCATTGTTCCGCTTACAAATACACATACTTACCTACTTGCAGACAGCAGACAGCAGACAATGCGAGGCAAAAGATATATTATGCTATTTAACTGAGGCAGGGTTGTTGCCACTTGGCAACACAATGAAAGAGGCCCAAACTGAAGATACAGCACCCAGCCTTGATTTATTAATATTTCTGAATAAACGAATTCACATTAAATTGTGCAAAAAAAAACATTGCCAAAAAAAGAATAGTAGCAAATTATTCATTTTGACTTTCGTTGCGCTCGAATAGCGAAAAACTTACAGTTGAACTGGCAACTGTGCCAGTTAATATTGCCCTGCCTGCTCCTGCAACAGGACGTTGGCGAGAGCCACACAAAAACGAATTCTTTTGCAATTCCAAGTGGTCGGACAACATTCTCCACATTCAAGTGGCCTAAATTATTTGCATTTTTTTCGTTTTGCAGAACATTGTGATGTATCCGAATCCGAATCTCTATACGTGCACCGCACGCATCTGGCTGCGAGAGATTGGCTTCTCACTGACCTACGGTGCACTGATGCTCAAGACCTGGCGGTAAGTGGCAACCCAAACCCAAACCCAAACCCAAACCCAGAAGCGCAATCCTTTATTTCGTTTATATTTGACCCAATCTCGCACAGCATTTCTGTGATATTTCGCGTTCGGTCCGCCAAGGCTGTCAAAATCACTGATGCGGCACTGCTGAAGCGACTGGGCATCATCTGCGGAGCGATTGGAACTTGTTTGCTGGTGCGCACTTTGGTATCGCCACCGGACGTCGTCGTGGGACGCACGGCAGATGATCTGAAAGCGTTCCTATGCAAAACCGATTGGTGGGACTACACATTCACCTCGAGTAAGTAGAGGCAAGGCAAATAATTTGATAGGTCGGGCATGCAGAGAACACTTGATTGATGCTGAAGCCACTTAAAATCATACCCAGGGACATACAAACACAAGCGCACAGTCGCACAACCGATGCTGTGCAAAATAACAGCTGGCTATATTACGCATACGCACTGTGCACCCCCCGTAACAAAAGCAAAATGAAAGTGAAGTGCAAAAATATTGAAATGCCTACGTAGCCAGGACAACAGGCAGCTGCCAGACAACAGGCAGCGAGTAACGTATGTGTGCTTTTGGCTTAAACCGAAATCCTGTGAAAGGGGGGCGCCGCAGCCACAGAGAAATGTCCTTGCAGCTGCTGCAGCTAAATGCGACTTTTTGTGCCGCTCCTTTTCTATCTCTCTCTCTCTCTCCCTCTCTCTCTCCGTCTCTTTTGCATTGTGATGCGTCAAAAGGACAGCACTGTCCGGAGTGTATAACGCTTATTTGCAAATTGCAAGTCAGCCGAGCTCATTGCAAAAGCTGCAACTCACCAAATGGCCATTTAACAGGCTCACTTTAGAGATAGACTTACATGGCATTTCAAATTCCACTAGTTTAATATTAAACTTTAATTTTAAACTTCTGAAATTGTCACACTCGAAATAATAACGAGCGGAACGCTCTAAAACACAAAATAAATAATTGATTTCAGCACATATTCCATATCAAAAATGTCGCTTAAATTTTATGCGCATTTTTGTCAGTTGCACCAGCAAATAAAAAAGAAATATATCATTTATATTTTGTTTTTGTAAGTGTATTTTTTTTTATTTAATAAAAAGGTGATTCCCAAACTAACTAGCAGTTGTGTAGTATTTGAGAGAGAGTTCAATAAATATAGAAAAAGGTATATGCAAAGGTTAAAAGGATAAGCAGGAAAAGAGTCAATGAGGGAAGTTTTGCTTATCTATATATCACTTAATTCTAAACCCAGATTCGCTTATTATCATTTAGGTCCCTAACTTTAAAATCAAGCAGCATTGACTTCATCTCAACTAGTATTGAAAACAGAGTATTTGGCAGACAACTTAGTTTGTAGTTATTACTTCCACTTTATTTCTGAGAATTTGCAAATGCTTCCTATTATTACCAGCTGCTGGCACAAGCTGTAACTGTCTTAATTAAAAAACTTTGCCACACAGCAGTGTATCTATCTCAATATACTTATAGAGACTGCAAAAAATAAACTCTAACGTAGAAATCATTGCACTCAAGCTAGCTTGATTTTTATTTAGGGCACATTTCGCGAATGCAGCACGAAATGCGCATTAAACTGCAAAGCTGATGCTGCTGCTGCTGCTGCTACTGCTGCTGCTGCTACTGCTGCGTGCTGAGTGCATTAATTTAGCTATTTTCGCAGAAAAGTATGCTAGAAAATTTCGATTTGAGAGCTAGAAAAAGAAATGTTTTAAAAATAGTCTAAGTCGAAGCTCACGTGTGTAGAATATTATATTCCGCTTTATGTTTCGAGCTTTTCTTTTGACAAAATGGAAAACTGACTGTATTTGAACCCGCTAGAATAATGCATAATGTAATTATAAGGCTCGTAGGCATTGCCATTGCCATCTAATTAAGCAGCTGACGCACACGTTGAGTGCTGAAGTTTTTAATTAAAATTCAAACCAAAGTGAAAAGCCATACAAATGCACAAAGGACCCACAACTCACCAGCAAAATCTTTGCCCCCGTTCTCATTTCTCATTTCTCTCTCTCTCTCTCTCTCTCTTGTGTTTTAAACAGTGGAAGTATTATTTCTGGCCTGGGGCGTTCGACTGTGCATCATGGTGAGGAAGGCGCCATCGGAATTCAACGAGAGCCGCTTCATATCAATGGCCATCTACAACGAGTTCCTGCTCACTTGTTTCCTCAACGTGTCCATGTAAGTACGAAGTGCCTTTAAGTTCTCGGTAGCAACTCGCAACACTTAATATTCAGCATTTGGATTCTCTGTGTGTGTGTCTGTTTTCCCCATTGTCATTTTCATTTTGCTAACGCTTTCGCTCACGCTTTTGCTTTTGCTTTTGGCGTTATCCTTGATTTAGCATTTACATTGATATTGAGTTGTTCATCTTCTTTGCTCTTCTCCATCAGGCTCTTCCTGCAATCGCCAGCCAATCCGGATCTGCTCTACATCATATTCTTCTGCCACACGCAGCTGACGGTGACGCTGCTCCTGGCCCTCATCTTTGGCAGCAAGGTGTGTATTAACCAACTACTCCATATTAAAGCTTCATTTAGCACAAAAAAGGAGAACAATTAAACAGCCACTTGAAGAGTGGTAGCAGAAAATGTATCAAAAGTTAAGCTTTAATATTAAATGATTCACATATTTAGATCACAAATTTAAAAGATAAAATACCATAAACCACATTAAAACAAACCTTAGAATGGTGTTGAAGATTGTTTTCCAAAATGATAAACTAAAAAACAAACGAAAACCATAAAAGTTGTGGCTAAAACCAATGTTAAGCAATACTCTGTCACTATTTTATATCTTAGCGAAAAATTCGCCATAAAAAACCATTACCAAAGAAACAGAGCTCGACTTGTGTGGAAATTTGTTTCTAAGTGCCACTCAATTTGCTTCGAGTTACAGCGAATACAACCTAATTAAGTTCGACCGATATAATTGCAACTGTACTCGCAAAAGTTGACACTTGACCTGAAGCTGATATCAGATCGAATTTTCTTTTCTTTTCCGCCTTCGACTACAACAGGTTTACATTGTGCTGCGTAGCGGTAAATCGCATCAGGAGAATATCGGCATGGGCACCAAAGCATCGGGTGCCAAATTCAATTTCCGACCGCAGGTGCGCACCTTCGCCCATCCCAGTTCGGTGACAACGTCAACGGCACCTGCAGCTGGCACCACTTCGGCAGGTAAACTAATTGCATCATTATGCCTACACACAGACACTGGCTGGCTGACTGCATATCGACGACGCTTATGGCTAACGAGTGTCCTGCCAACAGTTGCTGCTTGTCCGCTGTGCTGACAAATGATGTACGAGGATGTATGTACATGATGTTGTGAAAGTGGCTGGCAATTTATGCACAGCCCGGCACAGTTCAGTTCAAGGACGCTGATTAAGTCAACAATTTGACATTTATTTATGGCACTTTATTTGGCAAATTAAAAAATAAACTGATGGCGAGTGGCGTCAGCGTTATCGCTGGCATCGCCGTCTAGCCACTACATATGCTCTATATATATATATATATATATATATAGCATCTATATATATATATATGTGGAGATATATTGTGTCAAGCACAGCGTTGATTTATGTACGCGACTCCTACGCAAAATGTCGTCTAAGCTTGATGCGGTTAACCTATGAATGTTACAGCAGTCTATACGCATGTGTGTGTGTGTGTGTGATGTCCTGGCAACAGCGGCAGCCAAGCGAAAACTTCCGAGAAGACCCCCGAAAGGACATATTTGTTTATTTATCTGGCAACGTTGCCAAAGTCCCGCTAGACAAGAGTCACCGAAATTTGTTAAGGGTTTCATTCCCAGAAGTCTCTCAATGCCTTTGATAGCATGCAGGATGTTATGTTATGCCAGCAGAAAAAACGGCAAATCACTGATTAAGTCTGCGCTACTCCATATAGCGCAAAAGTCGGCAAAGCTCGGCAAAAGAATTTGCAGCAGCGAATGCTCTCGAAAAAAGTGGATATTGTAGTTGAGAACGTAATTTGCTTTCTGTGAAGCGCACTTTTAATTTGCGGCGCCTATTTGCGAGTTTATTACCAAAATTGTGGCGCTCTTTATGTTTTAATGCTTTATGAGCGACCTTTTTAAATTTTTATTGCCTCGTATTTATATTATTTTTTTTTTGGGGTTGCGTAAATTGTGCGTTAAATTTAAAAAAATTCTAGCTGCGTTTTTTAACAGCGTGCCCCCAATTTGCATATTTAAATGAAACAATAACAAAACCGCAAATATAACCATGGACTAGGCGACAGACTTGTGCGATTATATTCATGTGCATTTGTATTTGTATTTGTGTGTGGCGAATTTTAAATATTTTTTTTGTGCAAATATGTGTGGGGTAAGGGGGCTGGTCTACCAGTTGGGTGGCGGTGGCGGTGGGGGAACGCACATAATAAATTCAATTCTGGCCACTGCTGCTGTGCTCGCTTAATTTCACCGCCATAAATCTAAATCCAGCGGGCAGCAAAAACTTGCCGCTCGTTTTTTTTTTGCATGTTTTTGTTGTATTTGAAAGTCGCGTCAAGTGGCGCTGAGTGGACTCACTTAAATCACACTGACAGGCTTTCAGTTGAATTGAACGGCCATTTATCATCAGGCAAACACACACAGAGTAGGCTATCTTGAATGGGAAAAGGAGCCAGCCAGAGCTAGAGAGACAGAGAGAGAGAGAGACCCTTAACCACAACAGCGTCCATTTTCATTTCCATGTTGGCTGTTTTGTTGCCTGCCACAGCTACAGGCATACGCATTTAAATTCGTTGTCCTTGCTGGCTTCGCAGGCGCGCAGCAGCAGCAGCAGCAGCAGCAGCAGCAGCAGCAGCAGACATTACTTATGCCAGCCAACTTTCGACACGAACGCAACTTTTTTAGTGCAAAACTTGCAAGGGGGGCAGCGAGTGGGCGGCTGTCGAGGGGGCGTGGCTCTGCCAACTTTTCCAGTTGAAAGTTGAGGCCGCGTGTAAACGTTGCTTTATTTTCTTGTGTGTGTGTGTGTGTGTTGCTTGTAATTTTGGTGATTTAATAGCTAGTTTTAGCTACAAGTAAAAAAACAACTATCAATATTTGTTTTTCAATAACTTGTCTACTTTGTGCGGGATTAATATATGTTTATGTAGAATAAACATATGAGCAAATGAATTCAAAACCAAAAACGAATAGATACTGATTCATATTTAGACATTGGCTGCATTTAGAAGAGAATTTGTATCACTATTATTCTGCTAAATGTCAAATACATTTTTTGCGATCCACTAGAGAAAAAAAATGAGACACGTGACTAAAACAAATACGAGCTAAACTTTTTATTTATTTTTTAAAATAAACACAAATATTTCTAAAAATTGTTTCGTTTCGAAGTAGTTGCTACGAGTTAAAATCTTAAAGAACTTTTAATTAAATCCTTGCTCTTCTTATGAGAGCCTAGCAATTTTAAAATGAATATATATCTATATCAAAATGACGAACAATGTTCGATCAGATTATTATTATTATTAGAAAAATGTACATTCAAAACTTAGCTGTTGCTATTTATGACTTTAATTTCGTATTTTGGCCTTTTGGCTTTCCAATGCTGGCCACACTGGCCGCAAACTGTGATTGATAGCGTCTCGAGTGCCGCAAGCGACTTCATCAGACAATCGTAATCGTTTCCTTTGCAGAGACCAAGCTCTCCGACCAGGAGGCGCTCGAGGAGATTCGCCAGCTGAGCATGCAGCTGCAGCGCATCCAGGAGATGGCGCCACCCAAGGGCGTCGCCGTGATGACCATATCCAGTCTGCTGGACGGCCTCAAGACGCCCGGTGGCATGATGGTCGTGGCTGCCGCTGCCACCCACAATGCCACACGCCAGGGTGCGCTGCCGCTGCTGGCGCTCAATGCGGAGATGCAGAAGTACAACCAGCAGCTGCAGCAGAATAACAATGCTAATGGCAGGGCTGCTGCTGCTGCAGCTGCCGCAGCTGCTGCTGCCGCCGCACGTGGCAGCATACCCAACATGGTGCTGGAGACGCCGCCGTCCTCATCGACGCCAACGCCCACGACGGCGTACGAGGATCGCGCCACGAACACGGAGCTGAGCGGCGATGACTTTCGGGAGCAGCTGCTGCGCCGCAGTGCGGACGGTCACATCATCTGCAGTCGCTGCCTGGACGCGTCCAAGGAGCACTACTACTGCTGTCCGCCGGCGGCGGCGGCGGCACGCAGCGCCTGCGAGCAGCTGGGCTCGCCGCAGCAGGAGGGCAGCCTGAGCTTCGCGAACATCAAGCTGGACTGCATGTGCTCGCAGTCGGAGGATCTGGAGCAGACGTCGCGACGTCGTCCGGCGGTGCGAACGGCAGCCACGAATACGCCGCCGGCCAGCTGCAAGCGCGGAGCACGCAGCCTGCTCGAGGCGGAGCTCAGCATTTCGTATCAAATATGTGATAATTGTAGAAATAAGTATAAGCTTAGCGAGGGCAGAGGGCGCAGCGGGAGCTGCACCCAGGCAGCACTGCCGGCCCCGCCTCCTCCGCCCACACAGACGAGAAGCAGCGAGCTGCTGGATCGCACGGAAACTGTGGAGGCGCCCAGTGTCTCCAAGGTGGCGCGCTCCACGGATGACCTGGCTTTGTACACGAGAGCCAATGTCCGGCCGGGGAATGGCGATTGTGAGCCACTGGCTCCAGTGTCGCTGGGCAACGTGTCCAACACATCCAACACTTCCACTAGCCAAACGGACAGGACGAACGGCAGCGGTGCGGGCCGACCCAAGCGACCCGACAAGCTGGTCCTTGACTTGAACGATCGCTCCAAGTACACCAAGGAGGTTTCCGTGTAAGAATGAGAGGCAGAGAGAGAGAGAGCGTGAGAGCGACATAGATAGAGAGAGTGTGATTTTATATCCTGTACCCATTAGGTTATAGTTAGCAAAGGCTAAGTTAGGTAGGCAGAAGCATGCAGCTCTGATTCCATCAAGTATATAAATAAATATTCCGTATAGGTTTCTATAGTCAGCCAGGTTTTCTTGGGGTTGCAGTGAACATTAATTTGATTTCTAAAAACTGGGTGTTTTAAAATAATTCTTAGATTTATTTCAAATCCAATCCCAGAAACAACCACCCAAGTTTATTCATTAATCCTTCCCTCTAACTATATTTTGTTATGATTTACGTTAGGTAAAGACTTGGGTACAGGGTATCTGCCAGTCGAACTCTCTCGCGACTAGAGCACTCGTACGTATTGGTTTGCAAGTTGTTAATGATTATGTTATGCAAATTAAATAACACAAGACTTTATGAAATTTAATTGTATTAAGTATACTACTACTATAGCAACTATAGGCACTACTACTGTATGATATATACATATACATATTTCAACATAATAATACGTTATGTCGAGCGGCTAAAACGCCTGATTTCAGTGAAGCCAAAAGGGACGTTTAAGCCGGTCAGCGATTTGCATTGCTAAATCAGCGGAAACAGGCGCAAAGCATTTGCAACTATAATGAGCCCCATGTTGTGAATATTTTGCACTTGGTAAACACAAACACACACACACACACACACACAACACACACACACAAGTCAACAAGCAGCGTCGCCATTTTGTTGTAAATCATGTGTTTTAGCAGCGAAGCTAAATAAATTTACAAATTGAATTGACATTTAAATAGCATTCGCAATAATTTAGCCCAGTTGCTAATAAAGCTCATCAAACTTTAAAGTGTAGCAGCAAAAATCAACGCGTGCATTTGTGTAATTATTTAATATAGCCATGTCTTAAGTGCCGCCATTGAAATAATCAAATATATACGTGTATAGGTTATATATTATTGATTAATCGTACTTCTAGCTGTTAACTGTAAAATAAACATATCTCTGCCAACAAAAAAAAACCAAAACCAAAACCAACTAAAATACGCAAAAATGCAAAACACACAAAAGCCGCTCGTACTTCAGAGCTTAGTTTAATTGTAGCCACTAACTGTAATTACTAACAATTGCCCTTGACTAAATTGAAAGTGCAGCTACATTTTGTTTTAGCATTGTTCACACACGTAGTTAAGTATTGCAATTATGTATTCAAAGCATTTTTAAATACATGAAATGTACGATAAAAATGCATAAAATGTTATTTAACTATATATATAATATATATAATGAATAAAAGTTTATTATGAATGTGTGTAAACTAAACTCAACTCGGCAACTGCAGCTGGCAACAATCGACTAATTAAGCAAAACTTTTCCACCTGCAATATTACGCATACGCAGTGGGCAACATCCGAAAATTGTTTTCACTGGAGTAAGTAAGTATGTGCGTATCTGTTTGGCTATCAGCAACATTAACAAGTGAAAGAAAGAAAAACATACACACACTTGAAGACTCTTTCGGTTTATGGCCACGTTATGGCCTTTATCTTTATGGACATGCCTCTGTGACTGAATCTCCGAGTGTGTGTGTGTGCGAGTTTGTGTGACCCTTTTGCCATTTATGGGCCCATTTTATGAATGCTTTTCCAACCAACATCAACACACTCACCCACACACACACACACACGCACACACAATGTCAACCGTTTTTAAAGGAGACGTTAATTTAAATGTTTTTACAGCATTTGCCTGTCGATGTTTTTCGGTGCCGCCTCATCTGATGTTTGTTGTTTGCGCTGCAAATTAAAATTTCCAGCCGGCTGACAGTTTCTGTTAAGGACACCAGCATGCATGAACACATCAAGGCCGGCCCAAGTGTTATCAAGTTTGTAAAGGACTCCCAGAATGAAAGTGCGTGTATTGAATTTTAAGCATCTTACGGCAGCGAACGAATTTTAACTTCAAATTAATTTAAAGCTATCTTTGAAGGCAGTGCTTTGAATGGAAATTCAAGCTACACAACTTTCAAGTCTTTTTCTATACCCTGTGCCAGCCAAAAGGGTTAGAATAAAGTTGGTAGATAAAGGCACTTAGTAGAACTAGTAAATTAAAGTACGAATTATAAATAGTTGGAATTTGTTGATGGTGCGCATATTACGCTCACCTATAGGATATCTGCTAGTCCAACACACTCGCTCGAGCACGTTTGCCTTTTCTGTTTGGCACGTGACCGTCTTAATGAAACTTTCAGTTTCATCAGCTTTACAAATAAGCCCGGAGAACTCATCCCGCCGTGCCAGTCGCTGCTTTCAACGTAAGCTGGTTTAAAGGTTGCTTAAAAATCATTTAATTAAACGTTCAACTGAGAAATGCAACTTTAAACCTCAGATGGCTGCTCAATTTTTGTATTTAAATGGTAATCGTTTGCATCTTAAGCGGAAATTAAAAAACATTAACAGGCACAGCGAACAAATGAAATATGCTCGTTTCGCATTTACATACAAACATATATATATATACTTGATTCAGTTGCAAACCTTTAATATTGTTGCAAAAATTAATGTCAACTAGATGTTAAGCCGAAAAATCAAAACTAAATATTTGATTCAATTTATAAAAAAATGTTTCCACTCTTTGTGCAGCGGAACTCTTTGCTATCTGGGGACAAGCATTCGGACAATGTTTTTGTTTACTTTGCAATGGCATTAAAAGTACGGAAAAAAAACGAAGCGCCAGCTTATGCAAACAAGTTAGCAGATACCCTGCACACAAACGCTCTCGACAATTTCTTATGGCAAAAGTCGTGCAACTGTATTTTTGAAATAATTTTAATGTTGCTAATAGAAAGAAAGCTTCAACAATGCCAAAGCAGAATAAATGCTAGTAGAAAGTTGTTGAATTAAAGCTGAACGCGCATTTTACAGTGAAAGTCTTATTTAACAAACACATTCTCCATAGCGATCAGCAAAAAAACAACAAAAAAAACAAAGCAAAAGAAACGAAAACATAACTGTAAATTGTTCGTCCTGCAAAAAGGAAAACGAAACTGCAAAAAAAAAATGCATTGACAATTTAGTTGTTGCTGCTGCGGGCAAAGTTTGAACTTTTCTATATGCTGTCGCTATCTCCCTCTCTCTCTCTCTCTCTCTCTCTCTCTCTCTCTCTCCCTCTCTACTCTTTACATAGTCGACACGGAGGGCAACATAACTGCAAAATAGCAAAAGAGTGAGAGCGAGAGAAAGACAACTTATGTCGACTACCACAAGCAAAAGCAAAGCACAAATTAAATTAGTATTATTGTGTAGAATGTTTGTGTCACAAAGTCAATGACTAATTGTTTTTTACAGTGAAAACCATAACACAATTACTCTATGTCTTTTGTATACTAATTATAAAATGTGGCAAAGCATCATTTACCCTTTTGTTACTCAGCTTATCAGTACAGGGTATAAAAACGATATGTTTAAATATGCGGGCTTAGCCTATCGACCAATTGGCAATACTGTAAAACTATTACCGCTGCATGGCACAAAAAAGACTTAAATTTATCGACAGCTTATGGCATTTAATTTGTGGTATTTTAACTGTTTTTTCGCCATTGCATATTCTTTTTAATTTGGTTGGCTAAACAAACATTTAATGATGCGCCTGTTGCAATTGCCTCCAAAAGTCAGCAGCTTAACTTCTGCTGGCTCTATAAATTCGGGATCTGAATTCGTTAGCGCACTTCTAAATAGCAGGAATAAAGGCACTTAGGAGCAATACGAATTGCTCTTTGTTGGCAGCACTTCAGAATTTATAGCCATGTCGATGCTGATGACCTTTGATGGCAGAGACTGGTAAATGCGAACCAGTCAGCGGCTGGGTGCTGTCGAATTTCAAACATTTTTCATCACTTAATTACGGCAATAAATGCCAGTGGAAATTTCTTTGCGCCACATCAAAATGGCATTAAATAAAAACATGTTAACGACTTGCAGGCCCAAAAATTGCAAAAACCGAACACAAAAAGCAGCAGCAAAAAGCTGGCGAGCGCAAATTTATGTGCAAAACAATAAAGCGCCAAAATACACACACACACAGGGAGTATACAAGTGTAATGTGATAGAGGAGCATGTCGACAGCAAAAACAATAACAATAGCAGCAACAACAACAACAAAGGACAACAATTGCTGCTCACGTGCACTGGGCCAATTAAAATTAAAGTAGGCTTGCGCAAAGGCTGAACAGTAAATGCCTGTGTGTGTGGGTGTATATGTGTGTGTGTGTGTGTGTTTTCAGATGCCAAAAATAAGTGCAATAAAATTAAATTGCTCAACAACACCTTATTAACGGCAGCTGTCTCTCTGCCAGCATCAAGCGAAAAGAAAAAAGGAAAATTACCAGCCCAACTCACTGGTTTCGACGCCTAGAGATGCCGTTACTGTTGCTTGTTGCCTTTCCGATTTCAGATACCCTGTACCCATGCCACAAGTGGGCGGATAGGGTGCTATATGTGCGCTGCAGGCACTTGGAAACAGCTTGCTTACAAAGAAAGTATATCTATTCGCTTTTATTGCTTAGCATAATCGGAGCAAAACAATATTTAACATCCCTGGTACATTTGCACTATTCGCCATAATTGCAGCTGCTTACTGAAGGCAGGACCTTGACTTACAAGGTTATCTGCTAGTCGGGCAGTCTCGGCTCAAGCACTCTTACTTGTTTTCCTATGAAAAACGAAACATAACAAAAGAGAAACGCCAGCTTTGATAGCACCTTGAGCAGATACCCTGCCTTCTATCACATTGCAGTCAAAACACTATTATTTTGTATTTGTAAGTTATATTGTTGTTGCTCAAGGACTTACAGTGATTAAATTTAAAGCTGTGCTTAAAGTATGTTACTAAGGTTACTGAAATTCAATATTTAAGCTTATAGCATGCAATTTGGCATAGCTTGTTAGACAATGTTACAATTGAGGCATTGACTTGTGTTCAGCTCAAGCAGTTTGTTAGAGTGTTTAAAATGAGAAACAATCATCAGCATTTTATCAGCTTACTCCGAACACCGAAGCGTACCCAATAAAGACTCAAATTGTGGCAACTTGTGCTCTCATGTGACTTAAAGCGGACTTTAAGTTTCCACTCTCGAGATGTTGCTGTTAATTGGTTGAGGCGAAAGCTTCGTAAATATTTTGATCAGAGCAAAGTTAATCTGCAGTTGTGTTTGCATAGCCATAACTCAAGTGCTTCATGCATATGCTGCTTTATATATATATACGTATATAGTATATGCAACGAGGCAAGCGACATCAGAGAAAATTTTCATATATTTTTATGTGGCATATAAAATATAAAATGTGTGCCAGCAACAGTTTTTCAGTGAACTCTACCTGTGCATAACGAGTGCAGTTTGAATCAAAAGTCCGGTTAGATATCATAAAGGGAATGTCAAAAAAAGAAGCAGAAAACTATGCAAATATAAGAAAAGGAATGAAAATCGCACAACTGCATTTGAGTGTGCACGTGAATTGCATTAGAAAGTTACCGGCATTTACATATATATGGTATGTATAAAATAAATCTGCCTCAAGTGCAAAGATTGTAGTCCCACACCTGTCCACCACACACACACAGACAGACAGACACGCTTCCTTAAACATAACCATTTGAATATAGACATTGTTGGCAGGCGAACTCGAAGTGCGTTCCTTTTACCCACATCCTGGAGACCAGCTCAAGCACTGCTTGTACCTATGACTCGACTACTGTCTGTCTGTCTATATGTCTGTCTGTCTGCCTGCCTGGCTGACGTGTCAGTTACAAGCAATTCTGCAAATGTGTCGGTTGCTATTTGGATGAGATGCGGATGTGAGATAAGCGCCAAATGCAAAAATTGAGTATAAGCTTTGCGAGTGTGCGATGCTGATAAAGATAAAGAGTGTAAATAGTTTCCGTTCTCGTTTTCACAGCAAATAAACAGATGTTCAGCTAACAGATGTCCTGTTCCTGTTCTTATTAGCATTTCATATTATATCAAATTACAGTTAATTCATAATTGACCATATCTTAATTTAGTATACATTCAGTTGATTTGCTTTATGAATTTATTACATTTTTAAAGTCGACACCAGAAAATTATTTAAATTGCAATGGCTCAACAAGTTATGAACTCACTTTTATTAATTTACATTTCTTTCTTCATGAACATATGGCCACTTATATGTATACCATTTATTATCCACTTTTAGTTTGTCTAGGGTATACAAAGTTGAATAAGGCAGTACGCGTCGGCAACTGTGTTTTAGTGTCGAACATGTGCCATGGCAAACTCTTTGGTGATTCCCACTTAATATAGAACATCTACATGCTGAACGCTGTCTCGCCTTTTATCCTCCATTTCGACGTCTGTTGCCTTCAATTGAGCGTGCAAATGTAGCACAGAATTCGATTTTCTTTCATTGCTGAAATGGAGAGGAAGCGATCACTGGAATCCCCCCCTCCCCCCCCAAAAAAAACTAAAACTAAAAAAATGGTAACTCTTGCTTTTAAGCCTCAAATGCAGTGTGCCTTGAGCTAAACCCATTTGGCAAATGTGAGCTGCTGAGTGGCGGCACTACACAAAAAGTCAAAGCTCATCCAGAGTGAGGAGGCAACTGGCAGCTGTCAGCCATCAGCCATTTGTGGCGGTCACTGGGCCAACTACTCGGTGACTAGTTTGGGCCACCACAAGGTGGGCGCCCTTTGGGTACTGAGCTTCCAATTATTAAAAAAACGGATTAATTACATTAAAAGCTTGTGCAAATGTCAAAGGCAAACCAGAGAGGATGCTCCAGGCGACAGTTTTCGACTGGGAGATACTAATATACCTAGACCCAAGTCGATTGTAGCCTCATGAGCATTCTGACTGATGTATAAAGTAAGTATATACATTAATATACTAGTAATGTGGACAAAAATTAAACTAGTTGTATTAAAATAGCAAAATATTTGCAACTAAGTTTAAGTACCAAATGCGTATACTTAATATTAAAAAATAAATAAATTATTGATTTATTCATATTTATGTAAGATTTTAGCTCTTGTTATTACTATTTCTGAATTGTTAGTCCAGCAAAACTAACTTGTTTACTAATACGTACAAAATAATATAGTATTTCATCAAAATTTCATCAACTTGTTACATTTGCATGTAAAAGTTTATAAAACACATTTTCGCATTATGCTGCATGCAGGGCATTATAATCAATGACACGTAATTAAAATAGATTGAAATTAAATTAAAATTATACAAGTTCAATAATCTGAAATTTCATATATTGTTCATGTTTAATAAACTGTAAACTATAAATCTAATTGGATCATCAGAAAGAAACAGCAATGAAAGCAAATGAAATGCGCATTTATTATCCAAATTACAAAATGTAACTTATTTTCATAACAAAACTAGCGAAATGCGTATATATATATATAAAGTAGTATATAAAGTAGCAGTAGCCCCATTTGAAGTGCGGCACTTTAATGCTAATAGAGCTTTTATGCACCGTACATTACACACACCCACAACAGCAAAAAAAAACCACTGGCTGAAATGTGCATCAAAGTGAGCCACAAAAGTACACATTACACAGGTAGGACATAGAGCATAGATAAAGCAACTGAGGCACACACACACACACAAGCGTATAGCATATACAAAAGTATCTGCAACTGTATCTGTATCTGTAGCTGTTTTTATATGAGCATATGAGCAACGACTGATTCCTGGCTTTATGTAGCCTCGCATTTAACAATAAAACCTGAAATGTTGGTAATGAAAAGCGCAAAGCAGTAATAAAGCACACACACACACTCACACACTCAAACTGCACACACACAAACTATACACACATATATATATATATATATATTTAGCCTATGTACATGTACTTTGTGTGAATTGTTGTTAGAGCTACTTTTACCTAATTGCTGCACTCAGTTTACGCTTAAGCACAATTGACGTGTACACCAGTTCAGTAGTCGACTGAGATGGAAGAAGGACAAGAGGGTGGAAGGTCCTGCGGGGCGAAGCGAATGCATTTGCGGCCATTTGGTAGCCAAAGGCAATCTCATGTGGGCTCGGCACTTAAATTAGATGTGCAAACAGTTTCACAGAGCACTCGAAAATCAAGTGATGCAAAATTACAAGCTGCATACAGTCGACCCCAAGTAAAATACATTTGAAGCGTTAATTAACGCATCGAAATGTGTGCAGGCAACCAGCACAATTTGCTGCAAATTAATAGGTTAGCTACATTGTGGCTTTGAATTGATGACACACACTGCCAAAAACACCAGCATGGATGAGATGATCCTTCCCATAATTGCCACGTTTACTGTTCGGGCGCAACATAAATATGCATTGAAAACAGCTTTAATTAATTCCAAGGACATCTTATTCTATCTCGGTGTGTGTGTGTAAAAGTGATTTGTGGCAATTGTGAGAGCATTACGTACTGCACTTAATCAATAGCAGATTAGCACGCAGCACATACGACTACTGGGCAATCTCGAAAGCCAACAGGACATGACAGTTTTAGAAGTCAATGGCTTTCGAACGAAACCTGCTTGGAAACTAATTGCTTTACAAACAGCGAAAGATGCTGCTTATCGCATCATCCGACCATTACCCCTTCAACAAAGTGAACAGTCGCCGCAGCAAAAGGATTATATTATAAAATGTGTCAGCAACTGCAAAGCCAGAACTCAGGATTCAGGACACAGGGCAGAGCAGAAGGCAGACAGCGAACAGTTGCCATAAATCAGAGAGTGTAAAAAGAAAGTGTTTGCGCTGACAGAAACTAAAGTGACATTGAAAGCGAAGAACAAGCAAATCTCATTTATTAAACGCACAGCGATTGCTTTGATGCTCTAACAAAACCATCTATAATACTATATCTAACAAAAATGCAAATCAAATAAAATTTTAAATATATTATGTCTTTAATGCAGGCATAAATTGTGTAACTATATGCAAACCAGAAATAATAATTGATAATTGCAACTTTTTAAACTAATATTGGCCTAAATTAAATCAATGTGGTTTAAAATGTAAACATTTATTGAATTCAATATATCTAGCTTAAATATTCATTATTTGTTTTATATATTAATACAATATTTTTATAAAATAGAGCTGCAGCTTCTTTTATCACAGCTATATGTTTGTATATATAGTTCCAGTGAATCTAAAATATATATTGTAGCTTCTCTTATTTATATATATATATTTTTAAAAAATTTTAATATGAAAATATTGATATTAGTACAACATAGAATGCATTTGAAGGGCAAAACTGATGCAGCGAGTGTCCATCATACTGATTCCTACTTCGGCATCATCAAGGCAGCTGCCATTTAGCATTCAGCATTCATTTTGCAAACAGCAATTTAAATGCAGTTGTAAATGCAGGCGAATGGCAGCAATCGATTTGCATTCGCCTAATCGACTTAGGAGCATAGTTACGATAACGCAGCAGGCGAAGGCCGAGATCCCAATCCAGATCCCAAAAACTCAAAACAAACAAATCAAACAGACACAGACAGACGAAAAGCGGGCGAAACTTTGATTGACATTTCAATTAAATTATAGCCAAAGTCGTTGGCAAAGTCATTTGCGATTCGCGTTTGCGATTTGCGATTTGCTGCGATGTTTCGCGTGCAGAAAGTTTTGCTCAGCGAGTACCGGGAGATCTACGAGCCGCTGCTCGTGGAGAGTCCCTTCACCCTGGTCGATGCATACGGCATCGGTCTGCGCCAATATCAGGTCGCCCTCACCGCCAGCAAGCTGCTCTTTGGCTGCGACAACTTCTACAAGCAGGGCGAACAGAACGGCGGCGAGCCCAACTGGCATGGCTACGGCCTGGATCCGGAGATCGAGTGCTTCGATCTGGTCAGCATGGTGCCGCTGGAGTACATACGCTTCAATTTCTATCGCCGGCGCGATCAGTACCTCATGATGCTCAGCGTTCAGCCGCTGGATCAGCAGCTGCGCGCGGAGCGTCCGATGATCTTTGAGTTCGGTGGACACATCCACAAGCTCTACTACTGGCAGACGTGGCGCGATCGAGTCGCCTGCATACGCATGTTTCAGCCGCGCTACCGTCACATCACTGGCGCCTCGCCCTTCTCCAGCAGCGATGTCCTGGCGGACGAGCTGCAGCACAGCGTCCAGCTGCATGTGCCCCACAAGCCCCAGTCGGTGTACAGCAATTGCTACAGCTCGGCCGGCGGCGCCTGAAATACTTATGAGCTTTCAACATTGTATGCATATTTCATAGACGGCTAAGCAGCTTAGCTTTGCTGAATGCACAACTTTGGCCAGCTTTGCTAGTTTTTGGGTCGTCTATTTATTTATTAAAGCGCCACAATCTTAAAGCACCTTTAACAGCTTAAAATTAAGGCCGAACAACAGACAATGCGATTGTGCTCTTCATTTTTCGTTTTCTGTTTGGCTTTTTGTTGCTGTGGTGCAGCTGGCAGCCAAAAGTCGTTGGCGGCTTTGCGGCTTTCATTTATTTTGCAGTGTTGTGTTCTTTTTCCTGCTCGGCCAATGGAAAAGTTTTCAATTTGCCGGCAAACTTAAGCCGCAGCCGCAACACTTGTCTGAGCCAGAGTCCTTGCTGTCTGAGCGTGCAGCTGACACCGAAAATCAATTGCAATAAAATGGCCGGCCAATCAAGACAAACAAATGCCAACAGACGAGCGCAACACTTGATATCGAATCCGTATCAAAGGACTAAAGGACTTCCCTTTTATTTGTTTGTTGGTTTTGTTTAGAGCGTTTAATGGTTAAAGTTTTTCGGTTTCCGAGTGCTGCGTAATTTATTTGATTTGCCCTCGCTTCGCTGCTGCACAATGATAAATTACAATTTGTTTAATAACATTTACAAAATGCTCGCATTAATCATACGCCATGTGGTGCGGCCGGCAAGCACACGCAATTTTACAATACATTTACTTTTATTCACGCATAGCCTGCTGCTATGCATGTTGTGTTCGAAAGCCTTTTCAAATGCGTGGCTAATTAATGTGCTTCTTCGAAGCGGTTGCTTATGCCAAAAGTTAATTAAAAACTCATCGGCCCCCAACACTCAATAAAAACTCAGTTCGATAAAAGCCCAGCAGCGACATTTTTGCATCGCAAGCTTACTCAGCCCCCGCTCCTTGTTGATTCATTTGTTATACACACTGCTTCTGCTTCCCATTCCAGCACTCACCTGGCAGGCGCTTGCTTAATCAGCCATTAAAAGTTATCCCTTTGTTGAAAGCGCCACACACACGCGTTATCGTCCTGCGTCCTGCCTAAATACCTGAAAAATGCCTGGCTTTAATAATGGTGTGGTGCTGCTGCTGCTTTAAGAGATTCACAGCATTTTGCACATTTTCCACTGGTTTGTTGCTTGTTTACTTATTTATGCCACGTCATGGTCGTCAAGTTCAAAGCCAAACCAACAGCCACATCAAAGTTGTGAGGTAATTGCTTACGAGAAATTTGATTTTGAAATTTTGCCAAAGCTGTCAGTTGTGCAATTGCGGTGCGGCTAACCAAATAATTCCCATTTAAGTGAACATAGTAAGCCAATACATTTACTAAACTCAAACACACACACACACACTTGCACATTTACTATAAATGCAATAATTCAATAAAGAGCTCCGTCAACTTTGGACACTTAACTTATATTAACTTGGCCCACTTTGGACAGCTTTTCTAATCTCAGCAATCGGCAAATCAAATATTAATTAGAAACATGACTACGACTTTATAGCAAAATAATTGCTTAGCAATTTGCTCGTAATTATATAATATTCTGTGTTTAACCGAAATCGTTTCATTTATATAGCTGCATAAATAAAAGCTTAGTTTAAATATATTTGTTGATGTCTGATTTACTCAAGTTTCGTCCAGTTTACTACAACTTATTGAAATGAATTTGATGAAAGTTTGTGCAATGCAACTAAGATTTTTATTTATTTATTTGTCAATCTGAACAATAAGTTATAAGCTCTTATTGGAAAGAAATCGCCATAAATGCGAAATACACTTAACCTTTTGGTAGTTGTAATTTTGATCTTTTGTTAATGATGCATTCGCAGCTTGTGCAAACGCATTTCTGCCTGAGGTAGCACAACGAGTCGTTTTACATCTCGCTGCCACATAAAACCGTACATGCGTATACGCGATTTTCGAAGCCACACCCCGTGCAATCACCGCAAGGACATAGGCGTTAAATTAAAGCACGATGCGCACGTAAGCTGACAGTGATGAATGTGTTTTATATTTATTGAATAGCAACGTGCCAACGTGCAACACCAATTCCATGAACTCTGTGCGCCCTTTTTGTGTGTGTGTATATGTATATACTGATATTTTCAAATTTTAAGTACACACGCAAACTTACACACAAAGGACTATGCCTACGAATATTGCAGGCTAATTAATTTTAAGTAGAGCACTTTAAAAAAGAAAAATCTATTTTAACAAATAGTCAAGTTGAATTTTCATATTTTATTTGGCTGTTATAAAACATTAGGCACACTCTAAACGAATACGCAATAAACTACTTGAGCATCCATATATGTAACTAAAGTCTAGAACTTGCTCGGTAATTTACCCCACCTGTCTCGGCATTTAAAAGGCATCCAACCCCATTCAATGAACTCTATTTGAAGCCGTTTCTATTTGCTTCTTATGTTCGTAAATCGCTCTCCAAACATATTTAAGAAGCACCTACGAACTTACACCGTCTACCTTCTCTATATATAAATAGTTGCGATTAAAGCAGTCGGCATTGAGGGCAGCCACTTGAAGTGAACAAAGAATATGGCCAGTTTCAGCCTGTCTGCAGTCTATATATATATATATATATATACATATATATATATATATGTACAGTGGATGCTCGGAAATTAGCCCAATCAGAATTTATACTTTCAATGGAAAGTCAAAATGTTATCATTTTCAAACGTATTTCATTATATGCGTTTGCCTTAACAAATTTCGTAAATATTAGAATGCTGCTTCCATGATAGAAAAATAATATAAGCAATGAAAGTGAAAAATGAATATTATAGTTTATTTTATAAAGAATATTTCATATCCAAACCTTCCAAAATGTATCAAATGTAAATCAATAGATGCTCTTTATTGTTTCTAAAATATATTAGAAAACTATCATTAGAAATAAAAAGTACTTCGAAATGAAAGCCTAAGACCGAAACAAAGCGGTTGTCATTGCCGAGCGTTCACTGTATACATATACATATATACATATATGTACTCGTACCTGGCGCAAATTGAAAACAATTTTCCACTGCTTACACATGCGCATCTTGTGCTAATTTTATTTGATTTGTACCCGATGCCAGCCAACTTTTAAATGAAATGGAACGTGCCGGGCATGCTGATCTGATGCCAAGGCTGCTGCCCGTAAGGATTTCGGCTTTGATGCCAGGTGACCGCAAGGGGTGCGGTCAAGGAACCGCATTATAAGTTGGCGCTGCTCTTTTATGTGGTCGCGTACTGGCCCATAGTGGGCATGAAGTTAAAGGCCACCTTGCACGCATACACCACATAGACTCATATATATGTGCTGATGTGTGTGTGCCTGCTTGGCGTGCTTGGATCTTGGCGACTTACTCAAATAACAAATAGACGCTTTTAAAGTGCCAACGGAACTTATACGGCTAAGAGAGCGACAGCATTTTGTCGCCTTTTATTATAAGCCCTGCGCTGTGGGTCAAAGTTTTGCGTGCCTGACGTGCTCCACATGTTTGTGCGCTGTGCTCTGTGCTCTGGGCTTGTGAAAAATCACTGCAGGAGCGCGCTGAAAAGTATGCTGCATGAAAAAGAATCCAGCTGCTTGCCTACATTTTGCTTTTGTGTCAAGTGCAAATGTGACTGCCAGCCACGAACAGCGAGTAAGTAAAAGCTGTTAATGTTTATGATAGTGATGGTTACACACACACACACACACACACACACATGCAGGCATACATCAAATATATTGCATACTTGGCAGCGACGACAGAGACAGAGGCCAAGGGACATCAGAGCCAGGAGTCACACACAAACAGACACACACACACACACACATACACACACACACGGCCCCATTATAAAAGAGAAGCGATGCGAGAACGTGACTGGGCAAGAGGTGGCA
Organism: Drosophila flavopinicola; assembly: GCA_035042425.1. Taxonomy (NCBI): domain Eukaryota; kingdom Metazoa; phylum Arthropoda; class Insecta; order Diptera; family Drosophilidae; genus Drosophila; species Drosophila flavopinicola. Next base: position 9,513,891 of record JAWNLL010000090.1, on the reverse strand, counting down.
AGGGAAGGCGAATTGACAGCGTCATTAATGTTTAACCGCATATACAGTGCTTAATATAAGTTTAAAGATGCAGTTGTGGACATAATTATCTTCGCACACTTTACGCTTTAAATTTCAATGGACGGCTCTGCTCAAGGGAAATTCATGTTGCTGTTTCGACTTTAATATACATTTGAAGCGCTTTCAAATCAGTAAAGCAAAGCATATCTGACTGAAATAATATTTAAATATATATTATTCCGCTAGAAGACTTTAAACATAAATGTTTATGTTAGCAATGTTTTAGTACGAACATATACATCTAATGCAAATGCTTTTAATAATTTTTATCATTGCTTTACTGAGTAAAAATCCCTGTTGTGTATTTATGAGCCAACAACTTTTTGATAACTATTATCATATGCTTTACAGTTATGATTTAGTTTTCGCCCTGGACATACCATTTTTTTTGGGAAACCTTTATAGAAATATTCGTAAATCAACTGTTTAAGTAAAACATAACTTTTGCCCTACATATTTGAGGAAATTCTTAAAAAAAAACTATTAAGATTTGTGACTGTAATCCTGATTTTAAATTTAGTAATTAGTTTTTATTATTTTCTTTACGTAACAAGACGTCTCGAAATCGTATATATTTTTCTAAATTTAATAAGATTACTTATAAATGAGACAAAGTCCAAGTGCTGCTTTCATAAACACCCCCGTCTTATCAGCTGTGATGTTTACAGGGTATGTACGTATATTATATATGAATGAGCCATTCTGCGAGTTCAGCTTCGCGTTTTCACGTATGTGGAATTTGTATTTATTTGTGCACGTAAAAGTTTTATAGCTGCACAAAATAGTCAACAAATTTGCCATTTGTATTCGTTTCTCTCGACTAAATATGCACAAAAGTACACATGACAAGATAGTTGACATTGTCACTACAACAATAATGCAAACTATTTCAATTTGTTTGCTCTACCCAACTGTGTCTGTGTGTGTGTGTGTGTGTATCTGTGTGTGTGTGTGTGTGTGTGTGTGCCACAAGGACTTTTGACTATGGCAGCCACAATCTATTTGGTTTGAAATTCACATTTAATTTATAAATATCATAAACACATAGACCACTTGAACAATGCATTCCAGGTGGTTAAAGCCCAATTCAATTGACCAGAATCAATCGAGGACTAATGCCAACCATTAACAGTGGGGCAGCCAATCTGAAATGGGGACTTAGGGACTTGGGCAACATAAACAAACAAACAGTGCGCCATTTAAGGCCTATTAAAATGCTAAACTTGGTCTTTGGCTCGGTCTATGTGGAAAGCAAACAATGCGTGAGAATGCAGCAAAGCGTTGCCAGGACCACAGGACCAACCAGCGATGCTGCCGCTGCTGCTGCTGCTGCTGCTGTTGCAACCAACATTCCGGGGCAAGTCGGCTATTTTGGGCAGGCAGGAGCGGCATTTGAAGATACAATCGTCGTTGATGGTCCGTGCTCGGTATTTTCGTTTGCAAATTGCATTGACCAAAGGGCTGGCGATTCTCCCTTTTTGGCAGCGAGAAGAGAAGGAGAAGTTGCCGGCAGTTGCAGTTCATGTTGCCGAGTAAATGGCTACTATTTGGTTTCCTTTTTTTGGTCCAATGGAATCGACGTTCTGGGCTTATCGAAAGCTGCAGCAGCTAAACGACTTGAGTTTGCAGGCTTCAATGGATGCCTGCAAATCGTAAATTCCAAAACGTAAAATGCCGTTAACACACTGTGTGCCCCATTAATAAGCTGTTAAATTGAACTTGCTTGCTCTGCCAGAGATCCATTAAGCCTTGTTTGTCTTCGACGGGGCTCAACAGTTTAAAGGCAAATGCTGACAAGAGCATTAAAGGAGTCTTTCTTTACTTCTTCTACTTCTTCTCTTTTTGTGGTTATCTAAATGACATATGTCCGCAAATGCCAGTTGAGATTTACAAGACGAACATCCGTCATAATTCGTGTGTGTGTGTGTGTGTGGGAAGGGGGGTGGACGGGGGGACTCGCCCCAAGGCAGTTGACACGATTTGGCGTCACGTAGTACTTCAGTGCTTGATAAATCTTGGCCAGCTGCCACAGCACTCAACGCTGCTTCTGCCACCTTTTGTCCTGTCCGTGCTCTCGCAGGAGCACGTGCACGCTGTTAACCTCAAAAAAAAAGAAGCAAATGCGCTGCAAAACACAGTGTTTTTTAACGCTCGCGCTCGCGTGTCCCCGTTGGCGCCTTTGCTCCTTTACCCTTTTTCGCACTCCTTGCCGTTGCCATTAGACGCAGGTCCAGACAGCCCCGGGTCGGCCACAAAGCGAGACCGCAATAGGAGGGCCCCTAACCGCAGCATCAAATCGAGCTGATGGCCGCTGACCAAAAGCGTGGACTTTCCCAATCCTTTTCAGCCTTTCAGCATACGTGCTGCGTACGTGCGTTGAGTGACAAAGTAGCTATACACACACACACACTCATACACACACACATACACACACACATATACAGGGTGTGCTGCAGTTAAACCTTTTCCATATTCAGCTTTAAAGTATTTATTTATTTATTTAATTATTTACTGTCGACTATTGACAGTCGACACAAAAGAATTTATATAAAATTACAAAACATTTAATAGGATATACAATTTTAAATATTAAATTAAAAATATAATGCTAAAATGACGTTCTGGGGATATCAATAACAAAATGAAAGCATTGGTCCAACATTTGTTTGCAAGGATTGGGGAAAAACCCAGAAAAACCCAATCAAACCAAAAACCATATGCAGTATGAAAGTATAGACAAAAGCTTATTTGCTGCATTTACTAAATGTTACTAGTTCTTGGTAAATATCTAACTGTTCTCAATTGTTAAATATATCAAACAAAATGATATCTGCGAATTCTTATTCTAGGTAAATATCGCACTGTGAAAACGCAGATAATTATTTTCCAGGAACTCATAAATATGAAATTCAAATGAAATTTCGCAGCTGATTTATTTGGGTTTACTAAATTGTTTGATGCTGTGTCACTTATAGGTGTTTTTTTGTAGTATCACGAATATCACGAAAAACGTGGTTTCTTATCAAAATTATACGTTCAAAACATTAAAGGATTCAGGGTAGAGGCTTCTCGACTCCCATCAGATTGTTGGATGTAGAAGCAATCATTAGCTGTTCCTCTTTTTAATAAATTTATACTGCAACACCCTATCTTATAAGATCCTGCGCCACCCTTTGTAGCTTCCATCTAAGACAAGCACGCTTATCGGTCTCTCTCGTTTATAACTGTATACTCCTTTGTGTCTTGTCCATCTTTATTCACAGCACAATTGATTCATGCACAGAATTTATTTCACAAGTGAAATGTATTCTGCAAAATACAACCTTGACTGAATATATTTTCCTTTTTTCGTTTTTCGTCATACTTTCCACAAATAATTAAAATGTTCAATCTACCTAAAAGGATTCGCACAGCATCTCAATATAATATTTATTTTATTTCTCTTCTCAGATAATTATCGTTCGTTTTCTATAGTTTCAGTTACCGCAAGCAACAAAAAAACTTTTAAAGGACACCTGCTTAATGCGACCACAAGCATCTCTCACTTGTACTAACAAGTATCTGCACTACTTGTATAAAGTGGACATTAATAGGATTCTGTGCGAATTCAACTAGCTCGGACAGTTTGCAGATGCTCTGCTTAAAGAGTTTTGTACAATATTCATCGGAAATCGATTAAATGCCAACAAACATATATATTTATATTATAATTATAATTATGAATTAAAATGAAATTCGCTTACATTAATAACACAGTAAATCGAATTTAAAGACACATTTGCTAGTGTAGTAATCAAACGATACGTTCTAGAAGGAGCACCCTGTGCACTAGTTAAACCCCAAACAGACTTGTCTTCAAATTAATGACCAACAATGGGAGATGTCCTCGTGGCTTTGCTCGATTCGAGGACAGCGCGAACTTCAGCAGGCGCCAAAGTCACGTACACGCCATGGTGTCCAATGCCCGGTGCGCCATATTGGGCAGCCTAGACATGCCGTCTATATATATATATATATATATATATATACATATACACAAGCATTTGTGCATGCAAAATTGTTGACTTTAAGACTTGAAGCCTTTTGGCTCGCCCCAAATGAAAATGATGCGCATACACAAAGCGCAAGTTTATCTCGAGCGCATTTATTTAGCTGCTGATCTGCTGTTGTAGGTTAAAATATTTGCGCTGGTTAAGAAGCAGGGCCCGCATGGCCACTTTGCCAATTGCAAAGGCAAAGGCAATGGCAAAGGCGAAAGCAAAAGCGAGAGCAACAGGAACTGAAACTGAAACTGGAATAGTTGTAGCAGTTTTTGCAAAAGAGGCGGGCAGAGATAAGCGGCAAACAGCGCAAAACAGCAAACAAACGCTGACCAGAAAGCTGCTGGCATACGAGTTGCTGCTGTATTGTTGCTGGCCCCCAAAAGTATGCTACACACACACACACACACACACACACACACACACACACGCACTGCGATTGCAATTGGAATTGCAACTGCCATGTTTGCCGCACTCGAATCTTATTATAATTGCATGGAAAGTGCATCGCAGCTCGCAATAACATTTTACATATTTGTTCGACAGTTTTACAGTTTAACTGGCATTTTTCCAATTTCAGCTGTTTTTGTTTAATTCTTTTGTAAATGGTGCTTTTTTTCGGTCTGTCTGTCTGTCTGTGTGTGTGGTGTGCTCATTAAAGTGCCAACACTTTGGAGGCGCATTTTTCAGCTGGGATTTAATTTATGCATTGTTGACAACCGCAAATTGCACTTAAAACACATACATGCCACTGGGCCGTAATGAAATCTTGCAGCGCAATATTTTATTTATCAATTACAGGCGCCATCGAACGGAAACAATGAATGCGTTTACCAATGGCCACTCAGACAAAGACAAAGAAGACTGTTAAAGCAGTCCAGTTGCAGATAAGCAGCTGCTCGGCAGGCACAAATCATAACTGGCCATAATGAGATTTGTGAAGCGATACTCGGCTACTCTCGGCATCAGCATTTATTTATAGCAGTTGCGCTTCGTTTCACTTACAGCTGGCAAACTACCGAACAGATAGCAGCGAACATAAATCTCCAGCATTACGACTATTGAGCAATAGCTGTTGCTTTATCAACAAAGCCATAATACATTTTGGCAACACACACAAATGCCGTCTTGAGCAGCTAGCTGAAAACAAACGACTGTCTAACAATAACGCCGCTGGGCCCAAATGCCCAAGTGCCCAACTGCCAAGATAGAAGCCAAGAGAGCAATTCCGTTCAATATCCCAGCTACAAGTCATGGCCCAATCACCCAAAGCAGCCCAACCACAATAACTATTGCAAATGCTGCTCAAAGTAAATAATGACGAATCTGTCTATTGAAACTGGAACAAACTTTATGCCATGAACGATGAGCAACTGAGTTCCGTCGTCTTTGCTTAAACTTGCATAGATTTTGAGAAATATATTAAAGCAGACATATTAAACACTTTTCTTCAACTAAACGATAAACTTGTTAAGTGCAAAAAAGAATGTTCCAATCACAAATACCATGAGAGCACAAATATTCCATGTTATATATATATTCTGATTACGTTTAATTGGAAACTGGTTTTTCTAGTTTCCTCGTATTGCTTAACAAAGTCGAATTCTACATTTCTCTCTTGATTTGTTAGATAAGCGCATTTTTCGTGCTATAAATTATGTTAAAAAAAAAAAAAAATAAAAAAATAAATTATGCTTTACATACTTTATTCTCGCTCGTTCGTTTTAATTGAATTTAAATACGAAAATTGTATGTTAGCATTTATTTATTGATTATTTTGCTATCACCACAGGTTAAACTAATAAATAAGTCTGAATCATATTAATATATCAAGTTGACAATATAATTTAAACTTGCATTTATAGCTGAAATAGATTTCTATTTATTTAAAATTACTTATTTCAAAATTGTATGCAGTAGTGAAATATATATTATATATATACTCAAAATCGTAATAAATAACCTTGATGAATTGCTGGTTGATGTGACTAGTTTGCAAGTTGTCTGCCTTTGTCCACTTCAAACGAAAAGCAAAAATTGCAGGCTGGCAAACTCAATTTATTGCCAAATACATACATACGTAAGGAAATTGAACAAGAGTCAAACATTTGGGAACATTCATGCACATGCCATCTTCTTCTTCTTCTTGCCTCAAATGCGGGCCTCAAATCGCATTTGGCACAAATTGTGGCAGCCATGTGAGCTGCCACATGCCCTGTTGCACTGTTGCACTGTTGCAGTTGCAAGCGAAGCAGTTGCCCCCAGATCGTTACCGTAATCCAATTTTAGAACAAATCAAGCCAACAAATTGTTGCAATTTCCCCACAGATGTATTGTAAATGAAAAATTGTGGTCAATTGTTTAAATTGCGACTCGGATGGACAAAGCTTAACATTTTTTCTGTTTCTGAATACCTCCTGAAGCAATTCATACGTATGTATATTTTTATAATCATCATACAAATCATGTGCACAATTTATATATTTACAAACAATAAGGCATAATTAATGCCAAGTGAGTAAAGTTAAAAAATATATGTACATAATAAGCATTTAAAAAACCAAAAACAAAATGCAGTCCCTTATGAAAACTGTATTTGCCGCAGGAAATAATTGTGATTATTAATTGGCTTTAATTAGCGCTGCTTTGCGGAAGTGTGATCAATTAGTTAATACAACGTGTTTGTAATGAGCATATAATATTTATATGTACATATATGCACTCGTTTATTGAATTGGACCTTTAAGCATGCATTTAACTCAATTGCACTAATTAGTTTTTCATCAATTTGCAACGGATGTTTTCATTTGCCCAGCCTGAACTTAATGAAACAAATATGTATTAAATATGTTTGCATTTAATTCGCATAATTGTTAAAGTCGAGCAAATTAATTTGTAAACATTTGTCGAGTGCTTGCTGCGGTGCGACAACAACAGAATGCGAAAAATGTGCCAACAGCAACAACAATACCATATTAACTGGCAGCTAACAACAGCAGCGTTAATTAATTAATTTCGCAATGCATATTTTTTATCTGCTGCACGTTGCGTAGCGTAACTAACAGCCCTGCCACGCCCCCCAATCCCCCACCTACCCCTTACCACCACCCTCACAGCGACTAACATGCTGACAGCATAATGAATTCAATGACACGTATTGCCCAGCAAAGCAACGAGCAAAATCAAACGAGAGTGAAAGCGAAAGCGAAAACGAAAACGAAGCGAAGCCAAACAAAACATAACAATTGCTAAACGTAACAAGTAAGCGAGCTTTTAGCTGGAGCATGCTCGACTAGTAGATATCTGTGCTTTTAAGAACATAATATAATAAATAGCCCTTAGGTTTCTTTAGAATTTCAATTCAAACTGCCCGAACTCAAAGTACTCTTTAGAACGAACTCTTTCACAGTTTGTGTAGCGAATTAGAGAAGTTCGACTGCATTTATGTTTGTGTTTATACTTTCGCAATGAAGTTGCTTTGAAATTGTTCAATAAATATCTTCTTATATAAAATATTAGAAATTACTATATTTATTAGCAGTTCCGGAAATTACAATTACCATCATCTCTGAAGACGAAAGTTTCCAATTTGGGAGCGAAATGTCTTGCAATTGCTAATGTGTCTTGCAAATGTGTCATTCAATAACATTTCCTGGCATATACCCTTTCAATTCCCCCTTTTATTGCATTTGAAATCTGTTAAGATCAAGGCACTTATACAGCTAGCTGAACATAAGAGTGGATTAATTAAATTTCTTGACACGTCTCTTACGGTTGCTGTTACAATCATTTGCACTAGCTTGTCATACCCACTTGCCTGTGTCGCACTTATGGCCCACAAGGTATAAGAGGCCACAAAATTGTTTGCGCACGTAAGTATGCAACGATTTATTTCGCTTTAGTGCGCTGACAGGCCCAGGATACTCGCACTCGCACTTTAACTCCAACTGCTACGCCGACTGGCACTCTCGCCGGCTAGGAAAAGAAAGAGCGACCGCAAGGGCGCTAAGAACATGGAAAGCAAAACAACTTGTCAGTGTCGGCATTGTTGTCCTGTCAGCATGTCCTCGATGCCGATGCCGAGTAATTCATTAACATTTAACTTGATTGACACACCAGAGAGTGAGAGTGAGAGCGAGAGAGAGGTGTAGAGAGAGTGGCCACTCTCTGCACGTACGCAGCATTTTGGCTGGGCGTACGATTTGTTTATACAGTTATAATGCATAATGGCATTGGATTTAGCTCACACGAGCGGCAGACAAATCAGGAACACGCGCACAGCGAAACAGATCGTTACTGTTGTTAATTTAATAAGCTCACTGGCGACACGCTCGCAACAACAGGTGCTACTGCCACGCCCACCTGTCCTGCCCGCCCCGAAAAGAATGAAGTCACGTCGCGCACATAAATCAATTGCCATGAGAAGGCGCCAGGCGACGTGAAAACTGCACGACTGCATGCGTAATACATGAAGAGCCTCCCCACACCTCCCCCCAAAGGATAATAAGGACGCGACCAAAGAGCCTCTCTGCACTTGTTACATTTGCTATTTTCGCTGGCAAAACGACAGCTGGCAATTGGGGCAACTGCTACAACTGGCCATTTGGACCGTAAATTGGGCGCATGCAATGAAAGTGTAACGAGCGTTAATTTGTTTGTCAAGTGCGCCAAGTGGCGGAGCTGGCAGCTTTCGCTAAATGGAAATTATGCGACTCCAGTGCGCCAAAAGCTCACACGAGCCGAGCCAACTGGGAGCGTTGCCAAACACATGCCACTTAAACTGCAGCAGCATCCTGTTTTTGCGCGACTTCAACAACAACAACAACAACAACAATACATGTCCCCCCCCCCCCACACACACACACACATATTTATGGGATGAGGCCAATTTGCGTTAGATAGCAAATCAATAAATTTAATTGCTTTCATGCGGAAATGCGCAATGTTATGCTGCCAAAAACTGCACTTATTTTGGTTCACTAATTGCTATATTTAAAATTCATGCATTTTATTTAATATTTGTCTGTTTTTTGTCTGTCTGTATGTATGGAAACTAGTCCCTCAGCTGTTGAGCTATCGCGATGAAACTGTGCACAGCGACTTATTATTCAAAGAAGCAGCACGTTTGCCAGAATCAGCCGGATCGGAACACTTTATCTTATAGTGGTCATACAACTGGAAATCGGTTTTGGCAATATGTCCCTTGTTTTTAACGCTATCTCCTTCAATTTGTAAACTTGAGCATCCTTCTAGCTAATCGATTAATGTAGAATAAATTCAGAGCAAAAACTATGAACAAATTGCCCTCAAGCTTCAAAATCGGTTCAGTTTTGTCAAAGTTATGTGAGCTTCAAATCTTCGAAGGGCATTTCTTGGTTACCAAAAACCACTTAACAAGCTAAATCTTTTGGATTTTGTTTATAGTGCAGAGAAACCGTAAATGAAGAATAAATCCCATGAACAAAATGGCCTAAAGCTTTAAAATCGGTTCAGTTTTGGCAAAGTTATGTGAGTTTGAAGATCCCAAAGAACATTTCTAGGGTACCAAAAATAACTTTACAAGCAAAAATTGGTGTAAATTTTGGCCTGTTTTTAGGTAACAAAAATGAGCCCCCTCAATATCGGTTTTCAGGTGCATTTCTATACTAATTGTGACACCCACTCTCGCTTAAAAATCGAATTTCGTAATTATATTTTTTGAAAAACAAGAATGTTTTCCAAAAAATAGTAAAAAAGTAAAAATTAAACTTTAAAATGGGAACAAAAGTAGAGAAAACCCCATGAACAAAATGGTCTAGCGCTTGAAAGCTATCGCCTTATCGGCTCAGAATCATGACAAAAATTGGAATACTAGACATTTGATTATAATTGTTGGTCTGAGCTTGCATGCAATATCATATTAAGATACAATGTTGTGGCTGTCCTTGGTGTCACCAGGAGAGAATGGACATGGTGCCGCGCAGCAACTCCAGCATATCAAAGCCATTGCGGCGCAGGACACGCAGCGGACGTGTCGCATCGCGTTTCATCTGGGTAGAATATGAATCAGAGGGCAGTTATTGAGTCAACTACGTGCACTTACCATATTTGTGCGCATACGCGTCTGGAATTCCGGCGAGCTGACCGTGTCGACAAACAGGGCATAGTTGGTATGATTGAGGTGTGCGCTGACCGTGTAGTCGTGCACCTCCTGGCGGGGCATGGCAGCCAGCAGATCACCGACGAAGGTGTGGCCACGCAGTGCCTTGCAGTCGCAGCTCTTGTCCGGCTGCGGGGTCGGCAGCACCAGGCAGGCGAAGATGTCGACAATGTTCTCAATGCCGCTGGTGTCCACACCAGCTGCACGCAGCTCCTCCAGCATTGTGAAGTAGGCTTCGCTCTGCTGCAGCTGCTGGGCTACCAGATGGAAGCGGGGCGAGTTGTAGTAGCACAGTGCCTTGCGAAACTTGGAGTTGCACTGATAGTGCGAAGTGATGAGTTCGACCAGCACATCCACCTCAATGGTATCACGCAGCGCCTGGAAGCTGTCGCACAGGGTATCATTACCGTGATCGCGACCTTCATCATCATCATCGTCTGAATCGGGCGAGCACGTGGTGGTGCTGACGTTGTTCGGCAGTGCCAACACTTGGGCCTGCAAGGCGAGCACCGCGAACAGTCCGCAGAACAGCGCAAATATCTTCAGTGGCATCATGATGGAGACCTGCCGCCTCGAATGTTGCTTGGCCACTTTTATAGCCAGAACTTTGGACACAGCAATTACAAGCGTTTCCTTTCAGCTGCTCTCACTGGCTTATCAGCGGCAACAAGCGCCAATTACTCCAATTAGCAAACATCGGCAGCAACTCGTATGACAACAAGTTCAACAACAGTTGCAGTTGTCAGTTATCAGACTGACTGTAAATAAGAAGACTCCAAGCCATAAACATGCCTTGTTGCGCGTCAAATACGCTGTCAATTGTCTTCGAAAAGAGTATGTTCATTTGGTATTGAAGTTTATAATGCATAGAAACTCATAATTTGTATGTTTAGGTGGGCAAAACATATTGATCTGGCCATTTGCGACTGTCTGTCTGTCTAACTGCCTGTATGTATGCAAACTCGTAGCTCAGTTTTTTAGCTATCGCAATGAAACTTACCCAAAAGACTTATTATTCAAAGATACAGCACATTTGTCGGAACCGGCGGGATCGGACCACTATATCTTATAGCTGTCATAAAAGTGTAAGTCGGTTTTGGCCATATTTCGCATGTTTTTTGTGGCATTGCCTCAGATTTCCATGTACACTTATCAAGTATCCTTAGTAATCATGAATGCTTAGGGTTTCAAAGTATTTTGCAAGAAACAATTGTACTGGGGTATTGCTAACAAATGAGAAAATGATACGAATCCACCCAAAGATTCAAAAAGCGTATTATTTCATTTCCACCTGTAACACTTATGTAATCCAACTTAAGCGGTGTAATTCTGTTGTCGCATGCAACCAAGGAGATGTAATCATCAGGTTAATGAGCAATTAAATGAAACAGAGTCTGGACATGAGCACTACTTACCTATCAGACATACCTTCAGTGGAAACCTGGCTCTCTAATTGACATTCGCAGACAATCCATAAAGCATTTTAAGCTCGGCATGGACAACATTTGGCCACAAATATCTAAACTGCACTCGAGTCCTCTTGTGCTTGATTCTTCTGCCATTCCCTCAACTTTCGTCCTACACACACAAATACACACGCACACACACACACACACGCACACATAGAGACAAACAAGTGCGTTCGCATGTAGTATATCCTGTGCTTGTAAAACGGATGTGTATACAGAATGGGATTTGGGGCAATTGTGCTTGGACAGCACTTGGCTCAAACGGGACAACTTGAACTCGACTGAATTGCCATGGCAATGCCTGGTCTGTAGCAGGGGCAAAAGATGCCATGTATTTATATTGGTCTTCAAACATTTCCATCGTCATTAGGTTTGTGTGTGTTTCTCTCTATGTATTTCGGTTTAAGTCCAACGCTTTTTTCCCACATGTGCAGGGAAATCAGAAAACAAAATTCATACGCACCGTTGCCCCTCTGTGCATTGATACGGTAGTCAATGCACACATACATGCCCATGGTATTTACTATTGTAAGCTCGGATTTAACTTGACAACGAACAACAACATGTTGTCCAGAACTGAGTGCGAGTGAAGCGGAAATACTAGTTGACTGTTCCTTTGTGTGCACATTTTTCATTTATATATATATATATATATATATATATATTTTATCCTTGTCACACTTTGTAATTCGTTTACATGTATGCTTTAAATTCAATTTAAAATCCATCTCGAATGTATTTGAAAATTAATTTAAAAATTAAATGCAATAAGCCTGATACTGTCAGCTTCAGTAAACTTCTGTTTATAGATAACTGTTGGTATTTGAATAAAATTATTTAGAAATATAGTCTGCAATACAAAATATGATGCACTACTATAATGTGTGCATTCCAATTCAAAGGCAATATGTCTTTTGCATTTGCATTCGTTTTTATGAAAACCACAATTACTCAACCAAATATAATTATGAATTAAAATGGACTTTTATGAAAGCGATTTAACTTTCTTTTTGATTTTATCAAATCATTTGAAAAGTTGTATAAAAAAACAAAATGCATATTTATTTTACGGTCAAAGCGCATCAAAAGAATAATTATTAAGTCAAAATGTTCGAAATGGGTATGCACAACTAGAAGATGCTCTGCACATGTTAAATGCAGCTATTTTAATTTGCTAGATGTCTAATGATTATAATTAGCAAGGAAAGGAATATTCTAGAGTATCAATTATATTATATAAAGCTATGAATTTATATTCTGTTTGCTAGTATGTATTGCTGTGCATACAAATGTGTTTAATTCAAATAATCAAAGACTAATTGAACCTTTCAAAACTATATATTTACTTTTTAAAGTTGTGCTTTGCTGCTGTAAATATTTGCATAACTTAAAGTTTTAGTGTCTTTAAGGCAGCTCATTGGTAGAATGTGCAAAGCCAGTCAAGGGTTAAGTTGAACAGGTTACAAAACTGTCAGCATGCAGAGCCCAAACTGGCTGGCAGACTTAAATGGCAACTGGGCGGTGCTGGGAATACGAGTGTTGGTTGCATCAGCATGATAAATCATTGTTGCTATTCGGCCCGTTTGCCAGGTGACCCCGATGCGATTAAATTGCCTGCCTGCCTGTCTGCCTTGATGTTGTTGTTGTTGTTGTTGATGTTGTAGTGATGTGTGATGCATATTTAAAGATTTTCATTTGCCCCGACCACAATGTGTTTGTAGTTGTAAACTAGCAAAGTTAAAGTTGCAGGCCAACAAACAAATTTGTAATTTGTAATTGGCAGGCAGCAAGTGTTGCCTACTTTCAGGCTGTGCTGGCAAATTGCGCAATGTGGTCGCTGTCATTTGCAATAGATTTTCATGCAATTAGTTTTATCTGCTAATAGAATGTCACTGGCCACGCAAACCACAAACAATTGAGTCTCTAGCACATGTGTGTGTGTGTGTGTGTGTGTGTGTTTGCAAATTGCAGTTTTTTTGTTTTTGTTGTTGTTGTTGTTTTAGTTTTGTTTGCGAGCTGTTTGAGATTTGCGCATCGACCACAAAACAGACGACAGCAAAACACAAGCAGACAACTAAACAAGGCACTTGGATATATATATATATATATATGTATGCATGTATGTGTTTGTGTGTGTGTCGATGACAGTTCCAACAGACTCATGTGCTATGCTATTTCATTTCCCTGGATAATTTACTCAATTAGACTAGAACTTGAAGGCTTTGCGGCATTTGGGAAAATCGCTTTATTATTGCACTCAAGAGTTGGAACGGAAATGAGAATTGGCATGTGGAGCACTAGCTTGTTACGACTATATATAAATATATATATATATATATATATATATATATATACATATATACAAACATACATGAGTCGTCGCAACAGATAAAACCTGTCCCAGGAAAAGTTGAGCACGAAACTAACGCCGATAAACAGGCTTAATTAGCGTCAGAGCTGAAAGTCAACAGACTGGCGCATTAAGCCAAAAGCCAAACACACACACACACACACACACACACACACACACGCACACACACATCCGACTATGCATACAAATAAAATTAATGCCACTAAAGCCCTTTGCAGCCAGTTTTCTACGGGGTCTCGTTGGGCTTAGGCTGCTGATGCTGCTGCTGCTGCTGTTGCTGCTGCTGCTGCTGTCAGCATCCATTGACTTGCCTGCTTAATTATGTGCAAGCAACAATGATATTAATATTTTGCAGCCAGCCAATTTGCAGCAGCACAGCAGATACACAGATACACAGATGCCCCCAAGAGTCGTTGCAAGCTGTCCGTAAGCCAAGAAATTTATGCACACAATGGCGCTCATTTCGATCCAGAGATCGAATTTAAATTCAACACGTGTACCAGATGTAAAGTGCAGCCAGATATCGAAATCAGACAAATGATGTGAGGCTGCTTGGATCAGTGAAGCCTACAAAGGCCCAGACGATATGCATATATATATATATATATCATATCATTTCAAAACGACTAAGTTGAAATTCAACAAAAAATCTTACTGTTTTGTAAGCCTTTCAGGTACGTGGAAAATTAGTTTACAAATATATAAATCTAAATTAGTTTTAGCTTTAACTTTATCTTTAAATTCGTAAATTCAGTTCTATTTTTGTTTATCTTTAAGTATATATAATTGTATGTTTTATCTATCAGAATTTTCTTTGTCGACTGTTTTCTGGTCGACATTAAATTAATAAAAGAAAAATTAAACTAAAAAGGCATAAATGTGTAAAATAAAAAGCTAATACGCAAATTGAGCATATTAAATCAAAACAAGTAAGAGTGCTCTAGTCGGGAGTGCCCGACTAGGAGATACCCTGAACCCAGTTCTGACATCCATTCATACTTGCCTAATAGTGTGCATACATACAGACACACACATACTGCAAGCTGTGCAAGCGGTTTAAGCAGTTAGCTTGCTTTTTCACTGAGCCCCACACAATGGAAAGTAAAATCTTAAATAACTTCTGTGTTTACTGTCCGATCTTTCTAAGATTTGTAGGACATAACATTGGCTATAAAATGTGTGACCAAACCAAATTCTAAGGTCGTACCTTCAAAAATGAGTTTTTTGAACTTTTGGGGGGATTGGGGGGTGGTATCCAAAAAGTGAAATATTTGTTACATGTGTATGCTATTCGAGATTATACATCCCAAATTTGGGTCCTCTAGCTCTTATAACTTTTAAGTTAAGGCCCAAAAACGCTAGTCTGAAATCGAAATTTATCGATAACATTTAAACGGGACGAGTTATCGATCAAATGACATAAACTTGATCTGTCCCGGGATTACGAGAACTTATATTCCAAATATGAAGTCTCTAGCTCTTGTAGTCTCTGATATCCGCGTGTTCATACAGACAGACGGACGGACGGACGGACGGACGGACGGACGGACGGACGGACGGACGGACGGACGGACGGACAGACAGACAGACGGACATGGCTAAATCGACTCGACTGTTGATACTGATCAAGAATATATATACTTTATATGGTCGGAGATGCTTCCTAATGCCTGTTACATACTTTTGCACAAAGCCATAATACCCTTTTTACCCATTTTTAATGGGTTCAGGGTATAAAAAGTGATAGAAATAAAAATAGCTGACAGATAAAAACTAGTATTCAGTGTTCATTTAGACTGCCATGAGTGCACCTTAAAGTGTTCAATCCATCACAGCTCATTCATTCACTCTGTTATCTATCTACAGTTTTAACTCAACAACAACAACAACAACAACAACAGACCTGTTGCCAGCTGACAAAGTCAATGACAGACCATTTTTCCGTCTACACATTTTTAGAGGGTGCTCGAAACGCAGCACATAGAAAAAATGTCGGCAGGTCGCCATAGTTTATGTCCCAGCTAAACAATTAAAAAGGCAAATGGTGTGCACAGGTAAACACTCACACACACACACTCGCACACCCACTGACAACAAAATTGAATAGAGAAAGCGACACGGCAGAACAGCAACAACAACAACAACAACAGCTAAAACAACAACCAAATGGTACACACTCATCTCAGTCACATTTTCTCAATTTTTATGACAGCTCGTTGTCTGCGAGTGTGAGTTGTGAATGTGTGTGTGTCAGTGTATGTGTGTGAGTGAGTCTGTCAGTAAGTGCACCTGTATGTGTAAAATGTTTCGAACAACACAATAATCATGCAAATATAGATGGGGCATATGCGATTCGAATCTTTTTGTAATATTAAACAAAGCAAAAGATGTTATCAAACAAATTTAATAAGATTTAGCCTATATTTGTTTTGCCAATTGTATTTTATTATTATTAGTATTATAATTTAAGAATATTTAAAACAAGTAGGAGTGCTCTAGTCGGGTGTGCCCGACTACGAGATACCCTGAACCCAGTCCTTACAATCATTCGTACTGCTCTAAACACACACATGCTGCAGTACAAGCAGTACAAGCAGTGCAAGCGGTTTAAGCAGTTAGCTTGCTTTTTCGCTGAGCCCAACACAATGGAAAGTTAAATCTTAAATAACTTCTATGTTTATTGTCCGATCTTATTGAAATTTTTGGGGCAAACAATTGTCAATAATATGTGTGACCAAACCAAATTGCAAGGTCGTACCTTCAAAAATGGGTTTTTTGAACTTTTTGGGGGTTTGGGGGTGGTATCCAAAAAGTGAAATATTTGTTACATGTGTATGTTATTCGAGATTATACATGCCAAATTTGGGGCCTCTAGCTTTTATAACTTTGAAGTTATGTCCCAAAAACGCAAGTCTGAAATCGAAATTTATCGATAACTTTTAAACGGTATGAGTTATCGATAAAATGAAATAAACTTGATCTGTCCCGGGATTAGGAGAAGTTATGTTCCAAATATGAAGTCTCTAGCTCTTGTAGTCTCTGATATCCGCGTGTTCATACAGACAGACGGACGGACGGACAGACAGACAGACGGACATGGCTAAATCGACTCGACTGTTGATACTGATCAAGAATATATATACTTTATATGGTCGGAGATGCTTCCTTATGCCTGTTACATACTTTTGCACAAAACCATAATACCCTTTTTACCCATTTTTAATGGGTTCAGGGTATAAAAAAGTAATTGCCTCATATTCAAAACAAAGTATTCGTCTGTTTTCAAATTTAAATCACTTACACCTCAAAAAAAACTTAAATAAGTTTGCTTAATCTATTCAAATTTTAGCTGTTATACATATTTACTGATTAAATTGCCATTTTTCTTTGCATGTATACATTTTGATCTTCAAGGACATCTCTAGAAACGGATCGATTGCCTGGCTACCAAGATGATGTTATACCGACAACCACCAAAAAAAACTGACCAAAAAATACTGGAAAATTTGAAGTTCCTCATACGCAACAACGCCACAATTTTTAATATCATCAAGCAAATAAATAATAAACTTAGTTAAGTTAAAAGTATTTGTTTTATTTCCGTTTATTAAAATATATTATAAGAATGTATTTAAAAATAAGATATTACATTTCATTTATAATTACAATTAAGTAAAATATACCTTATATAGTGCATAGTGCATTTTAAATAAATGAAAATACAAACCAAGAAACTTTGTTTTTCTTTGAATGAGAAATAAATTTCAGTGTTGCATATTTTTAGGGTGTCTGAAGCAGCACAGATCTGCTTTGCCAAATGCTATTTTTCGTCAGAAAGTACCAGGCGCACATAATTCAGCAGATGAACGATGATTTTTCTGTTTTTAATTTTAGCATGACCTTGAGGGAGAATTTCCCCTTGAGAGATAATTTCCCTACACTCAGAGCTGGGCTTGCTTAGATTTTCTGTGTGCAGTTGTCAGTGTTCGTTTTTGTCTCGAGCAAAGGCCAATTTCGTATGATTATCTGGTCGAAGTACTAGGCGCACAGAAATCAGCAGATAGACGACGAATTTTTCGTTTTTACTTTTTGCATGACCTTGAGGGAGAATTTCCCATTCACAGAGAATACCCCAGAGCACAGAGCGGAGCTGCGTGCAGTTGTCAGTGTTCGTTTTTGTCTCGAGCAAAGGCAAATTTCGTATGATTCTCTGGTCGAAGTACCAGGCGCACAGAAATCAGCAGATAGACGACGAATTTTTTCGTTTTTACTTTTTGCATGACCTTGAGCGAAAACAGAATTTTAACTCGACCTTGAGAGATAGAGCAACTAACCCTGAGTAGAACTTCTGAGCATGGCTCTCAGCTCTAAACTAATACATTCAAATAAAAAACGTTGATTTTTGATAAATCGTTTATATTCTTCTTTTATTCTACAAATGTGTATAAATATTAACATTTTTATTAACTATAAATATAGTATATCTTGTATTATCCTAAGAATACATTTAATATTACAATATTTATATAAAAAGCAATGTTTTAAGTTTACTTATTACGATAAGATGTTGCTGCTTTCTTGTCAGTTGATTGTTGTTTTGTGTTTGTTGTGTTTGTTGTTGTTGTTGATGATGATGATGATGATGATGATGATGATGATGATGATGATGATGATGATGATAATGATAATGATGATGATAATGATGATAATGATGATGATGAAGATGATGAAGATGATGAAGATGATGAAGACGATGAAGATGATGAAGATGATGATTCTGATGATGATTCTGATGTCCTCTGCTGCGCTGGCGACCTATTGGAAAACAAAAATTAACTAATTATATAGGTATATATAGATTTTATAGTACTTACTTAACGTTCAGCAGAATGGTTTTGGGCTGATTTTGCAAAACAAGTGGTAGACAATAATTAAATGTGCGCTTAGCTAAAGTTGCGAAGATTGAGCTGAAAGAGAAAGAAATAATTAAGCAAACTCCGGTAAAATATAGCTCATCTATACTTACTACAGTAAATAACATAATTCCTGGAGTTATTGTCAGCATTGATGGCGTCCTGCTGTGAGCTGCAAGAGAAAAATAATAAAGGATTAGAACATAGTATTTTTATTTTACTATAATTTGTATAATGTTAGTTAAAGAACCAAAAATTTTATACTCTTTTGGAACCTTTAGTGATGTCTCTTTGAATAATAAGTGTCTGTGCAAAGTTTTATCGCGATAGCTTTAAAAACATGGGATATATGGACAAAACCGACATCGAGCTGTATGGCAGCTATAAGATATAGTGGTCCGATCCGGCCGGCTCCGACCAATGTGCTGTCCCGTTGAATAATAAGTGTCTGTGCAAAGTTTTATCGCCATAGCTCAAAAACTGAGGGACTAGTTTGCATACAGACAGACAGACAGACAGACAGACATGTCTAGATCAATTTGTATTGTCATTCTTAGCATACTGGCAGTAACTTTTGGGGGTCTCCGACGCTTCCTTCTATGTGTTACAAGCTTCAGCACAAACTTAATATACTATTTTCTTCGAAAAGAGTATAATTACAATATATGTAAGAATGGAAATATAACAGAGCTCTAGTTAGTGTCATTAAGCTAATTTTCTAAACTGTTAACTATAATACCTAATGTATGTTATTCTTATATTTTAATATTCTTATGTTATATATTCACAGCTGTGCAGGCAATCGAAAGCTGTGATCATTATGACGTCTGTAGGCATATGCGGCTAAGAGCATTAGCTATGCTAATTTGGAAATTCAATGGCTTTTAATAACAGTTAGGATAACGGTTTCATGTACGACCCCAAGAGGCGACACACTTACCTTCCAAACAGAGCCGAGTTAGGGTATCAATGTGGAGCAGCGTGACAAAGCAATATGAATGAAGTTGCAGCTGGAAGCACAGTCACTCGTTCGAGAGTCTAGACAAATTGAGCCCTCATGTATGCCTAACACACACACACACACACACACACATTCAGAGAGAGTACATTATACATATGTATGTATGTATGTTGAGAGGCAGCCAAGCAGGTGTATCAGGACCGGGACCCGGACCCGGACCCGGGCAAATGCCTATGGGTCCAATGTGTTTGCGCAGCTGTTGGCGTTGAGGTTTATCACTTTAATGGCTGCCATATTTGCTGAGCTTCCATTTCCATTTACTATCTACGGGTGTACCTGATTCACCTGTCGGCTTCAGCTTCAGCTCCAGCTCCGTCTCCGGCTGCCAAATTGGCGACGTGAGTCGGCAAACGTCGCGTTGGCGAAAAAGTAATTTGCTAGCAAATTATGATAAATGGAAATTGTGTTCTCTGCTGGCGCTGCACATCAATTCCTGTGAGTACAGGAGGCACAGTAGTCCACAGTAGTCCGCAGGATTCCTTGGAATTTGCTCAAATCATAAGCAGCTGATTGCTTTGCCGCTACATTTTGTGGGGCGTAATTTACTTGTGCAGTTTATTTATTATACTTAACAACTTGGCTGCAAAACTTAAATTGATGCATTTCGGCAGCTCAAATTTATTGTGACAACAACAGCAACAGCAACAGCAACAACAAAGCAATTGGCAATTTGGAGCAAACCGATTGAATGAAATGCAAATCGAATTGAGTTCCTTGGCAATGGCAAGTGCAAAACCTCTTAACACAACGTGTTTACCATAAATAACTTAAGTGAATCCGGACTAGCAAAAACTGTAATACAAACTACACAAAGCGAGAGAGAGAGAGAGAGTGCGAGAGAGAGGGAGAGAGGGAGAGAGCATGGCAACTGAGCTTCCATTTGGAGCAGAAAGACATTGCAATGCAGCTCAATTAAAATGGCATTAAATTCCATTTGGATTGCTTTTGCAAGCTGCCAGCACTCGTCGCTTGCCCACCTGCCTTACCCAGTATCCAGCACAGATCCCCCCCCTCACGCTACATCCTTCACCCTTGCGTTCAGCACGACGTTGACATTGCCTTTGTGTGCTGCTGTTGCTGCTGCAGATACGACACAGCAGCTGTCTATGCATTTGGGATTTGAGCCTGAGACAGCTGCTCAAGCGATTTGCCAGCTTCTCAGTCTTAGTCTCGGCATCATTCCCATCCCATCCCACTCCAGCCCGCACTCCCCGCTGTGGTCTCTTTTCCATGTCGCTGCATTGCTTTCAGCGCATGCTACTTTTCCTGACAGTGCCCAGAGCTGGGGAATTTCAACAATTTGTGGCAATGCCATTTTGCCTTCTTGTTGATTTAATGCCAGCGCCAACGCCAGCAATACGCTGCAGCTGTTATCATATTCAATTTAAATGTATAGCAATTTAATTTATTTGCCAATTGTTTTATTGGCATTGCAAACAGCATTTGCCAGCGTGTCGAACAAGCTGTCATATTGACAGCTTAGATTAACTCGATTTTAAATTTTAATTATTTTACGTATACGTTACCACTTATTTTATTCATATAGCTTATTCATATGGCTAATTGTCTGTGTCTGACTGTAGTGGAAATAAATAAATAAAATCGATATGTCGATGATTTTATACTCTTTAAGCTGATCTTAATAGTTTTTCATATTTCATGTCTATGCATATGCCATAGAATTCTTCGCAATTGCTTATTTCGTTTGCTGCTATCCCTATACACATGAAAATTATGGCCTAGACCGACTGCCAGTTGTAGTAGTCCGATCCAACCGATTTAGACAAATGTCTTGTATCTTTAAATAATAAGTATATGTGGCAAATTTCATCACGATTGCCCAAATACTCAGGGACTAGTTTACATTCATACAGACAGACAGACAGACAGACAGACAAACATGGCCAATTCTATAAAACTTGTCATCGCAAGCATACTAGAGGTAACTTTTGGTGCTTCCTTCTATGCATTATAAGCTGCAGAACAATATCAATATACTATAAGTATACAAATAAAATAACAGAAAATAGTGTCTCAAGTCACACAGCACTTCTCCTGTATACGTTTTGTTTTGGGGCCAAAACAGTGCTGGCCAAAGCTGTTGGCAATGTCCATATGTAAAATGCATGGTCCAGAGAGCGATACTCACATCTATCGGGCGCCATAAAGTATGCATCAGAAGCTAGTGCGCTGAGGTGCAGTCCAGAAACCGTGGCACCTGTTAAATATTCAAAATCATATGCATGAACAGCATCGCTGTGGCCCGCAGTCGGGGGCGGCATTGGGTATGAGGGAAACACCTCACCAACACAACGATATTGGCACACTCACACACACACACACACACAGTGACATACGCAGCAAATTTGTTCGTTTGCATATTTGATTTGTGTTTGTTTGTGTATTCAATTTATGTGGCATTGAGAGTTTTAGCGTATTTGACATGACCATAAATACATATTCATATGTGTGTGTCGCACACACACACACACACAAACAGACTCGTAAATATGCCAAAGCGGACGTGTAATTCAATTTATGTATGTACTATAGCAAATTGTTGTTGCCAAAACTAAAATACTTTCATCTAATGCCCAAAAACAATTTTCGCATTTGCAGAACGTAAGCACAAAAGATTAACAGCTAAAAGCAGCACAGCTCTCAAAATTAAATATATATATCAGATATCGATTACGTAAATAAAATGTTTATTAAAAAAGTCTTATGCAAAGAATATTTTTCAGTTACTTTGAATGCAATAAATACTTGCATGAAATTGCCTAAAATAACATTAAATACAATAAAATAAAAATATAAGAAAAATATATATGAATATGAATATTAATAGGAATATGCAACTTTTGTGTTCGTTGTAAACTAATTTCAATTAAATAATCAGCTTACAAAGTATATTCGAATCTTTAAAACATAACTTTGCTCATTTTTAAGCAAACCTTTTCCACAATGCTGTAATTACAGGGTACCAAACCGGAAGTCGTCTGAAATCTGATAATCCTGCTTGTCACACACACACACACACACACACACACACACACATACACACTCACAACTATTTATATAAAAAGCAAAAATGCAAATTGTATTTGATGTCAACATTTTAATACACGTTGTCAATAAGTAAACTGGATGGATTGCCTTTCATTTTCAATTGATACGGATTACTTTAGTCAAAACTAGTTATCTGACAAAAAATTCCTATAGTACTATGTAAATGCATACAACATACAAAGAAATATTGAATTTTACTACGAAAATGAAGGGAGATATCTTTCAATTCAAATTACTCAACAGGGCTTACAATAATGAGGAATACATAAATTTCAGAAACTTTCTTTTGCATTTCGTGAGAAGAATTATTCAGAATTGTGCAGGAGTAAATAAAAGAAGGGCATAATTATGGTAATTACAATTCTGAATATAAAGAATTTAACTTAATAGCGCATAAATACAGATTTATTTTACCAGTTACCAATAAAATTATCTGTGAGTTGTGTGTGTGAAAACAAACAATCAAAATGTCTGCCAGGCCACAAATTGCAAATGGACGATAATTTTGTATGTAAATAAAGTAAGCAGTGAAGCCAACTGCAAATGTTAAGAGTCCGCCGGAATGGCAGTGGCCCACAGGAGAGTGGGGGGGAGAGGGAGACCTGCAATGGCTGCAGACTAAATGCCTTACCTTGATTACATTGATGCATTTCTGGATCATTAAGTCAGCCGTCTAAGCACCATTAGCAGCCATGTCAATGCGTGTGTGTGTATGTGGCGGTGTCCTGCGGTGCGCCCTGGTGTCCTGTGTGCCAGCTTGCCACAAGCTAAAGACATTTCGGCCCCAGGCGCCGCATGTCGCCGCAATCAATGCGTGTGTATAGGTAGAGCCATAGGTGTAGGTGTGCGTGTGTGTGTGTGTAGGTATTAAGATATGTGTGTGTGTACATTTGAGCATCGCTTCCGGTTGAGTGCACCAACACATTGACAAAACAAGTTAGAGTGCTCTGTCGAGATTGCACGACTACGATATGCCCTATAATTATATGCATACAAGTCTCTTTATGAGCATCCGACCATGAAATATAGTTTCTTAAAAAACTTCGGTATTTATTGTTCAAATATTATGAAGTTTGGTATGCATAATGAAAGCAATCCAATGTGCTTATATACCAGAAATCCACCAAAAATGGCAGTGTTTTTCCATTTATATAACTTAAAATATTAATTTATTTCATATTTTTAATAAATTTTTGTATTATTTTTCCTGCGTTCATTGTTAATAGTTGACATGAAATAGACAAATAATAATTAAATAAAATCGATGTGTGTGTTATATGTATAATACTCCACATATACGCCCAATTTCAAATCTCTAACTTAAAATCACATTATGCTAAAGGTTTTTGGTTTTTTTTTGTTTTGTATCCTCGACGTTATTTTTGAAATTCTAAAAGAATTATATTTATTTGTTCAGTCTGTCAGATGTAAAGCTATGAAAAATACGCCTTCAAAGGCTTTCTCTTAAAATCAAACGATTGAAAAACGTTATTTATTGATATGTGAGAAAACGGGCAAAGTTTTCTAAGCAACAGTAACAAAGAAATACAACTTTTAGACTCAAACTTTCTTACGCTAATATTTGTATATTTGTCTAATGGCTAAGGAAATCAGATACCCATTTTAGCCATTAAATATACAGCAAATAGAATCTTGTTTGTATATAGGGTATAGCAAGTGGAGTCAACTCATTTGACGCCTAATGTTAAATCAATGCGCTCGCTCAGTGTCCAGAAGGCAGCTGTGGTCCAGCTTCACTTTCACCAACCAAGCAAGGCGGCATCATCATCATCATCATCATGGTCCGAAGCAACATCAGCAGCAGGATTCAGATTCTGGATAAACGCTCCGCAAATGTGCTGATGACACTTGAATGATTTTTTGGTCTTTTGTCAGTGTTGCTGCTCTTTTTGGCATCTCACGCTAAATTGCGCGTATTATATATACATAAGGAATCAACTGACCATAAGTTTTGTATATTAGCTAATCGGCCACATTACATTGTATGGTGTGACGACAGCCTTATGAACTCACAGTTCCCGCTCCCACAAAACTTACTTAGCGAGTGCGTCACGATATACATACATATATACAATCTTGATAAGGCATTAGAATGCTACTTAACTCGGTTGTTTTGGCCGGCAATTGTAACCCTTGGCTGGGAGGGCACACATTAAATTCCAATTACACAAGTTGTGCTGCCTTAATGGCCAAGTTAATGCATTTGCAGCGGGAGGGGCGGCGGGGAGGCGTTAGCTTTAATGCTTTGTGGGCGTGGCCAAATGACACATTATGCATACCTTTTATATGTAGTACTTGTAAATATATCTTGGTATATCCAAGTATGTTTATATTTGTTGTTTAAAGTGCGAGTTTGTACATGAATTGTGATTACACCCAACCAAGAGCGCATGTGTGTGTGTGTGTGTGTGTGTGTGTGTGTGTGTGTGTGTGTGGAGTAATTAAGCGCTAAAGTCAAGTGAGCTGTTTGCGATGCCGCTGCTTGTTAATATTTATAAATAATATACATTAGGCATTTGCTGGTTACACTTATGAGTTAACTTACAACTAGCTTACAATTAGCAGCCACAATTTGTTCACGTGTCAAATTGTCCTAGGCCAAACAAGCTGTTTGTTATCCTATCAGTTTGTTTTTGCTGTTTTGTGTTTCTAACGGGTGGTCTTGTTGTATTTGGGTTTTGATTGCTTTGTCGATTCGAATACGAGCGCAGGCGCCTAACTAAAGTAAACCTGTTTAATTAACATCACAATTCGTTTAGAAATATATATATATATATATATTGTTGACAGTGTCTCTCTTCACTGCCTCTCTTCCTCTCTGCCTCTTCTGGGGTGTAGGTGCTTCTGCTTCTCCTTCTCGTTCTCGTTCTCGCTCAGTAGCAGCACCAGCGCGGCTTTTCCACCTGGCCCAATGCAATGTGCTCAATGGCCCACGAGGGCGTCTCCAGTCGTCCCTCGCCCGTCGTCTTCACGTCCTGCCCGTCGACCGGTATTCCAATGTGCACATAGGGCAGGCGAAAGGCAGCACTGTCGGGATCGCGAGCCAGAGCAGCAACTGTATGGCTGAAGGCAGTGTTGCTGTTGGTGTAGGCCAGCGAATCGGTGGACTCGAAGGAGCGCAGCGAATGGCTCTTGCCCTCATCGGCCAGGCGCACCAGGCCCAGTGCAGTCGAGAGAAACACCTGCTCCAGTCCCTGGTCCGTTTCGGTGGATGTCTCAAAGTAGGTGGCCCCAATGGAGCTGGCAAACAGATAGGCCTCGTCGCGGGACACCGCACGCTGTGCCTGCATGTCCATCTTGTTGCCGACGAGTGTCAGTATCATGGGATCCTGGACGTTGCGATGCAGCTCCTGTATCCACGACTTGATTTCGCTGAATGTCTTGTATTGCGTCAGATCGAACACCAAAATGGCAGCATTCGCATTGCGATAATACATGGGGGCGACAGCTCTGAAACGCTCCTGTCCAGCCGTATCCCAGATCTGCAAGCAAGAGCAAGGCGATATGAGTACTCAATCAACTGGACATTGGACAATGGACAATGGACAAAACACAATTCAGCACTCAACACAAGACTTGAACTTTAATTGAGCCATTCTGCGTTTATTCAGCAATTTCGGTCTTTATGCTTGCGCTTTCCCACAATAATCATAATAATCATTGTGCGCTGCTCATCTTTATGGTGCACAATTCAAATCTTCCATAAAAAATTGGGGCAACGACATGTCCAGAGCACAGCACAAAAGACAAAGAGCGAGAGCTCCGAATCTGTGCACAAACTATTTGCCATTATGAGCTTTGGTATATATACACACATATAGTATGGTGTAGAAAAAGGAAATTCGAAATTGCGCCACAGAATATACGAGCAGCGATTTGTGAAAGGGGTGGCTACCCTAGCTTATATGGGGAAAGCAACTTTAGCTTATCAATAAACTATAAAAAAAGAAAGTAAAAGGCAAAGAAACAAACACAAAGTGCAGTGGACGCAGAAATTGCAAAATAACAAAACACAAATAAAGTGTCCAAGAAAATAACAAGTCTCACTCAGATTAGTAAAAGCTACAGGATTAGTGGATTTCAGCCTTTCAGAGAAATAGATGCATATACATACATACATATATATTTATATGTAACTTGACTCGCTTTCTACTCACTTGTAATTTGATTTTGACATCGTCCAGCATGATGTTGCAAGTAAAGAAGGACACGGCTATCGTTGGCTCCTCAGTGCGATGCAGCGCGTTCTTAATGTATTTGATGACTAAGCGTGATTTGCCCACGCCTGCAAATAGATGTGACAATTGCATTAACATATTAAGTACTATAACGAAAGAAGCTTTAACTATGTACATAGATGGTTTATTCATCCACAGAAAAGCGAGCTTCCTAAGCATAAAATATAAGCTAACGGAGAGAATTGCTAATGTAGTATTTCAATGGGGTTACTTAGGCTGAGCCGCTTAGATAAGTTAAACTGCTGGAAAGCAACGATCAAGCCTTATAATATAATATATAATTTATATATCATATTATCAGCACATACTCCTAATTTGTTGCTTGCATATACAACTTTTTTATGTTTCATGCCAAATTATGATATTTATAGCAAATATAATCCGCTTTTTTTTAAGGTACATCTGTATTTTAAAATACTTGCTCAGAAATCGGAAGTTATAGCTTTACAAGAACTAGAAAGGTAATATGCACAAGATTGCAAGTATTTTTAATAATATATTCTGTTTCACAATACTTTTATGTATATAAAGATTAAGCAAAATCAAAGAATTTTCATCTAATTCAAAAACATATACATATAGGCGCACTTTCTTTATACAATGTTCTGTGAATCACAATTATTCTCGAATCACCTGTTTGCATATATATGTATGTACATGTACTCATATACTGTAACTTGATTATATTCACGCACAAGGAAATAAATGGGCATACTATTACTTATCTGATAAATAAACAAAGTAGGCCCTATAAACAAAAGGTGTTACTGAGACGCAACTAGCTGGCAAACAGGTGATAAGCAAAAACGGGAACTGAACTATGTTTATATGTAAACAAATAGCGATTCTTTCTTATTCTTGTTTGTATGACAAAGTTATTGTGAAAATCCCCATAAGACGACTTGATATCGTAGCTGACTCATCTTCTTCTTCTTCTTCTTCAGCACAGAAGAAAAAAGAGCAGTTTAAGCAAAACGATTTACATTTTAAAATAAGGCATGGACAGTGTCGTTGTACGACGCATACATACATACCGATAAATATATACATATGTACATACATACATATATGCACATGTATGTATATATGGAGATGTATGTATGTGTGGTATGCACATGTGCTACGGAATTCATAGGCTTGCTGACCTTGCAAAACTGCCGTACAACAACAATTATGAATGTGTGCAAAAGGCAAACGGCAAAAACAAATTGCGATTGACAAAAAAAAAGTGTGCGTTTGCCATGAGCGATAAGCAAAACTGGAGAGGGCTCTGTCTTTTTGGCTTCTTGTGCCTGGCACAATTGAGTCCCTGCCCCTGCCGCATTCCCTTGCAGCTGAGCTGAGACTCCCCCGCGAATCTTTTCAAGGCTGTCGCTTATCGATTCGAGCGCGCCAACTGGAGGCTCAGCTTTGTTGTTATCTCAAATACGCGAATGTGCAGCTGAAAAAACCCGCCTTGAGCATGAAGTTGAAAGTCTTCAAAATTCGCAACCAGTTGCAAACGCATTTTTTGGTTTTTGGAACTTACCTCGCGAGCCTAGCACAACAACTTTGCCCTCAATTCCACGCATCTTATTGGCAAATCAGTTGGTTGGCATTTTTAGCAGTGTAGTTCTCTCTGTGTGACGTTGCTTCTGTCGCCTGCTCTATGAATTGATTGTTAGTTACACTGACGTTGTTATTGAGCAAAGTGCTGCATTTTATTTTGCTTGCAGGTGGTTCGCGTCAGTGTTGTTTGACAAAGAGCGTCGCTGTTGTCCGTCCGCTGGCTGAGGTTTAATCGAGGCACTCCCAATGTGTTTTGCTGTTGTTGTTTACTAGCAGTGCGCTTGTTGCATTTGCAATAATAATATAAGTATTTTTGTTTTGCTTCAAATGAATCGATGATAAAACAGCTGTGCGCTGCTGCCCATCTCTAATAGTTGTGGATCGACGGTTGTGGTGCTGTGGAACGTATGGTTAACAGCTGTTAATAGGCAGCCAGGGCTGCATGCGTACGCAGTCGTAAATAAAGTATTATATATATTTATATACATGCACTAAAAACAATTATATAATACAAAAATACAATTCAATTTAAGAGAGATTTCAGAATTTCTCTTGTTTTCAAACTATATTTGTATCACATTTGCTACATTCAAGTAATCATCTTATCGCTATCTTAGCAGCATGTAGTAGAATATAAATTTCATGTATGACATATGTTGTTGCTTGATGTAAATATTAATAGACAATAGAAAACTTGTAAGTTTATTAAATCACATCGCGCAATACCGCCAATAACATCGGTGCCGTTGTGTCTGCAAGCATTGCACAAATGTATCGACGTTGTTTTCAAACATCGATACATCGGTACGCAATTAGCATCCACAGTGCCGCCGCCAAATTCTTTCGGCAGATGTTCACGCACGCAACATACGGATTGTAAAAACAATATAATTTAATTTATTTAGTGCAAATATTAAAACAATGCTTAGATAACTGAATGTTTGTGCAACACCAGCCGAAGCGACTAATGTGACTTGCAAGCGGTATAAGTTGGAAGAACTTTGTGCTAAAACTGCATCAAATGCGCGCGCATTTTTTTTTTCTTGGTGCATCGTTTAGTGAAAAGTGCCACATTTCAAAAGGTAAATGCAAATGGAATCCTAATCGGTGGGGTTAATCATAAAGTGAATTCACTTGTGCAGCTTAATACGCCTGTTTGGATGTTATATCCGCTATAAGCCGCGCCCAGTTTGCTTTTAACTAAAGCGTGCCTGTACCAAAAATAAAAAAAAATGTTAAAAAAATACTAGTGCAATAAATCAAATTCGTAAATTAATTTCTAGTTCAACTGTTGAAAAATGGCAGCAATTAACTTGCATAAAATCAACAGCAGCTACGATTCGGAGCCATCCACTGGCAGCGGGGTGAGGCGAACTTATAAATATACATGTAGGTGAAATCGAAAATTATACAATACAATTTATTGCAGTCTTCACTCAGTGAAAACAATGAGGGCCACATATCTGACGAGGAGAACATGAATCTACCATATCTGCTAAAGCCAAAATCACTGAGCACGGACCAACCCAAAGCTGTTAACAAATTGAGCTCGCAGCCAAGCAGCCAGGACTCGCAGTTTCGAGGATTCGGCGACAGTCCCTATGGCCAGGTGAATAAGCAGCTCTACGGCTCCCAGCTGCAGCATCTAAAACTGCCCGAGTCGGAGAGGCAACCAATTAGCACGAACAAAAAGCATCCATCTCCGGGCATGATTGTCTTTCCACGGTTCTACGACAGCGTACTCGAGGAGAATAGCTGCAATGCTGTCGATATGCCATCCACAAGTGTAGCTGCGAAAGTAACAGCTACAACAGCAACCTCAGCCAGCTTATCTTTTGATGGCAAAATCAAAAGTCTGAAGGAGGCGCCCGGCAGCTCACGGCTGCCCGCTGTGCCGGAGAGTTGTGCCCGCGATATGCCACAGCTCACCGAGCCGTTCATATACAAGAGAATCAACAACGAGCGCTCACCGGATTTGTTTGCCGACAGTGATGACGACGAGGGCGACTATCAAACCGATAAAGGACTGGGCACAACACTCGAGGACCTGCCCGAGGCGCTCGAGGAGAGCCAGTGCGTTAGCGAGGCACCCTCTGGAAGTCACAATGTCACAGCGCCCACAGAGTCCAGTTTCGTCGATGAGCACACCATGGACACACAGCTAACGAACAGCGATACCCGCTCGCATTTCATCGAGAACTGTCGACGGGAATACGAACTCTCGCGGCGCATACGGCGCTGTTTGCAGGGTGTGCGACCACCGCCCACAGTAACCACGCCGGACATCGATGTCATCAGCACGGTGGTGAGCATGAAGGCAACTGTGCTCAATTTTCTTGTTGCCAGCTCGCTCGACGAGTCGGACAGTGGCATCTGTGCCACGCCCTCGCTGTTCAAGCCCACCCACAGCCTCGCCGAGGCTCAGGCGATGAGTTGGCGCGAAATCCTCGGTGTGCGACAACATGGACTGTGGTAGGTCCTTGGCAACCCGTTCCGATATGCAGTTTGAACTAAACATAACTCCTTTGACTTTAACTAACTTTAGCTACAATTTAAACAAAGCGGCCGAACAAAATGAATACCTCAGCCTGTCGGTGGTGGATCGTTACGTGGGCGCGGAAACGGCCACATCCTATGTCCGCTCACCGTCCAGCGCCAAGAAGCGCAACATGCGCCTGAAGTGAGTATTACTAACTATTGAATGTTTTCCACATTCTAACTATATTTCCCATGAACAGAATGCTCACCAAATCGCCAGGTAATCGACTTAGTCATTTGGCCAAGCGACGAGCCATCTTCTCATCGGCAAATCTGGCCACAAACTCCATTAAATTGAACAGCTCCATTGGGCCGCAAATACTGCTGGATAAGAAGTAAGTAGCAGCTGCTGCTGTAATTCTCTCACATAGCTAACACTATTTTAATTGCATTTACAGAAAAGAGCGCAACAAGCGGAAAGCAACACCAAAACGCAAAACGCCCGGAAGCAAAAAGAAAGGTACGTTTTTTTATATGACGTGGAAAGGCCCAGCTAGGTCTCTAGAAATGCCCATCCATGATTAAAAACTCACAAAACTTTGTCAATGCTGATCCGATTTTCGTTCCCGAGGCAGTTTTGATCATGGTTTTATACAAGCTTTAAACAATTTCGAATTCTCGATTTTTTATGGAACACAAGCCAATATAATGCATAGATAGTGCGTTTAAATGTGTTGAAAAACACCTAAAACTCCCATAACTTTGTTTTTTCCTTTTAGCTCGCAAAACACCGTCCTCCTCAGCGCGCAAGCGCCTCTTTCGCACCGATCTCATCAAGCCGGGTCCATCGCGCGAGACTTCGAAGCGCGCTCTATTCCAAAGCCCGGCCAAGTCACTGCAGCAGCAGATGCTGATTCCGCCCAAGCCGCTCTTCAAGCCAGAGATTGCCAATCGCGTGGAGAGATCAAAGCGTGCGCTCTTCTCGCCCGACAACGGCAGCCAGCAGAGTGCTGCGAGTGCTGCCAGCGTAAGCAATCAACTGGAGACGCTGCTCAAGCGCAAGCGCAATGCCTACGATGACGAGGATGCCGCCGAGCTGGCTAGTCAGAGCAACAAGCTCTTCCGCGCCGGCAGCCCAAGCAGTAGCGGCCTAACGCCGCGCGCGCTCAAGATCAAGAGTCAGAGCTTTTGCATTGGAGCTGGTTCCTCCACGACAGCGCAACAACAGACGGCCACCGTCAGCATGCATCAGACGAGCTTTAGCAGCGCCACGCGACTGGGCCATGGCTTGAGCGGCAGCACCAGCAATTTGGCCAGCAGCCAGACACCGGGCGGCAGCAAATTGCTGCGCGCCCATTCCGAGATGAGCGGAACGCCACAAAGTGCCATGACAGATAATCAGCGCAAGGTAAGATGCGATACTACTATTAAACTCTATGCACCTGTGTCTAAACTGCTTTCATTACTTTAGAAACTGCTGTGGGCCGTTTCGCAGGCGCTGCAGGACCGGAAAATATCGGTGAAGCACGAGCATTTCCGGCAGCACGCGGCGGATTTGGCGCGTATTGTGAAGCGCATCTTTCAGGAGTTCCATCAGGGACACACGACTAGCAACAGCGAAACATTGCTGAGGTACGTATTGGCTTGAATACGCCTAATGCTGCTGACTCATGCGTTGCGATTCCCCTTTGCAGGTTGGCCAAGAAGTATGTGTGCAGCGTGATAGCCGGCAAGCAGCCGGATGAAGTATACTTGAATGCGCGTATTCACGAGAGTGATGCCAAGCGACAGTCGGGTGCACGGCTTTCGGGCTACATTGGGCCCGAGGAGTTTGCGCAACGGAATCTGCTGCTCTCGCAGAACTCGTCGCAGTCGCTGTCTCAGCTGTCGCTAATGCGCAGCAACGCTGATGGCTCCGTAAAGAACCTATTCGGCAGCGAGAACTCTATCGATTCGTTCGGCCTCAGCCAGACAAGCCAGATCAATGCCACCTCCAACTCAGCGACACAGTCCAGCTTTATGGAACGCATCTCGGAGGAGCTGTTCAGTAAGCAGTCGCAGCAGCTGCCCATACAGCCGAATCCTTCGCTGCAAAACAGTTCGTCGAAGAGCAATTTGGGCGGTCTGGCGCTGCGCGAGAATGTGCACTGCGAGCAGCGACGGTCGGGGCAAAAGAACTTCACCGGCAAGGATCAGCGCAACATTAGTCCTTACTACGGTGCCAGCAACAGCAGCAACGGTTCGGCACGCAAACTGCCGACTGCAGGACAGGCGGGCGACTCTGGTGCGAAGGCAAAGCGCCAGATTTCATTTGATAGCTAAATTTTTTATACAATACGTCTCCGGCTTGTTAAAATTGCTAATATTCTATTTATTTTTGCAGTTGTCCATATTTCTTGGGTTGTGTCTTAGACTAATTTATTTAAATCGCAGTAATTTCGCTCTATTGGAGTACTTTACGTACATATACATATACATTTTTACATATACATATATACACACACACATACATACGTGAAATGCAATATTTAATTGGCTGAATCAAAAGCTGAATGATTATGAAAACGTCACAAATTTTGTGATTGATCAAATTGAAAATTGTAACTAAAGTAGATACGTATGAATATGTATAAGGCTAATGTTTTTTTCGGCTGCTACTATAACTCCTAGCTATGGATAAATGCGCTAATTAAGAACTGTAAACAATTGTAAACTGAATAGCATTAAATAAAAGCCCAACTCAATAGTAGCCACTCCGATTGATATATCGCCGGACCAGCGTAAACGAGACAATATGAAATACCAATGCCACCAGCAAAATGCTAAAACAGTCCAACCAATAGGTGTAGTCGGCGGTGCGGAATGAAGCCTGCTGCAGCACCTCCAATCCGGTCTTGATGCACGGATGCTCCTCGTTGACAGGACAATCTGTGTGGGATGAGTGCAAAAGTGAAGCTCAAAACAATATAATAATATGCAAACAGGCTACAATGGAATACTTTGATACACGGTCATTGGTTTTTCAAGTAAAGTGGGTTTCCTATTGCTAGGATCTGTGAGCTATAGTCACTCTACTTACCAATGTTGTCAATGCCAATCCAAAAGTTGTACATCAGCGCCTCGTTGGAGTAGAAGAAGAGCGAGAAATACTTGAGATATGGCACGGAGTCCACATTCATGTAGGTGCCACCGAAGATGAGGAAGACCAGATCAAAGGGCGCCGCACATTCCGATGCCATTTTGTCCGTCTCAAACAGACTGGAGAGGAATACGCCGTAGCCAACGGCCGCAATAGCCGACAGGCTCATCAGGAAGCCCATTGTTATATAGAGTAGAAAGCCGCGCGTATAGTAAATCGAGGCATAGACCACGGAGAGAAAGACATAGCCCTTGAAGAAGGCCACCGGCACAAAGGACAGCACCAGTGCCACATAGTAGGCGGACAGGCAGTAGGTGCCCTCGCCCACCTCGCGCCTCAGGATGGGCAGGGCGGCTGGAAAGATGTAGGTGACGCCGTAGCTGAACGTGAAAATCATCTCGTTGCTGAGCATGAAAATGGAGCCACCCACATCCTGAACGGTGCGCTGCGTCAGACCACCAACGCCGGAGTACATCAGAGAGAGCGTGACGGCGGTGATCATGAAGAAGCCAAAGCCAATCAGGCCGCTCTTTATGTTGCGCAGATCCTCGGTCATGAAGCGTATGATCAGTAGATACACCTGATATATCCACCTGATCTTCCGGAAGTTCTGCACGTGCTTCAGATAGTCGCCACTGTAGTTGCGCGCCAGCAGCCAACTGCCGCTATAAAGTCCGTCCGTCTCATGCTCGTATTTCGCCCGGATAAGCTCGCTTGCATTCTCAGATTCTTTGCTGTCCACCAGCGTCTTTAGATAGAAGTCCGCCGGATTGCAGTTCTTTGGCTGCATGAAGCCCATGCTGTAAGATATTTCACATTGCTATTTGGACAATTTGAAATCAGATTCTATACACCCAAAGGTGCTGGGCACTCACTCTGTAAAGAACTTGGCCGCCTGCTCCGTGCGTCCCTGGTAGACAATACGGCCGGCATCCATGAGGATGATGTGCGTGAAGAGCTCGAAGATGTCGGAAGTGGGCTGATGAATGGAGCAGATGGCCGCCTTCTTGTGCGTTCCATTGGGACTGTTGTTGAGCACGCTCAGCGTGGGCAGCTCCTTCAGCGATGTCAGCAGGCTTTCATTCGACTTGTCCACCATATCCAACTCAATGGAGTTGCTGGCCGTGCTGCTATCGCTGGGCGTCGAAAAAGAGTCCTCGCCGTAGACTTGGGTCAGCGAGTGCCTCGCAATACGCCGCCTGGTGCACAAGTGGCGCAAAGTCTTGATCACGGAGTAGGCACTGAAGCTGTCCAGTCCCGTGGTGGGTTCGTCGCAGAACAAAAAGATGGGATCGGTGATCAGCTCCTCGGCGAGGCTGAGTCGCTTGCGCTCACCGCCCGACAGCTGCTGGATGCGGGTGTGGGCTGCATCCCGCAGACCCACCGCCAGCAGCAGATCCGCCACCCGCTGCCGCTTCTCCGCCTTGGTTGTGCGTCGATGCATCTTGAAGTGGGACTGCAAGGGGGCGATAGTTTTAATGCAATGAAATAAGCTTGGCTGTGGGATCGGGACTCTGGAAAGACCTACCATGAAATACAAATGCTCGTGGGCGGTAAATGTCTTAACATTGATCTCAAACTGCGGCAGAAAGCTGGAGATGCGTGTCATCTGATGCCGTTCCATGGCCATGCCGTTTAAAACCACATCGCCGGTCAGATTACCGCGCAGTCGTTGGGAAATCGCTGCCAGCAGTGTGGTTTTGCCGGCACCCGATCCGCCCAATATGGCGATGAGGTCGCCGGTCTTCAGGTGACCGCTGACTGCCGTGAGGAAACCGCAATTATTTATGCATTTCGATTGGGCAACCCACACACAATTCCCACCGAGTCTTACCGTCGTGTAAAATGCGCAGCTCGCGCTGCTGCCGACACTCGTTCCAGAAGCTGTAGTTGCTCTGCTCCTGGGCGGGCACATAGTAGTTGAGCTGCTTCCACTCGAGGCACAGGCCGGCCTGAGAGTCACTGAACTCATCCACTGGCATCGTGCGTCGGGTTCAATGTACGAGTAACAAATTTTTGGGACTCTTCGCTGTGGCAATTGCAGCATCCGCACTAATCCCAGCCTTATCACTCAGCCGCTCTAATCTTATCGGCTCGTCTATTTGCTATTTGCATACTCATATGTCAAGTCACACGTTTCAGTCACTCACGGTGGGGAAACCATAAATCTGTGCCGGCTGGCAAAGCAAATACCGGAGACGGAGTCGGAGCTGGAGCTGAAGAGTCGAGACAACCGTTCGCGCCAAAGAGCTCACTTCAACTGTGCCACAGCGTCGATGGCGCTGTCGTTTTCTACCCCCAGCAGCCCCCGACGTGGGTAACATTAAACTGTTGACCGCCTTTTGGCTTTATTAGCTAATTGTCGCTTATCAATGCACAGAGACACATAAGTGTGGCTGTCAGACGACTTTGACTCTGGCTACCTTTAGGCGGTATCACTATACACTATACATATATGTATGTACATATCTGTCGGACTAAGCGTAGACAACGCAACCCATTTATGAGCAAAGAAATTATGTATGTCACTAACGCTGAATATGTGGGAATGTTAAAGTGCCGCCATAGAACACTGGAAAGGCTCTCAATGCAAATACAGTCCGACTTCTTTAACAGGAACCATAATTTGACTTTGAAAATATCGCGAATTATGCATACAATTTACAAAATAACTTAATCTTACACTCAACATTTTCATATACTCGGGCATGCTTACATTTCCCAATCTACAGATCAGCATTCGGATTCAATATATGTGTAACTATAGAGAAACTATGTTGTAGAATATGTTTGACTGACTAACCTAATACAGCAGCTTTCTACTTATCATTCCTGATGAACTTCTTATATATATAAGCCTAACATTTGATTATTCATGACTCTAATACTGTTGCATTATGTTTTACTTTGCTACACTTTAATATACATAGAAGACAGCAGCTATCTTATACATTTTGCACGATCCCAGCAATTAATAATTTAATCGTTTTTATTTAACAGTGCTTTTGACCCGCGACTGTTTTTCCATAAAAAAAACCAATGCCATTGTCGATGAACCGAATCATTGGCAAAGTCAGGAAGTCACATCTGGGATACACTTGCTTTCAGTTCCACATTTACAAACAAGCATTTAACTTGGCAATCAGCCAGTATAGTAGAGTATAATATCATTTTATTTATGATATTCATGGCTGGTATTTAGTAGTAAATGCTCTGGACCTTGTGGAATGGAATGTAGTCCAATTCGGCGGCATGTTCGCGCCGATAATCCCAGAGATATTGATCAATGAGTATGGAGTTGACATTGCGTGTGTCAACATCCGGATGCTTCTGCTTTAGAATGTCGAGGGCTTTATCCTTGACCTGTTCGATTATGTAGATGGAGGCGCCACGTATCTCCACCTCCGGTATATCCCCATTCAGCATGATGGTGTCCTTCTGCAGCATCTCCATCAGCTCGGGCGAGTACTCCAAGCTGTCAAAGTGCACCAGGACCTGTGGTACACGGTAATCAGCAAACATGGTTATCTTCTCG
Organism: Drosophila flavopinicola; assembly: GCA_035042425.1. Taxonomy (NCBI): domain Eukaryota; kingdom Metazoa; phylum Arthropoda; class Insecta; order Diptera; family Drosophilidae; genus Drosophila; species Drosophila flavopinicola. Next base: position 9,475,850 of record JAWNLL010000090.1, on the reverse strand, counting down.
ATGTCCTCGAAGTAGCCAAGTCCTTCGCCGCGATAGCAGGACCACAAATCGCCCACCAGTATCTGGGCACGCTTTAAAATTGCTACACGCTTGCCGGTGTGCTGAGCCATATCCCTGAAGCAGGGAAACTCATCCACAATGAGCTTCAGCAGAGCCACAGCCGAATTGTTGGCCGCCTTGACGACGTTCTCGAAGCGACCGCCCCATTTCTCAATCAGGCGCTTTCCCACCTCTTGCAGGCACTCCAGACGCTCCGGGAGCAACGGCATTACTGTGATCTCATTATCCGAACGGAATAAGTACATCAAAGTGTCGAGGTCTATTTTAGAGTAGTATTCTGGATTCGTTATGTCCACGCCATCATTCATGGCTCGATTTATAGCAGCACACAGTGCAAAATATCCTGTATGGCCGTTTACCTTGTACTTGTTATAGTTTTCTAAACATGAAATAAATGTATGAAAATTTTTGTTCCAAGTAAATACTTGCACTACTTACGTGGCGTCCAGAAGCAAAAGTTAAGTGTATCCACGAGGAAAATCCAGTTGGGTGCATGATCATCTGCCGGTTTGGGATGAAGCTCATGTTGCGAGAAATTTTCAACATTGATGCGTTTAGCTGGAGTTTAAAGTTCACGATAGCACATGGCATCTATGCATGGTCAAATATAAGATAATTACTTACATATCACTCCGCCAACGATCTCCTCGGTCAGCCGGTCAATGCCAGCAGGCAAAACTTTCAAATATTTTGCATGGCGCACAATATGATCACCCGATTCCCGAGGAGTTAAGGCGGCGCACATCTTGACTAGTGTTCGTCTGAGTTGAACTGTTGACATCAATATCGATATTTGTCGTTCTCTCAAGTATTGTCGAGATAGTCTATGGTCCAATTAGTGTCGATACTATCGAACAAGAATGGACGCATTCTAAACATTAATCTAAACTGTGATGTCGTGCTACACGCAAATTGCTGATATATATGCTACTTAAGAAAAGTATAAATATATAAAGTATAAAATATATGTCATATTAACCATTAGAATAAACATTTCAGTTCATGTATTACTATTTTTACAATTTAAGCATAAATTCGCATTTTAAATCACCCGCTCAATTTCAATTTGAAAACAGAGCCAAAGTACGCTGTAAGCAGCTCAAAATGGCACTGCCAACCTGACTGCAGAAAAGCCCAGCTGTTAATATACTTTAATTTGTAAATATCGATATATCGCGAAGTAATGCGATAGCTGGACAGTGTATCCCTAAGTTTTAAAGGTGAAAAACTCAGTTGCGCGCGTAACGCCTAGCATTTCAAATTAGCTCTGCCCGTACATATAAGTCCATGATATTTGTATGTAGTATATCATATTATACTTATAGCGAAGACAGTTGCCAACTAACTCTTTCCATGCCATCAGCAGGTTAATTGTCACCCCGAACCGTAGTAAGCTTCATATCCTTGCTTTATGACACGCGTAATTCGAGTCAAAATATGCAATTAAACAAAAACTTCTTGACTGTAAAAATATTTGCATAAGTTGAGCAAACAAAATGTCAGAGGACGTCACGTCCTGCGAAGACAATGCCAAGTTGTTGTTGAACTTGTCATTATAAGCAAACACACACACAGACATAGTATACGTATGTATATATGTATAACTAACGAACGAGGGTTGCGCTAAAGTGTAGATTAATAGCTGGGGTGCTGGCATGGAGTGGGCGGTGTATGTGGCGGGTTGGTGGTGTCTCTGACAGAAATCAGCGCTCGTAAAATTTACGTAAAATTCATTAAGCGCAACAAAAGACGAACAGGTTGCAGTAGCACCAGCCAAGCAAAAGGGCGTGCCACACACACACATAGACACACACAGAGACACACACACAAGCACTCTGGCAATCATTTAGACAAAGCCTTGCATAGTTGATAAGGCGCGTCGTCATCTCGCTGCGGCTGCTCCTTGTGGCTCCTGCGAGATGCTGTCAAGTGGAGCGCAAGCACGTCAAGCGCGAATGAAAGCAACAAATATTTCGTCATTTCTAAGGAGCGAAGCTCTCTTGCGGCGTTATTGTTGTTGCACCCATACCCATACCCATACCCATACTCATAATTATGCTTATTATATCCCACACCATTTGCCATTCATATTCGAGGCGCGACGAGCGGCAGCAGCGCTCCTTAAGTGGCCTCAGTCCCCCATATACTACTTGGCTGACAGATTAGCCTTCTGACATTCACCCCACCACTTGCCAAACGCCAAATTGTTTAAATCAGCCGAATCGTAGTCCAGAACACAAACTACACCCCTTGCTGTTTGACTCTCTGTCTTTATGCTGATAGGGACACACGCATTACAACATGTTGTGGTCACACTGTTCGTGTGCGTGTGGTGCGTGTGTGTGCGTGTGTGTGTGTATGCGGGACAGGAGGCGGTGCTTTGTGGCATGTAATGAGTTTTACGCGGTGGAGCCACCGGGTTACGCCTGAGCAGACTTTCCATGACAATTTTGGTCGGCGCTCAATTTATAGAGCCGATAAGCTGCCCGCGGGGTTTTGTGCGCTAATGCCGGTAATTAACGTCTTTTGTCCAAACTGATTTCGGCGGTTCGGTTCCATTGTTCGGTTTCGCTACCGTTCAGGTGCATACATACATAGATATGTATGCAGGTATATATGTATACATGCGTGCATACATAATTGCGCGCACTCTTATTATGTATATTTAGCTAATAATCAGCTTTTGAAAGCTGAAAAAAGAATGGCATTAGAATTGGTTAAAATACAATTAAATACCCAAGTTGGATTGCCAATAAGGTGATTAATTTTATTTAGCACATCATTAGAGGGGTCACACTTAACGCAATTAGCGATGAGCGATTTATTGGTATTGCATATGAATTGTTCATATTAAATCTTAGTTCGGAACTGGAACTACCTTTGGAATTTTTTCTGTTCCAAAACGTATTTTTGAGATCAAATACTATTATTATTAAAAGCTATCTCTAGCTATAGGGGCTAGTGTAAATTATTGACTAAGCACACATATTATAATTGCACATCTTATTTTTGTGTCGTGTTCGACTAGTTCATGTCTACGTGAACTATGTGGCTGGAGTCAAGTTTGCATGACATGCAGCTCTGTGCTGTGCGTGCTATCGTTCGTGTCACGACACGCAAAACATGAAAAGGCGCGATCACAACTACATGCATACATACATACATACATATATATGTGGCTGAAATTATACATTTGTAAGGGAAATGTCAAGTGGATAAAGGGATTATTATGAATTTGTAATTGAAGCATATGAAAATAGCAAGTGACCTTTGCGTTAAATAATAAATGGTAAGTTTTGATTACTTCTATTACATATGCACACACACAATTGAATGTATTCATTTGTTTAGTTTACAAGCAACTGCACTTAAACCCTAAATGCGAAGCAAATAAAAAACAAACTGACTGCAAATGAACAGATTGCCGTCTCTCTGCATCTATATTTATGCAAATTACCAAAGCAAGTAATGCAATCGAAATGGAAAAATACAAAAGAAGCAGTTCTAGAGCAGCCACAAAATGCTTGGGGCCAAAGCGCTTTCATGTCAACCATAAAAATAGCAGACGCATAAAAAATTAATAAGCAGTCAAGTCCGGCCACACTGTCCCCACTGAGCGGTGGGCGGTGGGCGTTGGGCGGTGCGGGGGGGGGGGGGTGGTGTGGCTGGCGAGAAGGACGACGACGCATTGTCCATTGTCTTGTCATGTCCTTTTGCTGCACAAACCCTTCCCACACCTGGCCGGAGTAAAGCAAGCGAGACACATCATTAATGCATAATTCAGGAGTTTGGCAGTTTTGTGCTTTCAATATTCAATTTGAATGCCGCCCGAAGCGAAACAGTTTCGTCCGTTGTCTGCTGTCCGGGTGTCCGGGTGTCCTGTGTGTGTCCTGCACATTCGTTTTGTACCGCTTTTGTTATTGTTTTCGTTTCGTTTTTATACTCTTTTCGAAGAAAATAGCATATTAAGTTTGTGCTGAAGTTTGTAACGAATAGAAGGAAGCGTCTGAGACCCCCAAAAGTTACAAACAAATAGATTGTCCGTCTGTCTGTCTGTCTGTCTGTATGTATGCAAACTAGTCCCTCAGTTTTTGAGGTATCGCGATGCAACTTTGCACAGACACTTATTATTCAAGGGACAGCACATTGGTCGGAGCCGGCCGGATCGTACCACTATATCTTGTAGCTGCCATACAACTTGAAGTCGGTTTTGGTAAAGTGGCGCTGACATTTTTTGTCATACCTTAAAAAATAGTACCGATTACTTTTAAACGGGACGAGTTACCGATAAAATGAATAAAAACTGTCCCTGGATTACGATAACTTATATTCCAAATATGAACTCTCTATCTCTCGTAGTCTCTGATATCCGCGTGTTCATACGTATTATATGTATATATTTTTATAGAGAGTAGTCGGAGAAAGAGAGAGAAGTTAGACAGAAGTGAGAGAGAGAGAGAGAGAAGTTTGAGAGTGAGAGAGAAGTGTAAGAGAGAGATGTAAGATAGTAACTGAGTAGTGAGTGAGAGTGAGAGTAGTAAGAAAGAGAGAGGGAGAGAGAGTAGTAAAAAGAGAGGGAGAGAGAGTAGTAAAAAAGAGAGGGAGAGAGTAGTAAAAAGAGAGGGAGAGAGAGAGTAGTTAGAAAAAGAGGAGGAAAGAATGGGGGGAGAGAGAGAGAGAGAGAGAGAGAGAGTAGCCAGAGAGAGAGACAGAGTGAGAGAGAGAGAGAGAGAGAGTGAGAGAGAGGGAGTGAGAGAGCAGTGAGAGAGTAGCGAGAGAGAGAGAGTAGTCGGAGAGAGAGAGAAGTTAGACAGAAGTGGGAGAGAGATATTAATCAGAGAGAGAGAGAGAGAAGTTGGAGATGGAGAGAGAAGTGTGAGAGAGAGATGTAAGATAGTGACTGAGTAGTGAGTGCGAGTGAGAGTAGTAAGAAAGAGAGAGGGAGAGAAAGAGAGAGTCGAAAGAAAGAGAGGGAGAGAGAGAGAGTAGTAAGAAAGAGAGGACAAGAGAATAGGGAGAGAGAGAGAGAGGTTGGAGGGAGAGATGGAGTAGTGAGAGAGAGTAGCGAGAGAGAGGGAGTGAGAGAGCAATGAGAGAGTAGCGAGAGAGAGAGACAGTAATGAGCTGAGAGAGAGAGCAGAAAACAATAATATTATTTCACCAACACACAACACAATATTCAGACTACAGGTCAGCCCATCAATATCGACAGACCTCACTTAAATTCTTGAGAATCGCATAGAAGGGCAATGTTAAATATGCGTTATTTTTACATTACCGGAAATGTTATAGTGATGCAAACATAATTTTCGTATGGTTTGGTTTCTCTAGCTAGGAACAATTAACTTATTAAAATTCTGGATGTAACAGTAGACAGACAGACGGACGTACAGACGGACATGGCTAGATCGACTCGGCTGTTGATACTGCTCAAGAATATATATACTTTATATGGTCGGAGATGCTTCCTTATGCCTGTTACATACTTTTGCACAAAATAAAAACATAATACCCTTTTTACCCATTTTTAATGGGTTCAGGGTATACAAAATAAATGCCACGCGATAAAACGATTTTTTACTACTTTTGAAATTTCAGTGGTGCAGTTGGCAGTGTGAAAATTGCCTAAAGGTTCGAAAAGAGTATAGAATCTTCGGCACGCCGAAGATAATCCTTACCCACTTGTTTTTTTATGCTTCGCTTTCATGGTTGCTTATTTATTTGCGTTGTGTGGCGCTGATCACTTTGCTCCTGCTGCCTGCCCGCTGCTCCCTGCTCCTTGCTCCATTGTGTGTCCTTTCTGTGCTGCGTGTACCTTTTGCATTATGCAGGCGATTCGATTTACAACAACATCAAGTGCATGATAAACCGTTTCGAGCGATTCGAGCCATTGTCTCGGACCTGTCGCCACAGTCCTTCGGTCGTCCTGTCGTCCTGGGCGGGAAAACTATTGCAGACCCGCCCTCTGCTGCTATTGCTGTTATTGCTGCTGCTGCTGCTGCATGCGTTAGTTGTTTATTAAATATAAATGATTGTCACTTGCGGCATGTCCTCAACGTGTCCTGGCACCAAAACGAAATGTTCACGGCGATGATTGCTTGAATTTCATTGAGCAAGTGCCTCGAGCGGCTCCCTATTGCGATTTCCTGTACTTACACTTACATGTGTTGTTCTGCTCGTCCTCTTCCTTTTATTGTTCTTGTGTGTGCTGCAATTGCTGGCAATTTGGCTCAGAGTGGCTCAAAGCGAGTTTGGTCGCTGACACTCGGGCGCCACTTTTGACAAGTCATGGAATTGACATCGATACGAGTATTGGCCATTTGGCATTGGCTCGTCGCGTCATCCAGCTGACTGCTTATAAGTGCATACGATGTCATCGCAGGACATGCCATCGTAAAGTCATGACGGCCAGACGTCAGCCGGAATGATTTTTGAAATGATTCGCCGGATATTGACCACAAAATGCCATTAAAAAATAATTACGCATTTTAATTGGCATTTAGTTGAGGCAAACAATTAAGTGCCATTCAACATAAAAACTGCCTTTTTATTATTGATTACATTAACGCTTTTATTTATGGTCGAATGCATGTGTATAAATATATTAAAAGCACCATAGTGTATGTGTGTAAACGAGTGTATTTATTATCTGAAAGAGTTTGTACACATTACGAACAGTCTCTGTCTCTGTCTCTATCTCTGTCTCTATCTCTGTCTCTGTCTCTGTCTCTAACAGACTTACAGTCTGAGGAGGTATTCAAGATAAATGTATATTATAATACAAAATTGAATGATCTATTTCACTAAAAAAAAGTCACTAGATTAAGTTTACAAAGAAAATTCCCATAATAACAAATCCTACAATATTTTAGGGGACAAACAATTGGGGTTTTCAGATTGGGGTTCCAATTTAATACGCAATATTAATAATAATAACATAAAGATTATATATGTAAAAATGTATATTTAATATACAAATGTATATTGGGTCGACAATTTATTTATTGTTTAAGAAACTTTGTTCTTTTCACATATATATTAAACAAACTCAACCAATGCGGCTGTATTTAGTTTTTAAAATATTAAAAAAAAAACATTTGGTTTAAAATTTCACTTATGAAATAACAATAACCAAGAAGTTCGTTGCAAACGGATAAAATTTGGTAAAAATCTCCAAAAACTTGCGCAAAATGTCGAGTTTTTTTTTAACTTTAACTGAAAATTCGTGAACACTTAAACCAAATAGCTTTCGATTAGTTGATAATTGATTAACATGAAACGCTTTAGCGTTTGCCAAATGCATCTTTGTCATATGTATGTGTATGTTTGTGGCTTTAGCCACTTAGCGGCAATGTTGTTGCTGTTAATCGCATCACCTGTGTGACAGCTGCAATTGGAGTTGCCTCGCAATAGTGTGGCAACATGGCAGCCCTGCCACTGCCACTGCCACTGCCACTGCAACTGTTTGTTCAGTTCGCGTGCACAATGTACACTAATTGTGGTATGTATTAAATAAACTACAATTGCAAATGGCGCATTTCAGTTCACGAACTGAGCAATGGACGAGGTCGGCGGGGGCACAAAGGACACACTGCCACATAGTTTGTTATTATTTGCAGTTGCATTACCTAGCAATTGTTATTGCGATTGCGATTGTTCTTATTGTTGTTGTTGTTGAACCAGTACTTTGCGTTTTGCTGGCGTTTCCGCTGCGGGCGCATTTTTCTATGTAATTGCAAATGGCTGCCAATTGTGGGGCGCCACTGTGTTGCATGCTGATTGTGCCACTAAGGGTATGTGCAACATGTAATGTGCGACAATTAAATCAAGTTCTGTGAGATAACGGGCTAAGATCCAGCAGCTGCAGGCACTCTGTCCATATGCCATATGCCATATGCCATAATCATATTTAAGAGTTTCCCGGAATAATCGTGCGACTGCAACCTCAATTGCAATTCTGGCCAGTTTGACTGGCGGCTTATGTGTTTGGCTCTCGTCGTCGTCGTCGTCGTCGTCGTCGGCTGTTTGGTTGGAAAACCACAAATTAAGCAGCGAAATCCTTGGCGGGCATGCAACCGATGGCGCCGCATCGTGTCGACTACGCAAAACGGAGCGAGCCACTGTGCAACACTCAAACACAAACACAAGCATGCAACAACCGACCGCAATGTTATGGCTGCAGCGTGCGGCGGCGAGGCGTGGCACGTCTGGAGCGAGCCAGATAAATGCCCCTTGCCACGCTTGCACCACGTTTGCCCCACGTTGCATGCAAATAAAAAAGCGCATAGGTGCGCAGAGTGGGGCAGGGGCAGGGACAGCCAAAGCACTGCAGAGCACTCACGTAAGCGCTCGTGCGTTTATTTGCCGTTTCCGCTTCCGTTTGTCGTCGTCATCGTCATCGTCATCGTCATCGCTGCTGCTTTTGCTGCTGCTGCAGCAGCTGCGGTCAATTTCAATGCTTCCATTGCGCGTTAATAAGTTGCTGTTGTTGCTGTTGTAAATGACACACAAAAATGCGCAGCATTTTGCACATGGAAATGAACTCAACGCGCCACGCCCCCTTGCCCGCCCCCTTGCATGACCGTAGAAGACTGCATTTAAATACTAACAGTAGCGAATTCAGTGTAACTGGTTGCAATTTGTTGCTGCGCCAGTTTTTTTTATTTGAGAGCGCCTAATGAGTTTAAATGCAGACATCAGGACAGTTCTTTGGAAAACACGAAATAAACATTCATAAATTAGCAGTTAGCTGCAGTTGGCTTGTAAAACGCGTTAAGATTGATTGAATGCGATAAAGACAGAGCGAGAGAGAGAGAAATGGAGGGTGAGAGTCTCTAGAGACTTTTCTGATTTGCACCATGTAATTGCTCTGGTTTAGCTAAATGGAAATTGGTCATTAAGTTGCATGAGTAATTTTTTAATACTAATAAGTGGATATAAATGAATAAATAAAGCAAATTCGAGAGAATCTCACAGGAAATGCAATTCGGAGATTGAAAACTTATCAGATCTTCAATTCCGAGGCAGTTTTCACCACGTTTTTCTAACAAAATCAAGACAGGATAAGGCTTGCAAATCTCCAGAAAGGCCTTACCAATATATACAACTTACCATAACTTTGTCAAAACTTATTAGATTCTCGTTTCCGAGGTAGTTTTGATCCAGGTTTGGCATCTATATTAATTCTTTATTCGAATCTGAAGCATTTTCCAGTTTTCTATAAAAATCAAGACAGGATCAGGTTTTAAAATCTTCAGAAATGCCTTACCAGTGTATAAAACTGCCATAACTTGTTGCCAAACTGATCAGTTTTGATCTAGGTTTGATCCCTACTTCCATTCTATATCATTCTAAAATCAAGATATGTTTAGACTCCTAAGTTAACTACTGAGTTAAGATATTTTAATTAATAGTAATACTTCATGTTTACGTTTATTATACACAAGAATTGCAATTAATTCCTTATCGTTGTTAACTGAGCATAAAAACCATAAGCCAGTAGAGAAGAGCCTGGTCACTGGGCAGTTGTTAAGCGTTGGCATGCGATTATTGCCAGAAGTTAAGTTTATAAGTAAGTTTTACAACTGGAGATTGACATAAAAGTTGCTTGCTTACTTGCAATCACAACAAAGCACTGCCAGGATATGCCACACAGACCCAGACCCAGACCGAGACCCCGACCCCAGAAGCAGCATTCTCAAAGCAGCAGCAGCAGCAGCAGCAGCAGGAGCTGCAGCAGCTCCGTTGTCGTGTCAAAGTTGAGAAGCATCCATGACACTTGGACCTTCATTTAGTTAAGCTGACGTTATTGTTGATGCCCCCACAGCTGCTGCTGCTGCTGCTATTGCTGCTGCTGCTTTTGCTGCTGCTGCTGCTGCTCACAACAATGGCAACATAGTCAAACGACAGCATTATCATCAACAACATGTTGCTGCAACAGCAACAACAGCGACAATGCTCTCAGATAGCATCAGCAAAGCATTGTGCTCCCACTCTCCATTGGACACAACAACAAGTGATGTCTTTTGTTGTTGTTGCTGTTGCTGTTCCTGTTGCTGTTGGTGCTTTGTTCCTTGTTCCTGTTCCTTGTTATGCAACAGTGTAAGCACTGGAACTCGCTGAGCTGCTGTTTGCTGCTTGCTGCTAGCTGGTTGAAGTTTTTATGTGCCCAACCTGAAACTAATAACAATAATGCGCAACGTTTCTTCATTGAAAAGTGTCGCCTGCAGGGCTTCCAAAGGATTCGCAATTCGCAGGATGCAACTTGGCGAGTGGCTCAACTGATGCTTTAGCCAGCTCATAAATATTATTTAGTTCAGTTTCCACAGCACAAGCACAAGCACAAGTACACAAGTAAGTTAAATCAGTTTGTGCTTAATGAAGCGAGAATTCTCTCGATGGCTGGATCTCTCTGTGTGGTGCAACTTCACTTGACCACTTTCATGCGACTGCTGGCCAGCACAAGTTGTATCCTTTCGACCGTTATCTCTGACTACGGAGCATAAGCATTTGTGGCCAGCCAGCGACGAGTGTGAAAGTTAACAGTTGGCTTCAGCACTTTTCACTTTCACTCTCACTTGATCAGTTAACACTTTAAAGCCAAATCGCTTAAGAAGCCCACAAGAAATTGCAATAAAGCAATCTGGCAAGTTTTTGTGGACACTTAATAAATGGCTGGAATAAATTGACTTTCGTATACTTTAGGCAAAGTGCTTCTTAACATTTCAAATAGCTGTTTAGTGAAAGCAAACATTTTTTAATTTTAGTGAAATTTTCCTTATTTGAACATACAAGATACAAAAAATGCCAGAATCGTTTTTTTTTGTATTAATCTATTTAATGCCAACAAATTAATATTATAATATGTAATGTCAAATTTTAGGAGTATTTGATTGGAAAAAGTTGTTGAAAATGTATTGCAAGGATTGGGAAAAACCCAGATAGAAATCTAATCAAACCAAAAATAAAGAAAACAAGTAAGAGTGCTCTAGTCGGGAGTGCCCGACTACGAGATACCCTGAACCCAGTCCTTACAATCATTCATATTAATCTAAACACACACATGCTGCAGTACAAGCAGTACAAGCAGTGCAAGCGGTCTAAGCAGTTAGCTTGCTTTTCGCTGAGCCCCACATAATGGAAAGTTAAATCTTAAATAACTTCTGTGTTTATCGTCCGATCTTATTGAAATTTTTGGGGCAAACAATTGTCAATAATATGTGTGACCAAACCAAATTGCAAGGTCGTACCTTCAAAAATGCGTTTTTTTAACTTTTGGGGGGTTTGGGGGTGGTATCCAAAAAGTGAAAAATTTGTTCATGTGTATGCTATTCGAGATTATACATGTCAAATTAGGGGCCTCTAGCTCTTATAACTTGTAAGTTATATCCAAAAAACGCTGGTCTAAAATCGAAATTTATCGATAACTTTTGAACGGGACGAGCTATCGATAAATTTTAATAAACTTGATCTGTCCCGGGATTAGGAGAACTTATGTTCCAAATATGAAGTCTCTAGCTCTTGTAGTCTCTGATATCTGTGTGTTCATACAGACAGACAGACGGACAGACGGACAGACGGACAGACGGACAGACAGACGGACATGGCCAGATCGACTCGGCTATTGATACTGATCAATAATATATATACTTTATATGGTCGGAGATGCTTCCTTATGCCTGTTACATACATTTGCACAAACCCATAATACCCTTTTTACCCATTTTTAATGGGTTCAGGGTATAAATATGTTAATGTTCATAAGAATTACTAAGAAATAAGTAAGTATACTATTGTTATTATACATTAACAAGAACGATCGTTTTTCGAAAGTTAAGCATTGACTAAAATAACACATTATTTTAGGACCTAAGCTATAAAGATCGTTAGAGTCATCTGAACATTTTGATTGTGGGCGAGATACAAAAGATTTTTAACATATAGTCCAGGCAATGTTTCCAAAGCTTCTTGCTTACTTGAAGACTATTTGTAAGTGTGCTATAAAATCATAAATAAATGCTCAGCTTGCCTGTCGCGTAAATCAGCAAACACCCAAAGTGGCAAGTGGACCAAGGACCAAGGACCAAACACCAAACACCAAATTGAAGGGAAATGAGCTGCCATACATTATGCATGGGCTTTGCTATCGCTTTTCTCTATCATTTTCAGCTTTGGCTGCGAGAAAAATGGCAAAACAAATGATTGACATGTGCGGCATTTGCTACAACATTTGAACTGTTGCCAGTTGCCAGTTGGCAGTTGGCAAGTTAATGCCAGCAAGGATCTTCACCCCCCGCAGCGGAAACGCAGCAGCAACGGAAGTTGCGTTTGCTTCTCTCTCTGTGTGTGTGTGGGCGTGTGTGTCTCTCAGCAAGAAAAACTTTGGCAAAGTGAAAAACTTGCTGTCAGCATTAGATAAGCGCTTCAAGTTAATAGACTTGTAAAACACACGCTCCACACGCTGACCCCCTGGACCCCAGACTTGACTTTCGTTGCTCGGTTGCTTGGTTGGTTGGCAACTTTCGGTTTTTGTTGCAGCGCCGGCGAAAGTGGATTTTTATTTATTTGTTTGTCGCTGGCATGTGGCGCGTGTCCTGCAGCCGCACATAAAAAATAGTGAAATAAATAAGAATGTTATACACGCCCGCCCTCCACCGCCCACCTCCCACCGCCCAAAAACGAACCCTCCCAGTCGGCTGTTCGCTTATCGGCCAACTAACAATTTAAGTTGTCAACTCGATGTGAGCCAAAAACAACATTAGCAGTCGATATAGTTGAAGGGCAACTTTTGTGTTTAACTAGTCTCTCGGTTAATTTGAACGTCTGTGGCGTCCTCTGGGCCCTTTGTTTGATCAGACATGTCTTCTTGCTCAAAGTTTAGCTCATCAACAAATGAGAGTGCGTTATAAGTGTGTGTGTGTGTGGCTGTGTGTGTGCCAATTTGGTTTTAGCTGATTGACAGGCCACTTCCCCCAGCGACGACTCCATCCGCCGCTATCCGGCAACTGCCAAAGTCAATTGCAATTAATCAATTGTCAAGCATTTTGACAGCCGAATTTATAGCTCACTTGACCAGCTCCCGTCTACCGATTAGTACGAATCGAACTTATACGAGAGTTCTTAGGTTGATATTATAATTTACTAGCTTAAATGCATCAATCGTAAATGCACAAAGCAATTGTTTATACGTATTTTAAATCAAATCTATTCAATATTACATTTAGCATGAATTTGTGAATTTATCAACAAATATATTGCGCAAATTGCATATTCTTAAAAACACACAAATCTTTGCCAATCGAACTCCAATTATTATATTCCTCATAAATCTCATTTTGTTGTTTGGAATTTTTTTTAAATAAAAACCAATATCTGATATATAAGCAATATAGAATACACATTAAATTTATTTCGGAATTGTTCTCCAGTGAAATGTATGTATAAAAAGTAGATATCCCAGCAGCAGCAGCAGATGCAAATCTTTAAACAAATCTCACCTGCGCAACCCTATTAAATATGCATTAGTATGCGAGCGGATAAATAAATATCCATAGCCTATTTTGCAGCTGACAAGGAGACAATTGGATGACATTTGAGTATATAGGAACTACACTCACCTGCAAAGTGTTGAGACAAACACGAAACAAGTGACTGAATGCCAAGTGCAAGTTTAACACTTCAAATGTAATGTATGCGGAAAAAACAAGGCGTGGCATGTGTGTGTGTGTGTGTGTGCGAGTGTGTGTGTGCTTGTCGATTGCTATTGCTGACTGTTGACAATGCCCTGTCATCAGTCTGTGTGGCCGTCAGTCAGTCAGGCAGTCAGTCAGAGTTGCCAGTCTCGCTGTCAGTCTCCGGCTGCGTGTTTATGTGCCGTTATTTACAATAGCGCATTTTTACACATATTTTTTTCAAAGTCAACAACATGATTTTCGCCGTCTGCGCTCCGTCGACGGCGACGTGTGCATAAAAAAGGCAAACGCAAACCCAACTCGCACAACAACAGCGAAACAACATTTACATTTTAAGTAGTTTTTAAATCGCTGCAGACAAACGTCAGCGTGTTGACAATTTATCATGGCTGCTGCTGCTGCTGCTGCTGTTACGTGATTCCGTTTCAGATTGTTCAGACTGTTCAGTTATACCCTAAGGCAGCTGCAATTTTGATTGATTGAGTGCTTAAAGCACAGCAGACGACGACACACACACACACACTCGCACACTCGCACACACGCACACACACACATGCTCACCTTGAGATGCGAGTTGCGCTTGAGTCCGCTTTTTATTTTAATTAATTTATGCCAGCTTATTGATTTATGCAGCTGGCCACAGTCCGCACAAGTTGCAAGCTGCAACTGCAACTGCCACAAGCAAGCGCGGTTGAAGTGTGTTAACAGGACAGTCGGGCGGCAGCATTGCGACGCTTCGCTTGCAACTTGCAGCTTGCAGCTTGCAACTGGCTGTGGCGCCACTTAAAAGCAGAATACTCAATTAGCTGCCACTGCCACTGCCACTGCCACTGCTCGGCTCGTTAACTTGATCAATGTTTCGGCCCGTGGCTATCGCCTCGCGCCAAGTGTCAACAACGCAGGCCTGCTGAATGCCTACACTGAAAACAAATATGGTATAATCGAGTTAATTACCTTTGCTAGTCTTGTCTCATGTAATTTTGTGGTTTCTTCAACAATCAAATTCATATTTACTGTAGCACTTCACAATCTATAAAGTCACTAAGTACTACTTACATAGCTTTTCATATATGAAAAGTTAGGGCAACTTTAACTTAAGGAAACTTAACGTGTTGACAACTCTTTTCAGTCAAGAATTGCATTTTTTATAATTTTATAAGTGAAATTATAATGAATAATAAAATAAATATATTATTTGAAATTCACATTTTAAATATATAATTTTAAAAGTAGTAGAAAGTAAAGCATTACATTCTTATTATTATAATAGGATGTATTAACCTTCTTTATTTTTTATTTAATTATTTAAAAACTTACTATGATTATTAGAAAATATAGAATCACAGACTTATATCTCCTCTTATCCCATTTCTCGGCAGAAATAGTTGGTTATAAACTTAAAAATCAATTAAATTGTAATCCGCTACTGATTCGCAATCTGTTTAAGCGGAGAGTTGATTTTATTCTTCGCTTTTACAACTGGCTACTCAAACCATATGTTTTTATCAGTGTGCGTGTAAGTGCGTGTGTGTGTGTGTGTGCGTGTGTGTGAGTGTGTTGGATGCATTGCTCACTTTTGAAGGCGATGCATTAATTATTCAGTGCGCTTTATTGGCATCAGGCAAATGACCAGCTCGCAGCTCCTTTTGAGCCTTATCACACGCACCGCAGTCGCCGTTAAGTTAAAGTTAAAATATGTTGAAATCAAATTTAATTTGTATATTATTTTTTTGGTTTTTGCTTGGCGCAGCCCGAAACTTTGCAGACGACTCGAATGCCGAACATGCCTAATTTCGATACGGATGCGAAAGTTTGGCCGAAGTTGCATTGGCGAAATTTATGAAGTGCTCTGCGCGGCTGATTTCAATTGTTCATTGGTCCGTTGGTCTGTTGGTCTGTTCATTGTGCCATCAGTTCTGGAATGGAGTTTTGCTTTGGCCACTTGAAGCACATTTTCAGCGCCATTTCAATTCGCTCTTGGCCATCTTACGGTCTCGCATTTCGTTTCTTTGCGTTTCGTTTCGTTTCTTGCCGTTTGGCTTCAGTTCGTTTGTTTGATAAATTGTCTGGAAATTACAAATGGACAAGAGGCCAATAGCTTTTAGGCAAACGCCTGCGACGGGGATGAGCGATGAGAGGGGGCGGGTCAAAACATTTATGGTAATTTCAAATAAATGTATGGCAAAAGTAGCGGGGCACATTTGTGTAGCAGATTTTAAGGCGCTTCCTGTCTATTTACGCTGATTTATGGCAGAGTGGCCATTGTTGACTCTTAATGGCAAATGTCGACAAATTTGTTTTAATGGTCAATATAATGGATGCTTACGCTTGCCTTTTGATTTATCGCATGTCAGTCGACAAAATTTGTAAACATCAGTTAACTATAATTTAGTTGTCTTACACTCGCTAGCTTTAATCGCTAGGGATTTTGTTTTTCATCAGTTTGTCATTTCGCTTCACAATCCATTTCTCTATCCAAAATGTCTGCTCGCAAGTGCGCAGAGTGCGGGCAAGCTCACCTGGCTGGGGCCAATGGGTAAGTAGCGGCCAAAGGATAATCAGCCAAGTACTCCATATGTATATGTATGTGTGTGTATGTGTGTGTGTGTATCTAGGGCCATCTACTGTTGCGGCCCATTGTTGCGAGCAGTGCAAATGTCGAACATGTACAAGGACTGCAAGTACTTCGTGGACATGAGCTGTCGCTATTCCCCGGAGCGCATCCTGGCCGACTACCATCTGTTCAGCTCGTGCAAGAAGCACGAGTCGTCTGTGAAGCATCTAACGAACTTTGTCGACAATCACTTCGATCAGCCCGGCACTGAGATGGAGTACTGGTGTCCACCCGATTGGCGCTGCGAGCCCGCCTTTCTGGCGCAGATCAAGGATCCGAAGTTTAAGAAGTTCGGCTCCGATCTGAATCGCATCTGGAAGCAGCTGGGGCGCAACATGAAGGACTGCGTGCGCTCGAGTCCGGCGATGTACTCGCTGGTCTATGTGCCCAATCCGCTGATTGTGCCCGGCGGACGCTTCATCGAGTTCTACTACTGGGACACGTATTGGATTGTGCGCGGCCTGCTCTACAGTGGCATGCACCAGACGGCGCGGGGCATGATCGACAATCTGCTGTATCTGGTGCATCAGTTCAAGTCGGTGCCAAATGGGGGACGCATCTACTACTGGGGTCGATCGCAGCCGCCGTTGCTCACGCTGATGGTCAAGTCGTATGTGGAGATGACCAAGGACGAGAAGTTCGCCCTGAAGGCGCTGCCGCTGCTCCAAATCGAAATGGACAACTATCTGAAGAATCATGCGGTGCAGGTCGAGGGTCGCACCATGTATCAATATCGCGACAAGTCATCGGGCCCCCGACCCGAATCCTATCGCGAGGATGTGGCCAGTGCGGCGGGCTTCATCAGCGACGAGGAGAAGGAGGAGCACTATTCGAATCTGAAGGCCGCCTGCGAGTCGGGCCAGGACTTCAGTTCGCGCTGGTACGTCTCGCCCAGTGGCAACAATGTGGGCACGCTGGCCAACA
Organism: Drosophila flavopinicola; assembly: GCA_035042425.1. Taxonomy (NCBI): domain Eukaryota; kingdom Metazoa; phylum Arthropoda; class Insecta; order Diptera; family Drosophilidae; genus Drosophila; species Drosophila flavopinicola. The sequence continues at coordinate 9,458,561 of JAWNLL010000090.1, read as the reverse complement.
TCAAGACTACATGGATCGTTCCCGTCGATCTCAATTGCATGTTGTTCCGCAATTGCAAGACCCTGGCCGAGTTCAATACGCTGGCAAAGAATCACAACAAGGCGCAGCATTATCGCACGATTGCCTGCACTCTCATCAAAGCCATATCGGCGGTCCTGTGGAATGCGGAGCGAGGCATCTGGCTGGACTATGATCTGCAGAATCGGCGGCCGCGTGACTTCTTTGTGGTCACGAACCTGTCGCCGCTCTGGCTGCGCGCCTATCCCATTACGGACACGGAGAAGATCTCCGAGTCTGTCATGGCCTACATCGAGGAGAATAAGCTCGATAGCTTTCCCGGCGGTGTGCCGCACACGTTGAACAACACGGGCCAGCAGTGGGACTACCCCAACATATGGCCACCGATGATGCACATGCTGATCGAGGGCTTGAACAATCTGGGCACACCGGCGGCCAAGGAGATGTCGAAGCGCTGGCGAGATCGTTGGGTGAGATCGAACTATGCGGCATACACACGGACAAACTTCATGTTTGAGAAGGTAAGAGAGCTCCTGTCACTGTCACATCAAACTAATCGACCTTTTGCAGTACAACTGCGAGGAATTCGGCGGTGCTGGCGGTGGTGGTGAATATCAGAATCAGACCGGCTTCGGCTGGACGAACGGTGTCCTGATCGAGCTGCTGGCCAAACACGGCGACGAGCTGTCGGAACTTGAGGGCGGGCTCGAGTGCGAGTGTTCGTGCTTGCAAATGTCCGCTTTGGAGGATTGTCCCATAACAAGTGAAGCATATCTGGAGAAGCAGGCGGTCGAGGATCTGCAGTGCGCAACGAACGAGAGCTTGCAGGAAAATCAATCCTGCTCGCAGCTATGCTGCCAGACGTTTTACAATGCGCAGGATGGGCAGAGCTTTGCGACAAGTGAACCGCAAGGATCATGCGGACCGGCGTACTGTCCGCCGGATGTCATCGAGGTGCAAGACAAAGCGGCACAGGCTACTAAGGGCTACGATAGCTGCGAGGATGTCCGACCACTTGCCAACGATCTTATGCCGGACGATCAGTGTTGTTCAGTGTGCGGTGGCAATTTTGGAATGTCCGGCGATCCGCAGCCCATTGAGATTGAAATGGAATCCGTGAACTGCCTACTGGACTTGGAAGGCTCCGATGCGGAAGCACTGAACGACATGTGTCCCTGTGACTGTCCCGATGAAGAGGAGCTCTCGCAAATGGATCAACGTGCCAGCTGTACGGCACCACCTGCCAAGCCGCCCACAATGACCAAGATATTTCCACTGGCCGACGATATCAAATGCCCGCTGCCCAAGGCCGAGGAGGCGGCCAAGGAGGACGGTTGTACTTGTGACAAGAAGAAAAAGAATAGCCCGGAGTGTGATTGAAGCAGATTGATAGCAGCTGACAATACACATTACACAGTCTTGAAATAGTCCAAAATTTAACAAGTTACAATAAAGAACAAAAGAGTAGCAGTGACCTTAAGTTTGGATCGATTCAAACGGCAAACACTGAAGTTAGTCGCTATATAAGAATATACAGCTTTAAAATACTAGGCCCAAATGGAACAGTTAACAATGCAATCTTTGCTATTTGAAATTTTAAACATTGACGACTAATAAGGATACTCTTCGATAAGAGTATGAACAAACAGTGGCATTAAATTTAGATAATTTCTTCCGGCAAGCAGCATTTTTATGCGCCTGTCAATATCTTTATGTTATGTCTAATATACACATGTGATATCCTGTAGCGTTTCGGACAAGGACACATTTGCTGAAAAGCGAAAGTCTCGTTTGACACAATTGCCAGTGTCTGTGTGTGTGTGTGTGTGTGTGTGTGTGTGTGGTTGGGCTTGTCTTGTCAGCTGTTAGTGAGCTCATGCTCATGATATTTGCGAACAAATCGTTTATGTGCCACCCCCAAAAACACGCATGCCACATTACAACATTTGTTGGCTGTATGTACATAAATGTCTGTCTCTCTGTCTCTCTGTCTGTCTGTCTGTCTGTCTGTCCGTTTTCCGACCCCGCCCCTTGTCCTGTCCCCGCCCACTGCGCTCTGTTCGCTGATGCGATTGTAGTGCTCTGATATTATTGAAATGCCGTTTTGATTGGCTTTGATGTCGGGCCAGAAGTAACAGTGGCAGTAACTGTAACGGTTTCATGTTGCTAAATGTTTTATGGGCTACCCCCACCCACCACTCCCGTTTCCCTCTTTCCCTACCCCCTCAGTACTGGTCCGCTGCTCTGATGTGATTAAGCGATAAGTAGTCAGCCATGAACACATTTTTGGCAGTCTGCATGAATATTACATATGTAAGTTGTTGTTCGGGGCTTCAACAATTGCATATTGGCGCTAATTTGATTAAATTTTCGCAAACGTAAGTATGTATAAGCTAGCCAGCCAATGACGAGCATTTAAAACACTTCTTATCCAATTATGCACTGCTGGCCATTTGTCAGTGTCAGTGGCGGAATGGAAGAGAAAGCGTAACCGTAACCATAACCGTAACCATAACCAAGACCAATACACAAATAGAGCAACAGCTAGCAAAGCAACCGCAGTGGAATGTTAACCCGATGACTATGAATGCACACAGTGTTTTATGCTCGGCATGAATGCATTTGGCAGCGAGACTCGAACACGGCAGGACATGGTAAACATACCTATACGTATACGTGATATACGTATACGAGACATTTTAATTTACACGAAACCAAACATGCGGACAGCTTTTGACAATATGCCAATAGTTTTTTCGTTTTTTTAAACATACATAGTAATAACAGTATTATGAATATTGTGTGAAAAGAAAAGCACAAGTTAAAGTATTATTTATATATTAACTATTTTGCCTTTTCTTGCATATTTTTCATAGTGGCTAAAGGGTTAAATCAGGTTTAGCACCTTTTACATGCTCTGAAATCCGAGTTGTCATTCTAAACAAGCATCTAAGGATATCCGCAGCTATTTGCACTGGATAACTCATAGTTTTGAGAGCAGTCGAGCTTTTGATATTGAAAACAAGACCAACTAACGAACTCTTCCTGAGTGCTGCCTTTTGGCTGCTGTCTGCTGTCTGCTTTTCTAATTAGAGCAGCGACGCTGCATCATTTGCATCTTATTGACTAAATTAAGTGGCAGGCGAAATGTTTGCTTGAATCATCATCGCCTGAATGAAACTGAAAGCAAATGAATTGAAATGAAAATACGCTCAAATTGAAAATTTGCATGTTGTGCTGGCTATATCTTCTTCAATCTGCCCGACAGCTTCAAATCTTTCAATTACTTGCTGCTGCACATTGAGACACACACACACACACACACGCACACACATAAGCATAGTACTCGTAAATAAATACAATCAAGACAATGACAAAGCAACAATAACAACTGCAGCAACAAATCTGTCATATGTCAAACTTTGCCATATTTAATTTCCTCTTTGCAGAATTAGTTTTCGAGCAAATTTTTCTGCACATTTTCGATGCACACACACACACACACACATACACATATCAGCAAACACATGCATACTTTTCATTTCGGTTTTTTTTTTGTCGTTCTTTTGCCGTTGGGCGCGCAGCTGCAATAATTCATGTTCAAAAACTACAAATTGAGTCATAAACAACTTTTGATTTCGCATATACGGAATATACACATATATATACGCCTGTCCGACTTTAACCCCAAAACTCGATTCGGTTTCGACTACGGCGTAGATTTTTTCACTGCATACTTTTAGGGTGTTGCCTGGCTGCCGCCCACTGTTGTCCTCCCTGTGCCCCGCTGGCTTCCACAGGCTGACTCATGTTTGCCGCAAGTACAATTCGTATTTTGTGTGCTCGTTTTAGTTGACCTTTTCAAATATGTGTGTGTGTGTGTGTGTGTATCTGTGTGACTGCAGCGTCACACTCATTAAAATGAAAAGCATATAAAAACCGCTTATTTCATAATTTAGCAGCCGCACTTTTAGTTGTGGTTAAGAGTACACGCAAATAAAATCCAAACAAAAAACACTGTATATATGTATGTATGTACATATGTATGTATGTTTTTTTTAAATAAAAGAACTTTTGAAATCGTTTTAAAAAGGTATGCAAACAATGTAGTGCTTGTTGGCTGCGCTGCTCTGCTCTGCTGCCAACTGTCTGGCTTACTTATGCATTTTACTCTTTATGATTTATTTGGAAATACGCTTTTTCGGGCAGCCAGACAACAGGACGCAGGAACAGGACACAGTTGGGCCAGCTCACCCAAAAAGCTTGCCGCTTAATTTCATTAAACATTTATGAAATAAAGGCACAAGCTGCTGGCGTATTAAAATTTGATAGTCTGCGGTGGTCGCTGTTGCGTGTATGTGTGTGTGTGTGTGTGTGTGTGTGTGTGTGTGTGTGTGTGTGTGTAGTTGCTGCTTCGTATGCGTCATTGTTAATATTGTGCTGCGGTTTAACGCCAAAAGTCAACCAATAGCTTCGTGTTAATACTCTACAGCGCACATTATAATTTGCACTCACTGTTTGTATAACCGAAAAAACTGAGCTATAAACATAATTTTAATAAACTGCTATATTAGGCATGATTTGAAATGCTTTTCGTTGGAGACTCCAATTTTTCTATAATTTTAAATACACTCCGACGGTTTCTATTAATAAAATATTTTATATATTATTTTTATTATTTTACTGTGTTGACCGTTGTGAATATTTAAATGAATAATTTTGGTTATACAATCAGAAATTAGTTTAAATGCTTATTTGCATTTAGTAAGTGCAAGAAGAGAGAATTTAAAATATAATAAATAAATATATACGAATTAAAGAATAAAACATAAAGAATACGTATAATGACTGTACTATTTACGAGATTGTTTCTTCCTTTAAGATTTTTCTGTTCTGATTCTGAAAATTGTACACCTTAAAGCAACATACTTAGATTTTCCAAACTTATAACTCTCTTTCACCTGTCAAACGTGTTTGTAGAGTATTGGACAGTCGTTGCTCAACGAGTGCCCGCTTGTTTGTCTTGCTTTCATTCATTTTATTGTCTTTTGCAGTTTGAGCTTCAGCTGTGTGCACTTTATTTGATGGACTTGTTTATGAGCAATTTCCATTTTCATTTGCCAGGCTGCACCTTTGCGAATGGCGAATTTTTGTGTGATTTTTATTAATGTTTATTGCGCGCGGGCGTTTAATTTGATGCGCATGTCCCAGGACGATGTCCTGCAACGCAATTGCAACTTGAGTTGTGAAAGCAGTTGCGGGCAACCGGTTGGAAATGCAATTTGCAAATGCGTATTGCGTATTGCCAAGTGCGTAACGCAATTGAGCCAAGTCGCGAGACGCATTTTTGGCCAAATTGCATTTTTAATATCATCATGCAACGTTTTGTTGCTGCTGTTGCTGTTGTTGTTGCCAGGACTGCCATTGCACATAATGAATGTGCGCCAGCAAACAATTATTTTTATATGAATTGCAACGTTAACCGTGCAAAATAAAAAAGGAAGAGAAGAAACCGGACGCACGACAGCCTGGCAGCTGAGAGAAAGATGCCGCCATTTTGCGCTGTCACTAACGGTAACGGCAACGGCAACGGCAATGGCAACGGCAATGACAACGGTAACGTTAACGGTAACTGCCAGCGGCAAATGAAAAGTGCGCGCATATTACATACTTGAGCGAACTTACAAGACATTTTGGCATTCTGTAATATTCATAACTGCCTGCCAGTGAATAAGTAAGCACGCATCCACTCAAGCCACTCATTTGCCACCTGCGATTCACAGAGCCCAGGTCCTTCGCCTCAAGTTTAAGCAGCCGACCCGACCAGCGTTTTTTATTTATGCCTGAGCTCAGTTCATTTCAAAAGCACTGTCCAACAAACCAGTCCATTATCAATAATAACGCCGTCTGCAATAAATCAAGTTAATTGCACTTAAAGCGTGGCTTTAACTTATTACAAGTCTTGGGCATATCATTTTAGGCTATTAAGTCAAAGTTGTTTACAATAGCTTATGCAAATTTGAGCACCGCACCAAAAGAAAGCTGTCACATACATACATATACATTGTAGTTACTTGAGTGCCTAGAAATATTTAAAAATTGTCATGGCTTTGAGCATATTAATTTGCAATTGAATAACTACTGCAAGTGACATTTTGTACTAGTTTTAAATATAGCAAAAGTCTGCAGTTTCTTTTGTGGATTTGTAAATGCATTTTTACCCATGTTAACAACAAATTTCATCCTCAAATGGGTGGAAAATGAGAGTTCTTCATCCGCTCGGCTTTAAAATAATGTTAAAAAGTCGAAGTATATTTTCTTTTTGATGAGTTTCGCTGATTTTCAAAACAATCCAAAGGAAATTATATAAATATTTTAATAATATTAATATATTATTAAAATATATGACTATATGCTATGATTTTCTTGTTTGCTGAATATTGTAATTGGTATTTTTATGCTGAATATACTTTATTCGAAAACATAAGTAAATTTTGTTAGTGCTAAGCACATTTTCAAATTGAAAAGTTGATTGAAAAAGAATTAAGATATTTTAGAAATCCGAAATGTTTTGCTTATGCTTTCTTGCTTGTTTTGCTTTATCTAACTTGTTATACTCTTTTCGAAGAAAATAGTATATTAAGTTTGTCCTGAAGTTTGCAACGCATAGAAGGAAGCGTCGGAGACTCCCAAAAGTAACTGCCAGTATGCTTAGAATGACAAGAATACCTGATGTGGCCAAGTCCGTCTGTCTGTCTGTATGTATGCAAACTAGTCCCTCAGTTTTTAAGCTATCGCGATAAAACTTTGCACAGACACTTATTATTCCAGGGGACAGCACATTGGTCGGAGCCGGCCGGATCGGATCACTATATCTTATAGCTGCCATACAACTCGAAGTCGGTTTTGGCCATATATCCCATGTTTTTAAAGCTATCGCGATACAACTTTGCACAGATACCTATTATTCAAAGAGACATCACATTGGTTGGAGCCGGCCGGATCGGATCACTATATCTTATAGCTGCTATACAACTGGCAATGAATTAAATATTCTTAGAACAAAAAACAACAAAATATTTCGCGACAACGATATTGTACAGCTTATGAAATTTCAGTGGTGCAGTTGGCAGAGTGAAAATTGCCTATAGGTTCGAAAAGAGTATAAAATCTTCGGCACGCCGAAGATAATCCTTCCCCACTTGTTTTTTTCTACGCTTAAGGTCCTGCCTTATACTCTATCAATTTGTGACTAAATTGAAACTAGAGTTTTCTCAAGCTATTCGCCTACGAAAAATTAGCACATGCGGCGCTGACTCTCATTAGATTAGACCTGATTGTACCGTGCCCCGCCCCCTTCCCGCCTTTCTGGCAACGCCCCCTGCTGCTGTCCTGGGGCAGTGCAAATGTTGACATCTGTGACAGGGATCTTTGTGCCTCAGAGTAGGAAGGGCCGCATTGATTGTTTTTGCCACTGGTAATTTGAAACTTTAAAATATTTATGATTTATGTAAGGTTGAGCGTTAGTTAGGTCTACCCTAGGAATACCCCCAGCAAATCACGGCCAACCCCTGTCTGTCAAGCCTGTGGCAGGATGAGGGGATGGGGGTGGTGGGTGGTGGGTGTGGGTGTTGCGAAATGTTTCATTATACAGAGCTATGCAGGCTAAGAACTACGTCTAATGGACTCCAGGAGGCGCGACTTGCGTCATTTTGCAAGGAGAGCGACACAAATATTTGGCACGTGCTGTTGTGGGAAGGAAGGTGTATAGGGGTTAGGGGTTAGGGCTTGTTAGGGGTTGCGGGCAGGGGGCAAAAGCTGCCGAATTGAGTTGTCAGTTGTGCGAAAAGTTGCGTTTTATGAGGGTTGGCAGGACAGAGTCTGCCAAAAGTTGCCAAACTCACATTAAATATTAATAAAAATGTTGCCACAGGGAGTTCGGAGTTGCAGGTGAGCTAAAATAGTGTGTGTGTGTGTGTGTGTGAGTGTCTCTAATCCCTGGCTGTGGACGTGCTTAATAAATAAGCAGACGCGCAAAAAAAGCATAAACGAATTTGAACTTATTTTCAATACAAGTCTTGAAGTGGAAGAATAACAAAATACTTTCGCAAATCAAATGTCGCGAAAGTATTTTGTTATTCCCCTACACTTGTATGTGATAGCAAAAAGGGGTTGGTTGCAGCAACCCCCAGTTCGATATCAAAATGACAAAAAGTATTGCTCACTAACAATTTATTATCAACCACTTAGGATCAAAATAAGCGATAGTCCATTGAGGCTTATTACATTCTCAAAAACGAAATAGCGAATGACACCCGTTTTCGTTTATAGTTTTCTATTTCCCAACAAAAAAGAAGAGAAAATACCCTCTATATCAGATTTATGACAAGTGCAACAGTGCTGACAAACAGAAATCAACCCTTAGCGGCACTTTGGTGTAGAAATTTTTATAGACCGTCAGAATGATATATGCATGCCAATATTATGACAACAACAACAACAACAACAACTACAACAACAACAGCTACAGTTGGCAACTGTTGAAATATGCCGCAGGGCTGACAGCACCCACAAACCAACAACAAACAAAAAGCGAAAAAAACAACAACTATATAGAAGGAAAGACGATGGGCGTAAAGTTACGCGCGCATATGTAAGTGTCTGACTTCCGTTTCCGCTTGATATGCTCTGCTTTGCCAGCGGGGGTGGTTATGTTATTCTTTTTTGAAACGAGGGGGGGGGGCTCTATTACATTTTACTTTTCATATTTGCCAGGAATAACCGTGAAATTGTTTTTCTAGTTGTGCTCCGTCTGTGTGTTTGTGCCAACTACCCCTTTTGTCAATTCAAATTGTGTGTGCGTGTGTGAGTGTGTGTGTGTGTGTGTGTGTGTGTGGCACACACTTGAAACTTTCATCTGTGCCGCCCGAGGCGACGCAGTGATAGACAACAATGGAGTGAGCGGCTAGCGGTAAATGCTATTTAAATATATAAATTTTAATAAGCTCTCGACCTTTACATCGGCGTCTCTTTGTTTTCTGCTTTGCAGATACATATTTATGTTGTACAGTGAACACACGCTAAGTTGCAGTTAGAATATTATAGGGGCCTGCACTATCCAATGTAGAAAAATTGTTTTGAATTGTTTGGCTTTGCATTCATATTCTTATACTATTATAATATGCTCTTTCAGAAAAGTTGTTCTATTGAAAAAATATAAAGTCAATTTCAGGTTTATCCTATTTATTAATATATAAGCTTGACGAAACAATATTTAATGCTTTGAGAAGTTAATATGTGCGTTTGTTAATCCAAAAATAAGCCAAATTTGAGCTAAATCAGAAAATACAGTTTACAGAAGATTGGAAACACAGTTTTAGTTTTAATATTTGTTTTGCTTGAGTAAAAATACGGAATATAAAAGTATTTTTTGCGTTGCCAATTTAAAATAAGAAATTCCTTTAATTTTTCCTGCTACATATTTTGTAAAATTTAATTTTAATGTTAAATAAAAATTAAATAAAATTAAAAGTGAATTAAAGAATTGGATGAATGCTGATTTTCTTAAGATGTATGTTAAATGTATTAAAAATATATTTAAATTTATATAGTATCAACTATTTGATACTTTTAGCTGCATTGCTATTGCTGCGATGAAGTCTTCAAAGACAAAAAAAAACAAATTCATTAGATTCCACCTGAATCATAGAATGAGTTGCAATTCTCTTTGTTGAGGGTGTTGTTGCGAATGCATTCGAGCAAAAAATGAGCATACAAATCTCTGCTTTCATATACAATTAAACTCAATTAAATCCGCATATTTAAAGGGCAAATTGCAGTGGGTCCAACACCAGCGGACCAACACTCCAGCTACCCTGTAAGGCCAATTCCCTGGAGTGACTGCATCCGCAGATAAACAAGGGTAAGGCCTCTAAAGCTGCCCAAGTTACGAACTCAGCGAACTTGAACCGCAATTTGGTTTTAGTTTTCTCGTTATACTCTTTTCGAAGAAAATAGTATATTAAGTTTGTCCTGAAGTTTGTAACGCATAGAAGGAAGCGTCGGAGACCCCCAAAAGTTACTGCCAGTATGCTTAGAATGACAATACAAATTGATCTAGCCATGTCCGTCTGTCTGTCTGTCTGTCTGTCTGTCTGTCTGTCTGTCTGTCTGTCTGTCTGTCTGTCTGTCTGTATGTATGCAAACTAGTCCCTCAGTTTTTGAGCTATCGTGATAAAACTTTGCACAGACACTTATTATTCCAGGGGACAGAACATTGGTCGGAGCCGGCCAGATCGGACCACTATATCTTATAGCTGCCATACAACTCGAAGTCGGTTTTGGCCATATATCCCATGTTTTTTAATCTATCGCGATGAAACTTTGCACAGATACTTATTATTTAAAGAGACATCACATTAATTGGAGCCGGCCGGATCGGATCACTATATCTTATAGCTGCCATACAACTCGAAGTCGGTTTTGGCCATATATCCCATGTTTTTTAATCTATCGCAATGAAACTTTGCACTGATACTTATTATTCAAAGAGACATCACATTGGTTTGAGCCGGCTGGATCGGATCACTATATCTTATAGCTGTTATACAACTGGCAATGAATTAAATATTTTTAGAACAAAAAAAAAATGTTACGCGACAAAACGATGTTTTACAGCTTATGAAATTTCACTGGTGCAGTTGGCAGAGTGAAAACTGACTATAGGTTCGAAAAGAGTATAAAATCTTCGGCACGCCGAAGATAATCTTTCCACACTTGTTTTTTTTCTGTTTTCTGTGTGCTTTTGGCAATGCCCACACGAAGACATTTCGTTTTTATATTTTTGGCTACTTTTGCAGCCGCAACCCTCATGAATATGTAAGCAGTTGACAAGGCTGGTGCAGGGGGAGTTAGTGAAAGCCACAAAGCGCCAGGTAACTGAGACAGCAAAGACGGCAAAGACGATGGCAACTTGCAGTCGTGGCACAGACAAACATCAATAAACAAGAGCCGTCGCGTAAATAATGCAACAGCGAGGGGAGATGGGTGAGTTTGCGACTTGCCCAGCGAACATCAAAAGCAGACGACAGATAGAGTCCTGTGTTTAGAGGATACGTGCGCCCAGGACAGCCAGACAGTCGGGCAGAGCAGTCTGCTCCCCTGTGCATTAGCAGCCTCTATATACAAAAGATATATATATATATATATATATATAGACAGACATACATACATTTAGCTAGTGCGGACTGCAATTGTCTTTGTGGCTCATGCATTTTACATTTTTAATAGATTGACTGGAATTAATAACACGCACCCTGTACGAATTGGGCTTGCTATTTGTTGCTTGCCTTGTGGCTTGCTCCTTGGCTGCATGCCCCGGGGGATGCATAACGGGCCGTGGTTTACGGTACAACGCGTGCCACAGTTTCAGGGGCGAACAGGAGGACAGGGTATAGGGCACAGTGTACAGGGTACAGGGTACAAAATCAAATCACTGGCCAAGTTGGCCGCAATTAGCTAAAATGCTGTAGTTGTAGTCGGCCAAAATGTACGAATATTTCAATTTGTGGGTCAGAAAACTTTGCGTAGCAGCAACAACAACAACAACAACAACGAGAACAATGTTGCATGCTGCCAAAAACTTTGTAGTCACTGAACAACAACAGCAGCAACAAAGTGTGGACAGCCAAAAAAAGGCAGAAAAAATAATGAAAACAAGTAAAAACAGCTATGCTTGGCAGGCCGAAGATTAAATACACTTGCTAGGAAATTTATTGGACGTTAAGTTATCTGATTTTGTAAAAATCATTTTAAAATGGGCGTGATTTGATCATTTTTTATATTTTAAAGAGTAACATAAGAATCTTTATACTCTTTTGGAAGACTATAGTATATTTACTTTGTGCAGCAGTGTGTAATGCATAGAAGCAAGTTTCGCAGACCTCCAAAAGTTACCAGTATGCAAAACAAATTGATCTGGCCATGGCTGTCTGTCTGTTTGTATGTATGCAAACTAGTCCCTCAGTTTTTTAACTTTCGCGATGAAACTTTTCCAAGAGACTTATCATTCAAAGGAACAGCACATTTGTCAAAATCAGCCGGATCGGAGCACTATATCTTATAGCTACTATACAAATGGAAATCAGTTTTGGCCATATATCCCATGTTTTCAAAGTTATCGCCTTCAATTTACTTGTACACTTGAAAATCCCTATAACTCATCAATATTTAAAATTGCAAAATGATTCAGTCAAAAATAGCGAAAGAACAGAACAAAGAAGGTTTTTATAAAGCAGCTCGATGTTTGTGTTCAATTCTCCTATGGCAAATATATAGATTCAAAGTTAAGAAGCTAGTTTGCAGATGCTAATATACTTTATCAACGCGTTACATACCTCATGACAAACTGAGAATACTCTCTAACAGGATATACCATAAAGGAAAGAAAAACTGCGCGAAGCTAAGCGAAGGCAGGCAAAATATGCTTCAAGTGGCAAACTTTGTGCTGAAGACATTAATTTGAGCCTTGATGATATTCAATTTAGGCACTCCGCAGAGACTTGTGGCGCAACTACTAACCCAGCACACACACACACGCACACACACACACACACACACGCACACACATACAACCTGCAACAAAAACAACAATGGCAACAATGGCCGCAGCAGCTGTAAAATATGAGCACAACGGTCAAACTTGGCTATAGTAAACACACACACACACACACATGTATATATATATATATATGGACATGAGTATATCTATATGAATGTATATGCATCAAGAACTTAGTGACAGTGGCCGTAAAAAATTGCCTTGAAGAAGAAGCATACGGGAAAATGTGTTTTTTGGCACAAGTTTTTTACATGCACTTGCTGTGCGGCTTGTTTGTGTTGGTGCTGCTGCTGCTGTCGCTCCTCGGGCTCGGTGTTCTGCTGCTCCTGCTCCTGGTCTGGGTCCTGGTCAACTTTCCATGCTTGAGCGTCATTTTATTAAGTTGGCAACACTTGCGCAACAAAAGCTGCTCGACTACGGGCCTACAATTGGGGTCAGCAAGATGGAAAAACATTTTATGGAAACTTTTTCTTTGACGCGACTACAGCATGTCCTGGTCCTCACCCCCGCCCCCCGCCCACCGCCCCCTTCCCCCTACCCTTGCCTCTTAATATAGTTATTTTAAAGTTTTTCGTTTAATTTTCAATTGGCTGTGGGCGACATTTTAAAATTTCCACTTTTTCGTAGGCCCAGAGACTCGACTCAGTCGCAGCTGTTGGCCTCGTTTTTAATGTGTGCCCACTTTGTTTGTGTTTTGTTTTATTTTATTTTGTTTGCTGGCCAAATTGCTTTTACACACATACACATGCATATATATGCCTGCTTTTTTCAATATGTATATAAGTATATTTTACATTTTCATTCGCGCTCGTATTTTCGTTAACATGCAATTTATGCATTTGCAATTTTTAGCCTATTTATTTATTTTGGACACTGCTCCAAATAAAATCGCCTGGAAATGAGAAAAGTTCTGTTTTTTTCTTGTTCTCATGCGTCGAGTATGGCAATAACTATAATAATAATAATTCGTGCTTGCCTTAACTATAACATAGTGTGTGATTATTGTTATTAGTGTTATTATTATTGTTCTTCTTGCTTCTTTTATAGTTATTTGTAGTTTTTGCGATGCCGCAAAAGGCTTTGAATAGGTGTTTGTGTTAGTGTTTGTCTTTGTGTTTGTGTTTGTGCTGCTTGTGGCAAGCCAATATTTTTGTAGGCACTCGTGGCAACATTTGCTGTTCATGCATGAAGTGTTTACAATGTTTCAGAGCACTGTTTGTGTTTAATATGTACAATATTTAAGCAATGGAACCAAGAAAAATACAATCAACTGGTCAATTGCAAGTGCACTTGAAGAAACAAGTGGGTGATTGAAGAGCCGAAAAGATCATAAGCTTACTGGTTTTGTATAAAAACAGACCTTTGATAAGGAAGAACATGTAACAGAGGTCTTTTGATTTTAAGCGCAGAGCTTTAAAAACTAGGTGTATTAGTTTACAAATATATATTAAATATAAAACATAAATAAAATTATTTTTTTTAATGCCGAAGAAAAAAACTTTTTTTTGTCGGAACGCTGATGAATATATAATTTTAAAAACATAAGAAATACTTGGTTAACAGTTGTTAAAAAACTACTACTTCAAAAATACTGAACAAAGACCATCAATGAATAAAAATATACTAAAATAAAGCAATACAAATATTACAATTTGAAATGCACTAGTATTGTGACTTCCATTCGCAAACAAATTGTTTCAAAGTTATGAAAATACTTATAGAATTTATTATTAAAATTCGCCCAGTGTGCGCTCCAAATAATTAATCAACATTTGTACTATGTTCTTCAAGTTGTTTGATTAGAAAATATAACTTCTATTTGGGAAAGTACGACTTGCGTGCATTGTTATACTCTTTTCGAAGAAAATAGTATATTAAGTTTGTGCTGAAGTTTGTAACGCATAGAAGGAAGCGTCGCAGACCCAAAAGTTACTGCCAGTATGCTTAGAATGATAATACAAACTGATCTAGCCATGTCCGTCTGTCTGTCTGTCTGTCTGTATGTATGCAAACTAGTCCCTTAGCTTTTGAGCTATCGGGATAAAACTTTGCACAGAGACTTATTATTCAAAGGGACAGCACATTGGTCGGAACCGGCCGGATCGGACCACTATATCTTATAGCTGCCATACAACTGGAAGTCGGTTTTGGCCATAAATACCATGTTTTTGAATCTATTGCGATGAAACTTTGCACTGAAACTTATTATTCAAAGAGACATCACATTGGTTGGAGCTGGCTGGATCGGTTCACTATATCTTATAGCTGCCATACAACCCGAAGTCGGTTTTGGCCATATATCCCATGTTTTTGAATCTATCGCGATGAAACTTTGCACTGATACTTATTATTCAAAGAGACATCACATTGGTTGGAGCTGGCTGGATCGGATCACTATATCTTATAGCTGCTATACAACTGGCAATGAATTAAATATTCTTAGAGGAAAAAAAACAAAATGTTACGCGACAAAACGATATTGTACAGCTTATGAAATTTCAGTGGTGCAGTTGGCAGAGTGAAAATTGCCAATAGGTTCGAAAAGAGTATAAAATCTTCAGCACGCCGAAGATAATCCTTCCCCACTTGTTTTTCATTGTATTCGACTAGAATATGTGCAAACATTTCGTTAAGTCCTGTCCTTAAGCATAATTAGAAAAAGTCGCTTAAGTAGCAGAAACTTGGAACCGCAACCAGACTAACAACCTGCAGCATTTTGGGTCTGCTGCATAGGGTTTTAACTTGCCCAGACGACACACGACTGAGGCTATAAATTGTCAGCTTTTGTGTACACCCAAATACACACCGGAATGTGTGTGTGTGTGTGTGTGTGTGTGGAATGTATCTATAGATGCTGGGCAGGAACTAGCTGGTGAGCTGGTCCCAGCTGCGTTGCGAACTTATGGCATCGATAAAGTAATGAATTACCCGTTGTTGTTGCTGTTGTTGTTGTTGTTGTTGCCCGCACGTAAAAGTAGTATAACTATAAATTGTATTTGTATTTTATTATTGGGTGCTGGCTGCAGCATTGTTGCTGTTGTTGTTGCTGCCCCTGAGTATTGTCAAACATTGCCTCTGATTACGCTGTCAATAAGCTCGGAAAATATGATTTCCTACCCGAGACTGTTGCTGCTGCTGCTGCTTCTTCTTCTCAGCAGTAGGGTGTGCTCTGTGTTGGCCATGCTAGAATTATGCTCGTCATGGTGGCACTTCCGTGCCCAGCGGCTGTTGTTGCCTATTGTTGTGTGTGGGCGCAAGGACCAACAGGAGTAGGTGGCAAGGTGCTGCTGCCTCCGCTCCTGGCTGGCATTTATTGGTGCTGGGCCCGGTTGCTCGCACCGTAGCTGTCGGCCTGTCGGAGTGTCTTCGTGTTTTTTAAGTTATTGCATGGGGAATCGGACGTAAACTAAACAAACGTGGCCAGGACAGCAAGGCGGCATCCTTGCACGCTGTGCATAATAACAAATGGCAAGCGTTGTCTCAGTTGTTCTTGTTGTTGTTGTTATTGTTGTTGTTGTTGTTGTGCGACAATCTGGCAGCAGGAACAGCAGCGAGGCGGCTGCTATCGAAAAATCCCCTGATCCCTTATGTAATTTTTAGATTTCCTGCTGCTCATTGGTTTTCTCTTCTTTTTTCGATTTTCTTTTTGCAATATATTTGTTTGCGCTTTTATATCTTTATAAATGGTTTGCTTTATGCAGCAGCCATAAAAAAAACTGAATTAAACCTGTTGCAAACTGAAGCAGAAAGCCTCCAAGCTATAACTGTGGCTGACGCCACTTACAAAAATTGGTATATGTATATTGCACACTGTGTCCTAATGAAAGTCAAGATGCCAGTCAGTTGCTGGCCAAGTTGTGGCTACTGCTAGTCCTAGCTACCTATCACTTGCCAGCCAAATTGCAAGTTAAACAAAGCTAACGAATTGCCAGAAAGTGGGGGAGGGGGCGTGGCAAGGGGGCTGTGGGGGGGGGGGCAGACGAATAGGATTTCCGTCAAAAGTGGCCGCAAAAAAGGCAAACCGAAATTGCTTAGAAGTGTGCGTCGGTGCAGGGGATTGCGCACTTTCAAAATGGTGCGGCTTAAAAACTGCAAATCTCTCGGATAAGGACGAACAGGAGCAGCAGCCAGAAGTCAGCAGCAGCAGATGGAGAGGAGCAGAGCCGCAAGTTGCCTGTCGACGGGCAAACTTATGGCTAAGACCACAAACAAATTTCATGCTGCACAGGCACAGAGTTGAGTGCGGGAAACAGGAGCAGCAGGAGCAGGAGCAGGAACAGGAACAGGAGCGGCAGGAGCAGGGCCAACCGAATTAGATGTGCAAGAAAATTGTCTTCCTGTATGAATTTCATAATTTCCCAAGTTTTAGTTATGAAAAGCAAGCAATTTCCTCTCTGTCTAGTTTGTTGGTTGTTGCTGCTTGCTGCTTGTTGTAGGTGTGCCTAGGTGTGCGTGTGTGTGTGCGTGTGTGTGTGTGTCGGCAATTTGGCAAAAGTTTAAACTTTTAATGCGAATCACTTGCGTAAGTTAAGCTACGTCTTTTAGTTGCCAGCTTGAACAGTTGCCTTGGATTAGTTTTTCAATTTCTGCGGCTGCTGTTTGCTGATGTCATCGACACACATGACCACACTTCAAAATCTGGCCCTCTATACCCTTTCTCCTTTCTTCCTTTCTTTTCGTTATTTATTCCTTGGCTAGCTGACCCAATGTCTGGCAGGGAGGCGGCAGTCGCAGCAACCCTTTGTCACATTTGGCAATTTATGTTATTGTGTTTTCTGATTTCTATCAACAACTTTTACTTTTTAGCACAAATCTGTATATCTGCTTGTTTGAGCTGAGTTTCGAGTTCAGTTCGTGCAGAAAGCAATAAAAATTGTTTACATATCCTTTGCGGAAGCACCTTGTATGTTTTACAATGCGTAACAGAAACAGGCCAGGACTCTTTTCCCATTTAAATATTTTTCTAAAGCAACAGAGAGAGAGAGAGAGAGAGACACATTCTTGCTTATCGTCTAAGCACTGTGTTTATTTTGTTAGCCGACTATTAAAGCTGTGCACACCCACTCTAACACACACTCTAATAAACTAATGCTTCGCTTCTGCTTTTTTGCTTTCTTTGGGTACTGCCCTTAAATCTATTACAGGGCAGTTTGCTTCCATAGTTTTGTTTGTTGTTGTCCTTCTTTGCAGGCTTATTTGCAAAGCATTTTACGGTGTTGTTGTCACTGCTTTTGGGCTTAGGTATTGGGCAATCTTTTGCCCCAAATGGGCACATATACATAAATATACTATATACAAACATATATACATTGTCAATGCTTGAAGGTTTTGTGACCAGATGCAGGCAGCAAATTTCTACCTTACCACAATTTATATTAATATATAATATTTAATTATTCAATTAATGTAAGCTACTTACATATTTTTCAGGCCTAACTAATATAGCGTACTTAAATTTAGGTCGAAATTTTCGGAATGTAAAATTAACTAAATATTTTAAGCTTTGAAATTGTGCAAAAAATCTATTTGTAAATTGAATTTTAAATCTGTCTGCAAGTTTTTGTCAAAGTTTAAAAATAAACCGTAGTCCCTTGATAAATGATTGCTGATATAATCTTCCTGTCAGATTTAATCGATTTTTTGTTCAAATAGTTGATCAAATTTAATAAAACAAGTGAGAAGGGATATTTTCCTTATGTCATCTTAAGCGTATTAGATGTAACTTTAAGAGGTCTCCAGGTCTCAGAACAAAATGAATATTCTTTGAAAAGATTATAATAATATACAATATCGATCTTATAACTGATATATATTTTGCAGATGTATACCACTTGAATATTTTGCTATACAGATATTGTAATGTACACTTAAATGAGTTGAGAATTTATGTAAATTTCGCAAAAAGCTAATTGTTTTTTTAAATATACAAATTATTTTAAAACAAAAGTGTAAAATCGCCAATATTTTCAAGTGATGTGATCTTGACGACGTTTTCAAACTTTACAAATTAAATAGAGTATAATAATATAATTCTGTTAAAAATGTATTTCAATCTAATATCTTATATTGAATTTCCAGATGAATATCACTTGAATATTTTGATAAACAAATATTGTAATGGGAATGTGTTGGGAATTTAGTTAAATTTCGCAAAGAGTTGGACCTATTTGAAAATATTCGAATTATTTTCAATAAAAGTAAAAGAACCTTAATTTGTTCAAGTGTACTCCCTACAGGGATGTAAGACTGCTTAAATTGTTGTGATCGCATGCTTTTGGCGTGCGGCACTTAGCAGAGCCCAAACTGGCAGCAACCCAGTCGCATTGCCCCATCTCTTCGCCTGCCCCACTCCCAGTGGCAACAACAACTTCATTTAGCACGCATAAAGCTGGGGGCGTGGGGTGGGGCAACATGTGTGTGTGGCGGCAGCTGAAATTCCTTATGCCAGGCAAAGTGAAACTGTCACTGCAAAGGTTCGTATTTTTTCTCATTTTTGGCAAGAAATGTAAAGTGTGTGGGATGGCAGAAAGGGGGCAGCTGCTACATACATAAGTACAACTGTTGGGCGCTGGGTTGCATATTTAAATTTATGATTATGTCGTTATGCTGTCTGCCCACATTGCTTAGGCGAACGAAAAAGTGACAGCGGCAAACTTAATACAAATTTATGTGCAACATATTTTTGCACTTTTTTCCAGCTTTTTTTTGTTTTTGGTTTTTTATGCCAGGCAGCCAGTCAAGTTAGAGGCCATTTTAGCCAGTTTGCTAGCCAGCTGGCCAACATATGCTGCTCTGCTCGGCTCTGGACAAAGTTTCGCTTGATGAGCTCTCTGACTCATTGTTGTTGTTGTTGTTTGTTTGCTTTGCTTTGCTGCCTTAAAGCGACCATTAAAGCAGCACATTAAAATGCCTCTTGTTAGGCTAAATTGCATTTCATCTAGTCGAGTCATGCTGGAAAATGACAAATTCCGACATAATAAGAAGGCGGCAAAGAAAAATGGAATTCATTTGGGCAGGTGAGACGGCGTGAAATTGAGCTACAACAACAACAACAACAGCAACAATACAAGCTGCGTGGCTAACTCATTTTTAAATACAAATTTATGTTGTTAAATTCTGTGCGAGCAGCAGCGGCAAATAAAAAAATTTGATTAATTCACAGCATCTAATGGCGGGCTATAAATTCTGAGTTAATAAAACAAGCAGGCAGCAGGACACTCTGCAGTCAGCCTGAAGCCTGAAGCCTGGAAGCCTGGAAGCCTGCTTTTGCCTTGCGCTAATAACAAATTTGTCACGAGCCACTTTGACAGTTGTGTGTCACAACTCGGGGATCCACTTCTGGCCGCAAAAGCCGCAAAGGGGAAAAAAGCCACCACCCACATTGCCACAATGTCAGCTGCCAACTGGTGGTGACAGCGCGACCCAAGCACAGTGGTTCAACAGTGCTAGAAATATGCGCGAAACACACGAAAGCTAAATCAGTTTTCGCGAAGCAACAATTCTTTAGTGATTTTAAATATATACTACATACAATAGTTATTTTGTCTTTTACAAAGTTTGAATTGTCTTTTACAAATCAAGACATGATAGAAATGTCTTTCAAACATTTGAAACTCCCATAACTTTTCCAAAACTTATCCGTTTTTCGTTCCGTAGGCAGTTTTGATCATGGTTATATAGGTTCTATATTAGATATGAATTTAAATCTGAAGAAATTTTGACTTTTCGATATTCAATGAAACATAAGCCAAGATTACTTTTTAAAGTTCCTGTAAATGCCGACCAAACACTTAAAACAGCCACAACTTTCTCAAAACTAATCAGATTATGATCATGGTTTCACCTCAATATAGTTTCTGCATTTAAATCTGAAGCATAAAAACACTTTGAGTTTTCTATTCTAATCAAAACATTATAAGGCATTGGAAATGCCCTTCAAGATTTAAATGATTATATATATATATATAAATAATAAAAAAAATCGTAAGGTTTAGAGAATCATTAATAAATCAGCACAAGCACTCAGACACTTGTCTGTTTTCATAAATGTTGCCCCACTGTGCGAAAAAGACAACAGTTTCTAGCGCTGTTGCTGCGACTGCTGCTTTGCATGCAAATTAGAATGGAGAAAGAATTTAAATTTTATTTCTAAAGCATGGCGCGAATACGCTTTGACTATAAAAATCGCCAATTGCGCCACTTGAAACGAAAGAGCTGAGCAAGCAGCTGAGTCTCGATGCGCACAAGTAGTATTTGTATTAATAACTAAAATATTGTTAATTATAAGCAATTGCAAAAACCACTCGAATTCGATTAGGGAAAAACCGAGGCTGCCAAACTGTCAGCGGCAATTTCCATCCACAACGCTCGCACATTGAGTGTCAGCGGTAATTACCGGGAATCGGGACAAGGAACATGCCAAACAGGGCAGCTCAGGTTCAAGAGAGAGAGAGAGAGCGAGAGAGTGAGATGCAGCATTTGAGTTAGCTGGTAAAGTGCATTCAAATTGGCTTAAACTAAGACTGTTAAGCGTGCAGCTGTCTAATTGTATTTGGGCCCCCCCAACCACCTCCCAGAAACCCTTTTGGCCGAAAGTAATGGGAAAGTGCCAGCAACTTCAAGATTTATTAGCATCAAGATTAAAGCATTAAAAATTTGCAGACTGCGTGGCACACGCATCCAAAAGGAAAGTACCCTCGGGAACTAGAGAAAGTGAGTGCAATTTTCGTTGGGCTACATCATCAATTTGGAGTTGTTGTTGTTGCTGTTGTTGTTGCTGTGGTTGCTGCTGCTGCTGCTGTTGACTGTTTCCGCCGGAAGCGCTGTGCGCACAACAACAATCGCAATAGCAACAACAACATTGCATTTGGCGCACTTTGGCGGTCAAAACTTTCAACATTAGCACTTAATTTACTGACGCTACTTAATGAAGTCTACACTTGGCTAATTTACGCCAAACGCGTTTCCCTCACACTAACTATATATATATATATATATATATATATGCGTGTGTGTAGGTGTGTGTGTGTGTGTGTGTGTGTGCAACTTTAGCTGCTCTGCTAAGTACTCGCACATACACGCATATATCGACATTTGGGCTAAACTTTTCACATATTCGCTGCTCAGGCACACTTCAATCACCTTCACAGCTGCAGCAGCATTTTCAAACTGCATTGTTTTACTTAAAGAGCAGAACTTAGGTTTTACAAGACTTGTTATACCCTGAACCCATTAAAAATGGGTAAAAAGTGTATAATGGTTTTGTGCAAAAGTATGTAACAGGCATAAGGAAGCATCTCCGACTATATAAAGAATATATTTTTCTTGATCAGTATTAACAGCCGAGTCGATCTAGCCATGTCCGTCTGTCCGTCCGTCTGTCTGTCCGTCTGTCTGTCCGTCCGTCTGTCTGTCTGTCCGTCTATATGAGCACGCAGATATCAGAGACTATAAGAGCTAGAGACTTCATGTTTGGAATATAAGTTCTCGTAGTCCCGGGACAGTACCAGTTAGTTTCATTTTATCGATAACTCGTCCCGCTCAAAAGTTATCGATAAATTTCGATTTCAGACCAGAGTTTTTTGGCCATAACTTGAAAGTTATAAGAGCTAGAGGCACCAACTTGGTATGAAAAGTCCTGATTAGTATACACATCTAACAAATATTTCACATTTTGGATACCGTACCCCCGTCTCAAAGTCTGACCTTGCAATTTGGTTTCATAGCCCATTTTATAGCCAATGCTATGTGCTGAAAATTTCATAAAGATCGGGCACCAAATACAGAAGTTATTTAAGATTTACCTTTCCATAGTATGGGGCCTTGCGAAGAAGTTAGCCTGCTTAAACTGCTTGCACTGCTTGCAGTATGTGTGTGTTTGTATGGATGTACATTGATTGGTAAGTATGAATGGATGTAAGGACTGGGTTCAGGGTATCTCCTAGTCGGGCACTCCCGACTAGAGCACTCTTACTTGTTTTTGTTGCATAGCTGGCAAGCAGAGAGTTTCGCCTAAGTCGAATTTGAATGCACTTTGTATACCCTAAACCCATTTGAAAAGGGTAAAAGAGTGTTAAGGTTAAAATGAAGTTTTGCAATGGTAACAGGCCCAAGAAAGCAGCTCCGACCATATAAAACATTCATATTCTTCATCAGTATCAAGAGCCGAGTCGATCCAGCCATGTCCGTCTGTCTGTCTGTATGAACACGCGGATATCAGAGACTATAAGAGCTAGATACTTCGCATTTGGAATATAAGTTCTCGTAGTCCCGGAACAGATCAAGTTTAAGTTTAAGTCAAAAGTTATCAATCAATTTCGATTCGTGACCATCGTATTTTGGCTACAACTTGAAAGTTTTAAGATATAAATGCAGCAAATTTGATATGTATAATCTCGAATAGCATACACATGTATCAACTACTATCTCCACATTCCACCCAAGAGAGCAAATTACGCATTTTTTAAAGCTATGACCTTGAGCACTCTTGTTACATTCAAACCAATGCGATGATATTTCTGAACACTTTAAAAATAAAATATATATATATTATCTACCCTTACTCCGGAGAAAAGCTTGCCATAAAAGCTTATAAGTAAATAGAGTAAGTAAATAGAGTTCATGTTGGTTTATTTGTGATAAGCCATGAATGTTCGATATAGGCATAATAATTTATGCGTCAGTTACTGCGACATTAATTTGATATCGCTTCAGTTCTCAAAGTGAGTCGCTGGCTTTAAGTTCGCTGAGCAGTGAAATGTTGCTCGAGTGCCAAAAAAAAAGTGCTCACATGCTAATCGCTGTGATGTCGCTGATCATCTCAATGGTTGTCATTGTAGTCGTAGAGGGTCTGCCGGGACAGGACAAAGAGGGTAGGTAAGCGCCCCTTGCCTAGACTGATAACGAATTAGCTATAATGATAAACAAATTACAGATCAGTATATAATGAATCATATCTGCCTGCTGCAGATAATTGCCAGTGTGCTGCTTTTTGTGGGCTCCCTAAAGGTGAGCTTTGTAAATATTTGCATAGATTTCAAGTTGTCACCTTTTCTCGCAGTGTAATCGGTGGTGCTGCTTGCCCTGGCTAACGATCGCCGCACTATTCGTCTATGCACTGATCTATAAAAGCTTAAGCTTCTGGTTCCACATACTGAACAATCTGCAGCATGGCCTGCTGGTTATTTCCTTGCTCTACATCATTGCAGGTGGGCTGGAAAGTTGTATAGAACTTACAATAATAATAACAATAATACTGCTACATTTGCTTAGGTATCTGGTGCTATTTCATTCTCGCCGTAATCGTGGACTTTCAAGAAATGCAACAGGGCTAAAAAATGCCTGCCCCATAAATATGTTTATAATCAGCAAGTTCTTACAGAGCTCTGCTAATATTGAAATATACATACATACACACACATATGTAATGCGTGCAAAGCACTTTGTTGACTAATCGGGACAGGGAATGGGGTAGCTCAGGCCTGGCAGTCAGTCAAACCCGAAGGGCAAATCGCTGCCAAAAGCAAAGTGTGAAATGCAATCGAGCTGGAAAAGAACACGCAAGCGATGTCGACGCTTGTGCAAATTAGTGTGAACACTGCGGTTGTCTCTCTCTCTCCCCCTCTCTCACTCTCTCTCTCAGTCCGCCTGTGTGTGTGTGTGTGTAGCCCGAAGCGTAGCCAAAACTAAAATAAGCGTTAAAATGTATGCTAAACAAGTAAGAAATGTGCAGTTGCGCGAGTGCTTCAACGACTGCGCGATACTCTGTTCACACTGTATCATAAAAGCTGCTCGTAAAGTTAATTTATTCATTTGTTTATTACATGTAGACTACTAACCGAAAAGTCAGGATAATGTTTTAAGAAATTATTAAATTGTTAAAACTTTAAAGCTGTCAGATATATTGCTTTAGCTATTTGCATTTGATTGAAATTTGATTCCTCTGTAAACTGCGGAAAAAATATAAGGTTTCATCGACTTGCGGCTGAAACATTTTAGCACTTTGTCTAACGGAAAATGAAAGAAAGCAAACATAAGACAAGCATATAAAAAAATCGACAATCATCGTATCGATGTATCGTAAGTATCGAGAATTTTGCTCACCTTTTGTGAAACATATACCCCACTTCACTTTTGCAGCAGAGTATAGAAAGTGGCAACCAAATGCGTTTGGGCCCGGTGCCAGTATCAGCTGCGGCTTGGGCTGTGGCAGGCACGCGACTGCGGGGTGTACGGCTCGTTGCATGCTCATTGCATTACCAGCAGCAGTACCCACTGTACCCACACAAACACACACTCGCACACTCACACTCGCACTCGCACACACACACACACCCACTCAGACTTGCAGCAAAGTGGCATATGAATAGATACATGCTGTGTTGTTTGTTTGACTGTCTGTTTGTATGCCTGTCCGCCTGTGGGTGAGTTGTCGTAATCCAACGAGCAGACAGGTTAAATACACCGCAAGGACGGGCCACACACACACACACACACGCACGCATACGGCACACAGCACACTGAAAGAAAAAAGCAGAAGAAGAAATGAAATGCACAAAACGAGTTAGGATAAAGCGGTGGCAAGTGGCGGCAAACATGTGCTGCGTGTTGCTGCAACTGTCGCGTTGTCTGCTCGCTGCTCGCTGCTGGCAGCCTCCACGGGCAGACGGAGGTGGGCGTGGCACGGTGTTGCATCCACGGCTCAGACGCAGCCAACAAACAATAATAATGCAACAATAGTGTGCGCCGCAAACAAATTGCTTTTGTGTGTCTGCTGCTGCTGCTCGCTCTCTCTCTCTCTCTCTCTCACTCTCTCTGTGTGTGCTGTTCATCGGGTTCACTTGCAGATTAGTTTCGTTGTGAATTTTTATTTGCGTTTTTAGACAAACACACACACACACACACATATACATCAATGGCTGGCGCTCAGCAATTTGGTGAAGGGGCTGCAATTAGTGCTGCACGTTGAGCACAAATTCACACACAAAACTTTGCCATATCGAGCTGCCGGGCATAACTGTATAACTTCCCATTCAATAAGCAGCGGCAGTGCTGCCAACATTCGTCTAGCTAAAAACAGCTGGTTTTAGCGGTTTTTGTTAGTTGTGGCCGAAATAATAGCTTTAGTTTATACAAAATACTCGTCTCAAGTATTTATGTAATATGTGTTAATAAACAAATAAATTAATGTGTTTATCTTGTACATCTCAATGGAACAATTGCTTTCGTGTTCAGCTGCTTTCAAGTTGTTTAGTTGTCTTGTTGCATACTCGCGCGCAAATGCGCGATCTTTACTATGCCGCGTAGCAGCAGCAACTGGCAGCCCGCTTCGCTATGCAGCTCTATTTATACACTGCCAGAGCTCTTCTTCTTTCAATCGTGAGGCACTGCGCTCTCATCTGTCGCTGATCTGCTAATCTTCTTTCCTCTGATCTGCTATCCCAAGCGCACTGCTCGCTCACTCACTCTCTCTCTCTCTCTCTCTCTCCCTCTCTCTCTGGTTGGCTTGCATGCGTTCGTTTACTCTCTTTACTATTATGCTTTACACTGTTTGGAATTACATGAGTATAACAGCGCATCGCTTTCTCTTTTGCACGTTCGCTTGCTCACTCATACAAATTGTGCTCTCACACCTTATCGCTCTCAGTTTTTAATATTCCTTATGCTTTTACTTTTAATTTGCACAGTCGTTCAAACACGTAAAACAGCAATAACTTTGCCAAACCTCATTCGTTTCTCGATCCCAAAGCAGTTTTGATCATGATTTGGCGTGTATAATAATTCAGCATTTAAGTTTTAGGCAATTTCGAGCTTTTGATTATTTACTAAACACAAGCCAAAATAAGACCTCGATAATCCATAGAAATACGCTTCAAGCACCTAAAACTACCATAACTTTGTCAAAGTGGATTCCATTTTTGATCGTGAGGCAGTTTTGATCATGGTTTGGCTTCTATAGTAATTCTGCATTTCAATCTCAAGCCATTTCGAGCTTTCGGCTTTCAGCAAAAGAAAAGCGCAATTGGCATCACTGCTAAGCGTACACCCTACTGCCAGCGATTGTTTCTGTGCCTCTGTGCGACTGTCTGCGATGAGCTTTTGTTGTCTGTGAAGTTTTGGCTTTGACACAATGTTGCCACCTGGGCGCAGGGTGGCAGGGTGGCGGGTTGGCAGGGTGGGGCGTGCACCGAAAAACCGAAAACAAAAAGCAAAATCCATTCATTGAAACGTGTAAGCTTGTTCAGCTGAATTGAAAATTAACTATAAATTTGATGGCAACATGGAAAAATGTCTGCGAAAATAGCCAACTCTGAGTAGTTGACTCAATGGAATGGGAACTTTGTCTGTCTGTCCAGTGCAAGTACTTGGCCAAAAGCAAAAGGTGTCAACAACTGGCAGCAGTTGACACCAGTGTTGCGAAATTTAATGCGAGTCTGCCCCTCAGCAAGAACTTGCCGTACAAAAATTCATTAAAAAGCCAGCGAGTGAGTGAAATGAAAAACCAAATTGAATTGCCCAAAATTTGTTTCGCTGAAGCCCCACAAAGGTGCGAACTACTTGTGAAAGTGGTTGGATGGGGGTGGGGGTGGTGTTGGGGGCAGTTTGAAGTGGATGGTGGTGCAGTGTTGCTGTTAACCCTCTTGACAAGCTGTGTTGTTGTTTGGCCTGCTTTTCGAGTGGGTGGGGCTATAATAAGTAATACATGTTTTGTTTCGAATGAGTGTTGCTCGTAAAAGGGTCGCGAATGCGAATGCGACACTTGGTCCCATTTTATGGCCGCCACCTTTTTCTTTGTGCGACGAATTAAAATATAAAAAAATAAAAGTGTTGAATTTAACAGCCATTAAAAAGCTGCTGTTTCTCTACTTGTTCTCGTCTTTTTTTTTTTTGCCCGGTGTGGTACTAAAAGCAATTTACACAAAATGCCATGCGAATAAAGTGAAATTCAATAAAAACGTTTATTGGGGCTAAATATATATATATATAAGTGTTTGAATGGACTATGAAAACAAGCCAACTCAATAAACAATAGGCACTCGCTGTGAAACTAATAAATTTTGTCAAATTCAACAAATCACACATACTTACACACACACACACAAAGAGAGAGAGAGAGACCGGAAATCATTTAAGCTGCCAAATCAGCCAAACAGCTGGGCCAAAAGCCGGCGTCAAGCTGAAGGTATTATTAAGGTGGCAGTCGGAAAAGTCGGAAAACTCGGCAGTCGGCAGTCGAATGGCCAGATGCCAAGGCAAAAAAAAAGGACGATTAATATTCATTCAGTGTCGCGCGTATATCACTTTTTATTTGCACAGCCACAACGAGCAAAAGTATGCAATGGAATTCGCTGCACGCAGCAGCAGGTGAGTTTGCCCCACTGTGTGTGTGCTGGTGTGTGTGCTGGTGTGTGTGTGTGTGTGTGCCGCGTGTTGATGTGTATGAGTAACGCACAATTACATACAACAATTTGTGCTTTGTTTCTGGGCACGTCCGTGTGGCGGTGTGGCAGCCAAACCTAAAGAAAGCTGGACGGCTCTGCCAGCTACCCAGCTCCCAGTTGCCAGCTCCTAGCTCGTAGCTCCCAAATCACCAAAGAGCAATCGTGCAGCACAAGCGGACCCCAGCTAGAGTTGAGCGCGTGTTGGGCAACCTCAAGGTAACAAATTTAGATAAAACAAGTGGGAAAGGATTATCTTCTGCGTGCCGAACTGCACCACTTTCATAATAAGTATCTGTGCAAAGTTTCATCGCGATAGCTTTAAAAACAAGGGATCTATGGTCAAAACCGACTTCCAGTTGTATGGCAGCTATAAGATATAGTGGTCCGATCCGTCCGGTTCCGACCAATGTGCTGTCCCTTTGAATAATAGTTGTATGTGCAAAGTTTCATTGCGATAGCTCAAAAACTGAGGGACTAGGGACATACAGACAGACAGACAGACAGACGGACATGGCTAGATCAATTTGTTTTTGTTGCTAATATATAAAACTAAAATATTAAACGAATCTTATAATTAAAGGAAAATGCCGTTTAAGCAGGCTAACTTCTTCGCAAGGCCCCACACTGTGGAAAGGTAAATCTTAAATAAATTCAGTATTTGGTGCCCGATCTTTATGAAATTTTCAGCACATAGCATTGGCTATAAAATGGGTTATGAAACCAAATTGCAAGGTCAGACCTTGAAAAAATTAGTGTTTTTTACTTTTGGGGAGATGGGGGTACGGTATCCAAAAAGTGAGATATTTGTTAGATGTGTATACTAATCAGGACTATACATACCAAGTTTGGTGCCTCTAGCTCTTAAAACTTTCAAGTTATGGCCAAAAAACTCTCGTCTGAAATCGAACTTTATCGATAACTTTGGAGTGGGACGGGTTATCGATAAAATGAAACAATCTGGTACTGTCCCGGGACTACGAGATCTTATATTCCAAATATGAAATCTCTAGCTCTTATAGTCTCTGATATCTGCGTGTTCATATAGACGGACAGACAGACAGACGGACGGACAGACAGACAGACAGACAGGCAGACAGACGGACATGGCTAGATCGACTCGGCTGTTGATACTGATCAAGAATATGTATACTTTATATGGTCGGAGATGCTTCCTTATGCCTGTTACATACTTTTGCACAAAACCATAATACCCTTTTTACCCATTTTTAGTGGGTTCAGGCTATAAAAAGTGAGCGACTGCTGTTGATAAAATCTGAGAAGCTGCTTGGCTCGTGACACGCGCTCATCTCTAGCTTGGAGTTCTGTGTGTGTGTGTGTGTGTGTGTGTGTGTGTGTGTGTGTGTGTGTGTGTGTGGTGTGTGTGTGTGTGTGTGGTCTGCGAATTGCGGCGGAAATCAAGCAATCCTGCCTGCCTGCCGCTTTCTCCCAGTGGAGACGTGCACTTCAAATTGGATGCCCAAACATCAAGTCGAGCTGCTGCTGCTGCTGCTGCTGCTTCTACTGAGTCGGAGCAATAGAGCACTCGGAGCACTTGGAGATGCAATTTAGCAGCCTTTCGATGCCCTGGCATTTTAGTTTCCATGTGAAAATTGAGAAAAATTGCCAAACGACTTGGTAAGCGATATTCTGTTTTGACAACCTAACACAGCTGGACAGACAGACAGACGGACAGACAGATAGAGCTCTCCGGTTGTCCATTGTGCAGTGCTCTGAAGTGGGCGGAGCTCCGACAGCATTGCTGGTCTGCTGCCAGGTGCTGTGGCAGGACTGCTGCCTGGTGGCTGCTCCTTTTGGCACTTATTGTTGGTCGGGTAGTTTTGTTTTTGACAACTTTAGGCAGTGCGAGTGAAAGTCAGACAAAGTCACAAAGGCAGCAGCAATGTTGCGTCAAATCAAATGAAATTCGACTGCGTCCGTTCGGTGTTGCGTTACAGTCAGTCGTCGGAAGGCGTGTGCCGGGTCCGGCCCACCAAATTACCACTGGGATCAGCAGCAAATGACGCGAAGCAGTCACACGGACACGGACACGGACAACTGTGGGCGGCAATAGGAGCCACAGGAGCAGCAGCAGCGGAGCAGCGGCAACAACAACACGTGCCCAACATAAAAATCGTGCAGGCCATGCTAAACGTTTATCCCTTTTAGCCCCAAGGATGTGAGCCGTGGCCAACAATGGACGTCTTCAGTTTCAATGGCCCGTTTAGCTGCTGCTCTCGGTCTTAGTCTGGCTGTGTAGCTCTGGCTTGTAAGCTGAGACTGATTGCGCAGCTGTGTAGTAAGTCGGAGCCAGATAAATGCCGCATCATTGGTTATTTATATGCGTGCAACTCGCAGCTGCCTCTTGCCTCATCTACTGCCTCCTGCCTCACCTGTGCTCAAGCGATATATTTATTTGATTTCATCGATGTATCTGCTTGAAGTATTTTCGTCATGGCTACCACTCAGTGGCTTATGTCCTGTCATTAACTTTGTTGGCCCAGCTATGTGCATACTTTCAGTTTAGTTCCCGGAAACATAACATAGCAGGCAGGCGTAATTGAACCTGTCCAAAACTTATCATGCCCTCTCCCTCACTCACTCTCTCTCTCTCGCAATTAATTAAATGGCATTCAAATGATTGGCTACGTGCCATTATTAATTTGCGCATAAGTTATGCACATGTCTTGATGCCAAATGATTTCCTTTTTATGGCCAATCACTCGACTTGGCCACAAAATTAATCAGCCATCCAGCCAGCGAGCTGCCAATTCAATATCCATGAAAATACTTCTACAACGCACAACATTTAAATGCAGCACGTTTTCTATTTGCTCCATTTGTTGCTCATTAGAATGTGCTGCCTGCCTTTGATTTAGCTGGAAATTACATTCGTTTCACAACACTGGCGGCTTAATTGCGAACGCCTTCATTTGCTTGGCTATAAA
This sequence comes from Drosophila flavopinicola, assembly GCA_035042425.1. Classification (NCBI taxonomy): domain Eukaryota; kingdom Metazoa; phylum Arthropoda; class Insecta; order Diptera; family Drosophilidae; genus Drosophila; species Drosophila flavopinicola. The sequence goes on along the minus strand of JAWNLL010000090.1, from coordinate 9,427,539 downwards.
TAGTTGTAGTCTAGTTCGCATGATTATATACTATGTATAATACGTGATGCTGTATGTAGTTGTGTGGTTTAAAAGGAAGATATCTCTGCATACATGATCTAAGTTCTTGGAAATGTGTTGAAAAACACCTAAAACTGCCATAGATTGGTCAACACTTATCCGTTTTTCGATCATAGCCAGTGTTCTTTTATGAATCTACATTTAAGTTTCAAGCAATTTCGTTTAAACACAAGCCAATACAAGGCATAAATAGTTCTTAATACAATAATATAAATATTATATAAATATGCCCCAAAACTTGTGCCATATTCTATTTGAAACCTATTTTATTTAGCTTTGCTCCAACTAAACAAAGTATTATAGCTTTTATGGTCTAACTTTGTCTAAGTTTATGGTAAACTGAAAACGTATAAATAAATAATTTAATTCGCTTGTGCTTATATTGCAAACTTAGCCGTCGCTTTATGTGGTGATTCTATGTGGTGATCTTAAAAAATTAAGCAATTAAGAATTTACAGCCTTGACTTCAAAGTTTGCCGCACACTTTTACTCTCTCTCTCTCTTTGTGGACTGGCTGCACTTAGAGTCCTGCAGCTTGTCACTCCTCGCTGCGGTCATCAGCTTGGCTTTCTGTGCTCCCGCTGCCTGGACATGGACATGGACTGGTTTTGGCTGGCAGTGCGTGGTTTTGGCCAAGGATTTATGTGCTGTGTGCTAGATTTATGTGCTTTTGGTTGTGAAACCGAGAGTGCTCGTGTGTAGACATGTGCGAAACTGTGCTAATTGAGTAGCAGAATGCATATACATACATGTATGGCATGGTTATAACTTCCAGTGCATTGGATTTGCTATTCAAATGGGATGGGTACGGAAGCAAAGGTTAGTTATGGGCACAGTCTTGTGAATGGAATGCAATCAGTTGTCCTTTAACATGGGCATTAACAGTCAGCTAACAGCCTGCTAACAGCCTGCTAGCAGCTGCCGGCTGGGAACAAACGCCTGCGCGCGGCAAACGTAAACAAATGTTAAGCCAGTTGCCGGCAAAAGTGTACCCAGTGTGCGGCTGCAGCGTTGCCAGCTGCGACAATGCAAGGAGCCAGCAGCAGCAACAACAACGTATAAAACTGGTTTCAACGACCAGGCACGAAGTGCGAAAGAGCACGAAAGCGCCAAGCACACACGAAGCGATGCGAAACGAAACGAAGCGAACGAAACGAAGCGAAGCGAAACGAAGCGAATTGGCAGCAAGCAGACAAGCAGAAACAGTTTCAGTTTGTGCTACAAACGCGTTTCGAACGGTTGCACAAGTTGCATGTGGCGCAAAGCAGCGAACGCTAAAAACCAGAATAAAACTCGTAACAAACTAAACAACATAAGCAGGTTTATAATACATAATGTGCATGAATAATTTGCAACTAAATCAAGCTTAACAAAAGTGCGTGCATCGCTCTCTCTCTCTCTCTCGCTTACTCTCTGTGTGTTTGTGCAGTGCAACCAAAGAAATCAGTTGACAAAACAGCAAACAGTCGGTGTACAGTGTACTGTGAATCACATTTAAGGTGAATATATCAACAAACAAACTAACAACACACACATTGTTATAAAAGCATCGATACATATCGATATACATATGTATGTATGTATGTACAAGTTTTGTATCTGCGCTGCAACCTGAAATTCAGTTTGTGCCTCTTCTTTTTTTTGCGTTTATGCAGCAAACTTGTAGCGTCAGTTTTGCAGTTCTCAATTCTCAATTCTCAGTTCTCAGTTCTCAGCATTAAGTATGCCGCATTCAGTATTCAGTCGATTCTTGATACTCAGCTTTACCTGTTTGCATTTTGTGTTGTTGTTGTTATATAGTATGTATCTTGAACTGAAGTCGTTTGCATTTAGCTTGACCAGTTTGGGACTCTTCGACTCGCTCCTTGCTGCATTTATTATGCGCCATCATTCGCTGCCATTCGATTCGATTCGATTCGATTCGATTCTCATGCTAATTGCACATAAATGCCAATTGGCTATTAGAGCATAAAATTAGCTGAGCGTGAGAGACGGCCAAACTGAAAGAACAACGAATAAATTGTATATATGTATGCATAAGCGCAAATTGTTATTGCCACTTAGCAGCAAGACAAAGCTAAATAGCCGCAATGCTTTTGTTTGGCCAAACACACAAAATGCATACAACAACAAAAGTGTAGAAGAAAACTGCAGAATCTGCACCTGGTTTATATGCCGGAACGTGGCCCAAGCGAGAAAAAAACGTTCGAAAATGCAAGGCAGACAAAAAACCCTAAAAAAAAACCTTAAAAAACAGCGCGCATTCCGAGGTCATTTTACATTGCCCTTGGCCCAGCAGCAAACGGGCTGTAACTACTCTTTCGCCACTGCCCTCCATCCGCCCCCTTTCCCAAACCCACTTCCTGCATTGTCCCGCAGCTTTTGCTTTTGGCGGCGACAAAGAACTTCAAAAGCATTGCCGACATCGTCTGTTTTTGGTCATTATGAAAAGAAACAAGTGGGGGAAGGATTATCTTCGGCGTGCCGAAGATTCTATACTCTCTTCGAACCTATAGGCAATTTTCACTCTGCCAACTGGACCACTGAAATTTCATTGGCTGTACAAAATCGTTCTAAGAATATTTAATTCATTGCCAGTTGTATGACAGCTATAAGATATAGTGATCCAATCCGGCCGAATCCGACCAATGTGATGTCTTTTTGAATAATAAGTATCTGTGCAAAGTTGTATCGCTATAGCTTTCAAACAATGGGATATATGGCCAAAACCGACTTTGAGTTGTATGGCAGCTATAAGATATAGTGTTCCGATCCGGCCAGTTCCGACCAATGTGCTGTCCCTTTGAATAATAAGTGTCTGTGTAAAGTTTTATCGCGATAGCTCCAAAACTGAGGGACTAGTTTGCATACATACAGACAGACAGACAGACAAACAGACAGACAGACGGACGGACATGGCTAGATCAATTTGTATTGTCATTCTAAGCCTACTGGCGGTAACTTTTGAGGGTCTCCGACGCTTCCTTCTGTGTGTTACAAACTTGAGCACAAACTGAATATACCATTTTCTTCGAAAAGAGTATAAATATGCGGCAGCGGCACAGCTCAAAAGCAGCCAAAATAAAACAGAATTGAGAAACTGCAGCAGCAGACAACAACTAAAATAAAAACAAGTGTGAAAGGATTATCTTCGGCGTGCCGAAGAATTTATACTCTTTTCGAACCACTTTAATTTAAATTTTCTATTAAAATATTAAATTTCATCGCGATAGCTTTGAAAACATGGGATTTATGGCCAAAACCGACTTCCAGTTGTATGGCAGCTATAAGATATAGTAGTCCGATCTGGCCAGTTCCGACAAATGTGCTGTCTCTTTGAATAATAAGTCTCTGTGCAAAGTTTTATCACGATAGCTCCAAAACTGAGGGACTAGTTTGCATACATACAAACAGACAGACAGACGGACATGGCTAGATCAATTTGTTTTGTCATTCTAAGCATACTGGCAGTAACTTTTGGGGGTCTGCGACGCTTCCTTCTATGCTTTACAAACTTCAGCACAAACTTAATATACTATTTTCTTCGAAAAGAGTATAACAACAACGCAAATAGCCAAAAACAAGCTCAAAGCATTTAAGCGCCTTTGACACCCAGCCGGCAGGACTTTGGCTCCAGGATTCAGGATCCTGGGCACCAGGTGCGGCCAATTTGGCGCGCATTTTGCATGTCAGCAAAGCAGCTGCCAATCAGCTTTGTTTTTTTGGCCATTGCATGTCAGTTAAGGCCAACTCTAAATACAAATCGAATATGCCATAGAAACCAGAAACCAGAAACTAGATACTATATACTATATACATGTAGGTATGCTTGTCAAATTGCGGTAATTGTGCGATAATAGGGCAAAGTTATTTGCATAGCTAAGCAAGTTCGTTCTTTCCAAAAAGAAGAATAACTAATCATAAATAGAGTCGGACAATGAAACTGTCCAAGTACGCCACTTATAATAATAGCTACACTTTCAATTATTGTCCGACTACATTTGCTGATCATTAAATGAATGAAGCAATTACTTTGTTATTACTGCATATTTGATTTAAGTGCATACAACAATTGAACAACTGTTGCAAGTTCAGCAGAAATGCTTTGGAATGCGTTTACAATGCATTTTTAGCAACACTTTCATATTGTCAATCCATTCTGTAGTAGTAAAGTATTTTAATGCTTGATATCGGTTGTAAATAGTGACAACTATATATAAATTGTGTAATCAAATGAAATTCGAATGCAACTATTTGCTGGAAATAGAAATATTTATGAAATATCAGGGATATTGAAATTGAAGATATAAAAAATACAAATTTAATAATAGTTTTTGCTGCTTGGACAAAGCAAATAAATATTACAATTGATCAATCATACAAAACATCATTGTGGTCTGATTGATTTCTGAAAAGTTTCCTTTTTTTTAGAAAGCGAATTTGTTATTCTTTTTGTAATAAATGTCAAAATTGATGACGCTTTTTATTTAGTTGGTGTCAGTTATTGTGCATCTAATAATATACAACTCAGATTGGAATCTTTGTATATGTTTATTTAGTGTCAACTAAACACAGTCGACACTAGAAAATAAATAAAATTTTAAATTACATAAAATATATTTTTCTATATATTTCAAAATGAACTGAAAAATCACACAATTTTAATTATCTTGGGGTAATTAACTTTAATAGTTGATCCAACATTTGTTGCTAGTGTTGGGGAAAACAACACCAAAGAAAAAACCCAATCAGACTAAATAATAAAATATAGTTAATATTTTAAAATTAATAAATAAATGGATATACTTTCGATTTTTATACCCTGAACCCATTAAAAATGGGTAAAAAGTGTATTATTTCATGTTTTATTTAGTATAATACTCTTAAGTGAACTGCGGCTTAAATAATACATTTATAATGCATAATGATGTGCTTATCAGATATAATATATGCACATATAGTCTACACTCGATTGCACGTAAATAGTTCAACTATAATAAGCCTCTAAGCTGAGCTTATCGATTCCGTGGGCAATGTTAATGTTTTCATTGCGTTTGCCGGAAATGCCGTGTCCTGTTTTAGCTAGCAGCACCAAAACACAAAAAACGAAAAAGAAGAAATTACGCTTAATGGTTTTTTAATTGTAACAATAATTGCTGTCGCCATTGCATGAACAAAAGAAAAGAGACAGAGAGAGAGAGGGAGAGAGGGAGAGAAAACAGGCCGGCTATTAATGAATGCTCTTCGCAAGTGTTTAGATGGCTGCAAATTGACCAGCAACCGGACAAATAAAACAAAAAAGGACCTCGCTCAACACATAATCGCTCATTTGGGCTGTGTGTGTGCGTGTGTGTGCGTGTGTGTGCGTGTGTGTGCGTTTATGCGTGTCTATAATTAAGCCTAAAAGTGCTGGCCTATGCCTTTTTTATGGGCCCCCAAACTGTCGCAAGTTGCTTTGCTTTGCTGACTTTGCCTGCTGAAATCTTTGCTTTGTTATTTTATTATTTTTGCTTTCTTTCTCTCACTTTTTGCTGGCCAACACTTGCTTTTGTGGCTGGAGCTCAGTTGATTATGAGCATTTTGTGTAGCTTGTTGCTCTCGTTGTGGCACTTCTTCCTCTTCTTCTTCTAGTTGCTGTCGCTTTTGTTGTCCTCGTTGTTGTTGCTGGCATTTGGCTAGTCGCACAGTTTTTGGTTTGCTGCCTGGGCATCGCATACTTTTCTAGCATACTCTTGTGCGTTCTGCGGTCTCTAATGTGCGCCATTTTGGTTTTAAGCGCGTGTGTATGTGTGTGTGTGCTTGTGTGTGTGTGTGTGTCAGAGTGCACTGCAAGAAAAACGCTCTTCTCAGCTTAGGCATACTAATAATATATATTTTAATAGATTTAACACTTCGTTTGCCATATACAATCTTTTATAAAAATAGCTTAAGGTATTTTATTTAACTAACATTTCTATTATAAGTTGCTCTTATAATGTAAGCGGTAATATTCTTCCAGCCTAATTTGTACGTTCCTTCCTGAATGCAGATAAGCTCGCCTTGCTCTAAAACCTTTCCTTAACAAGTGTCTAAGTTCTCTCAGTACTGGACAAGTTCCCATAAAATGTAAAAGGGTTTCTATATTTGTTTGGTATAAGCGGATCTTTTAGTTCTTAAAACTTCGAATACAAATCGTATTTAAATATTTTGAACTAAGTTAAAATCGTTACTTATTTTAAGAGCAATTGTAAGATACTGACAGATTTTACACGTTAATATTACAATTATACAAGTTTATATAAATTAAAAAAAAGATGGATTTTATTTAAGAGTGTATTTACTTGATTTAAACTGATTTACTTTGATTTTAAGACCACTAAAATGGAAGCTTAAGATATAACTTTAAGTGATCAATTGCTTTGCTTAGTAAATAAATTAAAGTAAATAAAATATAAATAAATAAAATAAAGTAAATATATAAGCATATCAAAAATAGCAACATAGCTCTTTAAAAATTTAAAAAAAATCGTGTTAAAGAAATCTTAAAATTAGGAAAAATATTTTGAAAATTCAACAATTCGTTTTCTCTTTTCTTGATTTTTGCACAGAATTCGCAATAATTTTTTTCGAGTGTAGCTACGGCTCGCTGCTGCCGCATTTGCCCAGAGGTCATTATAGACGCCTCGCCCCGTTGCTCATACGCGACGTTGCCGTAAGGCCGCCAACTTCCGCTTGCCTCTGCCTCTGCTGCTGCTGCTGCTGTTGCTTCTGTTTCTGCTGTTTCTGCTGCTGCTGCTGCTGCTGCTGCTTCTGGCGAGCCTTTGGCTTTTGCTGCCGGCCTCTAAAGTGGCAATTTGTCTAGTTTTGTAAGCGCCTCTTTTAACGATAATGATGATTGCGCTTTGTTGCGTTTTTATTTCACTGCACACACACGCGCACACACACACACACACACACACGCACACACACACACACATGCGAACATAATCGCACACATTCGCACATGCAGTTGGCAGTGTGGTCAAATGTCCAAATAACCTTAGCACGGAGTCCATTTTCATGAGTTGCTTGCATCTTTGTTTTGCTTCCATTTTGCGGCCACATTTGTTTTGCTTTGCGTCTCTCTCTCTCGCTCTCTCTCTCTGCGTTATTTGCTTCGAATTTTCCGATTTTCATTCATACAATGTCGTCGCCAAAACGCAAGTCAGTTCATTCAGTTTACGAGTGGTTTAGTTCAGACAGTCGCAGGCTTTTACTTTTCTTTTTCGTCTGTCCATTTCCATTTCCATTTCCATTTGCAGTTGTGTCTGTCAACGTCTGTCCGGTCGGACGTGGGGCTTATTTGCTTTTTTCGCACTCTTTTGCTGCCGTGTCGTCGCCGTTGTTAATTTTTATGTACGGTTATTTTCGCATTTGCTTTATTGGCCATGTTGTGTGTGCCAGGACCTGTCCTGTCCTGTTCTGTCCTGTCCTGTTCGGTTCTGTCTAGACAATTTGCGTGGCAGCTCTCTATTGCAGCCAAATGCCAAACAATTTGCTCTGTCTATGCCTATGCCTATGCCGATTGTTTATTTTTATTTGATTTCTGTTGTGACATCAACATTTTGTCATTTGATTTATTTTCATTTTGTATTCAGGTAAATACAATTTATGTACACATATATATGTATATTTGGCCATTACAATGGCAAATATATTTTGTCAATATTCCGCCGCAAGCGTGCACAAATATTATTGAATTGCAATTTGCCTAAGCGCAACGAAAATTGATTGGTGTGGAAGCGGCATGGGCACACAGTGCGTATACACGTTGCGTTGCGTGAAATCAATAAAACATTCTTTGCGGTTTTGGACACGTTATATTTGCGGCTGGTCAGTGACAAGAAGACAGCAGCGCTGGCCAATCTATCGATTTATCTTCTTCGCCTTTGTCAAATGGCATCAACTGATTACTTTATCACAAAAGCGTAAAATGAGCAGCACACACACAGCTGTACGTATGCCAAAGGCAGGCACTGTTAGCGAGTGAGCGAGTGAGAGAGAGAGTGAGAGAGAGAGAGAGATTCAGTGCTGCGATGGCATTCAACTGCTGTTCTGTGGCTGTGGCTGCCACATTGAATGACTTTATCGGCTGCTAAACGTCGCTTGGTCATTTGAAGCGCACACGTTTAACCCGCTTTTACGCACACACACACACACACACACATGTGTGTATGTGTATGTGTGTGTGTATATAAGTTGACTGGCATTACTGTTATGCCCCGCGCTGTGTGCGTGCTCCATGTGTGCTTTGCCTCTATTGGCTTTGGCCCTCTAAAAGTTTATTGCTTCATTCTGTTGTGCAATTTAATCGATGTCGATGTCGATGTCGATGTCTGTCCCGAGCTGTATCGTCCTGTATCGTCCTCTGGCTGGCTGGCTGGCTGGCTTTTCTGATTTTAAAGCGCAGCTAATGTAAATTGCTGTAATATTGCCATTTAGCGCTTAATGAGCGTGCACAATTTAAGCGGCTTGTTCTATTTGCAGCTAGCTGTTTTAGTCTTTCTGACCGAAATATTTCAAATAGGCAGCAATCCACTTACGGCGAAACTTTGCGTATTTAACTACTGCATTCGCCATTTGGCAAACAAGCGGCGATTAACGCTTTTGCGGCAACTGTAAGTTGTGTTGTGTTGTTCAACACTGAAAACCAAAAAAAAAATATAAGTATATAAAAGTGTATGTGTGGAAAGCAAAGCGAATAGTTGAACAGCAGCGAATAGAATGCAATTGTCTCATTGAACATTGTTGGACAGTTTCCATTAAACGCTTACAGTTCGTTTTAAATTTTTGACGGCTAAAAAAAAATTGTTTTCATTATTCTTGAATATCGCTGAAAAATATAGTTTTTTGCTTTCAATTTATTAATTTACTGTGAATTTCTGTTCGTGTTGGGTTGAAAGCAGTTGAATAAGTGAAAGGTTTGCGTATAAAACATTGTTTAATAGTGTTTAATGTGTGTGCAAAAAAATAATATAAAATTGCTTTTTTTTGCGAATAAAATGTGGCAGCTTTATAAGAAATTACAATATTTCCTATAGGAAACTCTTATAATTCTAAATATTCAACAATTGCATCTATTATGGTTGCTGCTAGTACAACAATTTCATTTTCAACTGTTAGTATTGCTAAGTTTAATAAGTTTTAATATTACTTGTAAAGCAAAATAAAAACAAGTGGGGAAGGATTATCTTCGGCGTGCCGAAGATTTTATACTCTTTTCGAACCTATAGGCAATTTTCACTCTGCCAACTGCACCACTGAAATTTCTTAAGCTGTAAAAATCGTTTTGTCGCGTAACATTTTTTTTTGTTCTAAATTTATTTAATTTATTGCCAGTTGTATAGCATCTATAAGATATAGTGATCCGATCCGGCCGGTTTCAACCAATGTGATGTTTCTTTGAATAATAAGTATCTATGCAAAGTTGTTTCGCGATAGCTTTGAAAACATGGGATATATGGCCAAAACCGACTTCGAGTTGTATGGCAGCTATAAGATATAGTGATCCGATCCAGCCGGCTCCAACCAATGTGATGTCTCTTTGAATAATAAGTATCAGTGCAAAGTTTCATCGCGATAGATTCAAAAACATGGGATATATGGCTAAAACCCGACTTCGAGTTGTATGGCAGCTATAAGATATAGTGATCCGATCCGGCCGGCTCCGACCAATGTGCTGTCCCCTGGAATAATAAGTGTCTGTGCAAAGTTTTATCGCGATAGCTCAAAAACTGAGGGACTAGTTTGCATACATACAGACAGACAGACAGACAGACAGACAGACAGACAGACAGACAGACAGACAGACAGACAGACAGACGGACATGGCTAGATCAATTTGTATTGTCATTCTAAGCATACTGGCAGTAACTTTTGGGGGTCTCCGACGCTTCCTTCTATGCGTTACAAACTTCAGGACAAACTTAATATACTATTTTCTTCGAAAAGAGTATAATAATTTCCAAGTGAAAAGTTTCGCGCATTCCAAAATCAAACTTAGTTGTAGTTGTAATTGCCTGTTGACTTAATAAGTTATGCTCAATTATAAGAATCAACATAGCATAGCGCAACAATAAGCTGCATATACATAGTATTGAAGTACACTGAGCCAAATCAATGCTGCAGACTTCATGTAGAAGCTTTCTTGTTGGTTATTTGGATTAACATCCAACCCCAGAAAGAAGCACCTTTATTAGCCAGCGCTTTCACTGGGGGCTTTAAATATTTATGCTTTTCATTAAGTTTGTTTGGCAGCTTGTCAATCAACAAAACGCCGCGCCCACAAAAAAATATTTCTTGCTGCTGCTCTTCGGGTTGGTTCTTAAAGCAATTATCTCATATAATACGAACACGCAATCCAAAGGGGTCAATCCGTGCCGATTGTGGCCCCCATTTTGCGCTACAATGCGCTTGCAAAGTATTTAAGTACCTCAAGCCGTTTATGGCAAAGGCGCCCAACAACAACAACAACAACAACAAAACTGGGGGGGCAACAACGAATTCATCTGGCGAAACGCTTTAACCCCTTTCTGCCCATTATTTGCACGCCTTTGGATTATGTATTTTGTTTATCTTCAAGCTGAACGCGACGGGAGCTCCAAAAAGTCGTCATCGTCATCGTCGTCGTCGTCGCCGTCTGCTTGTGTCCTGCGTCCTGTGTCCTTGTCGGTTCAAACAGCCACCGAAATACACACACACATACACATATACATATACATATACATATACATATACCTATACACATATAAATGTTAGTCTGCGTCAAGCAAAAACGTAATGAAATGCAAAATCGCTTAAGTTCGCTGTGAAAGCCCAAACCTACCGAAAAAGCAGCCCTTCTCTCGCTAGTCCTTTGCCCTCTGCCCTCTGCCCCTGCGCTCCCCCTTTGCAATCCTTTGTTGACAGCGTGTTAGTGCAAACTAAATGAATTTCTCCACGGACTCTGTGGGTTTTTGTTTCGGTTAGTGCGTTTTTATTCGGGATTACGTCTGGCTGGCTGGCTGCCTCACTGCCTCTCTGCACTCATTTAACTGTACTAATGCGGGGCACACTCACACACACCACACACACACACATATACACAATTAAAGCTCTGTCGGTGGGTCGCATCATTTGGAACATTATCATCAACATCCTCCTCAACAACTTTACATCCACATAATAATCGACTTTACGAACATGGCTCGTGGTGTGGCCATTGTAGTAGTATTCTTGTTACTGCTATTTATACCCTGTAGCAAAACAACTGTTTGAAGCTGTGTCTGCTAAGGTGTTTTCATTGTATGCTCGAAAAGTGTGAATCTGAATCTAAGATCTTGATGAAGTTTGCAGTATTTATTAATTTCACACGTGTTTTGGAATATTTTATGAATATTCCAGAGATTAAATCGAGTTTTTCTTATCTGTCATTATTCTCCTTATATATATGCCAGTAAAAAGTGTTTTTTCATCAGTGATTTAAAAAAGCATTTTTAAAATGAAAATAAATTCAATAAAATATGTATTTAATATTTTAAAATATAGCTATAGCTATATTTAGCTTAATATCTAAACTGATAACTGAACTACGGAAATATAAAACTTTACTATTGTTTACCAGACTTTTATCGGCAATTTTAATGATAAGCAACATTTTTAACTTAATACAATTATTTCATATTCTTTCACTTATTCTGCAGCTGCTTAACAAACTTATCTGCATAGTTGTAATGCTTTTTTACCTTCTTTTATTTTGCTTTACAAACAAAACGCTGCCGCATTCGATAAAAGTGCACTTCAAGCATTATTTCTAGTCTAGAAGTTAGACAAACCAATGCTAAAAGCTTTGCAAGTTTTGTTACGAATTTGAGTAAGGATCATATACGAGGATAACTCCTCGTCGCATATTCGCACATACTTGCAACATTTGGAGGTTGTTGTTTTGTTGTTGCTGTTGTCCCTGCGCATAATTGAATGCACAGACACTTTGAAATTGTGTGCTCCATGTGTGTGTGTGTGTGTGGGAGTTTTGCGCAATGCTTTTCAATGACTTCCGCATAAGTGTTTAATTTCCTGTGTATTAACATGCTTAGCAAACACAGAAAAACGCAACGAGTCACACACTCAGCCAGAGGCGTTCCCAAGCTATTGAGCAGCAGCAGCAAAACGCACCTCAACAGGGGTTGCAACAAAAAAGGTGCGTGCCACAGCCTCCGGGCGGCATAACGATTTGTGCCAACAAATTTATTTAAAAAGGATTATCAGCAGCTAAGCGCCATGCTGGCACACTTCAAAGGCAAGAGCAACCAGCAGGAGTCCCTCCCTCTCTGCCAGTTGCCCCACAGCGCCCATGTCAGCTTACACCCCAGCTCCGCTCCTGGTAACTGTTCAAATTTTGCACACACACAAAAACCGAAATGAAAACATTGATGGCATATGCAAATTTCAATGTCAAATTCATGCCGCATATGAAAAAATATACATATGTATATATATATATATGATTTGACATTCAATTTGCTCTGACATATAGTCTGGGGTTAAGGGCCACAAAAGGTAGTCGAACTGACAGCACACAAGGCTAAGTGGCTTTATTTAGCGGTATGCTGCCTTTGATGTTTTGCCCGACTGGGCCCGAAAGAGTGCCAAAAGTAGTTGTTAATTAAGGTTCAATGCGATTATTGAATTTATATTATTCAAGTGTAATTGTATGAATTGCATAGCAACGCTTTTGTATATGCTTTAAAATATCAATATATGATTGAAAATGCTGTCTAACTTCGACGTGCCGAAGATTTGATGCTGTTTTCGAATCTGTGGACAGATGTCACTAGCTTATATTTAACGCTTAGGTTGGGATAGGAATGGTAATAGGGATATTCAAGTGTACCAGGAAGCTGAAGGCGAAAGCTTTGAAAACATGGGATATATGGCCAAAAACCGACTTCCACTTGTATGGCAGCTATAAGATATAGTGGTCCGATCCGGCTGGCTCCAACCAATGTGCTGTCCCTTTAAAAAATAAGTCTCTGTGCAAAGTTTCATCGCGATAGTTCAAACGCTGAGGGACTTGTTTGCATACATACAGGCAGACAGACAGACAGATATGGCCAGATAAATTTGTTTTGCCATTGTAAGCATAACTTTTGCGGGTCCCCGACGCTTCTTTCACATTTCACACTTAAGCACAAAGTTAATATACTATTTTATTCGAAAAGAGTATAATAAATGAAATAAATGTTTGGTTGTTACTGTCAATATAAAAGAAGTAAATAAATATTTATCAATATATTTCAATCTGCCAACAAGCTAAAATATACTGAACATTTACCCTTACTTGCATACTTAAAATATCAATTGAAATCAATGCTTACATATCAAATTTGATTGCTCAAACCTTTTCATTGTCTTACATTTGCTTTTGTTGAAATATTATTTAGTACAATAGTATTTGTATTCGTATTAATGCTTTATGAGTTGAATAAAACAAGCATTTTCTGTTATAAATATACGGAATAAAGAGCATAGTTGAAAAAAAGCTTTTAAGACAACTGAATGAAATGCGATTCCATTGAGTTTAGGCACAAGTTAAATGAGTAAGTAACTTGAGGCGGGTCCAACAAGCACTTCAAAGGGAAAGGGAAGTTGAGTTTTGAGCGAAGTAGCTCTTGCAAATGAAGTTCGCTGACATTCAGAGCTGAAAATTACAAAATTTCCAACAGTTGCTTGATTTTTATTGAGCAGCGTGAGAAATTCAATTTGCTGGCATGTCCATCAGCTAAAAAGAAAGAAGGTCGGTCTTCAATTTCACTGTTATCGAATACTTTAAAAGGTTTTCGCAGCTAGCAAAGTGTCGGGTTGAAGTCTATGAATGCCAAAGTATATCATACTCCCTCTATCTCTCTCTGTCTCTTTCGATGTTTGCCCGCTGGCAAATTTAGTTAAAATTTATGTACTAATTGCTTCTATATTTGAGAGATTTTTGCTGTGACTGCTGTTTCTGTGCTTTTCGGGGGGGCTTCTCACTGCTTTTGTGTGCATGTGCGGAAGTTCACACACGCCTGAACACTCGCTGTACACATTGACAAGGACATGCGTGCTGTCAAACGCAGCAGCAGGAGAAGGATCCGAAGCAGCAGCAGCAGTTTGCCAGCTTCTTTTTGCTTGAGCAGAGAGCAAGCAGCAAGGAGTTGAGTTCTTCAAGTTGTGCACAAAATTTCAAATTTCCGGGCGCTTTTAGCCACGTTCCATGACTTGCAGAGGATTTAGGAAATTGTATACGCATGTTCCTGGCACTTTGCATTTGCGTGTGTGTGTGTGTGTGTGTGTGTGTGTGTGTGGCCTAAACTATTTAGTATTTTAGCATTATTAATGCATGATTTCAATGCGAACACACAATTTCAATTTGCCTCCAAAACTTTTGAGCACATTGCCGTTAGGGGGAAGCTCTGCTCAAGGATTAGGCCATGTTGCATTGGCCATTAGCAGCAGTAAATTGCGACTACACGTTAAACCTTATCGCAACCGAACAATGCACTCCCAAACCCTAAGTGAATGCCATATGCGTTTCCGTGTGCGGTCGACGCGCATTTCCGTTTCCCCCGACGACGAATGATTGTCCTGCCCACTGTCTGACTGTCCGGCGTACAATTGCCCGCCGTGCTGTATCTCGATTTCATTGCCGCTGCTGTTGTTGTGATGCCTTGTCTGACGTGATAATCCGCAGGAATTAATAAATAAACCATTAACAAATAAACTAGAGTAAATGCCATGCAGCATTGCACTGACTCCTGCCCCGAAAGGACTTTGCTGGGCGACCCTTATCAGCGGCACACGCCCGACCAGGCCTTCTTCTCACGCCAGGGGCGTAGTCTGGAAGGGGGGCGGGGGCGGGCTCGACTTCTCGTTGACTTTCTGCAAACATCAGCAGGCAAATAGCTGGCACGCAATCGTTGCCCGATTGTGTGTGTACAGTGGAACGTCTGTTAACGTGGATTTACATACATACATACTCATACATACATACATGCGTTCGTTCGTATATCAGTGAGTGCCTTGTTGTCCTTGTCCTTGTCCTTTGTAGCTGCCATGTTGGCCATGTGGCTTATCAACGATCGCACAGCGGCTATAAATTGTATGCGTTCTTGCAATTCAAGAACCACAGCAAATGCTTTTGCGAGGGTTGCATTTCATGTTCTATATGTGTTTATATATCTAGGTATTTGCGAGGGTTGCATTTCATGCTTTAAATGCGATTTAACATGTTTTCTTTGGCAAGTCTGTCATTTATTAGCATTATTTTTGTTGTTTGCATGGACTTCCATTATTTAAAGCACATGTTTGCATAACTATGGTTTTTTTTAGTTTAAGTTGTAAAATAAACTTTCTACAGCTTATAGCTATAAATTGTTATAATTATTATAGCTTATTCTAATCCCCTGCATAAGCGCTTAGCCGCACTTGTTGTTTTCAAGACTCCAACTCTTTTATTCGCTTTTGATGACTTCCCTTTCATTAAAATAGTCAAACCTCTTATATGTAAACACATAATATATATCTATATATATATATATACAAATGCTGCGTCCTAAGCCCAATCTGGAAATATGCGCTGCAGGTGTATGGCATCGCTGCAAAGTGCCATATAAACAAGATTCGTGTGACCCAGAGCAAGTTCCTTAGGAGAATCTGCAAAGCTCCATGGTACATGCGCACGAGGGACATTGAAAGAGACTTAAATGTCCCTAAAGTTGGCGATGTCATGAACCAACTCGCATCAAATTACCTGCAACGCCTTGGTGGTCACCCTAATGCACTCGCCAGAAGACTAACGAGAAAGCCAAGAAAGAGAAGACTTAAAAGGTGCCATCCACTGGACCTTCCTAATAGATTCCTTTAAAATTCAAATTTTGTAAATAGTGTAAATACTGTAAATAGCATAAGTTTGTCCATGTATGTAACATAAGTTCATACCTTTTTTTTTTGTTTGTAAAGTAAAACAAGATTAAGTTGCCACAAAAGGTAACAGAAAGCCTGTTTAATAAAATATGTTAAAAAAAAAAAAAAAAAAAAAAAAATATATATATATATATATGTATTGGTGTAAATGACAATTTGTGCGTGTTGGTTTTTGTCTGTTGCCTGCCTCGAAGACGACTCAAATTATTAGTTGATTGAATGGCGGCGCTTAAATAATTGATAGCCTTGGTCGTAGCATACTTTTAGGGGCACAGTGTCACAGTCACTTTAATTAAAGGACACGCGCGCGAAGGGGCTAAAATGTCATTTAAATATTTAAAATACATAGATGTGTAGTGGAACGCATTGTCATTGACGCTGACACTGGCCGTGACTCGGATTCAGACGCAGCGCGTCCTGGCGGGCCCAACAATGCCGTTAATGACAGTGGCGAGTGTGGCTATGCTGCCTGCAGGACGCACGCACATGCAGCGAATGCAAACAACAACAAACAGACGGACAGACGAACAGACAAACAAACAAACAAACAAATAAAATGTACGCACGTATGCAACAGCTAAGGAAGGCTAAGGCAATATGGGCAGGATACAGCTAAACAGGACGCACCGGACACAGCGGGCATGCAAAATGAAACGGAGGCCTAAGTGTGTGTGCGTGCGTGGGTGTTAGCAAGTGCAAGCCTCACGCACACACACACACACACACACACACAGAGAGATTAACCAACACCAATACAGACAAACGTCAACAAATGGCGCCTGATTGCATGGAAAAGCAGCAGGACACGACGAAAAAAGAAACACAACCAGTTTGTCTGCGTGTTTGCTTTTCTAGTCCTGTCCATCGGCTGTCTGAATGTCATGTCTGTCTGTCTGCCTGTCTGTCTGTCTGTCTGTGTGTATGTCTGTCTGTCCGTCTGTTGGAACATTCAACATTCTGCCGCCATTAAAATCAAATTGCGCTTTCGTGCACGATCCTGGCCGCATTGCCAAACAGGCAGGCAGGCAGGCAGTCAGCGTTCGCTGGCGAATTTTGGCAATTTCAGCATTTTTTATGATTAATAAAAGCAAATGTAAATAGTCAAAAAAGCAGCCAGCGAAATGAAAGCGAATCTACGGCTGCTGTGTGCACCAAACCAACCCAACCCCCACTCCCACTTTTGACTGCTTCTGCTGCTGCACTTCGCTTCAGCTCGACCTTCACACGGGCGTACGGGGTGGCTCACATTTTTGGGCAGAGTGGTTGGCTGGCAACCAGCTTGGCACCCTTGCACCACCCTTGCAGCAGCACTTTCGTTTAATTTCTATTAGCGCTACCCGCGCTACACAGTTGTCATTGCTGTGGCACGCGGCGCAGGTTGCTGAGGTTACCATTGCCAAGGACATGAGGGAACGGGAAACACGAACGGGATCGGGAACGGGAACGGGAACAGCGCAGACTGCCTGCCTGCCTGCCTGCCTGCTTGATAATTGTTTGTATTTCTCATGGCACTCGATGTCAGTCAAAATCGTTGCCATTTGCCCAAATGCGTCTGTCGTTTGTCCTTTCTCGTCTGCCGTCTGTCGGTTAACGACTGACAACTTCCACCCAGGCAAAAACTCTTTTAAACAGACTAGAACAGCAAAAGCAAAAACAACAACAAGCAATAACTAAATTAGAGATGTGCGTGCTTTTGACTTTGAACTATGATCGTGTCTCAAAAATGTTATAGAAGCAAAACTTAAATAACATATTAGTCCATTTAGTAGAGAATTTACATCAATGACTACATACGAAACTAATAAAATAAACTAATTTAGCAGATGAATAATGAGAAAGTGTAAGAATTTCACCATACAATTTAAAATATAAATTTATTGTAAGTTGTCATAAAAATATCACAAAAATGTAATACAAATATTATTATTGATTAATTTAACAAAAATTATTTATAAAAATTAACATTTTTAAGCCACTAGTAAAGGTTACTAGTTTAGTTTATAAATAATGCTAAAAACTATGGAAATTTAAGCATGAAACCTTAATAAAGATTCCGCATCGTGATAAAAAGCATTGCTTTTTAAAACTATAATCAGCTTTGACCACAGCTTAATTAAATTAAAGTTCACTCAAGACCCTTAAGAGAAACTTTAGTTTATTACTTTTACTTACCACTGCTAATAGAATATTTAAGTAATATTGCTGTTTAGTATTAGTATTATTTTAGTATTAGTATTAATATTAGTATTAGTATTAGTGTTAGTATTATTAGTAATATTATTCTTAGTATTATTATTAATATAAGTATTATTTTTAGTATTAAAATTAGTATTACTGCTGATCTCTAGTTCAGCATCGTAATATTTAAGTTAGTTATCATTAATAAGCGCATTTGGCAGATATTTTATAGGTCTGCTATAATCCTTAGCTCTTTGAGTATTATGTGCTGAAAAGTGTGCTTCACATTTTATTTAGCACGCTGATTAGCAGCGCATCTGAGAGCCATGTTAGCCGATGCCGCTGCCGTCGCTAGTTGCCACTCATTTCGTGCTGTTTGTTGTTTGTTTTACAACGTTTTTAACTTGTTTGCAAGGATTAGGTAAGCAGCACAAACACAAGCACAACAGTCGCCGCCAAATGTAAACTCATAGAAAAACAAGTAAGAGTGCTGTAGTCGGGAGTGCCCGACTACGAGATACCCTGAACCCAGTCCTTACAATCATTCATACTAATCTAAGCACACACATGCTGCAGTATAAGCAGTATAAGCAGTGCAAGCGGTTTAAGCAGTTAGCTTGCTCTTTCGCTGAGCCCCACACAATGGAAAGTTAAATCTTAAATAACTTCTATGTTTATTGTCCGATCTTATTGAAATTTTTGGGGCAAACAATTGTCAATAATATGTGTGACCAAACCAAATTGCAAGGTCGTACCTTCAAAAATGCATTTTTTGAACTTTTGGGGGGTTTGGGGGTGGTATCCAAAAAGTGAAATATTTGTTACATGTGTATGCTATTCGAGATTATACATGCCAAGTTTGGAGCCTCTAGCTTTTATAACTTTGAAGTTATGTCCCAAAAACGCAAGTCTGAAATCGAAATTTATCGATAACTTTTAAACGGTATGAGTTATCGATAAAATGAAATAAACTTGATCTGTCCCGGGATTAGGAGAACTTATGTTCCAAATATGAAGTCTCTAGCTCTTGTAGTCTCTGATATCTGTGTGTTCATACAGACAGACAGACGGACAGACGGACAGACGGTCAGACGGACAGACGGACAGACGGACAGACGGACAGACAGACGGACATGGCCAGATCGACTCGGCTATTGATACTGATCAATAATATATATACTTTATATGGTCGGAGATGCTTCCTTATGCCTGTTACATACATTTGCACAAACCCATAATACCCTTTTTACCCATTTTTAATGGGTTCAGGGTATAAAAACGAAAGGCGAAAGGCGAAAGCTGAACTGAACGCAGGCTATCGTCGCATTTGGGCTGTGGGCGGGCCCGCATACTCCTTTGGCCACCGGCGTCCTGCAGGGTAACCTGCAGCGTTTTTGGCGTTGCCAACATTAAATGCATCGAATTACATTTTGTATTAACCAAGGATGCGGCTGCGAGTGCGGGTCGGGTGAGCTTGAACCGGTCTGCTGACTTTGACGTTGGCATTGGGCGGCCAGATCCCAGATCCCAGATCCCAGATCCCAGCGCAGCCCGAGCTGGGCGCCCCGGGTCGCCTGCGGGTCGCTGGCTACTTTGTGGCCCTCTGTGTGTGTGTGCATGTGTGTGTGTGTGCCCACAGCAAATGTTGCTCGTTTGTTTGCTGCTTGTTTTACAATTCATTTTTTAACGCTTTTGCGCTGTGATTCCTTCGTCCTTCGTCGCTGTCGTCGCTGTTGTCGCTGACATTGTTGTGCGACGCCTTGAAACTGCAAAAGCAGCAGCAGCAAACTAGCTAGCCTTGCTCCTGGTCCTGTTCCTTCGTCTTGGGTTCCTGCTCTGCGCCTTTGCCTTGATTGCATAAGTTTTTGTTGCGCTTTGGCCAAGAAGCCGCCGGCTGCACGCGGTCTACAGCGCCATCTGTCTGCTGTCCTTGCTGGCTGGCTGGCTGGCTGGCTGGCGGGTCCTGTTTGGTTTGGCTCGCCGTTAAAGTTATGAAAAGTTGTGTCCTTGCTTTTGCTGCGCCCGCCGCTTCACGTGTATTTTTGCCGGCTCTTTAAGCGCACATTAATCAAAGTTTGTGTTTTCTGTTTTTCTGCTTTTTTGGTATTTCTTGCCAAGTTTGAGGGCATTTATAAGGCAATTGTTGAGCTTGTTTTTGTGCGCTTCAGTGCACACGACAGGTGCGGGCCAAAACAGGACTAAGGATTCCAGTTCCTTTGTTGGCGCAGCACATTAAAGCCTTATGCTTTTCGCTGTCGCACAAAGTAGCCGCAAATTGTCTTGGCTTTTTGAAAACAAACAAAACACTCATACTCTCTCTCTCTCTCTCTCGCGAAATTCCAATGCAACGAAAATTTGAGCCGAACTGCAGAAAGCGGCAAATGCCAAAACTTTGTTAACTTGCGGTCAGCTGAAAGCAGACAGTTTGTTGTTGTTGTTGTTGTTGAAGTTGTAGTTGTTGCCACTGTCTGATCTGGATTCCTAAGTCAAGGCCAAGCGCGCCATAAATACCAAAATAATGCTGCAACTTTTTAGACTGTCTGAAGGTTATTACACTGCACAAAAATGAAGAAAATATCATGTGCTTGTATAGTAGTTAAATGCGGAATTAAATTGTGAGCGAAAATATGGAATATTTAGATAAATAAAAGATATTGAACTTGTATTCGAAAGTTGAATCTGTTTAAAAAGCTGCTGTGGTAAAACATATAAATAATTTAAAAGATTAGATTTAGCATTTTCATATAGTTACAGCAGGGATACTTGAAGACTATGAGTTAAATTCATCTTATTTGAAATATAGTATTTGATATTTATATTTTATATTTATTTATAATTTTAAAATATATATTTTCTTTATTAGCCAAAGATTTTTATGTTCAGAAGTGCTGTATTCTTCTAAAATACAAATAAAGTAAACGTCTTTCGTAAATGTCAAAGGTTATACTGTATAACAAATTGCGCTGCTCTTATAAGTATACACTTTATAATCTTCCAAAAGTTTAATTTATATCATTATTTTTTAGTTTAGTTTTTGCTTGCATTTTTAAAAGGAATCTTTAAATTTTCAAATATATTTTTGCTTTTATTTATTTATATACTTTTCTAGAGTATACTTCCTCGTAGAGTATATCTGTATATAGGAATTCAATTTAGTCTCTGTTTGCCTTCTAGCTATCGACTGACTACTGTATTTGAATAGTTTTGAAGCCGAACTGTCTTTTGGATCCTTGCATACTATGCAAATTGAACTTACACTCTGAAAGTTATAGCCAACTGTACAAACAGACATATGTGTGTGTACTATATGTAAAGATAGCCGAATTGGCTACTGTTTAATTGTCTTTGAGTGTGTAGTGTAGTGTAGGGTAGTGTTGCAGTAGCCTGCAGGCATCTGCGTGACTGTCTGAGTCTGAGTGACTTGTGTCTGGCCGTAAGAGAACTTTTTGCCAGCCTACTACACAAATGCAGCATTGAAATTGTGCTGAAATTTTGCACAAGGCAACACGCGATGCCAAAATGCAAAGTATAGAAGAAGCAAGCGCAAAAAAGAAGTATTTAGCCAGAGTCTGGGCACACTCATATATATATATATACAGTATATATGTATATAGTATTTCTACTGCAATTACAAGCATATGCATAAATAATAATGCACGAAAATGCTTTAAGTGCAAGTGTGTCTGGGTCTCGGTCTCGGTCTCGGTTTGGGTCTGGGTCTGGGTCTGGTTGCGAGCTTGGACTGCTAACGTTGTTCCTGTCTTCCGTCTCACAGCTCTGCCGCCTGCAGTGTCCTGTCTGCCTGGCTGCTCTGCTCGACTGGCAACAGTCTGTGCCGGGTTTTGCGGGGCTGTCGGCGGTGGCTTTGTGTGCACTTCAGTTTGAATGTGTCTGCAGTTACCCTTGAAAATGTGTGTGGACTGCATTCGTTGTTGTTGCTGTTGCTGTTGCTGCAGCTGAACGCATAGCGTTGCACGTTGCACGTTGCATGGACTCTAAATGAGTTCAATACACTTGGCGAGGCATGTAAACATCAAGAAAACACTGGGAAATATACAGGGATATTTAACTGTAAGCTCTCAGCGCGCGCATGCGCATCACACTCTTTAATGCACTCTCTTTAACGCTCGCTCTCTCTCTCTCTCTCTTTCTGTTTCATTCGCAGCACAGGTGTCGCTGGAGTTGAGCCGAGCAGTTCGTCGCACTTCGTATCGCCGCTCGTTCGCTCGTTCGTTCGTCGTTGTTGTGTGTTTATTTAACACACTTACTCGTGCCGCTACAGCTCAGTTCGTATTTGCAGCTCGTGCCGTGCATTTCGTTCGTCAGGCCAGAGAGCGCCCAAACTTTATAAACAGTTATGCGTGAAATGTGAGCAAAACAGTCGTCAAAAAAAAACAGTTAGTTTGCGTCTTAGCTCAAGTGGCTCAATGTTTTTGCAACGTTTTTGTTGGCATTGCAATAAGTGCCGTGGTTATTGAATCTATATATATACATATATATATACAAATCGTTGTATTCTCAGCTAACGCTGCAAACGAGCGCGCGTTTTTCTCAGTGTGTGCGTGCGTGTGTGTGTGTGTGTGTGTGTTGCTTGCAAAGTTATAGCCAGGACATAGCGGCAGCATGTGCTGCTCGATGAGCCTGCTCAGCGGCTGCTGGCTGCTGGCGCTGGCAGCGCAAATAATTTATGTGGATTACGCTCGGGCGGATTATGAGAACACCTGGAATTTATATTACGAGCCACCTTGTTGCACGGGCGCAGCAGCTGTTGGCCATCACTTGCGGCATCACAAAGGTAAGTTCTTAATACTGCTTGCTCTCTCTCTCTCTCTCTATCTCTCTCGCTCGCTCTCTGTGCATATTTCACATTTGTGTAATTTGCAGTCTTAAGTAAGTGCCAGAGCAGAGCAGCTGCTAGCTGAATCTATATACTTGGCCAGCACACACACATTTGTGTCTTATCTATTTCACGCAATCTGGCTAAACTAAATGGACATTTGGACACTGTACAGTGGACACTGGACAGTGGCAGCAGCTGAAATTGTTGAGCAGCTTAGCCAGCCGTGCATACAAATCGAAGCTGGCTAAATAAGTCAACAGCTTAGGGTTTCTACTTATGGCCACTACATGCCTCACATGCTCGCTTTCCTTCTTTCGTTTTTTGGCCCAACAAATAATTTTCACTTTAAGCGGCTTTGCTTTTGTCGGCACGCCCACTACGCCCACAACTGACTGCCTTCCATTGATTTGGCATTTCGCAGCGACTTCCGCTGCAGAAGGTCTGTTATCCTTTCGCCCGGCCATTCGCATTGCTTTCTGTTTTGGCCATTGTTCTATGTGCGCTTGGCAAGACGTTTCGAGCTCAACTTATAGACTCATTCGCGCCCAGCAGCCTGTGATTGCTGCTCAGTCCTGCTCAGAGTCCCACAGCTCGGGCGAAATTAAAAACTTTTGCGTTTGCCTCAGCTTCGCTTTTTTTTTCATTGTCGTTGTCGTTTTTGGTTTTGTTTTGTTTGGCTTAATTGCAGGCTGACTGGGCTCGGACTGGGCGCTCTGGCCCGTCTGGCATTTGCAGCACTTGAGCTGCCTTTGCGCAGCTTTTTGTTGTTTGCTATTAGTGTTTAATTAGTTTTCAAGTGGTGTTTTTATGGACTTAAAGTGCAGCTTATGCCTGCCTGCCCAGATTTGTTATCCCCGTTACACACACACGTGTGTAAGCCGCAGTTAGCCGCAGCAGTGAGCAGTAAGCGGCTCTCGACTGCATTCTCAATGTGCTGCTCCGCTGTGGCCCACATTTCGCTTGTTGCATAATTAAAAGTCATTTGGCTAAATCACACATGGAAATTACACACAAGTGCATCAAAAATGCAGCTCACATTAAGTAATCCGCTTTAATGTGCCACACCCCCCCCCCTTTTTGACACAACCCCAACACACACACACACACACACATGCATGCGTCAGCCACTCATCCGCTTACAGTGCGCTGCGAAAGTTTACTGCCTGGCCGCTGAAAGACAGCAACGGCTGTCGCCTAGTTCATTTGCACCAGTAAATAAAAAGTTGTGCACAAAAGTTTTTAATTTTTATGTTAACACTCACATGTGGCATTATGACAGCTGTGCCACACACGACTCCTTCCCGCTGCTGCTGACCAAATCGCCATCGTGTTGCCGTAGTGCTGCTATTATTTTCCATATGCAGCAGCAGCAACAGCAGCAGCAGCAGCTGCAACATTCAGCGCTTGGGGGCTAGTTTTAGCTGCCACACAGCCCCCGAGCAATGTGCGGAATACTATGTTCAAAAGCGAAGAATTTTATTCAAATTATGTACGATAACTATATTTGTATAGCTATGGCTGCAGTTTGCATAGTTTTTCCCCCCTGGTTGCAAACTAATTGATCTGGATAGGTTTATTGAAAATGCATTTCATTTTATTCAGTAGTTTTACGCAATATATTATTTTTAAAGTTACCCATGAAGAACATATGTTAATGATTTATTTGCATACACTGTTTCAATACAAATTCAATACAATATATATAAAAAAAAGCCGTTCTTCCGAACACTTCTCTATTTAAATATATATATTTTGCCCAGAAAAGTGTGCTTTAAATATTTTTGTGGAATAGATTTTCAATTTCAATTTGGAATATCGCTAATTAAATATATTATGAGTATCCAGCATACAAACAATCAAAGCTCATCTTATACTCAATACGCATTGTGTTCTTTAATGTATTTGTTAATCAAATAAAAGATGAAGCTTTTCAAAATTCGCATTCTCAAATAGTTTCTTTAATAAATCATCATCCATTTCATGCAGCTTCATTGTTCTCATTCAAACAAAAAGACATTCTTAATTATTCATTAAGCATTTAGCTGAATGACAATTGGCGCTGATATAAAAGACAAATATTTTGATGAGCGTAAACAGCTTTCAAATTGAAATCCGAGCACAAAGTGCGTTTCAAAGCGGCTAAAACCACAGTCATTTCAACAATTAATGCAATCAAATCAAAGACAAAGCGCAATTGTTCAAAGGCGGTTTCTGTGGGCGCAACGTGTGGTCGCGGAGTCAGTTATGCAAACAGCGGGTTGGATGAGGCGATGACCCTTTTTCCCTATAAAGCACCAGCCGAGTACAAATTTTAAGCACCAAAGTTCTGCCGGACCCGCAAAGCGTAGAAATAAAAACGACGAAACTTAATAAAGGTATGCGCTGGCTAAAGTAAGCAACAAAAAACGATGGAAAAATAACAGCAGAAAAAAGGCGAAAAGCAGTAGCAAAGCAAAGTAAAGTAAAAAGTAGCATATCAGATGTTTGCGTTGTTAATTAAAGAAAAACAAGCAAAAGTTTAATGGCGAATATTAGCGAGAGCCCCCAACCGCTCATCCCTCGGGCAGCCGGAAAAGCAAATGCCAGGCCAAACTTGCGGCCGTTGCGTAAATAGAAACAGTAACTGCAAGAATACGCTGCCCACAACCAACCTAAAAAAAGGGTGTAAAAACACACACAAAAAACTTGCCATACTTTGGGGGGGCCAACAACGTTTTCGGCGCTTCTCATTTCGTGCACGCACGCAAGCCCAAAGAAATAAAATACAACGAACCGAATAACAACAACAACAACAACAACAGCAGCATAAAAAGCTGCGCACAAATGTTTTGCTTGTAAACTTAAAGAATTTGGGGCATTTAGCGCTGCCCACTTTACAAAAGCAGCCCCCCAAACAAAAAAAACTTTTGGCGCTGGCAAAGGCGAACAAAGTTTGGCGCCAGGTAAGTGTATGTGGGTAGCCTCCGACTGGCTGGGTAAATTAGCCAGCCAAGCAGACAGACAGACGGACGGAGAGAGCCACCCTTACTTGGACCAGCAATTAAGCAACAATTTTCAGCTGTAATCGCTGCTGAACCAGCAGCAAAAATCATCACAGGTAGACAAGGGAAAAAGTTTTTTTTTTAGGTCTGCCTTTCCGAAATTTACGCAATTGAATTGATAGGCGCAGTCGTATATCACAGCATCAATTATTAAGGCATAATAAAGTTGATGTGCGGCAAACAATTTGCTGGCAGAACCCAAAGCCGAGGCCAAAGCAAAATGCCTACATGTATAGCCCACATGCTTTAACACACACATTTTACTCGCATCACAGCAGCCCACATCAAAATCAACAACAGCAACAACAACAGAACCAGCGACAGCGACAAATAATCTCTAGTCAGGTATTTGCTGATGTGACACACACACACACACACACACACACACACGATCTCACACGCAGCGCCATTGATTGTGCGTATACGCAATTTACGGCCAGCGCCTTAAAGTAGGCAACG
Source organism: Drosophila flavopinicola (assembly GCA_035042425.1). NCBI lineage: Eukaryota > Metazoa > Arthropoda > Insecta > Diptera > Drosophilidae > Drosophila > Drosophila flavopinicola. The sequence continues at coordinate 9,401,004 of JAWNLL010000090.1, read as the reverse complement.
TGAATTTAACAAAAGCTGACAAATTGTCAACACGACACACGCACATAAAATCAATACGATTCGAGGCAAATGCCTGTGGGCGTTGCCTGTTGCTCATTTTATGAGCTCTGTGCCAAAAATAACATGGCCCACAAAATTCTCAATTCGCAATCCGCAATCCCAAGGTCCTATTCCTTTTTTTTTCAGCTGAGCAACTTTTTTTTGTGTCAGCTTGTTAGCGGCAATTGCGACTAAGCCGTAATTTACAGCGCTGTTAACCCAATTGCGTTGCCAGCACTGTTGCAGCTACAACAACAACAGCAATAAGTACAACAACAACAACAACTTCATTAGACAGCTGCAGCTGCGTTTTGCACTCAGCGTCCTAAGGCAAGTGCCATAATTCAACTTATGTGTAACGTTTGCCCAAACAGTCGAAAGCCACAAGTACAAATACTTGTCTGATACACAAACACACACACACACACATTTACCGCAAAATGTAATGTATCTTCATGCACACACACAAACACACACACACACACACACAGACAGACATGCTTGAATATGCTGCTTAGCATCACATGTGGCATACATTTGGGTGCACCACAGCGCCTGTAATACATCGCTTCACATTTACTGCCGCTAGCTCCCTCTCTCCTCTCTCTCTCTCTCTCTCTCTCTCTCTGTGCGTGTGTGCTTGTATTGACACCTACTAGCAAAACGACAACACACACACAGCGGGAGTCTTGGGCTTGACGCCACTCATTCGACGGCAGCTCTAGTTAATGACTACAAATTAATTAAACCATAAATGTCTCGTGCCACCAAATTGTACTATCAAAGTTTTCGCTGAGTGCGTATTTTGTTTGTTCAACCTTTTGCAGCACATATTCTAATTAAAGAACCTATTTTACTATTCTGGTATTATTTTTCAAGACGTATACTTAACTATTGGTGTTGTGAGGCTTTGCTTAAAATGTATATATTTAAAATAAGATTGTTTATTCAGCCTTTGCAGCCGAAATTCCACTTAAAGCAAGAAAATAGTTTACAATTTGTAGAACTTATTTTACAATTTTTGTATTATTTTTCAATACGTATACTTAACTTTTGATGCATAAAATGCGTTAAAATATGTAAAATAATTTAAGTAATTTGCTGGCTGTCAGCCATATATATGCCACAACTATTTGGAAACGGCGTAAGCTTATTGCAATTCTTTATTTATTTATAATAAATTGCACTTGATCGCGGGCCTGAAAAGTAATGTTACGTTATGTGAATATATATATATATATATATATATATATTTATTTAATTTATTTAAAACACATGTCGCTTGATTTAATTAACTGGACATGACCGTTGCGGCTGGGGCCAGCAAGCTATCAGCGTGTTGTTCTTCCCAGCGCAGATGACCAGCGACAGCCACAACAACAACAGCAACAAGCAAGTGTTGTGTGTGTGTTTTTAATTAAACGACACTTTACATTGAACAGTTTATCGGATGAAAACTTAAAGCATTAAAGATGCCAGATAAAAGGCTGAACGACAAAGGTAAATAAATTACATTAGCTATTTAGCTATCACAGACACACACACACACACACCTCACTGCCACTTATTTACACTTAATTCAATTAACTGTTAATATTTGGCCATTACATTTACACACACACACAGATATATCATGGCTAAAGGCACTTCGAGCTGTTAGCCAAACATGCGAGTACTTATTAAAGTTATGGCAGCAACTAGTACTTCAGTAATAGCATAAAACACGCTAGCGATTGACCCAAGAGCACTCCACTCTAATCCGGGGTGGTTCAAAAGTCACTAAAAATGCTGCCAAGACAAGAACTGGTGGTTTCAAGTTGTTGTTGTTGTTGCTGCTGGAGGGTTGCTTTGGACAGTCAGTGGTCAAAAGTTCAGTCGCATAAATAAATACTTGAAGCCATCATAAAAGCGAGCAACCCTCGATCTCGCACACACAATTTGTCTATTGTAGACGCCAAACTATTTCGGGTGGGGCTTGCTATTTGGGTGGGTCGGGGCGGGGCGGTAATTCCAAGCATATTGCAAAAGTTAAATTGGTTTATAGTCAGCCGTGGAATTTGGCCATAGAATAATTGCATTAAGTGCAGCGGGAAGCTGTTCGAGGGTTGAAATATGCTGTCTGTGTGTGTGTGCGGCCAAGCATGGGAATGAACTGCTAAATGTTATAGAAGCAAACTCACAAATATGCAATATAACGTATACATCATGTGTGCCACATAATTAACACATCATTTAATGGAACCCCTTGTACAAAGCAATCACACAAAACTCGAGTGAAATAGTATGCATAGGCACAAACAAACAAACAAACAAACAACCAATTTCTAATTATTGCTTGGCCATTCAAGAACTTGATTATTGGAAGCCAGCGACAAGGAGCGAGTGCGTGTGTGCCTTTTGGGACGACAGCAACGGCCTGCAAAGGATCAAGCCAGCAAGCAATATCGATTGACCCGTTTTCAAGCAGATAGCGATAAATATATGTGCCTATATGCACCCTCCGCCCGCTGCTAGGTGGGGTAACAACAATAGCGGCTCAGAAGACAAAGGCCAGCACGCTCAATAATATTATTAAATAATGAATGATAGTCGAGAGCGGGGGGGGCTTGTAGTGCCAACTGTGGCTCCGACTGCGACGGCAACTGCCTTGGTATGTGCAGTCGCTTATAATAAATAATAAACGTGAAACAAAGGATCTCATTCGCACCCACACACACACACCCAATGCGATAAATAAAGAGGCATAAATGCAAAAAGGCAGACAACAGCCGACAAAGTTATGACCCTGCTATGACTGCTTCATATCTCTGTTGCATGTGTGGCAAGATGGCATTGTCTATTGGCTGCTAAGAATTCATCGGTGTAAAGCATTTATTACACTCAGCACAAAATTAGATTGACTAAATTTAAGTTTAGCAGTTTTAGATGTGAAATTAATCTAGAAGACAAACCATGATGAAAATATCCACGCAATTAAACTTCGCTTTCGTTTTAGCAAAGTTACAGTGGCTTAAAGTCTGGGAATGTTCAATATCAAATGTGTATTAGCTCAAAAGTGGGACACAGAATTTCGAGAAAACAGAAATTACATTAATTTCATCTTTTATTTAATTTTTTGTTTCTCAGAATACACTTAAGAACACAAAGCTAAGATCATACACTGTTTTTTCTTTGACTGTCGCTATATATATTTATATAGACAGCTGTATTTTGGCTGCCATCACGAATAGACAAAAGTTGACACGCAAACGAGCAAATCAAACGAATGAAATCAATGCACGAATTATGCACTCCATTTCCGCTTTAATTTATATGACAATATAACGCCCGAGTTTATGATAAACAAGCACAACTCAAGGGCATTTCAGCAGTCAAACACGAAATGAAGACAACAGGAACTGCAATAAAATAATACAATATCAAACGGAAACAACACGAAGGACACGTTTCTAATGTGGCAGTCGTTTAAAATATGAACATGAAAATAAGAAACAAATTCGGCTGAATGTCAAATGTGGTCTAATATGGAAAATATAAATCTCGGCCGAGCATTTTGCATTTGCAGCCGGCTCATAAAAGCCGCATGTGGAACATGTGGTTGGGTTTGGTTTGGGTTTTGGGTTTTGGGTTTTTGGGGGCGCATTAAATTGCAATCGCGCTCAAAAGTATGCAATAAAAATTTGCTAATGCGCATAGCGTGAAGACTAAGAGAGGGCGCTACTGTGCGCACGTGTGTGTGTGTGTGTGTGTGTGTGTGTGTGTGTGCAAGTTAGTCATGGCAAAGTACACATACACAATTGCACATAAAACCGCCAATTTTAAAATGAAAACTGCCCCGCCATGCGGTACTGCTGAGGGGTGGTGGTGGTGGTGGTGGTGGTGGTGGTGCTGGAAGTGGTGCTCGGGTGTGGGTAGCAGGGCGGTGGCCTCCGACACGCTCTGTTGCCGCATAATTCTTTTTGTTGCTGCTGTTGTTGTTGTGTTACTGCTCAATTTCTGTTGGGGCTGCGCCATGGCGCAAAGCACACACACACACACAATCGCACACACACACATGGCTCAAACAAAAGTGAAATTTAGCGGCTGCAATTACCGCGCAATTTCGGCCAAATTTCCTTTTGCAGTGTGTTACTGAGTCCATGTGTGTGTGTGTGTGTGTGTCTGTGTGTGTGTGCGAGCAATTTGCCACACTTATGTATGTGCGACGTCGCGAGGGTGTGTGCCAAAAAAATAAAGTCAAAAGTATAGTATAGCTTGCCCGCAAAAACAACAACAGCCGGCTAGCAATCATAAAAGGTAAACACATAAAAGCCAAAGGGATGCGCGCTAATTTGAGGGGTGTAGTCCTCTTGCCCACGCCTGCAAGTATGCAATGTGCTTTGAAATTTAAATTCTCAACCATAAATAAATGCTGAGGTGTTGCACAAGTGCCGCCGAAGGGGCCGCACTGCGCCCTTGTCTTCAACATTCTGCCGCAAGACGGACACTGGCGACATTGGCTGGCCTCAACATTGCCACAAAGTAAGCTGCTTGTCTCCGTCTGCGTCTGCGTTCTGTTCCGTCTCTGTTCCGTCTCCGTCTCCGTCTCTCTTCCTCTTCCTGTCTACGGTCAACTGCAACTCGTCGCGTCGCGTCGCTTTGGCTTAGCCTTAATTTATGCACCCTTCTTCGAGGCACCAACCTGCTGCGTCTAGTTATGGCGCCTTGCATGTGGGCCACCCTTTGTATTTGTACTTCTTCTACTTTTGTTTCTCAGATATATGCACGCTTTCTATATTTATTTTTGCTTGGCTTGCAGCTTTGCTTTTGCTGCTGTTTTTTTGTTTTTAGGTTTACGTTTACCCAATTGAGGTGAAACGGAAATGAGCTGCCGGAAATACCTGACGGCGTGTACATATGTACCTATGTACATATGTCCGCATATCCGTATGTCCTTTCGGTCTGTCTATGTATGTGTGTGCTGCATAGTTATGTGCGCCTGCCCGCAGGATTAACGGCCTCACTTTAATGGCCGCCTTGTAATTTAAATCAATTTAGGCCACGCGTCGTTGAAACTAAATTGGCTGAGCGTGAGCTGCTGCCAAAGGAAGCTGCTGCTCCTGCTGCTGCTGCTGCTGCCAAGGAGCTTAAAGCTAACCGCATGCTTGCAGTACATCTTTAAGAGATGGGCGTGGCACAAGGCGACAGTTGCTAGTCGAATAACTTCTGTCATAAGACAGCACGCACATGACTGCCTCTCAAGTTGCCCGCCTTTTGTCAGAACACATACATTCACATGTCAGAGATGGCAAACAATATCATTTGTATCATATTTAGCTTAGAGTTTAGCTGCATGGTTGCAATAAATCCTATAAAGCAGCAACCACCTAAAATAAATATTTCAAATTACATTTACAATATTTTTGGAGACATAAAAAGGTCAAATGCTAGATAAACATAAAGTAAAAGTGTCAATCTTAAAAACACAATTAAAAAGTTATATGTGTCTTATTTGAACTGCTAATTGCTTTAAGTAATACAGGGCTCTAGAATTTTGAGAAGAGGCTTCAGCAAAACTTAAGTAAATTTAAAAAAATATTCCCACGCTTTTTTCACAAATTGAAAAGCTTTTTAAAGCAGTCTCGATTCACTTTCACACATTCAGGGAATGCGCTGCTCTCACTAAATTGGGACATAGTTGTGACTGGCGGCATGTACATAAATATGGCTCATCCCTGGTGGCCACTCGTCCGCACATATATCTGCTGGAGGTGCAAAGTTATGCGCATACGTAGAAGCAGGAGCCTGAGATGGGGTTGTGGGTGCTGCTTTCTGGGCCAGCTGAAAGGCGCAATGCGTTGCGTGCGTGCTGCAAGACGTTAGCATACTTTCAGGTGTAAATACATGTAGGCAGCTCGAAAAGTAGGCAACAACCAAAGCCGCAGCCCAGTCATACACGCACACACACACACACGCACACACAAGGACACTGGCTGCGAGTAAAGTTGCCTTTTGTCACGAAATAGATACGCCTTTGTGTGGCAATTCGTTTGCTGGCGCGTCTTGTGCTACTTCAGTTTCCGTTTGCACCAAAAGGATAATCAAGTCGAAAAGAAGCAAACGTGTTGAAAATTAAGAAAATAACAGGCCCAGGCAACACCCCAAACCCACTCCAAACCGCCCAAACCGCCCAAACCACCCAACACACGCGACCCGCTGCCAATCAACGCCGGCTTGGCACGATATAGTCGGCAATATAGCCAGCGGCATTGTTGTTCTTGCTTTTGCCCAGCCACACAATTGCTGACAGCGCAGACACAAAGAGAAAGAGAGAGAGAGAGAGAGTGAGAGAGAGAGCGACAGTTCGCTGAAGTTGACACAAAAGGTGTATCTTGAAATAAGCATATTATTATGTGCGGTGTTTTTGTTGGCGACAAAACGACGAAAATGGCCAAAAATCTAATGAGTAAACGAAAAGCCGCAAAAGTACGAGAATGAGAATGAGTATGAGAATAAGCAGAAGGAGCAGGAAAAGGAAAAGCCTTCTTTTGACGCTTAGCGAGCAAACAAGCCGCATGATTTATGGCCAGAGACACATATAGAAAGCCCTAATATTGTTATAAAGAAAATCATTTGTTGGCACACCTTGCAACGCTTACCCACTTTTATTATGATTATAAACATTTTTATATTCCTTTTCCTTTTTCTGTCTACGTTTTTATGATTTTTATGAAATAAATCAGACAGCATGCAATCCACACAAAAGCCACCCCGAAAAATAACAAGGAAAGTCCAAATGCAATTACCTTGAGGGACAGTCATAGTTTATAGACGAAATGAACTGCATACAAACGTGTCCTTAGCAAGGACACGAGAGGAATTGTGAGCAGAACAGTCTCATAACTTGTGAGTTGAATCAGTTATTCTAGCTGTCAGCTACCATCAGCCAGTTGCGCTAATTAGCCAAGGACTTCTTTATCCAGCGAGCAGCGTTATAGTTGTACAACACACACACACACACATACACACACATACATACACTCTCATATGTATGTGTAGAGTCTGAGTTTCTGTTTTGCTTGCTAGGTGAACTTGTAACTTTATTTACATTCAAGAAACGCAGCTACAATGTGGGTAATTAAAATTGCTGTTGCTGCTCGAGTTTGTATGCGAGTTGTGTTTATGTTGCCAGCTTGTTTGCCACACTCACACAACTACACACACACACACACACACACACACACTGAGACATTGTCTTACCTCTTTTAGTTGAGTTACTTTGTAGCCAGGACACTCTGTTACCCTAGCTATCCTTATATACGTTTCACTCTGGCAGGTTTATGCCAACTTTAATAATGCGCCTTATTTATGGCTCTTACTGCCGCTTCTTTGCCTGCTGCTCATTTCCTCTATTTTGCCAGAAAAAGACAAAAAAAAACAAATAGCAACATAATTTCTGCCGCATAATTGCAACATTAACAGGTTAATGGCTGTCAGCTTACTCACGAAATGCCTCCAAATGTGGGTTATTATGATGCGCAAATGTGTTATAAGCAAATAACGTCAAGTAGCTGGGAATTGGCATCAAGCGAGGCCAATGGCCTGGAAAATGAGTCGAGTATACAGCTTATTTAAGCACAACAGCGGACAATATATAGTGTAATTTGCGCAGGAGCAAAATAAGACTGTGATTGTGAATTATTAACATTGCACAATGCTTTTTATACATATATGCAAATAAATTTCAAATATTAGTTCCAATTAACAATAGGCTACATAATTATTTACATTACACACAATTTAAAGTAGTCTTTAGAATGGAAAGATTATATTCTAAGTAGTATTTATCCCTCAAGCCACGAGTATTTAAAAAAGGATAATCAGACTTGACATTAATAAAGGAGAATAGAGCAGACTTTTCATTTATATCTAAATTTAGAAATATATTGCTTGTATTAAAAAGATTACTACTATTTGATCAAAAATTGTTAAGCTGAAAAGAAGGAAACCACAAATTCCATCAACACACCCAAACGTGTCCAAAAGTATTCCAAAACAATTTAAAAAGCAAACATTGTTTTACTTGGCTTTTATTTAAAGACTTTCCATTTTGTTGTTAACAAAGTAACGACTTATACCTATTTTTAAACATGCTACCATTTTAGTATTGCTTTTTGTCGACATCTGTGTGTATAATTATGATTTCATAAAACTTTGAATTGTGCATGATTCAATTATTTATGATATTTCATTATGTTACAGACATGAAGCGTAGCAACCAACCCTCAGCAGAGAGAGAGAGAGGGGGGAAAATGTAGCCAGCAAACATTTTTCCACTTAATTAACATGCAGGCCGCACCCCGTACCTTCTCCAGCCCCTGCAGCCAGTCAGGGGTTAAACACATTGTTGCAGTCATTAAACTACATAACATGTTCGACCAAGACTCGGCAAACTTATGCTCCAGATAGACAGGATATGGACATGGATATGGATATTGTACATAGCAACCACCCCCAGGACAGCCAGGATGTTCATTGACTGAGCGCAAAGAAAATATATAGAAAACAAGTGGGAAAGGATTATCTTTGGCATGCCGAAGATTCTATACTCTTTTCGAACCTTTAGGCAATTTTCACTCTGCCAACTGCACCACTGAAATTTCAAAAGTAGTATAAATCGTTTTATCGCGTGGCATTTATTTTATATACCCTGAACCCATCGTCCCGTTAAAAAGTTATCGATAAATTTCGACTTCAGACCAGTGTTTTTGGTCATAACTTGAAAGCTATAAGAGTTAGATGCCCCAAATTGGGCATGTATAATATCGAATATCATACACGTATTACAAACATTTCACTTTTGAATCCCCAAACGCATTTTTGAAGTTATGACCTTGCAATTTGGTTTGGTCACACATTTTATAGCCAATGTTATGTCTTTAAAATTTCAATAAGATCGGATAATAAGCACAGAAGCTGTTTAAGATTTTACTTTCCATTGTGTGGGGCTCAGTGAAAAAGCAAGCTAACTGCTTAAACCGCTTGCACTGCTTGCAGTTTGTGTGTGTCCGTATGTATGTACACTAATAGGTTAGTATGAATGGATGTAAGGACTGTGTACCTTCTTAACGTTAGGGAATATCTACTGTTACATCCAGAGTTTTAATAAGTTAATTGTTCCTAGCTAGAGAAACCAAACCATACGAAAATTATGCTTGCATCACTATTTCTATAACATTTCCGGTAATGTAAAAAAACCGCATATTTAACATTGCCCTTCTATGCGATTCTCAAGAATTTAAGTGAGGTCTGTCGATATTGATGGGCTGACCTGTAGTCTGAATATTGTGTTGTGTGTTGGTGAAATAATATTATTGTTTTCTGCTGTCTCTCTCAGCTCATTACTGTCTCTCTCTCTCGCTACTCTCTCATTGCTCTCTCACTCCCTCTCTCTCGCTACTCTCTCTCACTACTCCATCTCTCCCTCCAACCTCTCTCTCTCTCTCTCCCTATTCTCTTGTCCTCTCTTTCTTACTACTCTCTCTCTCCCTCTCTTTCTTTCGACTCTCTCTTTCTCTCCCTCTCTCTTTCTTACTACTCTCACTCGCACTCACTACTCAGTCACTCAGTCACCAAACCATACGAAAATTATGTTTGCATCACTATTTCTATAACATTTCCGGTAATGTAAAAAAACCGCATATTTAACATTGCCCTTCTATGCGATTCTCAAGAATTTAAGTGAGGTCTGTCGATATTGATGGGCTGACCTGTAGTCTGAATATTGTGTTGTGTGTTGGTGAAATAATATTATTGTTTTCTGCTCTCTCTCTCAGCTCATTACTGTCTCTCTCTCGCGTTACTCTCTCATTGCTCTCTCACTCCCTTTCTCTCGCTACTCTCTCTCACTACTCCATCTCTCCCTACAACCTCTCTCTTTCTCTACCTATTCTCTCGTCCTCTCTTTCTTACTACTCTCTCTCTCCCTCTCGTTCTTTCGACTCTCTCTCCCTCTCTCTTTCTTACTATTCTCACTCGCACTCCCTACTCAGTCACTATCTTACATCTCTCTCGATTAATCTCTCTCTCTCTCTCTCTCTCACTTCTGTCTAACTTCTCTCTCTCTCCGACTACTCTCGCTCTCTCGCTCTCCCCACTTCTCTCTCTCTCTCTCTCTCTCTCACTTCTGTCTAACCTCTCTCGCTCTCCGACTACTCTCTCTCTCTCTCTCCCCACTTCTCTCTCTCTTTCGCTCTCACTACTCTATAATCTGTTATTTTATTTATAAAATAAACATCTTAATCTCAGCAGGAATCTTTCTGTATCCTGTATAATTTATAAAAATATATACATATAATATGTATGAACACGCGGATATCAGAGACTACAAGAGCTAGAGACTTCATATTTGGAATATAAGTTATCGTGTTCCCGGGACAGATCAAGTTTGAGACAGACAGACGGACATGGTTAGATCAATTTGTTTTGTTTTTTTAAGCATACTGGGGGTCTCAGACGCTTCCTTCTATGCGTTACAAACTTCAGCACAAACTTAATATACTATTTTCTTCGAAAAGAGTATAAATATGGCAAATAAAACGCATGCAATGCTAGCCAAACTAAAGCCCAACTTTGGCTCGCTGCATTAACATTTAAATGAGTTTATCCTGCGCAGGAGGTAAACAGAGCAGAGAGGGGCATACTTGGCATAGAACTTATTGAGGCAGCGGCGTGGAGCACATAAATATTTATAGTCATGCCGCAAGGGGGCACTAAAAAAAAAAGCGAAACAGCTTGGACCAGGACGAAGCAGGACGAAACAGTTTTTAGTCCCCGAATGACGCCGACTGATTTATGTGCTTTTGAACATTTTTGCGTAATTTAATTAATGACGGAAATAAGCTGCCACAATACGCCAGCCAAAGCAGCCGGCTGTCGCAGTTGCTCCTGGGCAGGGTTTGGGTTGGGTCTGGGTCTGGGTCTGGGTCTGGTGTAGTCCTGGCCTGGGTGTTAGTTGGCCCTGGGCGTGCACTTCATATCACCTGGCATGCCTGTTGGCCAAGATTAATTAGCGCTTGTAACGCGCAGACCAGGAGTGGGGGCACAATTCAGCAAAACAAATTGCTGGCAATTGTGGCAGTCTATATGTGCACAAACTACAAGTATCTATGTGTGTGTGTGTGTGTGTGTGTTAGCTTTGAAATCAGCGCAAAGTGCGAGGGTTGCTGCAACAATTAAAAAGCCATTTGGCATAGGCGTGAAACTAGACAGCAGTCGAGAGCACAGCTCACTTGCCAATGGGAGCTGCATTATGTCAATGTCACAAGGTTTTCCACGCTGGGACAAGCGCAGTTATGCAGAAAGCACACAAGGCTCAGGCTGAAGTGGATTGGGGGTGAGTGTAGTGAAAGTGTTGTAATGTAAACCATTGCAGCGCCATTTGCCAGCTAAGCAAGCATAAGCGTAGCACAGTTTACGGCTAAACACGCAGTCGACTGCAATCAGTGACTCTGCACCACAAAGATACCAAAGAGTAGATGAGAAAACAGGGCGGAGAGCGGGGTGGGGAACTGGGTTAACTCTGCTGTTGCTGCTGCTGCTGCTGCAGTGACACATAACCCCAGGGATATAAAAAAGAATTTACTACGCTCTTAAAAATTCAAATCACCTAAAAATATGCAAGTGGCAGCCAAACCAGCAGCTCCCTTTCAGCGTTGTCCTTTGCCGCTGTGTGTTCACATAGCAAACATTGTATTTGTTTTTGGGCGGCACTGAAAGAATTGCAAAATCTAGACCCACCACAAATAGTACATGTGTATTTTTTGGGCAGCCAGCATCTGCACTGAGCAAAATATGACTAGCAATTGCAGCTCAAATGAAACTTGCAACAAACTTTATAAATATTCGTAAAAGTAGAGTTGTTAACATGAAACTGATAGAATCTTTCATTTGATATTTCGTTTTAAATTACACTTTTGCCTTTTCAATACTTATTTTATTTGCTAGAGTATTGAATCCAAATGCAGAAAATGTTTGTGTTTTCGCAAATAGGAACAAGTCTGAATATTTTATTAATTGGGAAAACTGAAAAATGAGCAATTTATCAATTCATAGTTTCACTTATTATTATGAGAATTATGTGAATTTTAACAAATTAATTTTTATTTTATTTATTTATTATCGACTATTGACAGTCGACACAAAAGAATTTACATATAATTATAAACCATTTAAATACAATTTAAAATATTAAAATAAAGATATAAAGTTAAAGTTACGTTAGGCTCTGGAGATATCAAAAAACAAATTAAAGCATCAATTAAGAATATTCTCTTGAAACCTGATTAATGAAAACATAAAAAAATGAGTATATGTATATGATTCAATGATTACAATTATATCAATAAATAATATACTTTTGCTTGTGTTTTTACTAATCAGGCTTCAAGAGACCTATATTATTTTTTCTAGCAGTTATTTGGTTAATATAATTGTTTGTCTCACATTTCTTAGCCTAAATTTAGTCACAGTGTATTTATGTAAGCGTATACTATACATATATGAATATATACTATATATATATATATATATATATATATGTATAAGCACACTCGTATTTGTATATTGAATGGACTGAGGCAGAGTTTGTATTTGTGTTTGCATTCATGAGAATGCGGCGTATCTTTGCACACGTTTAGCTTTCATAAATTTACGCTATAAATATTTATGCTCGGTGTTTTGAAATATGTAAAATCGGTAATTGGAAAAAGTTTATCGTGCTTGCATTTTCATGCATTTTGCGCTAGACATACATATATGGGTTTATTTAAATTTCGCCTCGGCATATGCCATATGCCATATGCCATATTCCATATTCCATGTTGACCCTCAGCACGACGGCGGTCTGATATTGAATTCCAATTATGCGATGTAATTAAAAATGCTTTACAGCGTTCCACAATCCAGCATATTTTGTGCGGCATTTTCGCTAAGCTTAACGTGTGCACAGCTACATGACAACTCTTGGCTTCTATGTATGTATATATAAATATATATATATATGTGCATTGCATGCCTGAGCCGACATTTTACTTACATCAAGAAGCAGCAGCAGCAACAGCAACTATCGAATGCCATGCACTGGGAATTTGGGGCGTAAAAAGTGCAGAGAGCGAATCCAGGAAGTCGGAACGCGTATTTTTCAGCATATTAAACAAGCCAAAAGGTTCAAACGACAGCCTGGATGCTGCTGGCTGCTGCTGACTCCTGCTGGCTCCTGCTGACTCCTGCTTCGAACTGGGCGCAATGCATTTGCCACTTGCTTCACTCTCGTTACTCCTTTGGCTTTGGGACTTGCCATGGCCCTGGCCTCTCTAGCTGACTGTCTGTCTGTCTGTCTGAATGTCGGGCCACGTTCTCGTCTGCTTGACGTCTCAATTTTTGGCTTTCTTTTTACATCAGTGCCTGCTTCCTGCTCACGTTTTTGGGCTGCCATGACGCATGACGTAGGTGTCTAGACTTGCTAATGTTTCCTCTTGCAGTTGCTCACACACACACACACACATGTATATATACATATATAGTGCTGACTCTCCAAGATGAAGACATATAAAAATGTTCTGCTGAATTATGTAGTTTGCGTTTTTGTTTGCCCAACTGCAATTGGACTTTAAGTTTGCACGTTCGCCTTGGCTTGATTTGAGTGAGTTAACCAACTGCTTTTATGTCTATAATGCACTTGAGCCGTGTCCTGTGTCTTGCGTCCTCTGTCCGGTCTCCTACCTAATTGCCTGCCTCGCTATATTTCCCATTGCGATCTGTGCTGAAAGCCAAATGAGCCAAGGATCATGTCCTTTGGCTGCTCTCTGCTCTGTTTTCATTGCGCCCGCTGTTGAAATATTTAGTTTGCTTTAAAATGTCGCTGCTGGCATTGACTCGCTCTCTATCTATCTTTCGAGCAGCCACAGGCCACTGACATACTTCCTGCTAATGGCGGCAGCCAACTTGTAATATATTCCCACGCCATTTCACACACACACACACACGCACACACACACACACAGGCATACATGCTCTTGGCCACATTTACAGCAAGACAATTGCACGTTTGTGTTTTTAGATTACAGCATTGTCTAGCTGCCGCTGTTGTGCATTATACTATGAACTATATCTTAATGTACATATATATATATATATATATATATATATGTATGTGTGTTCTTGGTTCAAGTACTGCTTGTCTATGGCTTTATTTTACTATCCATCTCTTTCGCTCGCCGTCTCTCTCTCTCTCTGTCTCTTGCCTGCTTTTTACGGCTGGGTTTTGCGGCCATCATAAAACGGCATAAAGAAGGAGCAGCAGCAGCAGCAAAATGAAACCAAAAGCGCAGCGCAGTAAAATGAAGTCTAAAACTAAATCCCACATAAGGTACGAACGTGCTCAACACAAATGCCAGGTGCTTACTTCTACACGTCACTGTTGGCTGCTTGTTTACCTGACTGGATTTTTACAGTGCGCCCAGCTATTTGTAACGTCGCGTTTTGTTGTTTTTCACACACACACACACACACACATATATGCACACACATTTATATGTTGTGCAGCAAAGTTGATGTGCTCGAACAAAGCGCTGAGCAAAGTTGCCAACGGCAAAGCTAAATGTAAGCCAACAGGCAGTTGGCGCACACTTTGCATCTTTGCATATGGCCCAAGCGCGCTCAACTGGAAGCTGTTAAATATCGAACACACATTTCTACATTCTCTCGGCTATTCTCTGTGAACCGACCCAACTGACTTTGGCAAATGGTTGCAGATTTGTGCGAAACTTGCTGCTGCCCCATTGCAGATAAGCCTGATGCATGGCAGGCTGCCCGAATGGCAAACTTAGGGCCAGACGACAACTAATGCACCTTAAATTTAACACACACCTGCACAATTAAAGCCCAAAAACACAACTAGCTATTATAACTAAATGAAACTATTTCAATCTGCTTGCAGCATAAGAATATGAAATTTAACAAAGTAAAAGAGATTTTAGAAAAAAATGCAATCAATTCATTGCATACTTTTTATCAATTTCAATTAACAATTAAACAAATATTTAAATATTTTGTTTATTTTTTATGCAAGAAATATATAATATTTAAGAATTTATATTATATATTTAAATAGTAACATCAAGTTTTTATTCAAACTATTTGCAAAATATGAAAAGCATTTTTTACAAATTTGCCCAGAATGTTTTAAGAAAATGTGTTCTAGGTAAAAACTTATTTTGCTTACTTTTTCTATACAAAAAAAGAACACATTGACGCTTAGTTAAAGCGGGCAAGTTAATTCAGAGAAGTCTACTATCAAAACATCAACACAAACTCTCAGAGACACTAATAAAAACACGCACTCGACTGAGTGTAAGGCCAGGACTCACAGGACCAACATAGCCGAGTGCTGCTGGCAACTCGAGCTGAAATCTGTCAACACCTGCTGTTGCCGCTGTGACGCGTTAGTTGCCTTCATATATGAACTGATTTTGTTCTAGCAATTTTCATAGAGTAATTGCGTTTTGTTGTCCTTGGCAACTGCTGCTTGCCACAATGGCATTTTGCTTAATAAAGTTGACTTTGTCACTTGCTGCCGTTGCTGCTGCTGCTGCGGCTGCTGCTGCTGCCATTTCTAAGCCATTAAGTTTACGTGTATTTGGCGGCCATTGTTGCAACTTTGGAGGCCAATCATTGTAAAATTAACGCCATAAAAATGACGCACTCTTGGGATTGAGTGGCGAAAGCAAGCAGGCGCAACCAAGCTGGCAGAAAGTGAAGTAAAATCAAATAAAAATTAAGTGCTGACTCAGTTCGTCTGGAAAAACCAAAACGAGAGCAGAGCAGAGCAGAGTGTGCGGCATGCAAAGCGTAGATAAGAATATTTTCCACAGAAAAAAAAAACAATGTTGGGGGCAGTGGGTGTGGCAGCCAAGACATGGGGCTGGAGCTGGGGGGCGGGCAGCAAGTCATTTACATGGCCACAAAACAAAATACAATGAGAAAAAAAGACGCTGGCAAAACAGAAATGTTGCCCAGGATATGAAGGCGAACTGTGAGACGCATGACTGCGTTTGCCACTCGACCATTTGGGTAAGTGAATGGAATGGAAGCTGGATATCCTGAGCCTACACACACACACACACACAAACACACATAACCCAAAAAGCGATTTGGAGTAAGCCGTAGGCTTCTAGCCAAATGCATTGGCCATATGCACAGAGAGAGAACAGAGAGAAGCTGGTGTGAAAGGCGCCTCCGAGGCTAAAACAAATGATGCAAATACGTTTTCAGCGCCCTTCTTTGCCAGGACGAAGGACGAACGACAAACGACGAACGACCAACAAAAGCGAAAGAAAAGAAAAATATTCGAGCATTTTTCTTAGCTCGCTGGCAATTTTTACCTGCCGCCAGTTTGCCTGTGTTTTTTGGGGGGCAGTTTTGCTGTTGCCATTGCCGTTGCCGTTGGAAGTTAAGTATACGTAACGTAAACGCAAATTTAATGCTTGAAAAATTCGCTTAAGTGGATTTAAGTGCGGCATTATTTTTTCCTATGTTTTCTGCTGCTGCTGCTGTTGCTGCTGTTGTGTGCGTTATCTTTGTGGCCAACGTTTGCCTGGCAGATAAATGAAAATCTTCAAAAAGATGAAGTAGCAGTCGCCCAGTTGGGGCCGTGGCCTCAACCTCAATCTCGGGAGTAGGCTTTTGTATTTATTGCGGCTACTTATCGGCTGTACACAGCCCAGTTCACTTCTGGCCCTTATCCGATGCTGCCCAGCTGCAATCCGGCTAACTGTGAGCAAAGCTTGTACATTGCGTATACGCAATGTGAAATGAATCAATGAAACTAATTGCACATTTGTTTACTTAACACACTGTGCTGGCAAACGCATTTGCGATTTGCATAATAGACTTGCGACCTGGTTCAGTTTGCAGAGAGTTGGAATTTATGCCGCCCGAGCGATTCGGTGCGTCTGTGCAGAAAAGCAATCACTTTGATGCACAACAGGCAAGAAAACAGAACAGAACAGAACAGAACAGAACGGAACGGAACAGGACAAGGCAAGCAGTCTGAAAAGGACATAGCCTGCTTGGCTGCTTTTAATGCACTTGACTGGCGTTTGATTCGAATGTCGAGAGTGGCATTCGAGTGTAGCTTGTTTTGTTTACTCTCAGCATGTCCCAAGTATTAAGGCCAGGCTAAAGAGTTCACTCAATTTTTCTGTAACTGCCATGAAATTTATATACAGACTATATATAATCAACGAGCGCTTAACCTCTGATAGCGGCATTTAGATGCGAGCGTTTATCGATGCCAACAGCATCAGTTGCTTAGCCAGCGGCAAAGGACACTCGAAAATTTACGACACAGCTGCCCCACTTTTTTATAGGCAATTAAATTCTATAAGCCATGGCAACTGAACGGAGCGGAACGGAACAGAACCAACTTGCCTGCGGCCTGAGGGTGCTTACAGGGTATTTGGAACACGAGATTTGCATTTCTGCTGGCGGCCAGTTACATTTAGTTAAAGAGAGAGAGAGAGAGAGAAAAAAGGTCAAATGGAAAATGCAAAATGTAAAATGAGAGTGCGACGAAAAAACGAAACCCGAATTGGCAAAAAGAGCACTGCGAGAACTGAGTCCGGTCAATGATAACCTTCAGCATTATAGTGTGAAGTAATGAATATTAAAATGAAATTTGCAGGGACACTTCATGCTGATACGCACACAGATGGTTGGAAAATCGAAGACGCAGCTTGGCCAACAACAACAACAACAAAAGCAACAACAACAACAGCAACGCACGTTGACAGAGAGCAAATATTTTGACAGCTGTCAGTTGAAGAAAATGATTTTACATTTTTTTGCCCCCATATTGAGCTGGCGGGCTCCCTCTTTGTATATTTTAACGGGTATTGTGTGTATGTGTATGTGTGTGTGTGTGTCCTTTTCACACCAGTTGTTTGCTTGGGTAGGGTCCTTGCTGGCAGGCGGACGGAGGGGAGCTGCAGCCGCCTGCCAGGCTGATAGACAGGCAGACAACGTGACTGCTCCTTTAACACCAATTGCTTTTTAATGCATGCAGGTTCTGCCAGCGAGACAGAGAGGGGAGAGTGAGTGAGAGAGAAAGAGAGAGAGAGGGAAAGAGCGAAAGTGTGGAAGAGGACTTGCAAAACAAATATATGTACGCAGGACGTTTAAAAAATTGATTGACATTTTTGGTGAGCACACATTTCGTCTTATTTTATATGCAAAGCACACAAAAACACACATGTGTGTTTGCATGTGTGTGTGTGCATACATATACATATGTCAATGTCGCGCTGACAGACAATAATGACGTTAAAATTCTCAGCATTTTCCTGACGCTATTTGGGTCGCTTTTGTTGCCATTGTTGCCTCCATGTGTTCAATGTGGCGCATACTGACGCTATCGACTATTTGATGTCCTTTTCCCTTACCCCAGATGCGCCAACCCCCACTTTAAACTGTAATAAAGGACTGGACGACTGGGAAACTTGTCACCGCATGCAACTAGTTGCTTTCAATTTATTTGTGCCGACCTACACACAAGGGTTAATTATCATGCACACATTTCTTGCTTAGTCTCCTGAGGATCCTCCAACTTGGGATACTCCCAACTGGTGGGCAGCGAGGGTCCATAGTCTAATCGATATAGATAGTTGTGCACAAAGCAGCACAAATCTTCTGGCGTCAGATGAACATTTGACAAATCTGGAAGAGCAATAGGTGGAATATTTCAAGGATGTTTTGATATTGGAATGATATACTCACTGTTCCTAACCAGATAGTTGGCCACGCCTATGGCCACAGCGAAACTGAGATCACTGGCCACTTGAATGGGCGGATACAGGGTGCCGTTGCGCAGGTTCTTCTCCGAGGTGTAATCGGCCAGGATGTGGGCCACCGTCAAATAGATCTCGTCGGGCAGGCTGCGAGCTCTCAGGCAGATCGCAGCGAGTGCAATGCCCGGGCAAACAAAGCAGTTGTTGACCTGGCCAATGTCATGACGCCGCCCATCGATGAGCACCGGCGGAAAAGGCGAGCCAGCCCTGAAGATAACACGACCCTGTTAACAGTAAAGCTTATTAGCTAATGCTCATATTACCCATATTAAGCTCACCTGGGTAGAGTTGAATGCCTGTTCGGCTGTGCACTCGGCATTGTTTGTGGGATTGGACAGGGCAAAGATAACCGGTCGCTCATTCTGCTTGCCCATCAGGCAAAGCAGCTCGTCGGTGAAGAGGCCACCAACTCCTGTGGCGCCCAGCAGTATCGTGGGCTTCAGCTGCTCCACGGCATCCTTCAGTTGAGTGATTGGTCCGCGACTCTTGGCATAGATGCAGGTCTCCTCGCTGAGGCCCGACTGCTCCAGCGTCACGAGACCTGTCTTATCGAACAGATAGATGTTCCTGGTTGCCTCCGCTGGGCTTAAGCCGCGAAACTTCAGCTCGGCGAGCAGCAAGTGTGCTATGCCCAGGCAGACACTGCCAGCGCCCACAAACAGGAACACATGATCCTCTAGCTTGTGCTTCAAGAGTCGCTCGGCGCCCAGGAGTCCAGCTAGCCCAGTGGCGCCTGTGCCCTGAATGACATCATTGTAGTAGTTGTACTTGCTCTGATACTTGCGCAGGAACTTGAACGCATCCGGTGTTGTAAAGTGCTCAAAGTGTATGAAGGTATCCGCGCCAAAGCACTCGACCACCGCCTGCATGAACTCCTCCACGAGCTGCTCGTGCTCGGCTCCTTTGAGGCGCTTCATGCGTGCACCCACATACGCAGGATCGCTGAGCAGCTGCTCGTTGTCCGTGCCCACGTCCAGGCTGATGGGCAACAGCTGCTGCGGCGGCACGCCTCCCAGTGCCGTATACAGCGCCATCTGCCCCACCGTCCTGCCCATGCCATTGGCACCCATGTCCCCCGATCCCGAGTCCAGCAGACTACCGCCATCTGTCACACAGACGGCGCGCACTTTCGGCTCTCGCCAGTTCTTCAGGACGTCGACCATGTGACCGCGATCATATGTCGTTATATACATGCCCGATCCGCTGCGCTGCATCCTGGCGTACTCGCTGCCTGCCTGGATGAGGGGCAAAGCCAGCTCCGTGTGCTCACTGATGAATCTATAGTAAAGACGTTCGTGCTGAAAGCGCAGCGACTGCAAATACGTGTACTTAAACAGGGCATCAGTGGATGCCTCTAAGTTGGCCTTGATCTCCGCCACCTGATCCTTGAGTGAGCGGCAAGCACAGGGCCAGAACCCGTGAATGCCCAATGCCTGTCGTTCCTCGATTGTGAAGGCGAGGCCCTATTTGGGAATGATAAAGCAACCTTTACTTGCTGAGCACAGCTCACTCACCTTGTTAACGCGAGGATTCATGAGAGTCGCCAGCTCAGGTCGCACAATTTCACTGTGAATATCCTGGTGAGTGAAGCGCACGAAGCGCCAATAAGTTTTGGGCGTATAACGATAAATGCTTTTTTACGGATACTTTCATATAAATATATAATAATAGTAATAATGCTGTCCAATCGCTTACCGTGGCAGCAGTTTAAATTTCGCTAGATCCATGATCAACAAAACACCAGCCAAGAACGATAATTATATATACTGCATACAACTAGAAATTTACAAGTCAGCTTTAGAAATACCATATATATATATATATAGATTTATGTACATTCCACAGCCGGCTTAGTTCCCTCCTAGTCCTTGCACTCTTTCGCATCGTCTTTGGGTAGTGGCACACCACATAGTTGAGGGTAGTCCCACGTCGGTGGCAGCGACGCCTCCAATTCCGTATAGTACTGATATTTCTTGACATACTCACAGACATCGTCGGGTTCGGGATACGTAGTGGCTAATCCCTCATCAAACAGAAACTGTGCCACAGCAACGCCCACGTTAAATGCCACATTGGCTGCCTCCTTGACGCGTGGATAGAGCGTTGCATTCTCCGGGTCCACCTCCACCGAATAATCGGCCAGAGTGCGTGCCGTGACAAGGAACACATCGTCCGGTATTGTGCGGGGCTTCGCACACAGCACGCCCAACCCGACGCCTGGAAAGGCAAAGGCGTTGTTTGCCTGCGAGGGCATCAAACGCTTGCCATTCATCACAACGGGCGGGAATGGTGAGCCAGAGGCATACAGAGCACGACCCTGTAGAAGGTTAGAGCATTTAGTATTTCCGAGTGACTCTCTGCTTGCTGCTATACTCTGTGCCCTTTAAAGTTGGGGGTAGTTTGCGGATATGGATGTCTAAAGGTGTGCCGATCCCCTAAACTTATTATTGATCAGTGGAAAGAACAGAATAGATATAAAAGTCGATTGAGGTTAAGGACTTGCAATACGGAATGTAGGTTTATTCCCTACTTAGTTACTCCATCTCCAATCCCTATGCCATTAAAATTATATTTCAATCGGACAAAGATGATGGCAGAGGAACCAATAACTGATAATCAGCAAAGTACTTCAGTTGATCAGCTTAAAGCCTTATTCAATCTGTACAGGGTGTTCTCATAGTCGAGAGCACTCTGGTAGTTGTTACCTCTGTAAAGTTGTATGCCTGCTCGGCAGTGCATTCAGCTTTGCTTGTGGGATTCGAGCAGGCGAAAATCGCTGGCCGCTTTTGATTCTCGGCCATGCTCCGTAGGATGTTCTCTGTGAAGATGCCGCCCTGTCCCGTGGCACCCAGCAATATTGAGGGCTTCAGCTCTTTGACCAACTGCTCCAGATCCTTGCTGGGTGGCCTGTCCTTGGCAAAGTCCTTCAAATCGGGCAAGACGAACTTCTTTCGGCCCTTGGTTATAAGACCGTCCGAGTCGACTAAGTAAATGTTCTTCACGGCCTCTTCGGCGCTGAGCTTTCTGCTCATCAGCTCCTTGACCGTCAGCTTGCCAATGCCGAGAGCAGCGCTGCCCGCGCCCACAAACAGGATAACGTGATCCTTGAGCGGCTTCTTTGTGATACGCTCGACGGTGAGAAAGCCGGCGAGTCCTGTGGCCGCTGTGCCCTGAATGTCATCGTTGATGTAGCAATACTTGTCCTGATACATGTTGATAAACTTGAACGCATTCGGTGTGGCAAAGTCCTCAAAGTGGATGAGCGTCTGACGGCCCCAGCTCTCGACCACTGCGTCCATGAACTCCTGCACAAGGTCCTCGTACTCCTGCCCAGTGCTGCGCTTCTCGCGCACTCCTATGTACAAAGGATCGGCCAGCAGCTGTTTGTTGTTGGTGCCCACGTCCAGGACCACAGGCATCAGATACTGCGGCGGTATCTTGCCCAGGGCCGTATACAGATCCAGCTTGCCCACCGAGATGCCCATGCCATTGGCGCCCAGATCGCCCAGACCAAGGATACGCTCGCCGTCCGTTACGCACACGGCACGTATATCCTTGCCCGGCCAGTTGTTCAGCACGTGGATCATCTTGCCCTTGTCGAACTTTGTCACATACAGCCCCATCGAACTGTGATAGATCAGCCCGAAAGTCTGACACACCGCGCCCACCGTGGGCGTATATATGATGGGCATCACATCCTCGACTCGCTCGCTAACGAAGCGATAGTAGAGACGCTCCTGACGGGCTCGCAATGTTCTCAGATAGAGATAACGTCCAATGTTGGTCTTCTGCGATTGAAAGTTCGAGTTGACTGCGTACAGCTGCTCGGCTTCACTGCGATAGGCGAAGGGCAGCAGACCAATGATGTTCAGCTTCTGACGTTCCTCATACGTATAGCCCATGCCCTTTGAAGGAAACAATCGTTATCCTTACATATATATAGAGCAGTCTAACGCACCTTGTTATACTTGGGATCGATGACTTTGCGGTAGTCCGCTCTGATAATATGTGCATGCCACTGACGCTGGGGTACAAAAACGCATTCACTTCTCAATCCACTTTCTGGCTTAATGCACAAGAGAGCGCTGCTGGGAGAGGAGAGGAAAGAAGAGAGATGATGATAGATGCACTTGACCATATGCTCACCCTAAATTTCGTTTCAGTCCAAACAACAACTGAGTGTAAGCCATTTGGCGTAGTTGAATTTAGTACCAACTTCTAAAATAATGTATAAAATGAATGAAAACAAACAAAAATAATTAGATTTAAAATGGGACGATTGAGATAAAGGCATCTATGTTATTCTTAGCTTTATATCTTGTAGACAGTCTCGCTTTGCTCTTTTCTGATAAAAGTCTTTAGCTAAAATAATAAATATTAATACAGTATAATCATGTTTATACGAAATATCAAACGTATAGCATTATAAATTCTAAATCGAAGAATTAAATAAATAATAAACATAATCAGATTAACAAAACTTAATTCAGTATTCAAAGATTCACATACAAAAGAATTGTGCGTAAGGTTAAGGACATTACGAACAATGACTAATTTGCATAAGGGTCATTTTAGTCCGCCCCATCCTTCAAATGGAGCCTGACAAGCTACTATTTGCATAGATACTTGCTTATTATTCATTATGTATCTATTATTATGCAAATCACTGGCAACTCAATGTCTAAGGCTTTGCTCAATTTAATGAGCATGTTGTTGCTTTTATTGTTGTCGTGTTCTGTTTCTTTTTTTATGACAGCACAAGTTTAAGGATCTGGTGGAAAAGGCCAATTGTAAGTGGCAGCTCATTAGCTGGCATTTTATTCTGTGTGTTGACATCGAAAAGAGCGAAACAAAGTAGAAAGTGACAGAAAGAGCAGAAAATCGACTCTTAGCGCCCGCCATCAAAGGATTTGTATTTAGACAGAAGAAGCGAGCATAAAAAGTTGCCTACTTTGTCTGTCCTGTTGGCTGCCACTGCTAATTGCGCCAAATTAGTTGACAACTTAATGTCGTAAAAATTTGAGCTAAATGCCTCAATCTTTCGCTAATGGCATTGACAGTGGTGTTATACCTACATACATACACATATACAGGACGCAGCGCTTCGCACGTGACGTTTACTAGTACGTGACATTGGGGCCGCAGTTGCTGTCAAATCTGCAAGGACATGGCTCTGTTGTTTGCTTAGTGTATATGTGTGTGTGTGTGACTTCTATTGTCTTGCAGCCGCCCCATAAATTAACTTTCTACAGCTAAATTATAATAGTTTAATTAGTTTTTTGTACGCCTGACACATGCTGCTGCTGACAGTTTCATTAATAGATGCATAAACTTTAATTAACTGGAGTTGAGTCCAAACAAACACTCGACCCTGGGCAGTGACCTCAAGAAAAAAACATGTTGGGCCTTTGTTGGCTTTTGTATTTTGCAACAACGAGTCGTATACGCAATATACTAATATCGCTCTAATCTCTAACGTATCTTTGCAGAGCATGTCAAGGACTTCAGCTGTGGCCCGCTGCACTACAAAACCTTCTACATGGATGAGCGCAACAATGCGTTATACGTGGGCGCCATGTAAGTACATAGTACCGAGTACATAAGATACATAGATAAAGATAAAAAGGCGGACTATATAAGTGGCCGGCATTTAGAGCGACCAAAACTATGCAGAGCAAGTTTCGTTTGTCTGGCCATGGTTGAGTGAACGCACAGTGCGATAATTACAAACTTCCGGTCTCCGACTGTGTGTGAGCTTGCGAGTGGAGCTAGTCGTAAAGCCTCAACGCATTTGGAGCTGCATATTTCATCTCTCGGACTGGCCCAGAGTTGTTGGCAACACTGTCGGCATACATAATTATGAATTAATGCCTGACGTGCGGTTCTGTGGTAAGCGTCAAGGGGTCCTGCTTAGAGTCAGGGTCATTTCGGGGTCGCGGTCGGGATCGGGTCTGTAGTTCTCCAGCTCAATTTGACAATGCCCGTCGTCAGCTCATTTGTCTGCCGCAAAGTTGAACATGGCCGCATTTTAACAGTTGCGGTCTCGGCAGCAGCCAAACAAAGTAACCAAAATTACCACTTGACTCGAGCGCCATTTTTCCTACGCAGCCACAGCAGCCGGCAGCAGTCGTCGCTCCTCGCTCCTCGCTCGTCGTTCCTCGGGTCATCATCAGTGACTGGCTCCTGGCTCCTGGCTGCTGGCTGCTGGCTCCTGGCTCTGGCTGCTCCCCCCGTCTGGAAATGAAGATTAATGGTTTTTAGTTGCTTCGTGGGTACAGCTGAGAGAGGGGGGCCAAGGGTCGCCTAAAAACTCAACCGGCAACTACATAAAACACACTTTAGCGCCAACGCAAAGCGACGCGACACGGCGCTTGCCCCTTTTTGCAGTTGGGCGGCCCGAAAAAAAGTTTCGAGTGGCCGGAAAGTGGCGCTGCTTAAAGTTTTGGTCTGCCTGTAAAAGCTGCCGGTGTGTGTGGTCCGCAGACGCAATATTGCGACATCGATATATCAATCCATCCATCAATCAATCAATCACGGCGACCCGGCCAGCACTGCAATAAACGTGACGAGCAGGTGCGGCTGCTGTGCCAAAAAGTATGCTACGCTTCTGCCATGTGCAACACAACGATTTTTCAAAATAACACACACACACACACAGAGAGAGCAGGAGAGTGTAATAGAGAGAGGGAGATAGCAAGATATAGACAATGTCAATTGCTTGACAGCAAGGCGAAGTCGTTGCGCGAAAGTCGCTGCTTTTGTAATGATGCCAACCGACTGACAAACTGACAGACTGACAAACTGACGGCTTCTCAGCCGCAACCTGCTGCTTGAGTGTGTTTCTGTGTATTCTACGTTGGCATAATGTCACGCCCTTGTGCTGATTGCGTTTTGCAGCAGCAGCAGCAGCAGCAGCAGCACAGCATTAACTTATCGTATGTCAAGGCACGAGCACGGGATTAGCTCAAGTGTCACTCAGTCGCTCGCTCACACATATCTGAAG
Organism: Drosophila flavopinicola; assembly: GCA_035042425.1. Classification (NCBI taxonomy): domain Eukaryota; kingdom Metazoa; phylum Arthropoda; class Insecta; order Diptera; family Drosophilidae; genus Drosophila; species Drosophila flavopinicola. Next base: position 9,375,078 of record JAWNLL010000090.1, on the reverse strand, counting down.
GCAGGCAATGCAAAACGAAGCCGCTAATATATTACTCATTATCTCATTGCAGGGATCGCATTTTTCGCCTAAATCTGCGCAACATCAGCCAATCGATATGCGAGGTAAGTGAAAGTCAACCTTAAACTTAAATCTCAATTGAATGCCGCAAAGAGAAACATATAACAAAAAAAAAGAAATAACGCATGTAAATGCAAAAGCAAAAGAAACAGAAACAGAAACACAAACACACCGCTATAAAGAAGCAGACGCTCTTAGCCACTTGAGTGTTGTTTGCCACACAGACAGTTGTTGACACACTCGCACACACACACACAAACACACTCACACACACACAGAAACACCCACTCATACATCCATTCGAACACGTTAAACTCACGTGCAGGCTTTTCACCTGGCCAGACACTGAAGAAGTTTGTTCGCTTTCTGTTTGTGCTCGTACACTTTGTGACATGCTCTTTTATCAACACAAACACACCTTCAACATATGTTTGTCTGTGTGTGTGTGTGTGTGTGTGTACATACAAATACTTGGAATGCGCTCCCTCTCAAGTGTCCTGTTTTGAATTCCTTTTGCTTATGCATTCACTTCATTTTGTGTGTAACATTTGAATTATTCCTGGTATCAATTATGGATTTTAGTAATTTATAAACAATTTTCTATTACCATAACTATTGAAAAACTGAGCACTTAAGTTGATCACATTTTGCTATAAAAAACATGCCTATAACTTCAACTATGGCAAACCTGATGCGATTTTGTAGCTTAATTTCATTTTGTTGAAAGTTTCTGCTGCTGGACATTGTAATTATTGCAACTTTTACAATGGTCACAAGTTAGTTAGTCAGCAGAGTCGGTTTTATTTATCCCGATGTGCAATTTATCAGCAGTTGTAGTTTATTCTATTGTAAGCCGAGTGATTTAAGAGCGTTAAGTATTTGCGATTTACGATTTTCGGAACTGGCAGCCAAATCGATGTCGAAAAAGTTCGCTTCTTCTTCTTCGATTCGCCTTCACATCCGGTGCGAAAGCGCTAGACAGCCCCCAAGTTGCCAAGCACAATTGCACTTTAATGATTTCGTCTTGAACTATCAATATCCGTTTCCGTTTCAAGTTCATTGCATTGGCATTCGCATTTCGCATTTCGCATTCGCATTTCCCACTTGCATTTCGCATTTCGCATTCGGATTCGCAACTGGACGAACCATTTGCAGCCGCATCTTTTGAGTCATCCTTGCGCTGGCAAAATGCTTTCAGCAGCAATTATTTGTGCTGGCTGCTAAACTCGGGCAGCCGGCACAAATTGCGTTTCAAGTTGAATCACAGCACTTAGCCGCTGCTGTGCCGAGTGGCGCCTTAAAGTGCCGGCCAGCTCTAACTCTCTCGGCAGGAGGACACAGGATATTGTGTACACACAAGGCCGCAGCAGCGTAAAGTGTGTCATTGCTGAGATTTCACTACAAACTTCATTGCCTTCGTCAGGCATTCACAAATATCAAGTTATTTAGCTGAAACGTGCGGCAATGTTAAGTCAAAGGACATTTTCCAATTGCCAGCCAAACTTATTTCATATCATTTCGCTTTTTTCTTCCTTTTTTTTGTATTTTGCTACGCTATAATTCGCATTGGCGTTCAAAACTCAAGTGCAGCCGAAAATCGAATTAAATAAACAAATGCTCAACGTGAGTGTAATACCAAAATAACAACAACAATGGCTTAAAAATGAGCAACACACACACACACACATACATACATATATATATATATATATGTCTTTATATATATGTTCACTTAGCAATACAGAAATACTGGCACACGAGATGGGCGCCTTGATTGTACGTGTTTTGTGTGTTTGCAGCATACACACACACACACACACACACACATATACACACACACACACACACACACACACAAGTACAGCCACAGCGCAATCTTCAATTGTTGCTCGTTCTTTTGTTGTGGCTGTTGTTGTTATTGCTGTTGTTGTTTTGGCTGTCGCGTCGCTTGCGTTGATAAGAACGAAATTTTATCACGCTTTCAATAAAGTTTTTGGAATATGTATTTGTTAAGCATGTCACATTTGGCAAAGCGTGAAAGTTAAAGCGTGTCAAATATATTTCAGACTTCTTTTGTGCAACTTGTCTCTACTCTGTTTTCTTCATTTGCAGCGCGATGTTCTAATACTGGAACCCACTGGCTCCGATATACTCAACTGTGTGTCCAAGGGCAAGCGAGAGGTGCGTTTTATATACATTTACCATATGCATAACCATAATCCTTGCATACTTGTTATAAATTTTGAGAAAAATATATAAATTTGCATGCCCTGCAAATATTTTGGCCAACATTTCGATCCGATACTCATGCATTGCCTTCACATTTCTGTCTGTCCATATTCCCCATTACACTAACACACTTACACACACGCACATGATTATTTCGTTGCTTAAATACATTGTTTCTATTTGGGCGCACTTTAAGAAGGTGGAATGCCGCAATCACATACGCGTCATCCAACCCATGAACTTCAATGGACAGCGGCTCTATGTGTGCGGCACAAATGCGCACAACCCCAAGGATTATGTTATCAATGTAAGTACGATATGTATATATATATATATAGCCTAAAGGGCTACGCTTGATACCATAAACAAATAACGCTGGCTTCGTCTTCGTCGCCTAATTGTGAATGTCAGTCAGTCAGTGAAGCTGGATGTGAATTTTCAGCCGCCAGCTGAATGAAAAATTAAAGTCAACTAATGCGCTTTTCTCTCACTCGCACAACTCGCAGGCCAACTTAACACATTTACCCAGATCCCAGTACGTGCCTGGCATTGGGCTGGGCATCGGCAAGTGTCCCTACGATCCTGCTGACAACTCAACCGCCGTCTATGTGGAAAACGGAAATCCCTTCGGTTTGCCAGCGCTGGTAAGTCCAAGACCAAGTCCCGCAAGTCGGAAAGAAAAATAAAACCGAGCAGAGGAAAAGGCACAAAAGGCAAAAGAAGAAAAAAGGAAAAAATGTCAATTGTAATAAAATTACAAAAGTAAAGGCAAAGGACGAAAGCAAAAAGAAAGTAGCAAGTTGCAAGTGGCACAGGGAAGTGGCAAGTAGCAAGTGGCAAGTGGGTTGCTAGCAAAGTTCTGTGCGACTCTGGGCGGGCAAGAAATTTAAAAGAGTCGCAATAAAGCAGCTGAAATTAAATTAGAGTGAGGCACACACACACAAACACACGCACAGCTCGACTTTCTCTCACTCTCTCTCTCTCTCTCGCGCAGAGACTTGGGTCTGAGGCACGTGCTTACACTTTACGCGTAATTGTGCGCGTGCCTCTGTGTGTGTGTGTGTGTGCGTGTGTGCCACATACACATATACACATTTTGCCTTTGCCTTGGAAAATCAAATTTGCCGAATATTTGGCGCTAATTTGCCAGCATTGCCTGCGATCCTGCACAACCGGCTGACAAACAGACAAGCCGACAAGCTTTAATCCATTTTCTTGCTCTTATTTTTGTATATATAGTACGCCGGAACCAATGCGGAGTTTACCAAAGCCGATTCGGTTATATTTCGCTCGGACCTCTACAATTTCACCAATGGACGCAAAGAGGCCAACTTTAAGCGTACAGTCAAATACGACTCTAAATTGCTGGACAGTAAGCATAACTAAATATATATATATTTATATTTGCAACTAACTTAACAGATTCCAGTCATTTAAAAATCCAATTCATATTTATGCCAAACAGAATGACTTAAATTGAATTAAACTCTTTTGGCAATAAACGAGAAATACCAATTAAAATGTTTTGCACAGGTTTTTCGTTGATTTTTACCAGAAATGTGAGCTAACAAACACCTAACAGTTATTCTTTGTGAAATAATAATTGTAAAATGTGTGCGAAATAGCATTTAAACTAATAAATGAAATGCTGAACTGATTTTGTAAATGCAATTTTATTCAATAACGAATTTACACATGTAAATATTATTATATTTGATTAGCCATGATTAAGATGGAAATTACATAAATACATGCTGAGCTAAACTAAGCTTAAATCAATGTTTCGGAATATACATATATGAGTTTTAGTCTTATTAAAATCTATTTAAGCAGTTGCAGACTTTTTGATTACTTCTGTTCGATTTCATCGATTAATCGTTTTGTGTTCATGTCTTTTGTTTGATCTTAGAACCGAACTTTGTTGGCTCGTTCGACATCGGTGACTTTGTGTACTTCTTCTTTCGCGAACACGCCGTGGAGTACATCAACTGTGGCAAGGCGGTCTACTCGCGTGTGGCACGTGTGTGCAAGAACGATCGCGGTGGCAAGTACATGATCAGCCAGAACTGGGCCACCTATCTGAAGGCGCGCATGAACTGCAGCATCTCCAGCGAGTTTCCATTCTACTTCAACGAAATCCAGTCGGTGTACAAGATGCCCAGCGACGATAGCAAGTTCTATGCCACGTTTACAACGAATACAAATGGACTGATTGGCTCCGCCGTCTGCAGCTACGATATACGGGATATCAATGCGGCCTTTGAAGGTAAGTCTCTCTGTCTGTGTGTGTGTGTGTGGGTGTGTATCTGTATCTGTGTGTGTGTGTGTGTGTGAGATTTATTGCATTGGCAATAATTCTCTGCGGCGCCATTTTTATGAACGTGCATGTGGCTACGTTTGACTTCTTCCAGCGTTTCCCATTACGTACGGGCTGCAGCTGCCGGAAGAAATTACGCTCACAGGTGCTGCACACGTATATGTATGTGTGTGTGCGTGTGTGTGTGTGTGTGTGTGTGTGGGTCGTGCACAGCAGCTTTGGCATTTTAGCGTTAAATGGCGCGAGCTGAATTGATGTGCCTGCCACTGGGGCTCGTTCTTACTGCTGCTGCTTGTATGTATGTCTGTCTGTGTGTGTGTGTGTGTGTGTGTGTATCTGTGTGTGCTTTAAATGCTTTAACATTTGCCACAAAACGGGGCTAGCTGGCGTGCCGCTTGGACCTGCACTAGCGTTAACAAGATATGCGTGACAGGTGCTAACAACGACCCCAACTGCAGCCGCACGCAATTTGTAATATGCAACATCAAAAGCACACACACACACACACACACACATACACATGCACACATATGCATGTACAAAAATGCTGTTCGCCACATGCACACAGAAAATCTGGCGTGCACCTCGAAACGCATGTCATATTTAAATCGTAGTGGCAGTCGCTGCATGCCACTTATGTGGCAGAAACGCACACATACATATATACATATGTACATATACACATGCATATACCGTATGTGTCAGCAATAACAGCGATTGCAGCAACACAATCTCAAATGTTTGCCGCACTTCTTGAAATTCATTTCCGTTGCGAGTTCAGTTGAATCCAATTTGCGAAAACGACAGAGTCAAATATCCAGATTAATCAGTTGTGTGTGATTTGACATGTCTGCAGAAATGCGAATTGAAAATGTTTTCATCTGAAGTTTAAGCAAATTAAAAGGATTTCGCTTTAAGACGTGAATATTTAAATTATATGATTGTCAAGATTTGTTAAGCAATTGTAATTATGCTCTTGACTATGGTATATTCAATTTGCCATGCATAGAAGCAAGCTAAGCAGACCTTTAAAAGTTATGCCAAGGTTGACAAAACCAATTGATCTGACCATGTCTGTCTGTCTGTCTGTATGCAAACTGATGCACAGTGACTTATTATTCAAAGGGACAGCACAGTAGTCGCAAATATACCCACAGACTCGAAAAGAGTATCAAATCTACGGCATGCCGAAGATTATCCTTGCGCACTTGTTTTAAATTCGAGTAGCTCTTGTCTGATAGCACACTGCTCAGAAAGTTCATTAACACCATAAAATCTGTGTGTGTGTGTGTGTGTGTGTGTGTGTGTATGGAGTGGTGCCAAGAGACAGCCAGACATGTAGACGGACAGACAGACGGACAGACAGACAGACAGCGAGGCAGACTCAGCGCCAGCAGGCAAATGGCAGTAAAACACAAAAATCTGGCATACACTTAAAATTCATTATGAAAAGTTTGCGGGCATGTTGCACACACACACACACACACACACATACATACGTATGTAGCAATGTGTGAAAAAATTGTACAAAGCCATAGCCAAAGCAATTAATTATGAAAAACAAATGATAATATAGCCAAACACTTTAAGTCACAACAACAACAACAACAACCACAGCCAACTGATCCTGTGTGTGTGTGTGTGTCTGTAATTAGTAGTGTATTTTTTGTTTGGTTCGCTGTCGCTGCTGGCGTGGCTGGGCCACAAATCAGCGCGCTGAGAGCTGCTGAGTAATTTATCATTTACCACAGCGCTGACACACATAAATTTAACATAGCATACTTTTCAGCGCTGCACTTTTCTGCACTCTATAAAATATATAACCATTGTTTTCTCGCTCTCTCTCTCTCTCTCTCTGTGTCTCTGTCGCGCTGCGTAGGCAAGTTCAAGGAGCAGGCAACATCGAACAGCGCCTGGCTGCCCGTGCTGAACTCGAAAGTGCCGGAACCACGTCCGGGCACATGCCACAACGACACCGCAACGCTGCCGGACTCGGTGTTGAATTTCATACGCAAACATCCGCTAATGGACAAGGCGGTCGATCATGAATTTGGCAATCCGGTATTCTACAAACGAGACGTTATACTCACCCGCCTCGTCGTCGACAAGTGAGTATAAAATGTGTAAATGTATTCATTAGCGCGAGCTGCATCTGTAGCTTCACTTGCCGCTGGCAGGCGGCCATGTCCTGGCCAGGACCAGTACCAGGACCAGGACCAGGACGTGTGTGTATGTGCGAGCTGCGCTTGTTGACATTTGCCAAGTTTATACAGTATACAGTGTACGGTAGTTGTGCACTCCACTCGTTGTGGCAGCCACTGTCGGCACAATGCTGACATTTGGGAGCACTCGCTCACAGACAGCTAGAATGTTTTTTGCCGCTGCTGTTGCTTGTAAAATAACTTGGCCGGAACTTATGAACATTGCGCCGCAGGATATGCTTTTAGTTAAACGTTCTGTTTTGCCAGCACTGCCATGGCAAAAACTTGGCCATGCATTTGAGATTTGTTGCACACACAAAAACTGCCATATATCAACTTCTCTCTTTCGCTAACTCTGCTTTGTCTTTGTCTTTGTCTTTGTCTTTGTCGTTTGCAGAATACGCATTGACAAACTGAACCAGGAGTTTCTCGTGTACTTTGTGGCCACCAGCACCGGCCAGATCTACAAGATAGTGCAGTTCATGCACTACGGCCAGCGCCACTCCAATCTGGTGGACGTCTTCGAGGCGTCGCCTCGCAACGAGCCCATACGCGAGCTGACCCTCAGCCAGAAGACATCGTCGCTCTACCTGGCCACCGATCACCAGGTGAAGCAGATCGATCTGGCCATGTGTGCGCGTCGCTATGACAGCTGCTTCCGCTGCGTGGCGGATCCGTACTGCGGCTGGGACAAGGAGGTCAACGCCTGCCGGCCCTACCAGCTGGGTCTGCTGCAGGACGTGGCCAACGAGACGTCCGGCATTTGCGATACGAGTGTGCTGCGCAAGCGGGTCACCTCCTCCTACGGCCAGACGCTGCACTTGTCCTGTTTCGTCCGGATGCCCGATGTGCTGCGCAAGAAGCAGACGCGCTGGTACCACCACTCCACGGAGAAGGGACGGTAAGTCGGTCACTAGTAAATTGTATCCTTTAGCCATTTATGTGGACTCTAAGAGTTTGAGCTCGAGCTTAGGCGGAGACTTTGAGCTTGGAAACAAAGCAGGTCCTGTGCTTTGTGCTTATCTGGAAAAATTCTAGATTCTAGATATTCTATGAAATATTCTTGTAGGGAATATAGTTGCTCAGTATTACTTATTGATTCCATATCAACTACAGTTGTAAGGATACGTTTCTGCATGAAGAACTATGCAGTTTTCCCATTTTCTATTTGTATTTACAATGCTCCTGAGATACTCTAAGGCGTTCGCACTTTTTAATACATAATTGAATTCGAATGGGAATTCGCAGGTGAGCTGCTCTGTTCTACTGCTGCTTGTGAGTCATTTAATAGGTAAAGCTCACGAAAAGCATCCTTAAATAAGCATAGTCATAGATTAAACGGCAAGGCGGGCAGCTTTGGGGCTCCTTGGAGACCGTTAGCTAACAGCTAAGAGCTAACAGTGAACAGCTAGCAGCTGGCAGCTGGTGAATGAAAATTGAAAGCAAATAATGAAATCGGAAGTGTAACCGAAACTTTGCTTCATCTCACTTAGCGATGGCTCCAGCTAGCGAGTCCTGCCAGCGAGTCCTGGCTGGCTGTCTGGCTGGCTGGCGTTCGTTGCCAATGCTGCGGTAAATTGACACTTTAAAATGCCGTTGAAGTCTGCTTTTTGGCGTTTACGCTTATTTGAGGCACAGTGCGGGCAATAAGTACTCGTCTCTGTGTGTAATGGAAAAAGTTTTTCAGCTCGTCGCTGCCAAAGTTTCCACACACTTTATATTGATTTTTATTGTGCGTTTTCCAATGCGCTGGTAGCGACACTTTTCCACGCACTCCGCATTATCAAATGGGGAAAAACCAACTGCAAAATGGAAAATAGAATATAGCAAATAGCAAATAGAAAATCTCCTTATCTTTGTGTCCTTGCTTATTTCTTGGCAGCTACGAGGTGCGCTACACCCCCACCAAATATATCGAGACGAACGAGGGCGGTTTGGTACTTCTGGCCGTTAACGAGGGCGACGGCGGCCGTTATGATAGCTACCTGGATGGCACGCTGCTCTGCAGCTATGGCGTCACTGTCGATGCGCACAGGTGAGTCCTTTGCAGCCCACCTCTAACTTACACTTTGCCTTGGCAATTAAATTTACCGCCTCGGGCGTCAAAATATCCATTGCGCAATTAGAAAGTTGCGCGCATTTTGTGGAAACTTTCGACTTGTGCATGCTTTCTTCTGTTCGCTGATAACTTATTGTGTACCACCGTTCTTTTCTCCCGCTCGCTCTCTCTCACTCTGTGGAAACTTAGATGCTCGCCGCCATCACAGAAGCAGGACTATCAAAAGATTTACTCGCATTGGTGCAACGAGTTCGAGAAATACAAATCAGCCATGAAACAGTGGCAGGCCAAACAGGAGGTAAGTGCGGCATTTTACTACCAATTAAATATACATTTCACAAGTGGCGCCCTCTGGCGGTGGGCAGGTGGCAAGCGGCTGGCGTCGTCAGCTGGCGTTAATTTGTTTTAATTAATTTTTCATGCAAATCGCCTAATTTCCATGTTAGACGCCAGCTTGCAATTAACGAAATTATTTTTGCTTTTTCGATTTTTATTACTGCAACCGCAAGTTATACTTGCGCATATTTTTGGGTCTAATTAAGTTGCGTATTTTGCTTTTCTTTTAGCAATGCGGCCTCAAGGACAAAACGGCGACAGGAGGCAGCAGCGGCAGCGGCAGCAGCAGCAGCAATGGCAAACATGTCAACGATGTGTTCAGCAATGACGCTTCGGTCTGACCCAGAAGTGAGTATATCAGACTTAGCATAGTACTAGTTCTATGTTCTACCACAACAGCACATGCAAAATCTATATAGAAGAACGAACAAATTAACTCATGGCCTTTGCCCTCTTGTTTGTTGTGCCTTTCCTTCCCCCCAAAACCAAAAAAAAACAAAAAAACCACAAAATTATGCTGCCCACTCGCCCAGAATACTTGTACAGCTTTGAGTTCTTGTCGGCGGGTGTACGACCCAATTTTGGCCAGCAGTTGTACATTTTCGTGTTTGTGCTCGCCCTGTGCGCTAGCTTCTAAAGTTTCTAGTTGAAGTAAGTAAAGTTGTGGCTGAAACTCAAATGAAACCTCTCATTCTGGCCAATATACAAAATGGATATTAATCTTTGCATATATGTATGTGTTTGCCATTCAATTTGATTACAGCGAGCAACAACAACAGCAACAACAACAGCAACAGCAGCAAAGGAGCATTGGAGCAGCAGCAAGGACGAGAGTAGTAGCAGCACCCAGAAAGCAGTGACAAGAGCCGCAAAACCGTGCAAAACCAACTACAAAGACTGACATTTTTAAGCTTTTGAAAGACAATATTTCAATATGTTTTCAATATGTTTTTGCTTCATTTACATATATAGCAATTGTTTAGTGCTCTTCGTTTGGCATTCGGAATTAACAGCAACAGCAACAGCAAACAGCAAATAACAAATAACAATTTTTCAAGTAATAACAAATAGAACAACAACAACAACAGCAACAACAATAGCAGCGATAACCACTGTATATATGATTTGGAATATTACGGTACACAGAACTAGAACTACACAGAATGCAGCAAGTGAAGAGTAAACGTTAAAAGTTACTAACAAAAGGATCCTGCCATAATGAAAAAATGGAAAAAATACGGTTTTACATAGAAGAACAGAGTCTCTATTTCTATTTCAATCTGTAATTCTATTTCAATTGCGATTGCTACCAAAAGGAATCACTAAATTATGCTAAGATACTTACTTACTCGTAATTTAACAACAAAAAAAGCGCAAATACAACCACCTACATGACACAACAAACAACAAACTATATATAACATATAACATACAGACATCAAGGACAAACGAATCATTCAAGTTGAGCTCAACGTTTTTAGCTTCCTTTTGTGTATATTATGTAATGCGTTTGGACTTACGTTTCATGATTGTGCATAACTTTTGGCATATATCTATGCAAATACAAACAAACACAAATACAAAAAGAAACAACAGAAACCAGAAGAAGATAACAAATCGAATGCAAATGCTAAAATATAGCGTCGCTTGGCCATGGGAAAGATCTTAAACGAATTTGTATATTAACTAGCAATATTTGTTTAATAATTCTAGTATTAGTTATATGACTAGCTATGTATAATAATTAGATGGTAGTTATTGTATTTAATAATGATACTAACTCTGGCGTACATTGTATTTTATGGAACCAAAATTAAACATTCGCAAAATCATCTCTAGCCTAAGAACATTTTGTACATAATGAAACTTTAGTTATATACTCGATGGCATTTACAGTGCGTAAGAATATCGTTTGATTAAATTAGCATTAATTTTATGTAAGTACAGCATCGAAACAAAAGAAAAGAAACTGATTAAAGTAAATACATACATATATATTTTCGTGGTCTTGGCATTTAACTTATATATACAAATACAATATATATATATATATATATTTCGTGTACGCTGGAAGCTAATTTAATTGTTTTATATCTAGATTATGATTTGAAAAGAGTTTTGTGGCTAAAAAAAACACGCTAACGGCATTTTGGCCGTTCTTGTATAGATTGCGCGTTAGCCAGATGTTTACTATAAGCAATATATGCATACACATAGTTACTGCATTGAGACCAACATGCTCATATAAATACACACACACACACACACACACATACACATACATACATACATACATATATATACATATATATTTAATCATAGTTATAAGTAAGTTGGTGTGGCAAATACATTTTAGTAATGTTAAATGAAATCTGCAATCGTCATGCAGTCATGCAGGATATACTTAAAGATGTGTATGCGTAAGTGAAAATGCATTCAATCTATGTAGAACAATAGTGCACACACACACATATGCATATGCATATCTAAAACATGGCTGCCAAGAACCCCCCTTGATGAATAACACAATATTAATGAGCTGGCGATAAAACGAACTTATCAACTAATAATAATAATGCAAGCTGCCATCAAATAGTATTTTGAAGTGCATTTGAGACACATGGAAAACTAAACGCTTCTCTTAACAGTAAGCCATGCAAATTGGCAACGCAAATGAGGAAGTGCACAAACAAATATCCCATATGTACTTACACACATACATAGTACGTAATACGTATACGTATACGTAATACGTATGTATGCGTAAATTATCGAAATATTTTTCTAAAAGTTTTCTCAGTAAATACAAAAACAAGAATTTTAATGTTTCCATCTAGAAGTTAACCAACCAACACAAACGAAACTTTTTAGCTTGGTACTCGAATCTACCCCATTGTAAATGAACTAAAGTTAAAACAAAACAAAATATGTATTTTTCAGCTATTAGTGCTCTGAGCTTCTAACTTGATACAAAAAGTTTGTTTTGCGTTTTGTAGAGATTTGATTTTTGGATTTATTGTAAATAATTCAAAGATTATGTGAAATGTTTTGTATGACAATCACATGATGTTGAGCAAATAAAATATTGATGACCCGTAAATGAAGCAAATTGCAATGTCAGTAATTGAAAAAACTCAAAAATGAAAACAAACATAACAAAAGTAATGAATTACAAATTACAAATAAACACAATATATATATATATATATACACAAATAAATAAATATATATATATATTACTTTATATAGTTAAAATAGCATAATAACAAACAGAAAGATCCTTGTAAAAAATACAAATAATAATCGCATCGTATAGGCAAAGAAAAACAAAACAAAACCCGTTTATACAAAGTATTCATACAATAAAACAAAATAATTCGCGCTTGAAGTACATTTGCATATACTTACGTATAGTATGTATACAGTTTTCTGTCTATTGGTCAACTATAATAAATATATGATAAATATATAAAGAATTATTACTGCAAGAAACCATCAATCGATTAAAAACAACACAGCTGCCCTGAAGAACGTATCAAGAGCTATTTAATATTTCGTAAAACAAATAAAGAACACAACAAAAACAGAAAAAAAACAAGTGGAGAAGGATTATCTTCGGCGTGCCGAAGATTAAATACTCTTTTCGAACCTTAAAGCAATTTTTACTATTTTTCCGTGACTGCTTATTTAATTCGCAGATATTAATGTCGCATACATATACCCCTACATATAAAATAAAATATATAAAGGTATTCATGTAAACAGGGACGTTTCACTATCCGCAGCTCGTGGACGCGTCCCTTAGCATTCATAAGTGCTACCGAATTGAACAATATACAAGTTTCAGTTTTTCCAAAAAGTCAAAACTACATTACATATGTATACTACAATATACATACCAAATTTTGTGCCTGTTGCTCTTATACCTTTCAAGGCCGCTGTCGGAAATTGAATTGTCATAAAACTTAATCTGAACATACGAGAGCTTATATTCAGAATTTGAGATCCATATTTTTTTTCGCGTGTCATTGGTTTTGCCAATGAATTTAAATTTTTCTTTTGAATTATTCTATTAAAGCTACTTTATGTATGAAAAAAAAAATTAGAAACAATTTAGGAAATTGAAAATAAATGAATTTGACTACAGCTATTATATATTTGAAAAGAAGAATAAGAAAAAATGAAAATAAATGACCAGTCGCCGCCGCTGGTTTCGAACCCGGGTCCTCTCGCTCACCAGTTCGCAACTTTACCCACTACGCCACAAGCCGTTTTGATGATCGCTGACAAAATCCCTTGAAGAGCAGACTGTCAAAAGCTTTCTTGTTTTGCTTTGTACTGCTTACACCAAGCAGTTTTAAGAATCGCTAACAAACTCGATTTATACTGAGCTTTTGTTTTTTCGCGTGGCATTGTTTTTGTTCTAAGCCATTGAAAGCAAATGAATTTGATTACAGTTATTATATATTTGAAAAGAAGAATAAGAAAAAATGAAAATAAATGACCAGTCGCCGCTGGTTTCGAACCCGGGTCCTCTCGCTCACCAGTTCGCAACTTTACCCACTACGCCACAAGCCGTTTCGATGATCGCTGACAAAATTGCTTGAAGAGCCGACTGTTACAAATTTCCTTCTTTTGTTTTCCTGCAACCTGCAACTCGCGTTTGTCAGCATTTGTTTTTTCGCGTGGCATTGTTTTTGTTCTAAGCTATTGGAAGCAAATTAATTTGATTACAGTTATATATTTGGAAGGAAGAAAAAGAAAAAAGTATTAAATTAACAATCAGTCGCCGCCGAGGCTCGAACTTGAACTTGCGAAACATGCGTTCGTTAGCGCGGCTCTTTACGCCATACGCCACAAACCGTTTTGATGATCGGTGGCAAAATACCTTGAAGAGCAGACTATCAAAAGCTTTCTTGCGCTTGACTTTGTTTGCTCAGACTATCAAAAGCTTTCTTGCGCTTGACTTTGTTTGCTCATATGCACCTGTTTTTTCAAAATATTTAATGACGCATATCTTCGCTGTTTATGACTCAATCGATTTGCGATTTTACCCATCGATGAGTTATATGGATGTTCAAGTGTACAAGGAAATTTAAGGCAATTGCTTTGAAAACATCGGATTTATGGCCAAAACCGACTTTGAGGTGTATGGCAGCTATAAGATATAGTGGTCCGATCCGGCCGGCTCCGACCAATGTGCTGTCCCCTTGAATAATAAGTGTCTGTGCAAAGTTGCATCGCGATAGCTCAAAAACTGAGGGACTAGTTTGCATACATACAGACAGACAGACAGACAGACAGACAGACAGACAGACAGACAGACAGACGGACATGGCTAGATCAATTTGTTTTTTTTTTATAAGCATATTGGCAGTAACTTTTGGGGGTCTCAGACGCTTCCTTCTATGCGTTACAAACTTCAGGACAAACTTAATATACTATTTTCTTCGAAAAGAGTATAACAAAGAAGTAATAATATAAACTTACAATTAAACAAAGAACTTAGCTGTAACCTTTAAAGAAAAATGCAGTAAATAAATGTGATAAGATTCTTTAATAGAAAACATTTCTCGTTATTTTACTGGAAATGGCAAATGGGGATCTAGTTGCAACTCAAATTAAACAAAACACCAACACGAAAACCTGTATTTAATTTATATAGATTTAGCTGCACATCAATTGCACATGTTTCGTTGTGAATTTAGACAAACACAATTATGAAACAAATACAATTCGAGCTGCAAATAAAGACATTTAACTATTATGAAAAATGTCAGCCAGGACAGCACAAGGACTTTATTTTTCCAATTAAGCGCGGTCGGCGGCGACAAAGGCAGGCGAGATCGCCTGACCTCTGGTCATTTTCGTTGTTAACCGCAAATAGAGTCCAATGCGATGGGGCTGGCGAATTGTGTGCCTGTGCCGCCTGTATTTCATTTGCCACATTGATAAATGGAAACGAATGCCATACGAGAGCGAGAGAGAGCGAGGCAGAGGGGCAGGGAGTTCGCTCCCCAGTGGAGTACCTGTCAATGGCAGGCACACACACACAACACACACACACACACATGTACGTTCGCATGCATGCAATTTAATTTGGCTGCCTTTTTGTTGCGGCTTTGTTTAATGCTATTTTACGGTGGTTGTTTCAATTTATTATACAATACAACTGCAATTGCTATTGGTATTGGTATTGGGATTGTTGCTCTTAATAGTTTTCAGCTCGCGCCAGCAACCGCAGGTCAATAACACGCACACACACACACACGCACACACACACGCACACACGCACACACACACATACACACACACACAGATGCACACACAAGGACATGTGTGACAGGGAAAAAGTGCATGCAACTAATTGGCCCTGTGCCTGGCCATGACTAGACTAAACAGGCCAAAGGAGGCGTTACCCAAATGACAGCCGCATTGAAATTGCGGCACAAAACACATGCAATTAACTAGCAGCGCATTTAATAGTAGAAGTCCTTCACTGCAAAGACTAGAGTTGTGCGCTAAATGTTGTGCTTGTAGTACTGCAAGGACTCGGTGGTGCCTATTCTGCGATCTGTGGTGCAATAGATCGGCTGCGTCTCCTGCCCGTGCTCCGACTTGTACAGCATGCTGTCAATGTAGCTGCGCAGATTGCGCGGCTCGGGCCACAGCGTTGCCAGACGACTGCGATAGGCGTAACTGAAGATGGCCTCGGCTATTTGCCTGTTGATGCAGTTGAGCTTGCGGATGGGCGGATAGACATTGCGCTTGGCCAGATCGTTGGGCCAGACGAGATTGGCCAGCCGATCGGCGGCGACCAGGAACGCCTCATCCGGCACGGTGGTCATGCCGGACAGCATGATGCCCAGCGTCAGGCCGGAGATCATGTAGTTGGTGGTGCAGTAGCCCGGCTGATACACCTTATTCGCATACTTCAACGACGGCAGCTCAATGGCCGAGATGAAAACGCAGCGTCCCTTCGTATAGACGAAGGCATCGTTGGCGCTGCACTCGGTGAGCTCGCCGGGACGCGACATCGCGTACAGGATGGGCTGCTCGGCGCTCTGCTCCATGGCCTTGATCACCTCCTTGCTGAACGCATGTGGCTGCGTACTGCAGCCAATGAGGACATTCGGCTGTATGGCCGCAATGGCCTCCACCAGGCTGGCAACGGGCTCGTGTCGCTGCTGGAACTCGAGCAGCTGATCGGGCACCTTGTGATCGCAGCGGGGCTGCACGACCAGACCCTTGTCGTCACAGAACCAGATGCGCTCCTTGGCCGCACTTTCGTCCAGCCGCAGGCGCATCAAGTAGGCAAAGCACATGCGAGCCATGCCAATGTTGAAGGCGCCAGCGCCGTAGAACAGCATCCGGTTGTCCTTGAAGCTGCGTTTCGTAATCCGGTTGGCGCCCAGCAGTCCGGCCAGCCCGCAGGCGCCCTGGCACTGCAGATCGATGTCAATGTAGCACTGCCGCTTGCGATACAGTGCCAGCAGCCGGGCGGAGTCCACAGAGTCGAAGTTCTTCGTCTGAATGATGGCCCTGGGTCCGAAGAGACGCAGCACGGCCAGCGTGAACTCCTCGAAGAAGGCCTCGAAGTCCGGTGCCGCAACGCGGTGCTGGGCCAAGCCGACGTAGAGCGGATCCCGCAGCAGCTGCTCGTTGTTGGTGCCCACGTCCAGCATGACGGGCAGACAGCTGTCCGGCTTGATGCCGCCGTAGACGACATTCTGGTGCATCTTGTAGAAGACGACGGCATAGCCATTCACACCATGGTCGCCCATGTTGAAGACCGACTCCCCGTTGGTCACCAGCAAGTAGCGTACGGAGTGCAGTTGCGGCCAGTTGCGAAGCACTTCGTACACATGGCCACGATCCTTGATCGTTATGAACATGCCATGCGCATTGGTGTACAGGTAGCTGTAGATCTTCACCGAGAAGTCCGACTTGGAGCTGTGGTAGACGGACAAGTATTTCTCCGGATCGCTCGCCAGCAAATCGTAGAACAGCTTGCGATTGTTCGCCTCCAGATCCGTCAGGAACACATACTGCTGCAGGAAGGAGCTCAACGTGGCAAAGTACTTGCTGCAGCCCGCCACCATCACATCCAGGCTGAGCACAGCCGGCGGAATCAGGCCGTGAATGCTGCGCAGTTGGCGCTCCCGATGCGAGAAGGCCAGCGACTTGTTCAGCGCCCTAACACGCAGCATACTGTGGCCAGTCAGCGTGCTGGGCGGACGCTGTGGATCAGTGCGCCAGAAGGTCTCCTGGTCGCGAGGCAGCCCCTCCGGGTTGATCAGCTTGTCAGCCTCGTTGTAGCACTCCTCCGGCACCTGCGGCTGATTATCCTTCTTTTGCTTGGCGCGCATCTTGAATGCGCTCTAAATATAAATACAAAGTGTGTGTACGGTAAACGAAAAGCTATCTATGTTTATGAACAAATATAAATACAAATGCTGTGTATCTATCTATGTACAAAAACGAAAAGACGAAAAGTTCGCAGCACCTCGACTGAAGTTTTTAAACAATTAAACAACATTCACAACTTTCACTACTTTGTCAAAGCTGATACGTTTGGATTATTCAGATAAGCATAGAAGCGCAGTATTCGGCACATAGAATCTTCAATCAAAAGCATTTGGTAATTGTATCGTCTTAAGAAAAGATTAAAGCTAAAAGCAGGATTGTACATTTTGTAGTCGCAGCTCAAATATGTGAATTGCATTTGGCAAAGTCGTTGCGGATTCAGAATAGTATCTTATGCAAGCCATACATACATATCTGTCAGTCTTTATATGGCTTGTAGCTTAATGCACTCTGGCCACATTTAATTTGTACTCATTTGCATTTCGGCGTTCCTGGGCATTATGTAAATGTATCTAGAGCGCACTTGGCGGCGACCTCAAACCTAAAGTGACACCTCAAAATGTCGTTGTGGCTTGTTGCCTTGTCTGTCTGCCCTGCGAACTTCTCTCGAAATTTGATGCAAAATATCAAGAGCCAGCGCCAAAACTTACAGAGGCCAAGACACGCTGTCGTTCGACTCGCCGCCTTCGCACACCTTTTATGCTAAATAAGGATGGGAATGGGGATGCGGATGCGGATGGAGATGGGGAGAATAGCCATTTTGTGGTGGGCACAAGTGCACTTGGGCAGCGGCCTTAAGTGAAATGGCAACATCGTAATATTTCGGCCAAAGATTGGAGTCCTGGCAACAGGACGACGGCAAAGGAAACGGAACGCAGCGCATTATAAAAACAAGAGGCAAGAGCAGCAAACGGCTGCCCATAAGCGGCTTAATTCCAGCCAGAGAGTAATAAGGGGGAGCTGTGCGCGGGTCTAGTTAGCTCCACTTTTAAAAATTCCACAAAGCTCGAGGGCAACCCAACTGTGGCCAACTGTTGTCCGACAATATCAAAAAAATAAATTTGCATCCGGCTAAAAGAAAAATGCCGCAACTAATTTGCAAAATGGCGAACGAAACGTTTGAGTGTATTCGTGGGTGTAGTCAAAGCCGTTGTGAATAACATATATACAGAAAACCAATTACATGCCAGAGGTGTGAGCTGGAATGCATCAAATGCTCATAATGAAATCAATTTTCAATCAAACGTTCAGAGAGCTTCAAGCAGTCCAAACTGGAGCTCCAACTACAATTCGAGCTCGGCCCAGCGAAAAGTGACCAAAATGTCCTGTGTGTGTGTGTGTGTGTGTGTGTGTGTGTGTGTGTGTGCGCACGTTTTATTTCCGATAGGGCCAAGAGGGCTTAACGGCACTTTTTTGTGCGCTTTGTTTCGGCACATTTGCACTTTCTGGACATTAAAGGCAACACCATTTGCACTTTTTCGTTTTCGTTGTCGTTGTCGTTGTCGTTCTATTTTCTTTTTGTTCCGGATGTGCTGCAAATTGAATTTCTGCCACGGGACATATTAAGTGATCGAACTCTCGCCGAACAGCGCCTATGGCTTTAGCGTTTTAACATACAAATGTGGGTGTAAGGAGAGCAAATGGGAGAGAGCAACCAACAAGCCAGCACCCAATGGAATTGACTATGTCTCTATGTGTGTGTGTGTGTGTGTGTGTGTATCTTTGAGTTGCATTCGTGGCGTATACAAAAAATGTTTATGCGACGTTTATACAACAGCGCAATTTGAATATTTTATGGATGAAATTCGATTTCGGTCATGCCCGGCACGTGCACTAAAAAGTTTTGCATATGGAAATTGATTTCCTTTGGTGTCATGCCTTATGAATGCTCTCCTGTGTATGTATGCGTATGTGTGTGTGTGTGCAGGTGTCCAGTTTTTGTTCATTTGCTGCTGCCCTCGACTACATTCACAGTTGTCAAGAGCATAAAAACAAACGCAATTCGCACCTATCGCTTGAAGTATGCTCAAAACTAAGCAATTTATATGCGGAACGTGATGCACAATCATTATTACGCATACGACAAGTGGCACAAATTGAAAGAAAGTCCAGCCAAATAGACCATGGCCAATTTTTGATTTAGGAGATTAATTCGGTAGTAGTTGGGAATCGTGTCTTGTTATACAAATCGACACTCAAACAAGTTTGTCACAGGCCATTTAGATTTGCATATTAATTAGTGATGCTGCGTTTATCGGTAGCTAGTAGTATAGTGTTGAAAGCTATGTCCTTTACGTATCATAAAAGTCTAAATACAGTCGCTGGCTGTTTTGACTGATAAGACTTACTCTAGCCTGGCAGCCCAGCCCGGCAAACAAATATCCGCATAAATATTGATACTTTGCATTGCACAAAAACAGGGCACTTAGTAAAATATTCACGACATGCTTTTCAATTGCAAGCCCAAAATGAAACAGTCCCGATTTGTGTGTGAATGGGTGTGTGTGAGTGTATGTGTGTGTGTAGTTTTGTCTGTATTGTGCAAACAGCTGTTTGGGCAGTGCCAAATATTGAAAGCCGGTATGTAAAGTATTGCAACGTTAGTTGCCTAAAAATCGCCACAAAAGCAACCAAAAGCGCATTGCAGCAGTTTATTAAATGATATGACGCTGCCGAAAGACAGACAGGGAAACTGAAAGAGACAGAGGGAGAGAGAGAGAGGGAGAGTGAGAGCTCAAGTGGGCCAATTCGAATGCCCAGCGGTGTAGTTTGGCATTTTTATTGAATTTTTCAAATTTATTTGCAGCCCGCTGGGCATTTAATGAAATGTCGCATAGTTTTTGCCATTGTGTTTCGGGTTTCTGTTGTTGTTGTTGTTGTTTTGTATTTCGTTTGAAACGTGGCATTAACGATTTGATAATTTACGATGCAAATTGGCAAATGCTTGCTGGGGAGCTGTCAGAAATTGGTGGCATGATTTACTGGCTGACTGGCTGGCATTCAATGGAAAATAACTCAAATAAATGTCACATGAGTGTCGCGCGAGACTCGTGCAACTCGTTCAAAGTAAAAAGACTTAAATAAAAAATTTATAAGCTTAATAAAAGCGCTGCAACTGAGGCAAACTCGCACGAATTGCTTGTTGTTGCCCTTGTCGATTCCTTTTGGCTTTCTATCTGGCAGGCAGCCGCGACTGCCACACACACACACACACACACACACATGCACATCCAGGAGAAACTTTGAAATCGGCAGCTACGTGCGTCAAAGCCAAAAAGCGCCAAGTTTATATCGTTGATGTTGTCGTTGCTTTTACTTTGCAACTTCAAAAGACTTTCAGCTTATTTTTGTACAGCTCTGCTGCCATTTTGTTTTTTCTTATTTATTTTTCTTATTTATTTTCGTGGGCTTGCACGCTGGCACGCTTATGTTCTTCTATTTAACAGAACTTAGCATCGCATCGCATCCAGAAGCAAGCAAGGCAAATAATTTGAGCAATAACCAACATCAAATCACAATAAATATTAAGCGAGAATTGCGTAATTAACTTGTTGCACGCTCCTCCTTGCAATCGGGGCCAATCTAATCGCATGTATCCGGCAAATAATTCTGTGCCACAAATGGCACACACAAATACCCTCCCCCACCCCAGCCAGTGGCATTAGTGGCAAATTAAAGAAAGCATAAACACGAAATCAGCACATGCGAACTCTATGCAACCAGGAGCTGTCCGCCTTTCAAATCCGCACATAAAAATTGTTAACGGAAGTGAAAATTAATTAAAGCCATGGACAAGGCCAAAGTACGCGCTGGCACGCAACGAGCTGGAGTCCCAGGAGCAGCGAGCAGGGAGTGGGCCAGATGGGAGGCTGTGCTTCCCAAATCAAAATATGAGCACTCCCCGCGAGAGCGTTACGCGCTTTTAGACGTGCTCAAATATTTGCCAAACGTGTCAAAAGCGTTGCAAACTTTGCGCTTCAAAGCGTCGACCAGCAGACAGCAAGCACCACCGCACCATCACCGCACCACCCAGCGGTGAATACAATTGATTGAACGTTGTGCGCGTGCGGGTGGAGCAGGCTGCTCCAACTGTCACTGCGAGAAACTGGCAGGTGTACAGAGCCCCAGCCCCAACCCCAACCCCAACCCCAATCCCTCTGGAGGTCCTGTGCGCGGTCAGGCAAGCAAAGCAAATGATAAACAGATAGTGAAGCAAACCGAACGCGCTGCAATTGTTACTAAAACAAGTAAGAGTGCTCTAGTCGGGACTGCCCGACTAGGAGATACCCTGAACCCAGTTCTGACATCCATTCATACTTGCCTACATAGAGACACACACATACTGCAAGCTGTGCAAGCGGTTTAAGCAGTTAGCTTGCTTTTTCACTGAGCCCCACACAATGGAAAGTTAAATCTTAAATAACTTCTGTGTTTATCGTCCGATCTTATTGAAATTTTTGGGGCAAACAATTGTCAATAATATGTGTGACCAAACCAAATTGCAAGGTCGTACCTTCAAAAATGCGTTTTTTTAACTTTTGGGGGGTTTGGGGGGTGGTATCCAAAAAGTGAAAAATTTGTTCATGTGTATGCTATTCGAGATTATACATGTCAAATTAGGGGCCTCTAGCTCTTATAACTTGTAAGTTATATCCAAAAAACGCTGGTCTAAAATCGAAATTTATCGATAACTTTTGAACGGGACGAGCTATCGATAAATTTTAATAAACTTGATCTGTCCCGGGATTAGGAGAACTTATGTTCCAAATATGAAGTCTCTAGCTCTTGTAGTCTCTGATATCTGTGTGTTCATACAGACAGACAGACGGACAGACGGACAGACGGACAGACAGACGGACATGGCCAGATCGACTCGGCTATTGATACTGATCAATAATATATATACTTTATATGGTCGGAGATGCTTCCTTATGCCTGTTACATACATTTGCACAAACCCATAATACCCTTTTTACCCATTTTTAATGGGTTCAGGGTATAAAAAACCATAAAAATTATCGAAACATTTTACAAAAGCAACAACAATAACAAGGACTCTCGCACATTCACAGCTATTCTGTTGTACTTTTTATATACGAATCGAGGCTCAACTTATCGCTGCTGGCTGACATTTTGTGGACAGTTGTGGTTTGGCATATGATAAAGTAAATGGCACTGTGACGTTTGCTAAGTGCTTAGTGGAATCATAAACAATATTGATAGGTTGACTATGATGACACGATTTTGCAATCAGTGTGCAGGTGTGTATTGCTTTCTGGTCCCAATACAAGCTTACCTTTAGAAATGACAGTAGCTAACAAATTTAAACTAGCATAAGCTTTGTGAGAAAGGTTTAAGTTAATTATCCATCCGTCATGAGAAAAGTATTGTGCATTTGTCTAAAATGCAAAATATTTGCATATTTATTGTAATTTCTTTAAAATTAAATATATTGCGAAACATTTACATTACAATTAATATTTGTCAGACACTTAATTATACTCTTTTCGAAGAAAATATGAACAAATTGCCCAGGAACTTAAAATTTTCACTCTGCCAACTGCATCACTTTCATTCAAATTCAAATTCAAAGAATATTTAATTTATTTTCAGTTGTACGAATTACTATAAGATTTAGTAATTCGATCAGCCCGGCTCCGACCAATGAGGTGTATGTTTGAATAATAAGTATATGTGCAACGTTTCATCGCGATAGCTTTGAAAACATGGGATTTATGGCCAAAACCGGCTTCCAGTTGTATGGCAGCTATAATATATAGTGGTCCGATCCAGCCGGATCCGACCAATGTGCTGTCCCTTTGAATAATAAGTCTCTGTGCAAAGATTTATCACAGTAGTTAAAAAACTGAGGGACTAGTTAGCATACATACAGACAGACAGACAGACGGACATGGCTAGATAAATTTATTTTGTCATTCTAAGCATACTGGCGGTAACTTTTGGGGGTCTCCGACGCTTCCTTCTATACGTTAAACACTTCAGCACAAACTTAGTATACTATTTTCATTGAAAGAGTATAAAAAGGTATTTTACATGACGCGGTAAAGTATTAACTCGACAAGCAGCTGGTCAACATAAATTGAAATGCCAACCAGTGAAAATTTATGAATTTATTCGATATTACTTTAGTCAGCTGTGCGTATCAGAGAACAAAGCTAATAAATTTCAAAGACATTTGATAGATCTATAATTATATTTAGCTGCCGATTTGCAAACTCTAAAAAGGGCAGTTGGTTGGGCAAACAAGCTCATTTGCACACTCGTAGAGTGTACAGGCACATAATTAAAACTACCCAAAGCTCAGCATGAGCAGCAGCAACAACAACAAACAGCAACAACAACAACAGCAGCAACAACAAAGCGAAGTAACAGATTAAGCAAAAATCTGGCAAGTCGCAGTCGAGGAACTAGGAAAATGCGCTCGCAAGCAGTTTTGCGTTGGCAGGACAAGTTAATTTATGGCAGTCAGTGAAGCAGGCAGATAGCACAGACAACAGGCAGCCGCCAGAGCAGCGAACAGACAACAGGCAGGAGCAACAACAACAACAACAACAACAACTCAAATGGCGGCTCGACGTTCATTTTGTTTTGCGCTTGAAACCGGATTTTATTTTATTTTGTGCAATTTCGTTGTTGCTGTTTTGTGCGCAGAAACTTTTGCTAATTTGCGGTAATGTTAATGCTGAACTTTGCACAAAATTAGTCAAGTTCTGGCGCGTCGGATTAAGCGCAATGTTACGCCAAAGTGTTAAGTTGGAAATAAATGTTGACACTTGCGGTAAAATGCGAGTTCTTGGCCCCGCAACATAAACAAAAGCGCCGAACATTTTAAAAACAACCCAACCCAACCCAACCACGACGCACAGCACACATCCTTCGACAGCGCCATGCCAAGGCTCCATGAAATTAACTTTGCCAGCGCGCAGCCCCAAAAAGTATGCAAGTGTCGGCTGTCACAGGTGTGCGCTGGAACAATCCTCAGCTGGTAGCTGGTAGCTGGTTGCTGGCCTCGTAGCGAACGGCAACTTGCCGGACTGCAGTTAATTATGAGTAAGTTGGCCATAACCGCAACACTTGCGACTTGCCGCCCTAGGCCCACGGACTTGCAACAGCAACAGTGGCAGCTGAGGCAGCTGAGGCATGCCACCAGCTCTTGCCAAAGTATTTTGTGTGGCGAAATTAATTTATAAGTTTTCGTCCGCGGCAGTTAGTGGCGCAGGACTCTCTGCCTCTCTCCCTCTCACCTGGGCGAACAACTTTGGCGTGTTTCGTGCCAAAGTTACTTACGACACTTTGGCCAAGTGTTTCGTTCTTCAGCTGGACGGGCGCACCAAATTTATAAAGTGTCATATGTTATGAAATTTGCCGCCTGGCACTTTGCATAAAGTTAAGCCAAGTCAAATTATTTACGTAAAAAATTGTCATAGACAGAGAGAGGGAGAGAGAGGGAGAGAGGGTGCTGTCAGTGCTGACGACGATACAATTATTGGTTTGTATGCGCACAATTTACAATTCACATTACAGGCACACTGTGGTGGCTGGCTGGGTGGGGAACCGTTTGAGGCACAGGCTTGTAATAAATCAAACCAAGTGAATAAATCATAGCTGTGCACATACACAACTGTGTGTGTGTGTGTGTGTGCGTGTGTGTATGCATTTCATAGTCGCAGCTTGACACATGCGAAAGTGAACGCGAACGCCACGAACATGAAATAATGACATGAAAATTGACAATTTTATTCCTACTTAACTTGCTGAATGGAACGAATGAATATATCAAGCGTAAGTGTGTATATCTACCTCTCTCTCTCATACTCACTCTCTCAATCTATATCTCTCTCTCTGTTGCTCATTCTATATGTGGGTGCTAGTCTATGGAGATATTTTATGCACAGTTTGACATGCGAGCGAATTGAAGCCAGAATGAATGACAGCCAGTGACTAACTGAGTGATACAGTAACAGCTGTCAAAGTGTGAATGACAACACACACACACACACACACACACACACACACACACGACTTGTGTTTTTCTTGTAAATTGCTTTTGATTTGCATTTGCGGAAGTGTATTTAATGATATATCAAGCGCATATCCATAGCTGCATGCACACAACTGCGGAAGTGTATTTAATGATATATCAAGCCATACATAGCATACAGTATATGTTTGATATGTACACACATCTGCAGCCTTGAAAGTGAACAGGACAGGAAGTGCTCGCTGCTTGATGGCAATCTGTGCCTGAGGTCATGTTTTATTGCCCAATCGAATTGTTTTTGAAATAAGCTCTGAAGCTAGATAAGCATAATTTATACGGCGCATAAATCAATGCTTGCTATTAAATTATTAAACATGATATGTATAAGACTGTGTTCTGGGTGCAACTGCCACTGCCACAGCTGCCGCCTGTCAATTGTTCGCACATCTCGTGACACACAAATGGACTAAACCGAACTCAATTAAATAATCGCCCGCCACAATTGAATTCTACAAAGATGTCTACAAGCAGAGCAGCCAGCTCTCAGCTCTCAGCTCGAGCTCTGATTGCAACAGTAGCAAAATGAAACGGGTACGCAACACAACTCGGGCTCAGCTAATCGCGATCGCAATTGTTTTTTATGTGGCTGCTGTTGCCGCCGCACCACAGAGCACAACAATCGAGGAGCTTATCGTGGAGGCTGACGTCGGACATGATGCGGACAGCAAGCTGGCTCTGGTCACCCTAAGCAAGTCCAGCTCCAGTGAGGAGGACAGCGTCTCCTCGAGCAGCAGCGAGGATAACGTCTCCGACGATCTGATCTTTCTCACCCGCAAAGGCCAAACACAGAAGCCAGCTGCACCGCAGTTGCATGCCACAGATGCCTCTGCCTCCGAGGAGCTAGCGCAACAGCAAACCACACCAATGCCGCCCATTGACATGAGCGCATTTGTGGCGCTGATTCCCACCCGCCAGGTGCAGGCCATCGTCGGCAACTACTTTCGCCACGACAAGGAAGTGCAACGTGCTCACGCCTTCCTCAGCAGCGAGTTCTTTGCGGAGATGAAACTGCAGATCCTGCAGCTGCCCGAAGTGATCGCGTTTACGCGCTATCTGAACGCCAGCGGCTTGGATGTGCTCAAGCTGGCGCAGACTGTGGTGCAGGCCATAAAGCCGCCCGCCTCGCTGGTGGACACCACAGCGGTCAGCGGTGCGTATGAGTAACAAGCAGCAGTTTGCTATGGCGGAATAATAGCTTGAAGATAAAGTGAAGTTTGTATAGCCATGCTTTAAGTTTGCAGAGCTAGTAGGTGTCATCTCAGAACTCGATTATTCAAATAGAATATATACTTGTGTATAATCTCGTTGAATTTGTGAAATGAAGTTTTTTAAGTATTAAATAGCTTTTTATCAGACATGGTTAGCAAAGCAACACTAACACAATCACTTCATTTTCAAACAGCTGTTAACTAGACTGCGAAAAGTTAGCTATTGCTATGTAAATTTACATTTTGGTTGTGTTAACATAATGTTAATGTATCTGGAGTGTTTTAGTTGCAACGAAAGTTCGTTAAAACTGACTATCTGGCAGAAAAATTGGCTTTTTGCCCAATAGTGCAAAGGCATAACTTTGCCCAGGCTCTCAGCCATAACTTACACACACACAAATCAACAAACACATGCAGTCAATGACATGACACAAACAAGTTGCTGCATAACTTCAAAGTTATCCAATGTCCGGTCTGTCTGTCTGTCCGTCTGTCCGTCCGTCCGTCTGTGCCTATGTCTATGTGTCCATGGCATTATGCTCAATGTCATGGTCCAGCAGAGCTGCCAGCTCCAGCTCCAGCTCCAGCCGACAACCTTATCAATGTTCACACATGCTCGCCTCCAGCAGCAGAAGTGAAGCAGCACCTGAAATGAATTATTTGCAAATAGCTGTAAACTATGCAGACAAAGCCAAATGCAGATCCCCTAAAAATGCAAGGACTCAGAGCATGGGAGGTAGCCTCATGCGACAGTCTTACGCAATTCATTTAATGAAATATTTGGCCAGTTATTGAATTGAGTTTTGCACTGGCACAGGTGCAGGATTGGGCAACGAGGAGAACAGCACCAAGGAGCTGAATGGCCTGCATGGACTCGTTGACAGCGTGCTGGATGTGTTGCCGCAGGATCAGATATTGGCCACCTTCTTCGATAAGACCGAAACGGATCAACAGTTCTCTCGCCTCATCGACAGCATTGGCACTCAAAAGTTTTCCAAAATCTTGGCAAATCTGCAGGTGAGTTTGTCCATCTATCCCCAGCCCCAGCCCCATCCCCATCCCCAGCAGCCAGCATTTCCCCCCATTAAACTCACCTCCGGGCACGTAGCTGAATTTCAAAAGGTTCGATCTAGGCCCGTTGGAAATACATCTTTTTTTTTTAAACAATTATTGAAGTGCGTGTGTGTGAGTGTGAGTGGCAACGAAAAAAAATAAAAGCAAACAGGAGTCAGCGTTCGACCGCGGCTGCCTAATAATTTTCCACACAGACGTGAGCAAAATTTCATAGCAGCTTTTTTATTGGGGTTCCTAATGCTTTATTACGTTCCGAGAATTCGAGTGTTTCGAGAGCATATGTACTCGTATACAAATCAACTTCCGCCACTTCTGCTCTCTCTCTCTCTCTCTTTCTCTCTCTCTCTCTCTCTGTCTCTGTCTCTGTACTTTAAAGCCAAGTTTCCAAGTGCCAAGGCGTTTTTCTTCTAATTGGCAATTGAGCTGGCCTACGTGCGGAACATATTTATGAAATGGCTAGATGGCAAAAAGCAGAACGCGTTTGTTTTTCCCAAATGCTATTGCATCGCAGGCAATTTATGTTTATGTGTGAGAATATGCCAATTGATTTGGCGTAAATAGAATGCCGATAATTGAAAAACCTGAGCATGTCTGGCATCGATGCACATCACTCTCAAACCGCAATAAAATATACTTATTATCGAGACGTGAACTTGACAAACAGCCGCAGGCATATATTTGTAACCAATATCACAGCAATTATCAACAATTTGATTAAGCTTGCTCCAGATGGCAAGTCATATTTATCTTAGAATATCTCCTAGTCGAACACTTTCGCCTAAGGCACAAATACTTTAAATTTTAAATGGTAAGGAAATAAAAATTCCTTTATCTTAAAAAATGTATTTTAATGTATTTCAATTAGGAACCTAGGGAAGAAATTTGGAATTTAAGCCACAAAAGCTGAATACTTTACCATAAAGTTGTAAAATTAAACTCATATTTTTAGTTCTTAGTGAACAAATGACTTATACAAATTATTCTTTTTAATATTTGTTTCTTTGTTCTTTTTCAGAACTCTGTGCCAATACGCAATCTGATGTTTGAGCTGCACAATAATGGCATCTACATAAGCCGAATTGTGGAATCCTTAAAATCGTATTTCTTTCTGGCGAGCTTTTAAGGAATACAGTGAAAATGAATGAGACCAGAACAAGTCTTTATATATTTTTAATGTATGCAACTAAACGATTCTTTCAAATATAAGTGTGTAAATGGTAACGAAAGATAAGGCAAGTTTGAGACGCATTTAAAGCAGGTTTGTTGGGTCGAGCAAAGAAAAAGGATACGTTTTCATGCCATTTGGATATCGAGCATATGCGAGGCAATTATTTAGTTGGTCTGCCTCCTGGGAATCGGCAATGGCATCTAGAGAGTGCAAAAGAAAACGGCGCATATTAATAACGATTTCAGGCAGTCGGGCAGGCTGATACAGAAAAACAGAGAAGAAAAAAAACAAAAAGAGGGTTAAATGATGCAAAGGTGGTGGCTTTTGGTGCGTCAAAAGTTTATCTACGAAAAAAGTTGCGAGCTGAAGCTGCCAGCCACTCCCTCTGATTTATGCCGCTTCGCCTGGCTGTACTCCGGGTCTGAGTCCAGCTCCATCTCCAGTCCCAGCTCCCAGCCCAGTGCTAGCATCAGCGCAACAGTTGCAACTCTCTTAATGTCGGCGTTTATTTGAATAAACTCAAACTTCTGATTTCACATAGGGCTGCCTGGCAGCGGCAAAAAGTTGAAAACTTTCTCGGTTAACTGATTTCTACACCGACACCTGCAGGCTAAAACCAAAAAAATATAAAATATATATGTGTGTGTGTGTGTGTGTGTGTGAGTTCGCGCCCCCCAGGAGACTCATAATTTAGGTGGAGTATATCAATAAATTACGCATCCTGCTGCCAGCACTTTTTAAAGTAGATAGAACGACTGTGCCGCTGAAATGCAGAAAACAGAAAACGCAAACACTCTCTTTTGTATACCTTTCTAAATTGTCAGGGTATTATGCAATTGTGACAGGCAGATAGAGATATCAACAATAATATAACATATATTTTGAATCAGCATTTCTGCTAGAAGCTGATATTTTGACTAGAGATTTGGCATGGAACGTTTTTATTTGCAATGTGCTTCTTAGTTAATAAGGCACAATTCATTTTCGACATCAGTAGCCTGTTCATATCTTAAAGATTATTTGAAAATTACTTTGCATAACATATACAGATATCTTTTTAGAATATAGTTAAATCATCATGAGATCTTATGTGATAAATAATATTGTAATTTGCCAGGTTGTTGTCTTTTTATAGAATTTTTATTATCTAACTATTTCGCTTTATTTTACATCTTTCCAAACCTTCCTTGAAGAGAGTCTTTAAATATATATAACAAAATGTTTATTTAGTCTGAATACAGGGTATGCTTTACTCTTGTGTTTGCGTCGCTATGAGCAAATGAATTTGTTGCACAGCTACTGATCAGGAAGCACGGCCCCCATTTCAGGTCTCTATTACTGACCAGCTCTTGATGGCTGCGTCTGGTGGTGGCTTTCATGTCCAACCATAACTCAATGCGGTCCAATTGATTGCCCTCTGGCCCCGTCTTCGCACCCCAGACCGGAGCATGCTCATCGGCATCGCAGCTGTAAACATGCAGGCAACATAAGCTACGCGTCGTGCATCAGCTCCATTAATCAATTACAGACACACCCTTCTCGGCGGCGGCAGCAGTCAGTGGAACGGCCTGTAGTACGACAATCACAACGTGTCACAGAAGTGTCCAAATTCAATCTGCAGCACCAGCAAAGCCAACAAAAATAACATTTGTAAGTCGCTAAAGGCAGCAACAACAAAGAGAAACTCGTCCGAGCACCTGGGGGAGAAGCGTAGCGTGTTTTCATTTCCCAAATGTCATTGTAGCAAATTTTGGAAAATATCAGAGTCAGATAAATTGTCGCTTTCGAAATAAAAGCCAAGTACACTTGAGACCACTATTTACGGAACAGATCGATTCGATTCCTTTGGCATACGCTTCGAAACCCAATCCAATCCAATCCAATCCAAGTCAATCCTTTTGAGGCGGCCATGAAGCTGGATGGTTATGTAGAGAACGCACATGCTCTCAGCTCACCCATTCCAATCGCTGCTGCTGCTGCTGCAGCGACTGCTGCTGTGTCGCAGTCCCGGACAAGCAATCTGCAGCAGATCTACCAGATCCTGGAGTGCCTGCAGTCCGATCTGCTGGCCTGCGATGCGCGCCTCTCGCTCTTTGTGGCAGCAGCCAACAGCTATCGCTACGAGTCGCTGCTGCGTCCCTTTCCCAAGGAGTTCCTCGACGGCAATCTGCGGCCGGACATTGATGCCATCTTCGATGTACTCGCCGACATGGACCGCCTGGAATTGATCATGCAGCAGCTGAGCAAGGGCAACTCCGGCTGCTATAATGGCAGCGTACTCAAGCTGCTGCACGCCGTACTCGTTCGGCACGGCGAACGCGTCTCCATGAGCACCCTACAGCCGCGGGAGTTCGAGGACTTCTACAGCCATCTGAAGATTGTGGCGCCGCAGGTGACGCCCACGCAGATCTTCGAGGTGACGCCCAGTCTGAAGTGTGCGCACACCAAGGACTATACGAGACTGCGCTGTCAGCGACCGGTGCGCATCGGATTCTATGGGGCCAGGCTGGAGGAGCTGTACGCGATGCTGACTGTGGCCAGTCTGCCCCTGAACGAGCCCCTCGAGCTGTGCTCCAGTGTGGACGAGGCGTGGAAGCGCTGTCGCCACAGTCCTGGCTGGGGCGGCTCGCGCTGTGGTCCAATCCTGAGCTGTGTGGCTGTTGTGGAGTATGTGGTGATGCCCACGCATGTCCAGTTGAATGAGGTGAATGGTAATGTGATTGTCAGCGATGCCAGCTGTATGCAGATCTCCTATCTGATGTTCTTCGGCCAGAGCATCGAGCAGTACGAGAGTGCGCTGACGATGCAGCCGAAGTATAGCTTCAACTGGCAGGAGACTGTCAAGTGGATTGAGGACAACAAGTTTCCCCTTTCGCTGGGCGCCTACATGATGATCCTGTCGCTGTCGTCGCCCAGCGGACGGGGCATCTTTCACCGGTTTGCGACGACTGGACTGTATGTGCTAAGGAAAGGATTTCTCAAAATTTAAGTGCTGAAGCCCTTCTTTGCTAATTCGCCTTCTTGGCTGGTATAATCATTTTATTGAGCAATCCGCTGGGCGGAGCTGCGGAACAATAAAGTGCTTATATGCGCCAATAAAGCTCGGGTGCTTCAAGGAAATTCAAAAGGACTTTAAATTGCAAACAACAGCAAAGAGACGGAAGAGAAGGAGGAGGATGGGGAAAGAAAGAAAGACGAGGGACGAGTGTAAGCAAATGTTGGCATGAGTCACACACGCAACTGGCCATAAATAACAACAATTTAGCATTACAAGTGACGCAGTAAAAATTTATACGCTCTCGCACATTTTCAATTTTCTGCAATTTTTCCTAGCAATTGTGTGAAATTCCTTGCGGCGACTCCAGGCGACTCTGCATAAAAAGGACATGGTCAGAGATTTGTGTAAGCATGTGTGTGTGTGTGTGTGTGGGCATACTCTCACACACACACACACACAGACATGTACATAAACTGAGTGCAGCCAGTCAGGCAGTCTATGCCGACATACTGAAAACTTGGCATTATGTGTTGCCGGACACTTTTAGGGTCACACAATTTAGCAGCTTGGCTGGCAACATATACTTTTTTCTTCTACTCTTTTTCACGACCACAACTAGTCTGTGTGTGTGTGTGTGTGTGTGTGTGTTATGGCATTTTTTTACATATGCTCGTCTGTGCTACAAGTTATGCAGAGAATGCAGTCCGTGCCCCTTTTGGCAAACATCGCTGGTATTTGGGAAACGTAAGTTGCGCTGACAAAAGCATTCGCGAAAGCGAAATACTTCTGTTCTAACCATATTTCATGGCATTTAAGTGTACGCCTTGCAATTACCCCCTGCTAACTCGGGCTTGGACCAAAAGCTATCAATTATTTGGCAACACTGCGCTATCATTACGCCCCCACAGCCGCTCTGTATACCAGCAGCAGCCATTAATAAACGCACACATCAAACTTGGCTGACTGTCACATAAAATTCAATTTAGTGGCTTTTATGCTCGCTGCCAGCAACAACAACAACAGCAACAACAATGACAAGTCTAAGTCAAGTCACAAAAAAGAAAGGGCAGCAACCCTCATCGCCCAGGATCTTACGCAGCTAAGCTGAATGCACATTAGCATGAGTACGACTACACAGGTTAACAGCTAACAGCTAACAGCTCAGAGCGGCAGACAGCGATCTCAAAGGAGGTCCTGGCACGCACTTACGGCCCGGGGTCCCTGCTCGGGTGCCCTGCCACTCGTTGCACTCGACCTGAAATCAAAATAAATGTCAACGCTGCTGTCACACAAAGCAAAACCCCCCCTGCCTGTTTACTTCCTGACTACCCAGTTGCCACTCGCGCTCGTTTCTCTTCTGTGCTCTTCTCTTTTTTTGGGGTCTAAGTTTTTGACTTCCTTAATGACAGTGTGGCGACGATGATGATGACAACAATCAGGACGACCACGAGGACGACGTCATCAATGCCATCAGCATCAAGGCTCAGTTCTGTATGAGCAGCGGCTTGGTGTTGGGGGGTCGCCACAAGTTGATGATGCAATTTAAGAGCTTTTTGGCTTCCCCTCAGGAACATTCTTCGCTTTTTGATAATCTAACAAAATTGATAAGGTGTGAAATGCTTGATTTTATTTTCTGCGTTCTGCACAAGAAAATGCTTTTTCTTGCCAATTTCTTGTTGGCTGTGCCACATCCCCTAGCTATTTTCCGGCGTTTCTTTTTCGCAGGCGGTTTTAGGCAATACAACAACAAAAAAGTGTTGCCTTTGATGTTTTTTGATGAGGTGTTTGTTTAGTTTTTGATGTTGCGCATAAGACGACACTTTGTATATAATTCAGCACCGCCTTCTCTATTCACCTTTTGTTGGCGTTTCTTTCCCATTTACATTTTAAACGAAATTTAATCCAGTTTATGTTTTCCCCAACAAAAAATAGAAGAAATCCAGCGATTTTCGCTTTGTAGTTTGTTGTCGCTTTGAAATTTAAATAAACAAGGAAATTGACTTAGCAGCATAGATTTAACACAGCTCCCAAACTCTCAGCTGATGTTCCTTACTTAGACTGCGACTACTTCGACTTCGACTATGCTCGATTTGTGTGTGCCAGCTTTTTTGTGCTGCAGCTATTTTTTTGTAGTGAACAGTAGCAAAACGCACTCGCACATGCTTGCCAGCCGTAATTATCGGCACGTCAATTGCACAAAGCGCCACTGAAATTGTTTAAACGTTGGTCAGCCATAAATTGATTCGTACGGCAATCGAACGATCCGCAGTCATCACACAATTTGCTCCTTCTCGCTCACTCGCCCTCTCTCTCTCTCTGTATATCCCTGTTGCAGCAACAACAAAAAAGAAGAAAAGTAACACAGATATGTTGGCAAAAAACGAAGCTGCTGGCGGCGATTGCTTTGAAATTGGCAGCAGCCAGAGCCGTGTTGAATGTGGCAATGGCAACGTTTGGCAAACTGCAACTGAATATCATTGAACTTACTTTAGTTTGGGAATCAACACGCTTTACACTTAGCCATTTAATTGTTGTTGATTTTAAGTATTTCAAATACGTAACGGTTTGCATGTCACTCGATTTTGAAATATTTGTGAGCAGTGTAGATATTGCAAAGGAGAAAACTTTCTTTTAAAAAGTACTCATAATAATGAAAAAAGTCTGTCTATAATATAAAAATATTCTATAAATATAATATAATAAATATAAATACACCTTTACCCAACCTATTTAATAAAATACTGCTTAGAAATTGGTATATATTCATTTTGCATTTTTTACTGAGTAATTTCATTAAATAATTACACAAATATGTTAAATGCTTGTTCGCTTGTTCGCCTTAGCAACAAATGCTCGAAAAGTATATGGTGTGTTACTAATTTTTTTTTAAATGCCGAGCTACCCTTTATGTAGTCGAGCAAATTGCGCATACGCATGTTGCCCCGCCACTCAATCGCTAACGTAATTTGCAATTTGGCTGGTTGCTCAAATGTAACTGACTTCAAACTGTTGAGGATATTGGATCAAGTGACACGAGTGCCTCATGCCCGACTGACTAACTGATTGTTTAATTATTGGAAATACGAACAGCAAACGTGCTCAAAGCACTCGCGCTGTGTGTGTGTGTGTTGGTGTGTGTGTGTGTTTGAGTAACCAACAAATCAGTGCATCAACAGCGACCGGCAAAGCGATAATGTGCATGCTTCAAGTGGGGAGCCACTCGGTGGGGCTATTGCTTAGTGACCCCACCGAGAGAAACAGAGAGAGTGAGAGAGACAGAGAGAGAGACGGAGGGGATTAGGATTTGGCCACTAGCTGTTGCTGTGGCAGCTTAATGTCAGCCGCATGTATTGAGCAGATGAAAGTGCTCCCCTTTGACTCGCTTAAATGCGCACAAAGGATAATGCCACAAAGGGTCACCAAGTGCATTCTCTGACCAGTCGATACTCTGATATTCAATTGAGTTAGCCTCGCCACACACACACACCCACACACACACACACACACACACACAAACACTGCTTCACAATGCTGCCATAATTAAATATTCATTATGCCATTTGGCAGCATTGCCAAATTTTCAAACAATTGAGCTTACTTTTTCTGAAATAAATTATGAATGCCAAATAAATTGTATAAAATTCAACGCAACTAAAACAATGAAGTTCACTCTAAAAAAATGAAAGAGTTTTTTACAGAGACCACGTTTAATACACTATAATCTCGTTAATCTGGACAAATAGCGTCAAGCCATTGCAAATTTGAGATACTTTATTCAAATCAAGCCAATGTAAGGCTGACAAGTTCCTAGAAATACCTTTCAATCATTTTGAACTCAAAACTGATCCACTTATTAAAAGCACAAAGTCTTTAAAAGGAAGTAGTTAGTTGTGCGTATTAACGCAATGTTCGAATTCGCGGCTGTCTGAAATAACGACATTATACTGATATATAAAACAGAGCTATTCACATAATGATTGCCAAAATCACACTAAACTGACAAAGCCATATCAAAAAGTATTTTCGAACGATGTATTCCCCAAAAATAATAGTAGACAAAACCAATATTGTTGTGGTTATAACAAACGAATTCATAAAGTTGTGAGATTAAATGAGATTAGACAATCCGCCACTGCACACATTCATATACTACATACGTATGTGTGTGTGTGTGTGTGTGTGTGGGTGAGTGTATTTTCAGTCGCTTTTGTACGCATTTCGCACAATATGCACATTTTCAATTGTTATTATCGATGTAGTGGTGCGTGACTGCGGTGGATGAAAGGAAAACCACTTGGTGGCCCGCATCGGTGGTGCTGACTTGTTGATTTTATGTGTGCGTGTCTGCATGACATTTGCAACTGTTGATTTTGTGTCCGCTGCTGCACTAGGCCAGGCCAAAATGCACAAAATCAATTCAGTGGAATTGAGGCGTGAATTATGCAGTGCGCTGATAGTCGAATTTGGAGCGCTTATGTTGTCACTGTTGCGATTGCGAATGCGAATGCGATTGCGGCAATGCAACTCGTTATATGCATATGTCAATGCAATGGAAAAATCATATTTTTTATTCAATTTACTACCTCAAACTGCAGCAGACAGTTATTGAGTATACGCCATATATGTTTATTTATTTGCTTGTATAAGCTTAAAGTCAATTTGTAACCGAAAGAAGATATCGATATAGGCTAGCAGTTGAACAATTATCATTATTAATATTTAATATGATTAAAATTAAAACTGCATCAGCAATTTACAAAAATGCCCACAATTCAGAAATATATTTTATTAAAATTGCGTAAATTTTACAAGGCACACAACAAAAAAGTTTGCTAAAGTCGCGACAAAGTTTTGTTGTCTGCGCGATAATGTTGGCGAAGTTAACTTAATTTTGTCACATTTGACAACGCGTTAAAACAGCCGAGCTGTAGAGTGCAGAGTGCAGAGTGAAGAGGCAAGCAAAGCCGAAAAGAGCAGACACTGCTGAAAAGTAGAAGTTAGTGTCATGAACTTCGCATCTGCACAAGATAAACAATGCAAGCCGCAGACAAATGAGTGATGGCATATAAGTACTATGAGTACTCGTAGCCTGTAAGCTGAAAACACGAAATGCACATAGCGAACGCGAACGCGAATGCAACGAACGTTAACATTAACGTGAATGTGAGCGCGGCGTCGACGACGACAGGTTAAAAAGAGCCCAAAGAGCTCCGAAGAGCCGCAAAGTATGCAATACAAATTCAGTGCGCAACGTGGCTCATCTGGGGGGTACGAGTATGCCGTTGTCGTCAGCTGCAGCAATGTAATTTGTGGCATAGTGCGTAATACACACTCACACACACACAGGCACACACAGGCACACACACGCACACAGAGCCACCGCTAAGTGAGTGAGTGATTCGCCAGACAACGAGACTTGAAGGCAAAATGTTAAATGACGATGCCAACGACAGCATGTGCGTGTGTGCGTGCTTGTGTGTGTGTGTGTGCTTGTGTGTGTCGCAGTGCATTGCATTTTGTGCAGCGAGCAGATCTTGGCCCACACACTGGGCCACGTTATGTGCTTAAAGCGAACTGTTTTCCTCTTCGTTTTATTTTATCTGTTTTTTTTTGGACTCGCGTTTTGTGTTGTGGCTGGCCTTGTTTACATATAAATATTCTATATGCGTGCATTTTATTTATGATTGCACAGCGGACAACTCACTCATTGCACTCAGCCGCAGGCTAACAGTCCTGCCAAACGGAGGCGCTCCTCCGCGGAACGCCAACAATTCACATTTTGATGGCATCATCTGCTCCGGCTGGCTACCCATATATTTATGTGGGTACAGGGTGCAGAGAGCTCTTGTTCTTGTTGTTCTTATTGTTGTTGTTGTTGTTGTTGCTGCTGCTGCTGCTGCACTTAAAAGCGATTAAATATAAATCAATATAAAAATTTGCATATTAAATGCGTATGTGTGCTCGTTTATTCAATGGCAGCCACTTCCTTATGCCATAAATATATGTGCATGCGAATGCTTATTATTTATTATACAAATATATAACTTATACAAATATAACTATGCTAACTTAAGCAAAGTGTATTGTTACGCTCGGTGACATCAATCTACAGAGAAGTAAACAGTAAAAAAGGAAAAAACATGTTTAGGAATGGATAATATAAATGATCTTTAAATATACTCAATTCTCAAATCCAATGAATATAGTTTCTTAGATCGTAGATGATTTTGGTAAAATAAAGATTTTTTATTAAGTTAGGTGAGCGAAAGACTGACAATTACATAATCTGGGCAGATATTATTTCTTATCAATTTGGCCTACAGGCTTTTGCAGCTATTAAACAAGCATAAATGTTACTTTATAAGCATTCCTTAATTTCAAATACTTTTACAATTATATATATGTATATTTTAATTCTTTAATGTTTCATTGCTATTTATCACTCATTTTACCTTATTTTATTTATATCAAGTCGACAATAAAATCGAAAAAAATATAAAATTTATAGGAATACTCTAAAATTGCATTTATATTTTGTTTGATAGCTTAACAGTTTATTTTTCTAAATATATACAAAATATATAAATATATATATATTGCTTAACTTTCCAGCAGAAAGGGCTACAAAATTTGTAATCTCCTTCAGTTTTCTTTTCACGCCTCCATCTTAAATATTCGAAACTTTCCAAATTTAATAAATGCCCTTTCTCTCTTACCCCATTTGTCTTTATTGCTGGTTGTCTTTTGTTGCCTAATGCTCTTATACGACTTTAATCGGTGGCGGCATGAGCTTTTATTAGACGAAACGCACACATATGCAAATGCTATAAAACAGCAACAAACATGTTTTGGCAATTGAAATATTGTGGGATTAGCTCGAACTCGTGACGATCCCTGAGCCCAAGTTGCCTTTACGATGTTTCGGCAGGATTGGGCAGGACTGTGACACTGTCATCGAGCATGTCAAAACAAACAGCATTATATGCAAAATTTCATATACCTCACACACACGCACACACACTCGTACACACACACACACACACACCCTTACGCATAGGCAGGCATATTTTTAATGCGTTTATGCTAATCGCGTGGGTTTTAATGCGGCCAGCGTGTTAAATGCGCCACAACTGGACGGATGGTGGTTGGGGGGGTGGCTGTTTCAAAAGAGGGGGGTGGGGTGGGGGTGGTGGTTGGATGCCTGTCAACACATTTCGCTGATTGCCATGTGTCTTCGACGCTGCTAGACAAGCGAATTTGCATAAATTGCGTTTAAGGCAACCGCTACACAAGACCCAGCACCACCCTGAACCGACTACAAAGTGCGGGTGGTGCGTGGTGCTTTGAGGGCGGGGGCAAAATCTCCAAAAACTAAGCGTCATTGTGCTGCTTTCGCACTGGCTGCGGTTCAGTCTGCCAGTCAGTGGCTGTTATTACGGGCGGGAGGCCTGTGGGAGAGTTTTTGCAATTACAGTGCTTCAGGTAATTATGTGCACCCGCCTCAGCCGCCTCAAGTGGGCAGGCGCACAATGTTGTAAAATTATGCATCGATGAAATTGAATGAGTCGACTGAATTTGACATGAAGTTTAAATTACTTTGACACACACACACACACACGCACATGGATTTTACACACACACACACACATAGAGAGAGAGAGAGGACAGGAACCGCAGACAACAAGCGTATAATCAAGTGGCAACACTGGCAGCAAGGGTCAGCAAAATTTGCAATCAGCAAGGACACAACACTTAAGGCCATCATGCGAGTTTGGCAGTGGGTGTAGTGGGGTTGGGGGTGGGGGCGAGTGGGTGTAGTGGGGCTGCAGTACAGTTCAGTCAGCCGTCTAAATTTCAATTTTTGTCCAAAATCATTTGTGCCTCGCTGTTTTCGCTTGTGCCCAACAAACCGAACATTAGGCACAAAATTCTCAATTGAATTGGCCCTGATAATGACAACTTCATGCATTATGCGTACCCAGGCCACCGTGTGCCAGTGGCACAGGCTGTGGCAGTGGCACAGGCACAGAGCAGCATTTTGAGCGACAGGCGCCGCTGCATGCACTCAAAAAACTTGACAATCTCGTTTGCCGGCCGCAAATATGCGATTGCCTTGTACACTGGGCTGCAAATGAATGGCGCCATGTCCCCTTGTCCCCATGTCCCCAGTTGGGGCCACTGTTCTTTTTTGGGTGTACACGCCTCTTCTTCTTGTTCTACGTTCTTTTTTTTGCCTGTTGGAGGGAAATTGGACAGCGGCCGCTCGTTTTGTGTGCTGCGCTCTCGCTTGTCGCGCTGTGCAGTGCAAATTTTCCAAAAATGTACCAAACATTTCGTTAAACACGAGCCAGTGTCTGTGCATGTGGCATGTGGCAAGTGGCAAGTGTGTGCATGTGTGGCAGGGCATCGGCTGAACTGGGCTGGGCTGGTCTGGCCTGGTCTGGCCTGGTCTGCTCTGTTTGGGCCTGCCAACCTGCCTGCTGACTTATGCATTCATCCATCCAACTAGGCAGCCGCTAGCATGCCCGTGTGGTTCGCTTTTAATAAATTCATAAATATTTATATATGCAAAATTTTGTGGGCCCAAAATGCTCTGGCAGCCAACTGGCTGGCGTAGCCCATCTACCAATCTATTCAATTTGGGGGCCACAGCAGCAGCAGCACCGGAGCACCAAACACCGTTGTCAGTTGTGCTTTGCGACTGCAAATGGCCAAGGGCAGGGGAGAGGAGGATTGAGGTCAGGGGGCGGGGGGGACTGGCATCGAATAGCTGTGCTCACTGTACTTGTAGTGCGAGAATGGTGATAGATTGATGCGGCATGTCACAAAACCGCA
The DNA here is from genome assembly GCA_035042425.1 of Drosophila flavopinicola. Taxonomy (NCBI): domain Eukaryota; kingdom Metazoa; phylum Arthropoda; class Insecta; order Diptera; family Drosophilidae; genus Drosophila; species Drosophila flavopinicola. The sequence continues at coordinate 9,334,164 of JAWNLL010000090.1, read as the reverse complement.
GCAGCAGCCATAGCAGCAGCAAAGGCAGTTTTGCCAAGTCGAGGCAAGTGCAATTTCCATATTTTGTTGCCGGGTGTACGAGAACGAGAACGAGAACGAGAACGCACACTATAGTGAATTATATGTAAAGTTGCCAGCCAACTGGCAGTGAAAGTGCTCGTTGAGTGAATATGCAAATAACTTCGAGTTGAACTAGCCAAAAATTTAAGACCGTTGTCCGATGTGTCGAGTTGTTGCTTTCAATCAACGCTAAACACAAATCAAATACACATCAAATCTGCTCACACAAAGAGCAAGCTTGTCTCTGTCTATGTCTCTGTGTCTGTGTCCTTCATCCTGCATCCTTCAACTCGGCACTTGCCCTTGTATCAAAATTCAGAATTCGCCAGCTCAAATTCACACTCGCAGATAGTACATCGGAACATGACAGAAATGCCTTCCATACACACACACACACACACACACACACACACACACACACACACACACACACACGAACACATGCCTTGAAAAACTGGCTAGCAAATTTCCATTGAATTGTGCGCCGCTGACTGCAACTGTCACATCACGGATCGGGGTGGGCAGAGTGGGTAGCGGTAAATCACAACATGCGGTGCAAAAGCATGTGTGTGTGTGTGTGTGTGTGTCTGCTGGAACACTCCTATTTTAATCTTGTTTTTGAATACTCGTTAACTTGGCTTTTGTTATTCTTATTTTCATGCTTATTTGCATACGAACGCTGCTGCTGCTGCTGCTGCCCACATCCCCCACCCCCACCACCATCCCGCACCCCCACCGCTATCTTGCTCCACCCCAATGTCAACATCACAGCCCCGATAAAGTCGTCTGCGAAAATGATTTAAAATCAATTTATTCTTTTCTGTCCTTCTTATGTAAATCATTTGACGACGACTTCACAGACCACTGCCAGTGAAAAAGCGGCAAAAGTTTAATCTAAATAAATCAACTTGATGCGTATCTAAAAATAAGTGAATGAACGAATGAATGAGCGTACGAATGAGCGAATGACTGAGCGAATGAATACTTGTGGATTTATTTACAAATTCGCAAACAAATTTTCACATCACTGCCAAGTGAGGCAAGTATACAAAATAGATTTGTTATACTCTTTCGAAGAAAATAGTATATTCAGTTTGTGCTGAAGTTTGTAACGCATAGAAGGAAGCGTCGGAGACCCCCAAAAGTTACTGCCAGTATGCTTAGAATGACAATACAAATTGATCTAGCCATGTCCGTTTGTCCGTCTGTCTGTCTGTCTGTCTGTCTGTCTGTCTGTCTGTCTGTATGTATGCAAACTAGTCCCTCAGTTTTTGAGCTATCGCGATAAAACTTTGCACAGATACTTAATATTCAACGGGACAGCACATTGGTGGGAACCGGCCAGATCGGACCACTATATCTTATAGCTGCCATACAGCTCGAAGCCGGTTTTGTCCATATATCCCATGTTTTTGAAGCTATCGCGATGAAACTTTGCACATATACTTATTATTCAAAGAGACATCACATTGGTCGGAGCCGGCCAGATCGGATCACTATATCTTATAGCTATACAACTGGCAATGAATTAAATATTTTTAGAACAAAACAAATAAATGTAACGCTACAAAACGATTTTTTACAGCAAATGAGATTTCAGTGGTGTTGTTGGCAGAGTGACAATTACCTAAACGTTCCAAAAGAGTATAAAATCTTCGGCACGCCGAAGATAATCCATCCCCACCTATTTTGGTTCTTTAAGGAACATTATACAAATTATAGTAAAATAAAAAAACTATGTTCTAATCCTTTATACTTTTTCTCTTACAGCTCACAGCAGGACGCCATCAATACTGACAATAACTCCAGGAGTTATGTTATTTACTGTAGTAAGTATAGCTGAGCTATAGTTTACCGTTATTTGCTTAATTATTTCTTTCTCTTTCAGCTCAACTTTAGCTAAGCTCACATTTATTTATTGACTATTGTGGAGTCCACTTATTTTGCAAAATCTTTATCAGCCCAAAACCATTCTGCTGAACGTTAAGTAAGTACTATAAAATCTATGTATGTAACCTATATAATTAGTTAATTTTTGTTTTCCAATAGGTCGCCAGCGCAGCAGAGGACATCAGAATCATCATCAGAATCATCATCTTCATCATCATCATCATGTTCATCATGTTCATCATCATCATTATCATCACCATCATCATCATCATCATCATCATCATCATCATCATCATCATCATCATCACCATCACCATCATCATCATCATCATTATTATCATCATCATCATCTTCATCATCATCATCATCAACATCGTCATCAACATCATCATCATCATCATCATCATCATCATCATCATCATCATCATCATCATCATCAACAACAAACACAACAATAACAACAAACACAAAACAACAATCAACTGACAAGAAAGCAGCAACATCTTATCGTAATAAGTAAACTTGAAACATGGCTTTTTATATAAATATTGTAATATTAAATGTATTCTTAGGATAATACAAGATAAACTATATTTATAGATAATAAAAATGTTAATATTTATACACATTTGTAGAATAAAAGAAGAAAATAAACGATTTATCAAAAATCAACGTTTTTTATTTGAATGTATTAGTTTAGAGCTGAGCGCCATGCTCAGAAGTTCTACTCATGGTTAGTTGCTCTATCTCTCAAATTCTCTTTTCGCTCAAGGTCATGCAAAAAGTAAAAACGAAAAAATTCGTCGTCTATCTGCTGATTTCTGTGCGCCTAGTACTTCGACCAGAAAAACATATGAAATTTGCCTTTGCTCGAGACAAAAACGAACACTGACAACTGCACGCAGCTCCGCTCTGTGCTCTGGGGTATTCTCTGTGAAAGGGAAATTCTCCCTCAAGGTCATGCAAAAAGTAAAAACGAAAAATTCGTCGTCTATCTGCTGATTTCTGTGCGCCTAGTACTTCGACCAGAAAAACATATGAAATTTGCCTTTGCTCGAGACAAAAACGAACTCTGACAACTGCACACAGAAAATCTAAGCAAGCCCAGCTCTGAGTGTAGGGAAATTTTATCTCAATGGGAAATTCTCCCTCAAGGTCATGCTAAAATTAAAAACAGAAAAATCATCGTTCATCTGCTGAATTATGTGCGCCTGGTACTTTCTGACGAAAAATAGCATTTGGCAAAGCAGATCTGCTGCTTCAGACACCCTAAAAGTATGCAACACTGAAATTTATTTCTCATTCAAAGAAAAACAAAGTTTCTTGGTTTGTATTTTCATTTATTTAAAATGCACTATAAGGTATATAATGTATATTTTACTTAATTGTAATTATAAATGAAATGTAATATTTTATTTTTAAATACATTCTTATAATAAATTTTACTAAACGGAAATAAAACAAATACTTTTAACTTAACCAAGTTTATTATTTATTTGCTTGATGATATTAAAAATGGTGATGGTGACGTTGTTGCGTCTGAGGAACTTCAAATTTTCCAGTATTTTTGGGTGAGTTTTTTGGTGGTCGTCCATATAACATCATCTTGGTAGCCAGGCAATAGATCCGTTTCTAAAGATGTCCTTGAAGATCAAAATGTATACCTGCAAAGAAAAATGGCAATTATTAAATAATGAATTTGATTTCAATTTCGGTAAATAGGTGTTTATACTCTTTTCGAAGAATCGGACCACTGTATCTTTTAGCTGCCATACAACTCGATGTTGGTTTTGGCCATATATCCGATCTTTTCAAAGCTATCCCCTTAAATTTCCTTATACACTTGAGCATGCTTCAAATAGATTAAGTTATAATTAAGTTATAATGGCAGTCTGAAAATTGCCTAAAGGTTCGAAAAGAGTATTAGATCTTCGGCACGCCGAAGATAATCCTTCCCCAATTGCTTTTTTTTATTTCGTGCTTTTCACTTGGCTTAAAATATAAATATCGCTAAGTGCAATTTGTTTTCACTGCTTAGGTTAGCATTTTTTTTATATTTTTGCTGTCCTAGTTTTTCTGAATGAGAGCATTAAGAATTATTAACAACCATTTCCCAGTGACATAGAATATGTGACATGTTATACAATTTGTTACATGACAAACAAAAAGTTAATTTTAATATGCACAATTGCATTTTGAATATTTATGCCATAAACAAAAAAGTTTGCTGTAGTTCTGGCCCACAAAATACCCTGATCCTTTCTGTAATAATATAAAAGCTGGATTTTTCATATTCCCATCTATCAATTTATAGAATAACTGAGAATTTTCCATTGAATTTGTGTGTGTTTGGATTGGAATGATTTAAATTACTCATTTGCTATTACAGGGTATACAAAACGCAAGCAGAGTTTAAAAATGGATACACAAAAAAATGACAACTCTACTGCATAGAAAAGCATGCAATTTACATGCAATTTGCACAAATAAAAGCAAATAACATTTTGTGGAAAAATTGCAAATTGTATAAATAACTAATTAAATTGAAATTTGCAATTTGATGAGCGTAATGGATGAACGTGTGAAAATTGCAAATTGTTGTCGTTGTTAACGTTCTGGGAATGATTCACCAAAGCTGTGCACTTATGGGAACGCATTATTATTAATTAAACATAAATTTAATATTAAAAACAAATTTGAATAAATTACAAAACAAACAGAAAGTAGTTGGAAACTGAAACAAAGAGCTTTGGCAAATTCAAACTTGTCAACTTTTGTAGCCAGATTTTCTTTTTCAATAACTTTGTGGCAAAGTTTTTTTTAATTCCAGTTTCTAAGACAAAACATTTTCTTAAGACACTCACGAAAACTTTGCATGACATTAATTAAAAATTACACGCTTTCAAAGGTACGTTTTCTGTTTTTTTTTTTAGTTACAATATCAAGCTAATTAAAAGTTTTGGTCAAAGGAAAAAAAATGAAGAAATGTTCCCAACTGCGGTATATTCAACTTATTAGTCAGTCGTCTGCTATATGGCTTAAAATTTGAGCCACAGCTACGAGAAACTTGGAAAAAGTTTTAAGCATTGTTAAAATAATAAATAAATAGAAGAGAACCCAAAAACGAAATTGAAAATATTGTGAAGTGGCTTTAAGTACACGATAAGTAAACACACAGAAATTGTATAAAGTAAATATCAGAAGGACTACAAGTGCTCGGCAGCGATGCTGGTTAGAGCTAAGAAACTGGGGACTGAGTTGCATAATGTACGAGACAAAAATGATATAAAAATAGCTGCAAGCCACCAACTGTGTGTGTGTGTGTGTGGGTGTGTGTGTAGCAGGGGTTCATTCAGGGAAATCGCATTGGTCTTGCCCCATTATATGCTGTTAAGTTGCCCCAAGTGGTTGACGCAGACAGCGACTTGCCTCATGGCAGCAAACTGCATCATTTTCAAATGAAATAAATCAAAGCACACAAACAAACAAACAAACAAGCAAACAAACAGACGAATAAAGGGGGAAGCGCCAGAGCCCAATTGAACTGAACGATAACGGGAATGGGAATGGCAATGGGAGCATACATACAAACATATATAGGTATATATGTATATTTTCAGGGTCAGTCCTTCGTGGAATTGCCTATTGCCTAGTTTTCGGGGGTTTGTTCCTGTGAACGGCGACAGTTGTGGAACATCCCTTGGAACATATCCTTATGAACATTGGCCATAGTTATTTTAAGCCGTATTTACATTATACATTTTACATTTGACGTTCTACGTTTTACGTTTCATATTTTACGGCTCTCATCAAGGGCGTAATGAAGACAAAAGCATTGACACTTAAAACTTCGCATGTCGCATTATGCAAAGCGCCTGAAATGCTGCAACATTTTGACCCTTTTTGCTGTTGTTGTTGGAGTGCAGGTGAGCCAGAGAGCCGCCCCCGCATGATGATAATGTTAATAATGGTAATAATATTAATAACGCCTTTATTCCGCAACAAAGGCCAGACTCGGCGCCAGCGGTTTAATTTAATTAAACAACATGAATCCGTTGTATGTGGCCATCTTTTGGCCCCAAAGCTTACTTTAATAAGCCAAGCCACGTCAAGTGTGTGCTGTGGCCCTCCCCTTCCCCAGGTGGGGCCAAAATGCGAGGGATTTACAACTTTTCATAATAATTTTCAATTAAAAAACACACTCCAGACTCTCTCTGGCTGCGTTACGAGTATCCGATTATTTTACATTTTTGACTGCTTTGCACTGTTGTTGCTCTCTGGATTTGTGTGTGTGTGTGTGTGTCTGTTTTTTAGACTGACAAATAAGATTTGCATGTCACTCACACACACACACGTACACACGCACACACACATGTACGCACGCTGGAGCTTGGTGTTTCTGTCATATTAACGGTACTCTGCACACACGTGTCTAAAAGGATTTGAGTCCTTTTCTGTACACAACGCACGAATGCGTCCTTCACCATCATCGTTTGCTCTGCCTGCAAATATTTGATTAGCCGGCAAAAGTTTTGCAACTTTTTAATTTTAGCATAAAATCTGAAATAAAAGTTCTTTTTTTTTGCCAAGTACCCATTAACAATTAATATTATTCTATTTATATTGTTTTTTTAAATGCTCTCCGCCTACAATTTGTGATCTGTTGAGAAGTTTGTGGCACCTCAGCTTAGCAGCAGACAATCTGAACCAACAAAGCAACTTGCGGCCGCTTCAAAGTTTCTCTCTGTAAAACCACAGTTGAAGTTGCAACTCAACTGAGATTTAGCATGGCTAAAGTGGGGCTGGTGGGGGTGTTGGGGGCACGTTTAGCTACACACGCCATAACATTTCATATATATTATTTTTATTTTTATATATTTTATAGAGCAACTGCTACAAAGTTGATGCAGCCGCAGTGGCTGCTGCTGCTGCTGCTGCAGCAAATGCGTGTAACTTTTTAATCAAATTATGTGCAAATTTTCTTTAGCAGTCATTTTAAGTAAAATTTTACACGAAATAAATGCGAAACGAGAAATGAGGAACGAGCAACAGAAGCAAATGCGACAGAGCCTCGTTTTCATTTTATAAGTCATCGTCATCGTCATCGTCATCATCATCTTGGTGTCTACTTGTACTTGTATTTCATTTTCTGGGCTGGTCCTTTTTCCCACCACTACATACATATATGAGTACGTATGTCTGTCTGCCTCTGACTCCGACTCTGTCTGTCTGCCTGTCGCGCTGGCAATGCATAATTTTTAATTGAATTTTAAAGTTTCGTCAAGCCAAAGAAATTTTTGTTTTCATACGCTTGCCAAAAACTTTGGCTTGAATTTAATTAGAAAATGATTTTGACTGCGGCTTTAGCGCTTGTAAAGCTGAGAGTACTCAGCACTCAGCACTCAGCCGTCTCAGTCCAGAGTTTTCGCGGTCTGGCACCGAAATTAATAAAGTAAATTGCAAATTCAGTGCCAATAAGTATAAATAAAAGGATGTGCGGTTTGTCAGATGAGTTGAGTTTGGCTTTGGGTTTTCAGTGCGTTGTTAATAAGTGCTGCTGTGAAAAAGCTCTCGCATACTATATATTACATTAGTAGCCATGTTTATTTCATTTGGACGCGCACAGCGGGCAGCCATTTAAAACTGGACGCGGACAAGGATACGGATCCTTGCAGTCAGTCGGAGCTGGAGTCGCAACAGTGCGTGTGCATTTGGTTATTGTCTGCCCTTTGTAATTTGCAGCAGACACATTAATCAAAAAATTGTTACTACCCGTGGCTGTAGCCAGTGCGAGTCCTGCGAGTGCTGCGAGCACTCACTGGCCAGCGGCTACATCGGTGGTGCACTTGTTAGTCAGCAGCTGCCAGAGGCGGCATTGACATTGTTGTGCTGCCCACTGGCCACTGTTCATTTCGAGGTGGTGGAGGTAATTGAAATGTCACCGGAAGTGTTGCTGGCCGCGCACTGTCTCCGGTGCAGCATGGGCCGTAGAACGGAACCGACACTAAACCACCGTTACGACCAGCACCACCACCAGGCCACCAGTACAGCCACTGGCCGTCAGGACCCTGACGCTGGCGCTGGCAAGGACTTGTGTCCATTTGACACGCTCGATCGCTGACAGCAATGTTTGTGGCTGCTAATGTGACTCTGACGGTCAATTACGAGTATTTGCGCAATTTTGTAATTAAAATTGCAAACGTGCAACATTAAGAAGAACGTGCGGCAAAAACCTATCGTACATGGCCAAGTTTTGCTCTCCTCTGGGCACCTAATTAACAAAAATTGCATTTTAATGGTTAATTTCGAATTTAGAGCGAGGCCAACTATAAAGATCTTCTTAAGATAGATACACAGCAAAAAATGAATGCTTATTTCGCTCACAGTACTATATAAACTTGAAGTTAGCTACAAGTGAATGTTGTAAGTTTTCTATTACAGTCAATTTCAAAAAATAGAAGTCAACTCTAAACAAAATATTAACTAATTTATGCACTTTAGTCAATTTAAGATAACACGTATCTTATGGTTTTTTTAAGCTCTTTGAACTTTACAAAAAAAGCATTCATCATATTGATTTGCTATTAATTTGAAATTTGTAAATGCTTTGTGTTATAACCCAAGTGATTTAGCTCTCAACTCTATAAGAAATAAACTACAGTATACTATATATATTTATGTAATTTTAGATTGCACTTTGTTTTTAGTATATGTGCATAAAGCATCATATTTAGTTTTTAGCTGGCATATTGTTTACTGTGTGCTATATAAATATGTGTATGTAAGTATATATTTTGTATCTGCAGAGCAATGCTGATAATATAGACAAGTTTCACTCAGCAGTCAGCAGGTGGGGGTGGGCGTGGTTGTGGGGGTACATCAGGTGGGGGTGGGGCTGGGGGCTGGGGGGAGTTAGGATACAGCAGCCAGCTTGCACTGACAGCAGCGTCAGCTTTGGCGCTTTTACCTTCAATTTTATGAACTTTTTCGTATTCGTAACTTTTTCATTACATTTCGACTTGTACAATTTTCTGGCTGCTTTTTGTTGTTATTTGGCTGCAATTGCCGTGCTGCTTATTTGTTGTTGTTGTTGTTGTTGTTGTTGCTGTTGCTGTGGTTGTTGTTGTTTATGAGCTAATTACATAAGCTCGTTATTAGGCGAATTACTTGTTTCTTCATTTGCAGCTGGCTGCTGCTTCTGCTGCTGGCTCAGCGGCAGCAAATAAGAAAACTTTTTTAATTATAACCTCATTTAGATTTGACGTTAGCTCCGTCGCGTGTCTGCCACCACCTCCATCCTCTCCCCTTGTCCCCTACTTGGCCCCCTGCCCCTGCACCTCTGGCCAATTCACATTGCCAGATTCCCACTACCTTTCCCTTTCCGGCAGCCAGCTTCCTTGGCTTATGGCATTTATGCTTTCTGCTTCTTATATTTACAATCTAATCAGTGCATATTTAATTTGATTTTCAGCACTGTGACAAACAATTGTCGTTCATTTTCCAGCTTTTCCACTTTCGTCCTTAGGCGTCCGTAGCACAAATGATGCTGCTGCCAATCAACTTGATGGCCAAGTTTATTCTAATTTCCTGACACCTTGCTACTGTAATAATAACACGGCAGCAAACTTATTTTATGGCTTATTTATATTCTGTATATATATTTCTAAATACCAGTAATTTTAAATCTGAAGTTAAGGTTATAAGCTTTTAATGAATTAGCTCTAATGACAATACAGTTTAGTAAGTATTTTATAAGTCTGGAGAAGACTATGCCTCTCATATAATAAATGTCGCTACTTTAACCCCAACATACAAAATCAAAGTCTTTTTTCTTCGTTATGCAAATAATATAAATTAAAATATATATAGATACAGTTTCCTTTTCCACTTTAAGCAATCAGATTTGTTAATTTAGCTAAGAATGTCAATAGTTTAGCTTTTGCACAAACTTCTATTCAGTTTTCAGCACATAGTTTCTTAAATTTTCATACAAATTGATTTATAAGGAGACAGCATCCTACCTGTTAATATTTGGCTGCAACTCTGAAGGATATTTCCGATCGGCAGTTGATTCAAGTATATTTATTTCCATTTTCTGCATTGCTGGCAGCGTCTTAGTTAGTTTCCTTTCATTCCTTTATACTTTGCCATATTAAATGTGAAAAATACATGGGGCATATTAAATAAGTCAAGGAACTACATTTCAATTCGAATCTAAATAAATGAATAATTTAATTGAATAAATTGCAATATTTTCGTACTGCATATTGTACAAAAAACACCATTTAATATATGTAATAAAACAATTTCATACAGGGTATTAAAGTGCCGCCCCAAACAAAAGTACAGTTCTTGCCATTTTCGATTGCAATGAAGCGTAAAAATACGTGTTATTTTATTTTCCTCTTTTTTGCCCCACAATAAAAATGTACACACATATATGTATGGAAAATTTAGTTTATGCAGCATTTGCATACATATAAGTAAGCATCTTTGTACGCAGTTTTCCCAGCCAGACGCAAGGCAAATACGTTGCCTTGTTAGTTGTTGACTGCAATTTCCTTGGCATGCAATCGGTTTTTCTTTCACCCAGCTGTATGCAAGTGTGTGCGTGTGCGTGTGTGTGTGCTGAACAAATATTTGGTTTACGTCAAATTGACACGCATGAGTTAATCAAAAGATGATTTGTTATTTCTGGCAAATGCATCCGCATCCGCATCCACATCCACATTCACATCCTGAAGCTGAAACTGAAGCAGCAACAGCCGCAAATTTATATTTAAGCATCAACTGAGAGCACTTTGGCGCTTATTTCACGCGCTCTCATTAATAAGCACAAGCATTTCCCATAAATTTACAAGCCCTCACACACCAGCCAGTCAGACAGAGAGACAGAGAGACAGTGAGACAGTCCAGTACTTACATTTAGTTAAATATATTCGCACATCTTGGCAGGAAGGCAGGAAGCAGAAGGAGCACAGGCTGGCCGAAGGCGTCCTCGTCCCGGCTAAACAAGATAAATGAGAAATGTGAAAATGAAACATCACCTTTGCCTTTAAGACGACGCCCACGCACAAACCCTAGACACAAGTTGCTGCCACATACTGTGGCTCTTAGTCCAGGGGCCAGGACTTTGACTATTTTTTATATTTCGTCCTCTCTCTCTCTCCCACTCTGTGTGTGTATCTTTTGCCCAGTCTCTCTTGAGCAGATAACATTTTAATATGGTAGGAAAAGCACTTGTTAGTCAGCCGCAAGTTGTTAGACTGGACTCGAGTTTGAACTTATAGTTGGACCAGGGACTTGGGAACAAGGATATGCTACCTCTTCGCTCTGGCCATTAGGTTAATGTGCACTTCAAACGAAATTAAGATGAATTGATTAAAATTACAAAAGTGTTTGGGTTGCTGGGTGTTGGGTGTTGGCTGTTGAGTGTTGGTCGCTCGCTTCCAAAGTTCAAGCACAAGATTAAGTGCTTTCATTTGCCTGCGTTTGAGAAATGATGCAGCCCCAGTAGCAACTTGCTAAACTTGCTAAATAGTCGTATTCCTTGGATAATATTGAGCCAACCAACACAGCCAACAGCACAGACTTTTGGCTACATAAATGCAGGTGTAATGAATGTGCCTGCATTTATTAATGCTACCAAACTTTGCAAATTAATTGGCATTTAATTTATTTTGCGGCTAAACACACAAGTTCGCAGCACAGCCAAATTATGCAAGCTAGCTACTTATGAATTAAATGAATTGGCTTGAATTTAATTGCAAATTAGCTGTACGCTGTCCGCTGTCCGCTATCTGCTAGCACGGAATTGCAATTAAGATAATTATCTAGCAAAAACACAATTGTAATTTCCGCGCTTTTCGGCACGGATTATGTGTGCCAGGGTTTTTCTCTCTCTTTTTGTATAGTTTTTTGTTTTTTGTTTTTTTGTGCTGCTTTGCATAAATTTCAAATGAATTTCAATGCCAAAAGCGCAGCTAAACAATTGCCACTGATGAAGGTCCAACTGCATTTAAATCCAGCCAGGTGGATCCTGCACAGCTTCCTGCTGCCAGCTGCCTGCTGCAATAACCCAATCAAAGCTAAAGGCGACCAATATGACCGAAGCCAGAACAAGTCCGGAGAGCGAAAACCTGAAGTCGTAAGCGCACAATTTTGTGTTATTCTTTCGGATTTTCTACTTTGTTGGCAAAGCAAGCAGCGCACTTCTTGTTCAACCCCAACTCCCTCTCCAATCATTCCCCATCAGCCCAATCAGCCCAATCTTCCAGCCATCCATTGGGTCGTGCTTTCATTTGCTCAGTGCAAACTTGTCGCCTTTGTTGGATTCGTGTCGCTGACCAGGACCAGGACCAGGAGCAGGAGCAGAGACAGGACCAGGACCAGGACGATGGCAAGCGAGCTCAGTTCAGCGCAACTTTCTTTCGGATAGTCGCCGTCTGCACTTTGCTTCAATTATGCAAAAATGTCAAATGAAATTTTATGTGCAGCTCAAGTGGCTGGAGATTGTTTTCATTCTCGCTGTTGCTCTCTAGTTCTCAAAAGAAAAAAACACGAAGTGAGTAAAACACAAACTGAAAGCTACAGCGAACAACGAACAATAACAAAATACTGAGCGACAATTTGAAATGTGTCATACAAACCGTTTTAACTATTTGATCCATTAGAAAACGCATTGGCAGAGAATATAAGTACATATAATCTACACGCTCTTCTCTCTTTCTCTTTGTGTGACATTCTTAAACGTGGCACTGGCAAACGTTTCGCTGCTAAGAAAAGGGAATACAACTTATTGATATAATGCACTTGAAGAAGATAATAATCATTTGCTTAGGTCTTTTACAAACCTTGCAAGAAAGATAATATTAGAAAATATTATAATTTCCAATCAAGTATACTTAAATTTGTTTATATGCATACAACTTTCATAGATCTTCTGTGACAACTGTTTAAGTTTGACATTAAATAAATAATGAGATCTTATTGGCTTAAAAACCGAAGTTTTCGCTCTAGGTCCATTACATAGTCTTAAAAAACCCTAGCTTGAAGAGAAACACTCAATCCGAGCAAAGCCGGCTAACACAGTTTATCCTTTCAAAAGGATAACTATCAAAGTGCGTCTGCATGCTTATATCTTACATGACTAGTGTGTCAACTGATTTAATGCAATGGAATGCAAAGCTCATAAAGTGTCGTATGATATGCTTACCACTAAATAATACAAGCCCAACTGCTAGTTCTCGTAATTTAGCAAATTTATAGCTTCTACTATGCTACTGTTGCTGATGCTGTTGCTGCTGCTGCTGCTGTTTGTTGGCCAGAACTTTTGCAATTTGGTTTTACATTTTTGCTAATTTCAAATGCAGTCGGCAGTTGGCCGAAAGTTGAGAGCCCGAATGAGAGTTGAGAGCTGGAAAAACAGCTGCACGAACTGGCCCCCATCGAATCGTGGAGGGAAGTTAAGGTGGATGGGTGTTAGAGGGCTCATAGGCAAAAGGCAAATGAAGCTACAATTACGAGGGCCGAAAGCAGTGCAGCAAACGGACACAAACACAAAAGGAAGTAATTTGCAATTAAATTACGACGAAATGGGCAATAGAAAAGAAATTAATTGTCCACGAAATGCAATTATGCTCCGGTTGCACAGAAGTTGCAACCAAACGCAAAACGAACGAATAATGTCCCTGCGACAAAAGGGGGGCAGATGAGAGGCAGAGGGGCAAAGGGGGCCAGCTGCTGAAGTGGCTAAAAAGGACGAGGGGGCAGCTGTTGACAGCTGAGTAATGAAATTGCATGCTAAGAACTTGTCAAAATTATTAGTTTTCAAATTATAAATGGCAACTTGTGTAAGCCACGTATCAAGTACGTGAAAAGTGCATTAAGTTGAGCTTAAAGCTGAAATTGCTAGCTGCGCTGCTTAAGACCCTTATAAATTACAAATACTCCGCTTTATTGAACTTAATTTCCTTTTTGTAAACCACATTTTTTGGGTCTGTGTCCAAGTAAGCCGCTGCAAAGAGATATATGGGCTCCAGTCAAAGATTACATTTAGTGGCCTCGCACACACACACACACACACACACATACGTAGTGCACTTACAAAGTGAAAAGGATATTCCACTGATTTTTGCTGGGCAGCAGCAGCAGCAGCAGCAGCAGTAATAGTAGCAGTAAGCTTGACTGCTGCTCTTGCCTCAAGGCAAGCCGCAAGCGAAATGCAATGCCTTTCATGTTGAACTAATGTCCTGGGCACCGCCCCCAGCCTTCGCTCGCAACCAGTTTGTCTTAATGCAAAGCAAGCAAATGATCAGCAACAGCATTTTTCGGTCACTCCGAGAATCCCAACTTGGAACGCCAACTGGGCCGCAATATGGTTCACAAGGCACACACAGAGAACTCAGAGCTCAGAGCTGAGAGCTGAGAACTTGCAGCAAATGCGTTTGCATTACGGTCAAATGTTTGCGGCTTGCCTGCCTGACTGCCTGCAAGCACACACACACACACACACACACACACACACACACACACACACATGCAGCTTGTTGTTTGCGCTTTTATGGCAGCCAAACTTTGACCACATTTTACTAACAAACAAAATATTACAACAATGTTGTCGTCGGCTGTTCGTTTTTTGTTTGGTTGCCACAGTTTCTAGTAATTTCTGGCCCCCAAAAAGGATGCAATTAATTTTGCCAAGGGACAACTTCATCTGACAGCAAATAATGTATTGCGCATTCGTTTGGGCAGGGGGAGCATTGCATAAATTTTCGCCCGTCTAGGTTCAACTAGCAGCGGCATTGGCAGCGGCATCGCTCAAGGCTGTGAAAGTAACTGAAACGGAAATTGGTAAAGGATTATGGCCAAAGATTAAAATGTGCTAATGCTGCTGATAGCGTACACCAACACAGACAACAACAACAGCAGTCCTGCCAGCGTCCTTTGGCCGCTGTTCAATGTCGTCCGGCAAACTTTTTACTTTGCATCCACATAAAATACAAGCAAAAAAAAAAAAAACAAACCAGCAACAACAAGCTGTGTTGGGTGCGTGCTACAAAAAAAGATGTGAAAAGTTTTTAATTTATATTTAAACTTTCTCAAAGTGCTGAAATGGGGGCGTTATCTGCTGCTACTGCTGCTGCTGCTGTGGCGAATGCTTGGAATGCAAAATAGTTGGACACAACAGCCGAGGCTTCTTCTGCTCCTGTTTGCATGTGGCTAGTTGTTAATGGCATTGAAAAACAGGACAAGCAAAACACACACAAAATACACAAGATCAACACAAGAACATAAAGAGCAGTTCAGTTCATTATGGCCAAACAGCAAACTCGAAACTAAAACAAAATTGAATCATTACAGCAATTTGTCACGCGTTGCTCATTCGTCAATATTTATAGCACTTAATGTGCAATTTGCTTTATGAATTTACTGCATATAAATCAACACATTTCGCATTTAAAAAAGCGCAACCGATTCCAACCAATTTCAGCGTTTAAAAATGCGGTATATCAATATCATCGGCAATGTAATTTACGCTTAATTTGTAGCCATTACCACAAAAATGCATTAAGTGTGCGTGTGTGTGCGTGTGTGTGTGTGTGTTTGCGAACGCCTTTAAATGTGCTGCAATTATTTGCAATGCAATTTTAATTGAGTGCTGAAATATTTGCGGCAATTCGCATTGCAATGAAATATAAAACGACCATCAATTATATATTTATTGAAAATCTCCGCAAGGCTCATAAAACAATTTACAACTAATGCATATAAGCATATACCATATATACTACATATATCAGCCCTTTATAAATCTTTTGCATTTTAAATTGTTTTTAAATTGCATTTGCAGCTGATATCATCAATGCAAATCAAATCATTTTACTATCGTGAGAAAACAGATTCTTTTTGCATACCAAATAATATCGCTTCTATATACATTTTGAATATTTTATAAATGTATATAATTATAAATATCTGAGCTGTTATTATAATACTTAGTTGTAATGAGTTAAATCGAAAATCTTTCATAGTTTTCTCTTTTTATTAGAAATACTTTTGAAATTCGTTTTTAAAATCATCATCATCTTTATTATATTGTAGTATATTACAATCGTAAATATTTTGTAGTTTTCTGAATTGTAAAATAGTAGAGGATGAAGTCGAAAGACTGTGTATTTAATGTAAGTTTTTGTTTATTTATACATATTTATACATATATTCTTTTAATATAATATTATTTTAATTAATTTAAACTGATGGATATGATATTAAATACATCGTTTAAATGTCCATATATTTGGTATATAAGTATTTATATATATTTTCTTTTAATACATTTAAATTGTAAATTAAGAATGTAGTTTCTCTTAAGACTTATTTGGCAAAAACAAATGTTAAATATATTACAAAGTTGATTCGTTTTGCAGATTTTGTAATATGGATTATGCGTCTTATCCTTAATCAGGCATTGTAACACACACACACACAAATACACACACAAACACCATGCTGCCCATTTGCATGCTAAACTGAAACTGCAGCTGGCTCTTTTGGAAGATACATGCGAATGCATTCCATCATTTTTGCAAACGTGTATCTTTTTCCCCAAAACCCTTTCACACACAAAAGAGACGCCACTTAAACACAAATGTGCAACGATCAGAGGACGAAGGCACATGCGTGTGTGTGTGTGTGTGTGCGTGTGTGCCAACTGCCAAAGTTGTTGCACAAATGCATTTGTAATAATTTAGCTGGGCAGCAAAGCATTCGCAGGCCAGGCTGCATGTGCCCCAACGATGTCAGCCCCTGTTTTATCCCCGGAGGCAATGCCTCTATGTGTGTGCGAGTGTGTATGTGTGTGTGTGTTTGGCAGTGTGTGCGTTAATAAATTAAGTTGGCCCGTCTGTGGGCAAATAGTGCAACATGCATTGCCAAATACGGCAACGTAGTCGCACTGAGCCTGTCGATTTCATTTCAAATGCGCCTTTGGGCCATAAAATTTGACACAAACACGAGGCACACACACAACACAACACACACACACTATGCCTATGCCTATGCTCATTTGCAGCCGTTATTAAATTGCGTTTTTAGGCACCGAATGAGAAACTGAGGCAACTGAGGCCGCTGCGGAGGCATTTTAATGAACTGACGCTTCGGCAGGCAATGGAACTGTTGCCCTTTGTGCATTTATTTGTTTGCATTGCCACTGATTGTATTTGCATTTCTGTGTGTGTGTGCATGCGTGAGTGCGCGTGTGTGTGTGTGTGTCCAATTGGCAAGCGTTCGATTTCGTGTAATGAAATTTTCTAATCAAAGCGTTTTGTTTATTTGCAGGGTTCAAGGTTTGGATTGGCTTGTTGACCGGCGACCGCACAACAAACACACTCGCACACACACGCACACACGCACACACACACACGCATGTTTTTTGTTTGCATTAGGTCAAAGGTTGTCAGTTGTGCAAATAGCAATTAGTTGTAATTAGGTTTTACATATGCGAGACTTCTGGCATATAAACAATTAAATGCGAATGTGTTTGCTCCAAGGCGATCAGCCGAAATGTCCAAATTCAATTGCAGTCAAAGCTTGAAAGTCGCTTTTGAAGTGCAATTAAATTGAACAATTTGCATTTAAAGTCACACAAACAAAAAAAATGGCACAATAAGCCATAATTTATATATATATATAATTAACTCGATTCCCACAAGCGCGACTAAAGTCTTTGAAAACTCATTTGAATATGAAATTCTGAAAATTCATATTCAAATTCAAATTTGCTCAGCGCTCTGCTTCGCTCCTCACAATCCTGCTGCTGCTGCTGCTGCTCTGAGTTCAATGAGGTGTTAAACCATAATTTGCACAAAACCCAACCCACATATATCCTCCAACCCCTATTCTATCCTATCCAACGAACCCCAACCCCTGAACCCTTAACAAGGCGCGCACATTTGCATTTTACGCGTTTTGGCGCTTTAATTTTGCCAGCGTTTCTACACATTTTCTTTTTAGCTGTTTATACCCTGTAGCCATACCAATTGATTGCAAGGTATTAATAGCTTTGCTATTTATAGCACTTGTATTTATATTTAGTCAATATACGTAAAGGATCCACAAAATGCACAATCACATTTGTATTGCCCAAGAGAAAGAAAGTATGTTAAAGTTACTGTTCCAATCAATTTATTTTCTTTAAGTCTTTTGTTTTATTATCTTTAATATTTCTTTAGAGCCTAACTTCTTTTTGCATAACTGAATCATTGTATAACCTATTTAAATACATATATAGCCCATACTTTCATTGGGTAATTAAATAGAATATTTAGACAGCGTCTAAACTTTAAAAAAATAGATATAGTTAGAAACGAAAACAAAGTAAATATCGCGTATACGTTTCAAACATTTTCAGGCGTATCTTCAGGCAGATAGATAAGCTGCTCAGATGTTAAAAGTTCTTCTCGTCTAATAACAACAATTATTATATTTAAATGATAGCAGCACCAGAGAATACTATGCAGTCTATAAGCATAGGTATCTCTTAGTCAAGTACGTTGGACTCAAATAGTCTCTGCTTGTTTTTAGCTATTTTTTTGTGTACTTTTTTGTGCTGCGTGCTACATTTTGGCAAGCACAAAAGGCGCTCTATTGTTTGTGCTTTCAGCCACAGCAGCGCCTCGCAAGTGTTTGGCCACAATTACGCAATGGAGCCGAGCAGGAGCAGGAGCAGCAGGAGCAGCAGGAGCAGCAGGATGCGCACAGGATCTGGGCGTGAGATGCATGCGCTGCCATCAAATTTAATCGCCATGAAATTTGTGGGCCATAAAAATGGTTGGGCTGTAACGTAACACTAAATTTTATTAGCTTCAATTTAACAATTTGTGGCCAAGCGGGGAGCGGCAGACTTTATTATTAATATTTAAACAGGGCGGACAGCAGGAGCAGCAGCAGCAGCAGCAGCATTAGAATTATGCGAGAGGCGAGCGGCGAGTTCATTTCACCTGCTGCAGTTAATAAGCGTTGCTCAAAAGCCTGAAACAGAAACCATTCTAATTTTTCACTTGGATGAGTGCAAAATTAAGACATTAAATGAATGCGCCCTGCCCATCTATGAGCTGGGCAACTTCAGCTAGAGATAGAGAGGGTCGCACAGCTGGCGCCCGAGCAGGGACCGAGCAGCGTCGCGTCCTGGCAAGGATGCTGCTGGCTGACGAACAACTGATTTTAATAACAGTCATCTGGCGTTGTGCATAACGATGCGTAACGCGAATGCGAACGCGAAAGCGACTACTCCCTGGCCACGTTATGACTTTGATTCATCAGCAGGCGGCAGACGGCACGGAGCAGGCAGCAGGCAGCAGCCAAGCAGCAAAGGACCAAAGGCAGCAGGAGTGTGGAGCAGCAGCAGCAGCAGCAGGAGGAGGAAGTGGAGCTGCAGACACTGTCCGTGTCGGCATTTGCATACAAATGGGGCGTTGCCATAAGTTCACTGGCGCGGCCACAATTTGCTTATAAAACGTGCATATTCTAATTGCCAGCAATTTGAGGTGCCGCCTGGTGACAAAAGAGCAAAGTTTATGGGCTAATACGGGCATATTAGGTAAGCTGGGTAATCTGTCCCCCAACGCAAGCCAAAGCGAAGCGAAGCGGTTAAGACAAAAAGCGACTTAAAGTCGCCGGCAATTGCTGCGCCAAGGCAATTCCCTCAAGCATTATATTCGCGATTGCTTCGCAACCTCACATGGATGCCGCAGCAGCAAGTCCTGCAAGTCCTCCCGTTCCCCAGGCAGCGTCAGTAATAAAACTTTATTGAATTGTATTGATTTTAAAATTATTACCGCTGAGGCGGAAGTAATGCCATGTCGCTGCGTATGTGTGAGTGCACTCAGAGAAAACGGGGTAGGTGGCATTGCAACCAGGTGTTTACAAATACTTTAAGCTAAATTAAGTTAGATTCTTCTCATGTTCAAGTTTTTGCTTTCTTAAACCAATAACTTGTTGAATTTGTGTAAGATATTTAGTTATCATTGTAGTAGTTAAAACAACAATTATAAGATAACGCCAAATCAAAGCAGATGTAAGCTCAAAGTAGACCTAAATCAGATTGAATCAATTACTTAAGTGAGTAAACTTAGAGCTAAGACAATTGATATAAATATATAAGTAAAAATGCATGTTAATAAATATAATAAAAATGAAATAATACAAGGAATTCGTTTTAACTTAACTAAAATGCTAAATTTGGAAACCAAGAACGAAAAAGTTTACTTGGACTAATATGAATAATATTTGAGCAAGTATTATACTTGATACTTTCAAGAGTCGCGTTTTTCGCTGAGTGTGTTTGTGTGTGTGTGGTAGAGAAAAGGCAGCTAAGTTGTGTCAGTGTGTGTGTGCGTGCGCTGAAGTGTGCTGGCAACGGCTGTTGGAATTTTCACAAACAACAACATTTTCATTATTGTGTGCAACTGTGCAAAAAAAAAAAAAGAACAAAAGGCATTGCGTCTTATTGTCGGCGTATTTGCAAGCAGCGCGTTGTGCGTGTGTGCGTGTGTTGTGCGCCCCAAAAAGGGGTTGGTAGACGAGGACGAAGGACCAAGGACCCGAGCAGAGGAGTATCAGACTGGTTGCTGCGCTGCCGCCTGCACTTTAAGGGCGATTCGAGTGCTTAACTTTCCATTTCGCCGGCGCCACAAAGTAGGCAATGCTTTTTGTAAGCCAAGCACACACACGCACACACATTTAGAGCGAGGTAGAGGCAGAGGTAGAAGCATATGCCAGCCAGCAGCGTGGTTTTAATATGGAAAATCCAATAGGAAGCCAAACGTTCATTGTAATTTTCTCAGCTATTTGAGCGTTTTACTCGACAAAGTGTTTGTTATGGCACGTGCACAAGAACAGCAGCAGCAGCGATTATCTGAGTACCTAAACAATACAAGTGTGCAGACACGTGCATGTGTGTGTGTGTGTGTGTATGTATGCACATAATCACGACTAAACACACAGTTAATCGAGTGTAAAAATGCTCTTGGCTGCGCCGGCAACTTCAAGCACTTAAAGCCGCTCGCCATTAATTGATCAATTTTAAATGATTATTTTATTGAGCCATACAGAACATATAGTATGTATATAGTGTGCAGCACATGCATATACATATGCAAATATTTACATACGCAGAATTGAGGCAAAGTGCATAAATGTCTCGCATTAGAAGGTTAGGCCACATGAACTTGCTGCACCGTCTATGCAAATGCGAAAGCAGTTAACTTTTTTGGCCCCCTCTGGCAGGACTGCCGGCCTGCAGTCGAGTGGCGCTAGGTAAGCCGCAGGATATGTTTGCCATCGCCACTATATGCTCCAGCTATACAGCTACAGCTGCAGTTCCATGTGTCCAGCTCCTGCCTGCCTGCCTGCCTGCCAATTCATTTCTATTCATGTTAAGCAATTCAATTGTTCTCCCTGCTGCCGACTCTGTTTAAACTTTCTTTGCCTCTCCCTCTAGCACTCTATCTAGCTCTCTCTCTCTCTCGCTCTATCTCTGTGTGTGTATTGCATATGCACAAGCCCGGACTGGGATTGCTTTAGTTTCTAGTCGTTTTTTACTTTTTGCAACCTGCTTTCACATTTGCGTCCTGGTTGCAACTTTGTTGTTGTTGTAGTTGCTGCTGCTGCTGCTGCTGCTGTCGTCGTGTAAAGACAGCACTTGCGGTTGAGTTGATCTGACCGCTTGTCCGGCAAGCCATAATTATGCAATTTCTTGTCAACATGCTGCTGGATGCACTTGCCGGAAATGCACAAAGTGCTCTGCTCTGCTCTGCTCTGCTGTGGTACATTTTAACTTCTTGAAAATTGCCCCAGACATTTATAGGCAATTATGCAGAGGTTTTAGCTTCCGTTCAATGTGCACTTGTTTGCCATAGTTGTCTCACATAGCATCCATAAATTATTCATAGCTACATTTTAGAGCGTAAACCCAAAAACCCCACTTCCCCATCAACCCTCGCACCCCTTCCCCACCCCCAATTCAAAAGCCTAAGCAAACTGAGGCACTTGCACACAATGCAACATTGTATAAAAAAGCGTATATTTTTCATGAGCTCATGAGTCCTAATCTACAGTGACAATGACAGGCGGTACATTAAGCAGGATGTTAAGCCAGTGCGGCAAGTGTCTTATCTACTTCCTGGCTGCTGTTTACGATGCCAATGCCAATGCCAATGCCACTGATTATCAACTGCACAATGAGAGCGAAGGCGTCTTTCGTCGCCTTTCTTGCGAAACCAAACGAGAAGTTATTGCAACGAGCTGTCGTTCCTGCTGATGATATGGCAATTCCTGGAAGTTGTCATGACGATGCGACACCAGAGCCACCAGAACACCAGAGCCACCAGCCTTCGCCCGATTCCATCTGTGTCCTGTGTATCCTTGTCGTGCCAAACAGATTATGATTGAGTTTTCGCAGGCTGCTGCTGCTGCTGCTGCTGCTGTTGCTGTTGCTGCTGCTGCTGTTGGTGTCATTTGTTTGGCTGCACTGCCATGTCAGCCAAAGGACATGCAAAGCTATGGCAACCGAAACGCGTGAAGCCATAACGCGCATCATTATTAGGCGAGAATTATTATCGCACACCCGCGCACTTTACAACCGTACACACACACACACACACACACACACACACACACAGTACGACCTACTGCTACTTAAGTTTGACGCGATAACGACATTTGCTTGGGCGAATCTCATCAGCTGGATTTATGGCACGCATAATTTTTATTGTGTTTGAACTGCAGCCGTCGCAAAATTGGCAGCGCGGCAGGCAGCGAGGTGCCAAAGCCAATAATGTGGCTTACATTGCCACCTACACTGAGATAAATACGTTGAGAGAGCTGCCTTTTCAATTTGCTTCACATGCCATAGACAATTTTAATCCTAATCATGCCTAATCATCACTCTTAAATAAGTATTTATTGAGTAAATTCGTTATTGAATTCAAATCCATGTACAAATTAATTTTGCATTACATTTACTTATCAAATATTTTATTCTTAAAGACAGGACAGACTTAAGTCAAACATTTATAAAAAACAAGTAAGAGTGCTCTAGTCGGGAGTGCCCGACTACGAGATACCCTGAACCCAGTCCTTACAATCATTCATATTAATCTAAACACACACATGCTGCAGTACAAGCAGTACAAGCAGTGCAAGCGGTCTAAGCAGTTAGCTTGCTTTTCGCTGAGCCCCACATAATGGAAAGTTAAATCTTAAATAACTTCTGTGTTTATCGTCCGATCTTATTGAAATTTTTGGGGCAAACAATTGTCAATAATATGTGTGACCAAACCAAATTGCAAGGTCGTACCTTCAAAAATGCGTTTTTTTAACTTTTGGGGGGTTTGGGGGGTGGTATCCAAAAAGTGAAAAATTTGTTCATGTGTATGCTATTCGAGATTATACATGTCAAATTAGGGGCCTCTAGCTCTTATAACTTGTAAGTTATATCCAAAAAACGCTGGTCTAAAATCGAAATTTATCGATAACTTTTGAACGGGACGAGCTATCGATAAATTTTAATAAACTTGATCTGTCCCGGGATTAGGAGAACTTATGTTCCAAATATGAAGTCTCTAGCTCTTGTAGTCTCTGATATCTGTGTGTTCATACAGACAGACAGACGGACAGACGGACAGACGGACAGACGGTCAGACGGACAGACGGACAGACGGACAGACGGACAGACAGACGGACATGGCTAAATCGACTCGGCTATTGATACTGATCAATAATATATATACTTTATATGGTCGGAGATGCTTCCTTATGCCTGTTACATACTTTTGCACAACTTCATTATACCCTTTTTACCCATTTTTAATGGGTTCAGGGTAAAATAATAATAATAATTATAGCTGCTTTCCAGTTGGCATCAAATATATGCAAATTAGTCGCCGATAATTGAGCTTATTGTTTTCGCTCAGTGTAGTTAGCTTGTGTGTGGCACATGCCAGCGCATTGCCCAGAAGTTAATTTCTTGCGATTTCTTATTGCATGTGTATGTGTGAGCTGAGCTCTTTTATTAACCATAAAATACTTGTTATTTTATGTGTGTGTGAGTGTGTGGCACAAAAAACGTCGCAAATTTGCATGTGCTTGAAAGAAAGTGCTGCGTCGTTTTTATGGCATCATAAATATGTATGTTTTGAATGGATTAAAGCAGAGAATGGCACATTAAATTTTTTGGGCCCATTCGCACTGAAAGCATTTTTAGTGCTCACAGCTATACACATATATGTATGATAGTTGATATCAAGAGGTAATTAACAGGAACACGAAGTAGTGCCACATGCTAATGCGTGTATTTAACATATACATATGCATGTACATATAGATATATACATATAGATATATAGATACAGAGCAGTGCCTGCGGCAGCTGCATTTGCAATTAAGCAGCTTATTATGACCATCACAGCTCCGACACTGACACCTTGCTTGTCATCTTATAGATGTGTGTGTGTGCGTGTGTGTGTGTGTGTGGCACAGACAGCTGACAGAACAGAAGTTTAGCCCCCGAGCAGACACACTGCAGTTGTGAGCGAGAGACAAAGCCCATTGTAATCAGCTCAGCAGACTCTAACTTGCAATTATATAAGTTTGCCGTTAGCCTTTGGCTGTCACATTGGCTGCTAATTGCGTTTGATTATAAAATTGGCAACTTCCGACACTCAATCGGTGACAGCTACTACAGAGATGACGCAGCACTGATCGACTGACTGCCGAACGATAAAGAAATTAAGCGAAATGCAAGGCGTTAAGCACAATTTTCATGCCAACTAATAAGTTAACAACGGCATAATGGCCTGTTTCCTGCATGAATTGCCAATTATGGCCAATACTACTATACACTACTATACACCCGCTCAGGCTTCCAAAATTTGCAATGTCACGGCTGCCGATACAACAACAACAACAATATTATACAAGTGGGTGTAATTCTCAACCCTTGCTGTTGTTGCTTGCGTGCGGCTTGCGTGATTGATGATGTGTCTGATTGGAATCATCAAACAAAACAAGTGGCAATTGCTGTATCAGCGGCACAATACAGTTTTATGTGCACTTCTTCTCCAGGTACAACCGACCCACGCTGATTTTAAATATCACTAAAGTTAGTCCAGGCACATTTTCTTAATGGGAACGTTTTTTTTTTCATTTTACATTTTTTATACCCTGAACCTATTAAAAATGGGTAAAAAGGGTATTATGGTTTTGTGCAAAAGTATGTAACAGGCATAAGGAAGCATCTCCGACCATATAAAGTGTATATATTCTTGATCAGTATCAACAGCCGAGTCGATCTAGCCATGTCCGTCTGTCTGTCCGTCTGTCCGTCCGTCTGTCTGTATGAACACACGGATATCAGAGACTACACGAGCTAGAGACTTCATATTTGGAAAATAAGTTCTCCTAATCCCGGGACAGATCAAGTTTATTTCATTTGATCGATAACTCGTCGCATTCAAAAGTTATCGATAAGTTTCGATTTTAGACTAGCGCTTTTGGGGCATAGCTTCAAAGATATAAGAGCTAGAGACCCAAAATTTGGCATGCATAATCTCGAATAGCATACACATGTAACAAATATTTCACTTTTTTATTGTATGTCCCAAAAATTTCAGTAAGATCGGACAATAAACACAGAAGTTATTTAAGATTTTACTTTCCATTGTGTGGGGCTCAGTGAAAAAGCAAGCTAACTGATTAAACCGCTTGCACAGCTTGCAGTATGTGTGTGTTTGTATGTATGCACACTATTAGGCAAGTATTAATGGAAGTCAGAACTGGGTTCAGGGTATCTCCTAGTCGGGCACTCCCGACTAGAGCACTCTTACTTGTTCTAATTGTCAAATATGTTTGTTGACTTGTTTACTTTCTTTTTTTGTAAGCTGGTATTGAAGTGTGCACATCAACTTATAAAAAATGTAATTACAAACGTTGTGGAGAAGATCTGTTATAAAATATAAACTTCTTAATGAAAATATTTAAAATTGATATTTATATATAAATTTTCCATTAAATTTTTATAACTTATAAGTGCAATGGAATTATCTGTGTCCACTGTTGCTAGTAGGCATTAAATAAATAAAATGAGTACTCCTTTTATTTTAATATTTTTCAGATCTATTGAAATGTACACATTTTATTTATTTAAAAAAGAATGTGTACTTATTTTAATTTAATATTTTTCAAATCTATTCAAATGCACACATTTTATTTATTACATTTTTTTAAAAATCTCTATATTTTCTGCAAAAAACTGAGCCACAACACAGTTATATAATGCTTGTGAATAATACATATTCTAAAATAATAATACATATTAAGAAAATTGAATATTACCAAGGAAAAGAAAAAGAGGAGAAGAAAAGTCACACAAATAAACAACTAAATATTTTTATAATAGAAAAAAAACCCGCCCGTTGACGATTTAACATTCATCTCCATATCCTGTTTTGCATTTTTTTTTTGCAATTCGACAGAAACCGTAAAAGCCGTTAAATCGACTAAACTGGCCGCAGTGTTAATTACACCGCTTATCTGTTGCCGCTGGTGCTGTTAACATTGTTGTTCTTGTTGTTGTGGTTGTTGTTGTTGTTGTTGTTATTTTGGCAAGCCACCCGCAGCAGTGGTGTTGATTATTAATTACAAGGCTTTAAATTAATTACAACGCTTAAAATATTAACAACGCCGCCAGCGAATTCCTCTAAACCGAAAGTCAACGCGAGTTGTGAGTTGATTACCAAATTGATTTGAAGTCTGGCTGTGTGCGAATGATATTAGTATAAAAATAAGCAGACCTGAATAAACAAAAATCAAACTATGTTACTCTATGTACTATAATCTCAAAAACTAAACAATCGACAACATTTTAGTTTATTTTTTTGTCATACAAAGTTTTTGTCAAACTGATTTATGTATTAAATCACTTTTCTAATGAAAGATTATGCTGAGCTATGAATCTAAATAATAAGTAGAGCATATATAAATCTGAACGACTTTGGACCCATTCCAAGTTGCTAAAAATAGAATATATTTGAGCAAAACTAAACAATACCATCGAATCATTCCGAAATCATACTTCATTCTTATCCACATCACAGGCCTACAAATGTACCTATTTAAGCCACAAAAGGGAACTTTTCACAGACTGTTGAATGAATTGTTTGTTAGTTTGTGTGTGTGTGTGTGACCATTAATCAACACAACACACAAAAGCACATATACTCGCACACTGGTTAGGTACACACACACACACCCATACACACCCACCCACACACACTCACAATGAAACTCTTAAAATTGGCAAATTGCTGTGTGATTTACCAGCAAATAATAAACATGTTTAGCGAATAAATTCATCAAAAGTTGCTTTTCATATAGACGAAAGCACTAACGAGTCCGACCAGGACATTCAATGCCTGCTGCAGGAACCCAAAGTCCTTCACATGTATGTACAGCACACACACACACACACACACACCCCCACACACATATACACACACTTGAATGTTGACTGCGTGTATGGTGAGAGCAAACAAAAATGGCAGCGCCCACAGGTGACACAGGTGAAATTTGCAGGTGAGACGGCAGGACGAGCACAGGACATGTTCATAGCCAATGCGAATAGCAGCAAATAGAACAAATAATACTAAATGACAAGCACGCTATATAACGAGTTGTGAATAGTGTGTCTTACCTATGACTTCTTGTACTTTATAACAATGTTTTAGTTTCTTTTTTATTAATACAAATTTACTTAGATTTTAGATCTATTGATCGGTTCGTTTGGGTTTTTTACTCAATTCTTGAATCAATTTGCATTTTAAATACAACTATATGCTTTCATTTTTAATAAGCATAAATTTTAAATTAAAATTCTTAAATATTTTACATTAACAATTATTATTAATATTACTTTACACAATAGCTCCTAATTGAACATATACTACGTTTATATACACCGACCTGCTAATCATTTAAACCAGGCTATTTTTGGAGTTTTCTGTGTGTATGAATCCCATGTTGTTGTTGTTGTTATTGTTGCTGTTGTTGTTGTTGTTGTTGCCTGCCTGCCGATTGAGCGCTTAATTTGTTAAGCTGCAAAAGTAGAAACTCAAACAAATCAGAATATCTGACCAAAAGTCAAGGTGTGTTTGCTTTGGCCCTTGCATGTGTGTGAGTGTGTGGGTGTGTATATGTGTGTGTGTGTGTGTGTGTGTGTGTGTGTGGGATAGAGGTCTGTGTGTGGATTTTGTGGCTGCTCAACGGCTGCCGCTGTCTATCAGAAGCCACAGATTTTATCAAACATACGCACACACATACCGAAAGAGAGAGAGAGGGACATATTCGAATATTGTGTGTGTGTGTGTGTGTGTGTGTGTGTGTGTGTGTGTGGGTGTGCGGCTGACAGCAGAGCACGTTGATTGTTTGTTCGTTACGTTTTACTCATTTCGATCCCTTTTTTTTCTCTTTTGGCGTGATGTGCGACTGGTTTGCCTTTTTCGGGATGCTCTATTTTTGGCTTTTGATGTGCAGGAAGCTCATCATCAAAGGCTACAACAGGCGATGTGATAATTGTGCGCCTGTGTGTGTGCGCCTCTGTGTGTGTGTGTGTGTGAGAGTGTGTGTGAGTGGCTGGCTACCTACCCAAGAGTTGTACTCTTTTTTCTTCGTATTTCTTTTTGCTCATTCTCCTTGTTGTTTTGTTTGTTGGTTGGTACCTGTATGTCAGTTTTTGAGTGCTGTTGTTCTTGTTGCCGCTGTTTGCCATTGACGTTGCCATTTTGTGTTTTTCTTTGCCTTTTAGCTGTGTGATTTTGTGCCCTTTTTTATGCGCTACTTGCTGCTTGCAGCTTGCTGCTTGTCGCTGTTTGCCCCTGACAAATATTGACCCGCATTGATTGTCGTTTTTCCGCTTGTAAATTGTATTCGGGGGGACGTCCTGCTCTCTTTAGTTTCACGCTCCTGGTTTATGCGCAAACTTTTCACTTTCTTACACTCGTAATTGGCTGGCAGTTTTTCCGGATGGGGATGGGGTACAGTTGCCAGTACATTCAGCGCTTAACAGTAGCAGTTACAGATAGTCCTCAGGAATGTCTTGAAAAACACCTAAGACTGCCACAACTTGGTCAAAACTTATCCGATTTTCTAAAACCCGACCATTTTGATCATTACAAGAGCTTCTTTATTTTTAAGCAATTTAAGTTTCAAGCAATTTCGAATTTTCGATTTTTTATAAAACACTAGCCATTATTTATACCTTAGATAATCCAGAGAAAAGATAGTCCAGAGAAATACGTTGAAAGACACCTAACACTCCGATTGTCGATCCCGAGGCAGTTTTGATCACGGTCTGTGCTCCTTCTATACCCTCAACATATTAAAAATGTGCATAAAGGTTACAATGAAGTTGTGCAAAAGTATGAAACAGGCATAAGGCAGCATCTCCCTTTAAAGTATATATATTCACACATTTTTGAAGGTATGACCTTGAAATTTGGTTTGGTCACACATATTATTGACAATTGCGTGCCCCAAAAATTTCATTAAGATCGGACAATAAACAAAGAGGTTGTTTAAGACTTAACTTTTCATCGTTTGGGGCTCAGTGAAAAAGCAAGCTAACTGCTTCAACTGCTTGTACTGCTTGCAGCATGTGTGTGCTTGTATGTATGTGCACTGATGATAGGCAAGCATAGGTGAATGTAAGAGCTTGGTTCAGGGTATCTCCTAGTCGGGCACTCCCTGATTGCTGCTGTCTTTAGTTTCACGCTTCTGGCTTATGCGCAAACTTTTCACTTTCCTCTACTCGTAATTGGGTGGCAGTTTTTCCGGGTGGGCGTGGGGGCTGGGATTGTGGTACAGTTGCCAGTACATTAGAAGCGCTTAACAGTTGCAGTTACAAATTCACTTATTGAGCTATTTTTATGTATATTTCATACATTTTGTATGATTGTTTTCTTGTTTTGCTTTGTTTGGTTTTGTTTTTGGCGTCATCGTTAAAATGGTTTTTATTATTTCCGCTGGCAGTGTTATTAATGTTGTTGCTCTGCTTCTGACTTTACTTCCGTCGCACACACACACACACACACACTCACCCAAATATGTATGTATATGTGCATACACACATTGCCACAATTTATATTTTTCAATTAAGCAGTAAAAGTTTTACGCTTTGTTTCGTGCAACTGTAATAAATTTCAACTACCCCCGATCCCTTAGCCCGTACCCGTACCCTTACCCGTACTTGTACCCGTACTCATACCCGTATTCCCCACCACCCCCAGCAATGTTTCACTTCATTTGGCCGCATATGTACCCCGGCAGCATCGCAGACTCTCTCTTTTTGCTCTTGTTGTTATTGTATATTTCGCGTTATGGTTTAATTTTGGAGCACGCGTGTAATTGATAGCCACCCATGGCTTAATTGATAATTTCGTAGTTTCAACACACACACACACAGATATACACACCCGCACAACTGCGAAATTTCTGCACATTTTCAAGCCCTATAATAAACGAACCAACCTTTCTCGTCTGGCAATATTTGCTTTTAAAATAAAATATCAAATTTAACAAACAGAGCTGCCAGTCAAATTCGACTGAATTGTGTTTCACATTTACCACACACTAATTTTAGACAAACGAAATAAGTTATTTTTTAAAAAATAAACGTATATTTATTAAATAAAAACTATGACAGTTCATTTATTTCTCGGCTTTTTTCCATTGGTTTTATTATTTCATGCTCAATTTTATAATTGAACACGTAAATTGTATAGTACGCTAATAGATTTTTTGCAACTTTTAGAGTTGAATTTCAATTGATCAAAAATTCTGCTTTAATCTAGAAGCCAAAAAGCTTTCAATTTAGTCGTGACAAAGAAGCACAATCGAAGTTCGAATCAAGAGATGAGCGATAATTTGCGATAATGTGTTGCCTTTCATTCATCATACGCCCCGTAAGCAAATCAATTTGAATGCACTGTTTCCCCATTTCACAATTGACGAATACTTGCGTCATCGCACACACACACACACACCACACACACATACATTAAGAATTCCTCAGCTCAGCTCAGCAGCTGCGTTTGCCACCCCGTCGAATAGTCCTTGCCAGGATGCGATTGCCCCTCATGTATTATGGTACGGGACTGATTCGGGCTAAAGGGCTCGTTTATCGCAACGTTATCGTCTTGTTGTTGTTGTTGTTGTGCAATCATCAAACGGTTTAGCTGCAAAACTAATTGCATTACATCAATTTTTCTGTTAAAAGTCAATAACCAATCAAACACACACACACACACACAGATACGAGCAGCCAGACTCAACGCGGTTCGAAGTTTGCAAACGTGCAGTTAAATGCACACAGACATGCACACACACACACACACACATACATACAGCCACATGGCCAGAGTCAGCCAGCGGTCAATTTAATAGCAGAGCGAGAGAGAGAACGAGTGCATAGACAGAGAGAGAGAGAGCGAGTGCGAGACAGAGAAGGCAACGCAATAATGACAGGAGTAATCACATTAGCCCCACATAAACTTTTGCGTTGCATGCTCGCTTCGAAGGGTTGTCAAGTGCTCTTAATTGAATGAAATTCAATAAATACTTGCTCTAAGTTGCGCATTAAAGTCCATCAAGTAAGCCTACAAAATAAACTCAAGTTTTAATTCTCAAACGCATAAGTAATCGACATGCAATCAACAATATTCGCAAGCGAAAATAAGTAAATACGCTTGCTGGTTTTCAAGTCAGTCAAATGGCATTAAATATAATGATAATGAATTAAGTCGTGACTAAAAATAATCCAATTAGAAAAATCGATACAATTTGCAGAGCAATAAACATTTTATCAACTCGTTAAAAATTATTAAGATATTCCAAAGAGCAGACTGAAAACTTAACTGATACACATTAACAAATTATAATCATATATAAAAAAAATGTTGATAAATTTAATATGCTATCAATTATTCCATTTATTTAGCAAAACATAAATATAGAATAAATTCAGTTCAGATTTGGCAAAGTTATGAGAGTTTAAAGTACCAAAAATAACTTTGTTAAGTTGATCTAAAAACACATTTTTAAAAACAACAAATAAACAGAGTATTTTGAGATAACAAGATACAGCGGAAATGACAACCCTGTCAATGATTTGAAGTCCGGCAGCGAGCGGAATGCACTTGCAACTAGCCACATCCCACTGTCCACCTTTCCAGCTCAAAGAGTGGACTAACCCCCCAAAACTCGAGTGTGGGTCGATGATGACGTGTTCATGCAGCCACTGTCAACGTGGTGCGTTTCAATTTGGACCCACACCTACTGCCGAGGCGTATGTGGAGATAGAGCTGGGCGGGTGGCTGGAGGATTGGGGGATCGGGTGTGGCGCCAAATGTTGACGGGTCGCGGAGACCCGTACGAACGTTAAATCGTTAATTGATTACGGCCAACAATGATTGTTGTTGTTGATTTTTTGTTTAAGCGAGCTACGCTTTTGGGTTGCGGGGCATTGTTTGACTGGATTACACATAGCCAGCCAGCAGCCGGGGATCCTTTTATGGATGCGTCAAGCGGCGACGACGACGACAGCGTATAAAAATCCATTTCTGTTTTTACAAAGCTTGGTGGCCAGCTCTAATGAGCGTATGAGATAGAGATGGAGTTGGAGTTGGAGTTGGAGTTGGAGTACATGGACAGCCAACAAGGCAGCCATTTTAAAACTAATTGCTAAGCAAAGGGCAATGCGAGCCACAACAGCATCCAGATCACGTACGCATCAACAACAAACGCACCGCACCGCAAATACAGACAATCTGGCCAAAATAAGTAAAGTATAACCAAGAGGCGCAAGTAGAATGGAGCCAACAAGCCAAAGGCTATGAGCGAAAACAACACACAAAAAAATCCACTCAACGCTTACCCATTTGAAATCAGAGAAAGCTGCTGGCTCACAGTAAAACTCTGCTCCACATCGAATAGAATATGGAGTGGAAGTGGATGTGGATGTGGATGTGCAAGTACTGGAAGCGCTGCTGGCTGTGTAACTGATATTACAGTTAAGGCGGTAACAAGTCGGCACCACCCCCACAAAAACGACGACGCATCAACCACTCAAAAATGTTAACAACAAAAGCCAAAAGGGCTGCCAGCTGAATTGAATTTGGCCAAAACTGAAATACGTACAAGCAGAAGGATAAGGAAATAGACGAAAGCAGCGTATGACGAAGCATATATGCCCTTACAGAGCCTAGATACCTCAATTCTCTCTTTTGCCAGCAATCATTTACATAATACTTATTCCGACATAAATTTAGCCAGCTGCCCTTGCCAGAAAATAAATTCATGAATAAATTAAATCTTTGAAAATGCAATTCACGATGCAAACAAAAAATTTTAATAATATAAATATTACACATATAACAACATTAGATATAATATGTGTAAATTGCTAGAGATTCAGCAATTTCTGAACTTTGAATTAAATAAATAAAGATTTCATAGCTGTTTAAAATCTACGAATATATTTAATAAACGAAAATAAAAATTTATCAAAATAAATGTGATAATGGGATGAAATTTAAATTGATGTCTTAATAGTTTTAATAATTCCTCTCACTCAAATATTAGCTGACTCTTATAACCATCATTGGAATACAAAACTTCGAAATACAATCTATATTGAATTAAATAAATAAACATTTCATAGCTGGTTAAAATCTACGAATATATTTAATAAATGAAAATAAAAATGTATCAAAATAAATGGGATAATCGGCTGAAATTTAAATTCATGGCTTCAAAATTTTTAATAATTCCTCTCACTCAAATATTAGCTGCCTCTTATAACCATCATTGGAATACAAAACTTCGAAATACAATCTATATTGAATTAAATAAATAAACATTTCAAAGCTGGTTAAAATCTAAGAATATATTTAATAAATGAAAATGGGCTTAAATTTAAATTCATGTCTTAATATTTTTAATAATTCCTCTCACTCAAATATTAGCTGCCTCTTATAACCATCATTGGAATACAAAACTTCGAAATACAATCTATCATTACGAAATGCAAGACAAGTCGAAGGCACTCCTGCAAAGGGCATAGAGAAAAGGTAAGGTATGACCAATTCCTGACAAGCATTTAAAGCAGCAATTATTTACTTGATGCCAAATGCCAAATGACAACAACAGCAACAGCAGCAGGAGCAGCAGCAGGAGCAGCAGCAGCTGGCGCATGAGTTAGAATAACAAGAAGCCAAGCAAAGCAGCTCGCATTGCTATGTCCTGTGGCTTGTGAAAGCTGCCAGCAGCGAAAAGATTCAATTTGATTATTTTACAAAAGGCCAGTGAAAACTTGGCCACGTTGCAGGCAAATGGAGGCACCGCACTTTGGCTTAATTAATGCACAGTTGGACCGCAGGACGAGCCAAACAAAGTAGTTGTACAAAACACGGCAAACAACTCAAGGCCAGATCATAGGCAACATTGTGTTGCACACTAATTGAAGAACCTGCGCCACGAATGTGCCAGTGTGTGTGTGTGTGTGTGTGTGTGTGTGTGTGTGCGAGTGTGTGTATGTGTGTGAGTGTGAGTGGGCTTTAGAGCACGTGTAGAGCAAGTTTCTAGCAAATCGAATGACTCGTCGCAGTGGCTGCCTGCCCAACTATGCAGTTTATACGCATTCGCATTCGCAGCCGCCTAAAACTGGGCTGCATGTTGGGAGCGCGGCTTGTTATTTTAATTTCCGCCTAAAAGTATGCAACAAATTGAAAGGATTACACAAAGTTTATGCAATGCAGCAAGCAGTCAGCGAGCGTGGCGGCAACTTAAAACGACAAGACAAATGCGACAATTTAAGCGCGTTTTGGCCCGTTGCCTCTGGCGCCGGCTTTAGCTCTGTCGTTCTAGCCCCTCTCTCTCTCTCTCTCTTACTCTCACTCTGTCTCCCTCTCTCCCGCATGCTATCGTTGGCACGAAGCAACAAACTCGCACAAATTGTTAGTGTTGCAACAGCAGCAACAATAATATCAAGTGAGAAGACTGCGGCATACTCTGTTTTTAGTTTACAAGTTTAAGATTGACTCTAATATAAGTGAGCAATGAAATATAAATAAACTAAAGAATAAATCATGGCAGTTATATAGTGAACTTAGCCAGAAACACATTTTCTATTTATGTTGATACTATTTCTGACACCCTTTATAACAAACTCAAACAAAATAAATTTATGGAAATGCATTAGCTTGAAATGTAGAATAAATCTATATGGCCCAAGGATTTCAAATCAGTTAGTCAACTTATAGTGGCTTGAAGTCTAAAATGGTCAAGGTACCATTTGTATCGTGATTTTTATACCGGATATTAAACCTGAAACACATTTTAAAGCAAGAAAATGTTCTCACAATTGTTTATTTCAAATTAAATGAATTTAAATGGACAGTTGATTGAATTGAAAATATGCCAATTCAATCGTTTAGCGACTCACAAAGGCATGCAATAATATACACTTAATTTGATTTGTGAACAGAGTAAGCAAAACAGGAGCACACACACACACACAAGCACAACTGCAGAGCATAAAATTAATGTCAAGCAAAATGGAGAAACAGCAGCAGCCAGCAGCAGGCAGTCGAGGCCATCAATGCCAGCTGCAGGCTCTAGAACCAGAACCAGAACCAGAACCAGAACCATAACCAGGACCATCTCCAACACTCCGACTCCGACTCCAACTCCAACTCCAGCTGCATTTCGCGCTCTAACTACATTGGAGGCGTTTGCAACAGCGTCAGCCAAAAACTGCGACAAAATGATGTGGGTCGTTGTTGTGGGCGTTATTGTTGTCGTTGTTGTTGCAGTTGTTGCAACTTTTGTTGCATATTCAGCAGCAGCGGCAGCAATTTGCTTCTTCAAAATAAACTTGGCAACCAGCTTTGAGGCGCTTATATATGTTGTGTGTGTGTGTGTGTGGCAAGCATAAAAACTGTGTCGACAACGCTGGCAAATTGTGCGTTGCACAGCATAAAAATGTCGCTGATATTCGCAACAACAACAGCAGTGGCGACTCGAAGGCGCCACGCAGTCAGCGTGATTGACATGTCATAGGTCATAGGTCAGAATCAATGCAACGCACACGAATGCAATCAGAAATGCATAGGCGCATATGTGTTGTACTCATTGACTCATAGATGTGGCACACACACACAGATGCCGCCATTAAGGGCATTGCCTACTTGCAAATTGCGCTCAACTGGCAGGTGGCATGTGGCATGTGGCATATTGTGCATGTGTGGCATGCGGCATGTTGCACGCTGCAAGCTGCAAGCTGCAGCTCCCTTGTGCCTTGTGACGCATAAGCCGCTCTAATGAGTGCATATTGTGCCGCCTGCATCCATATTGTAAATGAGTCTTTGTTGTTGGGCCGTTTGGGCCCTGCACTGAGCAAAATTAGTGCGCAATCGATGCAGCAACAACAGCAACCCCGAACAGAATGCTCAAACTCTCTTCACACTGTCGAGCACGTCTCGCACAGAAATTAAAGCCAACACACACACACACACACACACACAGCCTGTCAGTGTGAAGAACCCTTTTTGGAATACTTGTAGCGGAACTGACCCCGGCACGGTCGCATTTACGGTTTGAAAAGCACTTAAGCCGTACTTTGCATGTTGTGTTTTTTATTTTATTTTTTATTTATTTTTTATTTTCGGTGTAAGCGTCTTAACTTTGAGTTTTCGCCAGTGCTGCTGGGCTGCTGGGCTGCTGCGAGTCTTTGTGCTGCCCGGTTATTTAATGAGTCATGTGCTTCAGGTTTATTCATAAATACTTAATTATAACTTGCTGCCAGGGGCAACTATATATCTGTATACATATATATATATATACATACATATATATATATATTTAAATTTAAGGAGCTCATTGCGGACCCCAACTTATCACCTCGAACACGATTTGTATGATTTCATCCACGCTGATGTTCTTTTTGCTCAGCTTGTTCAGCGGCGCCTGTAGGTCCTTTGAATGCTGCGAAAATTATCCTTGTCATTAGAATTGCAATAATTACAAATATACCTCAAGATTTAAGCAAACAAGGTCTTTAAGCGCCTTATAGTTACATTTTACAGTTAAGAACACGACTTTGGAAATATATAGGTAATGCTATAAGTAAATGCTGTCTCAAATTCTCGAAATAAAATTCTATATTTTATTATTAAGAATAATGTAACTAATTTTCAAAATATTCTATAAAATTCAGTCTCCAATTCTGTAATTTAAGTTCTGTAAAATATCTAATTCTGTTTCTAATTCTCTAAATAAAATTAGATAACAATTCAGTCTCCAATTCTGAAATTAACTAATTCTGTAAAATATAACATTCTGTCTCGAGCTTATTGAAAGTTTTTATCAAAATTCTGCCTCTAAATATCTAAATAAAATTCTATGGAATTCAGGCTCAAATTATCTAATTTATACCGTGAAATGTTGTCCCTTATGCACTCTAAATTTTACTTTATAAAATCGAATCTCTTACTCATATTTTATTATATATTTTATATTCTGTTCAATTGTGTCTCTAATAAAAATTCTATATAATTCTATAAAATTCTCTTCCTCGATCTCTAAAAATCCATCAAATATTGTTTCGAGCGCATTCGCCTAAGTAACGTTCAGGTTAGGCCAATTCAACTGTTATTTCATTGATGCACTTACTCTTGCTGTGTCGACCAGCTCCTTGAAGTCCTTCTTCTTGAGCGCCTTGTAGAGTTTGGCGAACTCGCCGCCCTCTCGCACCTTGCGTGCCATCAAACTGTAGATCTGAGCACGCGGCAGAGTCTGCAGAGCCTCGTGCAGAAATGTGGTGAGGTCGCGACGCAGCATTAGATCCACGGGCACCACACGGGACAGGTGATAGGCACGCAGGCGATTGGGCAGCTTGTCGACAATGCTGCTCACATCGTAGCCGGAGCCGTATTCGGTGACGTAGTCAATCAGATCGGCAAAGTCGGGTGCCATGCGCATTTGCTGCCATGTTTTGGCGAACTCATCGCTGCGCACAAACTCAACGGCCTGGCGAAATCTCGGATCGAAGATATAGTAACGGGCGGCAATGTGATTGATGCGACGACGCGGCACCAGGGCCAGAAAATCACGCAGATCAGAGCGCAGATCAGCAGACACATACTCACCAAGCAGAATGCCGAGCAGCAGCGAAATGAGTACTAACTGATTGGCCATGTTGGGCATTGGGCGATGTCTGTCTTGGCCAAGTTTGTGGTCAACACATTTATAAAAGCTAAGCGGAGACATGAGACAATATTTGGCTTTGTCTGTGTCTTGACTTTAGGGGGAAGGTGCTAATTGATTGTTTGGCAAGTTGTGAGTGCCTATTTAAACGATTTATTGAACCGTAAACAGTCAATTAGCTGCTGCTTTTACTTTCACCCAAAAGAAACTAAAGAAAAAAACAACAACTATTTCAAGCTGCAACTTCAGGCAGAGAACAAAAGACGACGACTGCATTTTGGCCATACTTGGTTACAGGCTTACACACACACACACACACACACACACGCACACACATGTGTGCAGTATAAGCATAAACAATCAGCTAGCAGGCTAAAACAACAATAAATCAAGTGTAGATTCTTTTGTCTGCTC
This sequence comes from Drosophila flavopinicola, assembly GCA_035042425.1. Taxonomy (NCBI): domain Eukaryota; kingdom Metazoa; phylum Arthropoda; class Insecta; order Diptera; family Drosophilidae; genus Drosophila; species Drosophila flavopinicola. Next base: position 9,295,485 of record JAWNLL010000090.1, on the reverse strand, counting down.
GACTGACTGTAATTGCTCCCATTTGTGCATTAAAAATCATGATTGATTTCCAACTCAGGCAGACGCACAATAAGCTTTTCTCTATCTGTCTATCTGTCTGAGCTCTCTCTCTCTCTCTCTATCTATATATATATGTGTGAGTCAAAAATTAGAATTCAATTGCGTGATTTATGCAACTAGCAAATTTACGAGCCACAAGAGATTTCACATTTTGGGCCAGATTCTGTACTTTTGCATTATTGGCCCACACATTAAAGCCGACTAAATTGTTGTTCAACTAAGGAAACTATTCACAGTCAGCAACTAGGTATACGCCTTGGGATGGCCGCATCAACACTAATGCCTATCTAAATTTCTGTTAATGAAATCTACTGATAGGTCAAAGCTTTTTGCTTGCATCGTCTGACTTCCGGCATTTTGGGTCAAAAAGCGGCAAAACATTGAGAAAACTGGCAACGATAATGGTCAGGAGCGGTTTTTGGCGCCCTCAATGGGGCCCAAATTTTAAATTTGTGAAATGGCAAAATTTTATTCAGAAATAAATTTGTTTTTTTAATTTATTAAAAGCAAATGAATTTTTTTAAATTAATAAACGACTTCTTGCATATACCTAAAACATATTCATTAATATTAGGCCAACTTCTATTATGCAAATGAGCCAATATAAATAAAAATTCAATGAATTAAATAATATAGAAAATAATAATCAGAAAATTATAGATATGATGAAAATGCATTTTGTAGACCTATATTAATTTCAACCAAACTCATTACGAATAATGTTATTATAGTTAAATTGATTCAAGGTGTTATTCGAATGACAGGAGCACACTTTTAGACTAGAGCAGTAACTCAGATACACATTGGAGCAATAAATTGATCAGTTTTAGTTAAATTGTCGCTTGATTCAGATTGCAACGGCAGTACAAATATTGAATATTGAGCTCAAACCATCTTATAGGGCTTACTAAGACTTCTGCTCACTGAAGCGCTCCTGGTTGAGCGTATTAGACTTCTGAAAAGGGTTGACGTGTGGTAAGCGGCTTCTACACACGCACACTAGACGTATACACACATACACACATGCCGTAATATACAAAAGGCAAAACAAATAAGCCATAAATTTGCATGCCAACAACAATTGGCAATTTTCCGTAGGTTAAAGCATAAACCGGCAAACAAACCGACTAACAAACAAACAAAGAAACAAACACAAAACGAACAAGCAAAGCAACACGACAAAAAAGGTGAACCGATTCAGCCCCAGCCCATTGCCTCTTCTCAGCCCAAAAAATAAGCCCACTTCTGATGCCCATGCCATCGAAAAGGAGTCGTAAGTTTAAAGTGGGCATTGTGCGGCGGTGTTCAGTGAAAACGGAAATAAAAATGAAAGCATTGCGTGGGCCAGGCACAGGTACGTACAACACTGCGTATACGTAACGCATGTGGATATACTATAGGCATTGTTATTGTGTGTGTGTGTGTGTGCAGGCACAAATGAAGCTGAATTGTTGTGGTTGCCTAGGTGTGTATGTGTGTGTGTGTGTGGCTCGAATCTGTGCGTAATAAGCTACACATTGGCTGAAATTTCTCTTCTCCTTTTTTCTCTCTGGGCAGTTGTCCACTCGGCGCTGTAAATGTCCTTTGAAGTTTGTTTATGATTTTCGGATGTTGTGCTCGTTGTCAGGACAGTGTTGTTATTGTTGCTGTTGCTGTTGTTGTTGCTAGACACGAAAAAAGAACGGCAATCGCATAAGCCGCGCTTAGATTTTGTTATGCGTATTAGTGAGATTTATGCATTTAGGAAATTAAACATCCTGTGAATGCCCGTTATGTGGGTAAGGTGCACCAGTGTGTGTTTGTTACCACACTCTCTCTCGCTCTCTCTCTCTCTCAGTCTCGCTTGCTGCTGCTGCTGTCATTAATTTTAAATCATGCGTAAAATCGCGTAATGTCGCCAACACAGCCGCCAGCATCCTTTGGGGCCTCTACCACCCAATCCCTCTCCCTCCATCTCTCTCTCTCTCACTCTTTTTAACGTATATAAAAATTATTTCACTGTTTTTTATTTGTCTGCATTACATGCTGTTGTCGTGTGTGTCTGTGTGTGTGTGTGTTTGTTTTTTTTATTTGGCTCCACCGCCACAGCGGCTGCTTGGCGGAAATGCGTTCGACCACATCAATCACGCGACATTGACAAATGTGCATATTTTTGTTGAAATTATATGGGCACAAGCGCTATATATATATATATATGTGTGTGTGTATGTTTGTATGTATGGGTATTGGCCACTGGCAGCCAACCAACCAGTCCACCAGTCGACCAACCAAGCGGCCAAGTGGCTGTGCAAATTATTGGCTACAATAGTGCTTCAAATTGGGCAATTTATTGCTTTATTGCTTTTACGTGTTTCGTCTGCGGCTTCGTTGCATTTTTTTGCACTCTCTCTTTCTCTCTCTCTCTCTCGACATTTTTCCAATGGCACTTTCTCATTAAGCCCAACTACCAATCGTGGTTGTTGTTGCTGTTGCTGATTTTTATAATTGCAAATTTAATCATTTGCATGACATCAAACTGCTAGTCGAGTTAAGTTGTTGGCATCCACAAATGTCATAATTGCCATTTGAGCGCTCAGCAAACTGTTAAATTGTCAATCGGGTTTTTAAATGCATTTCGCATTCCATTAAGTTAAAGTTCATATAAGTGAAAATTGGAATAATTGTTGGTTGCCAATACTACAATCTTGCCTACAATCAACTATTTCAGAGCCTTAAGAATCGCAAAAACAAAGTATAAAGCTAAAAGGTTAATATATTCATCTAAATACTTTTATATGCAGTTGATAATCAAGTTTCAAATTGAAAACTCTTTTAACTTTAAAGCAACTTCTATATTGTATGTTTTTATATTTCGATCCAAGTTCACATGGTTTTAAAATTCGATATGCTTCCATAGATCCAGATTTGTTAAATTCATTTAGTACAGTTTCTTGTTTTATGCTCAACGTAGCTCACTGAATTTTTTTTATAAAAAACAGAGTAATAGTCAGTTGAACGTTTATTTTTTCGTCCTTTTCGAATTGTTTTTAAATTGAAGTGCAACTAGTTTGACCCAAAAACAATTTTTAAATCCCAGGGCGTATATACAACACACACACACAAAATGGCCAGATCTCAAGCGATATGTTATGGCAAGTCAATGATGGGACTTCTCCGCTACAACCGCATCGTGTCGTTTGTGCCCAGTGTGCACTACATGCTGGTGCGCAGCAAGTGCGAGATGACCGGCATCGTCATTGGACTGTATCAGAGCGAGGAGGAGAAGGATCCCCAGTTGACGCCCAATGGCGAGAAGTTCGATGATCGCGTGGGCGGCAAGATCAGCGAGCTGGTGAGGGAGACGAATATGAGCGGCGAGTTGGGCCGCGGTCGAATGTTCAGCAATCTGGACAAGGAGTTCTCCAGCGTTGCCGTCATCGGTGTGGGCCCGGAGGGCATCGGCTACGATGCCGAGGAGGCGCTCGATGTGGGCATGGAGAATGTACGCATTGCTGCTGCCGTGGGCTCTCGATATCTTCAGATTCAGGGCGCACAGTCGGTGTACGTGGACAGCATGGATTATCCGGAGCAGGCAGCCGAGGGTGCTGGAATGGCCGTGTGGCGCTTTAATGCGAATAAAAGGAAGAACAATCGCACGCACATACCCAAGCTGGAGATGTACGGCTCAACGGATGTGGACGCCTGGACGCGAGGGCTCTTCAAGGCGGAGTCGCAGAATCTGGCCAGGCGACTCTCCGATATGCCAGCGAACCAGATGACGCCCTCGATATTCGCACAGGCCACCATCGATGCTCTGTGCCCGTGTGGCGTCTCCGTTGAGGTGCGCTCCATGGACTGGATCGAGGCGCAGGGCCTCAACTCGTTTCTGATGGTCGCCAAGGGCTCCTGTGAGCCGCCCATTGTGCTGGAGATCAGCTACTGCGGCAGCTCGCCCGAGGAGCGTCCCATGCTGCTCATGGGCAAGGGCCTGACCTTCAACAGCGGCGGTCTCTGCCTGAAGGACAAGGAGGGCCTCCACGAGCATCGCGGAGCTGTCAGCGGTGCAGCCGTGTGTGTGGCTGCCATTCGTGCGGCGGCGGCTCTGTCGCTGCCCCTCAATGTGACCGCCATGTTGCCGCTGTGCGAGAATATGGCATCGGGCATGGCTGCCAAGCCGGGCGATGTCATCAGCTTGATGAACGGCATGACACTGTGCATTAAGGACACCTCGAGTGCCGGCACTGTCATGCTGGCCGATCCCATGCTCTATGCCCAGAGTACGCTCAAGCCCAAGCTGCTGGTGGATGTGGGTACACATGCACGGGGTGTCATGTACGGACTGGGCGCCTCCTCGACGGGCCTCTGGACAAACAACAGCTCGCTGTGGAAGCAGTTCAAGAAGGCTGGCTCCCTGACCGGGGATCGTGTGTGGCGCATGCCGTTGTGGAAGTACTTTAAGCATCTGATCGAACCGAACATGACCTACGATATATGCAATAAGGGACGAGGACCCGCCTCCTCGTGCCTGGCGGCGGCGCTGCTGCATGCTCTGGTGCCCTGCTCCGACTGGGTGCATCTGGACAACAGGGGCACGGGCATGCTGGCCAAGGACGGTGTGCCGCCCTATCTGCTCAAGGATCGGATGACGGGACGACCAACGCGTACGATCATCCAGTTCATGTATGAGCTGGCATGCAAGCAGGCATAAGCAGGATAAGACGATGAAGACGAAGATGAAGACGAAGTCACAGTCTGATATGCAAACATTTCAAAGATTTATCCTTAGGACAGTAGACATGAATGAGCGGCAGCTGTAATCAGACAGATATTATTTGTACTATGTAAGGTTAGCTCGCTTCATTCATGTTTTACATTATTATTGTTAGTCGTGATGTGTTATTTATCCGAAATTTATTTATAGACATACTTTACCGATCGATTGTGCGTAAATTATAAAAAATGAATATGTAATGTAACATTAATCTGAATATGTAGTATTTTTATACTCTTTTCGAAGAAAATAGTATATTAAGTTGTGCTGAAGTTTGTAACGCATAGAAGGAAGCGTCAGAGACCCCAAAGTTACTGCCGAGTATGCTTAGAATGTCAAAACAAATTGATCTAGCCATGTCCGTCTGTCTGTCTGTCTGAAACTTGATCTGTCCCGGGATCACGATAACTTATATTCCAAATATGAAGTCTCTAGCTCTTGTAGTCTTTGATATCCGCGTGTTCATACATATTATATGTATATATTTTTATAAATTATACAGGATACAGAAAGAATCCTGCTGAGATTAAGATGTTTATTTTATAAATAAAATAACAGATTATAGAGTAGTGAGTAGTGAGAGCGAAAGAGAGAGAGAGAAGTGGGGAGAGAGAGAGAGAGTCGGAGAGAGAGAGAAGTTAGACAGAAGTGAGAGAGAGAGAGAGAGAGAGAGAGAGAGAAGTGGGGAGAGCGAGAGAGAGAGTAGTCGAGAGAGAGAGAGAAGTAACACAGAAGTGAGAGAGAGAGATTAATCAGAGAGAGATGTAAGATAGTAGATAGATAGAGTAGTGAATGAAGTTGAGAGAAGTAAGAAAGAGAGAGGGAGAGAGAGTAGTAAAAGAGAGGGAGAGAGAGAGTAGTAAGAAAGAGAGGAGGAGAGAATAGGGAGAGAGAGAGAGGTTGGAGGGAGAGATAGAGTAGTGAGAGAGATAGAGAGAGAGAGAGAGACTGAGAGAGAGGGAGAGAGTAGCGAGAGAGTGAGAGAGAAAGTAGTCGGAGAGAGAGAGAAGTTAGACAGAAGTGAGAGAGAGAGATTAATCAGAGAGAGAGAGAGAGAGAGAGAAGTTGGAAATGGAGAGAGAAGTGTGAGAGAGAGATGTAAGATAGGAGTGAGTAGTGAGTGAGAGTGAGTGAGTAGTAAGAAAAAGAGAAGGAGAGAGAGTAGTAAAAAGGAGAGAGAGAGTAAGAAAGAGAGAGAGGGAGAGAGAGTCGAAAGAAAGAGAGGGAGAGGGAGAGTAGTAAGAAAGAGAGGACGAGAGAATATGGAGAGAGAGAGAGAGGTTGTAGGGAGATATGGAGTAGAGAGAGAGTAGCGAGAGAGAGAGAGAGAGAGGGAGTAGCCAGAGAGTAGCCAGAGAGAGAGAGAGAGTGAGAGAAGAGAGAGGGGGAGTGAGAGAGCAATGAGAGAGTAACGAGAGAGAGAGTCAGTAATGAGCTGAGAGAGGGAGAGAGCAGAAAACAATATTATTATTTCACCAACACACAACACAATATTCAGACTACAGGTCAGCCCATCAATATCGACAGACCTCACTTAAATTCTTGAGAATCGCATAGAAGGGCAATGTTAAATATGCGGTGTTTTTACATTACCGGAAATGTTATAGAAATAGTGATGCAAACATAATTTTCGTATGGTTTGGTTTCTCTAGCTAGGAACAATTAACTTATTAAAATTCTGGATGTAACAGTAGATATTCCCTAACGTTAAGAAGGTACACAGTCCTTACATCTATTCATACTAACCTATTAGTGTACATACATACGGACACACACATACTGTAAGCAGTGCAAGCGGCTTAAGCAGTAAGCTTGCTTTTTCACTGAGCCCCACACAATGGAAAGTAAAATCTTAAACAGCTTCTGTGCTTACTATCCGATCTTATTGAAATTTTAAAGACATAACATTGGCTATAAAATGTGTGACCAAACCAAATTGCAAGGTCATAACTTCAAAAATGCGTTTTTTCAACTTTTGTGGCGAATGAGGGGGATTCAAAAAGTGAAATGTTTGTAATATGTGTATGATACTCGATATTATACATGCCCAATTTGGGGCATCTAACTCTTATAGCTTTCAAGTTATGACCAAAAAACACTGGTCTGAAGTCGAAACTTGTCGATAACTTTTTAACGGGACGAGTGATCGATAAAAGGAAATAAACTTGTACTGTCCCGGGACTTCGAGAACTTACATTCCAACCATGAAGTCTCAAGCTCTTATAGTCTCTGATATCCACGTGTTCATACAGACAGACAGACAGACTAGATTGACTCGGCTGTTGATACTGATCAAGATACTTTATATGATCGGATATGATTATTTATGCCTGTTACATACTTTTGCACAAATCCATAATACCCATTTTACCTATTTTTAATGGGTTCAGGGTATAACAAATAGGATCGATTGTGCTGATGAAGACTAAACTAAGTCAGTTTATATAGACTATAGTAGAATGTTAAAAGACTCATGACAAATATAAATATTATGTATATATCAATATTATAGTGAAATACAATGTATTCACGATTTGTATAGTTCAATATTTTGATGTAACTCTTTTTAGAAGGGTGTAATAGCGACCGTTTATTTCTTCTGGAAGAAACAAGTAGTATATGTTATCGCCAGCATTCGTCAGCAACTCTTTGCCACTGGCTGACTAATTGTTTGGCTCACACTCGCAACTTTCTGGCAGGTCTATTCGTGTTGACTACCAAAATGCTGTACGGAATTCGTGTATGTGTGCGTGTGCGTGTGTGTGTGGGGGGGGGAGGAGGATCTGGGTATCGGACATGCTGAGACGACAGCCGCAAGTCACTTTGACTCGCACTCGTTTGACATGTTTTATTTATGCGTACAAGTTGTGCATAAGTAATGAGCCCAGTAAGGATCTCGGACTGTTTCTGCGAACCGAACTGAGCCGCAAGTCGTGCGCATGGAAATTAACCGCAAATGCGCCTAAAAGCATACAGCTGTGTCCTGTGTCCTCGGAATGCCAAATGTGTCCTGGCTAATTCTGTTGCTGTTGCTGTTCCTGTTTCTGGTGCCCGCTATATGATTGTAGATTTTAAATGAATTGTGGCAACGTGTTTTCATTACGTTTGCTTTTGCGTTCAAGTTTACGTCTACGGAACTGCGAATAGATTTCATTTCGTTTCATTTCGCTCGATTCCTGCGAGTTTTTATTGCCAGCGTCAGCGTCGTTGGGAGGCGGATAGGAGGGGAGGGGGGCGTGGCTTGTTTGTTGCTTAATTGGAAGGAAATTAAAAAATAAACAAGGCAACGTTAAAAGTAAATACTACACGTTTGCGATTACCTGAGACTGGACCCAGGCCGAAGGACCCAGGAACCAGGACCTGAACTCAGCCACTACATGGAGCAAGGCCCAAGGGCTGTTTGGAATTTAATTTTCATTTCGCTGGCACCGCGTTAATTTCATCTACGTCTTTGGGCCCGAGCTGTTTTTTATGGCCAACATTCTGGCCCTTAACTGAGCAAATAGATTTCAGCTCTTGTTGATGTTTGTTTTGGACTTCTTTCTGCCTTGGTTTTTGCAGTTAACAACTTTCAATTGTTGTCCAACAATATTTGCCCTGAATTAATTAAAAGTCATTGACGCTTATCAATTGCCAAGCTGAGATAAGCGGCTAATTGAAGAGCTCTATATTGGAGTATCTGCAATTTCGATTCAATAACTTCAATCGTCTTTCAATTAACACAATCCAATCAATATGGCATCAGTGTTGTCATAGTTTTGAACACGAAATTAGCTCTATTCTACGATTCGAAGACGTAATAAAAATGGGTTCAGACGCAATATCGATATTTATCGGCATCTTTTGAGCTGAATAAGTTATCGAAAATAAATTACTTTCCAAACTGAAAGCAACGGAACTTCATGTGTTCCATTTTACCATTTTAGTAGAGGAAATATGGTATAAATAGTCCGTGCTTTGGCAAATACTTTTTTAAAGCAATCTTCAACTCACTTTACTTTCAAAAACATCATACTCTGTCTTCAGCCATCAATCGAGCATTACTTTCGCCTGCTGCTAATTGAAATATATAATAAATTTAGTTATTAATGTACAAAATCATGAGAAATAGCTGTAATACAGCTAAGACAGTCAACACTTCTATGCATTTGTCCATTTATCATTCAAGGCATCATTTGAGCAGTGTAAACAGAATGTTCTATTCAAATTTGCGGCCTGGTCACATGGAAATTGTCACTGATTCGGCATGGCTGCGATTCGGGCACGTGATGCCTTTGGCTTTGGCTCTGGCTCCGGCTCCGACTCCGGTTGCTGCTCCTCTAGGTGCACCCAAACTAATCGTAGTAACTGAATCGTAATGCTGCCCTTGGCTGCCTCTCGGCTGCTGCTGCTGTTGCTGCTGGCATAACTAATAAGACACTTATTATGCTGTGGGGGTCTGGTAACGTTATACCAGTTTAACGATATCACGTACATACGTTAACTAACGCTAACTACGTCGTTAAGTGTGTTGCGGTGGGTTCTCCTTTGCCAGCGCTTCCGACTCGCAGCAAGGACAACGGCAACGCCAACGCAGCAGCCTGGACTAATCAAGGCAGGCAGGCAGCAGGACGCAGGAGGAGCACTGAAACTGGCACCATGCTGAGCGGACAACGTATAAGCAATGGGCGCCCGTTGAGGTACTCAGCTAAAATTTACATTTCGCTGGCTGCTACACTCGGAAAATATTCTAGCATATGAAAAAGACACTAAAATTAAAAAAAAGAAATTCCAATTTTATAGCAAACAATTAAATTGTATTTATTTCTATGATTTCGTTGAATGTTTGCTTCAATCGACTGAATCGAAAACTATTTTAGTTATTTCTACTTTATAGAAAACCAAAATATGCTCAAGAGACAAGCTGCAAATGCAAACAAAGCCAGCTAGTGATATAGAAATTAAAATGCTGCATTTCAAATAGTGGATTTCCGTATCTGATAAAGAAGGAGCGCAAAATTAAGTATATTTTGTTTGTTTTATTTTTTCCAAGTGCAGCCACAACTACGAAATACAAGAGTGAACCCTCCTGGTTGGGCCGTATGTGCCTCATGGCTTTGTTGTTTTAATAACCACGATCACGTCGCATTAAAAGCACACACACACACACACACATACAGGCAAAACACGAAAGCACAATAACGCCGTAAGGCTTAGTTAAACGCTGCTAATTAGGCTTTTCTGCACATAACTTAGGCGCAGAAGTAGGCTATTAAAAACTGGCTCAAATATTTGTGCGCAGAGCCATAAAAAGCGTTAATCAGGCAGCCGCACAAAACAACAACAACAAAACTGGGCACGCAACTAGCTATATAGCTATCTAGCTGGCTATATTGTTGGCTATATACAGCTGGCCAAATTAGGCGAGCAATGCCAAACAACTGGCCACAAATGAGCCACTAAATGCCATATATGAGCAGGTAAAAGCTAATAAACAGCTGATATGTAGCTGATATACAAGAGCGCTTTTAATTATGCCTGGACAGCAGCCAAGAACGAAACATAAAAGGAGGCTGCCACAACAATTCGGCGGCATTTGCCAACAAAAAATCTATGACAATTGAAAATTGCGAAAGACAAGCGCAACTGGCGACTGTCTGCCATATACACATATAGAAAACAATAAACATAATGGCCATATTTTATGTTTTGCGACAACGCAACAAGAAACAGCGGGCAATTGTCAAACCCAAAGTGTACATAGACATAAAGCACATAAAACTATAAGCCCAACACTGGGCAAACAAATTTGGCATTGAATTCGAGCTGAGCAGTGCCAAAAATGGCAAAGGCTGCTGGGCAGCCATTGAATATTGGCTGGCAATGCGATAAGGATAACGGGTATAACGAGTATAACGAGTATAAAGGGGGGGACCAGGGTGGCTTTAAACACAATTGGAGCACTCCGGCTGCTCATGAATAATCCTTTTCAGCCTAATCATAAGGCAAGGCTATCTTTCGCTTCTTGGAAATATGCAAATGTAACGCAACGAGAGCCGAGTACCCAAAAGCCAAATTAACTGTGCGTGAGGAGGTCCTGCTGTTGTCCTTTGGGGCTTGCCTTACAAAATGCTTTTGTCACCTATGAAATCGATTAGGCAAATTTCAGTAGGTGAGTGCGCTTTTATCATCGCATCGCAAAGTTGGCAAATTGAATTTATACGGCTTGTTAAAAGCCGAAAAGTTTGTGCCAAATAAAAATGCCGGAGAAACAAATAGCAATAAAACAAAGCCGGATTTTCGGCGCGAATTGTGAAAACAATGCTCATTGTTCAAATGCCCTGAATTGGTTTACGGCTTAAAGCTTATAACAAACTATCAAACTTGAATTAAAAGCAAACACAAACACACACAGTCAGAGGTGTAGGTGTGTGTCTGTGTCTGTGTGTGTGTGTGTGTGTGTGTGTGGAGAGAGTGTGCTTTGTATAATTATGCAAATGCGTTTGATTGTGAAAATTGTGCGCCAACGAAAATGCCAACAAGTAGGTAACACTTTCAAATGCGCCACTTTGAATGCCGAAAAACAACACATTTGCATAATTATGCAATCTACTAGGCCAACCGACACCAACACACACACCCAACACACACACACACCTATACACACGCAGTAAAGTGAAATTTTTGGCTAATTCACCGCAAAGTTTCGGCCACTCGAGCAAAAGTTTCGATATTTCGTTTAGCTTTTCGCAACCCAAAATTTATTGCACTGCTTGAGCTTTACACAAAAAATTTGCATATGTGGCACATAGCACAACACAGACACACACACACACACACACAATCACACACACACACGCAACACTCAAAGCACCTGCCTTTTAATGCAAACAGTTTGAACAGCAAAGTTTAATTACATTTAAATGGAAACGTGAAACTGATTGCGTATCCTGAATTTAGTATTTTTTTATTTATCTATTTTTTACTAGCACCATAAGCTAAATTTATAAATTAGTGTCCTAGTTCCGATTGCTTTTACACATTGAATTGAATTAAGGAACTTGGATTTATTTTGTTTTATATATAAATATATATGTAATATGGATCTTGGGAAGTTTTTATATATTGTGTACTTATAGCTACTAGACTGAAAAATAGAAAGAGCCCACCTTTTCAACTAACAGAAAATTTAATGAAAACAGTTCGAACAAAAAGTTGAATTACATTGAAATGGCAGTGAGGACTCAGACTCAGACTCAGACTCAGAGGTCCTTCTGTAGACCCTTCAGCAGCTTGCCGATCTCCTTCTTCATGGTAATGGCACGTTGGGCCAGCAACTTGGCCAGCAAAGCATTCTTCTCGATCAGGGCAATTGCGTCCTCGCCACCGCCAGCCTGTTTGGCCAGCTTCCTGGCCGTCGACAGGGCCTTGAAGGCCTGGCCCAGAGCTTGGGTCACCTTCTTCTCGGCCGCCTCGTAGGCGGATACAATGCCCTCGGGATTGCCACGCGATAGCTGCGCCTCCTCGATGACCTTCTTGGCTTCGGAGAGCAATGAAGCGGCTCCGGTTGCCATTTCGAAAACATCCTTAGCCAGCTCTTCGGTATTGAACTTTCCCGGTTTATTGTCTGCTGATTCGGGCAGATCTTTTTTCGAGCTAGTTATGGGCTGCTGAGTGTCCTGCAGAGCCACCATACCACGAATGGGGTCCGTCGGGGCCTGCACATCGTTAGTACCTGTCACGGACTTAATTTGCTCCATCTTGGGTGAGAGTTTATCAAGCATTGTTACTTCAGTTGTTTCCAGCACTCGTTTGGCATAGATTCTATCGATGTTCAGTTGCTCCATGTTTTGTGGCAATTCACAAGTCGGCGGCTCTTTCTTCGGCTTATCAGCAGTTTCCTTAAGCAAACAGGGATTTTCCTTCTCTTTTGGCTTAGCGCAGATAGCATCTTCTTCTTTTTCCGGACAGCATATCATATTAGCTGCTTTCTTCTTATCTTCCTGGCAGCCATCTGCCTCCTCTTGCTCCTCACATTTTGTTTTGCGATCGCAAGCTTTTTCCTCATCGTCTTCTTCACATTTGGCCTTCCGCTCACAATCGTTATCCTCCTGCTCTTTGCATTTGGTTTTGCGCTCACAATCGCGTCCAGCTTCCTGTTCGATATCCAAATCAACATGTTGTGGCTTCACATCCGGTCTGGCGGTATCCTCGCCACGAATTATCGTCTTGTGGCATATGTTCGACACATCCTCTCTACGCACAATACTGTCCTCATCGTCGTCCTCACGCTTGGATTTTGGGGCTGCCGCAGCATTGGCTGTCAACAGAGAAGCCTTCTTCTGTTCCGATTCGTTCCGCAGTCGTTCGGCATTTGCTGTGTCTGCAACTTGTTTGCGCTTCTCACCGATTTTCTCCCAGACGCTCTTCAAGAGGACAACGGCTTTGGCTGTTAGATCCTTGACTAGCTCGACACCCTTTGTGGCCATCTTAGAAGCCGACTCCACCGCCTGGCTTTCAGTGTTAACCTTTGCATCGGATTCTTTCGCTTTTTCTGGTTCCTTCGGTGTAGTAGCTACATCCTTGGAGGCATCTTTGGTATCTGTTGGCTTCACATCCTTTTTAACGTCTGGTGTAGCTTGTGGCTTGCCACCACCAGCTGTAGCATCGCCAGTGGGTGGTGCTTTTGGTGGCGAAGGCTTTGTCGGATCTGATGGACCTGGTTTTGACTTGATCGCAGGATCATCCGATTCGTCAGGATGTGGATGTGCCTCGTTGGGACCCGGCTTTTGTTCCTCGGGTGTGTGCGGCCAAAAGGTGGGCTTGTTTATGAAATCTGGCGCCTCGTTGGGATGTGCAAGGCAAAACTCCTCCATGGTCATTTCGTTGTACGACTTCAGGCCTTTTAGTTGGTCCACTTTTTGGCACAGCTTCTTGATGCGCTCCTCCGATTCTGCCTTGTACTTTTTGACATCCTTCTGCACCTCCTTGGTTTGCTCGGCCAGCTCGCCAAAGTATTTCGAATGATCGATCAGTGCATGCCGATTAGCGAACATACTATCCAGCTTGTCGTATTTCCTCTCGAAGTCCTCAACCCAGCTAACCATATCTGCTCGAACATGCTGCTTGTAATAGTTCCAATCGATGGTCGGCATTTTCGATGGATATTTTCGTACACGTCTTTTGGAGGACAGCAGGGGCAGTAGATATTGAGTTAAGACGATTGTATGTAAAAGGACTTACTCATTGTAGTTATCATTTAGTTTGACAAACGCCTTGAACTGTTTGCGCTGATTGGGCGGCACACGTTTGTAAAGCTCCGTCCTGATGATATTGCAGCCCTTGGCCTTTGAGCCCTTGTCGAAGCACTGCATAAACTGTTCCCACATTGTGTTGGGTGTTTTGGAAAGGAATATACTTATATTTTAATAGATATGCGTGTGTGTTTGAATGTGAATGTGAATGCGTATATAGTACTTGTGTGATTGTGAATATATGTATGTACACAACAGTAGTCAGCTGAATCAAGGGTAAGTTGACCTGTCGACTGTTGTACAGTGAAAACAGTCTCGGAACGGACACCTCTATTGGGCGGACAGCTGTGTTTGGCGGGCAACCATCATATCTTACAGTTTGCTATGCCTTGCTGGATGGTCGGTGTCCGCCCAAGAGAGGTTTTAATGTAATGCATCCACACGCTGGCTATTAAAACGTACAGTTTTGAGCACTTCCGACTCAACGAGTTGGACCATAAAAGCCAACATTTACGAGCTTGAGCTGCCTAAAAATTGCATATTCATGCATTTTCAATTAAATCAAAGTCAGGCGCAACAACAGCAGTAGAAGTAGAAGCAGCAGCATCAGCATCAGCATCGAGTTGACAAACTGACAATAAAATCGAAAATTAATTCCATGTCACAGTCAACTCCCACTGCAAACTCCACACAGCAGACTCCAGACACGCCAAAACTTAAATGTAATTGCATAAGCAATATGCGAGGGTACAAAAGGGGTGGTCGTAATCGTAATCGAACGAAATGAAATTCAGGGACACCCTGCAGGGCACAATGAGTGCACTGGCAATGGCACTGGAAAATGGGAGCACCACCAGCAGGAGCAGCAGCCATCGAAGCCAATGCCATACGGTCGTCTGAAATGCTGCAAAGTGACAATCGCAATTTATAACGCAACGAAAATGGGCTAATGCCAATTCTCCAGGTAATTGTCGGTAACGGAACGCTTGCGGGACGGGAAGGCAACAACAGCAGCATCTCAGCAGCAGCAGCAGCAGCAGCAGCAGCAGCAGTAGCAGCAACCCCTGACAGTCGCCCAAAAAATCAGCGTCCTTTGGACGTGGAATGTGGAATGTGGAACAGGAGCAGTGAGAGCAGCGCCTGCGCCCTGCATAGGTACACAAGACTCCAGAGCTCAGCTGTCAGTTTGACAGTTGCCAAATGTCCCGCTACCCACCCCCGAAGGCACCTTCCACAGCTGCGCGCTCTCTCCCTCTCTCTCTCTCGCTCTCTCTCGCAGGACGAAATGCTGCGGAATGGAACGGCACATGGAATTGAGAGCGCATTGACTTCTCCGTCTGTCATTGAAATTAGTGCGGTTGTGAATTTTTCGTGTATATTGTTTTTAAGCTAAAACTCAACTAAAAACTTAAGAATTTAGCATAAGTTGTGCATTGAAAGGCAGCTGTATGTGTGAACTATGAATTTGTCTGGCTTCGAGTGCTGAAAGTGCCCGAAATAGGTGTCCTTTGGCAGCAGGACTCTGCGTACCCAGAGAGACGCTCGTCGCGCTCTTTGTGGATTTTCTATTTGTGTATCATACAAATAAGTGTTTACATTTTTTCCATGCACTGCCTGCAAAACATTACTAAAATATGCGCCTTTTAAGCGTCGATTGTTAAATAATAGACCAAAACTTGAATCGAGTAAGTTGCATTTATTGTCATTAAGTTGTGTTTCAGTTCAAATCAGAGCAGCTCCTGTGTAAATATTGACTGTGTGTGTGCGTGTGTGTGTGTGTGTGAGTGTGTGTGTGTGTATGCCTATGCATACATGCATGTGTGTGTTTATTATTGTATATGTATATCTGTGTGTTTGTTGGTACGAAGCAAATAAATAGCATTGCTGTAGATGAATTGCTGGAGGATTGTTCGTTTGCCCTCAAAATAATAGAGTATAAGGTGGACGCTATCGCTAGGAACAATTATATATGAGTTTTTAGCTAAATAACCTTTACAAACATAAAATATGTTGGAATCTTTGAGCACTTTATAAATATTTTTTAAACATTTTTGTTTATTAATGTAATATTTGATTAAAAACTGATTTTCGCTTACTACAAACGAATATAGTAAAAATCATTCAGAATAGCAATCAATCATGTGCACAAGGAAGATTGTTCAATAACTTAATATACAAACAAATGAGACTGGACTCAAATAGCTTTCCTAAACAAACCGCAGTTACAAAATCTTGCTTTTTTAAAATATTTAAGCAACTTTTACCTACAATTTCTGAAAAACTTGATTAAATATGTGAATAGATAGAGAATTGTTTGATTTTGATTTTAATATAAAGTCCTTCTTTTATTTCTCTTACATTTATAGCCAGATATTACTCAAAAGTTTCTTCTTGTACATCTACATAAAGTTCACACCTAGCCCGATCAGAGATTATGAAACTTAATTTAATTTTACAAAAATTCCAATCACTTATGTTTCAAAACAATATTAGCATTCGGCATTTTTCTTTTAGTTAGCCATCAAAAACAACATAAATAACTTGTGATTTAGTATTATTGGAAGTTTTCAACTAAATTGAAGCGGACTGAGAAGCTTTTTTGCCCAATTCGCAGCCACATAGAAATGTGAAATGTGAAATTTACGCCGAAACTTAATGAAACGCATTAAAATGCCAGCCGCCTAAATGAAATGAAATTGTACAAATAAACTAATTGCCTTGAAGGATACTTTATAACTTTGGTCAGTTGGAGTTACAGCAACAGCAACAACAACAATAACAACAACAGCAAACGTCAACAGCTGTTGTTGTTCTTGTTGTTGCTGCTGCTGCTGCTTTTTTGTGTATTTTTGGTGCCCGGCAGCAGACTGCGGAATAAACACAATTTGCGGCAAGCGGATAATGTGCAAAAATAAATTTCCACAGCGGGCTGATGGCTTAGAATTTTAATGTAATTTATTTTGTGGAAACAAACAGCGCACAACAGCAGCAAATAAAGTATGACCGACATAAAAATTTATGCGCAGAAATTGAAAAAAAAAAAAACAACAGCAACAACGGCAACAAAGTCGCTGCATAGGCACAACTTACTGTACATCTATATACAAATATATATATATATATATATAGTCTTATATAGGGTTGCTGTTGGGATCGCTTCGTTAAGCCTTTCACGCTCGTCCAAAAACTTTAAAGTGCGCAATTTCAGTGAACATTTTGCCAGAGACCCTCAAGCGTGTCATGCAACGCCAGCAGACTAACCAAGTAGTAACACACACACACACGCACACACACACACACACGCACAGCAAGGTTGCCGCCAACTATTTATGAGGCAAGGAGTGTGCAAAGCGGGGGGTTACAGGATTTTCTTCTGGGCCCCGCCTGGCAGCCAAGTGATTTTATGCTAATATTATGGGTCATTGGGATTTGCGCACAGCAAAGTGCTTGTTAAACATTTCATTAGACTTAGTGTAAATACCCGCGGTTAACAGGCGCTCGTAAAACTTCACACACACACACACACGCACACACACACGTGGTTTTAGACCAACACAAAAGAGAACGTTTAACATTCGATATTAGCGAAAGTTTCGAGCGGCTTACAAGTAGCTTGTGAAAATAAAAGTGGCTTCTACTATGATAGCATATGTTTGGTTTCCTTCTAACAGCACCCGCCCCACCCATCTCAAATTCAATCAATATATGGATGTAATTACTCAGCATATGCTGTCCTGCGGGCGCACAAAGTGCAAAGTAGCGAAAATGAAAATTCGAAAACAAAATTCATCAACATCCAAGTTTGACCCACGCAATGGCAAATGTGGCCCCGAAATATCGTTACTTTCGCTACCTACACGGTAAACAATTTCTGTTGTTTTGATCACATAAGAAACGAAATCTAATTAGTGGCATGGCAGCGCTAAAATAAAAGTTGTGGGCGAGCAGATGACATTTTTAAATAAATAAGCTTCAAAATAATGCCTGTATCAAATAAGAACGTAATTTAAATTGTAAAAAATTCGTAAGACGAACACAAGTTTGTTGTGAGTGTACTTATGTGTGTGTGCCACATTTTCGGTAGAGTTGTGACAGAGTTGAGTGTACAGCATAATGCCAAATCATGTCAGTCGCACATGTGGCCACATTACGTTTATTAAAATCGTGCCTGCTGACGCTGACATAGTCAAAATGCGTTTTTGATCAACTGCCACGTCACTGGACAGACCGGCTAGCTGTAAAGCTACGCGAGGATTTGAAGTTTGCAGGATATTGGAGCAGGAGCGTTGACAAATGATTTGCGCTCTAGCTGAAATTCGGATTTCGACAGAGCGCATGAATTATGCGCAAATTTAAAGCGTTAAATTTACGTTTTGCGGCCGACGAGTGTGCGACGAGTGTCTGCAATAATTGGAAAATTTTCATTTGTCCTTTTTGCCCTTGCGAATGACATAAGGCCAAAGCAGACGACTCGCACTCGCACTCTGAGATCGGGTGGGAGTGGGGCCACAAACGAGCTGTAGGCGCATTTGCCATCTGTCACTCTGGCACTCGTGATGAATGTGTTTGACGTGTACCCCAACGCGCCCACGAGCATGGCTAACGGTCATGTTGCCAGTTGCCCGATGCCAGTTGCCAGTTGCCCAATGCCAGTTGCCCGATGCCAGTTGCCCATAGCCAGTTTGCCAGTTGTTCGCTATCCGTAGCTGTTCGCGTTGCTCCTTGCTGCCTGTTGCCAGTTTGGCCTGTTTCAGTTGGCCTACACTCAGCAAAAAGCTAACGGTTACTCTATTATAATGTTAGAAATAAATTTCATATGCAACACCATTTTTCTTCACCTAATCAGAAACATATTTTAAGCAATTATTTTATTTTGAAAAGTAGATATGCAAACTCCTATTCACATTTGGCAACAATTCTGATAATCGCATTCGTTTAAATCTCTATTACTCTGAAGTATCGCAATGCGAATTTGTCTAGAAGATTTTCAGAAACTGTCTTTCTAAAATTCATACATACGCTTGCTTTTCATTTGCAACACCAAAGAACTTTTGTGTTTCTACTTTTCAGCAAAACTTTCAATTTTCAACAAAGATATTTCTAGCAAGTAGAAACACAAGGAAAAACTTTTTATTTTAAATAAAGATATTTCTATTCACACTTATTTCTCCGCCAACTCCTATTTGCATTTTGCAACAACTTTGAATCTCTACTTCCGAGAAGTAGATATTCATAGATATTCTTTCTAATATTCAAAGAATCGCCTGCTTTTCATTTGCAACACCAAAAACCGAAAAAACTTTCGTGTTTGCACTTTCCAGTAACACTTTATATTTTTTCTAATAAGTAGCTGTGAAAACACTTCTTTATATTTAATGAAAATCATATATATGCTAAGAGCTATTTGCATTTTCGACAACTTTTCAAATCACATTCGTTTTGATTTGTCTCAGAGATTTTAAAAAAGCTTATTTCTAAAATTCCCACAATGCAGTTTTTACTCTGGAATATATGCATTTAATTTAAGAATATTTTATATATTAGCTTAAGCATTTAAGCAGACAAATAACTAGAAATTTATACATATTTTGCTTGTTTTTAGAACTAATTTCTTTATTTGTCAAGAGATGTATAATTTATAAGCTGAAGTGCGAACTTGATTTTCAGCTGCTGAGAAATAGGGCTATTATGCTAAAGCACACGTTCTTTTGTCTGAGTGTAGCTATTCGCATTCCCATTCCATTGCCCTTCTCATGATGAAACGCACCGCAGCGCCGCATGACGTTGCATACTTTGCGGCGCTCTGGCTACTGTGAATGATGTGTTTGCCGGGGTCAGCTGGGTTGGCGGGGTCGAACGCTGGTCTGATTTTGTGCACGTCAGACAAAACGATGGCGCTGTCAATAGTCAACGCGGAAAATATTAATGGTTCGACTGACTTCAGTTTTGCACGGGCCAAATTGCCCAACAAAATACAGGACTTGCCGCTTGGCTAATGGCAAGGGCGTGTGATTGCTACTTTAACAATGCACTCAGCTTGTGTTCTTCTTTTGCAGCTCAATACACAATACAAGTGCGACACTATTCGAATATACGCATAGCATAGCTGTGTGTAGCTGGTGTACATAAGCACACATTTAAACACGTCCTCAACGACCACATTAAAGAGAGGCAAACAGTGCAGCAGCAATGCAAACAACTCGGACTCGAACACGACAAGTGCAGCAGCATCAGCAGCAGCAAGTGCAGCAGCTGCAACATATGCCACAGATGTGGCAGCAACGTCAATGGCTGCT
The DNA here is from genome assembly GCA_035042425.1 of Drosophila flavopinicola. NCBI lineage: Eukaryota > Metazoa > Arthropoda > Insecta > Diptera > Drosophilidae > Drosophila > Drosophila flavopinicola. The sequence goes on along the minus strand of JAWNLL010000090.1, from coordinate 9,275,146 downwards.
GCTCGCCAGTGTTCTCATGTTGACACTGTTCACGCGCACCATTCAAGGGATTACGGAGGAGCTGTCGCCAGGTAAGTGTGTGGCCAGGTGTGATTACAAAAACAAATGCTCCGTTCCGATACGACATTGCTCCCCATGCTCCCCATGCTCAATATGCTCCTTTGTGGTCCAGCTCCTGGCTGATTGGCCAAAAGAGAATGCAATGCACAAACATTACAAAATAAACATTGTACAACGACTTAAGTGAGCGAAATAGGTCACCAAATAATCACAAATATCAATCACTCTAGAATCAATCGATATGATAAATACGTATACGTATATTTATTATTAATATTCCATGTCAATATTTGTCATGATTATTACTTAAGCTGCCTTAAGAAAAATAAATTGACTTGCGAGTTTAATGGAAATCAGTGAGAACTTTTCTCTAAATTGATTTCATTGATAAAGACTCTCAATCAAAATGCACATTCTAAACGTGTGGAGCCTTTTTTAAAAGCTTTTAAGTTGGTATTTTTGTTCTAATAGTAATTGTTCATATAGGATTAAATTTTAATTTGTATATATAATATATATATAAATATATTTTCAATGAAGAATCGGAAAGTGTTTTTATGTGAATTGAATTCTTTAATGATTGACAAAATCAAAATAAATAGTCACAATTAAATGTTACATTTAAAACTTTGACTTTCGATATTTGCTAAGATTAAATATAAAGTTGAAATAGAAGCAACTAGTTATGTTCTTTTGCCAACTAAGTCTTCCAATGAAAATAGCAATAAGTACATTTAATTTTTCAATTGCAAGCCAATTTTGTTACAAGAATTACCTTATTTGTGTGTGCTTAAATCGACATTTAACTTAATTTCCTGAGCATAAATTTGATTTAATTAAATTCGAAGATAGCTTGAGTCAGTTAAATGATCCAGCAATTTAGTTTGCAATAACTAATTATACGAACCGAGCAAATGCAAATGGAGCTCTGTGTATATGTAGCAGCTAAAATTAATTACGTATATCCTTTATATCGCTTTTGGTGTTTTGGGGTAATGTGCTTGATAATTGATTGTTTTGAAATTCATTCAGTGCTGCTACTCGGCTCTTAATTGACAAAATGTGCTAACAATTGTATTGTAGTTGTATTCTCTACGTAATTGTCTTGTAGCTTTGCTGCGAGTTTGCCACTTTGGCAAAATCGATGATATACATAATTCATAAATAGTTGCATCTATGGCAGCCCCAAAATGTGCTACTGCCGTACTAAGAAGAGCTAACGCTGTTTCTATTTATCCATCAATAATGTATGCTTATGCTGGCACAAACTTCAATCAGGTGAATGTAGCTCAATTGGCAAGTCGTGCCACTAAATAAACAATGGCCGCCTCCTCTATACCGAAGTACATCAATATTAATTATGCAAATGATTGCCTCCAAGCTGAAGCTGGCAGCATTTAGAGACAGTATCCCGAATCTGAGTGGAGTCGAGTCGAGTCTAGTCGAGTCCTTGGCTTAAGCTCATTATAAGTGCATTAGCCAAAAGTGTCAGTCTTGCTTTACTTTTGTTTAGTGTGTGTATTAGCCCAAGCGCCAAACAACAACAACAACAGCTCCATTAAAATGTGCCTTAGAGGCCGAACAATTTTCAATTTTCCTGCCCAGCTGGCACAAAAACAAATTATGATGAATGCGCCACGCTTTGACCCAAATAAATTTGTCAATTTATCATTTGCGAAGCCCCCAACCTAAAAAATGTATGCCCGGATTTATGCCACTCGATTCGCTCAAAAGCAACAATTGGTGGCGGTGGGGCTGGGTTTTGCGAATGTTCAGTGGTGGTGCTAGAGAGCCACTCAAAAATGCTGCCATCTTATGATAATTTAAGCTACCCCTATATATCTATGGTTCTTTTGTGTTGGCTTCTGTTGCTTTGAGTCGGGTTCTTGCCACAAAACTTCTCGAAGCAACAACAACAACAGCGATGGTGTCTTTTGGGTCGGATAAGTGTCGGCTTATGCACTTATTAAACAATAATAATTGCAAATCATTTGACTTGACTTGTGTGCTGCTGTTTCTGAGTGTGGAGTGCATTTAAGTGTGTGTGCGTGTGTGTGGTTTGATTTTGACTTGAATTAGGCAACTTGTCTGTGCCAGGCTAATCAAATAAACGTACATACATATATATAAATAACTTTGCATGTTATAAAACAATGTGGATTTTTCAATTGTTGCGAAACATTTTCAAAAAGCTGCCAACTGCAAGTAAACTGATTCACTTCAAGTTTTCTAATTGAACAATGAAAATTCGTTAAACTTTTACACACACACACACACACACAGAGAGATAGAGACAGAGAGTAGAAAGCACTCTGTAGAGTTTTGCGTTATGAACTTTAAGTTTTGAGTTTTCCATTTTGTGGCGAACAATTAACTTGGAAAATGGTCGGAAAACACTTAACTTAACACTTGACAGCATTTCTGCTGTGCCGACCAGCTCGGCGCATTAATATTACTTTGCCGTCATTGTGGAATTTATATTAATGATCTATGGAGTACGTATTAAAGAAAGAAAAAAAAGAAGAGCGAACACCGAGCAACAAATGACAGGACACTCGGATATGCTTGAGATGATTAACTTTAAAAGCGAAACCAACGAAATGACGATGAATGGCATTAAGCGAGTTTTTATACTCTTTTCGAAGAAAATAGTATATTAAGTTTGTGCTGAAGTTTGTAACGCATAGAAGGAAGCGTCTGAGACCCCCAAAAGTTACTGCCAGTAGGCTTAGAATGACAAAACAAATTGATCTAGCCATGTCCGTCTGTCCGTCTGTCTGTCTGTCTGTCTGTCTGTATGTATGTAAACTAGTCCCTCAGTTTTTGAGTTATCGTGATAAAACTTTGCACAGGCACTTATTATTCCACGGGACAGTTCATTGGTCGGAATCGGCCAGATCGGACCACTATATCTTATAGCTGCCATACAACTGGAAGTCGGTTTTGGCCATAAATCCCATGTTTTCAAGGCTATCGCGATTAAACGTTGCACAGATACTTATTATTCAAACATACACCTCATTGATCGGAACCGGGCTGATCGAATTACTAAATCTCATAGTAATTCGTACATCTGGAAATAAATGAAATATTCTTTGAATTTGAATTTGAATGGAGGCTATGCAGTTGGCAGAGTGAAAATTGCCTAAAGGTTCGCAAAGAGTATAAAATCTTCGGCACGCCGAAGATAATCCTTTGCCACTTGTTTTTTTTATCTTCATCTGCTTAACACCAGAGATGTGGGGAGGCGAAATGCAGAAGGGTCACCCTCTTATACTACTTATTATTATTATTAATGAGCAGTGCAAAAACAGAAAAAAGGTGCGCGGCACCTTTGCAGCGAGAAATTATAAATGTCGAATAATGAGGGCTGATGGGGAATTGTTATAGAAGGGGAGCTACATATATATATATATATATATGTATATATTTTGGTGTGGTAATGGCGCAAATAATAAAAGGGAATTATTAATATGACAAAAGACAAATGACTGAAGCTGGCTAACGGCTGGCAATACAGCAAACCAAAGGATGCTCCACACACACACACACACACACACACATACAGGCACACACACAGGCACACACACACAGGCACACACACAGGACCAACCACAGACAGGCAGTGCGCTACAAAGACAAACGGCTGGGGTTATAGCCTGTGCGGCAGTGTTTGGGGTATGTCCTTTGACTTTACTATCCTGTGGCGAATTGAAAATGTGGTTTAGCTTCACTTCCATAGACATATATATATATATATATATATATAATGTGCGTGTGGGCAAAGGATGCGTCCCTTTTGGCAGTTCAGAGGCCGTGCCAAATACATTATGTGCTAATGCAAAGTCCATGTTAATAAATGTTTATTGAATTAATGATGATTAATATTTTGCATTTTGACTTTTGGGCTTCTGTCGCTGACTCAAACTTTAACAATAGTCCTGGCTCCTTTCTGGTTTTTGTTTTTTTTTTTTTTGTTTGTATTGTTTTGTTTAGATGCGCTCTTTTGTTTGCAATTTTCGCTACTCAAGTTGATTTATTGTGTACCGTATTGTGTGTGTGTGTGTGTGTGTGTGTGTGTGTGTGTGCTTGCCTCTTTGCTCTGACAACAATTTATAGCTAAAATTCTTGTCACACACACCCGCACACACACACACACACACACACACACACAGCAAGTCACACACCTGCCACGTGCCTTTGCTCACATGCCCGATTTGCAGCTATTTCATGTTTTATTTAGTGCATTTTCTTGCCTGACTGCAATTGCTAAAGCCCCCATCCACCACCCCCACCCCCACCACTATCCCCATCCCTTGGGGCAGCACTCCAATCACCTGGCTTCCAGCATCCTGGCCAATAATTCCTAAGTTGTGTGCGCTGCATTGGCATTTTTTTCGATTATTGGTTTTCTTTCATTTGATTGCACATTTACACAGTGTTTTTTTTTTATATTTGTTATTTTTTTCGTGTGCACCTTTTTCGGCTTTGCTTGCACCACAAATTTTTACACGTTTTGCCAGCACCCCCACAATTTTTGTTGCTGTAACTGGCTGGGATTTTAGCTTTGTTTCTGCTGTTTTTCTTTTATTTTCTTTTTTATTTTATTTTTTTTTTTTTTTGGCTCTCACCTCACATTTTGCCCATTTTTGTCAGTGGCATTTTGTTGGCTCGATGTTTTGGTAGCTTCTCCTTGGGCTGCTGACGCTGTCAAGTGTTTTGTCGCTTGTCAACGATTTTTCACAACTTCCGCAGCCAAAATGCTTGCCAAATAGTTTGCGTGTGTGTTCGCCAATTGCAATTTTGGATATTTATTGCAAAATGCACTGACTGTGAAAAATCGCAAATGGCAGCAGCTGCGAGAGGGGGTGGAGCAGGTGGGGTACAGGCCCCCCCCCCCAGTGCTTAAATCATTTAATTGGACACTTTGTAACACTGGTCGACAGGCCGCAACAATTTTGAGTGTGTGTCTGCTGTGCATATTATTAAATTAGCGACACAGACACAAAGTGCTTTGCATATGAAAAGTGACAGTAAGTGCACCATTTTCCAAGCCCCCGCTTTTCTGCTCAGCCACGGGAAAAGCCGGAAAAAGATGAAGCCGCACTCGCATGAGTGTTAGTGCACCCTTATGCATAGGAAAAACCCCCTTGCCACCATATCTACGTAGTTAAATGTCCTTGCTCGCTATCTCTCTCTCTCTATCTCTCTCTCGTCTCGTCGTCCCTCTCATTTTTGAATGAGGCAAATGAGAGTTGGCTGGCGCAATAAACTTAAAAGCCTTGTCATGTTTACTTATCATTCGTTTTTCACAATGCGCCACTTAATTGCATTAGTGAGCGTTGCTATACCCTGTACTAAGTGCTGAGATGTATGTGAGTCTTAGTCTTAGCGCTGTGCAAGTATGGCTCATATTATGCACAATAAATATCTACAATTTCTAAACTAAAACACTTTTTTAACATTAAATTTGTTTAATGTTAACAATCAATTCGACCTTATCAAATATATTCTTTGCATATTACAGGGCATTTAGTAGCCAGTCATGAACAATCTTATTCTTTTGGCTTAAGTTTGCCATATATATATATATATATATATATATATAATTTGTGTTCATATTTATAACACAGAAATTAAGTTTTTTTTTTTTTTGTATCATCATTTTGAACTTGCAGTAACTTTGTTCTTATAAAAGTTGCATATTTTAAATATATAGCTATATTATACAACTGAAAAAAGATTAAAATATGTGTAACATTACAGTAGGAACTAAATTTTCAATAAACAAATAAAGTCATTCAAAAAGAAAACCAATCAAATTGTCTGTCTATGTTAAAAATGACAAAAAAACATATTGCAACTTTGTATAAACAGCTAAAATAATTGTTAGAATTTATTTAGGCCAGCAAATATGTATTTAGAGCAATCTAAATATAATTATTACATTTTGCCAGTGTGTTTGTAATTTAATGCATTAAATAACCCAATTATTTCGTAATATTTATAGTTAAAAATAGAAGCTGCGATAATCGATGTTTTCGTTTTTCGCCTGCGGTTAGCATTTCAGGTAGGAAATGAAATAACTTTTCGATTGCCGCCAGCTGTGCTCGTCCTGGGCTCGTCCTGTCGTCCTGTCCAGGACTTCAAAGGGACGCCACGTTTTTCGATTTGAACTTTTTAGCGCTGCCGGTCAAATTGTGGGCCACATAATTAATTTTTTAGCTCTCATAATTACGCGGAATCCAGCGAGTAAATATACCGATTTGAATATATCAAGCACTATCTATCGAGTACTATATTAAAGCTGTTTGTGAGACAGATAGAGCGAGCTGGGCACCAAAGTTGATAGCAACTCGTACATGCATTTTGCATAAGAACGCCCCCCTCAAAAAGTTGCATCCGTGTCCTGGTAACAAATACGCCAAATAAACAAAGAGACAGCCAGATGGACAGATGGACAGGGAGACGGGGAGATAGGGAGACGGGGAGACAGCTCCGGCTGCACTACAATTTGATGTAAAATGCTAGGCAAGAGCAATAACAATAGACAAACACGCTGGGGAATCAACACCAAGCAAACAGGCAACAGCAACAGCAACAACAACTATAACAATTGGACAAAGAACGGACATATGCAAAACGTCTGCTCTAGGAAAATGGCAGAGTCAGCCGCTGGGCAAAAGGGGAGTAGAAGGAAAATTAGAGTAGCAATCGTAGCAGCATTCGTTGCATACTCAAAACAAGGCAAATGAGCCAGGCGGCAGGCTAAGAGGGGTGTATATCAGTTGGAGATACTCACACACACACAGATACACACACATACACACACACACACACACACTCGAGCACACTCTCATAGACAGTTGTTGGTTAGCACGTCAATGGCAGAGGCAGATGTGGATATGTGCCCCCAAGTGGCAAGTGGCAGCTGCATGACGGAACGAGAGTCCAAACCAAAAGCGAAACCAGCCAATGCCACTAACAAAAAGGCTTATTTTCCAAATATACACATAGATCTCTACACTGGACGTACAAACTAAAAAGCCAATTGAAAAAGTTACATTTTAAGGCATATACATAAGTATATATATAGACAAAACAAAAAGAAAGTTTTTTAAAGGTGAAACTCAATACTTTAGAATACAGCCAATATATCAAAGTTAATTACAATTTTTACAAAATTAGAAACAACATTTTAACAGCACAATAAAATATTTACAAAATTAGAAGTAACATTTAATATTTACTACTTAATTTTAAAAACTTAGGAAAACTAACTCAGGCTGCAATTTTAATTTATAAATAGATGCTAATGAAAAACTTACGTGAATGAAAGTTTATCAAAGTAGTGCAGTTAAACTTTATTTTTATACCCTGAACCCATTAAAAATGGGTAAAAAGGGTATTATGGTTTTGTGCAAAAGTATGTAACAGGCATAAGGAAGCATCTCCGACCATATAAAGTATATATATTCTTGATCAGTATCAACAGTCGAGTCGATTTAGCCATGTCCGTCTGTCTGTCCGTCTGTCCGTCTGTCCGTCTGTCCGTCTGTCCGTCTGACCGTCTGTCCGTCTGTCCGTCTGTCCGTCTGTCTGTCTGTATGAACACACAGATATCAGAGACTACAAGAGCTAGAGACTTCATATTTGGAACATAAGTTCTCCTAATCCCGGGACAGATCAAGTTTATTTCATTTTATCGATAACTCGTCCCGTTCAAAAGTTATCGATAAATTTCGATTTCAGACTTGCGTTTTTGGGATATAACTTCAAAGTTATAAAAGATAGAGGCTCCAAACTTGGCATGTATAATCTCGAATAGCATACACATGTAACAAATATTTCACTTTTTGGATACCACCCCCAAACCCCCCAAAAGTTCAAAAAATGCATTTTTGAAGGTACGACCTTGCAATTTGGTTTGATAACACATATTATGGACAATTGCTTGCCCCAAAAATTTCAATGAGATCGGACAATAAACATAGAAGTTATTTAAGATTTAACTTTCCATTGTGTGGGGCTCAGCGAAAAAGCAAGCTAACTGCTTAAACCGCTTGCACTGCTTATACTGCTTATACTGCAGCATGTGTGTGCTTAGATTAGTATGAACGATTGTAAGGACTGGGTTCAGGGTATCTCGTAGTCGGGCACTCCCGACTACAGCACTCTTACTTGTTTTTTTAGTTATTGTTAATCGAAATAAAGACATTTTAGTCTATTATTTTTTCAAAATCTAAATGTAAATAGCATAAATTAAAAAAAAAACCTACTATTTTTCCATATTTTCTTTCCATTCATACATAAATTTATAAATATTGGCAGTCCACTCTTTTATCAAATTGTAAACATTTTGAGGCACTACAATTTGGCTCAGTGTATGCGTATTTCATGCTTAGCATGTTTGATGGTCGGATTGGAAGTAAGTTGGAAAAGTTCTCTTAAGCACAATTATATGTAGAGATGCATAGAAGCGCATAATGGACAACTAAAACAAGTACACTGAGAGCTCAAGTAGCCATTGGCCATAATACAATACAACAGGCCCCAAGTGATGTTTGCATGTGTGCTAGTTACAGGGGATGTCCTTGGGCTTGGGCTTGGGCTTTTGTCGGGTTGTAGTGTCCTTCTGGTCAACTTCAACTTCACCTTGCAGTCGCCGCCGGTAGTTAAAGCAAAATTGAAAATGCCAAATGATTTACACACTCGACGCCTTATTGCTTATTTGCACTTGAGTCGAGTACACCTATCTGCATCTCTGTCCCTCTCTCTCTCTCTCTCTCTCTCTTGCTATCCCTCTCTCTCACTCGTTCGATTTCGCTTTGTGTTTCTGTGGCTTTGTCCTGACAAACGCAAACGTCAGAAACAAGCGAACGCGCTCGAAGGTATCCTTCGAATCGCAGCTAACTAAAAAGGACATATGTAGTTAATGCTGTCATACACTTTATCCTGTGGTGTACAAGTTAAGGACAGTTTTCTGGCTTAAAATCAAATGCTGCTATTAAAATAACAAATACCCAATATAGTGAAAGATTTATTGAACTAATCCCTAGACAGAAAACCATTTGATAAAATAAATAAATATTATTTATAGCACTATTGTTGATTAAATTATCTTAAATCTAATGATACAGACTTTTTGGATAAAATAATAAAATCATAAGAAATATCTCAATGAAACTAAGCGTATTAGGGTTAGAATCCCTAGATATGGATATCATAATGATAGCTTTCATATTCATAATTGATTTCCAATAAAGGAATACTATTGTAAACTTTAAGCACTTGCTTGAATCAATAAATATATCTGAGGCAAGTTTGTCTTTCAGACCAAAGAATAAACTCAGCACTTTAACATACTGAATACCTTTAAATATGAGAAAATAAATATTTACTATATTATTTATAGCATTATTGTTGTTTAAAACATCTTATATTTAATGCTTCTGACTTTTCGTGACTAAATAATATAATCAGAGAAAATATCTTACGACAATCAGACTATGAGTAACAGGTTTTTAGCTTTTATATCTAAATTTAGCTTTTACTAAAAGAATGCTATGAAAAGCAATTATTTTCGACACTAGCGAGTATAAATAAAGATATTTGAAGCAAGTTTGGCTTCCAGACTCAATAATAAACTCAGCACTTTAACAAACTGAATACCTATTTAAAGTTATATAAGTGCCTTCACGTATTTAATCGCCACCAATATTGCTGCATAGCTGTAATATATATGTATATATTCAGTATATATGTACATATATATATATAAAACGTTTTCGCAACTCGCAGCAATTGTAATGCGCTTAAAATTGAACAATGAATTGTTGCTGCAGCTGCAAGTTAGTAAGCCTACTTACTTAATGGCAACAAAGGCAGAAAGCATTGTTTGTGCTGTGCAATCAGACAGTCAAACGGATCGAGAGACAGACACTCGGACGGACAGACAGACAGACAGTCATTCAGTCTGTCGGCAACAATAACAATAACAATAACAAATAGCAAATACTCCATAGAGTCACTCTTGAAGTCTGTGCAATTAATAATGCCGCTGTTGGCGTTTACAATGCCAAAAAGACATTGGACTCGGTCTGACTCTGAATTCTAAGTCTCATCATCTCAAGAATTTCCATATTTTTTGCTAATGATGCATTGCCGGAGCCTTTTATATTATTGTCTCGACTCCTTTTTGAGCCGACAAACAATAGCGACTGCCCTCAACAGGAATTTTATAAACTTCAATCTATTTTTTTATATTTTTGGCTACAAGCAGAAGTTCGTATATATATATATATTTTGCATTTCAAATATGCAGCAAAAATAAACACATAGTTGCATTTGAAACTTTAAATTCCAAATTGGAAATTGACAATAGCGAGAGGACTTGAATGTTTAACTTGTGAACTAATCTGACATAATGAAAATGAAGTAGTGAATGCAGGACGACGACTTCTGCTTTGTCCTGCTGCTCCTCAATCAATTAAAGCCAAAATGTAATAAACTTGCGTGTCTAAGTGTGTGTGTGTGTGTGTGTGTGTGTGTGTGTGTTTGTTTGTTTGTTATTTGCATAAATGCAAAGTCGACATGTTTGCTGGGAGCAGCAACTGTTGTACTTGCAGTTGCAACGGAAACGGAAATGCAAAATGGCTCACAAGAGCGGAAATCTATTTCAATAAAGCTGCGACATTGATAAATTAATAACCGGACATTTTGTGGCTAACTTCAGTGTGGCACAATTGCAATTTGCAATTGCTCAAACATCTCTGCAACTTTTCAGCTGTCATCGTCGCTGGCTTTGAAATTCAATTATTATCCTGATGCCAAAGACATGGACATTGCCATTCATTCGCATAGGCAGAGGGCAACAAATTGCGAAACCCACCTGACTGCCAGCCCGATCAACGGACGAGTGCAATTTGAATACCAACATGTCAGGACCGAAAATCGAAAGGCAAAAACCGGCTCCCTTTACGCACTGTGTGTGTGCGTGTGTGTGTGTGTGTGTATGTGTGCCCTGTGTGTGCTCCTTTTGCTTTGTTATGTCAGTTTGACATTCGGAATTAAAATTCTGCCAGATGATTTATGCATCAGTTCAGTCTGTGTATAGATCTCTTCTATCTCCAACTCCAACTCCAACTCGAACTCTAACTCTGTCTGTGTACATTTTTGAAATCTGTTAATTGTTTTGCTGTTGCAACTGTGCGTGTGCAACCTTTTGTTATTGTTGTTGCCTTTCGGCTTAAAACACACAAACACACACATAGACGATAAAAAGCTGCTTCTGCTGATGATGCAATTACCCCTCTCAGACCCCAACTGCTTTTGCCGTTGTCAAACTGCCAACTAATTTGCAGCCCCCGTCAAGCACACTTTCGGCTCAAACTGCTAGCTTGTTAGCGTGCGGTTTGGGCTTTGGCTTCAAAAACCTCATCCTGACTTCTGAGTTCTCAGTCCTCAGTCCTCAGTCCTGAGTTCTGAGTTTGGTTCTGCTGCTGATTCGGCTATGGCTTCTGCTTCTGCTTCTACTGCTGCTGCTGCTGCTCCTTCTGGACGTCGCCTTTGAAGCTGCGGCTTCTGCGCTTAAGTGACAAACGGGATGGGGTGTACACAACACTCACACACACACAACACACTCACACACACACACACACACATAGCGCCACAGAGTGTGCAGGCACAGTGAGTGGCAACACCGACTTGCTGCGGTAAATGCTGTCATCTTTGCTGCTCCGCATCCAAAAGCTTTTGATATGCACCTAAGCGTTGAAATTTTCTATTAAAATGCATTAAAATTGGTTTTACCCCTTGCTATTTATATATATATATATACATATATATATACATATAGCCACTGCCAATGACAGGCCAAAAAAAAACATTTTGCAAAGCAAAACCAACTTATATTCAGCTGAAATACTTTAATATTCTTAATCAAAGACATTTTTTGATCAGCTCATTTACAGCTCACAAATAAGCATATAATTCGCATATAATGTGCTATTCAAATCTAAATCATCTCTCATCAGCGGAATATTTAATTGAATTGCCACTGATTGAATTCCCATTGCATTTCAATTAACTGTCATACATAATATGTAAATAAATGTTTGCCTCTTAATTGACTCAATGAAATTGCAATTAGACAATTGTGCATATTCTTAAATTAAGAAAAAATAACAATTCTTTAATACACCATAAGCTTTTGGATTTTTTTAACTGCAGGTTTAATAAGACAGTCTGTAGTAAATGGCTTAATAAATTCAATTTTGAATAAGCTTATTGTTTTTATAATTTATAATTTAAAACTATACACTTTATTAATATTGCTAAATAATTCAAAAATCATAGAGTAACATTTTCCTATAATCATTTCAGTTAAATGCATTTAAAGCTGCAGTAAATTAATTTTTTTAATTTATTGTCCATAAAATTTAATATGTTTATAATACAGTTTTAAGTAAAATATGTACTAAATATTTTGCATTGGTATTTATTTTAAAATTATAAAAAAAAAACGCATTTCTTAAGGAAAGTTTTCCAATGACAAATTTGAGCAAATGCATTAGTCGAAAATAAATAAAAATAATATTGCTCATAAAAAAGTCTGTAAGATAAAAACTTGCTGATAAAGCAACATGTTGAAAGCTAAATTGTTGTTTTAAAGCTATCGCTGAGTGAGAATACTTTTGGGCCCAACTAACATTTATCAGCAGGCAGCTGGCAAAAGTTTTCGCGAGGACTTCTTCTAGTCTGTTGATTCTTTTGAATGTTTTGCAATGCGACGCGACGCTTTTCTTTTTCTTTTTCTTTTTGTGTGTTTTTGTTTTTGTTTGTTTATGCTATATTTTAGCGACGCATCTGAAATGCAACGAATTTTACACCGTCTGCTGAATTTGCATTGAGTGACACAATATAAATCCGAAAGTAGTTGAACCACGTCGCCCAAATGCTTTTTTAATTATGCACCACAAGCACAAACACACGGCAGCAAAAACTGCAGCCAGTTTTGTTTAACACGCAGACGAGTTAGACTTTGCCAGCCACTTCCTTCCTGACAAGGACTCGTGTCTGGCTACCAATCTCTCTGTCTCTGTCTCTGTCTCTGTTTCTTTCTACTTTAATACTCTCTGGTGCGCGGCTCAGACGGCAGCTAGACAAGATTTGCCATCTGACTTTTGTTGCTGTTGCTGTTGTCCTTGTTGTCCTTGTTGTCCTTGTGGTTGGCCGTGACAGACGCCGGCAGGAGCTGTGACTAGGACTCTTGACATTGCCGCATAGGCCGCCCCGTCTGCGAGTCCTTCAGCGCTAAATGTCATGTTGCCTGACATTAATCCTTGTCGCGTGCATTCGCTGTCTGTCACACACACACACACACACACACACACACACACACACACACACACAGATATACACTCATTTTTTTTAAAAGCATACTTTAAGGCGCAACAAATCCGCATTTGGTTGCGAAACTCATCCAATTAAATGCGTTCATCAAATCTATGTCAATGGAATTATTCAAAAACAAAAAGCAAATGCAACAAATAAACAGTCGCTTGTTGAATTTTTACTCTGTAACCGAATACCGTGGGAAAAAGCAACAAAATCATAATCAATTTCTCATTTTTTGCACAGTGTTCAGTCAACAAAAATGTGGCGAAAAAAAAGTACAGCACCTGCGAAAGTTTATATTTAGTTCGTAAAGCGTATTAAGCACATTTAACATGTTTTTTTTTTTTGTAAACATTCATTCAAGCTCAAGCGTTAAAAAACTTTTGTTGTTGTTACTTTGATTTCAAACAGCTTTGTTATATATAACTTACGCAAACATGTGAATGGTGCGACTTTGACAAACTTATGGTAAATAGTTTTAATGGCAAACAAGAGTTATACCTTTTGTTTTTGATTATATATTTGATTTAACGAGCTTCTTGTTACCTTTTGTGGCAACTTAATCTTCTTTTACATATGAGTTATACCTGAAAATAAGAATTGATTTGTATTTAATTATGATTTTCAGATATTAAGGTTTTTTCTTATTTTTAGTTGATGTAACTTATGTTAAAAGTTATTGAGGACTTTGAAAATTTATTCAATCATTTTTTCAATATTTTTACTAATGTTTCAGTCTTCCAAAGAGTGTTTTTTAAAGTTAAAGCTCTTACTGCATTGTGTGAGCAGTTTCAATATTAAGAACATGGCATATTTAAAACCAGAAAACTATTCTTACATTTCTTACAATTTTAGCACAGAAAACAGATGAAAAAACCTCAAAAAGAACAATTTTAAGTCCAATGTCTCAAATTTGGTTAAGTTCTATAAAAATACTGTTGGGTATTATAATAACACTTCATACAACTTCAAATACTTCAACTACTATTACTACTCAAACCACATTCGATTGTTTACACAAATTAGCAGCTATTATCTTGTTTGAAAATGTGTCCACTGTACACCGCAGGTAATTTGCATATGGCTGGCATGCGAGGGTCAATGTTTTCCACAATTTCGTATATATGTATATATATTTTGTTTGTGTGTGTGTGTGTTCTGCGGGCAGGCCAAAGAACACACGCATATGGGGTAAGTGCAGCATGTGGCATGCAATTAGTTGCGCTTTGCGTTGCGGTTAAATAAGTGTATATATTTTGAGGATTCGATGTATTGTTGTGTTCTGCTGTGTTGTGTTGTGTTGTGCCGAAAGTTGTCATTATGCAAAATATGTTGCATTATTTATAGCATAAGTACAGGCGCTGACATTGCATGTCTTGAGGTAAACACACACACAGGCACACACACACACACCGCAGTGTAAACAAACAAGCCGCAGGACGAGGAACAACAATGGCGGCCGCACTTAAAATTAATTGAACTTGAAATAAGTGCTGCTCCACAGTAGTTTGTAGCTCATACGAAATTCTGTGGTCGAGCCAAAAGGCAAAAACTTTTGGCAACACCAACACACACACACACACAAAGCTTTCATTAGTTTTTGGCCAAGTTTAGCGCTGTCGTGTCCCGAGTCCTGTGTCCCGTGTCCCGTGTCCTGTGAATGCCTGGCCCCAGCAGTTTAGGTTTCTGCTTGCTGGTCAAGTTGCAAAAGGCAAACTTAATATTTAGTGCCATTTGCTTGCTCTGACAGTTTGCAGAAGTCAGATTGTTGTTGTTGGTCAGGTTTGCTTTTGTTGTTGTTGTTGCGCGCACAAGTTGCAAGAGAGTAAAGTGCATTGAAATCTTTGTAAGTAACTTGAGTAAGCCAACAAGGACAGCAAGGACAACACTACAAATGGTTCTTATCGCTTTTTTTTCTTTTTTTTTGTCTATTCTTTGGTTATTTGTGCAACTTGTTGTATAATGCATAAAAGTTGGTTTGCCGCTGACAGTTTGAGTGACCACAGCGCAACAATAACAATAACAATAGCAATAATAACACGAACAACAACAACAATGTTGGTCAAGCAGCCAAGTTGTCCATGTTTTTATTTGATATCATCAAAATGCTATTTCAGCAGCTTAAGTTATTAAACGCTCGTGTAAATTATGCAAAGGCAAAGCAACAACTGACAACAACAACAAGTCCAAGTAGTTCCAAGAGAGTGAGAGAGGGAGGGGAAGCGAGGGGGGTTTGAGTGGTTTGTCATGTGTCTTTGTTTTCGGAGAGCAGAACGTGTCAAAGCGCAGGCAGTGTGCTAAATTAAGCTGTCATTAAGGACTTAATTAAAGTCCTTTGTTGAAAGTTGACATTGTGTAAAGAAACGTTTGGTTGCTGCCAAAAACAAATGACAGCAACAACAACAACAACAACTTCAACAGTTTCTGCACTTGAAAAGCTACCAAAAACGAGAGAAAGTCGAGAAAAAAAAATGTAAAAAGCAAAAAAGGGATATGACATCAAAGCAGCTAGCAAGATGAGTGTGTTTGTATGTGTGTGTGTGTGTGTGTGTGTGTGTGTTGAGCATGTGTCAAAATTTTCAACAGTATCATGGCAAGAGACAGAGAGAGAGAGAGAGAAAGAGACAAACACGTTTGTTGCATAATGAGGCGATGCTGCGAAAACTCATTAGCAGCCAAACACATAGAAAGACACAACAGACAAACGAATGAGCAGAGAGAGAGAGA
Source organism: Drosophila flavopinicola (assembly GCA_035042425.1). Lineage (NCBI taxonomy): Eukaryota > Metazoa > Arthropoda > Insecta > Diptera > Drosophilidae > Drosophila > Drosophila flavopinicola. The sequence continues at coordinate 9,258,961 of JAWNLL010000090.1, read as the reverse complement.
GAGAGAGAGAGCGCGAGAGAGACAAGGCGGCGAGCGAGAGAGAAACAGTTATTCAGGCTAGTTCCATTGACAATTGCAGATTGTATTAAATAACACACGCAGCTCAAAAGAAGCACTTGCCAAAAATGAAAACATAAACGACTTGGCTTTTAATTAAATATACATATACATACATACAGACTCTGTATATATATATATATATATATATACATATATTCGCATGTCTGCATTGTGCTGTCAATTACGCTTTTTTCCCGTCAAATTTGGCTTTTTTAATGTCAGCTAGACAAGGCAATATTGAGATGGATGTCCCGATCTGCACATACATGTTTATATGTTTGTTTATTCTCAAATAAATCAAATTAAATATTTTCAAATATATGAATATGCATACTGCTAGCTGGCTGCGTGTGTTAAAATATATTTAATTAAATATTTAAAAATATCTAATACAAAAAAAGCGAAGCGACTGTCATATTTTCTATAGTTCTTACTTATATTTGCTACCTAATGCAATCTTCAATCTTCACAAGGCATCATAAGGCAAAGAGCAAGCAATAGTGCACATAGTACAGTGAACACTCGAATATGAAAACGTCCATGTCTGTCAAAAACTAAAGTCATTAAACCTAATTTCCGAATATTTTCGCTTTTATCTGTTTTTACACTTAAAAAAAACCGAATATATGTAGAATGTTGTATTAATAATAGTAAACAATATAAATATAATCAACTAATGTCCTTTAAAACTATAAAAACTATCAGAAGTACTGGTTTTAACTACAATAAAAACACGTTTGGAAATTATAGCTATTCAGCTATTAAAACTATCAGTAAGACCAAAAGTTTCCAATTTCCGAGCGTCCAAACTACTTGCTTATTTTATTGCCACAAAACTAGTAAAAAAAATATATATATTGCTGACTTAAATAGATCATTATTAGATATCTTTTTTTGTTTGTTTTTTATTTATTATACCCTGAACCCATTAAAAATGGGTAAAAAGGGTATTATGGTTTTGTGCAAAAGTATGTAACAGGCATAAGGAAGCATCTCCGACCATATAAAGTATATATATTCTTGATCAGTATCAACAGCCGAGTCGATTTAGCCATGTCCGTCTGTCTGTCCGTCTGTCCGTCTGTCCGTCTGACCGTCTGTCCGTCTGTCCGTCTGTCCGTCTGTCTGTCTGTATGAACACACAGATATCAGAGACTACAAGAGCTAGAGACTTCATATTTGGAACATAAGTTCTCCTAATCCCGGGACAGATCAAGTTTATTTCATTTTATCGATAACTCATACCGTTTAAAAGTTATCGATAAATTTCGATTTCAGACTTGCGTTTTTGGGATATAACTTCAAAGTTATAAAAGATAGAGGCTCCAAACTTGGCATGTATAATCTCGAATAGCATACACATGTAACAAATATTTCATTTTTTGGATACCACCCCCAAACCCCCCAAAAGTTCAAAAAATGCATTTTTGAAGGTACGACCTTGCAATTTGGTTTGGTAACACATATTATGGACAATTGCTTGCCCCAAAAATTTCAATGAGATCGGACAATAAACATAGAAGTTATTTAAGATTTAACTTTCCATTGTGTGGGGCTCAGCGAAAAAGCAAGCTAACTGCTTAAACCGCTTGCACTGCTTATACTGCTTATACTGCAGCATGTGTGTGCTTAGATTAGTATGAATGATTGTAAGGACTGGGTTCAGGGTATCTCGTAGTCGGGCACTCCCGACTACAGCACTCTTACTTGTTTATTTATTTAACTAGTTTTGTGCTACCTTTAGTGGCAATTATTAGATATCCATATCACATTCCACCCAAAAATCTAGCTATTTTCGCTAGTCCAAAAGTTGCCAACACTGTTGGAAGAAGTACTTGTAAATGTTTGGGGGTAATACTTACCCTTATTTAGCTGCTTTTGACAAGGCGGTGGGTCGGTCGGTGCTTATTTAACAAGCGGCCCTCGCTTGCTTTGCGGCTCCACAAGAAGATTCAATTGCAGCCACTGTGACTGCCAAACTGTTTTTAATTGCCGCCCAAAGGTATGCAATGCGAAAAGCAGAGGAAAACAGCCGAAATGCGAACGTTGCCTGCAGACCAGACTACAACAACAACAACAACAACAACAAGAATAGCAACTTCTGCATTTCCGCATGTGACTGGTTGTGTCTGTCTCTGTGTGTGTGTGTGTGTGTGTGTGTACAGGTGAAGCAACGTTTTGCTTTCAGTGCGTTTGTGTCTGCTTAACAAAATGACTTTTATTTTGAGCTCCATTCAAAATTGTTATGTCGCCGGCGTCGTCGTCGTCGTCGGCAGCATTTAAAATAATCACATTTTGAGCACCGAGCATTAAGCACACGCACACACGCACACACACACACAGGCAAACAGACAGACAGACTGGGAAATAACGGCACTTTAAAATTGCCCTGCCCAGCCCAAAGCACACAACGAGAGAGACAGAGCGCGAGAGCGAGAGAGACCGTGTACACTTCTGCACGAGTTTGCATTCCAAAAATTGAAACTGCAATGCAATGAGAAAATCAAGCAGACAACGGCGCGTGCTGCAATTTTTGCATACTTCGTCTCTACGTTTTGAAACAATTTTGTCTAGCAAACGTGTTACCCCATCTCCCCTATCCCCTGTCCCCTGCCCCTTTCCCTTTCCCACTCTCTTCATTCGAAAGTTGCCATTTGTTTGCCATTCCCACTTCCCACTTCCCACTCACTCAGATTACAGGCAAGGTGTCCACGTAAAATTCCAATGGGCCACCCCGTCTGGGAATTATGCGCTGTGGCCGGCCGGTATTTTGTGTTGTTGCTTTTAGGCTTTCATTTGTACCGCAAATCGAGCAAAGACAAATACTGAAAACTATGCGGTAAATTTTGGCAATCAATGCGCTTACAAAATGCATGATAAATTTCATGTTCAAAGTTTAATTGTAAATGGCAACATTCTTGAGCTTTTTACTTGAAATTCTTCTTAAATTATTTAATGCACATTTCTCATATGAATAATCTTTTAATCTTTGTTCTAAACTGTGTGTTTTTTTTAAATTTCAAATATCGCAAATACCAAAATCTATCGATATCTTATCGCTATATTGATACACGAAGACCAACGATAATTTTATGTAAAGTTACGGGTTATTTGACAATAAAGCATAATTAAGCTGAGTATAAGCAAGCATATTCAGTTGTTGTTAAAGACACTTTTAGTCAGAGTTTGTATATTAAAATATATAGAAATATAATCACCACTTAACTTATATCAGTTTGCTTTTGTCTGCTAGCAGCATGTATTTTCTAGTATTTTATTTTGCTCAAGTCATAAGCTACGCATTTTCTCTTTTAGTCAGTTTGGTCACATCGGTCTGGGACGCAACTAGTGATCTTGTTGTTGTCTTTTCGTGAAGTTTGCGCGTTCGCTCTTTGTTTCCTCTTCGTGTATTGTGATTTTTGTATTATAATAGACTTGGCTATTCATCAATTGTAATATAGTCGTTCATAACAATTAATACACCATACACACAAACACACTGCTAAGCATTTTTATACAGTGCGTTCGATTTTGTTTTTTGATATTCTGTGTGTATGCATCTTGACCTATGTGTGCATATATGTATGTATCAACACGCACACATGCACACAGATGTCAATGTGTGTGTGCATTTCTTGCACTCACTGCAAGTAAAACTGGGCTGCCAGATTAATCAATTGTGAGCCATTTGTGCAACAGATGTTTGGAAACTGAATACATTAGTTGCTATAACTGATATGTGCAGCTTGAATACTTAATGCTGTTAACATTTTATGCAACCATATTAGTTGCAAATTATATTTATGAAGAGACTTAAATAAAACGCCGTGCGCCGACGCTCTGGCAACCTTGCAGAGCAGCTTGTTTACATGATACACCGCTTGCTCTCACACAGCGATCGCGCGCTCTCTCTCACTCGCACTTGTGCGGCTGGCCGTAGCGGAAATGTTAAAGAATTTGTCGGTCTGGTCTTTGTTGTTTTTGTTGCGTGGGTACCGCAGATGAAACCAGTCTTTTGTCGCCTGTTTTATTTGTGTGTTGTGCACCTCTTCTTCTTCCTCTTTTTTTATTGAGTGGTAAATGCCTCGAAAATTGAATGCAAACCAACGCGCCAAACTGTAAAAATGCAAAAACTATATACGTGTGTTTGTGTGTGTGTGTGTGTGCATTTATAATTAATCAAAACGAAATTGGTAGCAAACGCACAGCGAAAAAGAAATTTATTTAAAAACCATTTGTAAAATCAATTTCGTTGAAATTGCACTGCAAGTGTAAAAATATTGTGCGACCATTAAAAATAATACAACTTAAATGTGTTAACAGTTATTTAAAAGGACGTGTTTTTGTCTGCATGTGTGTGTGTAGCTGTGTTGTTGTTGTTGCTGTGCGGCTTGGCAAGTAAATTGCCAGCGGTTGCCAGTTGGATCAACAAACAGAGTCGACAACATTTTCCAACCCGCTTTTTGCGTGCAACAATAAAAAAACAACAACACACGCAATAATCCAATTGAGGTTTGGGCCAACCAGTGTGCCCACACCCCAAAAAACAAAATGCAATTGCAATTGATTCCTTCGCTGCTCCCGCTGCTGCTGCTGCTCACGTGCGGAGCACAACAAATAGCTGGCGACTATGAGAACACCTGGAACTTCTACTATGAGCAACCCTGCTGCTCCGGCAATGAGCAATCGACTTATGCCCGGCACAAGAGAGGTAAAGAAATGAAAAGAGATTATGTCCTGCAATTAACGCGCAAATTGATAACGAAATATATTTAAATGCTATATTTGACGATTAATTGTCGTTTTTTTTTTTTGCTAATTCTTAATTGTTTATTTATGAGAGCTTCGCGTGAAAGCATTTTTAAAATAGCATAAATAATATTTAATCTGTACTCTCGTTCGTATTATTTTTTAATTTACACGCAAACAGCAACAACAACAACAAAAATATTATATAAAACGCAATTGTAATTTATTTGCCACAATATTGTTTTTGTTATTTATCTTATTGGTGGCAATATTAATTCAGCACGTTTTTGCCATTACTGCAGGCTGCAATTAAAAAAAAAAAATTGTTTTCATATAGCTCTGACTACTTTTTAATATGTTATTGTTCTTCCTTTTTTTTCTGCTGCGTTCTTTTTTTTCTTCTTGTTATTTATATCATTTTTACAGCAGCGCATAATTTGCATATTAATATCGGAGGCCATTGTCATTCATATGCGTGCTTACGAAAACACATCCATTTTACAGCTTTGTACAAATATAACCAACTTAATACAAACATATATATTTTAACTAGCTGCAATTATTTATAGTTTACGCTTATGCTAAGGGATAATATGGTAGAGCAATAATTATGTTGCTTAATCCGCAACGCTGAGTTCAAAGACCCATAAAAACTTGCTTAAATATCTTTTTCGCTTGTACATACTATCATTTTTTTTTCTCCATTTCATTCAAACAAAGACGAAAAAACAAAAACCAAAAAAAACTTTACCACCTGATTGAATAACCGGTTAAATTATGATTCGCTCCCAGGCACTTTATTGAGTCATTTACATTAACCAAAATACAAAAGCGTTGCCTATTTGGCTCTCAGTTGCCAGTTGCCGACAAAGCTGAGTCCAAAAATCAATTCATTTATCATTTGGCTAGTAATTAATTTTTAATTTAATTTTTAAATATGCTTTTGCCATAAATTTAGCCGCAGTTTCCCAAAAGGCAAACAGAAATGTGTTGAAATGAAACAAACCGCTTCAGATTCAAAGGCAAATCTAATATAAAACCCGAATCATGATCAAAATTGCCTCGGGAACGAAAATCGAATCAGTTTTGGCAAAGTTATGGTAGTTTTAAGTGCTTGGAAGGCATTTCTAGGGACTATCTAGGCCTGATCTTGGCTTGTCTTTCATATAAATTCGAAAATGATTTAAATTCAAATACAGATCTAATATATAACCCGAACCATGATCAAAACTAACTTGGGATAGAACATCTGACAAAGTAATGGGACATTTCTAATTGTTAAAGCTGCTATTCTTTCCCATTAAGTACAATATTTGCTACTAGTAAAGCAACATTCTATACAAATACATTCTTTACTCAGAGGATTACTACAATAAGCACTTACTTTCTTGTGCCATTTTCCAATCTATCCCTTGGACATTGTCACATATTTAAATCGCTGGTAAATATTTGTTTGTATAAACAGTTGATTGCCACAGTTTTTGCTGTAGTCTTTTAAATGTTCGCTTTTCTATTTGCTAGTGGCCTGTGTCCTGTGTCCTGTGTCCTGTGCTGGCAGCTTCATGTTGCATGTACATGTCCAGTAAACATTTTCTAATAGTTCACGTTCTGAAGATGCTGCCCCAAAGGCGGGGCAGGGAAAGGGGCAACGTCAGCTATAACCGCTGCATAAAAGTTCACGTGCCGGCTAAAACGAACAGCAGCAACAACAACTATGTTGCATTTGTTGTTGTTGTTGCTGTTGTTGTTGACGCATATTGTAGTAAACTCGCCGGCTAAGCACTTGTAGCAGAAACGTGAGGCGATTAAAGAAACGCTCAAGTTGTTTGCGCATACTTTTAGCAGAATGCATCGAGGTGTCCAGGAGTGTCCTGTCTGTCCTGTCCCTCCCTCTCTCTCTCCCCCCCCCTCTCCCTCTCTCTCTGCCACTGCCAAAGTGCAGCAGCTGCTTTCGATACTCGAATGTCTATGTGTTGTTTTAAGCCATAAATTAAACGCAAAGCCACATAAAAGCCAAAACAACTAGACAAAAATCAAATGACAACTATAAATTTTCATGGCCGACTAAAAGTTGTTCGGCTTGAAAAATTACTATTTTTATTGATTTAACGAAATTAATTGCATTTCGTCTTTGATACACAATTTATGCCTTATGCCCAAAAGGTCACAAATGTTTCGACTGCACAATTTGAAGAATTCTTTTTTATACTCTTTTCGAAGAAAATAGTATATTAAGTTTGTCCTGAAGTTTGTAACGCATAGAAGGATGCGTCGGAGACCCCTAAAAGTTACTGCCAGTATGCTTAGAATGACAATACAAATTGATCTAGCCATGTCCGTCTGTCTGTCTGTCTGTCTGTATGTATGCAAACTAGTCCCTCAGTTTTTGAGCTATCGCGATAAAACTTTGCACAGACACTTATTATTCCAGGGGACAGCACATTGGTCGGAGCCGGCCGGATCGGACCGCTATATCTTATAGCTGCTATACAACTCGAAGTCGGTTTTGGTCATATATCCCATGTTTTTGAATCTATCGCGATGAAACTTTGCACTGATACTTATTATTCAAAGAGACATCACAATGGTTGGAGCCGGCCGGATCGGACCGCTATATCTTATAGCTGCCATACAACTGGCAATGAATTAAATATTCTTAGAACGATTTTGTGCAGGTTATGAAATTTCCGTGGTGCAGTTGGCAGAGTGAAATTGCCTATAGGTTCGAAAAGAGCATAAAATCTTCGGCACGCCGAAGATTATCCTTCCCCACTTGTTTTTTTTTTTGTCTTTCTGTTATGCCCCGCTGCACCTTCACTTGCCCCTTCTTCTTCCCTACACTTTCCTCATTTCATTTCATTTCAGTCAGTTCATTTGTTGACTCAGCTCAGCGGCAGCTGCTTCGTGTCTTTATTTTTAACAAATTCTCTGCCTCAGAGAGCTGCCTTCTGTCGCTGTCCCCTTTGTTGCTCTGTTGCTGTTGCTGTTGCTGTTTTTGGCTCTGACACGACCCGCTGTGGCTCCTTATTGATAGAATGACTTCATTAGGTAGTCGGAAAAGCAGCGGCGCCTCAGGTAGCTGCAACATTTGAGCAGCAAGTGCTGCAATGGCACTTTTCTTAATTGTTAAACAAGTACTTGACGAAATTTGTGCTCACATCTGTTTAAAAATGTTGTCAAAATGCGACAAAGGTCGAAAATTCTAGACTAGAGAGCAAAAATCATATGCAAAGATAGATAAGACTTAAATGTAGAGGATAATCCATGAAAAAAGTGACCTTTCGCTTGAAATTTGTTTAAGATTTGGCAATTGTCCTTAAAAGTCTTCAAATAACATTTCTACGGAATCAAAAAACAATAAACAAGCCTATTTTTCATCAAAAACTGTAGCATAAAATCTAAAAAATTGAAGCATATTAATTTGAGATGTATAATTTAGCTAGAGCTCAGACTTTTTAGTAAATCATTAATCATAAACATATTTTAGCAATCTAAAATACCTTTTTCTCTTATATTTATATATTAGCGATTATATATGTGGCGTATTGCAAAAAAAGTTAGCAGACTTTAAAGAATAATATAGCTATGAGTACAGCTTGTTAATTTATATATACTCAAGTCAAGTACAGTTTGAGAAGCACTGCTGCGATGTCATGTGCGAGCATTTCAAACTGTAACTCGAATGCTTGACCCATAAAACGAATGGTGATAAGCTGGAAACAGGGTAGGCGTTATCCAAACACTGACCACGGACAAACAAACACACATAACAAGAACAATAACAGCAACAACAAAAGCAACAACTTAGTTGTTTGTTGGTATTTGTGTTAAATGCTCGCGAAATTAAAACTCAGTGACACGTTTTCATCTAAGTGCTTAAGCTTTTGTGTGTGTGCGTGCGTGTGTGTGTGTGTGTGTGTGTGTGTGTGTGTGTGTGTGTGTCGGGGTCGACTTTTATGAGAGTCACATGTTACGCAGGGCACATAATGAAACTTGCTTGCCGCAAATTGAGTAACGAAGTGTGCAGGCGTTGCCAACCATCATGTTGTTGCTGCTGTTGTTGTTGTTGTTACTGCGGCTGACAAACTGGATAGAGAGGAGCGTGCTCGCAGCGAGGACGCGTTTGCCAACTGGCGTTAATGCAATGCCAAAAGCTGTTAGCTCAAAAGCTGAGAACGCACAGCAGAAAAGCTGCTGGCAGTAACAACACTGCCTAGCCGGGGGTAACACTAACTGTGTGTGTGTGTGTGTGTGTGTGTGTGTGTGTGTGTGTGTGTGTATGTGAGGGTCCTGTGTGCGTCTGTGTGCGTGTCCCAGTTTCGCTTTGATCAGCCTCTTTGCTGTATTCAGGACGGCCCAAAGTGTGTTTGCAACAGCGCTCTGCCGCAAAATTGAGTTTCAATCCAAACACCTGACGCTCAAATTAATAATGTTAGCAAAGAGCAAAGCGATGAGCGAAGAGCGAAAAGGCGGCCACAGCAAGCACAAAAGCCATCATTAAAAACTATGTTTTTCTACAAAGTCTTAAGCGCCAGCAAAATCACGTTTCTTTGCAACAACTTCTCAAGTGGAATTTATGTGCGAAATAATAATGTAGTTGCAACTAGTAGTTGCTACAAAGCACTTGCCACTTGCTACTTGCCACTTGCTACACACTTCCTGCCGCCTGCTCAACTTCCGCTTAGCAGTTCATTGTCATTGCACATCGAATGCCCTGCAGTTAAGTTGGCCACTTAAACTATGTTATCTATCATCATATGAATTATATGACAAAAATAATAATCGTATACAAGTTTTTCTCATATATCTTCAAGGAGAAGTTCAAAATGCTCTTATTTTTATATTTAAAAAAAAGTTTACAAGTGTTTCTCATATATCTTCAGGGAGAAGTTCAAAATGCTCTTATTTTAATATTTAAAAAAAAGTTTACATATTTTTCTCATATATCTTCCGGGAGAAGTTCAAAATGCTCTTATTTTTATATTTAAAAAAAAGTTCACAAGTGTTTCTCATATATCTTCAGGGAGAAGTGCAAAATGCTCTTAATTTTTATATTTAAAAAAAACCCAAGTAAATCTGGTTTTTTTCCCATAAAATATTAAAAGTTGTTTTCGATGCGTCTTTATACATGCCAAATATATAGCAAAAGCGTTTAAGGCTAAGTTTTCTTATTTAGAAAATTGAATTAAAAAAAGAATAAAACTTGAGAAAGAGTTTTTTGTAATATTTGATTGGTGAAAATAAAAAAAGTTTATCAGTGTATATATAGCATATATTATTTATACACATTTAAAAATAAAACCAATAGATATTAGAACAATTAAGGGCACTCACTGTGCACCCATTAAATACTTTAAAAGATTGCATTATTATTATTGTTTGTTTGTGATAATCTAACTGAAACATAATTTAATGGTTTTATTCCTTCATTAATTTCATCTGAATACAAAGTGTATATAGAATTCGATGCGTTTGCTTTTCTTGTTACTCTGTTTCGTATTTACAAATCATTAAGCTGCACAAGTTTTCAGAATGAGAAAGCTTGCCAAAGTTTTTTTTTTTTATAACATTTGATTGATAAACTCAACAGCTTTGCGCTTAGCGCATATTCCGCTTGCGGCTGATAACAGTTAAAATAGGAAATGAAGCGAATGGGGGCTTATCAGCTAGCTGTAAGAGATGGACAGACGCAACACGAGCCAACTCTATTAAATGTATTACAAGTGATTAGAATGTGCAGCTGACAAAAGTGAATTATGTAATGCCAAATGCCATCAGAACATTGCATAAGTTGTCCGTCCGTCTGTCTGTCTGTCTGTCTATCGTTAGCATAACTCAATTATTAAAACTAAATGCCGAAATGAAATTTGTGGCAAGTAATTAAACAACGAGCAGCCGGACAAACAAGTCACTTAATGCCTTCATTTGCATTTGTAATTTGGACAGGACACTCACTATCGAAAGAGTTGTACATATATGCCCCAGATGGGCATTAGTTGTCAGTCGCCTTAATTGATTTTCATTACGACATAATTGATTTAGCTAAATACGTGTAGAAGCTTTTGTTGTTTGCATTGCTAATCAAATTCAGCTGCAGCTTCTATATTAAGCACTCAATTATGCAGGACTTGCATTTAGCATGCATACTATTTAGGCAGGCATACCCTTACTGTTGCGCTCTCTCGCTCTCTCTCTCTCTCTCTCTCTCTCTCTCTCTCTCTGTTCTGCTTAAGTGCTCATTTCGCCATTCGGCGAATGCATGCGAAATTAAGCGCACCGCAAAATGTTTATATGCTCCCCACTGACTGAAAGGTAAAATCCACTTCTGCCCCCCTCCCCGTTTTCAGCTAAGCTGCTGTGGCTGCCACAAACAAAAAAGAACACACACACACACACAAACTTCAAATGGCTTGTCCTCGTTTATGGCACACACACGAGCATACTTTCTGGTGCAGGTCAGAAAAACCACACACACACACACACAGATACACACACACACACACAGACACCCAGACATGTGCTGCTGCTTTCTCCTTGCAGGCTCATCAAATGAAGTTCGCAAAACACCAAAAATGAAACGGTTGCCGCATTTGTTGCGTTTTTGTTGCCTGCTGCTGCTGCTGCAACTTCAGCAGTGTCCTGCCAGGAGCAGCAGCAGCAGCAGCAGCAGCAGCGGCAGCATAGCGCATAAATGCCAGCCCGGCTCTTTCAGAGCTCTGCTCCTCGTTTTTTGTTGCTCGTATAGTGAATGCTGCTTTTTATGAGTGCTGTTTTTGCATTTGCCATTTGGCAACAAAATGAACTCAACTGCTGTTCCTGCTGCTCCAGCTCCTGCTGCTGCTGCTGCCCGTCCATAAAACGAACTAAATAGAGTTGAAAATGTTTCGCACTCTGCCGGCAAATGACTCTGCAGCAGCTTTAACATCCTGCATTTGCAATACTGATGCACAAATTTATGTTCAACGGGCTGCAGTTTGAAGATCAGCTTTTTTTATTTTTATTATCTGCCCTTCAGCTGATGCCATTTTCATATGTGTATATCGACTTGATACTCTTCTGCTTATGATTCAAATTGCTAAAGGCGTGACGATTAAGTAGTTGGAAAAAATATATCTATATATAAATAATAGGTGTATGAATTCTTAAACAAAGTACACTTTAACATAAATCAAGTTCATTTAAATTTAGTATGTGACAAAGAAAGCGTTCTCAAAATAAGTAAATAGTTTCCTGATTTAATAATCATTTTCAACTCAGTTTAAGCAAATGGTTCTTATATTAATATCAAGTTCGTTCACTGATGGTTTACTACTATTGAAAAGTAAATAAGTATATATGTAAATGCCTCAACGTTTAAATTTAGCATGTGAAAAAGAAATCGTTCCTCAAAACGAAAGTTTAAAGTAAAGAAGAAACTTCTTAAAATAAGCACCTCAATACTTGACTTTATTACATATTCCATTTTGTATATTGTTATATTGTGTTCGTCTCAGTTTGAGTAAACGATTCTTATTACAAAAACAAGTTCGTTTGCTGATAGTAAAAAATGTTTTTAAAATAAGTATTAAATTCCTAGACAAAGTGCAGTTTTACTAAAATTAAGTTCCTCAAAACACTGCCGCTTAAATTTGGAAAGTAAACAAGAAAAGTTCTTAAAGTAAGCACTACATATTCCATTTAGTTAACTGTTTCCCACTCAGTTAGAGTAAACGGTTCTCATTTCAAGATCAAGGTCGCGCGCATTTGTATTTCAAAGGACTCTTTTTCTCTCGGTGTGGGCATTGAAACAGATGAGCCGCATCGCTGCTGCGTTTTAATTATTTTTACATGGAACTTCTCGGCAAATGAAATGGCAACCACTTGAAAGCGGTCTGGCAGCTGGCAGCTGGCAACTTGCAACTGGCAACTGGCAACTTGCAACTGGCAAGTTGCTCCACTGGGGCCGCAGGCCACGAATCAGCGCACAAGTGTGGATAACAACACGCCTAGACATCAGACGTCTAGACAGTTTTCGAGTGCTTTATGCTGACGTAGTGTACACAACACACACACACACTCAATACACACACACTCGCTGAAAGAGTTGCAGACAAGGGCAGAAAGGAAGTGGAAGCCATTGCTCATAATTAGCCGGCAAAATAATGGGAAATTTACATACACAGATTAGAGAGACGGCAAATATTAGAAAATGTCTGCATTTGCAAGACATTTCAAATGCAATAAATGACAAGCAGTCAACTTAATGCTAAGAAGACACTAAGCAGTTGTAGAATACAGCTTTATACTTTACTAATCCTTCAGGCACACAAACTTGAGCAAGTTATGAGTCCTATTTGAAACTTTAATTATAACTATCTTCTCTATACAAATTCTTTAATTCCTCATATTATGTGTTATAAAATACTACACATTTGAAACAAGCTTGATAAAGTTATGAGTCTAATTTGAAACTTTTATTATAACTACAAAAGTGGGTACCTTAAAGTCCCTATATACTAAAATTGCAAGAAACTTTCAACGATTAAAGATTGATTTTAGGTAGCTTAAGACTTGAAATGCAAATATGTTGTATAAACCCAAAAAATATCTAAAATTACCTTACTATTTTTAAATTTAAATTCCTAAATGCATTTTAAAATTTATATAAATTTATTGGTTACATTCCTTTTTGAATTCAAAATATATTTGTACCTTTTGATTCGTATTCATAATTATACCTATTTATCTGTGTTGAGTTTTCTTACTCGACAAAAAATATATGTATTTACTTCAAAGCCTTTAAGTTAAGTTCACTGTTAGGCTAAAAGTGAAACAATCTTGGCCAAAGCACTCCTTTTGATTTGCAATCCTTGTGATTTAATTGCTCACACTTTCACAAGCAAAATAGAAACACAAATGCTTCTAAACTGTTTTAAATGTCGTACCGAATAACCGTCATCAGAGCTAGTTGATCGCTGCTTCTGGCATCTATGGGCAACCTTTGAGACCCAGCTGGGTAACGGTAACGGTAACGGTAACCTTTCAAAGCAAACTGTCCCGTCACCGAAGGCAGCCGGCTCCTTGTGTGTGAGTCCTGTGAGTCCTGTGTGTCCTGTCTGTGGCATATTGGCCTGCGGTGCATGGGACAAATTTGCAATATGTTCACTGCACTTGACTCTCATTATTGTGTATATTTTTTCATACGCCATCTCTTCTTATTTTTTTTTTTTTGTTGTATTTGATTCGATAATAACGTTTTGGAAAATGGCATTTCCGTCATCCGTTCCGTAAAGAAATTGATTTGACTGCCAGGCAGTCGTAAAGACCAAGACCAAGAGACCTATACGCATATTTATGAAGCGAATAAAAATTATTGACATATATGGAGTCATAAATACCCACGCATATGTATAAGGATGTATAAGGACTCGCTGGCATAAGCACCGTATATGTCCATCATAAAAAAGAGAATAAGAGAAGCGAAAATCTAAAGCAATTTCGTTTTCCGAGTGAGTAAAAATGTTTTTGGCTGCCATCAAATTGCGCGAGCTTTGAAAGCCAACTCGTAAATGCAATTTGATTTTGATTGGACGTGGATTAAAAGCAAATAAAGCAGACGTCTTTGCGAGTTCTCAAGTAAAACACACATTTACGACTGCTTTTTGGCTTTATATATGTGTGTGTGTGTGCTGCCTGCTCTTAGCTCTCTCAAAAGTTGAATAGTCCTGCCACAATTGTCGCATGCAACACCTTCATAAGTGCAACTCCTGTATAGAAATACTCGAATACTGATAAGTCTGCGTTTGCAAAAGTTTTGGCGCCCTTCCGGCGTACCCAAAACAATATGCCTGCGATTAGCTTCCGTTCAATTTGCAATTTATTATCACATGCGAAAGAAAAGGAGACGCCACTCAGCTGGTTTCCGGCAGCAAGGACTCATAACAATTTCTGCTGTCGTCTGTTTATAAACATTGCCTATCAGCCCAGCACTTTTATGGGCCTGGCCATATGTATAATATTTTTATGGACTTCAGAGTGCGTGTCTTAATGCTGTGCGAGACAATTGTAGACTGAGAACTGAGACTGCCTACCAGCTAAATATGTTGTTGTAGCAATTGCCATCATAAATATGCCGCAGAAGATGTTCTTTTTGCGCACATCAATTTAACTACAAATAGTACAATATTGTATTGTTACAATATTGAGACAAACAATTAATAAGTATATGTGCATATTTTTGGCTTTTATAGCATTGTTTTTGTGAAATTAAACCGAAAGGCGCCACAAAGTAGGCAAACAACTGCACACAAACATTGTTAAACAAAAAACACTTAGCAGTATTACAAAAATAATATATTCCCTTTCAAATTTCTAGCTAGAATTTGAGCTTGGTTATATTTTAACTGAATATGTACATCAAATAAGGCATTAAAGTAATTATTTCTTTTAAATTGCCACTGTTTAAAAAATTTAATATATTTAAATTCATATTTCAATCAATCAATCAAGCATAAAAAGTAGCTACAAATATGAAGAATAAGCAAATTGAATTTAAATACGAAATTAGATTAGCTGCTGCTGAATGTCAAATCAAAAACTGATTCATAAACGCTATCAATACTAATATTAATTTAAAGCCACTGGTATTCTTCTCTAACTTGTGCATAGCTGAAAGCTCTAATCTAATCATTCTCACTTGTCTCTAGTCACATTAAGCTACTGCTAAATTAATCTAATGCTGCAACTTAACTTTGCGCTGCTGCAATTGAGTTTTTCTAGAATGCAGCGAATAAAATTTAAAGTCAACTTAAAGGCGCAAAAAAAAACTGCGAAACAACAAACTAAAAGAAAAAACGAAGGCACAAAAAATAAACTACAAAAGGCGGAAAAGTTCGACAGCGAGCGACAAACAAAATGCGAGTACCCATGTGAATCTAGAGGGGGCGGGGGGAGGGGCGAAAGGATACGGGTACAATAACAATTCAAGCGTATACAAGTCGACTTCCGGTTTGGCAAGGACATTTACCCGAATTGTGCGCAATATATGCAAAAGCACACACACACACGCACACACACACACGCACACACACACACACACACTTACACTCATATATATGCATATGTATTGTCGTAGTTGTTGTTGTTTCCCGTTGGCAAACAAAAGACGCAGATTCCTGCTTTTTTTTCTTCATCTTTTTTTGTTGCCTTTATTGACGCTGCTACTTTTGGATAGCTGGAAAAGCTTCAGTGTTTGCTTTTGTCCAAAATGTACTTTAAATCGAAAATCAAAAATAGCTAGCTGCACTTGTGGCAGCAGAATGTAGACAAGAGGCATTTGCATTTTAACCCCATTGTTATGTGCCAGTTAGTCATGCACATAACAAGATATACATATTTATATATATATATATATATATATGCCTTTTGTTATCCTTCCCTCTCCCTCTCTCTCTTTCTCTCTAGTTCTTTATTTAGATTTGACATCTCTTGTTTTGGGGTCAAACTTTTGTGGCAGCAGTGAATTCATTAGCATTAAGTATTTCTTGAGCTTGACAACAATTATATCATTTAGCACATCGGGCGACATTTAATGTGTGAAATGTAAAATCCAAATCGTTCGACAGCTGACAGTTTGTTAACCATAAGAAATGCCAGCAAATTAATTGAACGACATATCGATATGAGAGTTCAAAGTTTACTGCCTGACAGCCGCATTAAATAACAATGTGTTCGTGTGTGTATTTGTGTGTATGTGTATGTGTGTGTGTGTGTGTGTGTGTGGCCAGAAGCAAATATTAATTAGTTTAATTAAGTAAATGCGTGCTCAGCGTTTTGCGTCTTGCTCTCAACCCCCACTGTCACTGGCTCTCTCACTCACACACGCACACACACACACACACACACACACACACACACACACACACACACACACACACACACTGTCATCCAAAGCGCAAACAACGCGCAGACAGCGTGTCGTCAATGAAATTAACATAATAAGTATGTACACACACACACACACACACACACACACAGACAACACACACACACACACACAACGTGCTTACATATGATTAATCAGACTAGCGCCAAATACCAAACAAAGTTGCCTACAATATACATAGGGCCGCTGAAATCATACATAAAGCTTACAAATTGAAAATGTTAACATTTACAAGCAATCACACTTAAATTATTATAAATTTCAATAGATAAATAACTTACAAATAGTATTAAAAAAAGTAGCAATGAGCAATCGCTTTGAGACTTAACAATAAATTGTAGGACGAAATATAACAAATTTAGTCTCTATTCAATGAATAATAAATTTCAAAAACGCTTAAGCAAATCTTGCACAAATATAAGATTTATAAATCAATTTAAACGAGCGCGCGTCTCAGTTTTCGCAGCATACTTTTGTGCGCAGACTTTTTAATGCAATTTTCACATATGAACTATTTCGAAAGATTTAACAATTTTAATGCTTAACTTGCACTTTAACGCCAGCGCAAAAACGTAAGAACTTTATCAAAGTTTTATAAATTGAAATAAGATATAAAGTTACGCACACATGAAGTCAGCGCAGTTCTTTGCGTGCATTTTTTCATTCCAAATGTGTGTGTGTGTGTGTGAAGAGTATTTGTGTTGGCCAAAGTTAAAAGTAAATAAACAACATTTAAAGCTTGCACTTTGGCTACATTTGCCGACGCCGGCGATAGTATCCGTATCCTGGCAAAGAGAGAAATGTCAAAATGTCATTTGATTGAAATGGGATATCTCACTCACAGGCGCCTGCCTCTGCCTCTGCCCCCCAGCTCCAACCTATCCTAGCTCCCTTTGCTGCTTTGCGCCATGTTTGTCTCTGTGTGTGGCCAGCCTGTGGCTGTGTCCTTTGTGACCTAGCCTGGAACCCCCGCCTGCCCCCTCCCACCCAGCTCTACTGGACTGTTTTGGACTGTGTTTGCGTTTTGTCAATGTCTCTGCATAAACTTTGTTGACAGGCGCTCATTTGTGCAGGACTTCGACTAGGACTCGGACTACGACTCTGTTCCCTCGCTGCCACTCAGTCTAGAATTGCGAGTCGAGTTTGGGTTTCTTTCGGTTTAAGAAAATTTGTTGTCTAAATATTGAACGAGCATAAACTATGCTAACTATTGACTATAATGTGTGTCTACCCCCATTCGTTTCTCTTCTTGCAGATCATGTGCGCGAATTCACATGCGGCAAACTCTATTATCGCACGTTCCACTTGAACGAGGAGCGTGATTCACTATATGTGGGCGCCATGTAAGTAATCTCTTAACCGCTGACCTGAAGTGCAAATCTATATATATATAAATCTATAAATCTTGTCCGTTGCAGGGATCGTGTATTCCGTTTGAATTTGCAAAATATATCCGCGTCGTATTGTGATGTAAGTATGAATAAATTTGTATTAATTTGAAATCAACGCGACAAAAAACAGCAGCAGCAGTAGCAACAGCAACAACTATTTGCCAACAATAGCAATAAGTATACATAATCCTAGCATTTGCTTTTAGGCTAAGCTCCCACGAGTTTTGTTTTGTTTCGAGTGACTGTCGTTGTTGTTGTTGCTCTGCACAATTCCCACTGGCCACAAATCTAACAAGCCGAGCAGAGAGCACATAAAACGTGTAGCACGCTTTTAGGCAAACAAGCTATGCCACACTGCGGCACATTTTTATACTCTTTTCGAAGAAAATAGTATATTAAGTTTGTCCTGAAGTTTGTAACGCATAGAAGGAAGCGTCTGAGACCCCCAAAAGTTACTGCCAATATGCTTATAAAAACAAAACAAATTGATCTAGCCATGTCCGTCTGTCTGTCTGTCTGTCTGTCTGTCTGTCTGTCTGTCTGTCTGTCTGTATGTATGCAAACTAGTCCCTCAGTTTTTGAGCTATCGCGATGCAACTTTGCACAGACACTTATTATTCAAGGGGACAGCACATTGGTCGGAGCCGGCCGGATCGGACCACTATATCTTATAGCTGCCATACACCTCAAAGTCGGTTTTGGCCATAAATCCGATGTTTTCAAAGCAATTGCCTTAAATTTCCTTGTACACTTGAACATCCTTATAACTCATCAATGGGTAAAATCGCAAATCGATTGAGTCATAAACAGCGAAGATATGCGTCATTAAATATTTTGAAAAAACAGGTGCATATGAGCAAACAAAGTCAAGCACAAGAAAGCTTTTGATAGTCTGAGCAAACAAAGTCAAGCGCAAGAAAGCTTTTGATAGTCTGCTCTTCAAGCAATTTTGTCAGCGATCATCAAAACGGCTTGTGGCGTAGTGGGTAAAGTTGCGAACTGGTGAGCGAGAGGTCCCGGGTTCGAAACCAGCGGCGACTGGTCATTTATTTTCATTTTTTCTTATTCTTCTTTTCAAATATATAATAACTGTAATCAAATTCATTTGCTTTCAATGGCTTAGAACAAAAACAATGCCACGCGAAAAAACAAAAGCTCAGTATAAATCGAGTTTGTTAGCGATTCTTAAAACTGCTTGGTGTAAGCAGTACAAAGCAAAACAAGAAAGCTTTTGACAGTCTGCTCTTCAAGGGATTTTGTCAGCGATCATCAAAACGGCTTGTGGCGTAGTGGGTAAAGTTGCGAACTGGTGAGCGAGAGGTCCCGGGTTCGAAACCAGCGGCGACTGGTCATTTATTTTCATTTTTTCTTATTCTTCTTTTCAAATATATAATAGCTGTAGTCAAATTCATTTATTTTCAATTTCCTAAATTGTTTCTAATTTTTTTTTCATACATAAAGTAGCTTTAATAGAATAATTCAAAAGAAAAATTTAAATTCATTGGCAAAACCAATGCCACGCGAAAAAAAATATGGATCTCAAATTCTGAATATAAGCTCTCGTATGTTCAGATTAAGTTTTATGACAATTCAATTTCCGACAGCAGCCTTGAAAGGTATAAGAGCAACAGGCACAAAATTTGGTATGTATATTATGTAATGTAGTTTTCACTTTTTGGAAAAACTGAAACTTGTATATTGTTCAATTCGGTAGCACTTATGAATGCTAAGGGACGCGTCCACGAGCTGCGGATAGTGAAACGTCCCTGTTTACATGAATACCTTTATATATTTTATTTTATATGTAGGGGTATATGTATGCGACATTAATATCTGCGAATTAAATAAGCAGTCACGGAAAAATAGTAAAAATTGCTTTAAGGTTCGAAAAGAGTATTTAATCTTCGGCACGCCGAAGATAATCCTTCTCCACTTGTTAAATATTCATTACGCGCCTTCCGCACAACATTTGTCTCTCTCTGTGTGTGCGTGTGTGTGTATGCTAGTGTGTAGTTGCCACTGGCTTAAGCATGTATTTTTTTTACTGTCGGACGTTGTCAACACTCGGGCAACAAACACAACATAACATATATACGGATAAAGGACACGGGGTCCACCTTTTAGGCGCGCATCAAATGCGAGCCACAAATCTTCGATTCCCCGATGTAAGCGAGTGAAAAACACATATACATATACACATATATATATATATGTATATATGTTTTAGTTACAGCCCAGTCCACCACATCCGGCAGCCGGCGTTCACATCCAGGCAAACGTAACGTGTCCCTGTCCACCGACAAAAGAGGCCGAGAACAAAAAGGACCAAAAACATATTTAATATGCGCCCGGGGGGCCTGCATTATGGGCATTTCGTTTTTGCCAGATTCCACGTACCGTGCCGTGCTAATGGCTGAGTAGCGCATAAATTATGTACACTGCGAGAAATGAACATCAACGATGCAAAACTATTTGTATGCAGTCCAAAATTAATGAAACCAAAACCTGCAGTTTAAGGTTAAATGCTAATTTATTTAAATCTGTGACAGAAACTAACTTTGAGGTTGACTAATTATTAAATAACCGAATTTTGATATGCAGTTCTATGCTCAAATTTGAATTTAATCAGAGGTTAAAACAAAAAGTTCAAATTTTAGTTTTGTTTACCAAAATTTAGACTATCACCAGAATTTGAATAAAATCCAATTATTCTTTATGTGAAAGAACAGTGAACTAATGAAAACCAACGAAAAGTATAAACTTGTTTTAAATGAAAATAAGCTAGTAATTATTGTTTAATGTTTTAAGCACAAAGCAAGGTTTTCAGTATTGTTTTTATGGTATTTTAGCTTATATTGCAGCAGATTTCCTAAGTTAATTGGCTCAGCAAAATACTCTAACAGATTCTAAGTTAATTTGTCTGTTCTCAAGAATGTTTTGCTTGTGCCACAATCAGAATGCAAACAAAACAAACAAATGTAGCTGCCATTGTTTCTAACTAGAGTTTTCAATATAAAATATAAAACATAATTGTTCATTCTTATGAGCTGCTGTTTTCGACTTTTA
Organism: Drosophila flavopinicola; assembly: GCA_035042425.1. Lineage (NCBI taxonomy): Eukaryota > Metazoa > Arthropoda > Insecta > Diptera > Drosophilidae > Drosophila > Drosophila flavopinicola. The sequence continues at coordinate 9,237,772 of JAWNLL010000090.1, read as the reverse complement.
TATTATTTGCAGTGCGAGCAAGCAGAAAGGTGTGAATGTGTGTGTGTGTTTGTGTGAGTGAATAAATGCCAAACTGGCGAATTATCGATAATACGAAACATTCCGAACAAACACACACACACACACACATCTATACTTAGTGCCTTTGTGTGTGTGTGTGTGTGTGTGGGAGGCTGTTTATGAATTTATGTCATACAAAAGCTTGTTTTATGAGTGAAACGTTGTGTGGCGTCTGTGTGTGTGTCTGTGTGTGTGTCTGTGTGTGTGTGTGTGTGTGTGTGTGTGTGTGTGTGTGTGTGTGTGTGTGTGTGCGCACCTGCAGCAGCTGGAAACCTGGCCGCAAACGTATCATAAAACCGAAAGATGCCACGTTTTGTTGCCGTTTCGAGACATCGCAGCCAACCTGACTATCCTGCCACCCAGCCAGCCAGGCAGGCAGGACTTTTGCCAAACCGGCATACGTCAATATATTTTATGTGTTATTTCACACACACACACTTTTACACTCGCAGCGAGTAAGTGTGCGCGCTGTGGGCATCATTTGGTAGTGCCGCCTACAGGACACAGGACGCAGGACGAGTGGCAAGGTGCGCGCGGCTGCTTTATGCGGCAAATGCAAATTTTACTAAATAATACATGATTTTGGTTTTATGTGGACGCGCGCACTTCTCTACTATGTTATGTGGTGCTGCTGCTGCTGGTGGTTTGGTGGTGCGTGCGCGCAATTCGCTTGAAAATATACATATATACATATATATATATATATTTCGTATGTGCTCGTTACATTACGTGATTTATAAATCAATTTGCTTGAAAGCATGCTACAGGCAGCCGGGCCGAAAGCTTCTTCCCTTGACAGCTTCTAGTTGTAGTTTATGCGTACCAGCAGAAAAAAGAAAACGCAACTGAAAGCCATTTGCACCAAAGAAGCTGCTGCTATTGCTGCTGCTGCTGCCGGTCGAGACTGCATACAGAATGTACTAATATTAGGTTATTTAAGTTGCGACTTGGCTTGTGCCAAAAAATATGCCATTAATATGAACCATATGACGCTGCATTGCAATTTGCAGTTGGCATTCAATTGGATTTGCATTTGCATTTGCATTTGATAGAACACGCACACGAAATAATGTCAACAGCATGATGTTTCTGTATATATATCTATATATATATATATTCCTGATCAGCAGCAAGAGGACAATCGATGTACGTCCGTCTGTCTGTATGAATGCGCCAATACTGGCGTCTACAACTTAGCAGCAGCTCTGTTGTTTTTCGGCATGCACATTATTACAAACATGTGTTAAGGCATTTGGTGCCCTTCTACTCGATTCTCAAGAATTCAAGTGAGGTGTACGAATTTTGCTGAACTTATGTGCGGCTCTTATAGTTTTTTTCTTGTGGATCTCTTGCTGTGACATTATCTCGCACTCTCCTCACTGCCACTAAATTTTTCACTCTCTCTAGCTAATTTACTCTTTCTCTCTGATGCACTTAGTCTGTCGCTCTTGCTTAATAATCCACTTTATCTCTTTCAGTTCCTATCTCTCTGATTACTTGCTCTCCCTCTCTCTCTCTCACATTCTCAGTTCCTTACTCTCTCTCTCTCTCTCTCTCTCTAAGTTTTATATATGTCTCTCTCTCTCTCTCTCTCTCTTTATTTAAGTTTTATCTGTCTCTAAGTTTTCTCTCTCTCTCTCTGACTCAATCACTTACTTATCTCTCTCTCTCTTTCTCTGATTACTTACTCTCCCTATTTCACTCTCTCCCTCTCTCTCTCTCTCTCTCTCTCTCTCTGATTACTTACTCTCCCTATCTCTCTCTCTCATTACTGCTCTCTTTCAGTTCCTTTATCTCTCTCACTCTCTCTCTAAGTTTTATCTTTCTCTCTCTCTAAATTTTAAATATCTCTCTCTCTTTATTTAAGTTTTATCTGTCTCTAAGTTTTCTCTCTCTCTCTCTCTCTCTCTGACAATCACTTACTTATCTCTCTCGCTCTGATTACTTACTTTCCCTATTTCACTCTCTATCTCTCTCTGATTACTTACTCTGCCTATTTCACTCTCTCGCTCTCACTCTCCTGATAGCTCTCTCTCTCTCTCCCCCCATCTGTGTTACTCTCTCGCTCTCTCTGATCACTTAATCTCTTTTAGTTACTCTATCCCGCTCTCTCTCCCTCTCTCTCTCAAAGTTTTTCTTCTATTGCTCTCTGCATTATTGCCTCTTAATTTGTAACTCTCTGGCTCATGCCAGAAGTTATACATCAGCCTTATATTGTTGAATTATTTCTTCTATGCACATTTGTACTGCAGATAGTAAACACAACACTAACTTCAACTATTTTATGATGCTAAACTCAAAGCGAGCAATTAAATATTAAACCCTTTCTTTCTTCTTCTTTTCCAGCGCGATGTCATCAATTTGGAGCCAACACGCGACGATGTTGTCAGCTGTGTGTCGAAGGGCAAGAGTCAGGTGAGTCCAGAGTAACTGTTGTGTTAACCTTGCTAACCATAGCATTATGCACATGTGAGGCCCTATTCCTATTTATGCCCAACACTTGCAATATGCAATGTGACATGCTCAGCATTTGATTGATTTTGATATCATATGGTGGCATCGAGGCGACGCTTACTGATTACACTCCCACTACAATATTCGAGTGGGGTCTGCGGGCTAAATCAATTTTCCTTTGGGTTGTTGCCACACGCGAAATGCTCCAATTCCGCAAAACCGAATACGAATCCGAATCGGATTCCGACTTGCAGTTTGTAGTTTGTAGCTTGGTGCGCTTTGCAAATGCAACGGATGACGCTTCTATGTTGCCTGTTATTGTAACTCGTTTATAATGTGACAGCGAATCCTTTCATTTGAAATCTTTTTCAATTTATTTGTGGCTTTTCAATTTGTAGCGAGTTTTTCGTGCGCTACAGTTTCAGTTGCATGCCACAGACCGACAATGCCAACATATGTCTGCTGTATATATATAGATATATATGTATATATATATATCTTTATACATGTGTGTGTGTGTGTGTTGCTGGCTTGTATCCAGATGTCAATTGAACTGTTTTTGGTGCACACACTTCTGCTCCAGCTGTGGCTTGCTTAAGTCATCATAATGCTCGGATTTTCCAGCGTTGCATTGTTGCCAATTGATTTAGCGACAGTGGCTGCAGCGACGCGTGCTATTGCAAATTGTTGTCAAGTATAACACACACACACACACACACACACGCACACACATCATTATGATTTATATCTTATGTGTGTATGTGCGTAAGCGTTTTATATCTACAGCTGTAGCGAATTATTCGCTCCGACTTTAAATTAAACTACTGTACTAAGTCTCTGATTATAATCAGCTCGTATTTTTCCATATAATATGCACATTTCAAATCACAAAGCATAGTTGGCAACTTTTCTTGAATCCACCTTTATAAAAAGACAAACATTAGCTTTTTTTTAAAATTTATTTTCAGTATTTAAAGTAAAAAAGTGTATTTTTTTCAATTTTTGTAGCTTATTATCGATTATAATAATCAAAAAACCGTTATTAGTTCACAAATGAACAGCTGAACTACAATATAACTTAATTCAACGACTGAGCATTTCAAGACTCAAGCTTAAACGATATTGTATAACAACTAAAATAATAATTTGCTCAATAAAAAGTAAAACTATGCAAGCTATTCACTAAATTGATCTAGAAATGTGAATACTCACAAGTAGCAAACTTTGCGATATCATCTCATTTAATAATCATATTTCTACTTTGCTTCCCTTTCAGATCTTTGATTGCAAGAATCATGTGCGCGTCATACAATCAATGCAGCAAGGCGATAGGCTCTATGTTTGTGGCACCAATGCCCACAATCCCAAGGATTATGTCATCTATGTAAGTACATAACACAGCTGCATGTCCTCATTTTATTCTCTTATCTTTTTGTGTGCCTGCTCAAGGACAAGTTCTGTTGCAATGATAACGCAACTACGCAATTTTTGAAAGGATTTTCAGCAAATATCAAGCGAGGCTGGCTTTGTGTGTTTGAGTGTGTGTGTGTGTGTGTGTGTGTGTGTGTGTGTGTTGACTTTAGATCGCAATCCTGGAGCACACAAAGCAACGCATATGGTTGCTTTTCAAATGCGAACTGAATAGAGTAGCTGTTCTTGCTCATCGTCTTCGTTTTCGACGTCTTCTACATCATCTTGGCATATATAGAACTTATACAAGTTTCGTGCTCTCTACCTTTTTGTGTTGTGGAAATAGTCATTAGTGTGCAGCTGCAGCCCAAAAGCTGCTAACACACACAACGCATACAAATCTCACACACACACACACCTCAGTTGCACAATTGAATGCCCGCTCTCTTTCACACTATCACACCACCTCTCTCCCTCTCTGTCTCTCCTTTGGTTTTTGAAAGTACAACTTTGCTGGAGGTGAGAGGCACAGCCGAGCAATAAACCATGCATTTTGATTTGGTGCTAGCAAAAACTTAAACTTAAAACAAAAACAAAAACAAAAGCAGCCAGCAAGAAAAGTAAACAAGCAAAACTAAAAGCAATATTTGAGAAGCAGCATTGGCAAGTTTTTGCTCTTTGTATTCAGCATTTCAGCAGCGGCAATCAGCTCAACAATTAGTAAAAACTTTTCCAGGGCTTACGTTTGAACGTGCTTTGAAATATATTTCACATATGTACATATTGGATGAATATCCAGCTAAGCCCTTGCATTCGATTTTAAAACAGTAAATTATAAGTATTATTATTTATTAATTGCTTGTTGTGAAATATGTAACAATTCAGAAACGTATGTGCATAAAGAGTAAATCAAACATTGTATTTGTACTTGTTTAAAAAATTGAATTTAATTTGCAGTAGCTATTTAACTAAAGAAATACTCAAAATGTTCACTATTCAATAAATTATTTATACACATTATGAAATTATGTAATATATACATATAACTTTGCTATTTTATTATATTGTACAAATGAATCAGTCAAATAAAGTAGGCGAACTTTTTCTGTATAAACTTTCTAACTAAAAATCAGTTATACGTAAAAATATTTCATATGCTCTATCAAACAATTTAAGTTTTTCCAATAATAGAAAAAGACTATATTCCGTATATAAGGTTTATTACTGGTTTGCATACTTGCTTTATTCTACCATTGTTGACTTAAACGAACTTAACGTTTTATATATATTTACTTTTATTTGCCAGTCCAACTTGACGCACCTGCCTCGGTCGGAGTATGTGATCGGTGTTGGTCTGGGCATTGCGAAATGTCCCTATGATCCTTTGGATAATTCAACGGCCATTTACGTTGAGGATGGTAATCCCGGCGGTCTGCCTGGCCTGGTAAGCAGCATATACCTCATCTACATATCTTATAACAGCCCACACAGGCACTTCAAACTGTTTGTCTTATGCCTCTGTATTCTGTATCCCTTTCAACAGTACTCCGGCACGAATGCGGAATTCACGAAGGCTGATACTGTGATCTTCCGTACGGATTTGTATAATACGTCGGCAAAGCGCTTGGAATACAAATTCAAACGCACACTCAAATATGATTCCAAGTGGTTGGACAGTAAGTAAATGCCATCTAGCTGCTCCTGCGGCTTCAGATAAAAATTGATAGAAAAAAAAGGATTTCGCGCTTGAGCTTCTATTGTTTGTTTTGTATTGGCACGCACAGACTAGAACTGATGTGTGGGTGTGTGTGTGTGGTTGTGTAGAGTAGAAGGACAGCTAAGCGGCTTAGGACATCCAATTATTTAGATCACTACTCACTGAGAAGGTCAGCAGTCTAGGTTTTTGTCTACACTCGGAGAAAAACGCAGCTCTAAATGCAAATTAAGCTCGTTTTGTTCTTTATATATAAAGTTCAAAACGTTCTCCAATGTATAAATGTATTTATGAATCATTTTTGATTTCAAATATTGAATTCTATAAACATATCAAATATTACATATATTAAATAGAAAATATTAATTTAAAGTATTTGTGTATTTCAAATATTTGTAGAAGTTCCAGTGCTTTATTCGAGAACTCTTAGTTAGTGCTCATTTCTCATTTTATTTTAATATTTGTTTAAAGAACTTGAGTTCGGAAAGAAATATATAAATATATATTTTTGTGATTATATAGAAAGGGTTCTTGAAATAAGAATTTCGTTGTGTGATCTAGGTTCTTCCACCTCTTAGAATATACTCAGTGTATCCTATGTTTCTCAGACATCGCAACTTTCTTTATACTTACTGAACCCAATAACGAAATAAATCAATTCAAAATTTTACGATTATAAAAGAAAAGGTTCTTGAAATTAGAACTTTGTTCTGTGCTCTAGCATTTTAAACCTTTGAGTAGAAAATTCATTTAACCATTATCCATCCAAAATCCATTTATTTGCTCAGTGCATCTTGTGCTTTTCAGCCATTGTAACCTATTTTCCATTTTCCAATAAAGAAATTAATTAATAAATATTTGTTAGGCAATAAAAAAAAGTTTCTTGAAATAAGAATTTTGTTCTGTGTTATAGCATTGTCTTCAATTTCTATTGATTTTCTCAGTGTATGTTTCTAACGCATTGCAACTCTTTCTCCATTCGCAGAACCCAATTTCGTGGGCTCCTTCGACATTGGCGAGTATGTGTACTTCTTTTTCCGGGAAACAGCCGTGGAGTACATCAACTGCGGCAAGGCAGTCTATTCGCGCATCGCACGTGTCTGCAAGAAGGATGTTGGTGGCAAGAATCTGCTGGCGCACAATTGGGCCACATATCTGAAGGCGCGACTCAACTGCAGCATTTCGGGCGAGTTTCCGTTCTACTTCAATGAGATACAATCGGTTTATCAGCTGCCCACGGACAAGACTCGTTTCTATGCCACGTTCACGACCAGCACCAATGGCCTGATTGGATCAGCCGTATGCAGCTTCCACATTAACGAGGTGCAAGCCGCTTTCAATGGTGAGTGTCGACATCCAAACGGAATACGCAGTAGATATGCATATATATGTAGATGATGTTAAGCGTTGTGTGCAAAATGGATTGTGATGAACGTAACGAAACGCTATCGTGTTGGCCAGACAATGTTGCCAACTGTCAACTGTCGCAGCTCGCAACTGACGTGCAATTTTCTCTCTTTTGTTTTTCTTTTTGTCCCCCCCAAAACTAAATTGTGCTCAATCCCTCAAGTGCTTTGAGTGGAAATAGAAATCGGAATCGGAATAGGAATAGAAAATGGCAAAATGGCAAATGCAACTTATCGGCAAATTTTATTTGCAAACTGCACATCGAGTTGCAGCCGTAGCTGCTGTGGGGCTGTGGGGCGGCCCCTATGTGATTTTCATGCCACACACTGGCACAACTGGACAGTTGGGGGCCAGTAGCAGTTCAGCGATAAATCCAATAGGTAGCACACAGATCCAATACAGCACAGCACAGCACTCACAGTGTGTTGAGTGTTTTGTAATTTCAGCGCTTTTCTCTCTCACTCTCACTCCCTCTCTCTCTTGTGGAGCAACATAAATCGTATTAGAAAATCCATTTGAATGGATTATTGCCACACACACACACACACACACTCACACACACACACTGCTCGTTGAGACGCTTAGCGTGGCAGGAGCAGCACAACAGCTGACACTTTGGGGGTTCGCTGATTTAAAACTTCATTGCAACACAGTGCTGCGTACACCTGAATATACATCCATACATATACATCCATCTTTTCCAGTTGCTAGTGTATAACTCTTAACCATAATCCTTTTTTGCTCCTCCATTTGTTCGCATTTTTCTCATTTTTTCTCTGTTTTCTGTCTTTTTTTTGTTGTTGTTCACTTGCAGGCAAATTTAAGGAGCAATCCTCTTCAAACTCCGCCTGGCTGCCAGTGCTGAACTCCCGCGTGCCCGATCCGCGACCCGGCACATGTGTCAACGATACCTCAAATCTGCCCGATACTGTCCTGAATTTCATACGCTCGCATCCACTTATGGACAAAGCCGTAAATCACGAGCACAACAATCCGGTCTATTATAAAAGGGATTTGGTGTTCACAAAGCTCGTTGTTGACAAGTAAGTTTTATTTCTACTTGTTATCTCTCTCTCTCTCTCTCTCTGTCTGTCTGTCTGTCTGTGTGTATCACTACTCCCTGAATTGCTTTCATGCGCATGTTAGCCACATATACATTTTCCATAGATACATTCCAAGTACACACACATGTGACTATGTCCAGTTTCTGTTGTGTGTATTTTTGTTGTTTGTTTTTTTTTTTAATTTATTTGCATATCTCGATTTATTTCTTTTTGTGGTTTTGGCCTGTTAAAGTGCAAATCCATGTACGTACATACATTTATTATTTGATTATTTGAGTGCCCTAAATAACTCAAGACCTCAAGTGTTTGTTGCTCAACTGAGCAGAATATCAATTTTGAATTGCGCTCATAGCCATATATAGTTTAAAAACAATGGCAATGCTAATTGTCACTTTAATTGAATTGAAAATCAATAAATGAAAATATTTAATAATATTAAATATGGAATTAATTGCTTTTCGATATTGGCACTACAAGAAAAATGTAATTTTTTCAACAAGTTTTGAATCTTTCCAATTATGGTTGATAGCTTGTAACTATATCCTATATATCATAAATTAAATATAAAAAATTCGTATTTCCCATAAAGCATATATTTTGCTAAACAAAAGCGATTTACACTCAACGCTGTACATGAATCATGTAATTAAAATGCTTATGAGTGCATGTTTGTTCGCATTCTGTTAAAATTATATTTATTAATAAATTTTTACTAATTTTTTTTGCGCTGCTTAATTAAAACTCGCACAGAGTATTTTTGAACAGACATTACATGCAAATTTTTTCAAATTTTAAACTTAATTGCTGTTGCATATTATAAATGAATATATAATATGCTAAAAAAAATAAAAAAATTCAAATAATAATCACAGAAAAAAGTGAACATTAAAATGTTGTAATATATTATTCACAAAAACGAGCAACGCAGCTGGATAATGGCGAAATCATGTGACGAATTTTAATACCTTCATTTACAACAGCAGCAACAACAACAACAACACGTTCAGGTGTTACAAGCTCGCTATTAATAAATATACAAAAACGAAAAAGAAAATCGACAGATGCGACTATTTAATTCGTTAATATTCAGGCCATTTATCATATTAAATAAGCATTTAATTTGCATGAGTGAAATGCAGCAAATGCGACACACACAAAGTGCAATGGCAATAAGCCATTGATTCATATTCACAATCACATTCACATTCATATTCATATTCACATGCACACAAAATCCATGCTTAAAATCGCAGCGTATTCTTTTAAAGTGAATGGATTTTCAATTGTTGTTGTTCACTTTTGACAGAATCAAAATCGACATACTGAACCAGGAGTATACGGTTTACTACGTGGGCACCAATCTGGGTCGCATCTACAAAATCGTGCAGTATTATCGCAATGGTGAGTCGCTGTCGAAGCTGTTGGACATCTTTGAGGTGGCGCCCAACGAGGCCATCCAGGTGATGGAAATCAGCCAGACACGTAAGTCCCTCTATGTGGGCACCGATCATCGCATCAAGCAAATCGATTTGGCCATGTGCAATCGCCGTTACGACAATTGCTTCCGTTGCGTCCGTGATCCCTACTGTGGCTGGGACAAGGAGGCCAACACGTGCCGGCCATACGAATTGGATCTGCTGCAGGTGAGTGCCAACCACAGTCGTCATCTGCGTGCCAAGCAGGTGTCGAGGCGCCAGCATATATACTCACTCCTCAACTCAACTTAACACACAGGATGTGGCCAACGAGACGAGCGACATATGCGACTCCAGTGTGCTGAAGAAGAAAATCGTCGTCACCTACGGCCAGAGTGTGCATCTGGGCTGCTTTGTCAAAATACCGGAGGTGCTGAAGAACGAGCAGGTCACCTGGTATCATCACTCCAAGGACAGAGGACGGTGAGGCAATCTCTATTACTCTATTTTACAAATCTTTTCAAATTTGCGTTTGCCCAAAACCAATACTGTCAGCTTTTTTGACAACTTTGTGCAAAACATCTTAGCATCTTTTTAGTTTTTTGAAAAATATATGTATTAAGTAAGTGAAAGTAAGCAACATACAGTTTATACCAATTGAGAGCAGAAACGAATAAGTAAAATACTAAGATTAAGATTCAACAACATTATAGAACAAAGTAAATAGCTTTAAGCTATTGACAATGGAAAATGTATATCAGTGTAAGTCAAAAATGTTCCATTTTTTGTGTTAAATCTTTTTTGAGCTGTAATGCCTTGTTTCCAAAAGGACCTCACTGCAAAAGAGTATCCAAAGACATGTTTTAGTTTCAGTAGCTCAAAATTACTATGTCGTGTTATCTAATCCAGTGTTAAACGTTCATTCCCCGATCACATTAAACAATGTGCTTGTTCTATCGTTGCAGCTATGAGATCAAATACAGCCCCACCAAATACATTGAGACCACGGAACGCGGCCTGGTTGTGGTGTCTGTGAATGAAGCCGATGGTGGACGCTACGACTGTCATTTGGGGGGCTCACTGTTGTGCAGCTACAACATCACCGTCGATGCACACAGGTGAGCTAAGACGGAAAGCACTTTGCCTTCAAGTGACTGCAAATTATGAAATGTTTTCATTTTAGATGCACGCCACCGAACAAAAGCAATGACTATCAGAAAATCTATTCGGATTGGTGTCACGAATTCGAGAAGTATAAAACTGCCATGAAGTCCTGGGAAAAGAAGCAAGCGGTAAGTTATTATCCCCATTGAAATTATCACCCGCTGGCGGCGCTAATGAGCGCCACACACACACACACACACAGAGACAGACAGACAGCTCCTGGGGGCAGACACATGCCATAATAATAAATGATTTGCCTGGCAATTATTTTAATAGCCTGCTGGCTAACTGACTGACACCACAACCGTCAAATCACAAACAGTGTAAAGTAGTTAAGCTGTCATTATCGAAAACACCACCAGGCTGGTCAGCCAGCGGTTTCAACCTGGCCCGCGTCTGTCTCAATATGCTTCGATATACAGTGCACGCTCGATAACGTGACCCAATTAAAACCAAGGCAGTTCGCGTTTTCGATTGCCAGAATAGTGCAAAGTGAATAACTATTAGCACACTTAGATTCACGTTTTATTGTTGCTTTGTGTATTCATTTGTTCATGTTCATATAATGCAGCATTTCCCCTTAAGCTTCTCATTATGATTGACTTGTTCACGCTTGAGAGCGTTCACGTTATCGAGCATGCACTGTACACATATATTGTTTGGTACCTAGGTGCGACCTCAATGCCTGATAATTGCCTACGTGGTAATGGTTGTTGTGTGTCAGGAAACAAGCAATTAAATTGCAATCATTTGCTTGGTTCTTGGCTGTCATATGCTCAAGACATAATATGCTTATAATACGCATTTAATACAACATTTGTCTACAATTCTCTCTCTATCTCTTACTTACAGCAATGCTCGACTCGACAGAACTTCAGCAGCAATCAGCATCCCAATGATATATTCCGCAAGAACAATGTTTGATATCATGACAATAGCATCACGGCAATCACAATGCCAACACCCATGTCCATTAAACGTTTCTACTAAGCACAGCACAAATAACTGCATCAAATCAAATCCGAGCTGCAAAACTCAACAGGCCGCCTACTTTGACCTAATTTGCCGCATAGATCAATCAAGCATTAATCCATTGGCGCTAAACTGATAAACTTAAGCAATTGAACGCATGCATACATCTATAAATCGAAAACAAATCGAATGCATTTATACGAATATCTACGTACATATGTATGATGAACCACTTCCAGTACAGTGCATTTATTCAACATACTCAAATAGTCGTGAGAACTAATAAAGTTTATTAAATACCATAAATCTGTCTACGTAATATAAATACAGACCACTTAAATAGCTAGCTACAAACAATTTAAAGTAACTGCCGCTCGCAACGCAAACAATATATAAAAACAAAACAAAAAAAACATAAAAAATCACTTCATATCGTTATTATAAACATTTAAATTTAATAATTACATATTTAAGCATACTTAACGCAACGTTTCAAGATGTTTATATGTAATTCTATCAACAAATACAACTACAAAAAAAAAGAACAAACAAGTATTACAAGTACATAAATACATACATACATACATACATACATAAGCAAAAGCAAGCTCACATTTCAAGCATTTAAATTCATAATAAAATCTAAAATATATAAAATATAATATCGAATTGCATTAAATAACTATAAAAGTCTAAAGCCTATATAAACCTACATGTAATTGGAGAAGCAATGTGATGTTAAGTTTTGATAAATTTATTAATTGCCTATTTAAACGATATTCACACGATAAATACAATTGAACCATACTTCAAATACAAAACAACAAAAATAAATACCTAAAGCTGTAACTGAATCAATATAAACTCGTGTAGCAGCTGCTGCATTGAATACGCACACATTCATACATATAAGTATAAATATTGATGAACATTACATCAGCTCTGCTATTGAACTAACTACAACTAGGCGAAGATTCAGTAAGCAATATATAATCGTATAAAAAGCATGCAGTAAACAAAAAACAAAACACTTTCATGCTGAACTATACAAATAATTTATGAAATAATAAATAATATATATAGCAAACATTTACATCAAATCGGTCCATAGATTATATACGACATAATATAATAACAAACATAAATAATTCACAATTTCGTCAATTTCAATTTCGACTCATTTCAAATCTCAAGCAAAACAATCTTGTTTATACTCATATGTAAAATTGTTCAATGTGTTTTCGGAAATATCATTTTGAAACAGTTTCTTTTTACTTGCCAAGACATGCAAATTAAGCAAAAACATGAATTTCTAGCATACTTTTTATTTGTACTTAAGTTAAATCGACAACATTTTAGTTTCTAAGCGTTTAGTTGTAAAATAAAAATTAAATTTTAATAAAAAATTATCTATAAAGTACAAAAATTGTCTCATTTTCAAAAGAGAATTACGATAATAATCACAATTTTTCATAACACTAATTTCGTTTACTCTGTTGCTTAAGTGAGAAAGAGTATATTTGCTTTGTGGATTCTAAAACTAGCAATCCCTTTATTACGTATTTATATTCTTAAATATCCAAAGGCATATACGATCTATAATATACCGAATACCATCTAGGTATATTTCTTCCAATATTTTAAAGACTGTTGGCCAAATTTTAATAGACGGAAGACTGATGAGCTCCTTTTCAACATTAATTTCCACCCTCATACTTAACATAGATAATTACAAAACAGAGTATACCCCCGTTGGGAACTTCCGTTTGACTTATCTACAAATTGTTATCACGAATGCACACCCCAAAAGTATTCATTCCAAACAACCCTGAATTTTGACTTCACAGCAAACACAGCAGTCGAATTAAAAAGAAATAAAAGAGAGAAAAAAGTTAAGTCGCAAATAACAATCACAAAAGAATTAGAAAAGTTGCGCGAAGAAAAATTGAAACAGTCTGACAAACAAAAAAAAAGGAAATGAAAACAGCGGGAAAACAAAATTAACACGCATTGTTCAAATACAGTTAATTTCACACTGAACTGGAACTGAAATATATATAGATATAGTATATATATATATATATTTCATATTTACATTTAAATAAGTATGTGGGTCAAGAACAGCATTTGATTTTAACCTACTTTACACTAGTACAAACCTAAAGGACACTTAGTTTTATATATATATATATATATTTTGATTAAAATTTTGGATAAATGTAGTTGGATTAATAAAGCGCTTAGCCTTCGTTTGCCCAGAGCTAATTAAAGTCTAGTGCAATATTTAGCTTAAAAAAATGAAATTTAAGGCGCAAGATACGCCGTGAGATTTCCACTTTGCCTTTTGCCTGGCAAGAAGCAGCTGAATTGCTACGAAAATGTTCGTCTTTGTTCTTTAAAATTATCGCACAGCAAATAAATTTGGCCGGAATCTGCGCCTGTCATTGCCGTTGTTGTTGTTGTTGTTGTTGTTGTTGTTGTTGCTCTTGTTGTTGCTGTTGCGTCCTTGCCAGTCGTAATTGTTTTAGCATCCTTTTGGCCACGGCAGGGCGCCTGCCTGCCAGGCAGCGGCTGTCTGCCTGAGCATATTACCAAAATGGTTGTCAACACTTTGGCGCAAAAGCTTTTAGAATTCATTTGGGCGCCTTCCACTCTCTCTCTCTCTCCCTCTCTCTCTCTGGGCCTGGTTAATGCTGCTCGCGGCCATTTTTCCACGCTTTGTGTAATTTGGTGCTCATTATTTTATTGTGTCCAGCGTTTCGCCGGAACGCACGTAGAATATCCAAATTGCAAATTTTAGCAGCCCCCAAGCAGTTAATCTCTTTGTGTTGCCTATTTCATTTTTTTGTTTGTTCTTATTTCGATTTTACGGAAAATACCATTAAAAAACAATTTAAAGTTTATCACACGCCATTTGACTGGCTGTTTTGTGGCACACGGCAGCACTTACAAAAAGCGAATATAATTTTCATTTTCATTTAATTGAATTGTGCGCCTGCCATCGCAATCAAAAATGTGTTTGGTTAAATATTACGGCAAGAGCTGAAAGCAGGCCAAGGCCTCGTATACGTATTTTCTTGTTGGCTTGATCTTTACATTAATATATGTATATACATATTTTATTTAATATTTATTCGAATCGATATAAGTTAAAGAGTTCCCAGCCGCAAGGGTACATAATCTAGCTATCGGTTTCTTGCTGTATTAAATTTTTTTTTTTGAGCTCTCGTTTGAGGTACGATTAATACGAGTGCCGCAGGATTGTTGGTTGGTTGGTTAGTTGGCTGGCTGCTAAACCATGACAAGCAACTGATGCGCAACAGACCGTAAGTGTTTGCCTGCCCCACATGCACTACACTGAAATTTACTTAAGAGGCACACACACACACACACTCAAATAAGCCTTCGGGCACACTGTAGTCTATGTCACATTGCGCATACGCAGCATGGCCCGTGTGTGCGATACGTGCCTTGGCTCTTGTTGTTGTAGTTGTTTTTGTTGTTGTGTTGCTCGCACTTTTCGACTGCTTCCGTGCAGACAATTAAAATCTGGCAGCATTTTACTTGTAAGCCGCTTAATAGGACTGCGAGCTGCTTTCGCACAGCTGCAGCATCAAATGCCCGACCCGAAAATGTGTTCAGGCGTGAGCAACACACACACACACACACACACACTTGCTCTGGGCGGTGTGGGGTGGGAGGGGTCCCAGGTCAGGGATCAGATGGGGGTGGTTAAATTCGGTGCTGCATGCGAGCGTGTTAGCTGAAGCCAAACAAAGTGCATGGCTAAAAGTTGGTAGCAGGCTGGCTAAATTATGGCTAGAGCTTTGCTTTATGGCAAATCGCCTGCGACCTGGCCCAAATGTGCAAATTAAAGCTAAACTTGTGGTAAGTATAGGTATAGCCAGAGCAAGTTATCTGGCCAAACATTGGACTTATTTTGTGCATTATCACAAAAAGTGCCAGTGGAGTGACAGAGAAAATAAGCACAGAACAATTGCGCAACTAAAACAAACGATTAAAGCAGATGAAACAAACAATAAAAAAAAAAAAACCAATAAGAATGCTCCAGTCGAGAATGGTAATTATTAAGACTTGGATAGAGATTTAAATAATACACATTTTAATTAAAATTAAATAATTAAAAGTGCGCTGGCGAAAAACACGATCCAACACCAAGGCAGTTTTTCACACAGTTTCACCAATTGAATAAAGAACTGGATCAAAAGCACCTCCCAAACACGCACTCAGCATAAGCGCTCTCTGCCGACAGAATATGCAACTAAGTCAACAGGATCGAATGCATAATGTGCATAAGCGCCCTCTGTCGGCAGAAGGCATACAAAAACCAGTGGGAAAGGGTTATCTTCGGAGTGCCGAAGATTTTATACTCTATTCGAACCTATAGATAATTTTCACTCTGCCAACTGCAGCACTTTCCTATGCCGACGCGTGCCAATTTTTGTTTTGAAATATTAAATTTACTTCCAGTTGTATGGTAGCTTGAAGATATAGTGGTATATACATATGTTTGAATATAAGTATCTGTGCAAAGTTTCATCGCGATAGCTTTGAAAACATGGGATATATGGACAAAACCGACTTCGAGTTGTATGGCAGCTATACGATATAGTGGTCCGATCCGGCCGATTCCGACCAATGTGCTGTCCCTTTGAATAATAAGTTTCTGTGCAAAGTTTTATCACGATAGCTAAAAAACTGAGGGACTAGTTGGCATACATACAGACAGACAGACGGACATGGCTAGATCAATTTGTATTCTCATTCGAAGCATACTGGCAGCAACTTTGGGGTCTCCGACGATTCCTTCTATGTGTTACAAACTTCAGCACAAACTTAATATACTATTTTCTTCGAAAAGCGTATAAACAGCACAAAAACGATAGTGCAAAAACAACAACAAGCTGCGCTCTCAGTGAGTTTGCCATTTCGCTTTACTTTGCATTTACATGTGAAAGATCATTGTCGCTCTCTCCCTACCTCTCTTTCAGAAGTTGCGTTGCAGCAACAACAATTTGCAGTTCTGTGTGAATGGATGATGGAGCAGCTTAATAGTTATTAAATACCAAATGATATAAACCAAATCTCAAGAAAGAAAATTCAATTAATTTGACTCAGAGCGAAAAGAAGAAGCTAATACAGTTAGGATGCATGTACCCTAAAAATGTACATGTATGTAAATTTGGAAAGCCTGGGTCACATAAAGCAAAGCTAGCGCCTTGGGCGAATCGCTTGAAATGCGCTTATCGGCGAGCACATTGCATAATTCCAAACGAGTGCGCAAAGACAAATGTTAATTTAAAATGAAATACTTTGAACTATTAAACTTGGGCAAATATTTTATCATCCAACAAGGCGACATTTATGATTGTCGCACATTTGCCAAACGGCCAGGCCAGGCCAGGGCCAAAAGCTAAGCCACAAGTATTCCAGCCGCCTCTCTGCCGTCCTCTCTCTCTATCTCTCTTTCTATCTCTGTTTGCATTGCTCTATATGTGTGTGTGTGTGTGTTGCTGTAGGGCATTCATTTGCTGGGAAATTCAGTTGGATATTTGCTGTGTTTCTGGCTGCTGCTTAGAGTCTGTCTCTGTCCGTCCGTCTGTCTCTCTGTCTTGGTCGTTGTCTGTGTTATCAAGCGAGCAGGTCAAGCGAAAAGGTGAGAAATAACAAAATTTGAAATTTGGTTTCAGGGCATTTCAGCTGCTGCACTGCAGGATTATTGGGTTAATTTGCACACCCTATTTGCCACCCCTACACACACACACACACACACACAGAGAGAGAGAGGACAAATAGCAAGCACTGCAGTTACAAATTCGTATTTCCATTTGAACACTTTTGTGCTTGTGGCAGTTGCCAGTTTGCAGTCGTATATTCAAATTCAAACATTATGCCCAAGATAAGTGTACACTTTGCTGCACCGAAATTGAATTCCAGCTGGCAGCTTGACAAATACAAATCGCAATTATTTGTGCATGGGCAGCAAGATAAGCATAATTAAAACTACAGCTTTATATTTCAAGCTATGCCCCAATGTTATCAAATCTTAATAGTATGAATAATACTCCATCAATACTCAGTTCATATCTAATGAATTTAATTAGTAATGATTGGCTGAATCAATGTATATCTAATATCTTCAACTAATAACACATTTATGTATAAGAAAAATGGTAAATTTGCTGCCAACTAATTGAAACCGTTGCAATAAAGTGAGTAATACATATTTAAAGCCCAATCTCTAAAGCTTTGCAAGCTTTAATGCCTAACTAACAACTTAAAGCTCTGCTTAATTATGTTCCTAATAATATTCATACAAATAATATATTAGTTATAACACATTTATGTTTTAGAAAAATGGTAAATTTGCTGCCAACTAATTGAAACCGTAGCAACAAAGTGAGTAATACATATTTTAAGCTCAATCTCTAAAGCTTTGCAAGCTTTAATGCCTAACTAAAAACTTAAAGCTCTGCTTAATTATGTTCCTAATAATATTCATACAAATAATTTATTAGTTATAACACATTTATGTTTTAGAAAAATGGTAAATTAGCTGCCAACTAATTGAAACCGTAGCAACAAAGTGAATAATACATATTTTAAGCTCAATATCTAAAGCTTTGCAAGCTTTAATGCCTAACTAAAAACTAAAAGCTCTGCTTAATTATATTATATTAAATATAACACATTTATGTTTTGGAAAATTTTTAAATTAGCTGCCAACTGATTAAAACCGTTGCAACAAAGTGAGTAAAACATATTTTAAACCCAATCTCTAGAGCTTTGCAAGCTTTAATGCCTAACTAACAACTTAAAGCTCTGCTTAAGGATATCCTTTATGATTCTCATACAGCTAATATTTAAGCTATATTTTTGCAGGCACTTTCATCACATCTTCTTTGAGTTATGCACTTGCGCTTAAAGCTCATTTTGTGCACCAACAAAAAAATGAAGTCCAATTATCGTTGATTCACTGGCTTGGAAAATTAATTATGTGCACCTATTATTATTGTGGTGCTTGTGTGTTTGTGTGCTTGTCCACTTGGCCAGCAGCTTCCGGCGCATTCCGGCGACAAATTAAAATTCATATGATATTAAAAATTTAACTTATCTTTTTTCCTGTTTATGCTGTCTGAGTATTGAGTGCAATTTTTTTTTTAAAATCTTTGCTAAGCGGCTTTAAGCGGACAAACGGATGAAACCAGTGCAGCTGCTGGCTTAAAAGTAAGTTGTTCCTAGTATTACAAACTAAACTTAGTTATGGTTAGCAGGTATTAACAGGCGTTGCCCGAGTCAGGTGTTTTAATTAGCATTTTAATGATAATTTGTTCCCCTTTCTTTAAGTTTTTGCAACATTTTGATTTGTATTCTTACTATGATTAATTACAATTGATTATCAATTTGACTATTATTACTGTTATTAATATTAATTTTGTTACTATTCTTATTTTCAAGTTTAAAGCCGATTGGACCCAAAGTAAACTTTCGCCAATTTAAAAACGAAAGAGCTCAAAATTCTTACCAATTATTTAGTAAAATATATCGGAAAACGTATTAGAAGTGGGACTGAAATTTGGAAATTTTGCACAAATATTGGCGAGTGAGTTAGCGCAAAATCCAAATAGAAATAGTTGCAACTACACATTTCCAACGAGTTGATAAACCAAATTATTGAGAACATAGTAGGCATCGTTTTGAGCATCGCAGCTAGAAGCTGGAGTATGTTTTGTATAGCCGGATAGATTTCATTTCAGTATTGCTATCCAAACTGAGCAAGTTGAATACCTTCTGAAAAAAACCAAACATTCTTTCTAAAATTTAAGTCCGTTTTCTTTCGTCAAATTACAAATTCTTGAGAAATAAAAAATTCGTCGTGTTTTTTTTTGTGTTCGTAAAAGCATATTAATAGTGAAAAGCTTGCAAAATGCCAGCCTATCGTGAATTGCGCATGTTGAGATCGGCCCGTCGCCTGCTCACCCAGGAGTACCAAGTGCAGGCATTCATGCGCCGTCGCGCCATGTCCAGCAAGTGTGATAGGCCCAAGGGTGTCGTCGTTGGCGTCTTCGAGAAGGATGGCGACAAGCCGCTGAAGTTCTCCGAGAGCGCCGTGTTGCTGGACGATGCCGTTGGCGGCAAGATAATGAGCCTGATCCGTGACAATGGCATGAATGGCAAGCCCGGCAAGGGACTGCTCTTCAATGGACTGGAAGGCGAGTATCAAACGATCGCCGTGGTTGGCATGGGCGCCTCCGGCGCCGGCTACAACGAGGCCGAGGAGCTGGACGAGGGCATGGAGAATACCCGTATTGCTGCCGGGACGGGAGCGCGTGCGCTGCAAATGCAGCGCATGACCGAGGTGCATGTGGACGGCATGGACTTCCCGGAGCAGGCGGCCGAGGGTGCCGCGCTGGCCGTGTGGCGCTACAATGCGAACAAGCGCAGGAAGAACCGTGTCGCCACGCCCAAGCTGCACATGTACGGCAAGGGCGATCACGATGCCTGGGTGCGTGGCCTGTTCAAGGCGGAGTCGCAGAATCTGGCCCGTCGCCTCTCCGACACACCGGCCAACCAGATGACGCCCTCGATATTCGCACAGGCGACCGTCGATGCGCTGTGCCCCTGCGGCGTGACCGTCGAGGTGCGCTCCATGGACTGGATCGAGGACATGAGTCTCAACTCCTTCCTGATGATTGCCAAGGGCTCGTGTGAGCCGCCACTGCTGGTCGAGTGCACCTACTGCGGCGCCTCGCCCGAGGACAAGTCGGTGCTGCTCCTGGGCCAAGGACTGACCTTCCACAGCGGCGGCCTCTGCCTGAAGAAGAAGACCGGCATGGATCAGTATCGCGGCGCCATGTCCGGCGCCGCCGTCTGCGTGGGTGTCCTGCGTGCTGCGGCCGCTCTGTCGCTGCCAATGAACATAACGGCAGTGATGCCGCTCTGCGAGCACATGCCCTCCGGCATGGCGGTCAAGTGCGGCGATGTGGTCACCCTGCTCAACGGAGTCACGCTGGGCATCAAGGATGTGGACAAGGCGCCCGTTGTCATGCTAGCCGATCCGCTGCTCTACGCTCAGGCCAACTTCAAGCCCAAGATGATTGTCAGCATCGGTGCGGTCGGCAAGGGCGTCAACTATGGACTGGGCGGCAGTGCGACCGGCCTGTGGAGCAACTCCTCCTACGTGGCCAGGCAGTTCCGCAAGGCAGGCAGCGTGACCGGCGATCGCATCTGGCGCATGCCACTCTTCCGCTACTTCCGCCAGATCGTGACCAGAAACTCCACCTACGACATGTCCAACTGTGGCCGTGGACCGGCGTCCTCCTGTCTGGCAGCTGCCATTCTGCACACGCTGGTGCCGTGCTTGGATTGGGCGCATCTGGACATCCGTGGCACTGGCATGCTCACCCAGGTGAATCCGTTGCCCTACCTGCTACGTGACAGTATGACGGGACGTCCCACTCGCACAGTCATCCAGTTCCTGTACCAAATGGCCTGCTCGCAGTCTTAAGATCTAGCAGCTAGTTTTTTTTTGTAGTTTCGGCAATGTAACTTTTGATATGTAAATGTTTGGCTCAATTGTACCATGTGCAGAAAAATAATAATTTTGCCTTTTCCTATACATCCTTTGCATTTTATTTGTGAATTGACTAACTACTATTCTTGATTCTATAGAAATATCAATGCTATATGCTCTTATTATACCCGATTTTGCTAGTGCTTGATATACATACATAAATATACATATACAAATTTCTATAAATTTATAGCATTGTTACCAATTTAACTATGGACTAGCATTTTAGTTTTAAAATGAAATAACCTCGCATATTTTCATATTTGCGTAATAGTATTATTATTTTCTGTGATTTAAGTAACTAAACTTGCTCTAACTGTTTTTAAAATATTTTTAAAATGTTTGTTTATCTATCATAGATTGTGAGACTTTTATTTCTGCATGTTCTCTAGCTAACTTGAGCCTTCTTATTTATTTGTTTTTCCAGCGCTTGTCAATCTCAGTGCAGCCTTCTGTCTGCTGTCTGGCAGTCGCTGCTGTCATTTTCAATTACGCAACAGACAATTTGCGCAGCTGAATCGATAGATGAAGATGTGTGCAGGTGTTGATTGAAGCGCAAATCGAATTTACGGCCATAAACGTTCAGCTTTTCTTCGACGCACAAAAGTATGCTATGTAAATTGTGTGTGTGCGTGGGTGTGCGTGGGTGTGTGTGTGTGTGTGTGTGGTAAGGGCACGGCTTGACAGCTCTACGTCTACTTTTGATGTGACACTGCAGCCATATAAATGTTGTCTGATTAGCGTGTGTGGTGGCAGCAATTGATTTTCACATTTGATTGAGTGTCTTAAGCTGCCCCTGATCTCTCACAGCTTTGTGTGTGTGTGTGTCTGTGTCTGTGTGTGTGTGTGTGTGCTAGCTTAGCTCTACTTGCAGCTCATCAGGTTGGGCAAAGCTGGCAAAGTCAGCCGGCAAATTGTTTGTCATTGATTTGCTCTTTGATGTGCGCTGCTGTTTATTATTTACCATAAATTGTTTGGATTTTTGATAATGAAATTAGCTTAAAGGCGCTCCCATTCAATCAAAGACGTTTATTAGCACGCTTTGATTGCATTTGTGCTAACTGTATCCTGTGTGTATCCTGTATGCTTTGGAGCTGTATTTGTTCTACTGCTACGGCTGCCAGGCACATAGCATTAGGGCTAATCATAGTCGGAGGCACAAGCATCCAAATGCCACATGCCTTGCTCAATATTTAATTTGCCCTACTACACACACGCACACACTCCAATGCAGATATGTGCATGTGTGCGCTGGTTGCTTGTATTTGCGAATGCAGATTCGGGTGCACATTATTTGACTGCAAGCAGCTGGCAGTTGCCAAAGGTTTACAGAGCCAACGGAGCAACGCTAAAGACGTTGTCCTTGCCACCAAAATGCGAGTGTGTGTGTGTGTGTGTGCCTGTGTGTGTGTGCCTGTGTGTGTGTGTGTGTGGCTGGTTGCATTTGTGCACAATCAAACTTAATCTCGCTTTCAAATGTCAAATCAGCAACTGCTTGATTACACACTGAAAGGGCCGCCTGCTAAAACAAACTGTAGCTTTTATTTATTTAATGACTTGCCTTGGCTGCTCACCTTGGACAAATCTGGCTTACAAATTCATTTGCTACATTGATTAATTAATGCTAATTTACGAAAATTCCATTTGGCCATTAGCCGCAGCCCAGACACACTCACACACACACACACACACACACACACTCGCAAAGGTCCTTGCCAGCATCTGCGTCTGTTTTCGCATCCTGCCTTATTTAATTTAGTGCTTTGGCAACACCACAGACATATTAGACACACACATACAAGCACACTAGTTGTGCTATATAAGCCACACAGTTATGTCTGAACTAACATGCTTCCATTGTTTCTGTATAACTCAATTTGGTTGCTATTGACCGCTAATTTAATCAAGATTAAACGTAACAGGCAAGCAATAGCAATTTTAATTTCAATCTGTTTAATGCCAGTTATTTGCCAAAAAGTTTATTTCGTTAAATGGATTAGCATTTACAAATGTGGAAATTATGTTGTCTAGAGTGCTTTATTAGCAAATATCCTGTACTCAGGTCAGGAATAACTTTTTTGACTTCATATGTGCATATAGTATGTATAACATTTATAAAAAAAGGTGTATCCAGAACATCTGATGTAAATTTCATTCTGTAATTTCGGCTGAGTCCCAAAAAAAAAATGTTTTTAATGTTCCGTGAGCTAAACAAAAAAAATTTAGCTTTTCCATTTTTGAAAAAGAATAATAAGAAGAATAATGTCAATATATCCGTATTCGATATATTGCTTATAAATACCCTAAGCTTTTTAAAATAGTATAAAATAACATATAAACAAGTCGTATGTAATTTTTCATTTTCACTCTCACTTATCTCATTTCATCTTGTAAAATATTGATTAAAAAAAATATTATTAGAATTAAAATCTTAACAATATTATTTACTATATAAAGTTGTCTAGTATATAAATCTTAATTTTCAAACTTAGTGGCTGGTAACTTAATATTTTTAGCATCTTAGCTAAGATTACTTTGCAAAACAAAGAAAAAGGAAACGTTTGCAAGTGTAGCTTTTTAATATTTAATATCATTTATAAAGCTACTTATTTTGAATGTCTTGTGTGTAAGGATTTTATTGGCCATTTGGCGTGCATAAGGACATCAATGGAGGCAAATTAAAAAACATGCTCGCAATTGGCTAAAATCGTAACGGCAATTGGCTGAAGGCGCTGAAAACGGCTGCCGGGTTGTTCTGGTCGCTGCTGTCCGGGTTTGGCAAGCCGGAGAGAAATGTACGGATTTTATTGCTTATTTGTTAAATGACTTGAAAAAGTTAATCAAGCGTGATTTTGATACGCCCCAGAGATAACGAATTATTGTTGCAGCGAGTGTGTGAGTGAGTGTGACTCGTTTTGTTTGTAAGCCTTGCCCCGTGTATTGCCTTTTGTCTCAGCTTGCTCCTTGGGCATAATATTACGTGCGACTTATACGCTAACAACAATTTCAATTTGCTTTGGTTTTTTCTTTTTAAACATGTGCTGCTTATGCGTGAGTCTCTCTCTCTGGGCACTCGGGGCCCCCATAAAAGTAACAACATAACAACATATAGCAGCAAATCGTCGGCGACACCTGTCGACGCCATTTTATGAATTAATAAAGGAAGCCAGGACCTCCGAAAATCTGCTAGATGTATGTGCGGGCAATCTTAAAAGCGGGCCAACAAGGTCTGATTGTGCGTTGAGCTTATTAAACGCATTTTTACAGCACGCTTAACAAGAATTTTCACTTTATATGCAAACATGTGAAACACTATAAACAAAGGACGCCAATTTGCACGCAAACACACACCAACACACACACACACACCAACACACACACCAACACACACACGCACATATAAAGTCACATGCGCCAGTTGTGCGAAAAATTTGCTTTCTATTAAATTTTACAGTAAACTGAATTTACACCCCAGCAACAACAACAAAAACAAGTGGAAAAAGATTATCTTCGGCGTGCCGAAGATTTTACACTCTTTTCGAGCCTTTCGGCAATTTTCACTCTGCCAACTGCACCACCAAAATATATGACGCATATCCTTGCTAATTATAGCTCAGTTCAGGATGTTCAAGTGTACAAGGAAATTTAAGGCGATAGTTTTGAAAATATCGTATATATGGCCGAAACCGACTTCCAGTTGTATGGCAGCTATAAGATATAGTGGTCTGATCCGTCCGGCTCTGACAAATATGTTGTCTCTTTGCATAATAAGTCTATGTGCAAAGTTTTATAACGATAGCTCAGAAACTGAGGGACTAGTTTGCATACAGACAGACAGACGGACGGACGGACATGGCCAGATCAATTTGGAGGTAACTTTTGGGGGTCTCCGACGCTTCCTTCTATGCATTACACACCTCAGCACAAAGTTAATATACCATTTTCTTCGAAAAGAGTATAACAACAACAGCGCGTTATTAAACAGCATGAAAATTGCTAGCGCATTGAAATTGAAGGGGAAGCAGCTTCTGCTGCTGCTGCTTCTTCTTCTTCTTCGTCAACGTCTTCTTGTTGTTGTTGTTATTCTGGTCTCTTTCATATTGCGACTCTGTGTTATAAACAAAATGGCACAAAATGGCGACACCTGCTGTTGCAAATTAGAAAAATAAGATGTTTCATAAAAAATGAAATGTCAGAGGCAAAGGCGGAAGGCGCAACAACAGGTGAAGCTGGCAGCAGGTGGGGTTGGTGGTGGTGGTTAAGGATGGGGTGGTGACTGGGGTGCAGGCTGTGAGTAAAGCAGCGGGGCGGTTCTGCCACATTAGCAAACAAATTCAAAGCCAAAATATAAATATATATATGAAAAACAGGCTGTCGACACGGATTCGGCTTTAATGTCCTGCCCTCAAATTGTTAGTTGGCCTCAAAATTGGATATAAGTTTGAATACAAGGCAGCTGACTGCTAAGATGCTAATGACATCAAATGAAAATTTCAATCAAGCGATTGACTGATAGAAAAAAAGATAAATATTATTTAAAACTCTAAAACATATGATATTTCTACTAGTAAAATTAACTGCACAATATTTTTAATTATCTGAAGTAATTCTTCTGATAAAAACTGGAACAAATACGATAGATTGATGTCGTTACAACCTGTCATGCAAAACAGTGAAGTACACAGAGAAAAAAGAAACCTTTGTTATCAAAGAAAATGTCTCTGTACATATTTTCACAATGCTTAATTCCAGAACATTTCTAAAAATGTCTATTAATAAGTGAAATTGTCTTTTAAATAATAATAATAAATAATGCAATGTACATATATTTTAAGTTATTATATTAATTTAGCTAAATTGTAGTTTCCATTATAATTACCTGCCGCTCGTTTATTGCAAACAAAAATACTTTATAATCATAAAACTAATAAACTATTTATTTTAATTTTGCAATGATTAGCAAGAATAAAGTTAAAGTTAGCTGTATTAATTCAATACATGTGTATCAGCTGTCAGCCACTGTCATTGTGCTGTTACATTTCAATACAAATTATGCTAAACGTAGTCAACAACTGTGCTTGACCCCTGAACCTGAACTCAGTGGCAGCAACGCTGCCTTATCAACCATTTGCTTACAGCGATTGGGCACAAAAGTCATTTAAAGTTAGCCAGGTTTGCGTTACCGTTTCACGTTCGTTCATTGCAAAGAGCTCAGAGCTCAGAGCTCAGAACTCAGCAGATGCAGCAGGAGCAGCAGGAACAGCAACAGCGACAGTAGCAACAGCAAACAAACAGAGCAAAGGAAACAAATCTAATAAAATCAGCAGATGATGGTCATTAGACCGAAAAGTAATTTCATTTATTCGCAAACTCGATTTGTTGCTTTGTAGACCGAAGAGCGCACGAGTGGCTCTCTGTCCAAGTAGTAATCGGGAATTGGAAACGTAGTCGTCCCGGCTCAGGCCAAAGATACCAGGGGGCCAAAGGGCAAGGGGGCAAAGGGGCAAAGGGGCAACTCGGAACTGGCGGCAAATCAAAGCAGCGAAGCGTTCAACCAACGGTCGCGCATAAAAACAAACAACGGCTGTGCAACAAAAGAAACCGGAGCCAGACAAAGTGAAAAATCGCAGGGGAAACAGCAACACACACACACACACACACACACACACACACACACACAACTCGCTTATAGATTCCTTAAGCAAATTCCAAAGACGCGTCGTTAAAATTTTCGGCACTAAAAAGCACAGAGACGGGATTAGTGGGGCAGGCAGCAAGGATCTCCTCAGGAGTTACGTTTCGGTCATAAAAATCGTTGCCAAAAAGGAAACACACACCTGGAATAATGGTGAAACAATAAAATGGGCAACGTGAGCTGTTGCTGCTGTTTCTGCTGCTGCTGTTGGTCCAAAAAAGTTGTTAGCTCAAATTTCAATGGCAACATAAATGGGCAAAATGTAAATGAAATGCTTTTAAAATGAAATTTACTGCTCAACTCCAATACACTCCGAGGGCGCTCCAACTGCTGCTGCGCTTCATTGTTCTGCCTTTTTGGACAAAGATGACCAGCTGGAGGAGTGTGCGGATGCCATTTGTAACGGCACTTAAACGGAAATGAAATTAAGCGCAAAATGTGGCAGTTGCCAGTTGCCATTTGCTTTTTATACAGCTGCCGTGTAATTGAAATGTGCACTTCTACAA
Organism: Drosophila flavopinicola; assembly: GCA_035042425.1. NCBI lineage: Eukaryota > Metazoa > Arthropoda > Insecta > Diptera > Drosophilidae > Drosophila > Drosophila flavopinicola. The sequence continues at coordinate 9,210,316 of JAWNLL010000090.1, read as the reverse complement.
TTCGCAGCTGTGTATCTCCCACGCACGCACACACTTACACACACACACACACTTACACACACACTTATGCACTTGTGGTTATTCATCAACTTTCACTTGGCTCATTCAAAATGCAACATGCACTCAGCATTTGAGTAAGTTGCTATTGCTATTCCTATTGCTATTGCTGTTGGTTTTTCATTTGCGCAAAGTCAAGCAAAACAAAATCACTCGCAAAAATATGCCACAACCACACACACACACACACACATGTGCATATTATTTATGGTCTTACACACGTTAAGTGAATTTGTCAAATATGCTTGACTGACTCTTGGCAAAAGTTGTTCAAGTGAATTTTGTCTGTGGTTCCACCTGCAACTTGTGGCATTCACTTCTGCCCTGCACATGATATTATTAGCAAGTTTCTTATTTGATTTAAGAGCGCTTCCCATCATTTAATGAGCGAAACTTCTTCCTTTCCATATATATGTATGTGCATAGCGCACTCATAAATAATTGTGTGCAAATGGACAACAAGTAATTGCATTACTCTCACGAAAGTGTATCATTAATGGCATAGCTCAAGTCCTTGCCGATGATGACCAGGGCACACTTTGCAGAAATATCGCACTTTATGAACAATTCACGCTTTGCCAGCCAAGAAAAGCGCAACGCAAAGGAAATTTTTCAGCGGGCAGCGGGAAATGAAGCTGAACAAAGCTGAGAGACAAGCAACAAAAAAAACCAACAATATCTTTTCTTTGCTGAACAGTTAAGAGTGCAGTCTGCCCGCATAGTTTTTTCTGGCTATGGCAGCGCTTTATACCCTCTACTATTTGAGCGCAAAGGGTATGGACAACTTTTGAATTGATAGAAAAAAGAAATATTACTTTTAATGGATTTTCTGCTCAAAATCTAAATTTGGTGAGATTTTTGATTTTTCTGTAGTTAAAATCAAGCGAATTCATATTACAGTGGATAAAATCTAAATAGAAACTTATGCATATTTAATTTCCCGTAAATAATCTGCTCGTTTTTCACATTTGTTGCCCTTCAAAATAAAGTTGATGTATCTAGAGAGAGTTTTCACTGTACATACAAAAAGATTATATTAATATCAAAAATATTATAATAATTATTATAATCTCGAAATATATTTTCAAAAATGTTTTACTCAACAAAATCAAATACCTGATAAGTCCATAATCGTATACTTGATTTACTTAAAGACTTAACAGAGCTCAACTGCTCGCAAGGACGACAGTTTTGTTTTATTTCAAGGCATTCGGCAAATCGAGCATGCCCGACTAAAACAACTACACTTGTTCACTATTCACTATTCGCTATTCACTGTTGCACCATTTCGCTATTCGTTGTTGCATTTTTGCTTTGGCGCCCGCACTTCTATTAGCGGCATCCTTTTTGGTTCGCCTCCTTTTTTGCGGCCGCTCATTCATTCACTCGTTATGGCCGCGCAGCAACAAAGCGTGAATTACCGCCATTTTGTGCACTTTGAACGCCATGTTGCCGTTTTTATCGTCCTTCGTCGCCTTGCAGGGCTTTCAGCAAAGTAATTGCCCGGTGCCAAAGCTGGCGACAGCCTGCAGTCCTGCAGCCCGCAGCCCGCAGCCCGTATCCTGTAGCCCAGCTGCCTTTAGCGTCTTATTGAAACTGATAATTGATTTATGTACTTATTTATGCTCGTTTTTAATTAATTAATACGCTTAGCGCCAGCAAACGTCGCCTGATGCAATTTTTGCCATTTTCCGCGTGAATATATATGTATATGTATATGCAGAAAATGGCCGAGCATAAATCAAAGAGCCTTGAATGAGATTTTATTTGATTTAAATTCAAAAGCGAGTCCATAAAATCTATGCATAGACGAGCATGGATAATTTGCATAGCCACAACACACACACACACACACACACACACACAGAAATGTGCAGGCACTCAAATATGCATGCATTTTAAATATTAACTAAATACGCGGTCAGGCAAACTGCAATAACATGGACAATAAAGAACGCGAACCAAAGAAATAACAGCAACAGCAGCAGCAGTGGGATAAACAAGTGCTGCAGCAAAAATGTACTCATCAAATTTTCATTATTCATAATTAACAAACCGCAGTCGCAGCTGAGAGCTGAAAGCTGCGAGCTGGGGCAAAAGCTGAAACTGAAATTGAAATTGAAACGAAGCGATACAAAACGAAATGAAACAAAACCGCCGAAATGCAATTATAGCGATGCTTTGCGGATGTGATTAAAATGCAGCCAGTGTGACCAGATGTCCCATATACTGCAAACAGCATTCATTAGATTCTCAATAATGTTACACAAATCCGAACAGCCAACCACTAATCAAAAATGCAATTAATAAATTATGTTTGCTATTTGGGCTAAACGTTTTCGGTCAGTGTGACCAGATGAACACACACACACACAATATTTATAATATATGTAAGTGCATAATTCAACGCAAAAGCAAAAGCCACTTCAGAATTTATAAAATGGTATTATTAATATTTAATATATATGAGAATATTTGGGCGTATGCCTGAAAATTGGAAATCTCATTAGGTTTCGATTTGGTTTTATTTAATTGTGGTGTCCGAAAATGTTAAGTAAAGCTTACATGCAGGACTGAGTATAACTTAATAATTTTAAAAAATTTACTTTTTATATAAAAGAGTTAATTTTGCATTCTGAATTTGGCATTTACTTTTCAATCCGCCTTTAGTGTATATGTGGATTTAATCCGAATGTGCAAATTTTATTTAAATGCGGAAATGAAAGCATGACTAAATGTAAATATTAAACTTTTGCTGG